>CAMZMU010000038.1:33654446-35136563 GCA_947311845.1 Poa pratensis
TGGAAGTGACAGGAGCATTGACTCCTGCCCGACCTACAGCCCGTCACCTCGGTAGCTTGGCACGGACGTGCCGTACCTTGGGTCTTGCGCTTAATATCTTTTACTAGGTCGGATCTTACTTCCTTCCCACAGCTTCTCCTGCACCCACAACACAAACCACCGCACTGAGGTAGTTAGGTCGGCAGAACTAGCTCGGCCAGTGAGCCTCGGCCCTGGCCAACAGTATACCTCGGACCCCTCTGGGCCAAAATAGGTCGGCCTGTATTCTCCAGGTCAAGATGAAGCTCTGAACTTCCCAGGCCCAAACAGGTCGGCCCTTTCCGTACCTCGGCACAACTTCGAACACCACCTTATGCCAAGCCTTGACCCTACCCGGGGATACCCCGACAATACCCCATTCAATAGTGACCACTTCATCAAGAGATCTATACCAATCACGAGCATTACCAGATAAAGACAAATATAACAGATTCCTTTTTACTTGATCATCAGAAATACCAGGAAGCCTAATAAACCACATATCTCTTCAATTGTCTCCACGTGTTCACGTGGAGACTTAGTTCCATCCCCTGTTAATGGATTTTTATAACTCTTTTAACATGACCAATGGGAATTTTATATCTCACTTTAGGTTCCTCAGACACAGTAGTTTCAACCACTATAGGAGTAGTGGTATAAGCACTTTCATATAAAGCAAGATGCAGCGATGCACGTTTCAGAAAAGCCATAGTAACAATGAGATAAAACAGCTTTCAAGTTTCCTTACCAAACTTCTTACCAATAGCGCTACGCTCCCCGGCAACGGCGCCAGAAAAGTATCTTGATGACTCCCAAGTGCAGGAGATCAATTGTAGTACCTTTCGATTAGAAAAGATTGTCGAACCCACAGGGAGCTGAAGGTATTGGTAACAAGAATGATAAATAAAATAATGAAAGATGCAAGTGTTTTTGGGATTTTTGGTAAAAGTGCTGAAGTTATATGGTAGCAAGTAAAAGATCTCAAAGAGAGAGAAAGCCCAATCCTCTATGCAGTAAGAGGACAAGCTCAAGTTCGTGTTTCTCTGATAGGAACAATGGACATGGGTTCATGGTTTCACTCATCCTCTCTCCCAATCTATGGTGGTGATCATGTTATAGATAATAAAAGTACACACAATTATCATGCATTCATGGTAAACTTCTATGACGGCTACATGTTCTAAAACACATAGTTGGAAGAAAATAATAATTATGTGTTGCTATGTCACCCTCGTAAGGCTAGCGTGGTTGCTGTCACTCCCACATCATACTTCTTCCTTTTTACCCATAAAAGATCCAACACAACGGTAAATGCATAACAATTATCATCTCACACCACAATATCCACCATAGGAATTACATAGATGACCGTAATCATGTTCAGCAGCTCATACGGTACTAATTAGTGAAGCTCAAAAAGAGGAGAGATACATAAGTTACCACCACAAACCCAAGTCCAGGGGGTGGACTCCCCCTTCATCATGGTGATGACGGTGGAGAAGATCTTGCTGTAGATGTTGATGATGAACACGCCGGAGGGGGGGTGGAGCCCTCCGGAGGTGATTCCGGCGGCGTTTCCCCCCTCCGATCTTTCGAGACGAACGCAATGGGCTCAAATTGAAGACCAGAAGCCCAACAGGCGGACGATAGAGGGTCCCACGCGGCTTCCTGTGCCTGGCCGTGTGGGCCCACCTCTTTTCCCTCTCGGAGCTCTGTGGCCGTCGATCTTTGCTCCACCGACATAGTCTTGACCTAAAAACGCCTATAAAAATAGCCCCCCGATGTTCTCTGGAAGGGGGCGGCGGAGAAACACAAAACCAAGAAACAGAGAGACAGAAGGCTGCCGCCGGAGAAAAATTCTGAACCGTGCTCTTTGGCCTTGCCTTTTTGAGTCCCGAAGCTCCCGGAAAGTCTGAAACACTAAAAAAGACGTTTTCTGGAAAACAGGGTTAATTCCAAATAAATGGGAAAACTATGAAATATTCCCAAAATCGTTATAAAACATTGATATAACCCTTATATGATGCAAATATGATTGGAATATGAATAAATAATGCAAAGTTCATGTATGCATTTACATGCATCAATGCCCTGTCTCGACTTGGATCCAATAGACAGTCAGTCCCACCCAATGTTTTCCTAGACGAACTGCACAATCCATCAGTTAAACCTCCAGCAGAAATTGACATTGCAGAGCCAGAGGACGATTCAACTCTAGTCATAGCCCTGCATGAACAACCAGGATGGACAGAGCCATACATGGCATATTTAAGTCGCGGAGTGCTGCCAGACGATGAGGTTGAGGCGCGCAAAATAATACGGCGATCCAAGGCCTATACAATCATCAACAACGAACTATACAAGCACAGTGTCTCAGAACATTCCAAAGATGTGTTTCACCAGAAGAGGGACGAAAAATCTTGCACGAAATTCATTCAGGCGATTGTGGCCATCATGCTTCGTCAAGATCTTTGGTGGCAAAGGCGTTCCGACATGGATTCTTCTGGTTAACAGCATTAGCAGATGCAGAGCAAATTGTCAGAGTGTGCGACGGATGCAAAGATACGCCAGGCAAGATCATATGCCAGCTCAAGCACTTCGCACAATACCCATCACATGGCCTTTTGCCGTATGGGGTTTTGATATGGTAGGGCCCTTCAGACGGTCTTAAAATGGAAAAATTCACCTCCTGGTCATGGTGGACAAGTTCACAAAGTGGATAGAAGCAGAACCTGTGGGAGATTGTGAAGCTAAAACAGCAGTCAAGTTCTTGAAGAAGGTCATATTCCGCTTTGGGTACCCCCATAGTATCATCACAGATAACGGGAGCAACACCTCTGAAGGAGCCACACAGATATTTTGCGCAAACAATAGGATAAGGCTGGACCTCACGTCAGTAGCACACCCGCAGAGCAATAGACAAGCTGAGCGAGCTAACCAGGAAATTCTCCATGGAATTAAGCCACGCCTTATTGAAAAGGTTGAAGCATCTCCAGGATGTTGGGTGGAGGAATTGCCAGCAGTACTGTGGAGCTTAAGAACAACCCCTAACAGATCCACAGGGTTTACACCATATTTTATGGTCTATGGAGCAGAAGCAGTCATGCCCAGCGACATCATACACGATTCACCAAGAGTTGCGGCTTACATCGAGACAGTTAATGAGACGGCTCGGCAAGACTCGGTGGACACATTAGAAGAGGTCAGAGACTTGGCAGCATCAAGGTCAGCGGTATATCAACAAGATTTGCGACGCTATCATGCCAGACACATCAAAACCGCACCTTTCAAGAAGGCGACCTAGTACTGCGACTTAAACAAGATCACAAGGGAATGCATAAGCTGTCCTCTCCATGGGAAGGACCCTACATCATCAGCAAGAAGCTAAACAATGGATCATACTATCTGCTAGATGTACGGGAAGAAAGCAGCGAACGCCATGATTTCGAGGATCGTCTCGAGGCACCTCGCCCTTGGAACATCGCACACCTGCGACCGTACTATACATAAGAAAATGCTAATTAGAGCCAAGCATCATCCTTTCCAGCTTTATAGCTGAGTATCATCACAGCCACTCAGGGCTAGAACTTCAACTTTGGTCGCCACCTAGGCGCGACCTATGCAACATCTGATCGCCACCCAGGCGCGATCGACCCTTGTATCAGAAACGGCCGCCACCTAGGCGCGGCCGTAAACTTTGTATCATCTCTGGTCGCCACCTACGCGCGACCGACCCCATGTATCACCATGGATCGCCACCTACGCGCGATCCAACCCTATGTATAACACTCGGTTGCCACCAAGGTGCGACCTTATGTGTCATCATAATCAAAGCTTATCATAGCTTCGCCTATCATGGCTATATCATTATGTTTCTTGGGGGCTTTGTTACCCTGAAACAGCCAATTACTGGCAACCTTACCTTAAGTCGGATTGCTACTCGCATTATGTGGCCAAAGTACTGGGGTGTGGCGTCAATCGAGCTTGATTGCCTATCATGGCCGCTCTCGACCCTGAACACACATGTTCCTATGAAATACTGAGTCGCACGAGTGCCCACTTAAAGGATTCAGATGGCCTAACGAGAGGTCGATGTACTGCTTATAGTACGGCAACACCAATTGCAATTGTTTATATCTTAACAACTGTTTTATTTATGATGTCAAGTAACAGGTGACGACCTTCAAAACCTTCTGAGAAGAATTGAGATGATTGATACATCAGCTCAATCCTTAGGGGCTACATCGTATTATTATCAAAAAATTGAAGATGGATCGTCATCAAGTTTTGAAGCTATCAGGCTACCCTAACAAAGAAGCTCACGAAGTCAGATGGTCTTCCAGGTGAGAGTCAAAGCCAATCCAGCATACTTATAAGTCGCAATAAAGAAAAGTGCGGCCTAAACATTCAAGACCAAGAGAACATATCCCACGAATTTCAGGACACACTTGGGGGCTAATGTCGGGGGAATAGTTAACCCGCGACTTATTCAAATTTGGCAACAGCGACTCAAGGCCGCGTTATCATTGTTGGGCCACGTAGAAGATGGGCCAATCTCGCATCGCGACTCGATAAAGGAAGGCTCTAGAAGGTCGGTGCAAACTTGCCTTGGAAGACAAGTTTGATAATCAGGCTTCGTGTAGAACTCTTGTAACCTGACGAGCCTCTGTGTATATAAAGAGGACTCGCAAGGCTTAGAACAGATCCGGAAGCCCTTAAACCCTAGCTCATACGGCGAGTACCAGATCGGATCGCCTCCTTTGTAACACCTCGATTATCATATCAATACCAATCTAGGGTAGGCAGGAAGTAGGTCTTTTACCTCACATTGAGGGGGCCGAACCTGGGTAAATCTATGTTGATCTTTGTTCCTGCGATCCCAAGCTCGGAGATGCTTGACTCGCGTAATCCCACACCTACGAAGTCATCCATGACACCTGATGTGACAAACCCACGACAACCACCACCACCGCACCGAATCAAGTGAGAGCGAGTCGAGCCAACATAATGGTGACGTCCTCAATCAAAGGAGACGTGGACGTGCATTCCCACCTCCAAACCGTCGCGACAATATGACAACTTGAACAATCTTCGCTTTGATATACCCAAGTTCTTCGGCACAAGTGATCAGGAAGCCTATCTCTCATGGGCATTCAAGGTTGACAAGATCTTCTGAATTCACCGCTACTCCGACAACAAGATGGTCGCTCTATCTTCAATGTAGTTTGAAGAGTACGCTCTCTTGTGGTGGGAACAACTCTAAGATACATGCTTAGAAAACCGCCAACAACCAATCAACACTTGAGTTGAGATGAAATAAGCAATGTACAAGCGCTTTGTGCCTAGTCACTACACTAGAGATTTGTACAAGAAGTTGCAAGAGTTGAAGCAAGAGTTGAAATCGGTTGATGAGTACTATAAAGAGATGGAAATTTCCATGATGAGAGCCAATATTGTGGAGTCTGAGGAGCAATCCATGGCTCGCTTCATGAATGGCTCAACTATCCAATCAAGAAAATTATGGAGTTCCAACCATATGCCTCTTTGGTTGAGCTAGTACATCAAGCAACAAAGGCCGAGCGTCACGTGCTTGAAGAGCTCAAATACATCAAGACAAAGACATTCTTCGCCAACAAACCCTCATCATCCACGCCTACACCCACACAAGCTCCTCCTCAAGCAAACACAATCACTTCTTCAAGAGTCTCTACACTGACACCTCAAGCACGTCAACCTTTCAAGAAAGTGCCTCCCTTCAAACACCACGCCTCAAGGATCTTCGTCCGGCACAAGACTCTTGAATTGCTACAAGTGTGGCGGACAAGGACACAAATCCTTTGAGTGTACAAACAAGAATGTCATGATTGTCAATGACATGGGAGAATATGAGTCTATGAGTGAAGATGAGTACCATGCTTTGAACCAAGCCGCCACAATGCAAATTGTGCAAGAAGAATCAAATGAGATATATTGTGATGGAGATAACAACCCTTCATTGGTTGTGGCAAGAGCTTTGACCAACAATGTCCAAGTTGAAGAAGACCAAAGATGCAACTTGTTTCAAACTAGAGTGGGCATCAATGGAAAGTCCATCAAGGTCATCATAGATGGTGCAAGTTGCCACAACTTAGCTAGTAAAGAACTTTGTGACAGGCTCAACTTGAAATTCAAGAAGCACCCTCATCCATACCATGTGCAATGGTTGAGTGATTCTGGCTCCGTCAAGATTCAACACATGGTGCAAGTATCCTTCAAGATTGGAGCCTATGAAGATACCGTCGATTGTGACGTTGTGGCTATGTCCGTTTGTCACTTACTTCTTGGACGTCCATGGCAATTTGACAAGAGTGCTATGCATGATGGAAGGACCAATTATTATAGCTTCAAGAACAACGACAAGACCTTCGTCCTTCGTCCCATGACACCAAGTCAAGTCATCGCCAACAATGTCAAGACTATTGCACGGCACAACAAGATCGTTCGTCAAGTGAGATGAGTGGTGAGCGAGAGATCCACCATAAAGTGAGTGAGAGGCACAAGCCAAATGAGAGTGACACTTCGAAGAGCGCCCACGAAAATTTACACTATTTGCCACCAAAAGAGAGATGAGGGATTTGAGAGAGGACCCATCCACCCTTCACTATGTGCTCATATGCAAGGGTGAAGTTTCTTTGACTAACAACTTCACAAACCTTCCTCCTCCTTTGATGTCTCTTTTGAAGGACTTTGAAGATGTCTTCCCTCAAGAAGTGCAACCGGGACTATCTCCTCTTTGGGGCATCAAGCATCGCATCGACCTCGTCCCGACGCACCATTACCTAACCGTGCACCATACCGCACCAACCCCGAGGAGACCCTGGAGATTGAGCGGCAAATACAAGAACTTCTCGCCATGGGACACATCCGCGAGAGCTTGAGTCCGTGTGCCGTGCCCGTCATCCTAGTGCCCAAGCACGACAACACTCTTCGTCTATGCATGGATTGTCGCCCCATCAACGCCATCACGGTGCGGTATTGCCACCCTATCCCTCGCCTTGACGATATGCTTGATGAACTTTTCGGTTCCGCCATATTTTCCAAAATTGATCTTAAAAGTGGATACCACCAAATAAGGATGTGTGAAGGTGATGAATGGAAGACCACATTTAAAACAAAACTTGGACTTTATGAATGGCTTGTCATGCCATTTGGTCTCTCCAATGCACCTTCTACTTTTATGCGTCTTATGAATCATGTGCTACGACCTTTCATTGGGAAATTTGTTGTGGTATACTTTGATGACATCCTTATCTATAGCAAATCTTTGGAAGACACACTTCTCACGTTGCTCAAGTTTTGTTGGTTCTTCGCAACGAAAAGCTTTATGCGAATCTTTCTAAGTGCACATTTGCCACCAACAAACTTGTTTTCTTGGGTTTTGTTGTTTCTTCGGATGGAGTTGAAGTTGATGATGCCAAGATCAATACAATTAGGACTTGGCCTTTTCCCATATCACTTGAAGAATTGCGCCGTTTTCTTGGTTTTGCCGGATTTTACCGTCGATTCATAAAGGACTTTTCCACAATTGCTTGCCCTCTCCATGAACTTACAAAGAAAAATGTACCTTTCATTTGGGGCAACGCACTTGATTTTGCTTTCAATGAGCTCAAGCGGTTGTTAACCGAAGCACCACTCCTTGCCCTTCCGGATTTCTCTAAGACATTTGAGATTGAATGTGATGCAAGTGGATTGGCATTGGAGGAGTGCTTATGCAAAATGGTAGACCCATCGCATACCATAGTGAGAAATTAGATGGAGCTCGTTTGAATTACCCCATTTACGACAAAGAGTTATTTGCTTTGGTTCGTGTTTTGATGTGTGGCAATACTACCTTCGCCCTAAGGAGTTTGTCATTCATTCCGACCATGAATCTTTGAAATATTTGAAAAGTCAAATAAATTTGAACAAAAGATATGCTAAGTGGGTTGAGTTTATTGAGTCTTTTACTTTTGTAATCAAATACAAGAAAGGTAAAGACAATGTGGTCGCGGATGCTCTATCCCGCAAGGCTAACCTACTTACACGTCTTGACATTAGTGTCTTGGGTTTGGATGAGATAAAGGACTTGTATGCTACCGATGCTTTCTTTGGAGACATTTTCGCTCAATGTTCGGAGCACAAAGAATTGGTGATTACTATTTGCACAAAGGTTTCTTGTTTAAGGCTACCAAACTTTGTATCCCCGAGTCTTCGCTTCGTTTGCTCCTTTTGAAGGAATCTCATGGAGGAGCACTCATGGGACACTTTGGACGCGACAAGACCTTCGCCATGCTCACCACCAACTACTTTTGGCTACGCATGTACCGCGACGTGAACCACCTTGTGCGCCGATGTTCTACATATCTCAAAGCTAAGTCAACACTAAACTCTCATGGTTTATACACTCCTTTACCCATTCCACATAGACCGTGGTCCGACATTGCTATGGATTTTGTCTTAGGACTTCCACGCTCTAAAACAAACAAGGACTCCATATTTGTCGTCATTGATCGATTCTCTAAAATGGCACACTTCATACCATGCAACAAGACCGACGATGCTTCACATATGTTACTTTGTTCTTTAGGGAAATCGTCCGTCTTCATGGAGTGCCCAAGACCATTGTATTCGATCGAGACGTCAAGTTTGTGAGCTACTTTTGGAAGACTTTAATGGCCAAGCTAGGAATCAAGCAACTCTTCTCCACCGCATGCATACCACCCTCAAACGGATGGTCAAACCGAAGTGGTGAATCGAAGCCTCTCTACTCTCCTTCATGTGTTGATCAAGCCAAACTTGAAAATTGGAAAGAGTACATCCCACATGCCGAGTTCGCCTACAATCGAGCACTACACCGAGCAACAAAGAGAAGCCCATTCAAGATCGTCTATGGCTCCAACCCCTACACCGCATTAGACATGCTACCTCTCCCACTTCGTGAGCAAGTCAACATGGACTTCGACAAGCGCGCCGAGTACATGAAGAAACTACATGAAGACACAAGAACCACGCTAGAGAAACACAATTAAGACCATGCTATGAAGATGAACAAGCACAAGCGCGCCATGATCTTTGAAGAAGGAGACCTTGTTTGGCTACACTTACGAAAAGATCGCTTCCCGAATGCAAGAAAGTCCAAGCTTCATCCTCGAGGAGACGGACCCTTCAAGGTTCTCAAGCGCATCAACAACAATGCGTACAAGATCGACATCTCCAATTCCAAGTACTTGGTCCATGACACCTTCAATGTGGCCGACCTATCGCCATACCATGGGCCATCAAGTGATGAGGATGACCAAGAGTCGAGGACGACTCTTTCCCAAGGGGGGGGGGGGGAGATGATGTAGTGCGCCCTACACACGACACACCAAGTGGTCCAATGACAAGAGCAAGAGTCGAAGCTATCCATGCTAAGGTGAATTCGCTCCTATCTATGTGTGATCTTGACAATTCCTTGAATGGTTTGCTACTTCATTCTGATTCATTATGTGTGCTCAGTTATGACAGACTTGATGAACTCCGAGGAAACGTGGATCAAGATGGTCCAGGAACACATCAAGATGAAGATGATGGCAAAGCCAGTCAGGCTGGCCTCCAACCCGGCCTCCACCCGGCCTAGGCCGGCCTACCACCTGAAGCCGCCGGCCTCTAGCCTGGCCTAGGCCGGCTACCAGCCCGAAGCCGCCGGCCTCCAGTCGCCCAAGGCCGGCCTCCCATCAGCCTGTGTGCTGTGTTGACCTGAGGGGTCATGTAACCTTATCCCTTCACCTACCCCTTCGTCCTAGACTATAAATAGGCCTCTCCTACCTCAGATCTAGGGTTAGACTAAGAATAGACTTGAGTTGAGCTTTGCTCCTTTTCCACCCTTGTTGGTGTTGCCTCCTAGTGAGATGAATCAAGGCCTCCCCTTGTGTGGAGATGAATCAAGGCCTCCCCTTGTGGAGATGAATCAAGTCCTCCCTTGTGGAGAAGATCCCTCTAGTGGATTCCAAGACTTCTTCTTGTAGTTGAGCCCAAATCCGCCGTCAATCCGTGAAGATCGGGACCTACCCCGCATCATATAGTTCCTTCAAGACTAGACAAATGACGATTCTTCATCATAGTCTATCATTTTTCGAGATGTGGCCAGAACAAGGCAAATCGAGAGTGTGGTTTCAACTGATCCACATCGACATCTTTTAGCTAGGTGAATGTTTGACCTACCAAAACCGGTTTTAAATACAAGGCCAGAGTACTCTTTCGAAGAAGAATGTGGGTCTGAACGAGCTTGATGACGGGCAACTCAATGATGACGTATGTTCGGTCGATGGGATGTGGTGGAGCATGCCGGGGCAGCGACCCCTCGAGTGTCCCACCCTCACACACTGATGGTTTTGAAGGAGGTGCGATTGGAAGCGAGGGCATCAACATGCTTTCGGCGTCTTCTCCGCAACATATGATGGCCTCCTTCTCCTTGCGCCAAGATCCAGCTAGCGAGAAGGTGCCAACCGGTAGTGACGTTGTTGGGAGTGACAGTTTCTACGACAAGTAAGGACACGATTTGGTGAAAATATAAGATCTCATATCAAGCAAGGTCGATGTGTGTGTCGTGACTTTGCTGGAGGTGGTCGCTCGAATCTTGGCTTGGGGATGAAAATCATGAGATTGACTTATAATATGACTCGTATTCATTAGCACATGTGCGATAAACTCTTATTGAAAGCTTTATCTAGCAATTGTGTATTTTCGTTGTTCTGATAGTTTTCATAGGGCTTATGATAAAGATCGTGGAAATATTGTCTCGAGGCATATGGTCTTTGTTATGTTCTCTCTCTTTTTAGCTGTGTTTGGCATCTATGCATGACTTTGCTTGCCATTGTTGAAAAGTTAATAATATATTTGTATTTGCACGGTCATCATCCTTTTCTAAAACTGCATGGTTTTGAACATAGCATAATTTAATGCATTGTGCTATTTTCTAATAGGTCCATAACATCCTTGGGATTCATCTGTCCACGATCATATAGTCAAGTGGATGTAGTATGATGTCTTTTGAAATGCCATGACTAACACAATTTTTCTGGACTTGACTAAATTAAATTTCGTTTGTAGAATCCTGACACAAGTTTACCTTTCCGATCAACCTACGCTTATAAGTACAACTGTGATCAAATTAACATAGGCAAATAAGTGCAATAGAGAAGTAGTATGGCCAACTTCACTAAATTAGATCTATAAGTTCATTATGGACTCTAAATATTCTTAATCCTGCAAAATATGCCAATTAGATAATTTGAAACCTAGAAATTATTAAATTTAAAGGTAATACAACTAGTAAATGATCTCTTTGTGTACTCAAAATATGCCATTGATGCCTTCTAGATGAGCATCATTATTGACTCATCTGAATCTATATATCTCATTTGTTTTTCGATGGTAAAGCATGAGCTTAGCACAATTGTTGTAAACACATAAAACTGCAAGGACCGAGCTAGAGACTAGAGGTTATGTTTACACAAAAATTACTAGCCTTGTCAGCAGATAAAACATCAAGGACCGAGCTAGAGCCTAGAGGATATGTTTACACATTTATGAGCCAATTAATCTCAAACGAAAAGGTAATACATTCTGTAACTTGTATCATAAAGTAATGCTAGATACGTTAGCTAGAAAGACGATCGTGCAAAGAGAGAAATATGCCACAAGTTTCAACAGGGAAACTTTCCTACTCATTTTGTGGGTCCTCATTACCACTAATCAGCAGCATCCATTAGATCATGCCTCGCCACTGCGCGGCCTAAATGGCCCATTCAAGCGTAAAGATATATTCTGCCTATGTAAATTAAGCATATACTTGTTTTACTTGGAAAGTTGAAGTTTGAACAAAAAGGATGCTAGGATTATTTTATGCATCATGAATTTGAAAACGGATGCACTTATACTGCTAAAATCACAGTAATAATAATGTTAAATGATCTTTGCATAACGCATATGCTTAATTTAAGTACTCAAGGTTCTACATCACGAGATGTCAGGGCGAAGGCACATGCTACTCCAGGATAGATCGAGTCCCTAGCTAGATAGATAGCCAAGGAGTATACATGCGAAGGCCAGTGTGGACCGTGTGGTGGTGACACACTGACATACTATCACTGGTTTCTGTGCATGCATTCCAAAAGTGAGCTAGCTTTGTATCAAAGGCAATCCTTGTAGCCGATCCTCTTGTGACATGTGTCGCTCCACCGCGCATAAAATCTTAAAAAAACACCAAACCGCTCTCGGTTTCAAACACTTAATTAACACCCAACCAATCAATTTAAGAACCAGCTGGCACCCACGAAATACAGTAGTCATTGAAGCAGAAAAGTTCACTTTCGCCACAGTAGAGTACTGTAAACCTGGATTCGGGGCAGCAGCAGTACACAATTTAATTTCATTTAGCTACGAATGGAAACACACATATGCACATATGATACAAGTACAGTCTTCATGCAATTAAGAGCAATACATACATGTTTCTGCTGCGGGATTCCATGGATCGATGGGCAAACTTGGATGGGTTGGAGCACAGCTTGGATGGATCGGATCACAACTCGCTGTGCGAGCTGTAGAGGAACGTCGGCGGCGAGAAGACGGAGTAGCTGTTGTCGATCAGCTGAGGTGGGAAGCTGTCCTCCTCCTCGTCGTACGCGTACCCCGCCGCCACGGTCGGGCCGACGACGTCCTGGCTGCACGCGGCGGCACCTTCCGACGACTCCGCCGTGCTCCCAGGGCTGGGTGCAGGGCCCATCTGCGGCCCGGCCGGGCTTCCCGCGCTGCTCTCTCCGGCATCGACAGCGCCACCTCCGCCGGTGTACTTGGAGGGGTCGGCGTGGCGGCCGGTGAGCTCCTGCACGAGCGAGCGGAACCCCGCCGCGTCGGTGGACACCCGCATCGGGTTGGAGATGTACACCACCTTGATCGCCTTCCCGCCGCCGCCCTTCCTCTTGAGCTTGCCGGAGCCGCTGCCGCCGGCCGCGGCGCTCCGGTGAGCATTGCTCTTGGAGCTGCACTGTATCTTCTCCATGACCAGGCGATCGATCTACTAGCAATTACGAGCTACCAAGAAAGGGGGGACTATAGTTCTTGTGGTGCACACAGGAGATGAGAGCGAAAGGAGGTAGCTTGGCTAGCTAGCTCTGGCGTGTGTGTAAATGTAATGGAGGCTGGAGAGTGCAGGCGGATGGTTTCTACTTTTAGAAGCCATCAAAGGACCAATGGATGGAAGTGGTAGTAAACCGGTGGATTTTATGAATGCTGTTTCTGGATCAGAGGTAACTCGAAGTCCTCACCTATGGATCGAGAAAGGGACAGTGTGCAATGCGGGTGAGATGTGCCTTGGATAATGCACAGAGTGGTGGAGGAAAATTGTTATGTCTACCCGTCTGGCACACTGAGAACATTGATACTCCTACTTGTCACACTAATTACGATAGATACTCTATCAGTTCAGAATAGATTAATTTAATGCATACATAGTTTTAAACTTGAAATTTTAAAATCACTTTCTTTTGATAATCGTATCAAGTATCTGAATATTATGGAGGCATTTTTCATGACCAATCCGATGATATTATTAATGGATAAATAATTGATTCAGATTTATATATAGTACAAGTCAAAGTGATGTAAGTCCAACCAAATGCTTTCTATTTCGAGCTATCTATTTTTTTTATCGAATATACGATAGCGTTATGGCTCACGCCTTTGGTCTTCATTTCATTACGAGAAGGTCGGGCTGGTATGCTGTTTTATATCCGACGAGTTACATGGCTAATCGTTGTGAAAACATTTTTTGCGGCGCTTCAAGACTGATGGAGAAAAATCATAACATAAATTAATTTCATTACTCTTCAGCAAGCTACGCAATTAGCTATCAGACCAGAAATCTTTTCCACTACACTTATGGATTGCACCATGATAAATCAAATGACGGTGCATACATGTAAGGTGGTAGGTATATTCTAACCAATATTAATTAATGCCATGGTATGTAAGACCAAACACAACACATTTAGTGCCTCCAAGGGTCTATGATGAAAAATATTTTACCTCTAGATCGCAATTCAAGTTTTCATATTGGAACAGCATTCTCAATAACAACACTACCAAAAATTTCGATCTAAACTTCATTTCATTCAAATAATAATATATTACCTTTAAAAAATTGAGCTTTGAGCCACACATGCGTTGTTCAGTAGGTCCTAGATCTACAAAAATAACTATAAACAGATTGGGTATTCACTTATGCATTGCCAAAGAAGATCATACTCCTTTTTTCACAACTTGTTTCCTCATCTTGCGGATGGTTTTGAGCAACTCGTTATTCTGCATGCCATCCTCCTCGCAACAGATCTTAGGAGGAATATTTATGCTAATACAGTTGAGAAGAAACTTAAAATTTAGAGAAGTGTTGAAGAAGAATATACTCTCTAGTGGCAACACCGGTGAAGGACTCGGACATTCCTCGAGGCAAGCGAAATTGATACTCACCTAAGGACATAATGCATTATTGAGCTTGTACACAACCTCCGAGTCTCACCTGAGAGCAAGAGATGAGATGAGATGTGAGATGAGTGGGGAGTGCGGTTAGGGTTTACAACGGGCGGTGTGCATAGTGAACAGGAGGATGAGGTGTCTATATATCGCAACGCGCAATGAGAGTGGGGGTTTTAGGGTTTTGTTATATGGGCCCCTTGAGCAAGTGCAACACAACTATATGTGATGCGGTTTCTGAAGGGAACATACCGGCTGGCGCCGTGGCATGTAATAACACACTGCTTGCTTCCCATCTACCGCATCACTCTTTATGTCCCGCCAAAATATTTACAGGGACACGTTATGAGAGTTGTCTTTGTTGTGCGTCCAGAAAACTCTTGGCGCAGCGAAAAGGTTTTTCCACGATAATTTAGGCATCAATGTTGACGTCGTTGCAAATCGCGCCCAAAGGGAACACCATGTTCTAGTGTACATGTAGTTATGTTCTTACACAAGTCAATACTTAAATTTGAATATTGTTATGCTTGCATACACACAATATTTTTTTCTTTTTTTGTTGTTGATTTATAGCTTTGCTAGTCGGGCATTCCTTTGAATGAAAAGGAAACCTAGTAGATGGGTGATTTTATTTTGGGACATGTGCGTGAAAAATATAATTTGTTGAGTACTATCTGCAATGGATTAGACATATATTTTTCTGTGTGTACGTTGGGGTGAGGCTAGCACCCGGCGAGCGTGTGGGGATCTGATACGATGGCTAGCGGGACAGGTAAAAACACAGAAGAGATCAATGCGACGGGAGAAGAAAAGCATACACACACAGTGACACAGACCAGGAGATCAATGCGGAAATAATGATCCTTTCCCGTGACGTGCCGCGCTTGCATGGGGTGGATTCCCGTCAGCGGTGGGCCCCCCGCTGACGCCAAAAGCGGAGCCAGTCGGCACCAGGGAGGCCCCGCTCTTTTCTCACCGCCCACCACTCCTTACCCGCCGTTCCGTACGACCGATAAACTCCGATGACGTGTGGGCCAGCTGATCGGGACAGCGCGTGTTCTCGGCCGCAAAAGGCAAGGCGTGTAGGAGCTTTTTCGTGATGGATTTTAAAGTTGGACTCTGGAGACGCCACTGTCTTACCTGGCAAATGTTGCGTGGGCCCCTCGTCGGCCGCGAGTTGGACCACGTCGACGCGTGCTAGCCGGTGAGTCCCTGCGCCAGCGCGCAGCCGGGAGACACGATCTGGAGACACCAGAGCCGTGCACCAGTGAACCCGCCAACTGGAAATAGCTGATTGGTTCGTTCTGTCTTGGATACTTGTGCCAAAGTGTTTTTTCAGTGAAATACGGTGCGGTGGAAAACAAAAATACGACCTGCTTCGTAGTAGGTTGTAACAGTCGACTCTGCAACTGGTAGGTGTAGGGTGGCAGCAACGTTCTCTCATTTACTAGTACAGGTTGATGTGACAGTGCACTGGGTGGAGTAATTTGGTGCAGTTTTTTATCTATAGGTGACGTGGGACCTGTGGTAGAGATAGAGTAATATGTGAGATGGCGAACGACAAACTGAACAAGACATATTTTTGGGCTGATATACCCGTTATTTAAAATATATTTTAATTAAAAAAATAAACAAATTTCGGATGAAAATCCATTTTTATGTTCATACACAAAAATCCACGAAAAATACATTTTTGTGACTTGTGTAAACAGACAAAAAATGATTCTTGCAAAGTCATTTTACAACCCCAGGATTTGTCTTTTTTCAAAACATTGTAAAAAAAATTGTCCTTTCCCCTCAAATTTTTTTGTGCTAGTATAGAATGTCCGAATATATATCCAAAGTTTTTATTAAATATTTTTTATACAGTTTAAAGTACGGATTTTGCATAGTGGGAGCATATACTACTACGTCCCAAAAGACATTTCCGACATTTATGCTTCTCCTATCGACCTCTTTTGTTAGCTGGCCCTAGAGATTTGGCGAGGAAATGGAAAGATTCAGATTCATGGACCATATTTTGGGTAATGTTTGATTGGAGTCATGACATTAAATAAAGAAGCAGTCTAATAAAAAGGAAAAAAAAATTAGAGAATGTTGAAGAGCGTAAATAATAATTATAAATTCATTTTACATAGTAGTTTTCTTGACAATTTTCATCGGAGAAGGTTTAATCTATCCCAAGTATTTTTTTTTTCTTCAAGAATGACACCATTGGAACAGTGAAAAGATGATACGCATCTGGTGGATATATGGACAAATACTGCACTGCAACGCAGCAACGGTGCACCGTGGCACTGTGCAACGGCTACACTGGGTGCCGTATTGACCAAGGGAGACGGTCAGTCTCTGAAACGACATCAGCCCCAGAGACGCCCTGCATAGTTGCATGTCCATGCGCTCACACCGCAATAAATGAAGAGCTGCATGATATACTGTGTATACAGAGAAATATAGAGAACTATACCATTTGTTAGCTGTAGAGGACCATGCAAATACGTAGACCTAAACAATAAACTAACATAAATGAGCGGTGCAGCACGCTCCACCTGGCGGGAGCACTGATGCCCGAGTGCCAAAAGCGTTTTCCGGAGACACCAGCTCTACATTGTTTGGTAAAGTTGCAGGTGGGATGGGATTTCCCACCAATCCCACCTCACCAATCCCACCTCCCATCCCACCGTAAGAGGCCCAATTGTCCCACAAACATTACCCAGTAATCCCGTACGGGATAGATGGGAAGAGCCCACCAAACCCACTAATATCCCTATTCAGTAGTCGGCACTGAGAAAAGGAGATGCAGAGACCAGCGGGGGCTTCCTCCGCCACCGATGCGGGAAGGCACTATCGCGGGGCGCTGCCCCGCCGTACGCTGCGAGCCGAGGGCCGCCGTCGTGAATCTGCTCCGGGAGGAGCCGAGCTGTCGCCGCCGAACACGAACCGAACAGGCTGCACGGGCGTCGACCCGCCGATGTTAAGGAAGGGCGGCCCTCACTGTTGGATCTAGGGGATTTGCCTTGAGCGTTCCCGGTGACGCCGCCGCACGGCCCTTCGAACGGCGGCTTGTGCTTGGCTGTCTCCATGGTGGAGCACCGGATGTTGTCCCTGCCGTTGTCGTTGTAGCCTTGCTCTTCCCCAGGAGGTCCTTTTCTGAACTTGGCCGTCGGCTGGCTTGCCGGTCGGGGAAGCCGCGCAGGTTCACCGGTCGTGGCGGCGTCGGAAGGGGAATCGAGGGCGGGCGGATGATCTGCTGCAGGAAGATGAGCAGCTGCGGGGAGATGAGATCGAGATCGCACAGTGCAGGGAGATTAGCTGCGCGCCTGCAGCGAGGGACTCTGTCGTTTGTGCTTAGACTTAACCGTCGGGCTTCCGTATCCCGTTTCTTCATATCCCGATTAGTCCGTCGGGATAGAGCAGGTGGGAAGCAGTTGTCCCGTGTCCATCCCACCTGCATCGCTATTGTTTGGAGCACACTTCACAAAATTTAGTTTTGAGGAATTATAAGAACATTCTACCTCCGTTCCAAATTACATGACTTTCATTCGTCTTGTCTAAATATGGATGTATCTGTATTTGTAACATGTCTAAATACATCCACATGTAGACAATTGAAAGTCATCTAATTTGGAACAGAGTGAGTAATATACTTAATCAGACTTACTGTGTAGAAGTTTGACTTTAAGAAAACTCAGAACGTAGGCAATGAAAAACAAAGTGAGCATTTTTTGTTGCCTTCTTTCTTTCTTTCTTTCCTTCTTTCGTTCTTGGGGAAAGGTAATCAGAGGCACTGCACATGTAGGAGAAATCACGTGGCTGTAAATTTATGTCCGGTTTTCCCTCTAGAAGAGAGCACATGCATGCACATAACAACTTGGAAAAAACCAGCTCTTTGTTTGGGGCACACCGCACAATTCAGGACCACTGGCAATACTCGTCCCGTGATCTCGTCATGTTGTGCATGATAATCTAACCATTCGTGACTTACCACAAATGATCTAGAAAGCATGTGTTTTTTTTTTAATTTCAAGCAAACTGGGATTGTTTCTGACCTGTAGGGTTGTAGATTGATTCACAAATGTCAACTACTCCCTCCATTCCAAATTAGTAGACATAGATTAATGTATCTGTATACTAAAACACGTCTAAATATATCCGTATTTCGACAATTACGTGTCCACTAATTCGGGACGGAGGGAGTAGACGGCATCAGCTAGGTATTACCGGTTGGTGTAGTGGTGGCCATTAATCTCATAGTTACACTCTAAAGCTTGGCCTTTTGCAAGTCTCACAAATATCAAAGAGTGTTTCAACACGTTGATGTCATCAAAATAACAGTGAATACACAAAAAAGAGCGTCAAATCCACAAGTCATAATACCATTGCCCGGCCGGCTCTGTGCCCGCGTTCGTTGCCCGTGGGTAGATCGAACGAACGTGTAGCGTCTTGCACGCACGCGCGTGGGCATGCTTAATTCCTCTGCTCCGCTCTGCGCCCGTGCCACAGCGCTCCAGGTCCTGTCGGCTAGTACTCGGCCGGTGCGCCGACAGTCGACACCTCCACCGGAGTATCACGCACGGCACGGCTGGGAAAAGACTGAAACATAAGCAGAGGTGGTCCAGACTAGTCCGGGGACGGAAAATGCCTTGTTTCTCCAGCAAGCACGACAGGATGATGCATGCGAACGCGCGACCACGACGAGCTAGCTAGCGTCCGTCGAGGCCCCATCGTCTTCGTGCGTTGGCTCTTGATTCATTGATGCTCGCGGTTTCCCGTCTTCAAGCTAGCGAGATCGCGATCCAGACGTTCTCCCTGTTCCAGCTGCGCGATTGCACGTTGCGGGGTGAGCAGAGCTAGCTGGAGTAGCTCTGACTCTCGTTTTTTTCTACTTCTGGAGGCTGCAGATTCAGAGCGGTACACATATACAGGTCGCCGGAGCAACGAACGTGAATGTCAGTCTGAGTCTTACTAAGCTTAATTTGACAGTGAACAACTGGACTTAAATTACCGATATCTGAGAGTGACCAAATGCCACGAGCTTGACACTGAACATACGCACGGGAAACATTGAAATTTGATAACCAGATCGACAGCGATAAACTGGAGCGAACAAAAGCACTGGAAGAGAAAAAAAAAAGGAGTTTTTTACAGCAAACATGTCATGAAACACCGGAAGTTCACCAAAAAAAAAGGAGTACATCATTTGGAAGTTCACCAAAATGACAAATCTACTCACTGAGAAAATATTAGGTTCTCTGCTTGTGGTAGTCCAAAGTCAGAATCTGAACCATTGCTATCTGAAAAATCTTCCTCTGCCTGTTCTCCATCTTCTTCATCGATTGTCATTTGTAATACTTTCCTCCTCACATTCACTATTTTCCTCGTGTGATCTACTTCAACAAACATAACATAACCATCAACCATCTTCTGCATCTGCACAATATCATCATTGTATGTATTTTTGACCCCTTTCTGCGCTCTGAACTTGAACACGTTTCTTGGGACTGAAAACTTTTTGGCAAAGATGAACCAGCCAGCCTAGAGCAACATCCCCACTGTTTTGATTAGCAGTTATGTCCACGTGATCCACAAACAAGATGACTGTCTTAGAAGTAATAGATGCATTCGCCCGCCATTGCTCTAGTTGTGGTCTCGAGGTGCACACCAACCAATTGACCAGCTAAAGGTTCACGAGCCTTCAACCACTTAAGCATACACATCAAGTTTAGGATCAGCCATATTATACCCCAATTCCTTGAGAAAATTATCAATAAACTAACAGCAGCAGATCTGCCTCTGACAGTTATCATAATGGTCCACTGTTTCATCTTACCCGCTCCGATGAGCCAGCACGCCGCATCGCACGAAAACCCTGCCCGGGCTAGTTTTTGTCCAACGTACTCATACACGCGAGTCATATGACCATTTTATCACACTTTTGAAGTTCAGAGACCACTGACCGCACTAGTTCGTAGCTACGTGAATAGACATCCAACAAATCACGACGATCACCAGCAAACAGTACGAACAGTTCTACTCGTATTAGTTATACATCTGATCAGTAAACACAGTTATACATCTGCTGTTCCATAACAAATGCTTAACTGCAGACAATCTAACTAAGCGTGGATGGCCTCACAACCCTCTCTGCTCTTTCTGTAACGCCAGTCCCGAAAACGCTGTACATCTTCATATCAGCTGCAGTTATGCTCAAGACTGCTGGAAGGAAGTTCTGAATAAAGCCAGGCTGCCGGCTCTTCTAATTCCATCTGCAACATCTGAAAGCATTCCGGCCTGCTGGTCTGTGATGACTACCTCAGCTCCTGCACAGTTCATCAAAAGATGGAGATCGCTGGCTTTACTCACCTGGTGGAACCTGTGGAAGGCACGCAATGACAGAATTTTCAACAACAAGGCCATCTCAAGCTCTGACCTTGCCGACTCAATCATGCAAGAACTTGCCCAATGGCGTGCTGCTGGTCTACTCATCACTGTGTGGCCGGCAGGAGCCTAAAACTCACCTGCCCGTTTTAGAGGATACTTGTCTTTCCTTCATCTTTAGTTCATTCTTTCATTCTTTGGTCACCTCTGTAAATATTCTGTAAAACTTACTCTTACCGACATTTGTCCCGGCCCCTATATCAAATGAAAGCAGCGCCTGCTACTTTCCGTCAAAAAAAAAAAAAAACCACGCCCCATTCATTACATCTGACAAAGCTCACTCTTTCCCTCTCTCACTCTCCCTCCCCCACCTCTTCTATATCATCGTACAAAATGTACACGAGAACATGGCCTTGGCGCGCTCTCGGTCGCCAGCTGGTCGCCCCGACGACCGAAATTCTTCTCCGTTCACGGCCGGGTTCCTTGATCGATCTCGATCGATCGGTCCTTCTTTCAGGTCGGTTTGAGGTCGCTCGATCGCTATAGCACGACGTCGCGCCTCTTCTTGGCGTTCGGCGCCTCCGGGTTGCCTTTCCTCATCATCGCCGCGAACTCTGTGTAGTTGATCCTCCCGTCCTGCACCAACGGCGCGACCGATCAGTCTCCTCCATTAATTCAACCAGCCAAGCATTTTCAGCGTGGTACTAGTACTAGTAAACTTACGTTGTCGGCGTCGACCTCGGATATGATGTCCTTCATCTCCCGGCCGTCGAGCAGCCCTTTCTCCCTCAGGGCCTGCTCCAGCTCCTCCGTCGTGATGTACCTGCAATTCAGGTTCCGGCATGCATATGAACATTCGAGTTTCTGAATTCTGAACATCAGCACTGCATACTGCTGTCTGCAAGTCTTCAAAACTTCATCAGCATTCCGTCAGAACATACCCGCTGTTGTCCTTGTCGAAGTACTGGAAGGCGGTGTAGAGGTGCTCCTCCCGGTCCATCCTGTTCATGTGCATCGTCGCCGTGATGAACTCGTCGTAGTCGATCGTCCCGTTCCCGTCCGCGTCCGCCTGCAAGCAACGCGCGCATTGCGTGATTAAGAGCGAAATTGTTAATAAGTCGCGGGCTGAAATGTTTCAGTTTGCTTACGGCTTCCATGAGCTGCTGGACTTCGGCTTCGGTGAGCTTGGTCCCCTTCTTGGCCAGCCCTTTCCGCAGCTCGTCCACGGTTATCGTGCCGCTGTTGTCGGAGTCCATGCCCTTGAACATCTCCTTGAGCCCCCTGATCTCCTCCTCCGACAAGCATCCGGCGATCACCTGCAAATAAGTAAATTGAAAGTGAGTTTCATCATGAACGTTCGTACTGTCCCGGTTTCAGAATTCAGACTATGAAACAACACTCAGTACAGTACCCTTAGTGCCGCCTTCTTGAACTGGTTCATTGCTCTGAACTGCTTGAGCCTGCCAAGGACAGCGTTGTCGATCAGCGTGTCAGGCGCCTCGCCGTCCTCTTTGATCCACGCATGGTCTGAACAGCAAGAGAATACAGAACATTTTGATCTTACCAAACATGTGCTCATCGTTATAATTGCAGAGAGTAAGCTGAAATTCAGAAGTGGCACGCTTACTGAGGACGTCGTACGCAGATATCCTACTCTTGGGATCGGAGGTGAGCATCTTCCTGACGAGGTCCTTGGCGCCGCTGGAGATGCGCGGCCACGGGTCGCTGGTGAAGTCGACCTGCCCTCTCAGGATGGAGTTGAAGATGCCGTGCTCCGACTCTGTTCCCACCAAAAGATCAGTTTTCTGTTCAGCTCGGCCAATGGCAAAATCAAGCGAGACAAAGGGAAAGCTCAATTACCTGCCCAGAATGGCGGGACGCCGCAGAGCAGGATGTAGAGCATGACGCCGACGCTCCAGATGTCGGCCTCGGGCCCGTAGCTCCGCTTGAGGACCTCCGGCGCGATGTAGTACGCGCTGCCGACGATGTCCCTGAACACCTCCCCTTCCTTGAAGAAGACGGAGAGGCCGAAGTCGGTGGCCTTGAGCGGCGCGTGCTCGTCCTTGCTGAGCAGCAGAAGTTCTCGGGCTTGAGGTCCCGGTGGATGACGCCCATGGAGTGGCAGGTGTGGATGATCCCCACGATGGTGCGCAGCAGCGACGCCGCCGCGCGCTCCGTGTAGTGGCCCTTGGCGATGATCCGGTCGAAGAGCTCGCCGCCGGCGCAGAGCTCCATGACGAGGTGCACGTTGTGCTTGTCCTCGTAGGCGCCCTTGAGCTCCACCACGCCGGGCTGGCCGGCGAGGTGGTACATGATCTGCACCTCGCGCCGCACGTCCTCCACGTCCTCCTTGGTGGACAGCTTCCGCTTGCTGATGGTCTTGCACGCGAACTTGTGGCCCGTCGCCTTGTGGGTGCAGAGCGAGGTGACGCCGAACTGGCCGCGCCCGAGCTCCTTGCCCAGGCTGTAGATGCTCTTGACGTCCTCCATGGGCCGGCCGAGCACCGGGCCGATCGGGGCCGGCGGCTTGTTTTGCTGCGGCGCGGAGGACGGCGACACGGAGGCATGCCCTCCGCTGCTGTCGGCGCCGGGGTGGGACGAGCTTCCGTGGTCTGCCGCGTGGTCGTTCGACTTCCGGAACCCTGGGCAGCAATTGCCCATTGCCGGCGCCGAGGGGGTTGCTCGCCGGCGAGCGGGACGTGCCGGGGACGGGCTTGTATGGGCGGAGCTGGATTGGGGATGATTTCCAGCTGGGAGGCATTGGCGGGTGGGTGCGCCGCGGAGGAGAATTTGGGGGTGGCCGCTAAAAGGAAGGTGGGGAGGGAATGGCGGGAATGTAACGGCTTCGTGGTTTGGCTTCGGTTTCTGCCTTTTTGCTCAGGGGGGCAAAATAACGGACGCTTCCGGGAGCTGGGCATCCAGCGATGTCAGCTTGCGGGAGGTGGTAGGATCTCTAGGACACTTTCGCTTCCTCTCATGTTTCTGGAAGAAAGCTTTTACACAAGTTTTTGGTTATCTGAAAAAAACAACAGATGAAATGGCACCACCTCCACCCAACGTGAAGAATTTGTCGCAGTTAGCCTATATTTGGTATTGAGTTGGATTCTGATGATCGAATACTTTCAAAAAGCTATTGTCTATTTTCTATTTGGCTAACCCCAATATCTTTCTATTCCCTAGACTTTATGATATGTATTTTAACAAAAATGGTAAGGTTCAAAGGGTTGTGAATTTGGGTCTATGGGGTGAGCTAGCATCTGCCTTGCTTCGATATGTTGAACATTATCCATAGTGTTCAATTGGGAGAGTATGTGGCGATTCATCAATTTTAAGACTCGACCGCGGCTCAGTCTTTCGGCCGTACTCAGTGGGGTAGTGTGTGCGTTCATAGGTGTGAGTGTTTGCGCGTGTATGTGAGCGTTTCGTCTATACAGTGTTTCACAATTTTTTTTAGCTAGGATCATCTATGTCGTTGGGGGGCCAATCCGAAAATCACGCGACCATCCAAGTCGGATAAAAATATCCCTTCTCTGTGTTTTTCAGTCGGGCGGACATCTACGTAAAAAGGTTTCGATTTTTCACGCGTGGTAATGTGGACCACAAATGGAGCAAACTTGCGCACCGGTAGATTACCTGCATGAGAGAAGATTTTTTTACAAAAAACCTTGTCATTTCTACATACTAAAGCGACCATATTACGGCTATCGTTCCCACCCTAATTAGCGTTCTAAATTTGTGATCCATACCAACAGCCAAAAAAATTCGCAACGAATCGTGGTAGATATAAATTCGAATTTACCTGGATGGCTAACCAAAGAAAACATGCAAACTTGCAATCGAAGTTTGCTTTATCTAGTATTTGCTTTCTGGAAACTTGTGACCATATTCGTCGTTTCTTTTTCGCAATCTGTAGTATTTGCTTTCTAGTTTCTGTAGTTCGCTAAACTTTTCCACTGCTTAGCTTGTGGCTTGAGTCGCCATAGGCTTAGATAGAGTCGGTTTCATCTTCTAGTTGATGGTCGTGTTCTTCTATTTGTGTAACTTTATTCCTTCGAGTCATAGAAGTCTAGGCTTATGTTCGTGTTTCCGTCTTATGCGAGTTAGAGAGGTCCGACTACGTTAAAACCAAAACCCTAGCATTCCAGACAGATTGCAAGAAGCATTTCTCTGAATTTATCCCCACCAATTTGTATCGATCTGATGGTTTTACTGCTGCAAGTTTGCGTGTTATCTTCTGTTTCATTGGTAATTAGAAGATATAGTACCGCTTCATAGTCGGCGTCTGCGTGCGCAAGTTTGTGAAGTTGCGAATATCCAAGGGGTTGAGAGTTGTTGCATTGGCAACAGGGATTAGCCGGAGAGTTCACAGCGATACACAAGTTATCATCCATCAATCTACAACGTTCTCAACGAGAAGATCAGGCCACCCCTTATCATCTTGGTATCATATTCTCGAGTTTCCTCGGTGAGCAATTTCATCCTCGTAGATTTGTTTTATTTTTCGTCCTATCCAGAAAAATTCTCACAAAAAGATTAGGATTAGATGTCTGCATAGCCTTAGATAGCATCGGTTTCATCTTCTAGTTGTTGGTCATGTTCTTCTTTTTGCGTAGCTTTTTCCTTCAAGTCGTAGGAGTCTAGGCGTGGAAGCTGAAAAATACTCACGGAACTAGGCAGAAGTTGCTTACCATAAAGTATGTGAGCAATGAAGTACTTTCTCGGGCCTGGTTGTTCTCACTTTTATAAAGTCCTATGAGAGTTCTCATACCTTCAAACACATTTTGATTGCTGAATAGTGGTGAAAATCCTCTTCTAGAAAAACACTTGGGTGAATAATTCATCAATTGCTTCTCAGTTTCATACTCCCTCCGTTTTTAAATATAAGATATTTTAGTCCTTTTCCAGATTCACATGATGTATGTAGACACATTTTAGTGTGTAAATTCATATATCTGTAGATGTATCTAGTCAATATATAACATCTATTTTAGTCCTTTTCCAGATTCACATGTATCTAGATGTATGTAGACACGTTTTAGTGTGTAAATTCATATGTCTGTAGATGTATCTAGTCAATATATAACATCTAAAAGATCTTATATTTAAAAACGGAGGCAGTAGATTGTACTATCTCACACTTTCCGCAAACTTATTAGAGTGAGTGCGACCAAAACAAATGGGTGGCGTCCATTAGGTTTAGAAGAACTTTGTGGGGGTCTTCAGCTAGGTTTGATGATCTGAAAGCTCTACTTGACAACATTAAGCTAAATGAAGATCGTGACAGAGTGAGCTGGAATAATTGGATCTTCTGTGATCTTTCAGGTTAAAATACTCTACTTGACAACATTAAGCTAAACGAAGATCGTGACAGAGTGAGCTGGAATAATTGGATCTTCTGTGATCTTTCAGGTTAAAAAAGTATGCCTACAGTTGAAATCTCATGAGGGATTCCCTTAATTTCTCTGGTAGCTCAAAATTCCTTTTAAACTCAAGATTGTGTTTGGCTTATGATGAGGAATTGCATCTTAGCCAAATATTTCTTGGTTAAATGGGTGTGGAATGAAAATGACCAATGTCGCTTATATTGTTAGAAAGAATTAATGGATCTTCTACATCTACTGTTTCAATACTCCTTGGCTAGACTGGTTTGGCAAACAATTATGTGTTCCTTGGATTTGGTCTGGTTTCCAGAAAAGTGTTGATGATCTTGTTGGGATTGTATTCATTCTTTCCCAACTTCTCAATGCAATTTTGTTCTGAAGGGAGTTGTTGTGTGCTGGACTATTTGGAAAACGCTAAATGATGCTTCTTTCAACAAAAGAAACTCCATATGACCATCCAGTTGTCATTTACATACTTTGTAACATCCTTAACATTTGGAGGATATTGCACAAAAGCCAAGATCGAAAAATATTGAAGATGACATCGTGAAGATCAAACAGGTCTTACATGAGCTCTTCTAGGAAGACTTACGAATTGAAGACTTCTTCTGAATGTATGTTTTTTAATGTTACCTGAATTATAGCATGTTCATTAGTATGCATGCCAGGTTATGAACTTTGGTCTGGAATTTGACGATGTTTTTTTCCTCTTTGTTTTTAGTTGGGTTTGTAAACCTAGCGGTTTCTTTAATAAAAATCAACAAGGGGGAGCTTGTTGTTTCAAAAAAAGATCTTCACTACATATAAAGTTTAGAGTGATGGTGAATTGACTGAATTCACTTGTCTTCGTCTAGTCTAACTCACGTGTAGGATCCTCAACTTGCAATGCGGGCTTAAGTGCGCCATGGCAGTTTGAGAGAAAATTGTATTGAGTCCGTACAAGAATCCCTCTAAGGCCCCGCTTGGATAGGGGGTATTCAGGCCGGAAATGGCCAGAAATATTATACGGAGCACAGACAGTCCATAATTTTGTGATGCATTCCGTCGTTTTCCACCGGGGGGGAATATATAAGACGAACCAAGTGGGGCCTTAGCGTGAGATAATAGCGTAAACATACCACATTTCTAGCCAAATTTACTGATTGGTACCAGTCGTCAAAATCGCATTTACATACCACATTTTTCCGAAATTTTCTCAGAAAACCCAAATCGCAGTCTGATGCGATTTAGACAGCGTTTCTGACAGAGAGGGCCCACATGTAGTATGACGTGGCAAGTTTAGTGACTGTTTCGAACTGGTCCCACATGTCAGTCCAATTAAATAAATGAAAAAATCTGGAAAAATAAAAATAATCTAAAAACGTGGCCTCCACGAGGAAGAGGGCGAGGGGCAGTGGCCATGGCCTGTTCTCCGGGTTGCATCGTAGAAGGCCGCTTAGGACCTCGAAACCAGCATCCGACAGTGTAGGCGGGCCACTGACGATCCTGGCGGCCTCCGACGACGGACACGAAAACTTGTTGCGTAGAAAGCTTTCCGGTTGGCATCCGCCGGGCAGCCGTCGGCCGTCGTATTCTGACCACTCCTTGATATCTGTTGTGCCGAGAAGGTCCAAGATCTCGCTGAGGTGCTCCGTGTCTGATCTCCCATGGAAAGGGTGCTTGCCGGCGAGGAGCTCGGCCATCATGACGCCTAGAGATCCAGGAGTCGACATGCTCGTCGTAATCCGTGGACCCGAGGATGATCTCCGGCGCGCGGTATCCCTGTGTCCCGACGGGGTTGCAGTAGGGCGGCCCATAGGTCATGCTGCACGACAGCCCTAGGTCACAGATCTTGAGGCTTCCGCGGGCGTCCACCAGCACGTTCTCCGGCTTGAGGTCCCGGTGCATGAGGCCGAGGCGGTAAATCCTCCTTACGCCGGCGAGGAGCTGCCTCATGATCAGGCGAACGTCCAGCTCGGTGTGCCTCCTCCTGAATCGCTCTCGCTTCATGACGTGCCGGAGGGTCGGCCCCACGAACTCCATGGCGACGAAGGCTTCGTTGTCGAGGCGGCCGGAGGCGCGCGGCTGGACGATCGACGGGTGGCCGCTGCACGTCTCGAGAGCAGCGACCTCGCTGGCGAAGGCGGCGCCGACATAGTGGCCATCGCGGTCCTAGGCGTTCGCGCGGAGGCACTTCATGGCCACGATCTCGCCGGTGCGGCGGTCCCGCGCCCGGTATACGACGCCGAACGTCCCAGCGCCAAGGTTTTGGTTACCGGTAGAAAAAATTCCCGAGGATGGTCGGGATTTCCGGTTACTGCGGTTACCGGAAAATTCCGACCGGTTACCGGACGAATTTGAAATCCGAAATTTGAAAATTCAAATTTTTTGGTTCCCAGTTTAACCATTTACCAAAAGTTTTCGTTAAAATTCAAAATTTCAAAATTTCGAGATTTTTCGTCCGGTATGACCATTTCCCGAGGGTGCTCGGAATGTCCGGTTACCGACCGGTAACCAAAACCCGCCGAGCACCTCGAGCGTCTGGAAGCGGCTGGCCATGGCAGAGTTCGCTAGCACTGCCTGCTTGGGTGTGGCGGTGGGCAGGTCGTCTAGCCGTCTAGGGCAGCCGCGCATCGCGGTGTCGTCGAGGAGCAGCCCATTGCTTTGCTGCTCCGCACGTACCGATCTAAGGCATGGTTTGGGTTACTGAGTTACAGTAGCTTATAAGGTCTGTCATATTCCGATGCCGACCGGGACTGTATTTCTATAATCTTCTGATGAAACCAAGTATGTGCATCTTCGAACGTGCGGCAGAAATACGCAAGGAGTGGACTCGATCGGCCGGAAACGGAGTCTGGACGCGCGACGGAATTGGTCCTCGACCACACCACCAGGCACCAGAGACACTATGGTCGTGCAACCCACTGGCGGCAGCAAGTCCGTCAGGGACGTTCGTGTCCGTCGTCACCGGCGTTGCCGAGGCCACCATATATAACGGGCCGGAGGCGTATATGGTCCTCACCCGGCACGCCAAGCTCCTCTTCTCGGATGACCGATCGGCTGGCGCCATTGACCCACAATAGGCCATTAATTTGTTGATGCTTGCATTTTTGTACTGCTGGAATCCCCGTGTGTTTACGTGTATTCCAAATACACGGCAAAAGCAAATAAAGTCGTCGCCAAACCCTTTACTCAGTGTGGCACTCGGCAAAGAGGACTCGGCAGCAAATCCTGCTGGCAAATAAACGTTTGCCGAGTGTAGAAACTCAGGATCACCCGCAAAACCTTTGCCGTGTATTTTCCTCGGGTAATCAGCACGAAAAAGGTGATGACGGCCGTCCGATGACAAACGGCCGTCATATCTTTGCCGATTGCCTAGGCAGTAGGCACAGTACTCGGCAAACCTTGGACCACAAGACAGCGCCAACCGTCCAAAAATTTGGACCTTCGACCACCGGAAGGTTATTTTTCTAGTAGCGCGGCATATGAGGTAGCATGAGCAAAAAAGGGTTTTAGAGCTCGGGCTACATTTACCCCATTTTTCTGAAATAAAATGAAAACGATATTCTAAAGGTTCAGAAGTTTCTGAATTTTTTCCTAAATGTAGTCAATGATGTATTTTATCAGCACGAAAAATCTTAACGCGGTTTATACCTTATATTATGGGATATACAAAATCGAAAAAATGTCTACGGCTATCTAGCTAGCTAGGCAGATTCAGCCTAATCGCAGAGGCACATGCATGACATGAGCTGCGTCGCGACGTCGCGTCGCTGTTGTACTGCCGACGGTGCTCGCTTGCACGCTGCAGCGCGATCGTGAAAACGAAAGCGTCCAACCTGTCTGGCTCATATCCGCGATAGATAAGCCGCGTTGATTCTTTCCGACGGGCGCTGAGGGGCGTATGTACGTGAGATACCTCAAGATATCTGATTTTAACAAGAAGAAAGATACCAGCAGAAGATATTTGCTGTACCTACAGATCTGTCGCCGGCCGGCACTTTGAATGAACCGTGTCCGTTCCTAATTGCAGCTGTATATATATACTCTCAACAGTTCTCTGACTCAAGTGCCAGTGATCTGTCCCCCTGGCCCTTGGTGCCACTCTTCCTACTTCCTTCTGCAGTTCTACGACAGAGAGATCCCGTGGTGCGACTGCGTGATCTCGCGTTCTCCGTAAGGATTCTATGGTGGTAATCATCATACCTTACACCCACGCTGCACCGATCTGGCATTTGCGTTCTTTTTTCACTGCATGTTTTTGGCTGAATGAATGGCTCGATTTCTTCACTGTTTTCTTCAGAGTATTACTGTATGATGTGCGCGACTCTGCTCCCAAACCTGACCCTCCAGCTATCTGCCCTGGTGTAATTGGTAGCTGGGAAGAGTCTAACATGGATTACGCGAGCCCTGGCGGGACCGATACATCGGCAGACCTAGACTTCGACAAGATGAACCAAGCGGTACCAATTACTAGCACGCTGCTCAACTGTGTTATATAGTTATGTTTGATTTCACTGATTTCTTAAAAAATTATCCTTAACAATATGGTGTCTCCCTATTTATATTGTTGATGAATCTTAATTGCTGGGTTTCAACGCGCATGTGCAAACATTATTGCAGTTTTTAAGTTACATCAAGTTGTTGGTACATATGATGTCTAGTTGTCTACTGAACCTGTCTCTGTACTGATCAGTTCGAACAAGGGCATGTTGCCGCGCCAACACCTTCAGATTCCAGTGGCAAATCGAATGGCAAGAAAGGTCAAAAGGTAAACATACAAAAAATCAGTACCATTCAGCCGCTACAGATTTCTTCTCATTCTTTGTTAGCTGACATGACAGACTCTTCGCCGTCTTGCCCAAAACCGTGAAGCTGCTAAGAGAAGCCGTCTGAGAAAAAAGGTATGTTCATCTGGTGCCAACTCTGAACATCTTGCCAAGGATATTTTTTGGCAGCCTTAATTTGTTCATCCTCCATCGCCCTCCTCAGGTATATGTCCAGCAGCTTGAGAGTAGCAACCTGAAACTTGCTCAGCTGGAAGAGGAGCTCCAGCGTGCTCGCCAACAGGTACATATATCTTCCTCGTCGGTCGTTTTCTCTGCACATCCTCGTCAGAAATCGGGTTCGTTGTCGAACACACTGATGATCTGATCTGCCTAATTATTCAGGGCTTTTTGATTTCTACTTCGGGAGACCAGGCTAATTCAGCAAGTGGAAATGGTACCAAACTATTCAGTCAGCCATTTTTTTCCTCTGCTTTATGTCTTATGTGAGAACTCATTATGTTCCGATCTACAGGAGCTTCTGCATTCAACGTGGGCTACGCACGGTGGCTGGAGGAGCACAGCAAGCAGGTAGACGAGCTCAGAGCGGCCGTCAGCGCCCACGCCGGCGACGGCGATCTCCAGGCGATCATCGACGCCATCATGGCACGCTGCGACGAAATCTTCAGGCTGAAGGGCGCCGCGGCCAAGGCCGACGCCTTCCAGGTCCTGTCGGGAACGTGGACGACCCCCGTCGAGAGGTGTTTCCTCTGGCTCGGTGGCTTCCGGCCGTCGGAGCTCCTCAAGGTCCCACCATCCGATCATCGATTGTCGAACAGATTGTACTCTGTTTTATCACTTCCCTTCACTCTTTCTCAAGTCGAAGCATTTGATGCAGTTACTTGCGAGCCGGCTCGAGCCCCTGACAGAGAAGCAGCTCGAGAGTATCCGCAGCCTGGGCCACTCGTCGCAGCAAGCCGAAGACACTCTTTCTCGAGAGATGGAAGCGCTGCGGCAGTCGGTCGTGGAAACCGTCGCCGCGTCCGGATCGTCGTCCCTGTGCCGCACAGCAGGCCCCTCCGGCGACTACACGGGCCAAATGGCGGCGGCGTCGGTGGCAAAGCTTGGCGCTCTGGAATGCCTCCTGCGGCAGGTAAACATCTGCTGACCATGGTCGTACTGTAATAAAGTTGCGTGTGTTTCAGATGCAGGATTTACTGAACCGCTTTCTGGTGATCTGGTGTTCTGCAGGCGGATGATCTGCGGCTGCGGATTCTTCAGGGAGTGCAGGGGATACTGACCACGCGTCAGTGTGCACGAGCGCTGCTCGCGATCAGCGACTACTTCTCCGGCTGCGCTCCCTGAGCTCCCTCTGGATCTCCCGTCCATCCACGGGAATGAACTGAGAGTATATTACTGAATCTATTTGAAAAAAAACAGGGAATGTAGTTGTTCATTTGCACATTGCAAGAGGGTCTGCTTATGGCGAATGTTCCACCTGTAACTTGGCTGTACGATCTCTCGATGAAGTCAAATTGCGCTGCAGCCTTGCAGCACTAAAACATATTAGAGCATCACCGGCACCCTAAAATGGGGGTTCAGACTAAAAAAAGGACCCCGCGGCACCAACATCGATTCGGGCCAATCCAAAAACTGTCTTGAACCACCCGTGAGACTGAGGGTGTCAAGCGGCGTCCTGCATAGGCCCGCTTAAATAGGGATCAGTACAAAAACGAAGCAATCTGTAGAAAAAATGTTACAAGTAGTATGTCTAACTTTGACTGAAGCAGGCCGGGCACGGGCGCCGCTATGCAACCTGATGTGAGACCAACCCCATAGTTGAGGCCTGCTCGGTGGCGCCAGACACGGTGTTCCGCTCGATGGGGTCTCCATGTCAAACACAGGCCGCTCGATCATCGGCGATTAATGACGACGTGTAGGAGGTCGGTCCCGCATAATGTCGGCCACTTTACCGAGCTTCCCCAGACGACGCGACGCGATGACGTTGCGTCTTTTCCGCGAGTCTACAATATTGGCGCCATCACCAGCACGAGTCGACACGCCGGCTTTGCACCTTCCCCACACGTACCATTAACACTAGCGCCACCGCATCTCGACCTACCCGGCGATGTATAAGAAGGTCTTCCCCTCGTTGGTCGCCTTCATCTTGCTCGCCTACATCTCTCCTCAATTCCCTTCGTCGCCGGCCACACACACACGCACCTTCGCCACTAAGTCGAAGATTTTTAGGCTGGCGACAGTTCCAGCGGGCCGTTTTGGGGAACCCACATCCTCATCCTCAAGCAGACGCGACAGTTCCATCGTATCGTCCTGCTCGTGTGTTGAATAGGAGCATAATTAACTTTAAGACAGCAATTAAGAGGGAAAGTTGCCCGAAAGGGTAACGTTCAATGTGAAGGGTCGGATCCTCATCCAATGGCTGTTCTTGTATGTAGGTCCTGGAGATGAAGATCCCTGACAAGGGGTACGTGGTTAGTTAGTGCAGGAGGCCGGCCTTGCCGTGCCGCTCGTTACCGCCATCCCCGAGGCGTTCACGATGGTTGTCCTCACGCGGCTTAACGAGATGACAGAACAACTTCTTTCCGAGAATGCCGTCAGCAACCGGCACGGATGGGACGATTAATTGCGTCACTCGAGCGTACGACGGCATGTGGTGGTGCCGACGGGCTACCGGGTGCCTTCGCTAGTGCGGGACAATGTGAACAACAGTGATTTCCCCGACATAATTTGGGATTTGGTGGCGTCAGTCCTCGAGATCGAGGAGGACTCCCCGGGCTTCATGAAGACCATCGACTCTGGCGCAGCAAGCCTCCTCGTCCGGCGGTTGTTGTTGTATGATTTTCGCTCGAGTTTCTGCTAATTATTTATACTCCATATTCTTCTTAATTAATGGATAAGGAAAATCTTTTGCATTTGTTTTGATTTTTTTTATCTTTTTAGCGCAACCGGCTAAGTTATACGTATTGCTCAGATTAGATGTCGTTTCCTTTTTAAACGAGTTTGGTAGTTTGTTACAGGAGGCCGGTCCAGCACAGATCGAAAGAGAAAACCAGAAAGCGCAGCGAGGCGTGCATATAACCGACTCCATCGATCGATATCTATCGCCCGCCGCTCTCCTGCTTTGTGCTCTGTGCTTTCTTCGTTCGTCTATTCCCCTCGGCCCTCGCCGAGACGGCTAGAAAGAAGAAACGGCAACGTCGCAACGATCTCTTTCAGCCTGTAACCAAAGGTACTTGTGCTATGAAGCTCGATCTCTCCCTAATTCCGCTCTAGGGAGACCATATTTTTTGCGTGCTGTAGGTTCAGTTTTCAGTAGTTGGTTGATGCATGTTCTTCGCACTATGGGTTAGGGTTTATATATGGTTGTGGTGGATGCCAATATCAGCTCCCGTTAGAGTGACCAAGTCTTCCGATCTTGAAAAACCGCTTCCCAACGTCAAGCTTACGCGATATTATATCATACGGGTAGACGGGAATTATTCCGAAATAATTTGATCTATGCACAAAGTATTTTGTTTTCTCCCGGCCGCCTTTCGAGTTAGCGGGAGGAAAAGGCACGAGACGTAATTCATGCATACTAGCAACGATGCACATGCAAAACAACTTCGAGTAACAGAAATTAAGCATGAAGACTATCTCTCTTCGTATTCTAGTTTCTTAAATACTTATATGTCTCCTTATCCTTTACAGGAGTAAATTTGCTCCTCTAAAGAAATGTAGTTTCTAGCTGATCCCTCGTATTTAAGCACTTAAAATCATTCGAATGCAAATTTCATTCAAACTAGTTTATAAACAACTACAGACTTGATCATATGTACATACTAACTAAAACTAGTTCAAACTAGACCTAATTCTAACTACAACCTACTGAACTACTCACTACCCGGGTACTCGGTATCAAGCGCCTTCCAGTCAACTCCAGCGTAGAAGTCCGAGCTCCCGATGTTCTCGCTGGTGGGGTCGATGACCAGTGGCCCGGTAGACGGCCCCACACACTCCCACGGCTCCTCCTTGCCGCGTGGCTCGAACTTCTCACGTGGCTCCCGCAGCTCCTCCTTCACATGCGGTGGCGGCGCTCGATGCTTCGCCTGGGACGCTTCCAACACGACGCGCTCCTACTCGGCGCACTGCGAGAATTAGCGGCGGAACAACTCCATGTAGTCCTCGTCGATGCGCTCCCGTGCTTCGCGGTCCTCCAAAACTTATTGTGCAGTGGCGACCTGGGGACCGACGGGCCGCAAATGCAGCGCGTCGGGGCAGCCGTCCAGGAAGCGGCGCGCCTCACGCCGAGGCGCGCCGTGGAGGCGTAGGACGCCTGCCTCGCCGTCTGATACGAGCCGATCTACAACTTCTCGTGGGTAACCCGGTCGGTTATCTTGGTAAACCAGGTTCTCCACACCCGCTGGCGCACACCGAGGTACTTCTTCTGCGCCAGAGACGGCCTTGGGAAGTCAGGTTCGTCGTGGGAAGAGTTGTCGTGCAGCGTGCAGCGTGGATCCACGCTCCTGATTGGTGGAGGGGACCGACGGCGAGAGCTTGCGGCCATGGTTCAATGTTGGGGAGGGAAACTTCGCCTAGGGTGCTTGGATCTAAAAAATACTCGAGTATTCAAAACCATGGTATACTCAAAACCTTTTTTTTTTAGTATTGCAAAAAGTGGTCCAAACCTCTTTTTTTCTAAAATGGAGAAAATGGAAAAACTGAAGTATTGCTCGTCCAGACTCGGAAATTATATAGTATTGATATACTTTATAGTTCTGAAAAAGCTGATTCCAAACAGAGCCCTAGATTTGTTTGTTTCAACTTTGAAAAGAATCAGAAAAGAAACGGGCTAGTATCTGGATGTCCACCTTAGAGCATCTCCAGTCACGTACCCCAAAATCGGCCCCCAAAGGGTCCGCGGACGCGTCCGGACGCGTCCGCGGACACTGCCCGGGCAGCCCCTAAAACATGCCTCCTACAACCATGTACCGTAAAATCTAGCTACCAAACTACTACAAACCATGCAACGTAGATCATACTACGTACTACTCCTGCTAGCTATTGTTGTAGGCTATCCTACTCCTCGTCGGAGATGACGATGACCGTCGCCCCGGCCCCTTCGCCGGAGCCGCCGCCCTGTGCCTCGTCACCAGTGCGGCCCGCATTTCCCTCCTCGTCGGAGTCGGAGATGGAGAAGGTCGACGCAGATCCGGCGGCTTGAAGGTCGACGTTGCGGCCTTCCCTTATTGCCGTCTCCGCCTGGAGCTGCTGCTCGAGGAAGCCGGACCTGTTCCTCATCTGAGCGATGAGGATGCGGTCTGCCGCCTCCGCCCGGAGCTGCATCTCCGCCGCACGGTGCTCCGCCTCCGACTCCGCAAGGAGCTGCTGCTCCGCCTGTTCGGTCTGGTACCGGGACTCCTCCTCCTCCATTCGCTGGCGGAAATCCGCACCCGTCATGCGGATGAATGTGGGCTCGGCCTCAAGCTCGACGACGCCAACGGCCGCCGTCTCCGCCGCCAGGACCGCCGCGTCCGCGGCCCCTTGCGCCTCCGCGTCCGCTTGCCCTTGGGCCGCAGGTACATCGACCTCCGCCGCGTCGTGCGCGAGCGCCTCACGGTAGCTCTGCGACATGGCGTAGCCGGTCGGAAGGCGGCGACAAATGGTGGATGTGGAGAATGGTGGATGTAGATGATGCGGCTAGGGTTTGCTCCGGCCATCCTTATAGTCGGAGATGGTGGATGGTGGATGGTGGATGAGGCGGCGACATGAATGCCGGCCAGCGGCTACGCCATTACTGCGGTCAAGGTGCCTTATCCGCGTCGACGAGGCGGTCAAAGCGTGGGTCCGCCCTGTCATCGACCAAGGGGCGGACGCGTGGGTCCGCCCTGTCATCGACCAAGGGGCGGACGCGTCCGGGCGCGTCCGAGCGGCCCCAAACCCGCCCCAGATATGGGCTGGGTTTGGGGTGTGCCGGACCGCCCGAGCGTTTCGGCTGACTATGGGGGGTGCGGTTGGGAGATAGTTTTTGGGCCAAAAGCCGTCCGGGCTGTCCGCCCGGACGTTTGGGGGGCCTTTGGGGGAGCCGCTTGGAGATGCCCTTATGTTTCTTTTTTTGACGTTCTTGGAGTAACCCGGTCCAATGTCCACTGCCGCGGGCGGCGGCGGCGGCAGCGTCTTCTATATGATCTTACCGATGCCGCCGTCGGCATCAGATTTGCTCTCCCATGGACTCTCCCCGACCGCCTCCACAGCCGCTGCCGTATCTGGCCGTTGGGGCCATGGCCGCCAGCTGCTCTTCATCTTCTCCGATGCTCTACATAGCTAGTAAGAACAAATCCCTTCCCGGTGTACGGCCCCCAACTGAATCGCAAATTTCACAACGATTTGTTTTGTGCCCTAAATCCAAAGGCAAAACCTACTGGCGCTAATTTGCTGGGTAAATTCTCATTTCCTAGTTGCTCAGTCTCAGTACGTTTGTTCTCCAACTCTGCGGCATTCTGATTCTGGGCATTACAGTTCACCTCTTTTTGCTGAAAAAAGATTAACACATACCGCATACAGTTGTGTGATTTGCAAGGTAAAAATATTTACATGTACATATAGTTGTGTGATTCGCAGGCTAGATAATCTGTCCATCAAGCCATTGAGTGACATTTATATTCAGTCTCTTCGAGACCTAAGAGAACCATTCTGTTCTGTGTTTGTCACCCTTGTGTATAAACTACCGGGGAATACAATTTAGTAATATCGGTACTTTTGGTCACCCTAGTGTATTACTATTTTGGTGACAGCAATACCCCTTCACCCAAATGTATTTGATTTAATATGTATCTGCTACTTTTCATTTTCATTTTCATTTTCATTGAATGAGCCTTACTTTGACTTTAGAGCTCCCCTGCATATATATGTTCGCATGTTAATACACTCTTGTATGATGGCTGAAGCATGTATAATGTGAGGAAAACCTATCTGTTAAAAACTAATGTTCCCCTTCGGTCGCGCTACATGCTGTAAGCAATAAATGTAATCAATTTCTTATATTCTATCCTCATTAACCCTACATAAGAAAAACCTCTTTTAATGTTTTATAGTATTAGCATACCTTCTTGTACTTCTTATTTTATGGTCAAACTTAAAACGACGTGCTTTTTAAATGTTCAATATTTATAATCTGCTCCTAACACTAAAAGTTAAGGTGCACCATTCTTCAGTTTGCTGTTCTATGTACAGGGCATTAATTCATCATGAGGCAGCCACTTTTGAACCAGGAAGCTTCTTCCTCTTCTGGGGCAACAAGCACTAAATCACTTTTCACAGATGCTGGGTGGTTTAGTATTATCACTTTTTCTTGGATGGGCCCTTTACTTGATCTTGGCAGAAGGAAAACACTAGACCTTGACGATGTTCCGTTCTTGGATGACAATGACAGTGTCCATGGGGTCCTGCCTAACTTTAAGGCAAAGATTGTCTCAAATTCTGCGACAGGGCAGTTCACTGACGTTACAACTGCTAAGCTGGCCAAAGTTCTTGTGCTCACAACATGGAAACTAATCCTCATCACTGCAGTCTATGCCCTGCTCAGTACTGTTGCTGCATATGTTGGTCCCTACCTGATTGAGTACTTTGTCGACTACCTAAACAAAAGCTCAAGATCCACTAAAGAGGGCTACATTTTGGTGTTTACTTTTGTTGCTGCACAGTTCATTGAAGGCTTCGCAACAAGGCATTTGCAGTTTAGATCAAAACAAGTAGGCGTGCGTGCACGTTCATCACTTGTTGCTACTATTTACCAAAAAGCACTTGCCCTCTCCAATCAGTCCAGGCAAAGCAACTCAACTGGAGAGATGATCAATGTTGTGAGCCTCGATGCTGATTGTGTAGGAGATTTCAGTCGCTCCATGCATGACGTTTGGCTTCTTCCAGTGCAAGTTATTCTAGGCATGCTCATCTTATACTCAGCACTTGGTTGGGCAGCATTTGCTGCGCTTGCTGCTACTGTTTTGACAATGGTGGCTAATATACCTTTAGGGACTATCGAGCAAAATTTCCAAGAGAAAACGATGGCCGCCAAGGATGCGAGAATGAGGGCTATGTCTGAGACCTTACAGAACATGCGCATTCTCAAACTTCAAGGATGGGAAATGATCTTCTTGTCGAAGATCATAGAGTTGAGGAAGGTAGAGATGAATTGGCTAAAGAAGAACGTATACACCTCGGCTATGCTTCTATCTGTCTTCTTTTGTGCTCCTGCTTTTGTTGCTATGGTCACTTTTGGAACCTGCCTTCTTTTGGGCATTCCGTTAGAAACAGGTAAAGTCTTATCTGCTCTGGCAACATTTAGACAGCTGCAAACACCTATCCATGGCCTCCCGGACGCGATCTCTATGATCATTCAGACCAAAGTATCACTTGGCAGGATAAGCTCATTTCTGTGTCTTGAGGAACTACCCAGTGATGCTGTAAGTAAACTTCCTAGAGGTACCACTGATGTATCAATTGAGGTGAGGAATGGTCAGTTCTCTTGGAATACATCATCTCAAGTGCCTACTCTTCAAAACTTGAACTTCCGTATACAACAAGGGATGAGGGTTGCTATCTGTGGAACGGTTGGATCTGGTAAATCAAGTTTATTGTCTTGCATACTCGGTGATATACCAAAATTATCAGGAGAGATCAAAACTTGTGGTAGGATTGCCTATGTTGGTCAGTCACCTTGGATACAGAGTGGGACAATAGCAGATAATATACTTTTTGGCACAGAAATGAATAGGGAAAAGTATGAGAAGATCCTTGAAGCATGCTCTCTTATCAAGGACCTAGATATATTGCCATTGGGTGACCAGACGATTATAGGAGAGAGAGGCATTAACCTTAGTGGTGGGCAAAAACAAAGGACACAAATTGCCCGTGCTCTGTACCAAGATGCTGATATCTTTCTATTGGATGATCCGTTTAGTGCGGTTGATGCTCATACTGGATTGCACCTATTCAAGGTATGTCTTGATATCATGTGTTTTATTGTTCTTTATGTGTATGCAAGAACCTAATTGTAGAATTAACTTGTGACTACTCGTTAGTTTTGATTCCATAATTGATGTTTTGTTGTCACATGTGATTCAGTGTTCAACTTTAATCAACGGTTTAGTTCTTCTTAAATTTTTGTCAAGCAATTTATTTCTTAGTGAAAATTGCCACAATCTATGTCTCTTTCCACCCTCTGTAGTCACTGGTGGTATCGAATTTTAAACAACTCTGAATCAATCATTGCTCTTGGTGTTTATCTGTATGTGCAATTTTATTATGTAAATTGAAAACAGCACCAGAGCTGCTCTGTATGTATTAACTATCATTTGAGATATGATTGCCAGCCTCCATTTAGATCCAATTTTAGCCCAATACATGCAGGACAAAGGCCCAATTGAAAACTAACTTGGAAAAATGGATATAACTTTGACTGAATGTAGTACCTATTTCAAGTTTTTCTTGTGCAAGAGTGGTAATTAATATGTTGCTAAACATTTCCATGATGTATGTTCTTGAATTACATTGCGTTCATAGTTCCTATAGTCATGTTAAACAACTCCTGATTTTGTTATCTGTCCAGTATGGCAAGCAGTTTTGAGCTAATATGTACTTGAGAGCGATTTTGGGATGCAAAGGAGTACTTACCGCTATTCCGTGAATTTAGTGACTATAATTTGTATTTTGCAGGAGTGCTTGCTTCGATTTTTAGCTTCAAAAACAGTTGTGTATGTTACCCATCATGTTGAATTTTTGCCTTCAGCCGATTTTATCATGGTATGCTGGCAACAAATATAGTGTCTTTTCTGTATGCTACATACTTGAAATTTTCCCTTTTCAGTTCCTCCTGTCATATTTCAGGTCATGAAATATGGGAAAATAACACAAGCTGGAACTTACACTGAAATTCTTAATTCTGGAGAAGAATTCACTGAACTAATCCTGTCCCATAAGGATGCGTTATCTACAATGGACATGCTGGAGCTCCCAAATAGCAATTTTGGAAGTAGTCTCCATCTCAATGTCAGTGGAAGTACCCTAGCCATAGCAGATGAGCAAAGAGATGATAACGATGCAGAAGTAATTGTGCGAAATGGTCAACTTGTACAAGAAGAAGAGAGGGAGAAAGGCCGGGTTGGGTTTATTGTCTACTGGGAATATATTACAATGGCATACAAAGGAGCACTGGTGCCACTTATTTTGCTAGCTCAGATCATTTTTCAATCTCTTCAAATTGGAAGCAATTTATGGATGGCTTGGGCTGCTCCAATATCTAAAGATGTGAACCCTCCAGTCAGTACCTTGAAAATGATAAATGTATATGCTGCATTAGCTCTTGTTACCTCATTGTGCGTCTTCATACGATCCGGTCTTCTTGTCATGGCTGGATGCAAAACTGCAACCATTCTATTTGACAAGATGCACCAATGCATATTCCGAGCACCTATGTCTTTCTTTGACTCCACTCCTAGTAGCCGTATCTTGAATAGAGTAAGCAAATTACCTTCAGAAAATTGAAGTTATACATGTACTCGGAGTGCTGTTAGCTTTTTTATTTTGTTAATTTTGAATGTCAAAACAAATTGCAGGCCTCCACCGATCAAAGGGCAGTGGATACTCATATTTTTTACCTGATGGGCTACCTTCTATTTCCTGCCATCGAACTTCTTGGAACGATTATTCTTATGTCACGGGTTGCATGGCCAGTGTTCATAATTTTTGTCCCCGTTATTATTGCCTCTCTATGGTATCAGGTAATATCTCATATTGTTTTGTTCGATGGGAATTTTGTTGATATCCATTTCCTGAGTACTAAGGAAAAGTACAAATACATTATTTCTTTCTTAACTTCAAATTTAGTTTGTTGGGTACATTTGGCAACGATTTGCTACATTTGCAATGTTCATATTGATAGACTAATTGGTTGGAGTAGTAGTGTAAATATCTTCATTAATCATGAACAGATGCCACTGTATATAAGCCCGCAGTGCTACTAATTCTAGAAGCTTCTGTTTCATGAATGAGACGTCTCCAATTCCATGGTTTTACACATAGGTTCCTGATTATACCTACGTTTATCCCAAAACTTCGTAGGTAGTCAGAGCAGGTTCAATCCAACTTACACTAGCAGTCATAAAGGCCATACACCTTTTTGTAGTACAAGTGTTGACAGATGACTACACAAAAAGCCAATAATTTAGTTTCGAAATAAGACAATGATTTTGTTCAATGGACTTTGAATACTTGTTTATGTTGTAAAGGTTATAACCTCGAGAGAATTCCTTATTTGGCCCAAACTAAAACCCGGTTCCTTATTTGACCCTGAAAAACATTTTCTTCCTATGTGACCCAGTGTGTAAAATTCTTTTCTTCAATGACACTGCCGTCCAATCTGTTAGTCCCTACCGTCAATTTTTTCTTTCTTGGACCAAATTATCCCTGTCCTCAATCGATTGCAATCCTGAAAAGAAGCCAAACCGAGCGGTGGCGGCTGCTCGCCTGCACCTAGCAGAGGACAAAATCCTCCACTCCTCCTTGCAAGCTCGTCCGCGGCAGTACGGCCGTCAGCGAGAGGCCAGCCATGGCTCCTCCCGTGGCGGCTCCTGTCAAGATGGCCGCCGGCGGCGGTGATCCGTGGGACGCGGACGACAGCTCGTCCCGAAGGCGCAGACCGTCGGAGGCTCCAAGAACCGCGACATCAGACGCCCTAGGCGGCGGGCAAAAGGCCGATGGAAGGCACCGAGGATAGGAGTTGCAGGCCGGAGGCCGAGGGCGGCGGAGCAGCAGCACAGGACGGCGGACGAGGCAGGCAAGGCGGGCAAGGCGCGGCAGCAGAGCCGCCGACCGCCCGTCGGCGAGCTCTCATGCGGGCTGGGGCCATGGCCCGGCTGGGAAGCGCCCTCTCGACGCGCTCAACATATTCTGTAACGGAATCAGAAGCTCGTGTTCAGATTCCATCTTCAGTATTTCCCTCTCCATTGCTTCGATTCACCGAAGCTCGTGCTCTCTCCGTCGACGAGATGCTCGGCCACATGTAGTACGTGATGATATACAGGATGAGCCATGCATATTTTTCATTCTGTATACATGATCTGCAAGTGTCAGGACTCAGGATGCATTTGCTTCTTGCGAGCATCCTCCAATTATTTACTCTGATTTGTACAATACGGTCTGCTCGTACAAACATTTGTTTTGCTTCATGCAAACACTAAGGTCCAGCTTTAGTTTTATTGAGATTCTTCTAAAAAAAATACTACACCTGGAACGGAGGATATACAAATTTTGGTCACATATTGCACAGGGGCGAAAGCGTCTTTTTATGTCCCTGGTTAACACCGTCAGCCCTCAAAATGAACTAGAGTGTCATATAAGGGAAAAATTTACACCAGTGTCAAATAGGGAAGAAAAACTTTCACAGGGTCAAATAGGGAACCACATTTTAAAGGAGTGTCAAATAAGGAATTCTCTCTATAACCTCACTGATTTCACAAGATGAATGATCAAATGGTTATGCATATGTAGATTACACTAGTGCTAATCAGCAGTCACTACAGTCTGAACCTGTATTAACTAAAGAACCTAAAGATGTACCTCGCATGTTCAGGGCCCAAGTGTCACAACTCTACAGATTTATGACCAATGGTGAATATTTGGTTAGGCAGATAAAGATAAGTTTTGACCTACCATATTGTATCCGAAATTTATAGTTAGGTGTGTTCTACAAAATTAATTGGTATTTCTTGTTTTCTTCTTTTAATCCTAACAATATCCATTTTATTCCAGAGATATTATATAAATGCTGCTAGGGAATTGCAAAGGTTAACAGGAGTTTGCAGAGCCCCCCTGATGCAGCATTTTGCTGAATCAGTAACTGGCTCAAATATAATTAGATGTTTTGATAAGGAAAGTCAATTCATCAGTACTACTGAACATTTGATGGATAATTTGTCGCGGCCAAGTTTATATAATGCTGCTGCGATGGAGTGGTTGTGCTTACGCTTGGACTTTCTTTCAACCTTTATTTTTGCATTCGCCCTAATACTTCTTGTCACCTTGCCACCTGCTCTAATTGACCCAAGTAAGTAAACATGCATGTTTTTGCTATTCAAATTCATGTATTAACATCCCTAATTTGTATTGACTTATTATCTGATTACACTTTACAGGGACAGCTGGTCTTGCAGTCACTTATGGACTAAGTCTAAATATGCTACAAGGGTGGGCTATTGCAGTTCTCTGTAGTTTAGAAAATAGTATGATATCTGTGGAAAGAATTCTGCAATACATGAGTATTCCTTCTGAACCACCCCTTACAATATCAGAAAGTAGACCGGATTGCCACTGGCCAACAAAGGGTGAAATTGAGCTTCGCAACCTTCATGTTCGTCTCTTCAACTTTATATATTTTGTTCTTAGAATATGTGCAGTTCCATATTGATGTAACTTCTGAAGTTATATGACATAGATAAAATATTAATAATCTGATTTATCCATAATTTTTCCTCATTATATTCCTCCATGTTTGCATCTAACACAGTTACAGTTTTCATGCATGTTGTGCCTGCTGCTGAAAAAATGATGCTGTTATGTTTCTTAGTACTATGAGAATATTCTAGGAAATTTTATCTTCTTTCACAGTGAAAAATAGATATCTAATAATGAATTCTGCAGTCAACTGCCTTATTCCCCCAAGTGCTTGTATGTCACGTAGGTACAATATGCGCCACACCTGCCCTTAGTTTTGAAAGGCGTGACGTGCACCTTATCAGGAGGTATGAAGACTGGTATTGTTGGAAGAACAGGTGGTGGAAAGTCAACCTTGATTCAGACACTATTCCGCATCGTTGATCCGTGTATTGGACAAGTATTGATAGATGGTATCGACATCTCCACCATTGGACTGCATGACCTACGGACAAAACTGAGCATCATTCCACAAGATCCTGTTATGTTTGAGGGGACTCTGCGAAGCAACATTGACCCGCTGCATGAATATAGTGATGAAAAAATCTGGGAGGTAATTTTAGTTGACTTCATTCCTTTCGAAAAGCACTTTTACTTCTTTTTTAATACCTCCCTTGTTCCCAAGCACATGCATCCTTAAAAGCGTCCTTATTTTCTATTTGATGGCTACATGATCTATGTTTTCTAGGCATTGGACTCCTGTAATCTTGGAGATGAAGTTAGAAAGAACGAGCTTAAGCTCGACTCTACAGGTTTGCTATCTATTATAAATTCCTAAGATAGACTACTTTTCCTTGTGGTGTCGAACCAATGACTTGATCTTTGAACTAAAATGCAGTCACAGAGAATGGCGAAAACTGGAGTGCAGGTCAGCGGCAGCTTGTTTGTTTGGGAAGGGTAATTCTAAGGAGGAGACGGATCTTAGTTTTGGACGAGGCAACTTCTTCAGTGGATCCTAAAACCGACAGTTTGATTCAAAAAACATTGAAACAACAATTCGCTGAATGCACCGTGATTACAATAGCACATCGTATTACATCAGTTATTGATAGTGACAAGGTTATTCTTCTGGACAACGGTTAGTCCCCTCCGCGGTGCTATAAATTTAAGTGACGAATCATATATGATCTCCTTCATTTTAACCCTTGTTGTCATAAAACAGGTGAAATTGCAGAGCAGGACTCACCAGCAAAATTGCTAGAAGACAGCTCATCTTTATTTTCAAAACTTGTGTCCGAATACGCAGTGCCATCAAATTGCTAGAAGACAGCTCATCTTTAGTTTTCAGCTTGCTTCAAATTTAGTGCTTGTTTAGAACTCTGCATTCCTCCCTTGGAAAGATATTATCGTACATTCATTGCGATTACACGCAATATAACAGAGTCATGTAATACACTATACTAGCAAATGTCTGTGCGTTGCAATGGATATAAAATAAATCGATACAGTGTTCACAACTCTCAGGCCTTATGATTAATTTTCATAAATGTGTGTTTCTTCCTAACTTCCTATTAATGTGGATCCTGATGAGCCTCAAGATTTTGCTCAAACCCTTTGCTGTAGGCTTGGGAATTTTCCTAGTAAATATCTTGGGTTCCCCTCCATCATGCTAAGCTCAGAAAAGAGGACCTACAGCCTATTGTGGATAAACTTAAAAAAACTGCAGGATGGAGAGGAAAACTACTACTAGCTCATGCTGCGAGATTGGAACTAGTTAGGAGTGTGTTAGCTAGTATCCCCATTTATCTCCTGAGTGTCAGTAAGTTCCCAAAATGGGCTTCAAGCTTATAAATTCGCAGATGGCACATTGCCTATCGGTTAATTATGAGGGACACTTTAAGTATCACCTAGTCAATCTGGGGTTGGTCTCTCAGAAAAAGGAGTATAGGGGCCTTGGTATTCCTGGTCTAGGAGAAATGAACTTGTGCCTCCTTGCCTCCTGGGTTAGAAGATACCAACTAGATGGTGACAAGATTTGGAAGCAAATTATTGACTTCAAATACAATGTAGATAGCCCTTATATCTTTGCAGCCTCCCGTGTGGGTGCTTCTCCCTTCTGGAAAGGAGTGCTCTGGGCTGCTAGAGCTGCAAAGATGGGATATTGGTGGAAAATTGGGAATGGTGGAATGTAAATTTTTGGGAGGATCAGTGGTTTGGTTCTTCCGTCTCGCCATTCAATACTGGGACCGTTATATCCTTGTGAATGAAAAAACAACAACTGTGGCTGATGTCTACGATGGTGAACAACTTAAAGTCACCTTTCATAGATGTTTTGATCATGGGTTAATGATTCCATGGTATGATGTCCTCCAAATAGCCTAGTCAATCCACTTTAGTGGAGAGGATGATGCTATTGTTTGGAAATATGAGTCCAAAGGGGTATATAGTGTTAGCTCTCTGTATGTTGTTCTGAACTTCAGTGGGGTTCTCCCTGTCCATGTTCAGGCAGTGTGGAAAGTTAAAGTTCCCCCAAGATTCATTTCTTTTTATGGCTCCTTTCTCATAATAAGCTTCTCGCTAGAGACAATCTTGTAAAAAGGCAACATGTGGATGATCTTACATGTGTTTTTGTTCTGAACCTAAGTCTTGCTTGCATATCTTTTTTGTGTGTGTAGTTGCCAAGGCTGTTTGGGAAAAAATAAAACGCATGCTTAAACAATATGATCTAGTTGTGTCATTTCGTTCCATTGCTAGCATGTGGATCTGTGAAAAAAATTCATAATACTGTCCATGCTGCTGCAATGTGGATCCTCTGGCTTACCAGAAATGATAAGACGATGCTGAGAAGACGATGCGTGGAGGATCACCACTGATGGACTGATGGTAGTCGTGGACATTAACGGGAACCTGATGGACTGATGGACTGATGGACTGATGATTGTCCCAGACTCCCCCCCCTTTCCCCTCCCGTGGTCGCTCCCGCGAGCGACACGGAGGGAAACCCTAGCCGCCGCCACTAGCCCCTCCCCTTCCCCTTCCCTCCTCCTCGCCGCCGCCGGTGGGCGTCGCCGGGCAAAGCCCCGGTGGCGCTGGCGGCGGCGGGGCGTCCTCTCCCCTCGCGCGGCGGCGGTGGCGGGGCCGCTGCTTCCGGTGGGGCGTTGTGCTGGCGTGGGGCGCAACGGCGTGGTCGCCTAGCGGCGGCGGCGCGGTGGCTGCGCAGGTTTCCGGCGAGCTCAAGGCGGCGGCGGCGTCCCTGTCGCGGCTTCTCGCGGAGGGCTGCGCGAGCTCTGCACGACGGGCAAGGGGAGGAAGATGGGCGTTGGCGTCGGCACGCGTCGATCGGCGCGGCTGTGGAGGCAAGCGTGGCCAGCGGTGCTGCTGCTCGCTGGCTTGGTTCGGGAGGTTCTCGGAGGAGTGGTGGGCAGCGTGGCCGTGTCCGCCTCGACTCGGGCCGGGCCAGGGGGCCCGGGCCTTCTCGAGCTCATCATCCTCTGCCCTCAGATTTGGTCGCCGGCAGCCATGGGGGCTGAAGGTCACCGATTTGCGGGAAGAACTCCCCCACCTGCAGGTTCGATGGCTCCTCGCCGTTCCGGGGTACTCGCGGCGGTGGTGCCGCTCGCTCTTCCCAGTGTTTTGTCAAGTGCTGAGTTTGGACGCCGGGGTGGCGGCTCTAGATGGTGGGGAATCTGTGGGTTGGCGGGCGAGCCCAAGGTTCCGGTGGTGCTGGCTAGAACCACGGCCGTGAGGACGGGTGGTGCCTAGCGAGCTGTGTTCCGTGGCAGTGGTGTGGTCGTCGTCTTGGCGGCGCCCTTTGCCCTGTGTGGGAGGTGGAGAGGTACGACCGAGGGGAAACCCTTGCCCAGGCTTTTGCCCGGGCCACGGCGTCCATGGACGTCTTTCCCTTCTTGAAGGCGTCGTTGTGGTGTTCCTCTCCCCTCCTACGTGCTCCGGGTGAAAACCCAAGATCCTCGCATCGGGCGGTGGCGGCGCTCTGCGTCGTGCTCTTCTTGAAGACGCCGCCTTGGAGCTTACGGTGGGCATCTCTCCGGAGGTTGGTTACCTCCGGCAAAGCTTGTATCTTGATCTACACTCCCGGTGTGTCTTGTTGGATGAACCTGGTGTGCCTCAGCGAGCTGGTGATCCCCTGGTGGCTGTTGCGGTTGACGTCTGCGCGTGTCTCGGCGGTGTGCAGTGTGTGTTGGTGAGCCGGCCTTGGCTCTAGGGTGAGCTTCGGCCCGACGACTTTGCCCGTGTTGTCGGTGTGCAGCGTGTGTCGGTGTGCCGGTCTGTTCTCGAGGGCGAGCTTCAGCCCAACACTTTTGCCTGCCCTGCTAGTTCTCAGTCTCTTCGGATTAGTTCTTAGGTGGTGTCTGCCTCGCCGGAGTTTCTTCGGTTTTCCTGTTTCTTGTGTGGGTGTGTGTAGTTCGTTGGTGTAAGCTGGGTTCAGCACTTTGTATCCGTGTCGCCGTTTGGCGTTATTAATTTAACGTTGGGCCTTTTGGCCTTGTATCTAAAAAAAACCTGAGGGTGATTGGATGATCTGCTCTGTCGCTCCCCTGTTGCTGGTGTCTTCTTTCCTAGTATCCTAGTTTGCTTTTAAGAACCTTGTTGCTGGTGACAAAACTTGTATTTTGGTTCTCTGGCGTCTGCCGTGAGCAGACAGGGTGCTCTGAGCTGAGTCTCAACACCCTGATGGGATGTAAAAAAATGGTTGTAACCGGATAGTTTCTTAATGGAACCGGGGCGTGTGCCTTTTCCTCTAAAAACACAATGTTCGCAATCCTAAAAACATTTTAATTTTCTAAACAGAAATTTGGCCATGCTCTGTCATGCTGTCCACTCTTTTTCTTACAAAAAAATGTTTTACAAAATCTCTAGATTTACTATGGCAAGAAAGTATGCACTAAAATATCAATCTGAATACGAAATAGAAAATCTGACAACATAAGGAGACAAAGTACAATGTTTTCCACAAACAAAATGTCAGATTCCACATCTGAACTTAATTTCTATGCATCTGGCAACACAACTAAGCATTCAATACACCACATCCAAAAAACAAAGTGAGTAGGTGTTCATCTGTAACTCTCACGATTGCAAGTGAATTTAAAATCACAAAGCTAAGAGATACAATTACATGGTGATGCACATACCCACACAGCCAAATACTTCATTAGCAGCATAAAACCTTCAAAATCCACGTAGAAGACTACCACTACCGTTGAATAAAAGGGGAGATAACTCCGCGAGCTGCTGCTGCTGCCTGCTAGAGCTGGTCAAATGCCTATACACAAGAGTAGCATGAATTAAGCGCACATGAAAACTGATAATGCTACCTTCTACGCTTGCAACTCGGCGGAAAACATCTCAAGCACGTAATCAGTCTTCAGGACTCCATGTACACACATTGGTTAACTGGTACTCCCTCCGTTCCAATTTAATTGACTTGCTATCCACCAAATGTGGATGTATATAGACATGTTACATGTATAGATACATCCACATGTATCAAACCATCACCACGGATACCAAACATTATACTATCGCGTTACTTGGCGTATGCACTTCTTAGTTCTTACACCGTATAATACATAGTACGAGTAGAAGATATGAAGTGGCGGTTTATTTAAGTTAGATCGGCATTACGCCCGAATTCTTACGGCACTCTCCAGAGCTAGATTTGACTAGCTGTCCCCGAGATCACACTCCAGGTCTTCCATCTACTCCGGTCCAGCAGCTACCCATAGCACGTATTTCTCAGGCATATAGTGGCAGACCGGCTCACCGCGGGTCCCGTTGAGCATCACGAAATACTCCGGGTCCCAACCACTGGTCTCCTCGTGGCACATGGCGACCGTCGTCGCGCCCAGCGAAGGGTCGTCTTGCCCGACGAGCTCGACGCGCAACGCCTGCACTCCGCGGGGGCGGTGGCAGTACAGCACATTGGCCGGGTACGGCAGCGGGTGGCACGGCACCACCTTGCCGCCACCGATGCTGGTGATGCCGTTCGGCGCCACCACGTACCTGAGTGGCTCCCTGCGCCCGTGCATGACCGTCCTCTCGGCCCGTGGCGGCGTTCCCAGCGCAGCAGCGGCGAACTCCATGGCCGCTCGCTGCGTGGTGGCGCAGACTTGAGGTTCTTCTTTCTGGTCCGCTGCGTCGGCCCCGCGGCAGAAGAGGAGAGTGGACGCGACCTTCCGGGCTAGCTCGGAGCCCTGAGCTACGCTGTAGAAGGCTATAGAATGTGCTCGAGGTTGGCGTAAGCAAACTCCGGCGGCGAGGGATCCGTGGTAGAGATCATCACGCCGGGGGAGCTTGTCCCCGCCGCATGCCCCAGCTCGGTGTTTGGAGGCAGTACCGCGCCGTCGAACAAAGTTCGCTTCAGGAAGAGCATACCAGTCTTGACCATGATGTGATTTTTCTTGTGCACTGGCGGGGCCTCGACGTCTACTACAGCTGCCGCAATATGTACGCACTTTAATGCAGAAATTTAAAGAAATAGCTCTAGTGGTCAAATCAACTAAAAGGATATGATATGTAAGTGCTTACGGGGTAGGAGAGGAGGAGGAGCAGTGTATGAAATATTTTCTCCGCGAGGTGACCATTTCACGGGATACGCTTCATCGTCAAACGTCCCTCCTGCAACGGTCCCGACGTCTACAGCTGCCACAATATGTACGCACTTCAGTGCAGAATATGAATAACTCTAGTGGCAAATCAACTAAAAATAGATGTAAGTGCTTACGGGGTAGGAGAGGAGGAGGAGCGGTGTATGAAATATTTTCTCCGCGAGGTGACCATTTCACGGGATACGCTTCATCGTCAAACGCCCCCCGTGCAACGGTCCCGACATCTACAGCTGCCACAATATGTACGCACTTCAGTGCAGAATATGAATAGCTCTAGTGGTCAAATCAACTAAAAAGAGATGTACTGTAAGTGCTTACGGGGTAGGGGAGGAGGAGGAGCACTGTATGAAATATTTTCTCCGCGAGGTGACCATTTCACGGGATACGCTTCATCATCAAACGTCCCCCCTGCAACAGTCACAAGAAAACTGGCAATCAATATGATGAACATTACAAAGCCATACTGTAAACGTTAGCCAGTGTAATGAAACTAAGAAACGCAAAAGCAGCAAACCCGTGCTGTATTACCATCCACTTGATGCTGAGCTACAACGAAGCCAAGGAAGAAGAGGGCCACCAAAAGTTCCATCGTCAATGTGGTGTCTTTCAACCTTGTACAGTACTATCTCTGGCAAAGAAGAGAAAGTAATTTATACTACTCCTGGAATAGTAGAGTGTATCACGAAAGCACAAAAGCTGTGAGCTTGTTTCCCTCTTGGAACTCAGTACACACTCTTGGTATTTGTTGTGACCTGAGTACCTGACCAACCTGAGACGAGTGCAATTAGTTGGTGAGGACTTCAACGACGGTCTTAGTTAAGGAAACAACATGCTAGTTATCAAGAAAGTGCACCACTGTACAAAAAAGAAGAAGAAAGTACACCAAATTAGGATATTATCAAGCTAACACTTGCAAAATATGTCAATCCTTCACGTGGCTGCTGATAAAAAAAAGAGCTACATCATTCTTAGGATTGAATCAAATAGCATGGCTACATAGTCAATATAAACGCAAAATAAATATAATTAATTTACTTAAAATAGGCGCTAAATATTGTATATATAACATATTTTCAGAATTCCCTGATTATATGCTAGTTTCAAACTAAAATATGGTGCTTATCTGAAGAATTATCGATATTTTTCAGTTTGGACTATAAACAACACTTGATTAGAGGGTAATAATTCTGAAGTGTGTCAAGAGTACCATAATAATTTAATGAAATTTTAAAAGAATGTTTAGATGGAAATTCATACTAATGATATTTCATCGACACGAACTAGTACAAAGCGACATAATGATATTGTTTTGATGTTCGTTGTCACATTCATGTATGTGGGCACCTCAAATCAAACGGTTCATAAACTGCTGCTCATGTTCACATGAAAAAATGGTGGAAAATATACCTGTTTCGTTTAGGACATACATAACTAAAGGTTAGTGATGTGAACTATACAAAATAATTAAATAAATACCAGCTTCTCCGGATTCGTGGCATCATCGATGGAGACCAGGCCAAGATCCTCCGTCTTCTCGCTCGTTGCATCATCGTGGATCTCCTTCTTCCACCTCGCCCTAACAGATATTAAAAAAATCATAGATAAACATTATATAATATATCAAAGCGAGTTTATATAATGATGCTTCTGGTGATGGTTAAACAAAGACAAACTCCTCCGGTCGGTGGCCCTCTTCCAGAAGCTCCTCCAACCGACCTAAATTTATCGTTTTACACCAAGCTTTTCAGAAGATTACCTCTACATGTACTACATTTAAGAAAAGCTACAGATCAACACTTCACGTACAAGACAGAAACAGAAGAGCGCGTGTTTTGGGCGCCAGATCCGGTTGATCTCGAATGGATCTGGCATGTTGGCTGCTATCGAGGACGAGGAAGGTGGGTCTTATGTGTTTATGGTGCCGTCGTCACTCAGGAGGTGTTTGTTTAGTGGGTTGCAGTTCAGCGGTGATGCGGGTCTTCATGTGTCGTGGTGGGAACACGCAGATGCCTAGGGGTAGGCTTAATCTGGGGCCGAACAGATGCTTGTGGTTTCGGGGAGGGATTGCGCGATGGAGTCGCACACGAAGAACACACGAAGAACACGAAGAACAAGCAAGAACAAGAACAAGAACCGCAAGAACACAAAGCACACACGATGTACCCTGCTTCGGGGCCCTCGTGAGGAGGTAAAACCCCTACTGCAGCACTAGCCTACTCGGTGTATTCTCCTCTTTGTATAAGATTTGTACATGTGCTCCTCGAGCTGTGAAGATCTAGCCATGGAGAGGAACTCAAGGAAGAAGAAAGCTCCAGTGAGCAAGAGGAAGAAGAGAGAGCCCAGGGGCTGTACCTGCCCGCGCATGTCCCTCCAGAGCCATCCCCCTGGTGCTCTTTATAAAGAGAGAGCCCAGGGGACAAGGGCTGGCCCACAAACACTGCTCACGTACTGTAGATGAGTTGACTCTGACGGGATGGGCCTCCTTTGTCTTCTAGCTTCTGTCTCCGGCATCTCCGGGAGATGCCGTCCTTTCCTTTGTCTTCTAGCCGTTGTCTTCTGAATCTCCACGTCCTCTTCTTATCCTCTCCCGAAGATATTTATGATGATTCGGATAGGGATGTCCCGGCGTAGGTGGAGAGTGATCCGGATAAGGATGTCCCGGCGTAGGCGGAGAGTGATCCGGTTAGGGGTGGAGATGCCGGCGTAGAGGCAGCAGCTGGGATGACCCGATGGTGCGGACATGTGGGATTAGAAGTAGCAACCGAGGTAGCGGAGACGTTGACCGAGGCAGGGGAGCAGGGGAGACTCGGCTGAGGAAGCAAAGAACTCGGCCCAGCCGAGGTGTCTTGATCGCCGCTCGTCCGAGGTGATGCGAACTCGATCCGCCATGAGCTGAGGAGCCCATCCGAGGCTGGCCGCTCGGTCGATGGAGCGAAGCCGGTTTGGTGCAGCGATCCTGGACGTCACTGTCTCGGCATGCCAGCTAGCTGATGCGGCCCAGCCCAACTGGGTCAAGGTGGCCTGCTTCGGGACGAGAAGGCCACGGTCCATCTGAGGAGACCCGGTCCAGCTGAGTGCATGGAGCTCGGTCCAGCTGAGTTAAAGAGGCCTTGGCCCAATACGAGTCTGCTGGAGGGCATGGCCCAAACCGAGTCAGGGACAATCCGGCCTGCAGGTGGCCCGTCCGGGATGCTGGCTGAGGAGTGGATGCCGGCCTGCCGAGGTTGCACGGGCCAGCCCACCGAAGCAGGTGCGCCAGGGGATGCTAATCGAAGCTAGCGAGCATGGTTCGACCGGGACTGGAGCAACTCGGTTTGCTTGGTTTGATTCGGTTTATCAAGGATGATTCGGTTTGGACAGAACTGCTGGGAAGAGGCCCATCCGAGGCTCTGCTAACTCGGTAAAATTAATTCGGTCCAGAACTTGATTCGGTCAGCTTGGTCTGCTTTTCCTTTTATTGCTTACTTATTTCTTTGCTGCCTCCTCCAACAACTCAACGAAACCATCAACTCTGGGGTACCCGGGGTCACATCCCCGACAGTAGTCCCCGAGGCTGCGGGGGACTCGCAGAGTCGCGCACAGACTTACAAAAATACATAACTGTACCAGAAATGTCCTGCGCCATACAGCCTTGCCTTTCAGGCCAAATGCGACATCCGGTTGACCGAGCTCACCCGAATCAACAACGAGATGGACAATTTGTACTGGAAATATGTTGCCTGAATGGTCACCATTATATGTCGGTTCTTAGCCCTCCTGGCTTTTACCGAACTCGGATGCCGCCAGCGTCGGTTAGCCCTCCTGGCTTTTACCGAATTGGGATGCCGCCAGCATCGGTTAGCCCTCCTGGCTTTTACCGAACTGGGATGCCGCCAGCATCGGTTAGCCCTCCTGGCTTTCACCGAACTGGGATGCCGCCAGCGTCGGTTAGCCCTCCTGGCTTTTACCGAATTGGGATGCCGCCAGCGTCGGTTAGCCCTCCTGGCTTTTACCGAATTGGGATGCCGCCAGCGTCGGTTAGCCCTCCTGGCTTTCACCGAACTCGGATGCCGCCAGCGTCGGTTAGCCCTCCTGGCTTTTACCGAATTGGGATGCCGCCAGCGTCGGTTAGCCCTCCTGGCTTTCACCGAACTCGGATGCCGCCAGCGTCGGTTAGCCCTCCTGGCTTTTACCGAATTGGGATGCCGCCAGCGTCGGTTATACCGACATAAACCTGCAAGTATGTATCTCTTATGCCTCGGTACCTCGGCCCCTCTGGGCATATCACATAACTTGGTACCTGGCCTCTTTGGTCATATCACACATTTCGGTATGTCGGCCTCTTTGGGCATATCACACATGTCTCGGTACCTCGGCCTCTTTGGGCATAACTCATATGTCGGTTCTTAGCCACTTCGGGCGTATACCGACATAGATATCTCCAGCCACTGCTGGACTCACATAAGCATATCTCGAATGCCGGTTTTAGCCACTTCGGGCGTATACCGACATAGATGTCTCCAGCCACTGCTGGTATGACATATAACCTGCAAAAACATATCTCAAAGGTTGCCCCTGGCTAACAAACATAAACAAAGATCTGGTATGCGAATGATGCCATGATACGCTGGCAAACAGAATAAACCGCGATGCGAGATATGGGATGATGTCATGATATTGTGACAAACCGAAATAAACGGCGATCTGAGATGGGGAATGATACCGTGATACTGTGGTAAACCGAGATAAACGGCGATCTAGAGAGTACCGATAATGCTAGGGTATCTTGGATAATTTGAGATAACCAATATAGCCATGATACGTTGGATTTCCATTATGACCCGGATTTCCAATATGATCCGGATTCCCAATGTGATTCGAATTACCAATATGACCCAGATTTCCAATGTGATTCGGATTACCCATACGATCCAGATTACCAAATGTGATTCGGATTACCAATATGACCCAGTTTTCCAATGTGATTCGGATTACCAATACGACCCAGATTTCCAATGTGATTCGGATTACCAATACGACCCGGATTAACAAATGCGATCCGGACTTCCAATGTGATTCGGATTACCAATATGATCCGGATTACCAAATGTGATTCGGATTACCAATATGACCCGGATTACAATACACCTCGGATTTCTGGAATACCTCGGATTTCCAGGATATCTCAGTAACGAACATTCTCAACAAAACCGATGTCACCTTTTAACGTTAGTCCAACATACATATCATGAAGAATATTTGACGGGAACAACAATTAAACTAACCGAGGCAAACTAGCTATAGCACTTGATAGAAAACGAAACTAACAGCAGATACTATGCGCAAAAAACTAGACTCGGTTTCAACCGAGTCCCCGAGTTACTTTTCTTATCTAGGAGAAAGTGCAAAACAGACTGGCTATCCAGTCCCCGGGTCAAGACATCTTGTCCCGGGTAGAACACTTAGACAAAAAGCGAGGGGGCAGTCCCCGAGTTACTTTTGAGACTATTCAGAAGCATAAAGCAGACATATAAACGATACTTACAAGGCCAGGTTGTTGAAGAAGTCGAGGAAGACGCTAATGCCAGTATGAATACCCAGAATAGACTCGGATTTCCAAGATATGATTCGGATTACCGAAACTAGATTCGGATTGCCAGGTTGATTCGGATTCCAGAATATGCCAAAACTTGATTCGGATTCCAGAACATGCCAAAACTTGATTCGGATTACCGAAACTTGCCAAAACTTGATTCGGATTACCGAAACTTGATTCGGATTGCCAAGTAGATTCGGATTCCAGAACATCTCAGGATTCCAGAACAGCTTGGATTCGCACTGTATCCAACTCGAAAATGAGTCAACATGCGGGGACGATGCCAAAGTCGAGTCCCCGAGTCACTTTTCACACCACGGATCTGTCGATGATGTCAAGCTAGAGCGCGGGGACAATGGCGATGTTGAGTCCCCGCGTTGATGATGAAGATCCCATCCGAAATTAACCCAACAAGCGCCACTATCAGCCCCACGGTGGGCGCCAACTGTCGTGGTGGGAACACGCAGATGCCTAGGGGTAGGCTTAATCTGGGGCCGAACAGATGCTTGTGGTTTCAGGGAGGGATTGTGCGATGGAGTCGCACACGAAGAACACACGAAGAACACGAAGAACACGAAGAACAAGCAAGAACAAGAACAAGAACCGCAAGAACACAAAGCACACACGATGTACCCTGCTTCGGGGCCCTCGTGAGGAGGTAAAACCCCTACTGCAGCACTAGCCTACTCGGTGTATTCTCCTCTTTGTATAAGATTTGTACATGTGCTCCTCGAGCTGTGAAGATCTAGCCATGGAGAGGAACTCAAGGAAGAAGAAAGCTCCAGTGAGCAAGAGGAAGAAGAGAGAGCCCAGGGGCTGTACCTGCCCGCGCATGTCCCTCCAGAGCCATCCCCCTGGTGCTCTTTATAAAGAGAGAGCCCAGGGGACAAGGGCTGGCCCACAAACACTGCTCACGTACTGTAGATGAGTTGACTCTGACGGGATGGGCCTCCTTTGTCTTCTAGCTTCTGTCTCCGGCATCTCCAGGAGATGCCGTCCTTTCCTTTGTCTTCTAGCCGTTGTCTTCTGAATCTCCACGTCCTCTTCTTATCCTCTCCCGAAGATATTTATGATGATTCGGATAGGGATGTCCCGGCGTAGGTGGAGAGTGATCCGGATAAGGATGTCCCGGCGTAGGCGGAGAGTGATCCGGTTAGGGGTGGAGATGCCGGCGTAGAGGCAGCAGCTGGGATGACCCGATGGTGCGGACATGTGGGAGTAGAAGTAGCAACCGAGGTAGCGGAGACGTTGACCGAGGCAGGGGAGCAGGGGAGACTTGGCTGAGGAAGCAAAGAACTCGGCCCAGCCGAGGTGTCTTGATCGCCGCTCGTCCGAGGTGATGCGAACTCGATCCGCCATGAGCTGAGGAGCCCATCCGAGGCTGGCCGCTCGGTCGATGGAGCGAAGCCGGTTTGGTGCAGCGATCCTGGACGTCACTGTCTCGGCATGCCAGCTAGCTGATGCGGCCCAGCCCAACTGGGTCAAGGTGGCCTGCTTCGGGACGAGAAGGCCACGGTCCATCTGAGGAGACCCGGTCCAGCTGAGTGCATGGAGCTCGGTCCAGCTGAGTTAAAGAGGCCTTGGCCCAATACGAGTCTGCTGGAGGGCATGGCCCAAACCGAGTCAGGGACAATCCGGCCTGCAGGTGGCCCGTCCGGGATGCTGGCTGAGGAGTGGATGCCGGCCTGCCGAGGTTGCACGGGCCAGCCCACCGAAGCAGGTGCGCCAGGGGATGCTAATCGAAGCTAGCGAGCATGGTTCGACCGGGACTGGAGCAACTCGGTTTGCTTGGTTTGATTCGGTTTATCAAGGATGATTCGGTTTGGACAGAGCTGCTGGGAAGAGGCCCATCCGAGGCTCTGCTAACTCGGTAAAATTAATTCGGTCCAGAACTTGATTCGGTCAGCTTGGTCTGCTTTTCCTTTTATTGCTTACTTATTTCTTTGCTGCCTCCTCCAACAACTCAACGAAACCATCAACTCTGGGGTACCCGGGGTCACATCCCCGACATCATGCCCTGATGTGTGTGTGAGGGAGTACAGAGTAGGATTTCTCCAGCCAAAAGCTTGAGAACGTCTGTGGATGTCATTCTCCTCCGTGGGGGTCGTTGTCGAGCTCTCCAACCTCCTCAACCCTCCACGTGAAGAACTCATGCCATACAGTTTCAACCGATGGCGTCACTCCGCGTTGTTTGCCCCCTTCAGGGTGTCATCTTGAAGATTGTGATCCATGTGTGCTTTGTCAGGCTTGGACCTCCGACATCGTGGTTGTAGTTCGTGATAGTTTGGTCGCAGCTAGATATTGTTAGTCGCCTTTTTGTTTTGTCATGTCTGACTCGTCTTACTATTGGTCTTCTCATGTGGTGGGCTGCGATGATGACCCACGTGGGGGCAAGATCTTTGTCGGCACGAGTCCTACTTACCTCCTATTTGTGGTACCCATCAAAATCCGCGTTGTCATTACTCGGTGCGATGAGTCATCTGTTTGACATGGGCCACACGAGGCTGCTGGTACGAGCTCTTCCTAGGTGGCCGAATTTTGGTGAAATCGAGTCGCCGAAGAGTGATGCTGACGGCTCTAATAGGAAACCTCGACAATGACCCTTGTGTCGGTGGTGTGTGTGTGGTTTGTGTTGGTAATCAGGGTGGTTGTGTGTGCCCTCGCGACAGTCATGCTCCTTAACTGCCAGCGAGGGTGGTTGTACCGGTTTTCGCCCCGTTTCCCACTAATAACCCAACCAATTGTCTTCTTTTAATTAATGAAAATGGCAAGTTTTTTACCTTGTTTTAAAAAACTTCTAGTGCATCGAATTCTGATCTTAAGTTTCAACAGATACGAACTCTTTTTTTTTTGAGAGTACGCAATTGCGTACCTTATTTATATAGAAGATAAAGAAGTTGTTACAACCTGACAGATCGTCACAAACGATGTCTGTTCACACCCACCCCACTCCACTCCACACACCTAGATTAATGTACTACTCTCGCAAAACTGTTGCTCCCTCCTAGCCCAGCACGCCTCCATAGTTCCCACTCGGCACAGATTTGCTCCACTAGGCCCCTGACAGAAAACTGCCCTTGGTGCTCTGAAACGCCCTAGCATTGCGTTGCTTCCACAACCGCCAACATACCAAGATGATCAGAGTATCCATGCCCCTTTTCTCCTTGTTGCTGAAATTCCTTCTCGCCCTAGACCACCAACCCAGCAGCTCATCCATGAGTCGTGGTATCTCTACCTGTACCTCGAGACGCTGCAAACACTCTGCCCAGACTTGCCTCGCATACACACAGCCTATCAAGACATGACTGACCGTGTCTTCCTCTTGCAAGCAAGTGAAACATGCAGACGTTTGATCCTGCAGCCCATGTCTCACTCGTCTATCCGTGGTCCACAACCTGAACTGAACCGCAAGCCATGCAAAAACCTTACATTTCAATGGCGCCCAGCTCCTCCAAATGTAGCTGGCACCCTCCATTCTTGTAGCTCCCTGACACAGCGCCTTATAAGTGTCTTTCGCCGTGTACATTCCTGTTGACGACAGATACGAACTCTGATTGTAGCCTTCATGTGTTTCATTTGACACCTTTCTAGTGAACACCCTTCCGTTACTGTCCTCGAAGAACAACGGAGGATAACCTGAACAATAGAACTAGCAGTTGTTGATGCCCCAGAACTTTTGTGAAATAATAACAAAGAAATAAGGACCTAAATTAACACCTAGTAGATACAGATTTTGAGCTTGGGCATTAAGAAAATTTCAATAAGACACGCACCTTTAGCCATCACACCACGTCTTAGTGTTGCCAAGCTGAGAGGGACATGTGTGCTGATAACTCAATCCTAGCTCCCTAACAAAATACTAACCAAGTTGAATCAGTCATCCATGTCTGCTATCTTCCAAATTTTCATCCAACAATATCTACACAATTTCATGCCGGTTCAATCTCTGGCCAAGTCATTCCATGCGGCAAACTTGTGAGCGGTGCTTTTTAAAGCATAGACATTGCACACAGTCTCTTGCACATTCATCGTCGAGCTGCTAAAATATATTTGATTCGTCCCGCGCGCATTTTTTATTGAGATCCACCGAAATCTCCAAATTTTCAGAAATCTCGAAACTATTTCGGAATAATTTTGTCTAAATTTTGTTGACTAAATAAATTTGATTAAGAATTAGATCGAATATACCACAAATAAACATTGTGGTCATTACACTACTCTTTTTGATCAAGCACCAAAATACATCGCGAATTTACAAGATCAATATTTTCGAAAAATTACATAAAACTTCATATTCATCAACAAATTTGCAAAGAAATGCTTCCTAGTTTTGCACTGCAGATGTACATATTTTAAAATTTAAACAACCGTGTGTGTCACCGAGTTCCACTCAAACACTTGTATGGTACAAAAAATTCAAAAAAGAAGGGGCAAGGAAATGGAGAACACCGATTTTGACAAACACAAATTTGTACGTATTACTTAGCAATTTCAGTTCACGGGTAAAGAAGGAAAGACTATCACTGCAGCTATACGTACAGTTAATGACGGAAAAAACAGCTTTTTCGATAAAGGTATTACACCCAGCCTTTGCATAATAAAGATGCACACACCCGAAACAAAATCTGGAGTTCAAAAACATAAAAAAGCGAATTACATATTATAATGACAAATTGTAAGAACATCATTGGTGGTGGAGGGTCAATCCGCAAATTATGCTGCCATCCATGCTGGGATAAAAAGCCTCTCGCCGTATCCTTCTGCCTGGTACACACCTCCATAAACAGGTCTCGATGCCCCCACACGTTGCAACTGAGACCACGAACGGAGAGTAGCTGCAAATTTTATCGTTAAAAATCTTGTCATTTCTACATAGTAAAAATGACCATATTGCGGCAAGCGCTGCGTTTAAACCTATCATCCACCCCATTCAGTCAATTGCCAAAAATATTGACAATGCTTTTGGGTGGGTATAGAGTAGAACCTATCTGGTGATTGACCATATAGAACTAGCAAATTTGCAGTCGACGAATAAATGTTTGATAGTCTCGTCCTTATGACAGAAGACACACTTTTTACTTCAATGCCAATTGTTTTTTTTTCGAGGAAGACGGGGATTACTCCTTACCGGTTGTTATATTCATCGAAAGTAGCCTAGCGGGCCATGTTCTTACAACAGATAGAAATTTTACAGGGGGATACAAGAGGAGAGAAGACAAATAAAATACAGAAAAAAAAACAACTAGAAACAAGAGAGAAAACACTAAGGGAAGGGGAGGTTAGCAACGAAGCCCACCGAAACCCCCGTGAGGCCGACACCTCGAGAACTCGAGCCAGCCGCAAGAGGAGGATCTCCGGTGAGAACCTCAGCACCGAAAGCAAGAGCCGAAAAGGACATCACTGGCACAGACGAAGGGCGTCGGATAGCCGAGTCTGTGCGACGACACCGGTGTGCCGTCGGAGTAGCCGAAGGACATTGCGCCGCCGAGACCAAGCACAGTCGAAGGGCATCGGATAGCCGAGACTGGGGCGACGACACCAGTTTGCCGACCCCGTGGTCGAAGGGCAACGCATGCCGAGGCCACCCCAGGTAGTCCGGGGAGCAGGAAGCAGAGACGAGGGCACCACAACAGGAGCACACCGAGGGACGTCGCTGGCCCAGACGAAGGGCGTCGGAAGCCGAGTCTGTGCGACGACACCGGTGTGCCGTCGGCGTAGCCGAAGGACGCTGCGCCACCGAGACCAAGCACAGTCGAAGGGCGTCGGATAGCCGAAACTGGGGCGACGACACCGGTGTGCCGACCCCGTGGTCGAAGAGCGACGCATGCCGAGGCCACCCCAGAATATCCAGGAAGCTCCGTCAGGGCCACCGAGACCACTGCCCAATCCCGCAAGGATACGAGACAAAGGTCCGGCGGGAAGGCAAGAGGCGAAAAGCCGCCAGATGCAAGTCAGGCTCCAAGGCGATGCCTCCAAGGAGGAAGGGCGACGCCATCACCTGATCTGGGGGATCGGGAATTTCTCCCGGAGCACCGACGGGAGGACACTGCGCAAAGGACACCTCCAGGGAGGAGCACGACCCCAAGGCGCCGCTGCCCATTGGCTTTTGCCTCAGCAGTGCCTCCCATGGCGCATCGGAGCGGGTCGGCCTCACCACCTCTACAGCACCAGAAGTCGGGCGTGACCAGAGTGGAGCAGATGGCCCTCAAGGGGGCGGCAGGCGCAACACCACGAGGGGGCAGCAGCCCACCGCAGGCGCCTCACGCGCCCAGGAGCCTCGAGCGCCACTGGGATGGAGCGCGGGATCGAGCGTCGCCCAGCGGGGAGCAGCGCACAGGGAGCAGGGGCAGCGGCCCGCCCGGCCCATCTGGGGCCCAGATCGGGCCCGGGCATGGCCGCCAGAACGGCGCCGGACAGCACCGCGCCCCGCTTCCACAAGCCGCCACCGCGCCTTGCTGCCTGCAGCCGCGCCGCCGTGCCGGACGCCGCCGGCACGAGCCGCCGCCACACGGAGACCTGTGGCAGCGAGCATTACCAGGAGACGTCGACATCGTGCAAGGCGAAGATGGAGCCGGGGACGGCAGCCGGGGTCGGGGACGCGAGGAGGAGCCGAGGTCGGAGATGGAGAGGCGCAGGGTCCCGGGGCAGCCGCCTCCTCGAGCTGCAGCGGGGCACCGCGAGCGGGAGATCCCCGCCGCCCCTTCACCGGCGCCGCACGAGCTTTCCGACGGCTGCCTCCGGGGACGGCGAGGGGAGTGAGGCGAGGTGGGTGGGGGTGGCGGCGGGGCTAGGGTTGCACATCCCGTCGCCCAGAGAGGAGGCGACGCGAGGGGATTACGGTCAGCCTCTTCCAATTGTGTTTTGCAAGGTTGTCTTTAATAAGAATAACTCCTTGACGAAGATACCACGCAAATACTTTGTTTTGAGCGGGATCTTCATCTTCCAGATTTTCTTATTATTGTCTACCAGCACCTCCGACTGGATTAGTGCTGTATACATGGAGTTCACAGAGAATTTACCACTCTTGTGTAAATTCCACCGAAACTCATTGGACCCTTGTGTCAAATTAACAGTAGCTAGACGTTGTAGCAACTCGTGCCAAGCTATCAGTCTGGGACCAACTAAATCCCGTCTGAATGTCACATTTGCAGGATTATCCACCAACACTGTGTTGAGCGAGCGTATCACTCTTGTGACGTCAAAGGACTATATTGTATAAAACTGGATATTGTTCTCGGAGCGAGGTAGTTCCTAACCACATATCTTCCCAAAACCTTATCACCGAGCCATTTTTAATGGAGAAAGAACCATACGGAAAGAACAGTGACTTTATAAGTAAAGACGATTTTGGATCAATATATATAACATCACACGTATGAACACATCTTGACACGATTTACATTGGAAATGCTAGCAGTGGATAGGATAGAACATCAAGAGAAATATCTATGACACAGAGGAAAAATCGATGGAACTTCACCACAGATTTTACGGCAAAATCATTGAAATGTGCCGAAAAGACAGAGGAGGTCCACAAGTGTGAAAGTGGAACACGAGCCTGCGAGCTTCCACGGAACATCTGAGCGCGAAATCATGGAGTTCTCTGGATGGATCACGAGGCGAGGAGGGAGAAACGACGGAGAGGGCCTGCGCGAGCGCGGCCATGGCGCGCACCTGCATCTCCAGGGTGGGGATGTAGTCGGACGCCTTTGTGACGCCCCGTTACGTTCGACAAAGTCAAGCGTAACGGAAATCGTCACTTCGGAGTTGCGCCAGGATCAGCCAAGGAGAACAGTAGGCATGTACAAAGTGGAAACTTCCACCATTTGAAGGCGGTGTCCTTTATTACAGCGACACACGAAGTGTGCATTTTACACTAGTGGGTCGCGACAAGATGTCGTCGCCCGCTTTGACTACAAGCTTTCTAGTTTTCTTCGAGGAATCTATTCCTCATAGCCTTGGACATCGGCTTCCCCATAATCGTACTCCACTTCAGCAAAGTCAAAATCAGCACAAGCACCAGACTCATCATAAGTACCGGCCTCTATCTCCTCAGAGTTCTCATACATTACTGGTTCTGAAAAACAACAGAGAAAGCAAGGCTAAGCACGTATAAAATACGTACTCTGCAAGTCACCGGGGGTGAAGGTTTAGGTCAGGGGTTTAAAGGAAAAACTCGACGACCACCAAGTCGCCCGACCAAAATACTTGTATGAGAAATACTTTCCCAATCCCCGGTTTTGTTGGAAAACTAAGTTTTACTTATGAAATTGGCTGGCGACAGAACGACGTGGGATCTTACATCCTGTGTTAGAGGAAAACCCACACGACGCACTTCCAAACGAAGCTAGGCGTGATATCACATTTACTCTGATCAGAGGTGTACTGCTTTGCCCATAGCATCACTTGGTCAAACTCGTCCATGCGCTACCATTGCGCAAGACTAAGACCAAGGAACCAGAACCTTTAGCCCGCCCGTACACTACCTCTGCTTTACCACCTTGCCTTACTAAAGGCCCACGGATCGAGATCCCTGACCGGCGATCTCGCCCTAGGGTGGACTGCACCTACCCGGCTACATCCCACCTTCTCACCCGTGCAGAGGTAGCTACCTGGCATGGTTAATCGGTTCAGCCCGTCCCATTCCAGGTCCATGGTCAGCACGGTTTGCGCCGCTTTGAAGTAAGCGCCAGTTGGTTTAAGTTTTAAATGATAACCCTATGTAGAGGAGCCTCATTTCCAAGCCAACCCTGTCCGGGTCGCTTCAACCATTTCCGAGCTCCTCTACCAACCATATATTTACAACACAACCCTAGCCGGGTTATGATAACTTACCTCAGACAGATCACCTGATCTGGTCCATTTGCCAAACCGGCGGATCTTCCTGATCCATTTCTCACATTTTATTTATAAAATCAAAAGAGGCTGATTTTGATCCTGAGGCCAGATTTTGTAATCAACCCATATAACCCATAAATCATTTGTGAAAACATGGGTATAGGAGTCGACGACTTGCCTGGCAGTGCTCCGACCGACTCGGAACCACAGGCCGCAATATATCCTAAGAATTCATAATCGGTTCCTAATATTTATTTCATAAAAATATTTAGTGATTATCCAAATACAAACATCAACCAACCATTCAACTCAGGCAATTAAACATACGTAACTAGCTAAACTAAGCAACCATGCATCAGGTATTTAGGCAGAAGGAAATAATATATTTATCTATGTGTACGTGAGACAGTACAGAAGAGAAGAAAACAAATCAATTTGTCGGCTATGTCAAAAACAGTCCTCAACCTCAAGAAATGCACCAATACGATCCTTAATCTTGTTCTATACGTCCACAAACGGTCCTCGTTAAGATTGACCACCGTATTTTGGTGACATGGCGTCAGATTGGCCCCATGGCGTCGTTCCTCACTGTCAAAATTCCTAAATCGAGCCTAGGCCCTGGTCTTCCTCAGTACCGACAAGTACAGTGGTGGCTCCAGCGGCGCTGCTACCGTGCTAGGGGCTCCCCGATTCTATGTGCAGACCGGCGTGTGCGTTTCAACGTGGGCGGCCAGAGGCTCGCTTCTTTTCACCTTTTCCTACGCGCGCCGACGATACACTACAAGGATTCGGGTCTATTGCAACAAAATCATTTGTCGCAATACATGCCGTTTTGTGGCAATAGGTACTATTGCCACGAAACGACTTTCGTTGGCAACCGTTGCAATTGGACGCATGGTAATAGGTTATCGCCACGAAAAAGCAATTGTGGCAATAAAAGTTTGCTATTGCAACAACCATGTGGAAAGTTGCCACATTTTTTCCCGTGGCAAAACTCACCTGATGCCACAATTTGGTTTGTGGAGATAGCTTTAATGCAACATGTAACGAATCGTGGCGACTGATAGCTCGTGGCGATAGACATTTGTGGCAACAAACTATGCCAACGACGCTTCTTTCGTGGCACATACTATTTTGTGGCAATAGTTAATCGTGGCAAGAAACTGTGACAACAATCCTTATTTTCGTGGCATTAGATATCTTGCCACAAACCGTTATGCTTGTGGTATTAACTTATTGCAACAAACATTCCAGTCGTCGTAACAAGAAATTGCAACATACTCGTTTTGGTGGTGATAACTAGTTATCACAACGGGCAAAATATTTGTAGCGAGAAACTATTGCGACAATTTGAACTTTTGTGGCAATACTCCACTTTCGACCATTATATTTAGGAACTGGTCCCACATGTTAGATGGGTCCCACTTGTAATAATCTCATACATTGGTCCCACATGTCAAAATTTCAAAATTGCACATGTTAATTTGAAAAGTGGGTCGCACTAGTCATGTTTTCATATCGCATACACAATCACTGTTTGTTTTCAAAGAGAACAGCAAAAATGTAATTGAGAAACATAGAATATTTCATTCAGAAACAGAGAGAAGAAGATACATGAATTCCAGAGTTTGCATCGCCCTGATAACCTAACTATCATTATATAAATTGCTATACAAAAATATCTTTGCGCTTCTTTGAAGATCTTCAGCTTGGCTTCACTTGTATAAGAAGAACACTTTCGTCTTGAATTTAGGCAAAATATCTGCTAACGAGAAAACAGAACAGTGAGGTTAGTAAAAAATACATCCACGGGCAGCTAGACTGAACCATGAAGAATTGCCAGGGAGTAAAATGATAGCTCAATACTACTATCCCATAATTTAATAGGAGACACAAGATTACCAAGTAAGAATATTCCAATAGTTCAATACTGCTAGGCTAGTAAGTAGTAATGGGAAAAATCAAAGCAACTGTTCTATACTTGGTGTTAACAAACAGAGGATGTAAATCAGCAGCAGATTATGCGCCAATTTTGTCACAGATGTACGGAGAAGAGGAGCAGAAAAGCGCAGAGCAGTAGACAGTGCCATACCTGTAGATGCCGTTCAGCTGTTCGCAGCCGGATATGATACATGGGGCATGGGCTCCCCAAGAATCGGAGTTGCAGCCGGAGCTTGTAGATATCACCAACGAGCTCATTCGGCTCCAATGTTCATTAATTGCCTTCAAACCGGTCAGCCTGCAGCGAAACAGTTTCAATGCATAGCAAGTTAATAACATTTTAGTCTGATGTAGAGCTACAAGTTGTTTGCAAATTGGCATTAAGGAGTATAAAAGGTGGACCCGATTCCTGGAAAGGAATTATTAAACACTAATATTACATGGAAAAGTTATACATAGAAGCATACCATATATTTATTTAACCAACAAAGGAAACAAACGCATCAGGAAAAATGACATGCATTTATCATCATAGGATATATCCCAAGGAATTAATAACTATGGTGCATCCTCATAGGATGGCCCTCACCATAAAATCAGCATAGAAACTATTTCAACAGATTAACTAAAATATTAAGACTCAAGTTTCATTATGGTTAATTCTATGCGTCAAGTACAAGCAGGCAGATTAGTCGATATTTGGATAGATAAGAATACTTATACATGATAGATAGGAACTGAAAACACCAGGAACAATATTTAACAACTTCCAGCAATATTTATAGCACCACCAGGCCTCACCTTACAGCTTGCTGGTAGGGCGACGGACAAGGGGACCTGAGATACCAAATTAATCTTAGAAATGAAAATTGCTATACAGTTAACATGTTGCTGGCTGCTGCGAAAAGACATACCAAAATGGATAACTAGCATTCAGTTTATCAAGAGAGAATATTATGAAGCTTCATATGTATGCTTAGATGTAAGCATGTACTTGTTTAGGTAATGCATGACTTGGACATCATAAAATAGCAGATATGACCAACAATTAGTACTGAATCTTATGTACTGTACGAATTTAACCGCCCACGATCAAATTCAGATGAGCACCCCACGATCCAGATTTATATTCACTAGCTTATAACATAATAGGAACATGTATTGAGCATTATTTATTTACCGGATTGAAATAATATGAAGTAATGGATGGTGGTACCAATAAGAAGTTGCATATTGGTGGTACAAATATGAACAAATCTGGACAGACCCTAACTTTGACAACGTCTTGCAAGTTATACTTTGACAACATCTTGCAAGACCCTAATTACAGCCAGCATTATACAACACTAAGAACATACACAAAAGATAAGATCACAGATTAACACAGCTTCTCGCATCAAGCTCACTTGATTGAACAACGATCCAACAACTGTCCACTAGAATAGGAGTACACAGGATACAAACAGCTCACGTGAAGCAAGTAGAGTAGAAAATGGAGGAAGCGGGGACTTGCCTACACCATGGAGATCGTGAAGATGAAGAGCAGCATGGGGTGAGGGCGTGAAGATCTGAAGACCTAGCGTGAGCATCTGGTGTCATAGGGCGCGAGGTGATGCGTCAGCGGAAGACGCCTGGTCCGCGGATCTGGTGTCGTCAGGCGTGGCCTTTGGTGTGCAGGAGCAGGACAACAAGCTCCGGAGAGAATAGGTGCTCTCCAGTTGCTGGAGAGATCTGCAAGGAACAGACTGTCACTTAAAAGCAAAAAACAAATTGCCATTCTCGGCAAATAAATCTACTCGACGAACATAGCAGATATCATGGGGGGAAATCCAACATGTAGGATAATATTCAGCTTGAATCACGATCTAGAATCCTCCGGACAAGCAACCAATACACGAAGAGTATCCAGTACGACAAAGTTTCGTAGAAGATGTTCTTACCTTGCGGCAGGTGGCGGCGTTCTCCATGGTAGGTGGCGGCGTTCTCGCGGGTGAGGCTGGCGGTTCAGATCCCGTCGGTGAGGAGGGGAGGCGGCGTTCGCGCGGCCTGGGGCACGGAGGAGAAGGTCGCGATAGAGGCGGCGAGCGGAATCCCATAGAGGAGGAGGAGGAGGAGGAGTACGACCTGGCTGTGGCGGGTGGATCGGAGGACCTCCGATCTGCTGGTGGCGATAAAGGGGGAAGATGAGCAGGAGATAATATTGGGGGCGGGGAAAACCTGCTACGCGCGGGATTAAATCATGGAGGCTGAAAATTTTGGTAACCGACCGGTGGGGCAGGACGCCAAAAATTTGGAGAAGTGGAGGGAATATGTGTTTTGGTGGAGGGAAAAGGTTATTTTTGGCGTAAACTTATACTGTAAATTATTTTCAGAAAACTAGAGTTGACCGGTGGGGTATATACGCACGCCGAAGAAAAGCTCGTGGCAGCCATGGGGGTGGAGACGACGATCCGCGCCGGCGCTTCCAGGTTCAACAAGTTCCACGACGAGCGCGGCGCCGTCTCGTCCGTGCACCTCCGCTGCACGGTAAACTTCGACCACGCTTCCCGGCCGATCTACGGCGGCAGCGCCGCCGTCCCTGACCGTGTGAAGCCCGAGCTGCAGCATCAGCCGTGGATATCCGACGAGGTGCGCCGCCTGCACGACCCCTCCATCTTCCTCCGCGCCGTGCAAGACATGCTCGCCGCCACGCCGCGGCTGCGCGACGTCGACCTCTCACCGGCCAACTGGGACGGCGAGTAGACGCCGCGGCGTGGCTGCACGAGCAGGGGTCCCGGTGGCTCAACGGCCCTGGCGAGCGGCGGCGTGGCCTGTTCGAGGTGGAGGTGCGGCTGCAGGTGAAGCTGTTGTTCAACGAGCCCAGGGCGGTGCTGCAGCGGTGCCTCGAGGTGGCGTTGCAGACCGTCGCGTCGGGGTCCGACGAGGAGTGAAGGATCTGACTGGACGAGTTCAGGAACGGCGGCAAGTCGGGGCCGGTGAACCTGCCCTGCTCGCACGCCTTCCCTGTTCGAGTGCGCGTTGGTAATGCCGACGAGCTCCAGCAGCCACCGTATGCCTTCCGACAAGCACCAGCCATTGCCGGACATGTGGAAGACAGGAGACATGGGTGGTCGCATGTGCGTTGGTGATACTGACGGGCTCTAGCAGCTGCCGTTGGTCGCCTGCACATCGCCAGCGGGAGTAGGGGATTAGCTTGATTTAGGGATTTCAACGTGGCACTAGTAGAGAAACCCTATATAGGTAGGTGGGCACTCTGTGGCGCACTCTTAATTGGTGCGCCACAGAAATAATTCTGTGGCGCATGATGCCCCGTGCGCCACAGCAATCTTTCCCTTTCTGCCTGAGTTCCGTGACATCGACCCCCACGCAACCTCCGGGAGCCGAGAAACACATGAAGCTTGGCGAATGCGGGAAGTGGATGATGGAATGGTCGAAGACCCAGATTCGTCTTGGGGATGTTCTTCATGGGGTCAGGCGCACCGGCGGCGCCACCTCGAGGCCCCGGCCCCCGGTCGTTCGGCCCCCGTCGAGGCGGCCACAAAAAGCTGTTGCGGATGAACCGGCGCCACAAGCAGCCGTCGCCACCACCTAGAAGGAACCGCCGGTCGCCGCCACCACCGGCCGGAAGCTACCGCCGGTCGTCGCCGCCACCAACCGCCACAAACAGTTGTTGGGAACGTCTTCACCGCAACCGTCCAAGGTTAGTTCTGACTTTCCGAATTCCCCGACTTTCCGACTTTCCCGACTAACGGATGTGCTATTGTTTATGTTTAGGACAAAGCCGTTGCACCTCAACTTGGTGGCAACGACAGCAATGAGGAGGAGGAGAATGATGTCAACGTCGAGGACTACATCAACACTGCCGCCTGCATGGATGGTATGTACATGCCTCTTGTGGATGAAGAACCCTTCCGCGACCACCGCGGTCAACCTGCTCGTCCCACTTCATGCACACAACGCCTGGCCTTCACCGACACGCCTCCGGATGCCGGCGATCATCAAGCTCAACCGGGTAACATTTTCAGCCCTAACACACTGCAAGAAACTGTTAAAGCGGGGTTCACTTCACCCCCACAATCCCCAGAGATGAAGAACAAGAAGAAGCACAGGAAGAGAAAAGGATCCTCCACCTCTGCGAGCCAGCCAGCTCCTAAGATCCGGGGTCTTGAAGACACGATTCCACCCCGTGCGGATGGCTTCCCCCGAGTTCATGAAGCTGGTAAACCTATCTTGTCTGGGGACTTGCTCCGCCTTGCAGATGGACCCATGATTGCCTTGCAGGAATCTATCTTGCATCTAGAGGAGCTCCTTCTTAAAGACAAGCATCCGAGTTACCCGGCGTTCGCGGTCCAAGTGCCAAAGGAGCTGGTGGACTTCGTCCAGGAAGACCCGCGGATGTGTTCTTCATAGCGTACGAGGACATCTTCAACCTGTTTCACACTAAACGGCTGGACTATAACATGGTCCGCCTATATGCGCTCGATGTGGCGATGAAGATCAGGAGAGATGATACCCCGTACGTCGCGATAGTGGATCCCTACTACACGCGCGACAGCCATCTGGTGGAAGGATCAAAGACACGGGAAACGGCCACGGAGTACCTCGTAAGGGTCATGCTGGCCCACAAGAGGAAGAACGCCCTTCTTCTGCCTTTCTTTTTCGAGTAAGTACACATCCGCTCGCCACCGTCGTATCTTATGCCTTCTTGTACATTTCTTCCATCGCTGATCCTTTGTCCAACATTCCGTTTCAATTGTGTTGAGCAGGGACAAGTACTGCGCACTCATCTACGTATCCCCGAGGTGGTCCATTGCCACTTATTTGGACTCGGGGAATAAATCCACGCCGAGACGATACACCAGAATAAAGGGTGTTCTCGATGACGCTCTCGAGGCCTATGCCCAAAAGGGCGGCCCCTTCCATAAGAAGTCGAAATTTTTCACGGAGGACAACACACACAAGTTCCAGCATGGGACCGGATTCCATTGCATCAAGCAACTGGATGGCAGCGTGAAGGAGGCCTACTACGCCCTCCATCACATTAAAGCGATTGTCCGAGATTTCGAGAAAACGAAGATTCCATCTGGTCTCGCAGAATACACCAAAATGGCGGATGCTCTCACCGATAATGATTACAGAACAGACTTCCATCGCATCCGGCTGCAGTTATCAACGATCATCCTCGACGATGTCATTCACAAATCAGGGTCCTTCCACTACCCCAGAGGTATTATAAAAGAAAGCCTTGCTAAGCATTACTAGTGTACTTTTTTGTAGAAGTGCATGTGTAGGATTATATATTATATATATGCTATGTTATGAAACCCAAATAGGATAGCCATATGATTTCCAACCATGACAATTGATTAATTGTCTTGCCTCTCTACTTAGATGAATAAATTATATTCTATGTATATCACTAACCAATATATATCCCAATCCATCTTCAGAGCTCTGTCAGAGGGATATCGAAGAACGACTAGAGGCGCATAATGACACCAGGGAGTGGAGGACGAAAGATGGATTTCTACCGTTCCCGGCGCCGCTCAAGAAGAGGACTCCATGATCATGCTCCATCATCGCGGCGGTGACAACTTCATTTGTACTAAGACTTGTGTGTGACATGAGATGAACCTTTGTACCAATTAAGACTTGTGTGACATGATCGAGATGGAACTTTTGTAGACTTGTGTTTTGGCACTTGTCACTATATGTATGTATCTTGGGCTCTAAGTGTTTGTGATGACATAGTAATGTGTTTGTTTTCATATACCGTGTCAAAATATATTATTGTTTCTATTATTCCTGTATTTCCTGTAATATATCTGTATTTCCCGTAATATACCTGTATTTGTACAGGAAAATGTGAATTTCTGTATTTCTGGAAAATCCTTTTGTGGCGCATCAATTTTTTTTTTGTGGCGCACGGTTTAGGGATGCGCCACAGAATTCCTCTGTTGTGTCCACGGCGACATGATTCTGTGGCGCACGGCCTAGGTGCGCCACAGAAAGTTGGTCTTTCTGTGGCGCACGCACTGGGTGCGCCACAGAAATAATTTTAATGGCGAGAATTCTGTGACGCACCCAGCAAACCTGGGGGTGCGCCACAGTATGTCAAATTGGTGCGCCACTAATAGCTATTTCTGTACTAGTGTGGGGAAGAGAAGAGTAGCTCGATTTATCAAATTCTGCGTGCAAGAGTACGGTGAATCGGTGATCTGGGCTGAAACATTGCCACATCGGCGAAATACGGAGGTCAGCAGTATGTTGGACCGTATGTGGACCTGTAGAACGACTATAGGGACCGTATTGGTGCATTTCGTGAGTTTAGGGACTGAGTTAGACATTGCCGACAAGTACAGGGACCATACATGTATTTCACTCGGCAAGATGCATGCTCAGCCCAGTCGACCAGACCACGCGCATAGCGAAAAGCAACAAGCCGTGTCTTTCTCCTCCCCGTCTACAGGAGAGACAGGCGATTTTTGGACACCCCCGCCGATCCACCGCGTCTGCGCCGCCGAGGCGTGGGATTCCCCTCCTCCGCCGGCCGCTTCGGCGGCGGGAGGGTGGGGGATCCCCGTCTCCGGCCTGTACATTTGGTAGGGTAGGGTGGGGCTCTCGCCGGCGGCTTCTCGGAGGAGGTGGAGCTGGCGGCGGTTGGTTTGGTGTCGGCGGGGCCTTCTCTGGCGGTGGTGCTCTCCGGAGCTCGTCGTCGCCGCGCTCGACTTGGTGGTGCTCGAGGCCCGGCGTGGTGCTCGAGCGCCGCAGTTTCTCGTCAGATCCGGGGCGGCGGATCTGGCGGCTAGATCCCAGGGTGGTCCGAGCTCTCCTTCTTCTTTCTGCGACGGATCCGGAGGCAGCTGAGGCAAAGAGGCGTTGGTGGGCCAGAGGGGCGTCCGCCACGGTCGTTCATCGTCCGAAGTTTCGCCGCGGCGCGGCGGACAGTCAAGGCGGCGTCTTTCAAGGGAAAACTTGCTCCCAGGCGGTGGTAAGTTGGCGGCTGCTGGTCTTCTTCTTCGTCGCCGGTGGTGGTGTTGATCTCGGAGCTGGTTCTGGCTCCTCCTCCTCGTATTGTTGTTCTTCCTTTGCTTTCGATCTATGTACTGTGTATGTGGATGCTCGGTGAATATACGTGGATGTTGGATGTGTCAAAAAAAAGACCAGACCACGCGCACCAGTTAAATAAACTATCCAGAAGACCAGTGTCCGCCCTATCGACTCGTTTCCCTCGAGTCTCTCTCTCTCCCTCGTGCTGCTCTCTGCTCTCTCCCCCAAACCAGAGCACCTACGCCGCCAGCTCGATCTACCACATCCGGCCACCTCCGACGACGCCGCCGATAGCTACGACATCCCCTCGCTACCTCCTACTAAATCCCTAACTTTCTGCTGTCGCCGCCGCCGGAATCGACCTCGCCACCGAACCTAGTGCCGCTCCCCTTGGGTCAGGAGCTCACCGTCGTTCCCAACGGCGCCGCCACGCCCTCTCTCTTCCTACAGAGAGGCATGCAGCCATGGTCGGAGGCATGCACGGCTCGGCGACCATGCACTGCACCGGCGCCCGCGCCGGCGCCGCCAAGGCCGCCCGAGCTAGCGTGCTACCTGCCGACGCATGCGCGTCGCCGGCGACGGAGCGCCACAGCTAGAGCTGAACCAGGGACGTGCTATTCTATTCTCCTCTTTTCATTTTCTCTTCTACCGATGCATCTGATTCTAGTAGTACTACTGCTAGTAGCTAGATATAACCTGTACATGCATGCTCCTCTACTAATCTACTCCCTCCGTTTCAAATTAAATGACTTCCATTTGTCTAAATATAGATGTATCTATACTTGTAACATGTCTAAATACATCTATATGTGGACAAATGGAAGTCAATTAATTTGGAACGGAGAGAGTAGATGAGATGGATGAAATGGAGTACTAATCGTGTGATGCTAGATTGATAAATAATCTACTCATATTTTCTCTTTGTAGAACTAGATCAAGTCAATAAGATACTACCGGTAAACAGAGGCATGCTTTAGATCAATCTAGGGAAAGATCAAATAATACAGTGTAAGTTAATTAGCAAACTCTTAGTTCTTAGCAGTTGCAATGTTTTGGAAATAAGCTAGCATCACATATCTAAGAACAGAACACAAGACATATTATTCTCACAATCAGTTCTCATTTAGTAGTTCATTACATTTCAGGAAGACAGAGACAATCAACACGGAATCAGCAAGCATATTGTGAAAGTGAAACCAGGGAAATGTGGTGCTACCTGACGGACAGCAGGGAGTACCAAGCAGCAGTAAAACAGCTACAGACGCTTGGTGAAAGGGGGTGGACGGGGCTAAATTTTTTTAATATAATACATTTTTTTATTAGTTTTGGGAAATATTACGCGGATCGGAGTAATTTCAGAAATAATACGGCCTCGGCTTCGACTAAGCCGATAAGCCCTTATCGGGCTCGCCTAAGCCGATTAGGCGCAGAGGACCCTGTCGGCCTCGCCTAAGCCGACTGCCCCATCGGCCATGGCCTAGCCGATAAGTCCCTAAATACAAGCGCGCTGCATGCATGTCTGTCTGTGTTGACGCCGCAGTGTTTTGCTTTTCGCATGCACGGGTGATTAATCAAATAGGCATGCATCAACAGTAGCTAGCAGGGCATGGATGCCTTCCGCATGCACTCTAATTATTCACGCATGTGGCTACAGTGTATGCTATTTTGATCGTGCATGTTACTGTATGCATGCTATTGCTTTGACCACTTATCGATTCAAAGGTGCATGCAAGATACAGCACACATGTGCATGCTACAGTGGGTCAATCGGCTTCGGCTAAGCCGATAGGGTAGTCGGCCGCAGGCCTGGCCCGCCATGCCACTTTCTCGACTTAGGCGAGGCCGACATGGACTAATCGGCTTAGGCGAAGCTGAGGCCGTATTATTTCTGAAATTTCTCCAATCCGCATAATATTTTCCGAAATTAATAAAAAAAAATTAGCCGTGGACGGGAGAGGTGGGGTGTGCAGTGGAAACGGTAACAGTGAATAAAAGGGAGGGCCTATTTATAGTAGGGAACGATGGCATGGTCGGTTCGGACAATGCGCCAGGTGGTTTACATGCATATGCATGTTCCCCACTTGTAAAAGAGGTATTAGCATTGGACATACAAGAACTTGCACTGCAGGAGCATTTTCATACAACAATTTGTCAAATTGAACAAACTCATACAACAACTTAACCGAGCTGTGCAAAGTCATACAAAAGTGTCCGAATCAACCACGTTGGCACACAGGTCAGATTAGTAATATTGTGAAAACCCCTCGGAAAGATCTGCTTACACGAATCGGTACAAAGCAACGTTGAGATACCCAACTTTAATTACAGGTCCCCATTTTCTTTTATATTTACAGATTAGTCCTCACGAGCTTATAAGGCAGTTGCGAACTGATTGACGATTTGCACGCATCCTTCCTTCCTTGTTCGTCAGCGCCGTCGCCGCTGCGCCACCGACGCCGCCGCGCCGCCATCTGCAGCGATCATGGCGGACGATCCCGTCTACCGTAGATACGACATGGAGGCGCCGGTTTACGGTGCGTTTTTGTGGCCGTCCCATCCCTGTTCTCTTCCCTGTACTGTTTCTGGCCGCTGCATGTTCGTCTCCGCCGTGGCGGCGATTGGTGATGGATTGGGTCAAAAAACGATCGGAATCTCCATGTTAGTGTCGTGTGAAGATTTGCCGCATGAATCCGTGCTCAATGTCGTGTTGTTCATCCGTTTCGATCTGGCAGTTCGTGTGTTCGTCGCCCGCGGGTAGTACTGTACAATTATCACCGAATCGGTCTTTGCAAATTAATTTCGTTTGTAGATTAGTAGTATGTATGGTTGTAATCAGGTTTCTAACGTAGTGCGGACCGAATTGGAGCATGCCCTGTTTCGGCTATTTTAGCACTGGATGAAAGTAAAGGTCGAATTCTTAGGATGATTTTGTGAAATTATGGAGTGTGATTATGAATTGTTAGTTCTCTGCTGTTATTATGAGTTGTTTGTGTTCAAAATTTTCACTTCATATGTGGTAGGAATCATTTTAGGCTTAACTGAATTTTTCAATTCTGCTTGTGACCTGAAGATGCATTTGTTAACTGAATTTATGTGCAATGTAGGTGATGATTCTGACAAGTTCACAATCCAAATAACTCATAATGGATTTTTCGTCAACCCCAGAGGCACCGTGGAGTATCCAAGCAGTACAACTGATTGGTTTGACAACTGCAGCAGGGATACTTTTTCACTTTTGTGGATTGAGGATTTTCTGAAGCAGCTAGGGCATCCAGATAATGTCAGGACACATGTCTACTGGATGAGGCCTGGAACACGAATTGAGGAGGGGTTGTTTTGTATTGAGAGTGATGCTCATATTTTGATGATGACAGAGGCTGCCAAGGAGCACAAAACCCTGGCTTTGATAGTGGATCACACTAACTTTCTCAGGAATATGAGGCCAGATGTTATTGCGCAAGATGTGCCAGAACCAGCAGAAACATCAGTGGTTGTTGAGCAACATTATGGTGCTGATGAAGAAGATGAGACAGACACTGAATTTTATGACAGTGATTGGGATGCTGAGGATGGTGATGATGACGTTTTTGCAGCTAATGTTGACAAGGAAGTAAATGATAATAACGAACCAATTGAAACAGTGGAAGAGGAGGATGATGCTGGACTTGAACATGAAGATATTCAGTTGACAGTAGAGCAACATCATGAGTTGAATAAAGGCTTTTTTCAAGGACTTCTCCAAATGTGACATGCTGCTGAACAACCACTCTGAAGTGTTCAACAGGTATAATTTAGATAGCAGCTATTTTATTTAGGTGGCAGCTACATTTTAGAAGCTACATTGTATTGACTAGGTTTATTGTTTTACTTGTGCAGCTACATTTTAGAAGCCAGAGAAATGCCTATGTTATCCATGCTTGAGAATATTTTCTACAAGCTCTTGCATAGAATTGTTGCGAAGAACAATGAAGCTGAAAAATGGCATGGAAGGATCTGCCCGAAAATCAAGAAAAAGCTGGACAAGGCAACTGAATGGGCTGCCAATTGTGGTGTAACGACTTGTGGTGGAGGGCTTTTCAAAGTAGCCTCGTCTGAATTTGAAGGTGGATATTGTGTGGACTTAAATGCTATGACTTGTGACTACAATAGATGGCAGCTAACAGGGATACCATGCTGGCATGCAATAGCTTGCTGCAGACCAAACAGAATTAATCCTGAGAACCTTGTGCACAGCTGCTACACAATTGAGACATACAAGAAGGCATATGCGCACAATATGGCACCACTAAGAGCTAGATGCCATTGGGAGAAGCAGAATGGAGTCCCTGTACATCCTCCACTATTTACAAAAATAATGGGAAGGCCTAAGAAAAACAGGAGAAAAACTCCAGAAGAAGTAGAAAAAAATGGGGCAAAGACCATTACAAGGGCAGGAGTATCAATTCACTGCTCAATATGCAAGAAAGCTGGCCACAACAAAAAAGGACATGCTAAATACATGCAAGAGCAGGCCAATGCTAGTGCGCCTGTTCAAGATGAAAATGAGGACACAAACAACCCAGAAATGTTACAGGTAATTAATTTAACAACTGTGAACCATGTATGTGCTTACCTTACCATTAGTGGAGTTAATGTTGTGAACTTCTTGTTGTTTAGCACATCATTCCACAGCATACTAACCCTGCAATGGATCCTAGTCAGCAATTTAACATGATGGTGCACAGGATGGGTCAAGAGGTTGTGCATTTACATGATAATAAACAATTTACACAAACCTGCAGTTTTAATTAGTTGTGTAACTTAGTTACTGCAATTTTATCTGCAGGAGAGAGCGCATGTACCACAACCCAGAAATAATGGCCCTCTGCCTGAGGAGAGTGCTTTTGTAGCTGCTGCAAGGAATGATTTGCCACAACCAAGGGTTACAACTGCAATGGCCAGAGGAAGAGCCAAAACAAGTGCTAGGGGAAGGGGAAGGGGAAGAACCAGCACCTCTGAAGTACAAGGAGAAGCATCACAGCAACCAGCCACTGGCAGAGGCAGAGGAAGAGGGAAGAAACGAAGTGCAGAAGCTAGCAGCTCTCAGCCCACCCAGCCTGCAAATACAACAAGAGGACCAAGTTCGTATGGAACAGGACCAGGTTCTGCTTATCATTTGTTGTTTGGTCCATGCCAACAGCAGCAGGAGGAACAACAACAGAATCCAGAAAGATATGTACCTGACCTCAATGAAGCAGCTGCAGAAGAAATGCAGACAACCCAAGATGCACCTACTGCTTTTTAGATGTTGTTATGTACGCCTTGTCTCAATTTAGTTCAAACTGAACTTGTTATCTGCTTTCGTTTGCAAATTTGAGTTCACATGTGAACTATATGTACTGGAGATCATTTCGAACCATGTTATTTATCCTTTTCATCAACGAACTATAACTTTACATATTACTATTGTTATTTAGTACAATGTGGACATATTAGCAGAACAATATGGTCAGAAAACGGTATTTTATTCCTCTTAGTACATTATCTTGGATATTACATTGCTTAATGCAGTAGCATTAAAGCTTTCAGTACACCATTGCACACTACACTGCAGTAAACCTACAGCCTCAATGCAACAACATTTTACCTAGCACTAAACCTAGCACAAAGACTACACTAACAACACATTGTGATACTTGACTTTCAATGCTTGTATCTCTGCATTTTTCTTGTTCAACTGATCTTGCACAGAGTGTACTGGTCTCATGTATTCCTGCCCTTGTAATGGTCCTGCCCTTGTAATGCTTGTCAGATCAGCTGCATGTGAACTCAAATTTGCCATCGGACAGGTCTCACAGCTCGAGCAATTGGTGCATTTCCTGCAGCTTTTAGCCTCCAACTTCATCTCTGAGATTCTCCAATCAATGCACTAAGCTAATTCGGCAGTGGATCATCATGCTAGTCCACAAAACCACAAGCAACATGCTGTCATAACACAACTGAATGAACAAACATCAACAGAGAAGAAGTGTGCACAGCAAAATAGCAGAAGCTGGAGCTCACCATCGAAGCAGCGACGGAGCTCACAATCTGCAGCAGAGGCGTAGTACCTCCGGCCGCCGCCGTGCTGCAGCCTCTGGCTCGACAGGACGGACGCTGCTGCAGCCGCTGCCTCGACAGGAGGACCGCCGCTGGCTCGACGGGAGGGCCGCTGCTGCAGCCGCTGCCTCGACGGGAGGGCCGGCGCTGCCTCGACGGGAGGGCCGCAGCTGCAGTCGCCGCCGTCCACCGAGCCGCGTCGCCATGCACCAAACGCCGCCGCCGTCCACCGAGCCGCGTCGCCGTGCACCAAACGCCGCCGTCGTGGCCGCCAGCAAGGGTTAGGGATTGCAAAACTGAATTGGGGAATTCGTGCGTGACCTGTCTGTCATGGTTCCCTTAATCCAGGGGGATTTCTGAAAATAAACCAGGCCACGTCACGCGTCCTTTTCCACCCTGGCGGCCACGTGTCGCCTCCGCAGCTCGTTTGTATGAGTTTGAATCCGCATGACAAGTTGTTGTATGAGTTTGTTCAATTTGACAAATTGTTGTATGAAAATGCTCCTGCAGTGCAAGTTCTTGTATGTCCAATGCTAATACCTCCTTGTAAAATTAGAGCTAGAATTTTACACTTGTGTATCGATGTGCTGGTTGTGAGCTGGAGATTACCGTGGCTGCCAAGGAACTGTGGAGATGGACTTGTTTGTAAAATTCGAAATTGTGTGGGTGTGTATCGTGTTACTAATGTACAAGGACTTGTAAAATAAATATTGTTCTAATTTTAATTATTGCTCTAATTTTGGCGATTGGAAGACTTATCTAGCACATGATTATTGCTATTGCGTTTAAAATCTGTTCCGTGACAAACGGTCGCCGCTAAAGTCGTGAAAATGAAGAAGCTCAATTTTGAGGGTCTTCACAGCCTTGGACAGGAGCGCCGGCAAGGAAAGCTTCGGGCACCCGGGCAGTCCGGCACCAGCAGCCCCAGCGTCAGCGCCGGCACCGGCTGACCCGCGAGCGGAGGTCAAGCTCAAGCCGGATTTGAGGGTCTTCACAGCCTTGGACAGGAGCGCCGGCAAGGAAAGCTTCGGGCACCCGGGCAGTCCGGCACCAGCAGCCCCAGCGTCAGCGCCGGCACCGGCTGACCCGCGCGCGGAGGTCAAGCTCAAGCCGGAGCAGGGCACGTCCGTTGGCGGGCAAACGTGGCTGCAGGCTGCAGCGCCGCGATGCAGGCGCCCGAGCGGCGCGGACGTGCGCGCGGCTGTGGGAGGCGAGGAGGATGGCGCGGCTCCACGGCGAGCGGCGTCGCGCGAGGACGGGAGGACGCCCGCGATGCGGACGAGGATTTGGCGGGTGCCGGTCCGAGTGATCCGCGAGGCCAGCTCCTGACGTTGTAGGAGTTTAGTCCCGTACCGGTAATCTACGACGAGACAGGCCAGCTTAAAAGCTGGACGTTGGAGCTTCGGCTTGCCCCCACAGTAGGTGGGGGTACGGACCTCGAGCCCGTTATTTGTACAGCGGTGTAGAAGTAGGACTCTTGTACTGTACATGTACATTAGTATACTTTGGTGTATGTAATGTACAACACATGTACATATAAATTATAAAAAATATTTTTTTTCATTTTCATGTGTATTTATCATTACTTCAGTGCCTTTGCCAATAAATAAATTGTTATCAGTCTTTTCTATAACTAGTAACCGTGCACGTGCAACCGCACGTCTTTGATAATCATGACAATACTTGTCCTAATCAATTCACATTGTATACAAATCTATCAACCTCTAAATAGGGCTAATCATGTGTACCAAGATCAGCATGGTCTATTTTCTATAAACTTTGTAATCATACCTAGGAATCAATACAAAGTGCTAGATAGCAAGAGCACATAGACATAAAAGATTGTATATATATCAAATACCTATTTTGCCAACCGTTTCTAAAGAAAATGTTTAAAAATGCTGTCTAGCATGGATAAAACAAGCCATGTATCTCGATACAAGTCAAAAAACTTAGGCCCTTCTCAAATAACATAGTCTGAGATTCTCATTAAGGTAGAATCGAGGCCAAAGTTGTGGCAAATTGCATAATATCTAAACTAATCAGACTATCTTAGTTAAATGTGAAAAAAATCAAATCTAAATACCAATTTGAAACATACCCCATCGTGGAAAATTAATAGACACGGCTATCAGGTGGATCGCTGTGGAACTAAATCCCACATCCTCTTTGTTCCGCATATATTGTGTATTTGAAGGTGGCTGGATTACTTCCCCCGAATGCTGAGTCAAGCTTGTCGATGTCGAAGATCTCTTCTGCTATCCTTATCGTTGGAGTACACAAACTTCACCCTTCTTCTGGGTCTCATGGTCCAAGAATGGCTTTACTATCTGCCATTGGTATGTATGTTAGGTCATATCATCTTGCAACAGTGAAGTGGCTAACAGAATAAGTAGTTTAAAATATGTATTTTTTTGTACTTCTTGTGCTATAACTTACCAGTTGACCGGTGTGGAAATAAGCTGATGATTCTGCATTTGCTTGATTTCTCGCAGTGTTCTCGGCGTGTGGATTGGGGTCGCTAGACTACGTGTAAGCATGAAAACACGGCATAGTTAATCTAATATAGCTGCATATATGTTGTTGGACACTTTTTTTCAAGAACATGCAGAGCCTGCATGTCATGACATTAAGAGAGAAAGAGTGTTACAATGTTTTGGTACACAGTAACATACACACCACGCTGGCAAAAGCCAGCCAGCCAGCTTCTACAAAGCCTACTCCTCGCCACTACCCGCACCTCTTCTCGCCTGCACCCACAAGTCGAACTCTTGAATGATCAACCTAACTATTACACTGTTGCTAGCCTGCCTCCTCTCGAAGTTCATGTCATTCCTTTCGAGCCAAAGACGCCGACAGCAAGCAATGGCAAGCGTGGTGAGCTGCAACCTTCTCTGCTTCGGACGGCAGCCACCCAGGAAGTTGGTGTGAACCGACCTAGCCCCTTAGCCGATAGGACGTCGAACCAAATGGACCTCGCGCGCTGTGGGGCATTGTACCAGCAAATGCATATATGCTGTTGGACACTTGGGTGCTAAGCTACGCTTGTACCACTGTCTGTGTATAAGTTGGTGTTTCTTGCGTGGATTGTGGTTGCGGGACGTTCGTGATGTGCGGTACTTTCCTCCTGCTGCACAAGTAAGCTTGTCCCTGATGTTACCTGTTGCGCTTACAAGCGATCAGTGTACTGGTACTGCAGAACAGAAAGCAGAACAGCCATGGCCACCTACCTGAACTTGTTCATGTTTGACAGCGTGGTGGGGGACACGTGCGAGGCGATGGGCGAGTGGGTGCGGTACCCGCAGCCGCAGGAGCACACCGCTGGACAGCATCCTGCCCTGAGTCGACACCGCCGCCACCACAGAGGCACTGGCCCGGGGCAAGGAGGTGAACTACCGCCTCGTCGCCGTGCTCAACGGCGTCATCTCCAACGTGTCCAACGCCGATTTCCCGCAAGGGGCGCCGCCCTCACCGCCGCTCAACTACAGCCAGTCTAGCCTGCCCGTGCCGCTGCTCTGCAACCCGTACACGCCCGACCTCCGCGACCGCGCCTGCACCCCCGGCGCGGTCCTCGGCCCGGACGCCACGCGCCAGGCCTGAGAGACCCACGTGTGCCATACCTCGCCGACGGTGGAGTTGTCCGCGACGGCCGGCCGCGTGACGCCTTCCGCCTCCGTTGCTTCTGATCGAAGAAGGCTTTGGATCGGAGAGGCTTCGTAGTAGATTTTTTTTTTGACACGGACTTCGTAGTAGATTAGATTGACGAAAGGTTTTTGTTAGGCGGTGGCAATTCATGTAATTCTCACGAAATGAAAAGGTACGTTCAGTTGTCATCGTTGATCAAATATTGAACGGCTAAGATTTAATGTATCAACACAGCTCAACACATGTTTACTCTTTTAATTACTCACTAGTTGGAATGTACGTGCAACGCACGTGTACACGATTAAACAATTAAGGAGATCCTTTAAAATTAGAAAAGACCGTCCAAGGGTCTACATGGATTACTTTTTTTTTGCATCGGCAATTTCTTTATTATTTATATTGCAAAGATAACAATATTAATGTAAAAGCATCATGGAGCACACAAACCTCACACCGAAGCCAACGTGCGCAATGGAGGCGTGCTCATTGGGTAGATTCTCGGCACCAATTATGTCATATTCTGAATGTTATGATTTTATCCTTGAACACGACCTTCAGTGGCGACGCACCGTCTCAGCCATCACCGCTTGCAGATGTAGAGGGTAAGAGGAAGAGCGCACAGAGCAGGCAACATACATGAAGGTTATCGTCATCCTCATACAGGTTGTCGTGCAATATGCTCTCAGCACCGTAAGTTTCACGTGGTGCTCGACAAAAATACACCCACGATCAAGGAAGGAGGAGCAATTGCAGTTAGCTGGAGCGACATGTGAAATGCTAGCTCTTAGCACCGCTGTGGACTGGTACGGGTTGATTTTATTTATATTTTCTAATTAAAGAAAATTTGGTATAAGTTCAACCATAATTTTAGGTTTCTTGAGTTTTAGCTCGGCATCTGAAACACCATTAATGTTGTTCAGACTATATGTAAATCTTGGGAAATTGATGCACACTAAATCCTAATGACTCATAGGTAGAATATTTCCATAGCCAAGTGTACCATTGAAAAAAGGTTAGAATCCTACTTTCCAGAACATATCAAACATAACACTAATTAGCAATTATGTGAAGGTACCACTCAATAACAAAATTCATTCTGGTTTTATATAAAGGGAGGACATGAACCCTTTTTTTTATAGAAAAGGTCAGTAATTAGATGAAGTAAGGAGCTCTGGCCAGGTATTTCCATAATATATGCCACTATTTTATTGGCAGAATAATATTGAACTTTGAAATTGGTTCCCCGGTTGCTGCTATGAGGCAGATGTCCACACATATGAATATTTTAAACAAGTTGCGGCAAAAAATTATGTACAGCTGACATCTCCAAGAAAATAAAAAGGACATATCATTTGTACAGTTGTTTGTTTTTGTAAAGTTTGTATCATTGAGAGAACAGTTTTAGCACCAAAGACATGTCAGGGAAATGCAACTCCAAACCAAGATAGCTATACTCGCCAGAGACGTAACTGCACGTTGATCAGATTCAAGATGAGACTTTGTTTTATTTATTTTGCCCGAGGAGACGTCACTAACCAATACACAGTTGATTTTCGTGGAGACATTTGATCCAGCGGTTGAAGCGCATGAAGACGTACTTCCTCCTTGACCTCGTTGGAAGTGACGCCTGACGCTGATACACCTGAAAGAAACAAAACATTGCTTAAAAATTAAGCAAATCCAGTGCTACTTCTATGATCAGCTGCGACGGAAATTTTGCTGACAAATACCAGAAAAAAGAGGGTCATGAAAACGCTGATCCGTCTCCGGTAGGTAGCCTGGAATACACAGTTGCGCCGGACAATGGCTTGCCAATGCCTTCCCTTATCGGAAGCTCGGATATCAGCCTACTGCGCCTCCTAAGCGTACGACCACGACGTACATAACAAGCCGGCCTCAAGGTTCAAGCTATCGCTGCCGGCGCAGTGGAGAGTCTCGTCCCAAACGTATCCAAAGAAAGCGCGACGCGGAGGCGAGCGCGGCAGGGCTCTAGTGAGCGCCGCCTTGGGGCGTTGAGAGACGCGCAAGGAGCGCTCTCGCCGGCGTCGTTGCGGGGCGTGGGAGAGCTAACTATGAATTTTCTACAGAAAAATTGCGATTCAACATGGGGGCTTCATGCTCAACGGGCCGGGAGCGCCGTTTCCGGTAGAGCGGCGGCCGCCACACTACAGATCAGATGGTCCGGCGGTCCGACCTCCTACCCAGCCGCCATGTCCAGCATGAGGAGCAGCTCGAGTCAGGGATTTGACCTTACGAGTGATTGAGCAGAGTTTGTATAGGCAGCACCACGGGTGATTGATCAGAGTTCGTATAGGAGGAGAGCATAGTTCTTATTATTTTTCGGACAATCTGGATCATTGATCGAAAATTAAACGAACAAGATTTAAAGTATTTGCTGCTCAACATCGGGACAATCTGAATCGTTGGTTGAAAATTAAACGGACAAGATTTAAAGTATTGGCAGCACCATGGGTGATTGATCAGAGTTCGTATAGGAGGAGAGCATAGTTCTTACTATTTTTCGGACAATCTGGATCATTGATCGAAAATTAAACGAACAAGATTTAAAGTATTTGTTGCTCGATATCGGGACAATCTGAATCGTTGGTTGAAAATTAAACGGACAAGATTTAAAGTATCCCAACATGTTTGCTCTTTTAATAGTAGTATAGATTATATAAAAGTTGGGCAATTTCGCGAGCTGTGGGAGCTCGCGGTACTGTTCATGTCACTGTTCATTTACAGTGTTGAACAGTACCGCGGTGGGCCCAACATGTCGGCCACACTGCGCACCGACATTTTGTTAAAAAAGACACGCAAGCCCAGAAATTGCACCACGCACCCCCCAGTTCTCCGAAGGCAGGGACCCCGACGCAAATTCGAAAAACTTCAGGGACTGCGCTGCAAAACGCCACGCGCAGATCCCCCTCTCCCTCCTCTCTCGCGCGAGCCGAGCTCGCCGGCGGCGCCGCCGCGTCGTTCCGCCGCTCCCGTGCTCCACGTCCAGATCCACGCCTACGGGCGGCTCCGCCGTCGCCTCCCCTCCATTCTCACGGAGCGTCGCCTGCCGGGAAGCCACGTCTGCATCGGAATCGCCGGCGCCGTGCTGCGACTTCCTGCGCCGCTTCCGTGCGACGCCGGCGGCGCTCCGGCGACCAAGAAGAGGCGGCGCCGGGTCGAGGCACATCTGTCGCGCGCACGGGCGCGTCCCGGAACGCGTGAACGCGCCGCCGGCGCCGCCGTGCTCCGCCCTGGCCGCAGTGGCCGCCAACGACGGGTGACGTCAGCATGACGTCGCCTGTGGCCCCACATGTCAGCGTTTTTTTTTTTGCAGAAAAATATTTGAATTTGCAAAATCAATTACTTTAAATCTACCCAACAGAAAAATATGAAAAAAATCTCAAAATAATCAGAAAAATACATGCTATCTATTTATGGGAAAATACATTTATTTTTTAATATTTAAATTTGCAACTTTCGCAAATTTTAAAATACGGCTCCAAATCAATTCAAACAAAATTCGAAAAAAATGTGGAAAACAGAATAGCCATTTCAAATAGTTTGCGACCTTATCCAAATTATTTCAAATATAATTTGCATCAAGTCAAGTGGGCCCCACTGCCTGACACAAGTTCCAGAAAAAGGAAAACAAATTACAAATTCAGTTGCTTTCAATTTGCGCACCCAAAAAAACAGAAAAAAATAAAGTAAAATGGAAAAATAAAATTAATGGTGTCTACATACCCATGCGATCAAAAATTTAAATTTAAATGTTCCTAAATTTTTTAAATGGCCCTCAAAACTTAACGTTCCGTAAATGTTAAAAAAATTATAATCTCAATACCTTCCTAACTTACCGAATTTGTGAAATCCAACCAGCTTTTAAACGTAAATTTTTTTACATTCCCAATAATTTCCAAGTTCGAAGGACTTTCAAATGTAAGCGTTGCCAGATTTAAAATTACTTCCCTTAATTACACTGAATCAGATTTAATGAATATTCACAAAATGCGTTCTCCCTAATTATATCTCGAGATATTCGAGATGACAAACTCACTAAACATATCTCGAGATATTCGGAATGACAAACTGCTTTTTTTTTCATTTATATGTTTTTAGTTTTTTTCCATTCTCCTTTCTTTTTCGTTGCCTTCTCCCATTGTCACCAACCTTACATATTTACTGACAATCCATCTCCTTATAGATTTCACGTTTCAATTTGGAACCATAGTTGATGATTTAAATTATACTAACATATTTAGAAGTAATACGGCCAAAATTTCCACACCATACTAGTAAACTTTCCCCAAATGTAGATTCACGTTCTAATAGATTTTTCTGACTTCAATTAAATAGTGACGTCGCAATACAAACAATGTTTGAATATCCACTAAAAATTTGAAAATTCTACGAAATATTTCAAAAAAAAAATGATACCTGTCCATAACAACATAAAAAACTGTTTGAGCATTCCAATTTGTTTAACATTTTGTTTAACAAAAAAAAATTGTACAACAAAAAAACACCAAGGGCGTGGCGTGACGTCACGTCAAATTTGTCGGGGATGTGATCCCCGGTACCCCAAAGTTATGCGGTTGTTGTGTTAGCAAGAGAGATAAAAGCAGGAGTTAAATAAGCAAAAGACAAAGTATAGGCAAAAAAGAGCGTCCTGGGCCGATATTGGAGCTGCCCAGGCCGAAGTATCCAATGTTGGGCCGAGTCTTGCTCGGACGGGGCGGAGTTCGGCAGCAGGCCGAAGCTCCCCGCAGGTCCTTTCCTTCGAGCCTCGGGCGGGCCGAGCTTCTCAGCCTCGGGTGGGCCGAGTAGCCTTGGTGGGCCGTTATCCCAGCCTCGGCAGATCGGCTTCAACCTCGGTCACGATCTCCTCGCGCATCGCCTCCGGCGGGTGGACTTCCACCTCGACCTCGCCCCGACCTCGACATGGCCGGACCTCGGCGTCCTCGGCGACCTCCGGCTTCCCCGACCTCGGCGACCTCCCGCATCCCCGACCTCGGCCGGACCTCGGCGTCCCCTGCTTCGCCATGGCTGGATCCCGCCGCCCCCATCCTCCGCGGTGTCCCCAACCTCGGCCGCCTCCGGCACCGCGCCCTACCTCGACCTCGGCGTCGCCCGCACCTCGGCCGCCCCCGGCGTTGCCTCGCCTGCCTCAACCTCGGCCCCGGCCGGCTGCGCCACCCTCGGCCTCCTCAAGATATACCTCGTCTCCGGCGTCACCTCGACCACGCCCCTGCGCACTGCTCGGATTGGGCCGAAGCTCTAACTCGGATGGGCAGGCCGAGCTGCCTCGGGCAGGCTGAGAGCGACACGCCTCGGGTGGGCTGAGCTGTGCTGCCTTGGCAGGCCGGTATTGTGCTACCTCGGATAGGCCGGAACATGCATACCTCGGGTGGACCGGCGTATTTCAACCTCGGTGGGCCAAGTCGACAGCAGGCGCCAGGAGCGCTCCAGCATCGCCCCCTCACCTCTGCAGTCTCTCCGGACAATGCTACACCGGCATCTCCGCAACCTCCGACATACCCGCTGCTACCTCGTCTAGTACGAGATTCCCTGCCACCCCCGGAGATACCGGAGACAAGTGCTAGGAGACAAAGGTGAAGACACACAGGCATGGCTACAGTGGCATGGACGTGACAACAGTACACCTCCATGACGCAGCTACAGTGTTGACAAGACCCCATTGGTCACATCAACTACAGTGTAAAGTGAACAGTGCATATTGTCTCCTTGTCTGCTTGTTGTCCCCTGGGCTTCCCTTTATAAGGAGCACCAGGGGGAGTACTCTGGGGGACACGCGCGGGTGCGTGCAGCCAGAGGCTCTTCTCCCTTGCTCCTTCTTCTCCCTTGCTCCTTCTTCCTAGAGCTCCCCACCATTGTTGGATCAAACAGCTCGAGGAGCACTTGTAGCCCACCGTATACAAAGAGGAGAATACACCAAGTAGGCTAGTGCTGCAGTAGGGGTTTTACCTCCTCACGAGGGCCCCGAAGCAGGGTACATCGTGTGTGCTTTGTGTTCTTGGTTGTTCGCTCTTGTTCTTGCAGTGTTCTTCGTGTTCTTCGTGTGTTCTTCGTGTGCGGTTCCACCGCGCAATCCCTCCCCGAATCCACAAGCACTCGTTCGGCCCCAGAATAAGCCACCCCGTGGCATCTGCGTGTTTCCCACCACGACAGTTGGCGCCCACCGTGGGGCTGATAGTGGCGCTTGCTGGATCAATTCGGATGGGACCTTCGTCATCAACGCGGGGACTCAACTTCGGCATCGTCCCCGTGTGTTGACTCATTTTCGAGTTGGCTACAGTGCGAATCCGAGGTGTTCTGGAATCCGAGGTGTTCTGGAATCCGAGGTGTTCTGGAATCCGAGCTGTTCTGAAATCCGAGCTGTTCTGGAATCCGAGCTGTTCTGGAATCCGAGGTGTTCTGAAGTCCGAGGTATCCTAGGAGAATCCGAGTTAAGACCGTGTAAGTATCATTTATATGTCTGGCCATGCTTCTAGATAGTCTCAAACAGTACTCGGGGACTGCCCCCTCGCTTTTTGTCTAAGTGTTCTACCCGGGACAAGATGTCTTGACCCGGGGACTGGATAGCCAGTCTGTTTTGCACTTCCTCCTAGATAAGAAAAGTAACTCGGGGACTCGGTTGAAACCGAGTCTAGTTTTTTGTGCATAGTGTCTGCCGTTAGATTCGTTTTCTATCAAGTGCTATAGCTAGTTTGCATCGGTTGGTATAATTGTTGTTCCCGTCAAATATTCTTCATGATATGTATGTTGGACTAACGTTGAAAGGTGACATCGATTTTGTTGAGAATGTTCGTTACTGAGGTATCCTGGAAATCTGAGGTATCCTGGAAATCCGAGGTATTCCAGAAATCCGAGGTGTATTATAATCCGAGGTGTATGGTAATCCGGGTCACATTGGAAATCCGGGTCATATTGGAAATCCGGGTCATAATTGAAATCCGGGTCATAATGGAAATCCGAGGTACATTGGAAATCCGGATCATATTGGAAATCCGGGTCACATTGGAAATCCGGGTCACATTGGAAATCCGGGTCATATTGGAAATCCGGGTCATATTGGAAATCCGGGTCATAATTGAAATCCGGGCCATAATGGAAATCCGGGTCATAATGGAAATCCAAGGTATCATGGTTATATTGGTTATGTCAAAATCATCCAAGGTACCCTAGCATTATTGGTATTCTCTAGATCGCCGTGTATTTCGGTTTACCACAGTATCACGGTATCATTCCCCATCCCGGATCGCCGTTTATTTCGGTTTGTCGCAATATCATGACATCATTCCATATCCCACATCGCGGTTTATTTTGTTTGCCAGCGTATCATGGCATCATTTGCATACCAGATCTTTGTTTTTGTTTGTTAGCCAGAGGCAACCTTTGAGATGTGTTTATGCAGGTTATAAAACGGTCCAGCAGTGACTTGAGACATCTATGTCGGTATACGCCCAAGGTGGCTAAAACCGGCATTCGAGATATGCTTATGTCAAACCAGCAGTGGCTGGAGACATCTATGTCGGTAAGCACCCAGAGTGGCTACCAGACATCCGAGATACTGAGACATATGAGTTATGCCCAAAGAGGCCGAGGTACCGATACATGTGTGATACGCCCAAAGAGGCCGAGGTATCGAGATATGTGGTATGCCCAGAGGGGCCGAAATACCGAGACATATGAGATACATACTTGCAGGTTTATGTCGGTCTAGCCTACGCTGGCGGCGTCCGAGTTCGGTAAAAGCCAGGAGGGCTAGCCGACGCTGGTGGCATCCGAGTTCGGTAAAAGCCAGGAGGGCTAACCGACGCTGGCGGCATCCGAGTTCGGTAAAAGCCAGGAGGGCTAGCCGACGCTGGTGGCATCCGAGTTCGGTAAAAGCCAGGAGGGCCAAGAACCGGCATATAATGGTGACCATTCAGGCAACATATTTCCAGTACAAATTGTCCATCTCGTTGTTGATTCGGGTGAGCTCGGTCAACCGGATGTCGCATTTGGACTGAAAGGCAAGGCTGTACGGTGCAGGAGGTTTCTGGTACAGTTATTTATTTTTATAAGTCTGTGCGCGACTCTGCGAGTCCCCCACAGCCTCGGGGACTACTGTCGGGGATGTGATCCCCGGTACCCCAAAGTTATGCGGTTGTTGTGTTAGCAAGAGAGATAAAAGCAGGAGTTAAATAAGCAAAAGACAAAGTATAGGCAAAAAAGAGCGTCCTGGGCCGATATTGGAGCTGCCCAGGCCGAAGTATCCAATGTTGGGCCGAGTCTTGCTCGGACGGGGCGGAGTTCGGCAGCAGGCCGAAGCTCCCCGCAGGCCCTTTCCTTCGAGCCTCGGGCGGGCCGAGCTTCTCAGCCTCGGGTGGGCCGAGTAGCCTTGGTGGGCCGTTATCCCAGCCTCGGCAGATCGGCTTCAACCTCGGTCACGATCTCCTCGCGCATCGCCTCCGGCGGGTGGACTTCCACCTCGACCTCGCCCCGACCTCGACATGGCCGGACCTCGGCGTCCTCGGCGACCTCCGGCTTCCCCGACCTCGGCGACCTCCCGCATCCCCGACCTCGGCCGGACCTCGGCGTCCCCTGCTTCGCCATGGCCGGATCCCGCCGCCCCCATCCTCCGCGGTGTCCCCAACCTCGGCCGCCTCCGGCACCGCGCCCTACCTCGACCTCGGCGTCGCCCGCACCTCGGCCGCCCCCGGCGTTGCCTCGCCTGCCTCAACCTCGGCCCCGGCCGGCTGCGCCACCCTCGGCCTCCTCAAGATACACCTCGTCTCCAGCGTCACCTCGACCACGCCCCTGCGCACTGCTCGGATTGGGCCAAAGCTCTAACTCGGATGGGCAGGCCGAGCTGCCTCGGGCAGGCTGAGAGCGACACGCCTCGGGTGGGCTGAGCTGTGCTGCCTTGGCAGGCCGGTATTGTGCTACCTCGGATAGGCCGGAACATGCATACCTCGGGTGGACCGGCGTATTTCAACCTCGGTGGGCCAAGTCGACAGCAGGCGCCAGGAGCGCTCCAGCATCGCCCCCTCACCTCGGCAGTCTCTCCGGACAATGCTACACCGGCATCTCCGCAACCTCCGAAATACCCGCTGCTACCTCGTCTAGTACGAGATTCCCTGCCACCCCCGGAGATACCGGAGACAAGTGCTAGGAGACAAAGGTGAAGACACACAGGCATGGCTACAGTGGCATGGACGTGACAACAGTACACCTCCATGACGCAGCTACAGTGTTGACAAGACCCCATTGGTCACATCAACTACAGTGTAAAGTGAACAGTGCATATTGTCTCCTTGTCTGCTTGTTGTCCCCTGGGCTTCCCTTTATAAGGAGCACCAGGGGGAGTACTCTGGGGGACGCGCGGGTGCGCGCAGCCAGAGGCTCTTCTCCCTTGCTCCTTCTTCTCCCTTGCTCCTTCTTCTTCCTAGAGCTCCCCACCATTGTTGGATCAAACAGCTCGAGGAGCACTTGTAGCCCACCGTATACAAAGAGGAGAATACACCAAGTAGGCTAGTGCTGCAGTAGGGGTTTTACCTCCTCACGAGGGCCCCGAAGCAGGGTACATCGTGTGTGCTTTGTGTTCTTGGTTGTTCGCTCTTGTTCTTGCAGTGTTCTTCGTGTTCTTCGTGTGTTCTTCGTGTGCGGTTCCACCGCGCAATCCCTCCCCGAATCCACAAGCACTCGTTCGCCCCCAGAATAAGCCACCCCGTGGCATCTGCGTGTTTCCCACCACGACAAAATTCAACTAGTAGTAAGTATAGATATAAACCATTTTGGCTAGCTGTATCAGTGCCTTTGCCTATAAATAAATTGTTATCAGTCTTTTCTATAATATAAATCGTTTTGGCTACAGCTAGCCAAAACGGTCTATACTATGAAACGGAGGGAGTACGTACTTACATGTATACCTGGGCATGCGTCGGGCCGGGCCGGGCTTCGGGCCGGGCCAAGAAAAGCCCGTCACCAAAAACCCAGGACCAGGCCCGGCCCGGCGAAAAAGCCCGAAAACCCGACGGGCTGCCGGGCCGCGGGCCGGGCTTCCTACTGATTTGCCAAAAAACCAAGGCCCGGGCCCGGCCCGACCGTCGGGCCTAAAATTGCTGCCCAAGCCCGGGAATTTCGGGCCGGGCTTCGGGCCGGGCCTCGGGCCGGGCTGCCCATGCCCAGATATACTTACATGTAAATAGCGATCCTCGTCGTGACGGGCGCGGGGGCGTTGGCTGTCCAGTTACGACAGCTTCGACGACGAACAGCATGGTCAATTGCTTCGTGAAGGTCATCATATGAGGCATGGTGGGTTCTCATCAGGCTGCGGCTTGACGTGGCGGCCGGAAGTCAAGACGGCAGCCGGGTGGCGATTTCTGCTACTGCGGTGAGTTAGGAGCTCGACACGACTAAAGACCGGCCGATTTGTCGATGACAGGTTTGGCCCACATATTGGAAGGACGGTCCAGCACTCTGAGCCGCCCCGAAAGTTGGAGGGCCAGAAAGGGGTTGTCGAAAAGTTATCCAGGCCATCCGGACTGATAAGAAGCACCGTGGGGCAATTTTTCTGTCCGGACCACATTGGAACGATGGGAGGCTTATCGGAAACGCCCATGGAGATGCTTTTAGGCTCATGAACCACACCCACCGCTACTACGCCGTGTTCAAACTTTCTAAGCTTAGGCAGGACGAGTTTATCCCCTGGCATTTCACCGTGGTCGTTGTGAGGCTCACCTGTGGGCTGATTGTAAAACTCGGATCTGCAAATGTGTATAAGCCGTGAAAAGAACCGTAGTAGCCAGAAATCCACTTCAGGTAGTAGGTGCAGATGTACCCACTACCCAAAAAATAATTTTGAAAATGTCAAAAAATTCAAATAAAAATTTTGTATATACGTCAAGACATTTTATATTAGCACACGAAGTTACGTGAAGATTTTTTTTTTGACCTGTGCAAAAAAGTCAAATCCGGACGCACCAAAATATTTTTATACAAGTCTTTTTGTTTGTCTTTTTTCAGGTCACAAAAAATGTTTTTTCACCACGCAATTTTTTGTGCTAACACATAATGTTCTAATGTACTTATGTAATTTTTTAACATTTTGAGAAAAAACTAAAAAAAAATACGTAACAGGAGATGCACTTATGAGCCAAATCGCCGCCTCTCCGTAATAGCACAATTTCGTAATCCTTCTTGTATGTGCCTCTTGATGACCGATCGGCCGGAGCGAGAGATCCGTGTGGCTACGCCGGTGGCCGGAGCAAGAGATCGGCTTGTTTAGTACCATATCGTTAATCGAGTAGGGGATATGCCAGTTTAAATAATGGGCTTTGGACTTTCCGCTTTGTACAGCGGTGTAGAATTAGGACTCTAGTACATGTACATTAGTGTACTGTGGTGTATGCTATGCAATGTACAACACATGTAGATGAAAAATGTACATATAAATAATAATAATAAAATATTTTATATTTTTTACCACTAGATACCTCTCTCTCTCCCTTTGGTCAACTTACATGCAAATGCACCATACTACTCTCTCCGTCCACAAAAGGATGTCTCAACCTAGTACAAATTTGTATGTATCTAGCCATAATTTAATGTGTACATACATGTAAATTTGGGTTAGGTTCAGACATCCTTTTATGGATGGAGGGAGTATAATTTTTCAGAACACAAACAAACGACTATAGACTATAGCTCAGTACGCTTACAGCAGATTCGAACTCAGATTGTGAACTTGTTCATTTGGCACCTTTCTAGCCTTCGGTGTGGAACAGGAACAGTCCTCATTACTGTTCTAGAAGAACAGCGATTACCTGCACCCAATGGAACTAGCAGCAATTGACACCCCATTACCAAGGAAAGCTCAATAATGCACGTACCTTTTATATCCATCACACTACACGTGTTACCAGACTGAACTAGGACCTGTGTGCACCTGATGACTCATATCTCAGTCTCAGATTCCCTAGAGAAAATATAGTAACTAATTTGAATCAGTCATCCTTGGTGGCTATCTTCAAAAGTTTCCATCCAACAACGGCCAGACATCGTAGACTAATGGCAAGAAAAGGACGTGTGTGACAGTGTCGCACACAACAACCCACCGTGTTCCCTTTCTGCTGAAGTCCAACATTGTTCCCATCACCAGCCTTTCCAGGAAATTGCCAGGCCCGGATTCACCAGTTTCATTTTCATTTAAGGAAGCAAAATTTTATGCGTAAGGTCGGCCAGGAATAGAAAACTTATTCCCTCTGATATCTTGGCTGCAAAAGAGATGAAATAAGTTGTCATGATTCAGTCAATAAAATCAAACAGCTCAAGTTATAGAAAGTTACACATTGAGTAGATAATTTTTAATATAAAATAACTGGTGTCTAGACGCGGTGATTGAACTGAGTATCACGTTTGTAGAAGCCACCATTCTAGTGATAATTTTCTTGGAAACGAAAAGTGGGGCTAAGTGCTTTAATGCAACAAGTCAGTGGAAAAAAAGAAGACTCCTTTTTCCTAGAACTATATCGTCAGCTTCAACTGATACCAAGAAGACTGACTTTGGAGTCAATGGTAGAGAGATAACCTTTTTTTTTAGCAAGAAGGATAACCAATTGTTCCCACAAACTTCCTCACCTATCGTTCCAGACTTCCAGTTTGCATCTCTAGAAGAGCAAACAACCAAAACCATGCCGATCGGAGAAGCTGTTCTGTCTGCCTTCATGCAGGCACTCTTCGAAAAGGTGATTGCCACCACTTTCGGTGAGCTGAAATTACCTCAAGCTGCCACAGACGAGCTGGAGAAACTATCCAGCACTCTGTCTACCATTCAAGCTCATGTTGAAGATGCCGAGGAGCGGCAACTCAAGGATAAGCGGCACGAAGCTGGCTTGCAAAGCTCAAGGATGTCGCATATCAGATGGATGACTTGCTCGATGATTATGCGGTTGAGGCCCTTCGATCCAAACTAGAAGGCCCATCCAACTACAAGGTTAGGAGCTGTTTCTGCTGCTTTTGGTTGAACACTTGTTTATTTAACCACAAGATACTGCAAGAGATAAGGAAGCTTGAGGAGAAGCTCGATAGGCTTGTCAAAGAAAGACAGATTATTGGCCAAAACATGATCAATACCATGGACAGGAAAGAGATAAAAGAGAGGCCTGAGACCAGTTCAATAATTGATGACTTAAGTGTGTTTGGAAGAGAAGAAGATAAAGAGATCATTGTGAAGATGTTGCTTGATCAGAAAAACTCTAACCATGCCAACCTTTCTATTCTGCCCATAGTGGGTATGGGCGGTCTAGGCAAGACAACTCTAGCACAGCTTGTCTACAATGATACAAGAATAAAAGAGCATTTCCAGTTAAGGTTTGGCTGTGTGTTTCTGAAAACTTTGATCAGATGAAGCTTACCAAGGAAACTATTGAATCAGTTGCCAGTGAGTTTGAATCAGTCGTCAGTGGGGTCTCATTGGTCACGACCAACATGAACTTGCTTCAGAAGACCTCTCAAAAAAGCTAACAGGTAAAAGGTTTCTTCTAGTACTTGATGATGTGTGGAATGAGGACCCTGAAAAGTGGGATACATATCGTCGTGCTCTAGTTACTGGGGGGAAGGGAAGCAGAATCGTAGTAACCACGAGGAACAAAAATGTGGGGAAACTAATGGGTGGGATGAATCCATACTATCTAAATCAGTTATCCGACAATGATTGCTGGTATTTGTTCAGGAGCTATGCATTTCCAGATGGTAACTCCACTGCAAACCCAAATTTGGAAACAATAGGCATGGAAATTGTAAAGAAGTTGAAAGGTCTACCACTGGCTGCAAAAGCAATAGGTAGCTTACTATGTTCCCAGGATACAGAAGATGACTGGAAAAATATATTAAGGAGTGAAATATGGGAATTGCCATCAGATAAGAACAATATATTACCAGCTCTGAGATTGAGTTACAATCATTTGCCTGCCGTACTGAAGAGATGCTTTGCATTTTGCTCAGTCTTTCACAAAGATTATGTGTTTGAGAAAGACAGATTGGTCCAGATTTGGATGGCCCTTGGGTTTGTTCAGCCTCAGCAGAGGAGAAGAATGGAAGAGATTGGAAGTAGCTATTTTGATGAATTACTAAGCAGGTCCTTCTTCCAACATCATAAAGGTGGATATGTGATGCATGATGCTATTCATGACCTAGCACAGTCGGTCTCACTTCATGAATGTCTCAGACTGGATGACCTTCCTAACAGTAGCAGTTCAGCAATAAGTGCCAGACACCTCTCATTCTCTTGTGACAATAGAAGCCAGACTTCATTTGAAGCCTTCATTGGATTTAAGAGAGCACGGACATTTCTATTATTGAGTGGATATAAATCAATGACGAGGTCTATCCCCAGTGATCTGTTCCTCAAGTTAAGGTACCTCCATGTGCTCGATTTGAACCGACGGGACATTACTGAGTTGCCAGATTCTATTGGAAGCTTAAAAATGCTTCGATATTTGAATCTCTCAGGCACTAGTATAGCAATGTTGCCTTCGTCGATCGGTAGGCTCTTCAGCTTGCAAATACTTAAGTTGAAAAACTGCCATGGGTTAGATTACCTTCCACAAAGCATAGCCAATCTTGTAAACCTTCGATGCCTAGAAGCAAGAACAGAGTTGGTCACAGGCCTAGCCAGAATAGGTAGCTTAACTTGCCTTCAACAGTTGGATGAATTTGTGGTCCGTATGGACAAAGGATACAAGATCAGTGAACTGAAGGCACTGAAGGGGATCAGAGGGCATATTTGTATAGGAATATCGAGAATGTGGTTAGTGCAGAGGAGGCGAGTCAAGCTTCTCTGAGCGAGAAGGCCTTCATCAACACCCTCGACCTTATATGGTCAGATAACAGGAACTTAACATCAGAAGGAGCAAATCAAGACAAAGAGATACTTGAAGCTCTTGGCCACATCATGAACTGAAGGATCTAACTGTCAAGGCATTTGCAGGCTCCTCCTTTCCAAATTGGTTAAGTAGTCTTTCCCACTTGCAAACAATCCACCTGTCTGATTGCACGAAATGTTCGATTTTACCAGCGCTGGGAGAGCTGCCTCAACTCAAGTATTTATATATTGGTGGTTTTCCGGCATTATTCAAATCAGCCAAGAATTTTCAGGCATCAATGAAATTAAGGGGTTTCCAGCACTGAAAGAACTCTTATTTGAAGACATGACTAATTTCAAACAGTGGGCTTCAGTAAAAGAAGGTGAATTTCTTCCGTCCCTCACAGAACTCGCGGTGATGGATTGCCCGCAAGTAACAGAATTCCCTCCTCTTCCATCAACGCTTGTGAAGCTCAAATTTTCTGAAACGGGTTCGCTATTCTTCCAGAAGTCCATATTCCAAACTCTCAGTTCCCATCATCGTTAGAATGCTTACAGCTTCATCAGTGCCCCAATCTCACATCCTTAAAGGAAGGACTGCTTGGCCAGCAATTGTTGGCTCTCCAGCAGTTAACCATCACTCACTGTTCAGACCTAATTGACCTGCCACCTGAAGGATTCAGATCCCTAACTGCTCTTAAGAGTCTTCACATCTACGATTGTCCAAGGCTGGCACCATCTGGACAGCATAGCTTACTGCCCTCCAAGCTTGAAGACTTGCGCATCAGCTCATGCTCCGATCTTATTAACCCTCTTCTTCGAGAGCTCAATGATCTCTCCTCCCTGACACATCTCACCACCGCTGATTGTGCTAGCCTTCAGTCTTTTGCAGTAAAGCTACCTGTCACTCTGCAAAAACTGGAGATCCTCAATTGCAGTAATCTAAACTATTTGCCTGCTGGTCTAGAAGATGCATCGTGTCTAACAGCTATAACCATCTTGAAATGTCCTCTGATACCATGCTTGCCGGGGCGCCTTACAAAGTCGTTGAAAGAACTGTACATTAAAGAATGCCCGTTTCTAATAGAGAGTTGCCAAGAAAACAGTGGAAGAGATTGGCAGAAAATTGCGCATGTACCATCATTGAGATCGATGATGGTACGAACAGATGTACTTGAACATACAAAGAAGATTATCTTGAATTCTTTACATCAGTACGGCACAAATGGTACGAGACAGATGTATTTTTCTTCTTTTTCTATTGCCCTTAAACATGTTTTGTCTACTATCTGTAAACGGCATACTCAAACCAATCCTCTACAGGAGATTTGTATTTATTATTACACCTATTTCGCATTTAGCACGCAGACATAGTAAGGTCACATATCTTGTATGTCAAATAGTAAGCAATAAATCTTATACTAAACATATCTTGTATAATCAATTCTTGCATTCAAATAAGAACGAAGGAAAAATAATAGGATTTCCAATTCAAATAATAACAAGGTAACCAAACTTAAACTATCAAACACTGCATTATTAGCCTCGCGTACTAAAATTAAACCAGCAACGAGAGAAGTTTACTGCTCACAGCAACTTCGCACGGATCAATCATGTACCATGGTCAAGCCATATGTGTTCACAAAACAAAACCTAAGACTTCAGCTGAGACACTAGAAAGTTTGCCCATGCACCATCCATGCATGTATAGTAGCAACTGTTTATGGTCAACGTTTACAAAATATGGTTGCAGTAGTTTCTAAGTAAGAAATTCCAGAGTGAAAAATATATACTGCCGGTAACAAATTTCAAAAAATTATCCATGAAAATAACCCAAGTCTTGGCTATGGACAATTGGACATATGTGTCGCCTGTCCACAGAATGCAGTTCATTAAAATAAGAGCAAAACACAAAGAAGGTTCATGTTCTCACCTGTGCACTTTGTTTTCGTTTTTTCAGATCATCCCTGGAATCAAATAATGTTTGGACGATGGTGACATTTCAAGCACACTTCAAATTTACGCCTCACCTGCCATCAGAAGACCACAAAACTCAATCAGTACTTTCTGAGCAAAGAAATCTGGTAATTTCAGCAGAGGAAGTAAGAAGACATTATGTTTTTCTCAAACACTGGACAAGACATTACTGCAAGTCTTCAGATAGACATGTCTGCAGTTTTGTTTTTAGACAAAATAAACGTAGTTCTTTGTGTTCACGTATTTGCATACTCTCAGTTCCCAGATACATGTCGTTCTATGGTTCTAAGATAGAATCACTATTTTTCCCTTTTGTATAACCTTCTCATTCAATACCAAAGGATATTTCTAAGATCATGTACTACTACGGGATATGGACTACTGTTACAAATGGAGTATCATGAAGAGTATAAGAGCATCTCTAGCAGATACCGGAACCGCCCCCCCCCCCCCCCCCCCCCCCGGCCAGGATAATTACGGCGGATATGCTGTTCGAGCCATTTTTTCGGCCCAAACAGACACCGCATATCAGCCCGGCCCGGAAACTTTTATCCGGTGGCCCGGATATGCGCTCCCACCACCGCTATATGAACGGTACCGACGCCCATTTAGGGTTCACGTTCGGGATCCCTCCCCTGCGATTTCTCCCCCACCGCCGCTAGGGTTAGCTAGCTCCGATGAGCAATTTCTCCGCCAGTGTAGTCGTGCAAGTGTAGATCGATAAAGGAGATACTGATTCATTCATTTTTTTTTTTAGGCAAAATGCCGCTGACAATGTGTTGAATTGGCAGGTTACCTGATGAAGAAGCTGGGAAGGTACCAGCTGCCTGCGTGGTGTTAAACCAAAATGCTAAAGAGAGCGAAGGGGAAATCATGAACTACGTTTCATGTAATGTACTACACTATAAGAGAGTTAGAGTACTGCAGTGGACACAATTCCAAAATCACCTTAAAGAAAGGGCTTATATAAAAAAAATGAAAAAAAAAAGTTAAGTAGCTCTTGGTTTAAAGAAAAGGGAGGAGATGGATCGAATTCAGTCTTTTTCCTTTCTTTGATGATCTTCATCTATTTGAATTCCCTGCGAGTGAAGGATTTGTCGTATGGAGACTCTCCTCTTGAGCGCTATCTGATCTGATTTTCTTATTTCAAATATGGGACCTGCCTTTTTAATGGGACATCCCGGCAACAGGCCTACTCATGCATGTGGCCAAGTACTCGACCAATCCTTGGAGCGAAGGGATGAACGATGATCGTTCCCAAGCAGAAGGAAAAGCTTTCGAACTAGGAGTCAGAACGAACTCATGAAGCTATCCTTCTTCTATTGCTACTTTCAGAGAGAGAGCCTCGCGATCGCCCGTGGCGGGAGCGGGATGCGGTCTCCGCCGATGAGGAGGCGCGTCGCCGCCGCTCCGCTGGTGCAAGCAAGCGCGGGACGCTGAAAGCTCTCCGCTTTGCCGGACTGCTCCCTTAAGAGCACCCCTGACAAGTGCTGATTGTCGCGCAGGCCGGCACCTCCAGCGTGGTGCCCATCGATGTGCCGGACGACGAGCCGCCGTGTGATGAGGTGTAAGTATATCATATCACCTCTTCCAATCAGATCGGTCTTTTGGCATAGTGGTCAGCGCATGAAGCTTGACATGGTATCAGAGCCAAGGTCTCGAGTTCGAGTCCTGGTTTGCGCAATTTGTTCTAAAATTGTTGATGCCCCCTCTTTGTCCACGTATAGGCCTCTTGAGCCATACCTCTGGGACTCGCGCGCCGTCGCTCTCTTCCGGTTGCACGTGTTGGCCTCTCCCTCCCCGAGTCACACGTGAGAGGGGGTGTTGAACTGTATAAGTGAATTGTCTGGCCCTTTCCATTAGATCGGTCTGGTGGGACAGTTGGTTGGTAGAGGTGTTCTAACACCTGTAAGCGCCTGAGGTCTCAGGTTCAAGTCTCGTCCCCGCACCATTTAATCCCCAATTTCTATGAGCGCCCGGGTCGGGTTCAAGTCTCAAGGGGAGGTGTTACCCACGTCGGGTGTGAAGGGGGGTGTTAAGTATATCATATCACCTCTTCCAATCAGATCGGTCTTTTGGAATAGTGGTCAGCGCATGAAGCTTGACAACAATCACCATGGGCGGCGGCGGCCTAAAGCGGGGAACATGCACGAACGACGTGCTCCACCTCGTCATCTTCCCGTGCAAGACGCGGGCCGAGCGCGCCGATGAAGAAGTGGCTGCCGCTACGAAAGCGGCAGTGGAAGGTGAAGAAGCTGTGGATGCCCGCCTCGAAGCCGCAAAGGAGGAGGCCGACGATGCGTGGGCGGTACGCAAGTCCACGACCCTCTACCACCTCGGCTTCGAGTGGTGAAGACTGACGGTGAAGAAGAAGGCGAGTTGCGCAACCGGTGAAGAATAAGGCCACCGGTGAAGCACATTGAAGAATAACACCACCGGTCCACCGGTGAAGCACATCAAGCTCGCCTTCGCATCTAATTTTAGTTTAGTTTATAACATTTGTGATCCAAACTATGAATCTATGTTTATCCGAACTATGTTTATCTGAACCTATGTTTTATCTGAACCTATGTTTATCTGAAGAAGTGTGAGATCGACCGGACAAATTGTGGCGCGAACTTTTTTTGTTTTTCCAGTAATTTCCAACCCGGAAAACTCGTTTCGCTCGAACTGGAAACGCATTTTCCGGTTTGGGATTATTCGGTATCTGCTAGAGATGCTCTTAGAGTGGCCAGTGGCGGAGCTACGTGTAAGCTGTGGGGTCAGCTGACCCCACAGCTTTTACCCAAAACACCTTATATTTGTAACTATTTACGTATCAGTCCAAAGTATCTAGTACCCCTGACCCCACAGCCTTTGGCCGCTGGCTACGCCACTGAGAGTGGCCCAACAAAAGAAGATAATATGGTTGTACAAATGTCTTGTTTGATAAAATCAATTCCTGTTTATAAGCAGCATCGTACAAAAGTGTGGTATCTCCTCCAGAGATGGCCGACAGATTCCAACATCTTTCGATGCCCCCCATGGTACCCTACCCACTGGCCACTACACAGTGCCAGTTGCTCAACTGCGCCACTGCAATTTTCAACAGTCAAGCCACTAGGCATTACTGAAATAGATGGCAATGGTGAGAAAGCAACTAGAGCTATGAGAACCGCAGCATGTATCTAGTACATATCATCGGAAAAAAATTCCAAAACCTATGCAGATCCGGAACAGTCCGTCAAAATCCATGAACTTACGGTATTGAAAAGGATGCGCACGTTGCGAATCCGCTCTACTCTCTCTTCTCTTCTCCTCCCGGTCCATCAATCAACTTGTGGTTGGGCGAGCAGGCCGTAGCGCGCGACGGGGCGGTGCGGCGGCCGCGATGCCGGAGGTATTGGCTGGGCAGCGGGAGCGGAATCGCGGTGCGCCGCCGCCGGTGAGTGCCAGGGTGGCAAAGGGATGGTTGCGTCCAGCCCAGCATTTTCTCTTTCAGATAGGGCCCGATGTCATTCGGTCAGGATTAAATATAGTTTTAACCCCAAATCTACAATTCACTCTGAACAAAAAAAATTGGACTTTCGAACCTCAGGGCATCTCCAACGTACGACCCATTTCGGACACAATTTGTGTCCGTTTTGTGGTCGTTTGGGTCACCAAACGGACGGTGTCCGGTCCATGACCAGCAAAATCTGGCCACCCATCCCAACGCAGCGATCCATTTGGTCGTCTGGCCTGGCCAATTTTTTCAAACCTCACCACATTTCACACTTTAGATAAATTCATGCAAATAAACTAGAAAATAGAAGCAAATTAACTTGCCTGCCAGCAACAAATAGGTAGCAAGTTTAGCAATGTATGCCATGTCGTGCCGGCATCCAAATAGTGTACCCAAAATATTACACGAGGCCTTTTCCATGCCCCGGCCATTGTTCATCTTCCATCAACCACTTACCGCAAATGAGATGATTCAATCATCTCGCTCCATGAACCACTTTTGCTTCTTCTCAAACCAAGCCATCTTCCTAGGAGTCAAGACGTCAAGGTCGGCCGTCATGATCTGGGTCTCCTCGGTGAGTAGAGCGTGCTCAACCTCCCTTGCCTTCGCCACCTCAATGGCCCTAGAGCGGGCATTCTCCTCCTCAATCCCAAGTTTTCTCTTTTGTATCTCGAAGAAGTTCTTGTTGTTCTCTTCTCTCTCCCGGCGCTTCCTCTCCTCCCTCTTCTTGGTGGACTGACCCTTTTGGTAGATAAACCCCTTCAAGGTTTCTTGCAAAGCCATGGTTTGCACATCTCTCTTGGCCTCGAGCTTGGTGGTGGCTTTCCCCTTTGCCCTCTTGTTGCTTGGGTCCTCCTTACCCATGGCCTGGGTGTCCCCTCCTCTTCTCATCGACGCCACGAGCTCCTTCCACTTGGGGTAGTCCTTGATCTCGCGCCAACAATGGATCAAGGTGAATGGTTTGCCCCCATTTTGGGCCTTGAAGGTCTCCAAAGCTTGGAAGGCCTACACATGCAAGGAAACAAAGGAGATCATGACCATACAATGAAATGAAATGAAATGAGGGGAAAGCAAGGGGCCGTGAGTAATAGAATCATACCAAGTTCTTGACCCCAATTCCACTCACGGGGCGATGCTCAACCGCTTCGTAGGCGATGATATACATCATATTTATACCTTTTAGCTGCCATTTTCTTAAGCTTTTGCATTGTTTCATTGGTCAATTGGACTATATATCATTGTTAAATGTAAGAATAATGACTAAATGAACATATTTATATTCTTGCTACTACTTCCTGCAGATTGGTGCTACAAGGCACATATTCTTCTCATTTTGGACAAAAACTGTAAAAGGACTTGAGTGCAAAGAAGGCTAATTATCCAACGGGCTGGCTGAAGAATGGAGGGATCAACTTGTGCAGAAAGAAGAAAAGTGGAGGGACAATTGTGCAAAAGTACCAGATCAGATCGGGGGATAAAATCCCTAGCTGTGCATCCATCGAAGGGAGGCTTGGCACTTCTCTTCCCAATCCCCCGAGCTCCTTCTCCAGTACCGGCCGTGATACGTCTCAAACGTATCTATAATTTTTGATGTTCCATGTTGATATTATACCAATTGTTACATGTTTTGCATCCACTTTATATCATTTTTATACATTTTTTGGGACTAACCTATTAACAAGATGTCACAGTGCCAGTTCCTGTTTTCTGCTGTTTTTGTATTCCAGAAAAGCTATTCTGGAAATATTCTCGGAATTGGACGAAAATTTACGGAGGTCCCTATTTCATCGACACACACACGGAGTCAAGAGGGGAGACGGAGGAGAGCCACCAGGTGGCCACACGCACCCTCGGCACGGCCAAGGGTGGGGCCGCGCCCTAGGGTGGTGTGGGCCCCTCGGGGGTCCCCAGCCGCCGCCCTTTCGCCTACTTATTCCCCCCGATGCAAAAACCCTAGATACCCGAGTCATATTCCACGAAAAGTTCCAGAGGCGCCGCCGTCATCAACCCTAGCTCGGGAGGGTCCAGAACCTCTTCCCGGCACCCTGCCGGAGAGGAGAATCATCACCGGAGGGCTCTACATCACCATGCCTGCCTCCGGAGTGATGCGTGAGTCGTTCATCCTTGGACTACGGGTCCATAGCAGTAGCTAGATGGTTGTCTCACCACTTTGTGCCATCATGTTTAGATCTTGTGAGTGCCTAACATGATCAAGATCATCTTATTGTAATGCTACATGTTGTGTTTGCTGGGATCCGATGAATATTGAATACTATGATCAAATTGATTATTAATCTATGATACATGTTATTTATGATCTTGCATGCTCTCCGTTACTAGTAGATGCTTTGGCCGAGTAGATGCTTGTAACTCCAAGAGGGAGTATTTATGCTAGATAGTGGGTTCAGTCTCCAGTAATCTGGGCGAGTGATAGCAACGGCTAAGGTTGTGGATGTGTTGTTGCTACTAGGGGTAACATAACAATGCTATGTCCACGGTCATATGTACTTGTTTACTTTACGCACATTGCTTAATGCGATTATCCGTTGCTTGCAACTTAATACCAACGGGGAACACGGAAGTCAACATGAAGGTGGATTATTAGTCATAGATGCGGTTGGATAACGGTCTATGTATTTTGTCGTAATGCCCAATTAAATATCATGGTAGCCATCTTGTCATATATATGCATTGTCATGCACTCAATATTTTATTAATTGCCCAGCTGTAAGTTGTTTACCCAACATGTCGTTTATTTTTATGGAGAGACACACTAGTGAACTGTGGACCCCGGTCCATTCTTTTAAACTGATAAAACCACCTACTGCAATCATTATTCTCTTTTACTTTCTGTAATTAAAACACTGTTTTCCACACCATACATTTAACCCTTTGTTTTCAACAAGCCGGGGAGATTGACAACCTTCCTGTTTCGTTGGGGCAAATAGTTTGATTGTGTTGTGTGCAGATTCCACGTCAGCGCCGGATTCCTGGTGTTGCGCCGTGCCATATTCCGCCACTGACAACCTTCTGAAGTGATACTGCTCCTACTGGTTCGATAAGTTTCATACTGAGGAAAACTTACTGATGCACTGCTTCATACCTTCCTCTTGGGGTCTCCCAGCGAACGTGTGTTTCACGTCAGTAGGCCGCCGCCGCGGCCAGGCAAGCGCGGCAGCACGCCGTCAAGCCACCGTCCAACCACCGCTCGCCGCTGCCCTGCTCTGCCACACGCGTGCCACCCAGCCACCACGGCGAGCTGCACGCTGTGCCCCACGAGCTGCTGCTCGTCGCCAACTTCAGCGACGACAACGACGACTGCATCTTCCCCAACCTTGAGTGCTGCCTCTCTTCTACACGCCTGCTGCTGCTGTTCCTCTTCTCCAACCCCCAAGTGCTGCTGCTTTTCCCCAAGAACAGAACGCACTGAAGCCCTCCATCCGCAATCCTGCTGCTATTTCTGATGCATCCTCCCTTGCGTTGCTGCTCTTCACCAACTAGCAGGTCCCAAGACCTGAAGCTCCTCTCCCTGACGCCCTTGCTGCTGCTATTTCCTTGGTGACGAATTTCTGCACTTTTATGTTACATGTTCTGAATGCTAGACTGAGACTGTTCGTGTGTGTATGTGCTTGTTCAGTTTGTCACTTGTTGTTGCACTTGGTGCAGAAACGTGCAGACTTTCTAGTCTATGTGGTGTACGTACTAGTTAAATCCTCTGCCCTCTCTAAATATTGCTTCCATCCCAGTCTTTGGTGTTTGCTAGTTATCATGCGTGTTAAAATATGATTTGTTATGTCAAGTGTTAATTCCTAAACTGAAAATACCAAAAAGATGCTTTGCTAGTTAGATTTAAATTCCTGCTTATCCAACTTAATTGGCAACCTAGCTTTAGCCGAAATACAATAGTCGTTGCCTAGTCCCTGTGGAAAGAACACGACACTAGCAGCTTTGGGCGAAATACCCACTATACTGCTACATCATTTTGGCGCCGTTGCCGGGGACTAGCGTCGAACAATTGAGTTAGGCTATAGACTAGGTCTTTGTTTGCTTTTTGTGCATATTTCTAACCTCTAACCCTTGTTCTAGTTATTTTCTGTGTTTCACTTTGTTTCTTGTTTCTTTTGTGCAGGTTGTAGTAGATATGGCATACTATGCTGGATCAGATGGATACATGAGCTTCCCTAACACTTGCAATGGTAATTTATTTCCAAATGAACCTGATCATTTCAATTCCAATGGTTATTCTCATGTTGTCCTTGTATGTCAGAATTGTGGTACTCATGGCCATACGCCCGCTGATTGTCAGCGTGGTGGTTATTCTCCCACTCCAGATTGTTTTGGTATGAACTTTGCTCAAGAGCATGGTTCATACCACAACAATTATTCTCCTGGATGGCCTAAGTCATCCAATGCAGGAATTTAGATGTGCAGAGAAGAACCTGTATGATCAACATCAATACTATGCAGCTCCAGCTTATGCTCCCCAATTTCATCAAGAACAACCTCAGATCAGTCCTCTAGAAGAACAATCCTCTTGGATGGTAGAAGTTCTGAAGCAGCAGCAAGAGTTGCTAGACCAGATGAACTCACAAATGATGCAGCTGAATGAAAGGTTTCCACAAGCAGCAACTCCTCAGCCTGTGCACCAACCTCCAGGGTCTGTACCACAGAGTTAAATGGTCCTATGTTTGGTCAGCCAACAACTCCTCAAGTGCAAGAGTCCACAAGAGAGTTTGACGATACAGATAGGCTCAGTTTATTGTGCCTTGAGTACACTTGGACTGCTGAAGATAATCCCTTGAGACCATTCCTAATCAAAGAAATGAAGAAGATAAAGGATGGGACAGATCTGATAGAGGAGGTGAAGAAGATTGAGAAAAACATGAAGCTCAACAACACAGTCTCATTTCAGCTTGAGCTATAGGATAAAGAAGCTGCTGCAGTTGAAGATGGAGACAAAGAAGAGATTGAAGTGGACAAGGATGATGTCATACAAGAGCATGACAAAACAGGTTTATCTAACCTCTTGATGACATGTTTCCTTATGAACCTTCTGCCATTACCTTGCACTGCATGATACCATCACTAAAGGAAGATTTGAAAAATGACTTGCTGACTTTGATCATAAAAATCTTGATTGTGACATTGTCCATGATCCTTATGATGACACAAATAATTCAAATGCTAGAAACCTGCCTAAGGATGCATGCTTTAATATTGCTCATACTACACATCCGAATGCCTATCATCCTCACCATGTGCTTTATTGCTATACTTACATTATTGGTTACTCAATTGATGATCTAGTGGGTGTGAATCCTATCACTTGTGCAAGTTTTTCTGTGTGTGAGTGTAATTTCAAGATTTTGCTTGTGCACTACTCATTGAGGTCATACATGGCGCGAGTCGACATCGCATGGGATCCTGGTGGATTCATGGTATGGTGGTGAGGAGAATAGTGGGAGTGGATCAAGGAGGATCATGCAGACAAGGAGGAGTAGTGATCTCGAAAGAGGAGAATTGTCAACACTTACCAGGTGAAAACGTTTCAACTTATTCATTTCAGCAATACTTTTGGAACTGAAGTTATGGATTCGATCATTTACATGATACGCTGCATAAGATATATTGTTTCCTGTGCTATGTGAGATTGTATGGTTTTCAATTCCTTTCATATATGACTCCATGTTTCTATGAACCTATTTCTAGTACTATTTATGAATTGTGCAAAGTGGTGTTTCGTGTAATCTTTCGTTCATTAATTCCTTTATTTCTCCCCTTAAAAAGCTTTGTAAAACTTGGGATGCCTGTTTTTGAAATAAACTCGAATTTCATAATCCACTTAAGAGCCTTGTTACTAACTGTTTTTGCATTAGCACACCATGATCTCGGGATCGGTGGTGTGTGAAGCCCTAACCTTTAACATGGCAAAAATCAGTTTCCATCCAAAAGTTTTGAGCTTGATACTTCATCACCTTGCATTAGCAAGTCATGATACTGGGATCGGTGACTTGTGAAGCACTAACTAAGAGGTTTGCCATTTCAAACATAGCCATTCAAGTCTCTGAAATTGCAACAGTTTGTGCCTGCGTTAGCATGCTATGATCCCTGGATCGGCAGCATGTGAAGCACTAACATAGCTAACAATTGATTGTGCATTAGCATACTATGTTCCTGGGATCGGTAGTATGCGAAGCACGTTTTTGTGTGTGTATGTGCTTGTTCAGTTTGTCACTTGTTGTTGCACTTGGTGCAGAAACGTGCTGACTTTCTAGTCTATGTGGTGTACGTACTAGTTAAATCCTCTGCCCTCTCTAAATATTGCTTCCATCCTAGTCTTTGGTGTTTGCTAGTTATCATGCTTGTTAAAATATGATTTGTTATGTCAAGTGTTAATTCCTAAACTGAAAATACCAAAAAGATGCTTTGCTAGTTAGATTTAAATTCCTGCTTATCCAACTTAATTGGCAACCTAGCTTTAGCCGAAACACAATAGTCGCTGCCTAGTCCCTGTGGAAAGAACACGACACTAGCAGCTTTGGGTGAAATACCCACTACACTGCTACATCAGACGGCGACAAACCTCTTTTGGAGTGACAAGGCGTTGCGGTCACTCTCAAATTTATGAGGCTCATAGAGGCGTTGTTCATGGAACTGATCAAAGACCCTATTCCAAAATGTTGTCCCCTTTTGCTCGGTGCCCAAGATGGCGTTTTGGCTCATCTCCATCCACGATTCGCAAAGCATCTTGTCCTCGTCCATGGAGTACGCTTGGGTCCTCATGCTTTGGCGGCGCCTCTGTTGGCCGGCAAGCTGAGTTAGCTCGTCGAACAACGTATCCTCATCGATGTAGATGCCATCCATGGACTCCTGGCCTTCAGTTGGATCGAAGGACTCCTGGCCTCCGGTCGGATCAAACGACTCCTGGCCTCAGTCGGGTCTTGAGTCTCTTGATCTTCGATAGGTATGGTACCATGGAAGATCATGCTGGACATGAACGCGTCCCCATATCTTCGTAGTACCTGGCGTCGTCCGGCTGGGGGGCCGTCAATTCGCCGAGCAGGTGCGCACGGCGGGGAGGTTTGCCGCAGGGATCACCAGTGGCGCCTTCCTGGTCGTGCCCCGGCCGGAATACTGTTGTAGAGGTCGAGGAGAGGCACCGCTGGCCCGTCCCTGCTACATTCGCCCTCAGTTGAAGCGGAAAGGCAAGACTTGCCGGTCGGGGCAGTGCCGGGCGAGCCGCGTGGGGCAGAAACCCATAGGTTGGCGACGGCGTCTTGGACAGGCTCGGTAAAGGCTTCCTCGGTGGCTTGGCCGACGACGCAGAACTAGCAGCCGCGACTGGAAGGGCAGGACTCTGGCCACCGGCGAGGCCGAGCATGATGAGGGCGGTCGTTGTGGCTTTGGCGGCGATGGCTTTTGTGTCCGCGACGGCCTTCGCGGTAGTCACCACCACGGCTGCCGCAGCGGCCTCCGCGGCCAGGGTGGCCTCCAGCTGGGCGGCGACGTTCTTGTTCTTCAAGTTGTGCCGGCGATTCTTCCGCTTCTCGCCTCTTTTTTCTTCTCCTCCGTAGTGAGCTCCTTCTTTGCTTTAGCAGGGCAGTGCCGGCCCGGCCTCTCTTCGTAGCCATGGTGGTGGCGGGGGCGGCTGCATCGTCGGCCATAGGGTTTGCGCGGGGTGCACTAGTACAGAACGACACATCGGCAACGGACCAAAAACCCCATCGGAAATGGAGAAAGGGTCCTTGTCCCCGCCCCCGATACTGATGTGAAGAGCTCAATGGCAACGGAGTTGATAAACCGTTGCCCCTAACATGGGCAACGTTTGTTATATTAGATCGTCACTGATATGTTTCACATTAGACACGGAGTTTTGCTAATCACCGTTTCTAATAAGGGTTACAGGAAAACAAAAAAAACACGGTGACGGGTTGTGCCGTCGATGGAGCCCCGCTCCATGCGACTAGACGGCCGCCCGTTTGTCACCATATTCCTATATGCCCTGCTTTACAAAAGTTCATCGGTGCGCGTGGCTGGAGCTCTGCTCCTATGTCTTCACGGCCGCAGATGAACATCTATTGTCTTCATCCTGCTGCACAAAATGTACTGCTCCTGGTGACGGCACCGTGTATGGAGCCCCGCTCCTAGGTCTTCACGGCAGCAGCATCGTCACCAAGCATCCACCAAGCCCTTGACACAACGAATATTCTTTGTTAAAAACAGCAAACAAAGCTAATAAACAGAGACAATAAGCAGTAAACAAAGCAAAATGTAGTGGGATAAGCAGCTAACAGAGCAAACCGAGCTAAATAAGTAGCTAACATAGCTGAACAGAGCTAACTAACAGACAAACCGATCTAAATAATTAAGTACTAACAGAGCAAATACATAGCTGAACATAGCTAACTAACAGAGCAAACCGAGTTAAATAAGTAGCTAACATAGCAAATACATAGCTGAACAGAGCTAACTAATAGAGCAAACCGATCTAAATAATTAAGTATCTAACAGAGCAAATACATAGCTAAACAGAGCTACAATATAGAGCAAACCAAGCTAAATAAATACTCTAACAGAGCAAATACATAGTAAAAAGAACGGTCATTTACCTTAGGTTAGGCGGGGTCGCTTTCCGTCGCGGATTGCGTCCCAGGCGTCGGCGCCGGAGCCACTATCAGAGGAGACCTCATCCTCCTCGAACACCGGAGCGTCCTCCTCCTCCTCCGCCGCCGCCACTGCTGCCGCCGCCGCATCTGGCCCAGTCCCTGGCCAGGGAGAAGAGATCGGTCCATGGCCGCCCGGAGCTGCGTCTGGAACAACGCCTCCTCGGCGGCTTCTATTGCTGCTCGGCGGTAGAGATGTGGATAGCTCTCTACATCGCAGACGCCCGAATGACACCGTCGGCACGCTCGCGCTCAAAGGCGGCGCGAGGGAGGAGGAGACCGACCTCCAGATCCGAGTCCTCATCGTCCGAGGAGAACAAGATCCGGTCGTCGGGGGCCGCCGCCGCCGTGGATCCTGAGGGGATTTGACGCTCCACAGGAACTCGCGAGCGCGGTCGCGGGATCTCGCCCCAGTTGTAGGGGAGATCCGGGCTGCGCCTCGGAGGGTGGGAGGAGGAAGATGCTCCATCCTGACTTCCGTCGGCGCCGGAGGGGTTCACCATCGATGGAGTGAAGTAGGTGGAGAGAGTGTGCGGCTAGGGTTAGGGCTTGGAGAGAGTGAGGTGAGAGTGAGATACACTAGAGTGGGAGATATTAATACCGGCACCGCTTAATGGGCCTTCGCATGGGAAACGGAGATAGCACGATCCGTTTCTGATGTGGGCATATCATAACCGAGATTTTTTTCCTCCGTTGCCCATATATGAGCAATGGAGCTGTTTTCCGCCTCCGTTACCATTGTGTCGGGCCCATCGACCGACTAGCGCGCACACACTCGCGGAAGCGCGCGGAACTCATTCTTCCGTCGCCTAACTCTTGTCGTTGCCATAGAGGGGTATCCGATGTGTCGTTCTGTACTAGTGGTGGGTGCAGGGAGTGGCGGGAGTGGAAAGGGGGAAATGGGGTTTGGTGTGGCTGCCGGGGCCAGGGGGAGGTCAAGAGGACCAGCGCGTGTCGACCGCGCGTGTCCGCGCCGACGCAAATCCAGCTCTAATTTGGGTCGGAATTGGGTCCGCGCGGACAGAAAAACAGACCCCAGACCAAATGCGTCCCGCGTTGGGCCGGCCATTTTCCCATATCGGACAGAAACGGGCGCAAACGGACCAAATGCATCGGCGCGTTAGAGATGCCCTCAAATATGCAATACCGGAGAAATCACCCCTAGCCTAGTTTTGGACGGTTTGAGTGGTTTTGAGGGTTGACGTGGCGATGAGGTGTGAGCTGTCAGTTAGACATAACGGAGTTGTGCGCTGTCTGTTCTCTTCAGTTCTCCATCGCCGTAGCTCCGACGACCATGATTTGGCAACGCGGCGACAAAATACGACGATAGAGAGGGAAAGGAGGGGTCCCGGAGGATCGAGAGCTCACCCTAGACGTGTGAGACAACTCGGCGGGGGCAGAGGAGGTCGAGGACGGCGGCAATGGTGCGGCGGTTGGTAGCCGGAGGCGGGGAAGAAACGGACGGCGCGGTCAATTCACCGTGCCCCTCTTTGATTCCTTGGACGGGGAGGTAGACGACAACAAGGCGGAGATGATGGTGGTCTTCGATCTGCTCGGGGATGCTTCAACCGAAGGCGATGACCTCGAACTCCAGGCAATGGCGCGACGGTTGGTCGGTCGGAGGCGGGGAAGAAACAAACTGTGCGGTCGATTCACGGCGCCTCTCTTCGATTCCTTGAGCTCGCCAAGCCGTCGTAGAGGAGGTCAAAGGCCGGAGGGAGCACCTCGTCGGTCGTCGGACGGAGGTCGATGCGAATAATCCTCACCAATTGTTGTGCACATGACGTCATGCATGAGGTCAGACATATAAAATACTTTCTCTGTGTCAAAATATAAGACTTTCTACTTTTTTTGCACACATGTATTTAGACATGTTTTAATATAAATTCATGTGAATGCATTAAAACATATCTAGATACATACATGTGTGCAGAAAAAAACTGAAAATCTATTTTGATACGGAGTGAGTACATGCGTAAACGCCGGAGACTCGACGACATGCCACGGTCCATACCATGTTGGCTTGTCCATGCTCTTTTCAGTTTTGTATACAACAAATGGGACATCGTATCTGCATGGGATCGTGAGCGAAACTTACGCCTCATCTGCATATTCAATACTTGCAATCGATTAGACTAGTCATATCCTAGTATATGATACTACATCCATAGTGGATAGTAACATATGTGTGGTATCATATACTAGTGTATTTATTAGTTGTAGACTCATTTTGGATTGGAATCCTTTATGTTACGGTATCTATGATATCACTAGCATCTCTCATTATTAATTGCAGTAACACGTCATCTTTTTGTCAATATGACATGCATAATAGTACATATGATACTCCATTATGACTAGTCTTAGAAACTGCTAGGTAGAACGAAGTAACGGCGTCTAGCTGGGGCAGCCTTTATGACATCCAAGGCTGGTGGGGTCCACTTGTTAGTAACGGTGTTAACTGAGTCGTCACGTCAATGATTACTTCAATGTCTAAAACCCGTCCAATTCTACTCAAAACCGTCAAAATTCACCAAAAACTACTAACGAGGGTGATTTATCTGGTATTGCACATTTAAGGTTGGAAGTATCCTAATTTTTTGTTTAGGATGAATTGTGAAAACTATACTTAATCCCTTCTGGTCGACACGCCAATTCTACGGGCTGGGTAAGGTGACGTGGTCTGGGCCTGTAGGCAAACGGGAGCTGCTGCACACACACAGAAAAAAAAAGGGACAGCACTACCTACAAAGAAGACAGTTCTAAAAATAAAAATAAAACTACAAAGAAGACAAAACCCTTTACCAGAAAACACACTTTAAAATGTAGAAGAAACAAAAAAAAAATGCGGATACATCTCCAATTTCTATATCCGCAAGAAATGTTTCGTGAAAATCCTATATTTTTGTACCAGTGTAAAAAACACAAACGATGTCTTCTAAAAAATCTTATTTTAGCACGGAAGCTTGTAATTTTTTACCTGGTCCACAAAAATGTAAGTTTTTTGCGAAACAATCTCGTAGGCACATAGGATGTCGAGATGTATGCGCAAAAAATGGTTTTTTTTACAATTCAAAATACGTTTAAAATATACTTTCAGAGTGAAATATGCACCGAGATCCAAAACGTCTCTCTCAGGGCATGGTTTGTTGGAATTTTGGCCTAGTAGTTCATTATCTATTTCCATAATCTCTGGTAATTTCATAGACCCATGTGACTCATTCATGTATGGCAGGAGGTGACAAAATTTAAGTCTCATTTTGTGATATAGTTGCACCAATAAGGTGAGCTTCTCTGGAGTGCGGTGATTTAGCTCCCGGCTCCAGGTAGCCCTTTTTTATGTTTTTTGTAAATTCCAATTTTTAAGCTTCAAAGAAATTCAAAAAAATATCATGGTGTAGTCTATGCTACACTACAAGTGTGTAAATCTTTTGATACAAAATATCTTGTCTTTTAGACTCAGCAAAAATAACTAATATGCAGATCTTAAGCGTGAACAGTGCAACTTTTTATTCTCAAAAATAGTTGGATTTCTCTTTTCTGCTGACCGCAAAATAAAAGGTATTTGTCATTGAAATATTGCATGCTAAAAGTGCATAAAGTTGGCTAAATGCAGGTATTTTCTTTCGAATTTATGGAAACATTTTCAAAAAAGTCAAAACGGGCTCCGTGGAGCCCGTGCTTGATCCATTACAACTATTCACTTCTCTACCACTGGTATGAACAGGATAATAGGACGCCTACACGCGCTCCACGGCCGCCCCCAACCTCGTCATGACGTGCCACGTCACGCCGAGTTTGAGGAATGAGCCAAGCCAAGGTAGCACCTACGCAACGTGTATGTGTCATCTTATATTTGCCACCTATGACTGGACGAAGCTGAACAGTTGTGTGGAAGCTGAAACATTTTTGTCACACGCACTAGTGGAAGATGAAGCCGATTGGTTTTTCGTTCGGCAGATTAGTGGAAGATAAATGCGAATGGCTAGTTGTTTGGTTTGCCTCCCATCGTTCCCCATCCTGTTACACGGTGTGCACCGTGTGACAGACAGTAGGTTTCTGAAGCCCCGTCTCTCGTGATCCTGTACGGGAGGCGGCGACGCGACCACTGGCTTCTTCTCAAACACGAACACCGAGCACTACTTCCCGGACGACGTCTTCTTCCCCGATGCCAACGACCCCATTGCAACATGTCTTCATCCGACAACACAAACGGGTCTTGATCCAATGGCCCGGTATGTGATCTTCTACCTTCTGCTCGACATCATGTTTCAAACAATTCTTCTAGCAATGTGTGTAGAATTGCTATACGTGTACTCTTTCTTAGATTCCATAACTATTTTTATTTTTTATTTTAATAGTCATTTTTACCTACTGTTTTTATGAATTAAATCAGGTGGAAAATTGCTCATATTTCCAACATGTTTGAATCCCAACTCCGCCTATGGATCGTAGATCGGACGCACTCCTATGGGTGAAAAACCGGGGCAGCATTTTTGTGATCACAACTACTTAATGCATTTAAATAATACTAACATCGTGATTATACCATGACTAGGACAACAAGAACACTGAGTGCATACTATCAACAAATTTTCTTCTTCAGAACGTATCGTTTGATCTTTTTTATGTCTAACCTGGTTACATCCGCGTTGATCTTGTGTTGATCTACGTACGAAGATGCAGATGGAGCTAAATTTGGCTTCGTTCTCTCCTCCCTAGATCCCCTACTTCTTCGTTCCAGGACCTTCTGTGAAGACCCGGCAACTTTGTAGGCGCTCGCTTGCCGTAAAACTTTTGTCTCAGCACCAGCCTGGTCATCTTTTCTGAACGTCTAGAGGTGGCGAACGGCATATAATTTCCCTGCAGTCAGTGTGATGATCGATGTAGACATGCCACGAGCCCTGTTTCAGCGGACTCTTTGACGCCGAGGAGCACAGTACATTGCGTCGGCCACTCGGTGGCTGATTGATAGATCGGCATCAGCTCCGATGATCTCCGTGGAGTCTCCCAAAACGCGTGCGGCACATCACGAGAGAGGCTCGACTCCTTCACGCTGTGTTGGCGAACTCCTCGGCCGGCCTGATGGCGACGATCGACAGCGCTTGCTTGCTTATGATGAACATAAGGGGCGGCTTTTCAGTTAAGAGTCAAGAGCGGTTACCCAAAACATGCAAGTACATGCAAAGTCCTGATTCTACTGCGTATTGCAAGCATCAAAAACTGAATCTTGACGAGTGAACTTCTCCGCCAAGGCGTCAAGAGGAGGTTCTTCTACGTTGGTCGTATGAGACTCCAATTGGCAGACATATATGCGTTTTCTGGTACTACAAGTTCTCGCAAGAGAAAAAGGTGACAGCGACTCGACCAAAGAGAAGCTACTACGGGAAAACACGTCTTCAAATCCTATAACCTTCTAGTAGATCGACCGCGCCGCGCGTGTTGAACTGCCGAGAAAAGGAGCTCCATAAAGACCCACGAAAAGGCAGAAAAGCAGCGAGCAACCGAGCAAGCACCTCAGCAGCAGCGTCCTCGATCTCTGCATAGGCAACACGGCAGGCAGCACATCGTTGTCTCGAGCCGAGAGCATCAACTGCAGCGTCGCTGCCGCACGACAGGAGCTAGGTACGCGCGATCGATGGAGGCGCTCGCCGGTGTCCAGCCGCTGTCGGCGCGGGCGCGGCGGATCGCAAGGAGCCGGGAGGAGATGCTGGGCCTCCTCGCCGACTTCTCCGGCGACGGCGACGACTCCGACCGCGAGCTATCCTTCTCCGACCTCGTCGACGCCATCAGCAGGCCGCCGAACGCCGGTAACGTTCCGACGGCGCCAGCCACGGCGGTGGCGGCCGAGCAGAGGCGGGAGGAGGATGCCGTGACATCGAAGCAGCAGCAGGAGGCGGCGGCGGCGGGGAAGCAGAGGAGGCTGCGGAGGCGGCGGAGCGACAGCAGGGGGAGCTACGGGGGAGGCGGCGACGGCGTGCTGCTCAACTTCTACGTGCCGGGGCTGCTCACCAGGAGCATGACGATGCCGCGCCCCGGCAGGGGGACGCTGCCGGCTCCCGCTGGGGGCGCCGTGCACGGCGCACCGACGACGGTTGCCGCCAAGAAACCCAGGTGAGTCTGGCTCTCTCTGGCAAAACGATCGAGTAGCGCTTGGTCAGATTTTCTTCCCCACCCGTTCAAAAAAAAAAAAAACTTCCCCAAGACCGCAACTGGCCTAGCGCTCGAGAGTCGAGATCTCTCATTTTGCTTCTCCGCGCATACACGGCGAAATTTGCACCAAGGATGCACACTGCGAGTAGTCATTTTGATCCACAGAATTAGTCCAACAGAGTATACCCACGAAAAAGATGTCACTAATTGCTAGTCAAGTCAAAATCTTTTCGAGTCATGCTTGAGCGTTAGTAGTTGTGGACTTTTAGCAAGCTAGCTGATGCATATGGGTCCTCGATGACTAGTATGATTGCACTGAATATCTGCAACTGGATCGGATTCTCTTTTGTTTAGATGATAACATGCTTTGCCACTATCATAACTTCATAAGTGCTCATTAGTCATGGCATTTTCCTCCAAGCACTGTATGGTCACGAACATTCTTCTTTCAAAACTGTTTCGAAAAGGACCACCATACACTAATCAATACAACTACTGTACTACTACTATATATACATCTTATTTCCCTCAGGATCTTGGTTTCTTTGACAATTCAAAGTGATCCCCCCTTTAGACCACGTGATTCAACCTTTTGACTTTGCTAGCTTTAGATTCAGAAAAGGGTGGAACAACTCATGCATGACAATCTGTCCAAAGTGCACACAAATAGGCAAATATGCATAACCTTTTCTGTTGAACACATTGTTTCTTACAGAAAAGATCGGCTTAGTGCTTCTAATGATTATAACCGTATTCACACACGTAGAGTATCGTCGTATCGATCACCGCTAATGAATTTACTTCAGATGCAAATGGAGCATGACTACATGTCGATCTAAGTTGTGTGCAAAATCTTTCAGCAGGATACAAGCTTCTCTGGGCATCGGTTGCTGGCCGGCGTTGTGGGGAAGAGGCCGCGATCACCGCAACAAGCCAGTATGAGTCTTCAACGCACATAGACTCCATGTTCTAGTAGTCTAGCACTCACGGCTTACCCTTTTTGTGTAGCTAATCTGATGCTTTCCTCCTCACACCTGTAAATTATCCTTTTTCTTAGGGTTTGTGTTGGTGTTGTTTTTTCTTTAAACGTGTTGGTGTGTTATCTTTGTTGCAAGCAACCTTGACATGGCAACTGCAGGCTTTATTTTGCCGGACCTGACGGTGCTACCCTTTTCCTTTGCCAAGCTTCACATCTCCCATGGCGTATGGCACAAGTGATCGGATGCAAAGTTAAAGAGAAAACAGATCCTGACATGGCTTCACTTTCAGTACGCAATAGATAGATAAATCAGAGCTTGGTGGTGGTGACTGAGGACGTGAAAGCGATTGCTGTGATTTGAGTCGAGAGTAAGCTTACTTGATACTGTACGAGAAGAGTGGCTTATTTCCCGGCGGAGGCACGTCTAATTTCCAAACTGACATCACTATCAGACGGCCGAAGTCAAGAGACAGCAAACAAGACGGTGTCAAACGATGTTGACACCCCAGTATGACACAGAAGATATCGAGATGGCGATGCATTCACAGCGCCTCACACGTAGCAGGGGAAAAAAACATTAGCAAGATTAACCAGGAAGCATGCAGTACATAGGTACAAACCTCAGGTTCACCATAAACGAACTGACTAGCGACTACTGAATTAACCGATAACACACTACACCAAGCATCAACAAAGTCCACACGAGTGCCCTAGCATGGGCAGTCACACTCACACCGTAGCACACACAGGACTATCAGAGACAGATAGCCCCTGCCTGTCAAACACAGAACACGCCTCACTCTTCATCAGCCTGCAGATCCTCGTCGTCGTCGTACTCGCCCTCCTCGTCGGCGGTGGCGTCCTGGTACTGCTGGTACTCCGCGACGAGGTCGTTCATGTTGCTCTCGGCCTCGGTGAACTCCATCTCGTCCATGCCCTCGCCCGTGTACCAGTGCAAGAAGGCCTTCCTCCTGAACATGGCCGTGAACTGCTCGCTCACCCTCCTGAACATCTCCTGGATGGATGTGGAGTTGCCGATGAAGGTCGACGCCATGGACAGGCCCCTCGGCGCGATGTCACACACGCTCGACTTCACGTTGTTGGGGATCCACTCCACGAAGTAGGACGAGTTCTTGTTCTGGACGTTGATCATCTGCTCGTCCACCTCCTTGGTGCTCATCTTGCCACGGAACATGGCAGAAGCGGTGAGGTAGCGCCCGTGGCGGGGATCAGCGGCGCACATCATGTTCTTGGAGTCCCACATCTGCTGGGTGAGCTCGGGGACGGTGAGGGAGCGGTACATCTGGGAGCCGCGGGAGGTCAAGGGGGCGAACCCGACCATGAAGAAGTGGAGACGTGGGAAGGGGATAAGGTTCACTGCCAACTTCCGGAGGTCAGAGTTCAGCTGGCCAGGGAACCTCAGGCAGCATGTTACTCCACTCATGGTGGCAGAGATCAAATGGTTCAAATCTCCAACTGCAGAAATTAGCATGGAAGAGAAAAAATTTAGCTGATAGTAGAAGTACATGGCAAGCAACACATTGCTAAGAAGAAAAATAAAAAACCTATAAACATGGATTAAAAATGTGTGTGGTTTCATGTGCTCCATTATATATCAAAATAAACTTCACTTTTCTGCCAACTTCATTTAAACTCAGAACCATAAATCACAAGGGCTTTATCCAGGCAATGATATAATCTGTAGAGCTTTACATCGATCAATTCAGGGACACAATATAAACTGTTTGTTGGATTAGCATCAGAAGCTAACAGTTATTCTCAGAGGTCTAACTGAAGCAAAATCTCAAGTAACTCAGTGGTTTGAATCATGATAATGTACAAACAGAAAAGTGAAATACTGCATATGTGAGGACAAATAAAAGCTCGTAGCAGATAACTCAACCATACGGTCTATCCAGGCAATGTCTAAGATGATCAAAACTGCACTAAACCTATAATTTCCAAAATGAGTGCTAAAAACAAATGGATGAACTACAACATGCTTCAATCGTTCAGTCGGGCAAAGTAAGCATGATGTAAACAATAGAACTATGATTACATACTGTGCTAAGCTCATTACAATAGTTAGTTCAAAATTAGTCAGAATGAGCAAATCTAATTGACATCATGGCTATAGCAATCTGTCAAAAGTAACAATAAGTAGGGTCAGGTTTCACTTACAGCTGGGTGTGGTCAGCTTGAGAGTCCTGAAACAGATGTCATAAAGGGCCTCATTATCAAGAACCATGCACTCATCTGCATTCTCAACCAACTGATGGACAGATAGAGTGGCGTTGTAAGGCTCAACCACAGTATCAGATACTTTTGGTGAGGGGAAAACAGAGAATGTCAGCATCATGCGGTCTGGGTACTCCTCCCTGATCTTTGAAATCAAAAGTGTCCCCATGCCAGATCCAGTACCACCACCAAGAGAGTGGCATACTTGGAAACCTGAAAATAAACAAATATAAATATTGATTCCAAGTGGATAGTAGTAATACTAGATATTATATGAGAGGCATTCAGAGTCAAAAAATACACAGGCATGACAAAGTACATTAGGAAGTAAATTCAATTTAACAAGTGCAGATGCTATCTCCTATGGGAACCATTTCGAAAAAAAATCTACATAGGGAAGGATTCTAAACTATCACCAATTTTAATGCAAGTTCAATTACCTTGAAGGCAGTCACAGTTCTCAGCCTCCTTCCTGACAACATCAAGAACAGAATCAATGAGCTCGGCACCCTCAGTGTAATGACCCTTGGCCCAGTTGTTACCAGCACCGGACTGCCCAAACACAAAGTTATCAGGGCGGAAGATCTGCCCATAAGGTCCAGTTCGGACGCTGTCCATAGTACCCGGCTCAAGATCCATGAGGACAGCTCGGGGCACGAAGCGGCCACATGAAGCCTCATTGTAGTAGACATTGACACGCTCCAGCTGCAGGTCAGAGGTGCCTACATACCGCCCGGTGGGGTCGATGCCATGCTCATCACAGACCACCTCCCAGAACTTGGAACCGATCTGGTTGCCACATTGCCCACCCTGAATGTGGAGGATCTCCCTCATCTTCTCTCTGAAATAAGAAATACACTGGTAAGCAAAGGTTCACATTGTGCAGTAGTACACCGACAGAATGATTAACTAAACAGATTTACTCGAAATCAAAGCAAGATCTGACTTGTTTTGCTTGCTGAATCAAATCATCAAGCATGTGTATAGACTGCAAACAATCTAAGGCTCTTATGGACGAACCAATCTACATGACGCTACTGAAGCATAGTCCGAATGCTCTGAGCAAGGTACAATGTAAAATGATAAAATACGGCTACAGAGTATAGAGTATATTCAAATTTAAATCGGTGCAACCGAACCAATAGCTGGTGCCTACTGACTTAGCACCAGCTAAAAATGATTACTGTCCTAAAATGACCAAACCCACAGAACTTGAAGGAATGCACGCAGAAACTAGGCTACCGACTCTCTAATGCGGCCGAATCATGGCATGAATTTGTACTAAATCTTTTCTAAATCTAGACGACTCAGTTCCTCCAGATCCACAGAAGCGCACCTCAGATCTGCTGCTTTAGGCGCAAAATCTGACGAAAATCCAGCTCTAATCTAACTTCAGCACCGTACAAAACTACCAGACCGACGCATCTCACAGCCAAAACTACAGGATACACCCCCAGATCCAGGAACATTCCGTACTCCCTCACCCAAAACGGCCTCCGTGATTCAAATTTATTAAAAAAAACAAAAACACGAGAAAATCTACCAAACCATACGACGCAACAGATCAGACAGATCCACGACCATCTACCGGAATGAAACGCGAGGAATCGGCCTGAGAGACTTACGATTGGCGAGCTTGTTCGAGGCAGCGGGGAGTGTGGCTGGCGGCGAGGAGAGTGGCAAGATTGGGGAGGTGTTCGGGGTCCAGGGAGAAATATATATAGCCGTAGGCGGAGGACCACGGCGCAGGGGCGAGATCCGACGGCCTCCGCGCGTCGGTTCGAACGGCGGGCCGGATCGGACGGTGCAGGATTTCACCTTTTGAAATGTACCGTGGCGAAAGGACGGAACTGCCCCCGGGATGGGTGGCCCAGCTCGCTGTCGGTGTTACTGCTGGAACTTCTTTGCGGTTGGTTTAGGACTAGATGTGCGTAATGACAGGTGGGGTAAGGAGGGGGATGGGCCCGCGTGTCGGTGGATGTGGGTGGGAATGGGTGGTACGGTGGAAGTAGTTGGAGGTGGGAGTAGAGCACGCGGACCCATCCCCCTCCTTACCCCACCTGTCATTACGCACATTGCTACTGCTGTGCTGGGATCGTCGGCCGGGGTTCACATTGCGACTTTGCGAGCAGGCGGAGTGTCGTTCATGTTTTGTTTGCAGAGGAAATTGTCTAAGTGCGTTCTCCTGTCATCTTGGTAGGGAACTTAAATTAGGCATAATGGGAAGCATCATGAATGGGGCGATATGGCTGTCAGACGCTTTTCCTTTTTATTTTTTCGAAAAGTTTCAATTGAACCTTAAAAGAAATTCAAAAATAAACACCATGATGTACTCACTCTATTCGGAAAAGGATGTCACAAAAATGAGCTAAAATTTTCGATACAAAGTATATTGTATTCTAGACTCGACAAAAAATGATAAATGTACATGTCTTGGGGTGTGAACATTACACGAATATTACATACCTCGGAATAGCACAACAAAAATATTGTAGGGTAAAGATTTACATATTTATTATTAGAAGCAAAATGTGCATAAAAGATTCAGTTTCTTCCTTATGCTACTCTGAAAAATCAGGTACAAACTTACACAAACCTACTAGTACTCGAATGATAAGACTATAAACCATAACAGCTAAAAAAACTATTTACACCTTCCGGTAACATGCATTACGCCATTCTAAAAACCAAAAACTGATTTGCCATCAAAACTAAAAAAAACTCCTTGACCATATATCAATCATGCATGTGATGTACTAGTCAATGTCTCCAACTCCCCTCAGGGGCGGAGCTGGAGCTCGAGTCACCCTGATGCACCACTTCAGTATGCCATAAAATTTTCAAGCAACAATGTACTCCCTCCGTATCAAAATATAAGACTTTCTAGCTATTCCACATACACATGCATCTAGACATGTTACATGAATCGTATAAATACAAAACGCAAGTAATTAAAAATCAAAATACCTACTATATTGATGAAAACAAAGAACATAATTACCTGGAAAAGATGTCTTGCATTTTCAAATTCCAAAATAGATCACCAGACACCATGTGTCAATAACCTGCAAGATAAAAGGTAGACTTAATTTTCAAGATAAAGGGTATTTTCTTCTTACCACTTCTTTGAAATTAGGATGATAATTCTCTATCAATTTTCTCTTGCCTGGATCATATTGAATCTCCTCTTTCCAATTCATTTCTTCCGAGACATCTTGTGATGGGGCTTTTCTTTTGAGCATACTTGTCCATTGCATACCTGCATTAGATAGATAAACACATATTTCACATCAGACTTTAAAATTTCTACTGAAAATATTACTAGATAAAAATATTTCATTCAAAACGAAATACATATTACCCTACACAAACCAATTGTCAGGAAATTGCATCAACTAGCCTACAATTTTTTTTAAATATGTATAGAATAGAGGAAACCCTAGTTAAATTACCAGAGGGAGGAGTTGCAGCTGTAGAATTGAATCCGAAGGCCGAGACTAGAAGAGACAGGGAGATCATTGGTTGATCGATCGTCTGAATTCCACGTACGAACGAAGAGCGGGCGGATGATCGCACTGGCCGGAGATCGCTGGTTGGAGGCGTCCCTCGGCGTTTGCGTGTTGCGTCGGCAAGTCGGGCGGAGTCGCTGAGATCCCCTGAATCCCTGATTGGAGTCGTTGCTTTTGGGCTTTCTCTTTCAGTCGTGACGTGCGACGTGCGTTTTTCCTTTTGTTTCTTCTGTTGATCGATTAGGAAATCAAGCAGTGTAGGAGAGAAATCAACGATTGGCGTTTCTGTCTGTCAGACTCCGGTGATCTCTGAGTGGCAGTGCATCGGGAGGAAGAAGAGACGAGCACGAAGCTCTGATGATTCGGAAGATAAAAGTAAAGACATGAAAAGGAAAACTTAGACATGAAAAGGTAATTAGGATTTCATAGCGTGCCACCCATCCTCCCTCTCCTGCTCTTTTATATCCAAGAGCAGGACCACGCTAATGAGTTCATTAGTTAAACTTTATTACAGCTGATACTGCCATCAAGGCTTAACTAAGTAATTAAACGAAATCTTGAACTGGAAGTTGTTTCCACCGTTGGATGAGCTTGAAGCTTTTCCTGATGATTCAGGCCGTTGAAGCACTGTCGAGGAACGAGACAGTAGCTGAAGAAGTTCAGAAACACCGAACCTGACACTGTCCACAGCGGCTTGGGGCCTGATGCACTTCCCGAGGCCCACCCTGATGCACTGCGTGAAGCACACCCTGATGCACAGGCCCAAATCGATGCTAGGTGCTACTAAAAAATAATTTCCTACCGTATTCATGTGCATCAGGGTTCATCCATAGAGCTCCGCCCCTGACTCCCCTCGTAGTTTTTGGTTCCTCGTAGACGATCACCTCCTCCTCCTCCTTCTAGTGGTTCTTATGGTAGATATCAGTGATCATCAGCTCAAGTGTTATGTTTTAGAGCATGGATTTCTTCTCCCTTTTCACTATCTCTACTTCTACTGATAAGAAAAAATACTTCTCATCTTCTTTATTTCTCCTCTGGTATTTATCCTCTGTACCATATACAAATCCTTCTTCTTAAATCTTATATCAGGTGGTCTTTTAGAGCTTGGGTGCCCTCCTCTCCTCAATTACAAGTTACTGGTAAACATGCACGTGCAACGTACGTCCCATAATTTGACACGTTTTATAAATTCCATTTTTCTGTCTGCGACTTTTTATTACTAAGAGACTTATGCCATGGTCTATCCGCATAAGAGTGTATGCAACGCACAATCAACACACATGTCGTCACTAAATTTGACGATTAAAAATTTGCAATAGTAAGGATACTTTGAAAATAGTAACCAAGTATCATTATCCACTTTTTTATGATGATTCTCTCACCAAGGTCTACCTATTTATACAATCAATAATGATTGCAAGATGAGCTCAATTTCTGATGATGAGTTGGATGCTTTCTATATTTTAGGGGGTATGTCCACAATCATACAGTGAAGGGATCTGGTGTTGGTTTCGTAATCTTTGAAGTTTCGATTTATTATATCATCATTCAATCCTGAGTCACTAAACTGACAATTAACTTTTGTTTTAAAAGTCACATAGTGATCATATTTAGTTTTCAAATGATGATAAATAATAAGTATCATGACATAATTCAAAATATATCTATTGAGTAGTGTCGGACAAAATATCTCCCGTGAATATACTCCATGAAATCTAACATCTAGAAACCACAAAATGACCTACATGATTACGAATTTTCATATATTCAATAACATATAAAAGAACCTTTATCTATACCTAATAATAAAAGCATTAAGTCTTCTTCTCGTACGTCGTTCAAATCTATACCTATTATATATATAATAATAACATTAAGACTTCTTCTCGTACGTCGTTCAAAATACCCCTAAAGTTCGCAGAAATTACCCACCACTGCTACCCATAAGTACGGTTTGGATTTTTTCTGTTCCGCGTCTCCCGTCCACCGTATATACGTTAGGTCTGTCCCAGCTCTCCAACGAATCCAAGTCCTCAGATCCACGCGACCCAGCCCGAGCCAGAGAGCAACATGAATCGCCCCCGTCGTCCAACGCACCCTATTTAATACTGTAATCGCAAGAGAATCAAACGCCGGAAAATCCCGACGAATCTGACGCACCACCACCTGATCTTCCCCGGCGGCAGTCATGAGCCGTATCGTGGATTGAGGTGGATATTGGCAGGGCAAGGGCAGCTGGTCGCCATCCAGCCTACCAGCACAGCTTCCAGGATAACTACACGAACGACAGGAACAAGAGGTGGCTCATAGAGAAGTTCTACAGTAGCCTAGCGGGGGCTGACCATGGCGCCGTCGTCATGGTCATCTGCAAGGTGACCTCTCACCTATGGTGCGACCATGTCATCGTTAAAGGAATAGCGATAGGAAACAAGCACGTCTCGGGGACATGGACCCAAGGTAGCTCTCTCTGATGCTAAATCGTCGCTGCAATTCTAAAGGTAGCTCCCTCTGATGGAACACTGTCAGCAGTCCTAAAGATGGCCCATGGCGCTTATTACTAGCACGGCCACCACTTCGTAGCTGAAGCGCTCAGATTAATGCATTTCCTTTGCTATTTTGGTTGTGAATAATGCACTCACCGTTACTGGGAACGTTATTTACTCAAGTTTGAGAAGTACACGTGCTCGGATGCGTCCAGGATTTTTTTATCTTTCAGATTTTCAATTCCTTGGTCTCCTATTCTAGTAGCATGATTTAGACAAGTTATATTTTAGGTCGTGAGTCTGTTTTTTTCTTCTAAAGTTGTCCTGATTTTTTCTAAATCCCGTTACAACGCACGGACACTTTTGGTAGTACTTTTATAAATCTCTCAACATCATTGAATGATAATTTTGTAAACCCCTATGCCCGTATAAAAAGAACGTAACAAACTTGTACACGTCTAATAAAAAATTTAAACTCTGTACAAGACCCGACACTATTTTGCTCTAGTCTGGAACAAATTACCAAAAGGCATCGATAAAAAAAAAGGAAATTGGACAAGGCGTCTTCTCCTCACTCCTCAGTCTCTCCAAGCTTCTCGTCTCCTTCTCCTTTCCACTGTCTCCACCGCTCCAGCCTCCAGGCCGCCTCTCCCCTTTGTCGCCACCGCCGACGCCGATGGAGGCGGACGCGGAAGCTCGTTCGTCAACCAGAAAAAGCTACATCGGAAGGACCGAGAACAGGGATCTCTGCGTCGGCATCCGGCGCGCCAAGAAAGGGGCATCGGTGCCCTGAGCTGCTGCCTCCGCCGCCGCCAGCTACAGCGGGTGGCAATTATGGGGGATTCTCCATATTCTTGAGAGGATATGAGGACGGCAACAACAGATGATGGGGCAAGAGGAAATAAGGTCAGGGTGAGGATGCGGCCGGAGGAGGTTGCCGAGGCGGCTAGTCTTGCTGTCAGTGTTTGGTATACCCCCTTTGCTGCTCTCCTTGTTCTTTTTATTCAGTGTTGTATATCAGTTTCACATATCTGTCTGTAGCAAAGACATCATCATGCTCAAAATTGCATATTGGGTATCAATTAATTACAGAAAGATCATGAAAAATAATCAAATATTTATATGCTGAAACAAATGACCGGTCATGAAAAATAGCATCAAGTAATGCTCTGGTTTTATCTTATCTATATATGTGAAACCATGAGCAGGAAAGCTAACACTGATTGCTTAAATGAGCATTTGAGAGTTTACCAGGTAGAAAATTCACAGATTTATCTTACTGAACGCTGAAATGCAATTAGAGCAGTTTCAGTATACCACTAACTTTGTGGTTAAGGTAGTAATATGAAATGCATGCCAGTTCGCATAAATTACAGCGTTGATCTTTTTACATTTGACACTTGACGTACAAATTGATTTCATTTAGGGGTATGAATTGCATACCTGACCGCTGATTAGAAACTATAGTATTAGTAGCAAGCCCTTTGGTCAGATCTGTACAAGAAACCAATTCAGAAATCTAATATACAAGCAAAAGTATTGCTGAACTCAAATTAGCTGAATAAAAACAGGAAATAAGAACACACCTATATCATCCTTCTAACACATCTCTATAGACAATGTTCTTGGTGCTTTTCACGGATTTATCAACCTCCTTATTCGGCTTCGCCAAAATCCGCGTCGCCAATTTCGGCACTGGATTTTTTTTGTTTGTAGACTTCACGTCGTCTCTTATTAATATCATCCATATTTTGTGAATACCGCTCTCTATCCCTCAATCTCTTTAGTTCCTTTGGGTCTCTGCATATAAGACACAGTTTAGTAATGTGGATTTACTTAAATAAAGATCATCTCATGTTGCCTTGGTTTCCTTATCAAATATTAGATCCACAATTGTTCCGTTGTCCCTTGTTGCCTCCTCTTAAGTTAGCTTATTATCCAATTTGATCAAAATTGATCCATTTCTCTTTTGAGACAATGATCAAGTCCCTTTTTGTTGGCTTTCGGGAATAACAACTCTAATAACCATTTGGGAACTAAAACTTGTTATTAGTGGCCCAATAGTTAAATACTAAATCAATTGCCACATCATTAGATGACGACAACATTTTAACCATAACCAAAATTCTTGTCTTTGTATTTGTTTTGAAGATACAAGATCAATTAATTTCTTTTATTTATTTGTAATTTCCATTTGGAAACATTGTATTATTAGCAAATTTAAAGAATATGAGATACTAAAGATGTCATTTATTATTGTCTCGAGTTTGAATATTGTCATTTACTTTTGAATTTTATATGTGTTTTCAATATTTGAATTTCATATTAAGTTTGAACTGTCTGTGATGATGTCAACATGACCTCATGCCATGTTTTATTTAAAAACTTAAATTCTAATCTTTATCTTACCAAAGTTTGGATACAGAAAGGTTATGTGTAAATCCATCACACTTATACCGATGATCTAACTTAAAGAGATAAACGCACCATTGGTCACTGAACTTTAATTAGATGAGCACATTGGTCACTGAACTCTCAACTTGTTACAAACTGGTCACTGAACTCTCACAAGATGAGCACATTGGTCACTGAACTCTCAACTTGTTACAAACTGGTCACTGAACTCTCACAAGATGAGTATATTGGTCACACTTTGTCCAGCGGAGCTAATTTTGTCCGACGTGGCATGCCGCCCGACGCCGCGTTGGACAGCCGCACCAGCGTAGGCGCCCGCGAGCTTGCCGAATCCCTTCGGGATTGGGCCGGAGAGCGAGTTGTTGTACAGCTCGATCTGGACGGCGCTCGTAAGGCCAGCAATCTCCGGCGGTATCGGCACAGTGAGCGCGTTCGTGGACAGGTCGAGGTCGGTGAGGTTGCCGAGAGACGCCGGGATGGAGCCGACGTGGTTGCAGCCAACGAGCCAGAGTACGCGCAGCGCGGTGAGGCCGCCGAGCTCGGCCGGCACGGGGCCGGGCGCGAATGGCCTGGAGGTTGAGGTCGAGGGACGCGAGGCAGGGGAGGCGGCAGAGCGCGCCGGGGAACGGGCCGACGAGGTTGCAGCCAGCGAGCCAGAGTACGCGCAGCGCGGTGAGGCCGCCGAGCTCGGCCGGCACGGGGCCGGGCGCGAATGGCCTGGAGGTTGAGGTCGAGGGACGCGAGGCAGGGGAGGCGGCAGAGCGCGCCGGGGAACGGGCCGACGAGGTTGCAGCCAGCGAGCCAGAGTACGCGCAGCGCGGTGAGGCCGCCGAGCTCGGCCGGCACGGGGCCGGGCGCGAATGGCCTGGAGGTTGAGGTCGAGGGACGCGAGGCAGGGGAGGCGGCAGAGCGCGCCGGGGAACGGGCCGACGAGGTTGCAGCCAGCGAGCCAGAGTACGCGCAGCGCGGTGAGGCCGCCGAGCTCGGCCGGCACGGGGCCGGGCGCGAATGGCCTGGAGGTTGAGGTCGAGGGACGCGAGGCAGGGGAGGCGGCAGAGCGCACCGGGGAACGGGCCGACGAGGTTGGCTCCCGCGAGGGAGACCCCGGTGACGGCGCCGGCGTCGCAGGAGAGTTCAGTGAGAGTTCAGTGACCAATGTGCTCATCTTGTGAGAGTTCAGTGACCAGTTTGTAACAAGTTGAGAGTTCAGTGACCAATGTGCTCATCTTGTGAGAGTTCAGTGACCAGTTTGTAACAAGTTGAGAGTTCAGTGACCAATGTGCTCATCTAATTAAAGTTCAGTGACCAATGGTGCGTTTATCTCTAACTTAAACTCATTCGAATGAAGCAAAACTTTGATCACTTTGTTGTAAATGATAAAAAAGCCTTATAATTTTCCATATTTTCAAAGGTATGATGCAACGCACATAGCTCATCCTTACGTTAGTATAAACTATGAGTTCTCACCCAGCCCCTTGCTGCACTCCTCCTATGTCCGGCCGAAACCCTGGGGCTTCTGGAGGCCCAGGGGTCACTCCTTTTTCTCTCAATCTAGATTGGATCTAGATCTTCATTATATATATTCCCCGACGTTGATGCCGTGTTTTGCTTCGTTGTACGCGTAGATCCTTTGGAGGCATTGTCCTATTCGACGCTAGATCAAGCTAGCTCTATCACGACGATAAATCTTGCAACTGGGAGGGATAACCTAGATGTGGGAGTTGGTATCGACTACATCAATGATATTCGCTGCGTTGAACTTTTCGTCGAGGGTATGACACGCTTACATGTTGTTATTTGTAGATCTCAGGTGATGGTGTACTATATTTTTTTTGCGTAGCACGTTCCCAATAGTGGTATCACGACCAAACTACCCACGTGACCACACTCTCTAGCTCGGTCCGTGTTGCCTTTGGACGGTCTGAATACCACGACTAGATTTGAGGAGTTGCGTGACATTGCCAGGACAAGACCGGCCACACAACAGTTGAGATCTGAGGAGTTAAAAAACTCGAGAATTCCTCGTTCTGAACAAATTCAAAAGTACTCCCTCCGTAGCTCATTTTTATGACATCTTTTTCCGAACAAAAGGGAGTACAATTTTCTACGGTGTCACATATTTGCTTACTTTTCACCGCGTCGACACGAACAAAAAGAAAAAGAAAAGAAATCCAGGAACGGGACACGCAACTCAGATACTCCACGGTAAAAACTCTCGCGTCCAGTAAACTTTCCATCCGTAGCACACAACCCCAACGGCTAGTCTCCACCCGCCGCCTCAATCTGAGCCGTCCGATTTCCCCCGTGCCCGTCCGGACCGTCAGCTCCCCCGATCCCCCGACCGTTGGAGCCGCCCGCTCCGCGATAAAGCTCCGGTCCGTCAGAGTTGCAGACATCTCCGCCCATCCCATCCAATCCCCCACCGCCGGTAGCAGTAGCAGAGAGGAATCGGAGGAAGAACGAGTCCCGCTCGCCTCGCTCAGGAGCTCGCCGGAGGCCGGGACTTTGGGAGGAGGCGGTCGAGCGAGTCCCCGAGATCAACCAACCCCATGGCGACGAGGCACCACCAGCACGCGGCTGCCGCTCCGCAGCCGGCGAACCGAGGTGAGCGGGCGACCTGGATCTTTCTCCCTTTCTTTCTTGGGCGTTCTGGTCTTCGTGGTGGGGATCGATCGCTGGTTCTGGTTGGGCGCGTTCTCGATTCGGTCCTGCCCCCCTCCGTCGCGGGGGTTTCTTGCGTTGGTGGGGAACAGGGATCTTGGGTTTCTTGCGTGGATGGGGATTCGATCCTAGGTTCTTGATCTGTTCGTTGCTGTTCTTCTTCTCTCGTGCGATTCTTGGAGAAAGGTTGTGGCTTTGAGGTAGCCCGTACTGTTTTGGCTAGAGTTCTTGATCTGTTCCGCTGTTCGTCGGCTGTTCTTCATGCGAATCCTTGGCCAAGAATGGATTTCTCATGTTTCCAGGGTCGTCAGATGCGGATCTCTCATCTTCTTTTACATGCCCTTCTTGCCCGATTCGTGCATCAACGAATCTTGATCTTAATCTGCTTTCTCTTTTGGTGACGGTCACGTCCAGCCGTCCAGAAGAAGGCCGCCGCCGCCGCCGCCGGCCGACCAGAGGAAAGGAATGCTCGGCGTCGAGTCCTCGGTGACATCGGCAACCTCGTCCCCGCCCATGTCCTGGACGGGTAAGAAAATCAGCCAAGGATTCCTCAATCTTGTTTCTTACTTCAGTTCTGTCTCCTGATTCCGTCTTGCTCTCTGTAACAGGGGGATCAATCGCCCAATCACGCGTAGCTTCGGCGCTCAGCTCCTGAAGAAGGCTCAGGCCAATGGCGCAGCTCCTGCTCCTCCTGCAGCGGCCCCGAAGCCGGCGGCCAGGAAGCCGGTTCTCAAGCCCGCACCTCGTCCTGAGCAGGTCGCCAAGGCCTCCGACGAGAACAAGAAGGTGGCGGCCGCCGGCTCTGCCCACAAGGTCCCCAGAAAGAAGGTGGTGAACACGCTGACTGCGGCGCTCTCCCACCGCTCAAAGGTGAGCTCGATCGATCCAACGCCCGCCTCTGTGCTGAACTGGTTCTCTTTTCCACCGTATGATACAAATTCAGTGTTGTGACTGTCGACTGAATCTCTGCATGCCTGTTCCTTGTCAATGGCAGGAAGCGTGTGGCCTCAGTCTCAGGCCGAAGGTGCTCGTGGAAGACATCGACAAGCTCGACGGCGACAATGAGCTGGCCGTGGTGGACTATATCGAGGACATCTACACCTACTACAAGGCTGCTCAGGTTACTACCGCTCTTCCTTCCTCTCCATGTCTATTCGATTTGACATCGTCATAAACTGTTCTGAACCAATATATGTTGTGTTGTGTTGTGTTGCAGCACGAGAGCAGACCAATCGATTACATGGGGAGGCAGCCTGAGATCAAGCCCAGCATGAGGGAGATCCTGATCGACTGGCTGGTGGAAGTCGCCCACAAGTTCGAACTGATGCCCGAGACCTTCTACCTCACCATCTACATCATCGACATGTTCCTCTCCATGCAGCAGGTGCCTCGACGGGAGCTGCAGCTCGTCGGGGTCGCAGCCATGCTAATTGCATGCAAATATGAGGAGATCTGGGCGCCTGAGGTATGGCCTTTTCAGTTACCATTTGATTTCTTCTCGTGTCTGTTGAACGAACGGTGAACTCTGAATCGAGGAGCTCATCTGCTCGTGTGACAGTCTGTGAACGAACTCTAAACTCTGAACCCAAGAGCTCATCTGCTGGTGTTAATTTTGCAGGTCAATGATTTCATTCACATCGCAGACAACGCCTACTCGCGCCAGCAGGTCCTCGGCATGGAGAAGGGCATCCTGAACCGGATGTCGTGGAATCTGACCGTCCCCACGCCCTATGTCTTCCTGGTGCGGTTCGCCAAGGCCGCCGGGAGCAACGACAAGGAGCAGGAGCACATGGTGTTCTTCTTTGCAGAGCTGGCGCTGATGGACTATGGGCTGGTCTCGTTGTGCCCTTCGCTGGTGGCCGCCTCCGCTGTGTATGCCGCTCGCTGCACGCTCAAGAAGAGTCCCCTCTGGACTGACACTCTCAAGCACCACACCGGCTACACTGAGCTACAGCTGATGTAAGATAGTGGTCTTCTTTTCCTTTCTCAATTGTATCTGTCGGCTCTGCCTGAACATCTTGGTTAAACTGAAACTCATGGAAATTGTATCTGTTTGTTTTAGGGAGCCTGCCAAGGCCCTCGTCCTCTCGCACGCCGCCGCCCCACAGAGCAAGCTCAAGACCGTCTACAAGAAGTACTGCAGTGAGCCTTTCGGTCGTGTGGCTCTGCACCCTCCTGCAGTTGCTGCTCCTCAAGCCCTCGCCTAGTGGGTGGTTTATCATCTTAGGTTTTGGCTCTCGAATCAAGAAAGCTTGGTTTACTTGCTATGTTCACATGACTGAATGCTGCTCTGCTGATTTTATACATCAGGGGCTTAGTGTTTGAATCAAAGTATTCATGTGTTTGATACACCAGGGTGTAACAGATCATACGTTTAAATCCAATTCAAAGTATTCTTTTTTACATGTTGCCTGTCCTTTCTCTTGTGTGCAAGTGTTATCATGAGTGTGGCATGGTATCTCTGTATCTGCCTCATGTTTCTGAACGTTTTACAACTAAACGTTTCTGTTTGTTCCAACACTTTGATGGATGCCACTTATTTGTAAAAATGATGCTGAAACTTCAATTCTGTCTGTTTCGTCACTTTGATAGTTCACATTTCAGATGCCATTGCTGAAGTGTTTTGTCACTTTGACTTCAACTTTCTCCATGGCCTTTCTTGGTGGTATTGGTTAATTTTCTGAATTTTTCCTGGACCAAACAATAATGTAGTCCTACTTGCAACTGTTCTGGACAAAACACCACAGTGCTGAAAAGAAGCTGTGCAGGGAATAGAGATTTTGATCATTTAAATGAAGCAAATTACAATGAAGAAATTTTGCCAGCAATGGAATTACTACTTTCTAATACAAATTTCAGTTCACTAAATCACTTTCAAATACTTGTACGCCATCTGAAAGCAAATTACACCAAAGGGATACAAGGCACTAGACGTTTACAAATTTTACTTCATTTCAAAACACAGCCGGTCCAATTCGAATACATTATGCAAATGAAGTAAGGACCATACTGACTTTATTTTCAGAAATGTAGTCCCTAACAACAACTCAGTTCTTGGACTGTGAAATGTAGTTGATGAAATGATACTTTTAAACTTTGGTAGTTCTCACCTGTTGCCAATGTGTTTGGCTATATGATACTGAAGTGTTTCCACAAGCTATACATCCAATCGAATTCAAATACATTGAGCAAATGAAGTAAGGACTATTCAGTTCTTGAACTCTGAAATGTAATTGATGAAAGATGTGATGTCGCTGCGAGATGAACCACCCACTTCAACTGCACTGCGGGAAGCCTCTTTCAGCAGTGAAGCTCTCGTCCTCATGCCCTCGCCGTCATCACAATTCATGAGCCTCTTCACGGCTTCCTCTCCTCCGATGACGCCGCCAGCCCGGATCTTCTCCTTGATGTTGTACCCAATCTTCCACACATCGGTGATGAGCTGGCTGTTGACCGGCTGATCGAAGGCTATCGGCAGCGTCAGCATCGGCACGCCGGCGTACAGCGCCTCGAGTGTCGAGTTCATGCCGCAGTGTGTGAAGAACCCACCAACAGAAGGATGACACAAGACCTTGAGCTGGTCACACCACGGAACGACCACGCAGTCGCTTCCACGGATCAAATCCTGCACGCCGGGCATGTCGGCGGCGCGGCCGTGCTCGGAGGGGACGACGTTCGGGGTGGTCTCAAGGCGGACGCGCGACGCGTCGAGCGCGGGGTCGCCGCCGACCAGGCCGAGCCACTCCTCGGTGACGACGACGACGGTGGCGGAGACGCCGTCCCGGGCGGCGAGGAGGCGGCACAGGCACAGCATCGCACGTGGCAGGGCGGCGCGGCTACGGTGTCCAGTCCATGGGGCCGTTGCTCCGCCCGGTGGCCTCCTGCTAGGCTCGAGGCCGAATTCCTGTGAGCTGTGCCGGGATTCAGCGTACTGAGTTTGAGTGGCAACTACGACTTCACGCAATCAACCACCGCAAACTGCTGCTGAGGCTGATTGGCAGTGTGCTTTCAATCCGTACCACCATCATTTCAATGTTTTGTCGCGGTTTTGGCGAGTGTTGATTCTTCATAGTCGTGTGGTATAGCTTTGTTCTGAGAATCTTTCTAAGAGCTATTTAGGGAGTGGGGTTTCGTGCTCCCGAATTCCACTGATCTTATTATGTTCAAAAATATCTGAAAAATATTGAAAAGTCTAAAAATATGAAGAAAAAAAAATAACATGCATGTTCTCAGTGATATATCATACGTTTTCTCTGCGTAGGGCTGCCGTTGGGGCTTTATTAATTTAAAACCGGGCATGCGATGCCTTTAGTCTAAAAATTACAACATCCAGTCCAAATGGAAACCAACAGTCCAACACCTCTAAGTCTACTTATCCAAACATCCAAATCTTGGCATATGAGAAAGCATAAACGTATCACAATGCAACAGAACAAGTTATGCGCCGAAGCACAAAACATGATTCTGGCAGAGCTGAACATATTCAACATGAACCAAAAGTGCCACAGATGTTACATGATAGGATAAAGCCAAGCCCAGCCATATGGTCTCTTCAAATTCTCCAATGCAGGACAACTAGCAAAATTAAGAAATGACTTTTGTAGGGTTACACCTTCAAGGTCTAATGTTCTCAGATGGCGAGAGACAAATAGGCAGGTCGTCTAAGCAGAGATATGCGTCAACTATACCAAGTTTAAGCACCCGAACTTTGCACATCACAGCGAAACGGATCCATAAGTTCACAAAGGGCTGGTCCTCATCGTCCAAGTCTAAGGATCCACCGATACTGATCTCAAGAGTGTCTAGCTCGGTGCGCTCGCGCAGGATCAGCAGATGTTCCATGAACTTCCGGAGGTCTTGGAAATCGGAATGCTCATCATCGTCAATGCGAATCCCTGTGGTGGACCTCCAGAGGTGGCGCCAGCGCCTGGCGAGCACGCATGTCTGCACAACGGCCTGCGCTGGGAGGAAGGATAGCAAGTGGTGGAGGATAGGGGAGGTCGCCGATGTGGTCGGCGCCGTTCACTGGCGGCGTATACGCGTAGTGTTGAGCTTCTTTCGAGGACGCATTCCATCGAACAGGCAGCGGGCGTCGTCGGCGCTGGGAGGCAAGAAACGATCAAACAACGCGAGGGTGGAGAGAATGGGATGGGATAGAAGAGACAAATGTATACTTTGCGGCGTCGATGTCTCACCTCACGTGGCCGCCGGCAAGAGTCGCCGCGCCGCAGGAGGTTGGTAGCAAAGGGACTGAGAACGGACGAGTGAAAATGTGTGGAGAGAAAGATCAGCGGCCGAGCATTAGCTGCTGCTTCACCTATCTACTCCGGCCAAGAGCATTACTGGTGCGAATTTTTTTCAATCTCCATACCCAAATTCAGTAGCACTAGATGGTCGTCCGAAGGTACGGTGTAGTCGCTGTCCGGATGGTCTGCCGGTTATGGGACCGTCGCTCCTCATTAGTGGCGCCCAAATTCAGCCCGGACGATTTTATAATTTAAAATGAGAATGAAACCTAAATAATGGCCATGAGTTTCAGCCGCCAACTTCCACAATCGGTCACAATTTCAGAGTTTCAGTCATGCTCCACACTCAGCCTTAAACTCGAAGTTTCGGCCATCAAAATATGCCAAAATACGCTAGGAGCCGGCCAAGACGATGTCGCCGCCCTAGATGTCGTCGTCGGGCTGGGGCAAGTAGCCGTCGCCGGGCTTGGTCTCGTCGTCGTCCTCGTGTGTCCCGTTGGCCCGAGCCTCCTAGTCCTGTATGTGGTCATGGTCATGCGCGCGGTTGTCGTCCTGGTTGCAATGGTTGCCGCCGGCCGCCGGGATGAGTCCAAGTTCTTGCAGGATCGCGGCGCGGAACATGCCGTGCGCCGTCCTCGCCGGTGGGTAAAATGGTCCCAAGGCGAAAGCTTGGTTCAGGGCGGAGAACCTCTTTGCCGTCAACGGCGGCGACGCCTGGTCCGCAAGATTCCTCGCCTTTTGCGCCACACGCCTCCCGCCATGGCTCTCTGTCTCTAATCAGTGTCGGTGGACGTCCAACTGCCAATCCGCGTTCAACATCCCCTCTGGACGCTCCATGGGTGGAGCAGCAGCTCATGAAGTGAAAATAATTCAGATATTATATGTATACTATTACTCAGTATAATTAATTACTAATTGTCCATATATTTTTCCAGAAAAATCATGTGCACAATATAAGGGTTGGGCACTACAATTATTATGCGTAGTTGCAGACCTAGTGAATTAAATGGCCTGATGCACAATTTGGAAATATGTTGTAGAGACAGAAAAAGGGGAAATCGTGTGCCTACAAAACATGGGAGATACAAAGCTAACAGTATCATTTTTACTGAAAATTACCTTGTCAAATTAAGAGATCCGTATGCACATGATTTCTTTTCCTGAGCTGATGTCTCTTGGTAAAATTGAGGTTTGCAGGTATGTACTTCTGCGGCTCCTGTATTTTCATTGTATATGATGATGCACAGTCCTGCTGCACAAAAAAATTGAGAATAAAGAATCATCTAGTTTTTGTTCCTAAATGGATTTGCATTCTCCTATAGCCAAGTAATTATGAAGTTTTTTTCTGAAGAAACTAAATCAAAAGTCAAGCAATTTGGTTTGGTATGTTTTTAAGCGAAAATTGCTAGCTCTTATTCAGCAGAACATTCCTGAACTGACAATAAAACGTTTTTACCCAACTAAATCAAAAGTCAAGCAACATGATGTCAGCTTGAGGGATGTGCAGAGGATAAGTCTGAATATGCAATAACCTGTGTGGAGAAAAGTACAATACATGATACTTAAGCCAACCACGCAGACTGAACGAGATGAATATTTGTCCAGCACCATGCAATAATCAATATCTCCGCATTTATTGGAATTTTACGCACATATCGTACCATATATCTGAATAGCCATACATATAAATTCGTCCTAGCATCCATCCACAGCTAGAAACGAACACCAATTTAGGAGGCGGGCTAACCTTGCTCCTGCAGGCTAGCTTCGCATTGGGAGGCAACGGCTGCAAGCGTGGGCAGAGTGAGCTCGGGGAGTGGAGCCGCGACGGCTTCCAAGCCAAAGCGTACGCGCAATGGGGGAGCACGGCGGCGGCGGATCATGCCGTCAACATGATCTGGTGGGGAGTGCAGCAGGCCGGTGGAGTGCGACGGCCCTTGTGGGAAGCGCGGCGAGCCAGCGATGCGTGAGACTGGTCGGGTGGCACGGGAGAGGCGCTGGGAGCACGACGGGGCGGCAGTCCGGCCAGATTGGACAGGGGTGATTGAAGAAGGAGGCGGCATATCCGGCAACGATAGCCATCAAGGAGGAGGAGATCGCGGCAGGATTGGAAGAGGCGAAAAACAATGCTCCAGAATTAGGAGGAGATCTCGACGGCGGCGGCGGTCGAAAATCAGCTTCCCACAGATCGAGACGATGTACTCCAGAATCCAGATCGAGAGACTCCGTACCGTCCACCATCCGGTCGCTGTTGTTTCTCCGCGTGCGCCTCCCCGTCGTCGCGGCGCTGTCGCTCCGACCATCCCTGTGCGCAGATGGTCTGCGAATCGTCACCAGCGCGTCGTGTTCTACCTCCCCGTCGAAGGAGAGTCGAGGCCGCGGACAGCTTTTGGGCGGGGATTCCTCGCACCCTGCTGCAGGATGGTCGTCAGGGGCTCGAGCCTGCCAGGACTGGCGTTACCTCCCCGTCGAAGGATGCGGAAAAGTGTGGGCTGATAGGGAACTGAATCCGGACTGCGGGTTGATTTGACTATTTGTTAGGGGCTAAAGTGTAAAAATTTCGTTCGTCCGGCAGGAGACAGGACACTCCATACTTTTATAGTAGAAATATCCATGTAATTCCTGATTTGAATATGTGGTCGTACGGGTATGAACCTGAGCGGCGACTTTCGCTCGTCAACATGTTCTTACCGGCACGGTGATAACGTAACTCATTGAAGGATAGGTTCAGACTGGTGAGGTATGTTAAGTCTGTCAAGTACTCTGGCGCGTGGCACATTAAGCAAACATACCGATAGTGTGCACTGAATTCTAGGAGAGAAACAGATATCACAAGAGTTGCGCTCAGCCAGCTTTCGTACGTTCTACAATCTCCACTACTTATAAACAAGCAAACTGTTGTTCGGCTAAATCCACCCAGCGAAAACTACACCAAAACTTCCCACCAACAATCAGGACCACACAAATAATATCCAACCGCACAGATGTATCCAAACTAACAGCGGGGGACATCTAACAAATAAGACTGGCGGACCATGGACGGGACGGACGAAAAATTCCGCTCCCTCACCCCGAGCGCGAAGCACGCCGCCGCCTCCCTCACCCCGCACGAAGCCATCCCCGTCTCACCCGCCCCACGCCGCCTCCTGTTCGACGCCGACCAGCGCCACCCTCCCTTGGTCGGACGCATTAGCCATCCCTCACCCACGTCGCCGACGAACGGGACAGCTCTGCAAAAATCCCTCGATCTGCAACTTTCTCCGCGTGAATACTACATCGGCTCCGGCAAGGCGGTGACGCCGACAGATTCATGGTACAGGTTAAGGATGTGCAGGTGTCATCAAGCGAATCGAGGTAAGGATCCCTGCAGGCAAGTAGAGGAGGATGTGTTGCAGGCGTTGAACCTGTCCCTGGTCTGGTGACAATACATCTTCTTCTCCCCAACTATTTTGTGTGCTGGGGGCAGATGGAAAGGAAGACTATGAGGTGACGGCGGATGCCCGGGTCCTGCAGCAGAGACGAGTTGCCCATATGCCTCGGACCGAGGCGGCCGACGGTTGCGCACTGGATCAAGGCAATCGACCCTGAAATCATCATTAAAAGTAACCAATCAATTCCTTTCTCCAGACCCATTCCCCTCTATATTTTCTTGCTTCGATGATTGAGGCTGGAAGTGCTTCTCCCATATTTCGAGATTTTTTGCTCTTTGTGGCCCTAAGGATGACTGTAAATGGCTCACGAGATGTTTGAGGAAATGCCTCTAAGATATTAGTAAGTTATAGTGTATACACAGTTCTTTCGAATTTGATTAATTAGTCAAGGTTCTCTATGAAAAAGGTCTCGACAAGTTTCCTTTTTTGCTACTGCCTTTTAACATTATTGTCTGAATGTGCAGGTTAGTGGACCATCTTGATGCAAAGGCTCAACGTGATCTGCTACCTTCAGCCTACAAATGAAGATGGTGCCATAAATCGTTTATTTGAATATGATGATGAAAGAGATGGTTCCACTGGTATTCCTTTAAACAAAATCACTTTTTTGTAAAACAAATACATAGTAGATGGAATCCGTCGGATGCACTTTTTGTGTGTTTGGAAGTGCTTGTGAAATGAGTTTCTGATCCTGAAGCATGATGCAAAACTAATGGCACTATCCAGTACACGATCCCTGCACACAGGGAGTTGATGCTTGTGATTGCACAAGATGCAGTTAAACAGTCCAAGATGGTTATTCTGATACAGAGTTGGTTTCAGTGTGAGAGAAGATGTCTGCGGGTGTAAGCATGGCTGGCCTACTCGACAACCAACCAGTGAGTAGCATTCCAACTATTTTTGCACATGTGTTTGAAACCAACCAGTGAGTAGCATTCGGGTGTTCCACCATGGCTTGATACTAGCTTATTGTATTACAAATTTTCAATAAAAGCATGACTTTACATGATATTCAGAGTTACGTGAATACAATGGATCAGGCACTAAGACTTTATATGCCGATTTAATGTTTCTTTAAAAAAATCTACGTGCACCTGCAACCCATTTGTTCTTGGCGTCAACATAGAAGGATAATATTGTGTCGCAACAATTCTGAGGGAAAATGCAGTCCCATAAAGATGCATATGTGTTTCCAGGAGTTCCTCTGAACATAGGATACAATTGTAGCTGGGCAAGTGAAAGCTTTTTTAAGCATACTTATGGTGTTGATCCTTTTGTGGATATGTAACCACCTTTTTTTGGTGCTTCGACTGGCAGGCACTCTTCCAAATGAACTTAAAGAAATCATGGATTGGGGGTATTAACCATCCATGTATTATACTTTCTCCAAATGATCCTAATTTTTCATCAACAAAGCATGGCAACATTACTAGCGCATGTGCAACATTACTAAATTATACTACAAATTGTCTGGTTGTGCATTAGATGATTTGAATTGTCTGGTTAACGGGATTATTTGTTGCTCTGGTTCTGAGATCGCAGCTAACTCAGTGTGAAAAACAAGAGTCTGCTATTACTCTGAACATCAAACTGTTATTGCAAGATACACTTGTTCCATAAAGTATGAGGTTTTCCCTTGAGAAATAGCAAGAAATAGAAGACATACATTTTACGAGTAAATTTTGAACTATGTTCTAAGAGACTCTTTCAAATGCAAGTATCATTTTATTTTTACAATTACAGGAACTCGACAGGGATAGAAGATTAGGAACAAAGCTGTTTTGAGAGTGCATGTAAATTTCTCTAATTTTATAAATGATATATCGTGCGTTGCACGTGCAAAGCAACTAGTTACAAACCTAAGGTTGGAACTATAAAATACACCTCCCTCCGAAGAAAAGGAAACGAAGAGGGTATTATGACGATGATGACACTTCTCTTGGCGCTGTTTGTCGTTGGGTTCGTCGCAGGAGAGCAACAGGTATATGGCCATTCAGGTAAATTCACTGGTTCGCTCTTTGTAGCCGAATTGGTTAAAGCCGAATTTCCGTGGTTGTTAGCTGGTTTATGTCAATTTTTAATGGGTTTTCAAAAGAATACTAAAACACATTATATAAGTTCAGGAAACAAAAGATTTAATTTCAGGCAGACAGTCCCGTTTATCTGCTGATTATTGTTGACTATTTTTGTAGACGGGCCATTCGCTGCAGCCGCGTACGGAGTCAATTGGTCACCCCCTTCTCGTCCGTAAACCTCATCCTTATTCGACCACTGGCAGATATCATGTTATGTATCCGCTGACTTATCTTTATGATCATTTTGTGCCTGTACGTGCAGCGTCGGACGGTGGCGTGGCTCCCAGAAATTGGTGCAACCCCCCGAGACAGCAGCTCAAGGCCAAGCGAGGGATCCTCTTCCTCAAGCGCAACCTGTTCGACGGTGCAGTTCTGCCGGCGAATACAGAGCTAGGACACGTCGACACACAGCCAAGTTCCCCCAGCGCGATGACCTCTACCACGGCCACCGCGCCGCCGGCGTTCGCCTACAGCAACCTCGGAAACATACTCGCCTTCTACAACATAGCGCCAGGCTCGGAGCGAGCCCGGCAGGTCGCTGCCACGCTCCTCTTCTGCCGCGACCAGCAGCAAGAGGAGCCGCACGTCTGCGCCGCCACCCAGCGAGCGGCCATGGAGTTCGCCGCCGCCGCGCTGGGAACGCCGGAGCCACGGGCGCCGGGCGGAGAGGACGGTCCTCCACGGGGGCCGGGAGCCACCCAGGTACGTGGTGGCGCCGAACGGCATCACTAGCATCGGCAGCAAGGTGGTGCCATGCCATGCCATCCGCTGCCGTACCCGGTGGACGTGCTGTACTGCCACCGGCCCAGCGGCGTGGAGGCGCTGCGCGTGGAGCTCGTCGGCCAGGACGACCCTTCGCTGGGCGCGACGGCGATCGCCGTGTGCCACGAGGAGACCGGTGGGTGGGACCCGGAGTACTTCGCGATGCTCAACGGGACACGCGGCGAGCCGGTCTGCCACTACATGAAGAAATAGGCTTTCGCCCCGCTATATTAATATAGCAACCATCCGATACAACTTTGAGACCACTGCTGGGGCAAACAGCACAAAGACGCCCAAAAGAAAAGAAAGAGAAAGAAGAAGAGAAAACAATGCCAACATTGGCGGATCAACGAAAACAATAGTGACTCGCAACCGCTGCGTCCTCTCCGGCCAATTCCCACCACAAACCTACCACTCGGAATCGCCGCGTACCAAGCAACACCTCCAAGAAGGAAACAACGATGCCGCTGCTGTTGCCCGGACAAGTCCTAGGGTTTCCCCCGGCACGCTACAGGTAGTGGGGAAGAGGTAAAACCGACGCCCTTCAAGAAGGAAAAGCGACACTCGCAAGCATCACCGCATCGGTGTCAAGATGACAGGGATTTCTCCCAACCTCCAAAAAACCACATCTCTGGACAATCCGAAGCGCTCCATCCGTCTTGCCACCCACCAACATACGCCACCACGGAATTGAAGCCACCATCGTCGTATCACCATGGTACTCGCTACGAGGCCGACCGAACTATGAAGAACCCGCCGTAGACAAGGAGCGGCAGTACCACAACCACGCGGGAGGGAACAGCCTCCACCGTCGTAGACGGTAGCCGACCGGACGCGGTAGGCACGAGCACACCAGGCCACCATGGAGCCAGAGGGCGACAACAGCGCAACCACCTGGAGGACATCCTCCACCGCCAACGGCGGGTGCCGACCGGACGCGGTAGCAGAGACACACCAGGCCGGGAAGGCCCGGCCGGGCCCTAGACAGGCCCGTGAAGTCTCCGCCGCCACGCTGCAACACGTAGGTCACCGCCGCCGTTACCCTCACGGCTCCAAAGGCCCAGCCGAAACGAGTCCGCGAAGCTCCCGCCCTCCACGCTGCAGCAGGGGCGGCGTCGTCGCCGCCACACCCGTCCAAAGCTTGTTCAACAGTCCGACCCGAGTAGCAGGAACTTGCCGGACCCGCCCTGACCCAGATCGGGCCCAAAGGGCCCAGATCTGGGCCTGCAGGGCCCAGGCCAGATCCCTAGCCACTGCCGCCAACGGAGGCGCCACCGTTGCTCATACCAGCCGCAGCAGAGCCGAGCTCGGCCGAGCTCTGCCGGAAGCCGGGCCGCCGTCGCCTGAGTGCGCCTCTCGGTGCCGTGCCGCCCCGCGCCAGGACGCCGCCGAGAGGGGAAAGGAAGGAGGCCGCCGCCGCCGGCGTCGCCCGGGACGAGCCCGGCGCCGCACGCCGACGGCGGCCGCGGAGGAGACGCAGGAGCTGCTCGCTCGGGGGAGAAGCAGACGGCGACCGGTCGCCCGCGCGGGGGGCGACGCGGCCGCGCGAGGGCGGAGGGGAGAGGAGGGGGGACCGGCGGCGCGGCCGGCCGGAGGCGGCGCGGGCCGGCCGGAGGCGGCGGCGGCTAGGGTTAGGGAAGGGGTCGGGGTCGCGAGAGCGCCTTCCGGTCTGCCACTACATGCCGGAGAAGTATGCGCTGTGGGTAGCTGCTGGTGAACTCTAGCTGGGCAGTGCGATCTAGCTTAAGTAAACACTGTATTTGTACGTTTATTTGTGAACTACACACGCCAAACACAAGATAATATAAGAGATATATAAACCATTATATCAAAAGTTACTCTGCTGAGGCAGGAATATGAGTTCTGAACAACCGTTCAATTTTAGGCCAGAACTGTAAGGGTCATGCTCTGAAATTTGATGCCACTGTCGACATTTGACGCACCTCTCTTCTTGCATCCTCTACTTATAATTTGACCCCATAGAGTATTCCGACACAAGCTTAGCAAATAAGGATGAACTGTCTTCTAGCAGTTTCGCTGGCGAGTCCTGCTCTGCAATTTCACCTGTTATAGGACATCATGGTTAAAACAGAGTAACAGAACATGGTGAAAACAGAGTAACAGATGAGAACAACGCATATGATCCGTCGCTTCAAACTGCAACGCAGCAGAGTGGAGGGGACTAACCGTTGTCTAGAAGAATGACCTTTTCGCTATCAAGAACCGATGTAATACGATGTGCAATTGTAATCACGGTGCATCCGGCGAACTGCTGTTTTAAGGTTTTCTGAATATCACTGTCGGTCTTTGGATCGACAGAAGAAGTTGCCTCATCCAAAACTAAGATCTTTCTCCTCTTTAGTATCACCCTTCCCAAACAAACGAGTTGCCGCTGACCTGCGCTCCAGTTTTCGCCACTCTCTGTGACTGCATTTCAGTTCACAAGATCAAGTTATTGGCTCCCCATCATAATTGCCTAACAAAGATTGACATCATAAAGCAAAGCAGTGTATCTTTGGAGTTTCTCATAGATATCTAACCTGTAGAGTCGAGCTTAAGCTCGTTCTTTCTAACTTCATCTCCAAGATGACAGCAGTCCAATGCCTAGAAAACGTAGATAACACACAAACTACTTTAGCCATCAAACAGAAAATTACAGATGCTATTAAGAAAAGCATGTAGCTTATGCATAGAGGAGTAAGAAAGAAGAAATAAATTTGATTTTTTTAAACCGATAAAGTAAAATTTTGTCTTTAAACCAATGAGCGAATTGATTTGTTTGAACACATGAACTAAATTTGAAACTGAAGTACCTCCCAGATTTGCTCATCGCTATATTCATCCAGAGGGTCGATGTTGCTTCGTAGAGTCCCCTCGAACATAACAGGATCTTGTGGAATGATGCTCAATCTTGTCCGTAGGTCATGCAGTCCGATGGTGGAGATGTCGATGCCATCTATCAATATTTGCCCGGTACACGGATCGACAATGCGGAATAGTGCTTGAATCAAGGTTGACTTTCCTCCACCTGTTCTTCCAACAATACCAGTCTTCATACCTCCTGATAAGGTGCAGGTCACACCTTTCAAAACTAAAGGCAGGTGTGGCGCATATTGTACCTGCATGGCATTCAAGCACTTAGAGAAAATGCAACTGACGGCAGCATCCATTTTAGAAATCTGATTTGACTTCATGAAGACAGATCAAATTTTCTAGACTATTCTAAGATTACTAAGAAAGATAACTGCAACATTATGTTAGCAGCAGGCAGAACATCAGAACTGCCATTACTAATCGGTAAAATACTACATACAATTGTTGGAGGAATACCTTGATACTGAAGGTAATTTTTTTAAGCAATAGTAATATTAACCTAAAAACTATCTCATAGAAGTTCAGAAGATCAATAAATATGTAGCAGCACAAATTTTCAAAGTAAATAACGAAGTGCAAGAAACGAACATGAAGATTGCGAAGCTCAATTTCACCCTTTGATGGCCAATGGCCGTCCGGTCTACTTTCTGGTATCGCAAGGGGTGGTTCAGAAGGAATGGTCATGTATTGCAATATTCTTTCCACGCATATCATTCTATTTTCCAAACTACAGAGGATTGCAATAGCCCACCCTTGCAGCATACTCAGACTTAGTCCATAAGTGACTGCAAGACCAGCTGTCTCTGTAAATCGTAAACAGATAATACGTTAACATACTAATCAGGGATGTTAATACACATTATTTTCTAATTTTATTTGCATATCATAATCATGTTTACTTACTTGAGTCAATTAGAGTAGCTGGCAAGGTGACTAGAAGTATCAAGGCAAATGCAAAAATAAAGGATGAAAGAAAGTCCAAGCGAATGCACAACCATTCCATCGCAGCAGTATTATACAAATCTGGCCGAGACAAATTATCCATCAAATGGCCAGTAGAACTGATGAACTGTCTTTCCTTATCAAAGCATCTAATTATATTTGAGCCAGCTATTGATTCAGAAAAATGCTGCATCACAGGAGCCCTGCAAACACCAGTTAACCTTTGCAACTCCCTAGCAGCATCTATGTAGAATTGCTGGAATACAAGAAATACTATTATGATTAAGAATAAAATCATTCTAGGAAAAATAACAAAACAAAAATAATGATTAATTTTGTATAATGCACGTAAGACGTAACTATAAATTTCTGATACAACATGCTACATATTGTACATTAATAAAATGTTGTAGATTAAAATTATCTTATCTGCTTAACCAAAAGTTCACCATTGGTCCCAAATTTGCACTTGTAACAGTTACGTCCTGAACATGTGAAGTGCACCTTTTCAGGTTCTTTAACTTGTATAAATGTTTCAGCATAGGTTTAAACCTTATTTACTTGGTATTAAAGTCCATTGAACAAAATTATTGGCTTTTCCTTCAATTAAAATTATAATCTTTTCGCGTAGTCATCTTTCAGCACTTGTACTTCAATAAGGTAAAAGTGCCATGCCCAATGTAAGTTAGATTGGACCTGTTCTAACTCACTTGGGATGAGAACTTGCCTGTGGCAAGATGGTTAGGAGGGTGGTTGTACCCCAGCCCACCAGAGTTCAAACCCAGGTTTGACACTTGTGTTTCTCATTTAGGCGGAATATTCTTCAGTGGGAGGCGACGTTCCCGTCGACAGCGAGACGCCTGTGGTGACTTCGTCAATCTCAAGACTTGACCCGCCGCTCAGTCTTTCGGAGGTGCTCATAGGGGTAGGGTGTGCGTGCGTGCGTTCATAGGGGTGAGTGTGTGCACGTGTATGTGAGCGTCTGTGTTGTACTGTGTTTCGCAAAAAAAAAACTCACTTGGGATCAATGTATTATATTAAGGGACATATATGAGAAACCATGGAATTTTTTGTACTTCTCATTACAGAAACAAAAACAGAGCTTCTTGAATTAATAGCATTGCACACTTATATGTGGAGTGTGCTACAAAAATCACCACTACTCTAACCCATTTATCATTGCCAAAATATATGAATATTTCCAATGACGCAAATTGTTGTACAAATATGTGATCAATTCCTGAGATCTGCAAACTAAATTTGTAGCAATTCTGTATTTTGTCTTCTAAGGTTGAACTCTCGTGCATCATCATTACTTAGAAGTTGGTGCCAACAAAAAATTCATATCGAACAAAATTAGATGGCAAATATTACCTGATACCATAGAGATGCAACAATAACGGGGATGAAAATTACAAAGACTGGCCATGCAACCCGTGACATTAGAACAATTGTTCCAAGAAGTTCGATGACAGGAAATAGAAGGTAGCCCATCAATTCAAAAATTTGAGTATCCACTGCTCTCTGATCAGTGGAAGCCTGCAATTTATTGTTCTTTCAACATTACTAAAGAATAAAAGGGAGAATAGGACCTGAGGACATGAGACATTAATTTATCGTTGCAAATTAATTTGTGAACGTAATTTTCTTACTCTGTTCAAGATACGGGCACTAGGAGTGGAGTCAAAGAAAGACATGGGTGCTCTGAATATGCATTGGTGCATCTTCTCAAATAGCATGGTTGCAGTCTTACATCCAGCCATGACAAGAAGACCGGATCGTATGAAGACACACAATGAGGTAACAAGAGCTAATGCAAGATATACATTTATCATCGTCAAGGTACTGACTGGAGGATTCACATCTTTAGATATTGGAGCTGCCCAAGCCATCCATAAATTACTTCCAATTTGAAGAGATTGAAAAATGATCTGAGCTAGCAAAATAAGTGGCACAAGTGCTCCTTTGTATGCCATTGTAATGTATTTCCAGTAGACAACAAACCCAACCCGGCCTTTCTCCCTCTCTTCTTCTTGTACAAGTTGACCATTTTGAACAGTTACTTCTGCATTGTTATCATCTTTTTGCTCATCTGCTATGGACACGGAACTTCCGCTGACATTAAGATGGAGATTACTACCAAAATTGCTACTTGGGAGCTCCAACATGTCCATAGTAGATAACGCATCCTTATGGGACATAATTAATTCGGTGAATTCTTCTCCAGAATTGAGAATTTCAGTGTAATCCCCTGCTTGTGTTATTTTCCCATCTTTCAATACCTGAAATATTGAGGTATTGAATTTTTTTTGCATTTAGAATGAATAATAGATTATACATGTGTTGCCAGCATACCAGGATAAGATCAGCTGAAGGTAAAAATTCGACATGGTGGGTAACATACACAACTGTTTTTGAAGCTAAAAGTCCAAGCAAGCATTCCTGGAAAATACAAATTATAGTCAATAAGTTCATTGAATAGCAGTAAGTAGTATTCCCTCGCACCCTAGAATCTCTCTCAAGGGTGTATTAATTCAAAATTGTTTGGCTAAACTGGACACTTCATATTGAACAAATACTAGTACTCAGATAGAATGACAGTTCATATTAAACAAATATTCTAACAGAAATAAATTGTAAGAAACTTGAAATAACGAACAATGAAATACACATTATCAAGTCATACCTTGAACAAGTGCAATCCAGTATGAGCATCAACCGCACTAAATGGATCATCGAATAGAAAGATATCAGCATCATGGTACAAAGCACGGGCTATTTGTATCCTTTGTTTTTGTCCACCACTAAGGTTAATGCCTCTCTCTCCGATAATCGTTTGGTCACCCAATGGCAATATATCCAGGTCCTTGATAAGAGAGCATGCTTCAAGGATCTTGTCATACTTTTCCCTATTCATTTCGGTGCCAAATAGTATATTACCTTCTATTGTCCCACTCTGTATCCAAGGTGACTGGCTAACATAGGCAATCATACCACAAGTTTTAATCTCTCCTGATAATTTTGGTATCTCACCGAGTATGCAAGACAATAAACTTGATTTACCAGATCCAACTCTTCCACAGATAGCAACCCTCATCCCTTGTTGTATACGGAAGTTCAAGTCTTGAAGAGTAGGCACTTGAGACGATGTATTCCAAGAGAACTGACCATTCCTCACCTCAATTGATACATCGGTGGTACCTCTAGGCAGCTTAGTTACAGCATCACTAGGTAGTTCCTCAAGACAGAAAAATGAGCTTATCCTATCAAGTGATACTTTTGTCTGAATGATCATAGAGATCGCGTCCGGGAGACCATGGATAGGTGTTTGCAGCTGTCTAAATGTTGCGAGAGCAGATAACACTTTACCTGTTTCTAATGGAATGCCCAAAAGCACACAAGTTCCAAAAGTGACCATAGCAACAAAAGCAGGAGCACAAAAGAAGACAGATAGAAGCATAGCCGAGGTATATACGTTCTTCTTTAGCCAATTCATCTCTACCTTCCTCAACTCATTGACCTTCGACAAGAAGATAATTTCCCATCCTTGAAGCTTGAGAATGCGCATGTTCTGTAAGATCTCAGACATAGCCCTCATTCTTGCGTCTTTGGCCGTCATCGTTTTCTCTTGGTAATTTTGCTCGATAGTCCCTAAAGGTATATTAGCCACCATTGTCAAAACAGTGGCAGCAAGGGTAGCAAATGCTGCCAAACCAAGTGCTGAGTATAAGATGAGCATGCCTAGAATAACTTGCACAGGAAGAAGCCAAACGTCATGCATGGAGCGACTGAAATTTCCTACACACTCAGCATCAAGGCTCACAACATTGATCATCTCTCCAGTTGAGTTGCTTTGCCTGGACTGATTGGAGAGGGCAAGTGCTTTTTGGTAAATAGTAGCAACAAGTGATGAACGTGCACGCACGCCTACTTGTTTTGATTTAAACTGCAAATGCCTTGTTGCGAAGCCTTCGATGAACTGTGCAACAACAAATGTAAACACCAAAATGTACCCCTCTTTAGTGGATCTTGAGCTTTTATTTAGGTAGTCGACAAAGTACTCAATCAGGTAGGGACCAACATATGCAGCAACAGTACTGAGCAGGGCATAGACTGCAGTGATGAGGATTAGTTTCCATGTTGTGAGCACAAGAACTTTGGCCAGCTTAGCAGTTGTAACGTCAGTGAACTGCCCTGTTGCAGAATTTGAGAAATCTTTGCCTTAAAGTTAGGCAGGACCCCATGGACACTGTCATTGTCATCCAAGAACGGAACATCGTCAAGATCTAGTGTTTTCCTTTTGCCAAGATCAAGTAAAGGTCCCATCCAAGAAAAAGTGATAATACTAAACCACCCAGCATCTGTGAAAAGTGATTTAGTGCTGGTTTCCTCAAATGAGGAAGAATCGGCTGGGTTCAACAGTGGTTGTTTCATGATGAACGAATGACTCCTGAACACTGGGCAGCAAACTGAAAAAAGGTATACCTCAATTTCTAGTGTTAAGAGCAGAGTATAAAATATGAATATTAAAAAAACACGCCGTGTAAGTTTGACCATAAAATTTAAATTACAGGAAGTTCATCTAATACAATGATACAACAGAACAACAAAAAAACAGTTTTTGTAGGGTTAATGAGGTTAAATCCTAACCAAAAGAAGAACTCGCACAGCTAGCAAGCTACTACTACTATAACACATTGCTCACCCGTGTAAAGAAAAGGGGAGGAAGCAGTAAAGGCAGCAAAATCACTCATAGAAGAGAGACGATAAACACTAGATTTGATTACAGACTGGTGCATGTACTGGAGCAATGCGGGAAACTTACACGGACCAGGTAGGTAGTTGGATAATCGATGCCGATTTTCGTCGCTCGACCGACCTTGCGAGATCAGATCAAAATCTGATACATGGGACGCCGCCGACGCCGCCGCCGTGCTGATCTCCGTGGAAGCAGCTGCTGCGTGCGGAGGGAGGATCGATCTTCAAGGGGACTTCGCTAGCCGCTGGTCGTGGGCAGTCACGCCCGTCGACCGTGCGTGTCTAGTCTCGCACTGCCTACCTGCCTTCCTAGGTTTTATCCGTCCTCCTTTCCTAGGTTTTCCTCAGACCGTTTTCCCTCCGCACAAAATAAAGCCACAAACCGCACGTAGCCCGGGCAATCGCATAACAGACCTCGCCCTGCTGGCGGCCCATGCCGTATCCATGCATCTCTTCCGCCTAGATCGCGCCGTCTTCTTCCCATGGTCGTTGTGCCACTCCCTTTGATTGACGCCCGCCGCCGTCGCCGTCTTCCAGCACAGTGCGGCAGAAATCGTACACCAGGCCACTTCTGGCATCCACCACGATGCCTCCGCCCCATGCATCTTGCTCTGAACCGCACCGCTTCTCTGGTTACGCACACGAGCATCCTGGCCATGTAGGCAAGGTAGGATGTGAACATCAGGATGCTGATATGCCAGCACAACGACGAGATGGCTCCACGGGGATTTGCATTTCGCCTGGAAAAAACGGCCGAAATTTGGCCATTTCGGTCAGGACTGGTATAAGTATTTACCGGACGAAAACTTATTAATTTTAGTGAATTTTGGTAAAATAAATTAAGAAATTTGAAGTTTAGTCGAATTTGCTTGCAAATTCAGTTTTCAGGTCAGATTTCGGTTATTTTTGTTCTAAGTTTCAAATTTTGGTTCTCCCGTTTCGTCCGAGATTTAACTGAAATTTACGAAATTCGGACATTTCGGTCAGGATCGGTAAATTTGCAAAAACGAAATCTAAATCCTTGGCTCCGCCACGCATGGTGGCGGAGTTCATTTGGATCGCCGGTAGCAACGCAACGGATGGCTCCTCACAACCAAGCACTGGCTTTCTCCTAAATCTCCCGTTGAGTAGTCTTTTTTACAACCAACAAAGCATGATGTTGTTTTTCTCAGCACTTATGCATTGTCTTGTTCCACGTGTATCCTCGGCAATGCAATAAAGAGACATATTTTACACGTTTCTCTCGGCATAATGAAAAACGAGAGAACATGTTGCTCTAACCATGTTGTACATCATGAATGTTGAACTAGAGGAAATGTTGAACAGGACAAATTGCTGAACCAAGACCTAACCTGACTCTATTCCAAAATGGCATAATTTTTCCAAAGAATCGCCTGCCAGTCCATGCTTTTTCTTAAACGCTGGAAACACTGTTATTTTTGTTTGTCTAATTAGTGGCATCAGTTCTCTCCACGACTAATTTTTATTATTGTAAATTACTCTTCATGCCATATGGCATTACTAGAAGTAAGAAAATATGACATCAATTACTAAAAGTAAGACATATAAGATCGGATCAATTACCCAGAAAACGAAAATATAGTCAGACCACATGAGCTTTATCTAACATCTCCATGTGGTCTGAAAGTTGTATATGGGATGCAACTACGATTTTTTTGAGTTGAACAAAAAATGTTCAAGTACCAAATAAATGTCCACATGAAACAAAATCACGGGGTGTCTCCATTTGATTGAGAATTAAGATTTTTTGTGAATGATTGAGAATTAAGATAATTCTCACTCGAGTGAGTTTTAGACACAACCTAATTATATAATGTTGTGCATTCAACAAGTATTCTAGATATATAATTATCCTAGATACTATTGGTATTATCTTTATTACACGTTGCAACACACGTGCACATTGCTAGTAAGGCAAACGTAGCAAGTTGGCACCCATGCTCCATTAAGCCCGTTATTTTGAAAACAAAGAAAAAAATGATGATTTAGAGGTGTTAAATTTTTTTGTACATGGATACCTGCTTATGTGATCTACATATTTGCAAAGTTTTGCTAATAGGGGGTCTCAAAAGGAAAAACACTCGGTTTGGATGTCACATTTAACTCTCTTGTGTAGATTATGAATGATACTATATTTCGATGAAACTTGGTTAGTATATTACTACATTGTATATGTTTTCTTTTTTTTAGATTTCAAAATATAGTTTTTACATTTTTAAAGGGCTCTAGGGAGCACGGGCTCCAATAACACTTTTGGCCCATTGCCTGTATGCTCTAGATTTTTTTTCACAAAATAGTATACCTTTGTGTTCCCATTTGTCGATTTCCATTGAATATCTTTTGGCATGACACCATGAATCGCCATTTGAATATGAGTTTTTGTTGAACCTATGTGATTTGAGGTTTTATTATCATCTCTAAATGAATGTTTCGAGTTACCTGTCATCTGCACACTATAATACACACAGGAATATAAGACATCCAGATTAGATTCGCTAGCACCATCAACTTTGACATACTAAGAAGTTCTCAAGCTCTGTATTGTACTTTACGATTGCATTACTGATCTTTCCGTTAATGTGATTCCCTTAATAGTAAAGTTTTGGAGCTCGGGTTACATGAAGCCTTTTTTAATTCAAAAAGGCATTTCCAAGTTTCAAAATATTATTGAAAAATCCTAGATGTATATAGTAATGAATTCTGCTAGTCTAGGCCTAAATCCTTGCCACTATGCCTAATTCCTAGTCTTTGTTTTTTCTTTGTTGAGTGAAGCCTGGGATTTAAACTGGCGTCAGCACTTTCTGTGGAGGCCGGAGGCTGGAGCGATTCGTAACCCTCTGGGTCATATTGGCCCATATGCGGCCCAAGTCGTTGCCAGAAGGTTTAGCTCCGCCATCTCAAATACTCACCCGTTTATAAATATAAGATTTTTTCTTCAGATTCACATGTATCTAAACCCATTTTAGCGTGTATATTTACTCATTTCTCTTCATATGTAGTCCACAATAAAATATTTAAAACATATTCTAATTAGGAATGAGGGAGTGTATCGTTACAAGATCATTGTCAAGGGGAAGCCCAGTTATGGTATCTTTTGTTCTAAATAAATGGCCCTTTGACAAACTTTCATCACTAATGGCCCTCATTAAATTTTAAATCAAATATGGCCCTTCCCCAAAAATGACGCATTAAAAGATGTTTTCAACAGGTAGTAATGCCATTCACTTTGGCTTATCTAAACCTGCGAAATGTAAATACTGCTAAGTCATTTGAATACCACAGGTTTTGAGATTACAAAAACGCATATGCAAATGGAGTGATTCAAATGACTTATCCGTTTCCGTATTTCGCAGATTTAGATAAGCCAAAGTGAATGGCGTGACTACATGTTGAAATAGGCTATTGTGAATAGCGTTTTCAGATTTTATATGTCTATTTCCGAAATAAAGCTAGTGAACACACACCTAAATCGAAAATGCCAACACAAAGAGCGTGGGTGTTTTCTCCGGTTCCTCTAAGAGGTTCTCCAGAATTCAGGATCTTGGTTTTATCTGAAAACGTCTCTATTTTGAATAGCATTATGTCCCAGAGAGTCTTGAACACGTCTCTATCGCCTGAACACAGCTACGACCTGCAGTTCCCAGACGACGATGAGTTCGTCAAGGAGCCACCGATGTATATGTAGCAGCTTTAGTTGCTCGGCCAAATCAAATCAATGCTTCAGGAAAAAGCAAACATGGCCTTAGAGTCTACTATTACACAAAAAAAAATTTGACTTGAATGTTTAACACACGCGACCAACTGTATCACGTTTCACGTCCAAGTTCCTGAAGAAAATTACACCAAACAAATGGTTCTGAATGTATTAGAAATCTACCACAAATGGGATCATTCTTTTTTCCTCCCCGTTCAGAGAGAGAAAACGAGTTCATTTCGAAATTGTGGAGTACTAGCAGGAGTACAACAAATCGAATTTTAATGCATTACTACAATATTACAATGTAGTGAGTACCACACTAAATTTATTTCGGAAATGAGGTCTCTACGAACAATTCAGCTCTTGAACTGTGAAATGTAATTGATGAAAGATGTGATATCTCGAAACGAGGAGCCATCCACTTCAGCAGCAGTGCGGGATACCTCCTTCATCGTTGAAGCCCTCCTTCTCACACCCTCTGTGTCAGTGTCATCACAATTCATCAGCTTCTTCACGGCTTGAGCAATATCCTCTCTACCGATAACGCCATCTGCCTGGATCTTCTCTTTCAGGTTGTACCCAACCTTCCACACTTCGACGATAAGCCGGCTATTGATCGGCTGGTCGAAAGCTATCGGCAGAGTCAGCATCGGCACGCCGGCGTACAGTGCCTCGAGCGTCGAGTTCAACCCGCAATGGGTGAAGAACCCGCCGAGAGAAGGATGGCACAAGACCTTCAGCTGATCGCACCACGGGACGACCATGCCGGCGCTTCCACGGATCAAATCCTGCACACGGGAACACGCGTCGCGGAGAACCCACAGGAACCTGACCTTGCTCTGCGCCAAGCCGGTGGCGATCTCGTCGAGCTGGGCGGACGACACCGAGAGGAAGCTGCCGAGTGAGACATACAACACTGAGTTCACCGGCTGTTCGTCCAGCCAGGCCATGTAGCCTCCTTGTGCGTCTTCTGAATTGGAATGCTGTTCTTTGAGTGACATGAAAGGGATGCAAGGCCCAACGGTGAACACAGGGCAGGGGAGCTCTGGCCTTAGAGAGTCAATGGCACTGCTCTCGAGCTCGTAGAAGGTGGTGAAGATGACACACTGTGCTTTCCTCACATAAGGGTAGGCTTCAAGGATCTTGTCCAACTTTATCTTGTCGTAGTGTGACGGCTCAAGATCGGTTAACGTGATCGATTTGAGTCCAGGAATGTAGTTCTCAATCAAGCTAGGATCGGTGCCATCTGCATAAGATTAATCAACTAGGATCAGTGCCCTCTGCATAACATCAATCGTTGGAGACTTGGAGTAATGTGCAGATTGCAAATTTGTTAATAAGCTAAAGAAGAATACAGTACAGAAGAAGGGAAGCGCTGAGATGCACAACTTGTACACGTACCCGCGATCATGGCATCCGCCGGAGATCCGCGATCGCCGGCAGCCACAGGCAAGCGGTCGAAGCGGTAGTGCACGGAGAACATGTTGGCGCCGACCGCCGAGAGGATGCACACCGGGATGCCCCTCCGGTTGCCGACGCGCACCGCCCAGGGCACGAAGGTGTCGGCGACGATGGCCGTTGGGGGTTCGTCGAGCCGGTCGAGGAGGCGCTCGAAGGGCGTCTCCATCCTGGTGTACACGGCCTCGAGGAACCCGGCCCAGTCGGCGGCGCGGCCGTACTCGGAGGGGATGACGTTGGGGATGGCGTCGAGGCGGACGCGCGCGGCGCCGGCGAGCGCGGGGTCATTGGCGAGCAGGCCGAGCCACTCCTCGGTGACGACGACGGTGGCCGAGACACCGTCGCGGGCGGTGAGGATGCGGCACAGGTTCAGCATCGAGTTGACGTGGCCGCGGCCCGGGTACGGGATGGCCACGAAGTGGCACGGCGGCATTGCCGCCACGAAGCCTATTGCTCTCCTCTTTGGCTCGGAGGAATGCCCAGCTTGCTAGCTAGGAGGGGGCTGCGCGGAAGCGAGAGACAATGCTGCATGCGTGCCTGCTTGGCCATGTGAATCGTGAGTCGTGAGGGGATTCCGCCTGTCCGCCATTGGAGGCACGGTCTCGTGGAGTGGTGGTGGCTGCTACCTCGAGATCCGCCGATGCTGACCAGTTGTGGATTTTTTTAGACTTGGAACACTGGATTCCATTACTCAACAGACGCAGCAATAGTGCTGGTCACCGGGACAAAGTTTGGGAGTTGTTTAATTTTTGGGGAAGCGGACAGAGGATGAACAAAAATGATCAGTTTATGCTCTTGCTTTTTTGTTTTTGACGGGGATCTATGCTCTTGCTGGGTTGGAACATCCAAATGGCCCAAGATCTGAGGTAGTAGGCTAGTAGGTCAGCTGAATCAGGCTGACTTTGGGCTAATCAAAGACTCCCTTAGACTGTTAGACATGGGGTTGGACTGGATCGCCGGAAAGCCCAACATACGTGTTTGGTAATCGGTCTTAATTGGTAGTACTCCCTCCATTCACTAATAACCATTCACTAATAAGACATTGGACCTACTCTTATTTTTTTACTATATATAATGAGTGAATCTATATACAAAAATAAGTCTAAATACATTTGAATCAAGAAAATTGAAGTGGTAGGTCCAGTGCCTTATATTAGTGAATGGAGCTAGTAAGATGGATAACATGGATGACGAGGAGATGGAGGTGGACGACGAGGGGAAGGAAGAGTGCGGGAAAATCGGAGCAAGCCGCCCTCCTTGCCTCTTAGGAAACCGCTCGTCGGGAGAACCTTGACCGATACCTACATTTCATCACCTCAAGGAGATGAACTAGGTCACGAGCGACGCGTCATGGAGATCTCCCCGCGAGAGCTTCGCGAGGGAGGAGGGATGGCCGCCAGCTATGACCTGAACGACATACCATGGCAACAATGATAGCCTAGACTAGTTTGGCAAACCAGTTGTATGAAATATTATGTGTTTATTGGCTCTGTTTGAATCAAATTGTTGGCTGCACAAATAGTGAACTAACGAGCATTTGTAGACATCACATCTGATAACTGGGGCCCATCTGACTAGTGGGACCTGCATTAAATTGGGAAAGAAATAAAAGAAAACTGACAAGTAGGACCCAATTGGGTTCCTGACAAGTGGGACTCGATCTACAATCGACCTAAAAAAGGCCAAGGCCCAAAGCAGAATTGGACAGTAAAAGGCCAAGGCTTAGAAATAAAAAGACTCGAATTATCGGGCTGGCCCAAATAGAGTACCAAAACGGACCGGGCTGATTTTGATTTACGACGATGTGGTTTCGTTATCATTTTGCCACGTAGGATGTGATGTGGCCTGGCCAAACTGCTAGTGACGTTATTGGATCGTAATAAAGGTTATGACGATCCAAAATCGTCATAGACGATTATGACGATTTTGGAAAAAAGGTCATAACTTTTGATGTAGATTGATGACGATGTATTTTTGGTCATCAAATCGTCATAAATGAAAACTAGTGATGATTTCATGAAAAAATAGAGGGTCATGTATCAACATATTTCCTGTTGTGTTAGGTATATACCTAAACACAATTAGTTCTAGGACATAGTGGAGGATGATTGTCATTTAGATGACCATTAAAGAAGGTGGCATTGAACTCTTTGCGAAAGAGGTAGGGGTAGCAACCGTCACTTCTTGTCATCGCTGATGCGGTGGCTACCAACCCCGGTTCTTGACCCAGGTTCACAGGATGTGAGCTCAACAAAGTCAAAAAGGTCAATGTCGCCTGTGTCGAGGTCGTCGGCTGAGTCGTTGTAGGGTTACACACCAACATTCTGGAGCGTTATGGTTACTTCGAATCTCAATTGCTCATGATTCTTAGCTATGTCCCTGAACTAAAAGGAGAGCATAAGTTGCCGCGGCACTCTTTGCCTTCGATAGTCTTTGAGTGCAACTTCTAGCATTCGATAGTTCCGTCGGGGTAAACTTTATCAGGCGGCCGGCCTTTCTCTTGTTTAGGAGTCTCTTGAATCCCTCACTATTTGTTCGCAGGTAACTAGGGAGTACACTTAGGTGGGGTCTATGCAAGGGACCAACGAGCCAAGTCTCTCGGCTCAAGGGAGTATTTTTTTTAACGGGCTGAAGGGAGTATATGGGTTACCCTTTACCCAAAGAGAATGAATGGACCCTAGCAACTAGTGAAGTGGGCCACGTCAGTCTGGAAGCCGCCTGTTAGGTATGGGCCATGCCAACAGAAAGAGCCCATCTTCCGGTCGATTCTATAGATCCAAAACCGGACCAGGCCACGGTATGCCAAATGGTCGGATCGTGGGGCATTAAATCGTGTCATCATCCCACAACATGATCCTATGTAACCGCCCCCGTCATCGTACACGCTAACATGGGGTTGTCCCATATGCATACAAGGCCGACTGAGAATACCCCTACATCGACAGAGTCAAACACATTCACACAACTCTCACTCATACGCGTACCCATTGAGCATACTTTTTCATATATGAATCAAAAACCACCATCAAACATGAGTAGAGTTCTTACATCGTGTGTTACCACTCGGATCCTGGCATCATACTAAAATATAAATCTACTGCCAAAAAAAAAACACCGACAACTAGTGCTCTCTGGAAGTTGAAGAGTTGGCTTTGGCGTAGGCCTTCTCGAGAGTTTCATCAGTTCGTTTGTTCATCTTGGCCAACTTGGAGATTGGTAATGGCAGCGAGTAAAATCATGTGTACATTGGAGTGGATCCTACGAACACCGGCTCATCCAGTGGCGGAGCCAGAACTTCAACTCTATGTACTCATTGCAAAACTGTGTAGTCAAATACACGTATTTATACTATTTTTTATATTTTTACATGAAATCTGCTTGTCTAACCAAAAAAGGTGTGTAGTCATTTGACTACACAGCTCTAGTGTGGCTACGCCTCTGCGCTCATCGTTTCATTAGGGCGGTATGTATATACGTCCGACAACTTCTGAGTACTCTCTCACCGGTTGCGTATTGTGATGGTCTCACCATAATAAATCCATCAATAGCCGAGTATGATCAAATAAAAAAAATGCACATCACGAGCATCGATCCCTTTTTCCTCCGCAGTCGTTCGTTTCTTTAACACGACTAGACCCTGGCCAAGTTGCGCCTATATATGCAACTTTCGAGCATCCAAGTTGTGCCGTCGATGCAAATATCCAACACAATGTATCATTATCATGCGCCGGATAAACAAACCGGCCTGGCCAGAATGAAAGAAAAGCTGCCGAACCAAGGGAGAGTTATCGGCCACTTGCCGTTGTGCGCAACCGATCGAATCTCCAACCACGACGATCGACTTCCTATCGATCCGCCGGGACGTCGTCCGTCGTCTCGATCGTCAGCGGCGAATCAGTAGTTAAATCGTGGGTGGTTTCTGCTGATTCGACTCAAGTGTCGTGACGCACGCAGATGCTGATCGACGATATTTTAATCACCAGTTGCTGTCCAGCTCCGACGTGACATTCCGATGCCGAGGTCGATCGATCTCCAGATTAACCTGTTCCGGCGGTGCTATCTGATGTCGGAATCCGACTGGTTTCCTTCTAGATATGGTGCTGTATTCAGATATTCTTTGTAACTCTAAAATTTAAAATGTTGTAGCTTTAAATCTAGACCCGATGTTGGTATGTATTTCGACAACTTATTTTTGCCTTCAAACACTAGTGGAAACATCATCAACAATCCCGGGTCCAGAGGGTCTTTGGTCCCGGTTTTACAACCGGGATTAAAGGGTTGGGACTAGAGGGGGGTGGCTTTTATCCCGGGTGTCCACGACCCGGGATAGATGGGCCTCCACGTGGGCGCGCAGGGCGGGGAAGCTTTGGTCCCGGTTGGTATTACCAACCGGGACCAAAGAGTTTCTGCTTTTTTTTTCTGCTAATTTATTTTTTAGGGGTTTCGATTTTTTGTTTTCCAATTAATTTATTTTTTAATTTTACTCTAATATTTCTAATATTGTTTTTTTTATTTCCCAAATAGCCACACACATAATCTCTAATTACATATTAGACACTTAATCTCAGGTCAAAGTACTTACCCCGGTCAAACTTCCCGTTCGGTCACCCATCATTAAATTGCTCTAGCCCAAGCACGCTTAACTTTAGAGTTCCTTCCAAATTACCTGTCAAATGAGATGTTAGAACTTACTGATATTAGTATCCTATCAACCATATTAACCCCTGGGTCATGGTGTCACACTTTTTATTGTTTAAATTTTGAAAATTTATTTGAATAAATAACAATGATTATGTAATAATAATATTTGAATAAATAAGAATAAAATTTATTTTACTTTATTTTCTCCTTTTTACATTTAATATGGAATAATTCATATCTTTAAATCCGTAAATCAAAATTTAACAAATAAAATGTCTAAATCGATTAGAAAAATGAGAGGAATCCGAATATGATATCCATATCATCTTTTTCATCATGTATATGACTTTTTGCAACATATTTTTGGTACTTGCTTAATAAAAAAGTCATTTTATACATATTTATAGATGATTGACTTTGTGTGAAGAAGTTTTTTGAAAACTTTGTCAAAACTCATGTTTATCATTTTTCCTATCAACTACACATAAAAGGACTCCATGCCAAAGGATTTCATTTTTTGACTATTGTTTCACTTTCTTTTATTTTGTTGAAAAACGGTCAAAATGCCCGTCGTGCCTATTTATCCAAAGAGGTTGCATTTCTCAAAACTATCGATGGTTCTGTGATATAACCACTACTGGTGTATCTTAAAATGATTTTAGTAAAATTTCAGAGCAAACTATCACACACTTGTAGTTCAAAATTGAATTACTTTCGGAAAATAGGCATAAAGTCCTTTAAATAGGCGAAATGAGGTAGAAACTGAGAAAATTCCTAATATTGCTGGATTATCGATAAAATATGGCCTACTTTGTGTGATAATTGGATGGGTGTCATTTTGCATCATATTTGTTGTACTTGCTTCACAAAAAATGTCATTTTTGACAATTAAAAAATGAAAAATGATATTTATAAACATAATTTGAAAAAACTCATTTCTGCAACATTGTTTGTCACAACAAGACACACCTAAGTCTCAAATATGGGCACATTATCACAAACTATGGCACGAGATGATCATATCTAGGTCATTTGACTCGAAACTTATACATGTCTATAGTCGATTGACCTTTTTGTGAAGAAGTTTTTTGAAAACTTTGTCAAAACTCATGTTTATCATTTTTCCTAGCAACTAGTACACATAAAAGGACTCCATGCCAAAAGATTTCATTTTTTGAGTATTTTTTCACTTTCTTTTATTTTGTTGAAAAAACGTCAAAATGCCCGTCGTGCCTATTCATCCAAAGAAGTTGCATTTCTCAAACTATCGATGTTTCTGTGATATAACCACTACTGGTGTATCTTAAAATGATTTTTGTAAATTTTTCAGAGCAAACTATCACACACTTGTAGTTCAAAATTGAATTACTTTCGGAAAATAGGCATAAAGTCATTTAAATAGGCGAAATGAGGTAGAAACCGAGAAAATTCCTAATATTGCTGGATTATCGATAAAATATGGCCTACTTTGTGTGATAATTGGATGGGTGTCATTTTGCATCATATTTGTTGTACTTGCTTCACAAAAAATGCCATTTTTGACAATTAAAAAATGAAAAATGATATTTATAAACATAATTTGAAAAAACTCATTTCTGCAACATTGTTTGTCACAACAAGACACACCTAAGTCTCAAATATGGGCACATTATCACAAACTATGGCACGAGGATGATCATATCTAGGTCATTTGACTCGAAACTTATACATGTCTATAGGCGATTGACCTTTTTGTGAAGAAGTTTTTTGAAAACTTTGTCAAAACTCATGTTTATCATTTTTCCTAGCAACTAGTACACATAAAAGGATTCCATGCCAAAGGATTTCATTTTTTGAGTATTTTTTCACTTTCTTTTATTTTGTTGAAAAAACGGTCAAAATGCCCGTCCTTTGCCAAACGGTCAAAAGGAAAGAACGATGTTGCTAACCTTTGAATAGATGGGGTGCCTTCAATCCTCTCAAATGGTGCAAAAAATGGGGATTAATTTGAGTGGGAGAGAGGAAAATGGAGGAGAAATGGTGATGAACTCGAGCTAGCTCGGGGTGGAAGAAGATGATATAGCAGGGAGACCCTTTGATCCCGGTTTGTAACACGAACCGGGACCAAAGGTCCCCTGCCAAAGGGGCCCAGCGCTGAAAAGCATATGCGCGCATGTGAGGACCCTTTGATCCCGGTTCGTGTCACGAACCGGGACCAAAGGTCCCCCCCGACCCGGGAGCAATGCCCACGGGCGCCCCACCCTCCCGACCCGGGATCAATGGTGCATTGATCCCGGGTTGTAATTTGGCCGGGATCAAAGGTGAAAACGGAAGCCCTGTTTTCTACTTGTGAAAGTTACTACCCAAGTTTATGAAGTTTTTTTTTTTTGGAACTGAAGTTTATGAAGTTGTCTTCGTAACAGGTGCGAAGCCAGCAAGAAATTTCATTGGAGTCATTCCTTTGAATTTACTGGTGTCATTTCGAAATTATAGGAGTATTCTTCATTTACAAAGGGGACTAGTAAAATTTCATTGGTGTCATTTGACACCAGTGAATACATGCTAGCTCCGCCCCTGCTTCGAATAGAAGTTACCGCGTGGTAAGTTGTTACAAAAATAGGATGGCAGCTAATGTGTTATTGTCCTACCTGCCAAAAAAACAAGTTTTATTGTGGGGTAATAAAAGAGTTCGAAACAAGTTAGTCGAAACATACTATTATGAGATCTAGTTTTGACGTTCTCGTTGTTTTTTTTTCTGAAAAATAAATATACTAATATCAAGAATACTATATTACACCCGACCTCTGCAACAATATAATGTCAAGAGTTAGTTTAGACATTATGGATGCACAAAAAAAAACATGCATGACCCTGCCCAAGCGATCATACACTCGCATCAGCAAGAAACAACCACCACTGTTGGCTACATCCGAACATTGAAAAAGGTCCTCCATCAGCGACATCTCGGACGGGAACAATGCACAAGTGTCGTTGTTGTCCGATCTAACCACAAAAAACAGATCATTGATTTTCACCGACAAAAAGTCTGATCAATATCCACACAATGTCCTCAACAAGGAAATAGCTAGAAGTTTATAATTGGCAAGTACAACCAATGAAAGTCAGACTAGAGTTCTCACCTAGAGATCAAAACTCAGTACTCAAAGAGCAACATCATAAATGAAGTATCCCTGTGTTGTCACCCTCGCTTACTGTGAATAGTACCGCAACTCACCTCGTTGATACAAAGCCAACGATGAAAATGATTATTTTAGCCTATAATATTTTTAACTTCAAAGTTAGCTTTTAGTTTTTCTTTATGTCATCACTTGTTCTTTCATGTAGACTTTGCCACTACATGCTTTCACCGCACTAATGCGTGGGCTAGAAATTCTTCCACGCATGGGGGCTAACGTGGGAATTTTTAGGTCCTTATAATTTCACTTTTTGAAATGCAGCAAAAATCTACATGTAAGTATTTGGTTATACCTTTTATAATTTTGTTGTTGAAAATATGACGAGTGAATTCGGAGGAATTGAGTCAAAAGTTATAATATGTGCCGAATAAGTCCATTTTATGATTTTTTTTAAAGGTCGCGAATGGTCACGTTTACCAAAAAAAGCTAGAAAGTTTGTACGCGACCTCTACATGCATGTATGTTTTTTTTGTAAACTTGCAAATACGATATTTTTTCGAAGTTCAAAAACAAGATCATTTGTTTGAATGTCCAAATTAACATTCTCTCGAAGCTTACATGGGATCAAACCTCAACTTTGACGTCTGCAGCTCCGCAACTCCTTGTTTTCTTTTTGAAACAGGGCAAAAGCTTTGTCTCTATTAAACATTGCTTGAGCGTGTGTATGTGTGCAGGTGTGCCTGCTTTGTATTTCGTGTTTCTAAAGAAAAAAATGTATAAGGTGATTTGACTGATTTCTTGATCCAGTTTGAATCCTAGGTTCATCAAAGTATTTCGTTATGAACTGGGAATCCAGTGATAAGCTTATGATCATGTGTTGCTTTTGTAGACTGAAAAGTAATGTCATCTGTTGCAAGATTAATAGTAGTAGACTTGCAGTCTAACTAAATATTCGTAGTGTATGAGGAAAGTTCAGCGAGGCGTGTGTGCATGTCTACTTTATATATACTTGGTGTTCCTCCAAAAAGAAATGTGGTGAAATTCTCCGGTCCAGCTAAACCTTGGTTCAGCAAGATATTTCACTGTGAAATGTGAAATTGTGAATGGAGTGATAAGTTCATGACTATGTGATGCTTTTACAGACCAAAGATAAATGTAATCTTTCTCCAAATAGTAGACCTGTAGGCTTAGTTGAGTTTGGTAGCTTATCAGGAAAGTTCAGCGAGGCATGCAGCAAGTTGAATTGGTTTTGGTGTTCTACTATTTTATATGCACTGGCCAAGATTACACATGCCCAGATTATTTGGGCGTGTCGAGCTACAAGCGTGAGTGCGTGACTGACGCCGATTGGAAAAGGGAAAGTTGAAATTGTTCTTCCGAGCTCTTTGCCATCTACTGCCACCGAACTGCGCGAGGATCCACTATACTACCGCTGTCGGCGCAAGTGCATGTGGCACCAGGAGTTCTGGCATTTTTTAACGCGAAATCTACTACTCCCTCGGTTCAATATAAGGCACACTGGACTCATCATTTCAATTTTCTTGATTCAAATGTATTTAAACTTATTTTGTATATAGATTCACTCGTATTAGTATGTACTTATGTAGTAGTCAAAATTGAAATGGGTCCAGTGTGCTTATATTAGTGAACGGAGTGAGTAATTTTTCTTTCATGTTAGACTGCATTTCTGCAAAACCATGTGTAGAAGTCGTCAGATCTGGTTTAGCTGAGAAGAGAATCGTTTTTAATTTGTTTCCAGTTTGCTGTACATTCTGACGAGGAATTGATAGAGAACTGCGAAGAGTTGACAACTGTTGTTAAAAAAAAAGGAAGTTGAGAACTACTTTTGGACGACTCTGCTCAATCTGCCGCCATGCGTAAAGCTTCGGTTAGGCAACAACTAATTCGGAGATGATGCTTCGCTTTCCGCCATGGACACCACTTGGAAGCTTCTCTCTTTGATTTGTCCTCTCTGTTTCGAGATGTATGCGGCTTTCCGAAGCCGCTCGGCGCTGGCGATGCATATTTGCCCAAGAGGGTTTGTGCGTACGTGACAATGCTACTACCGTGCATGCACCTGAATAATGTTCTTTTTTGGAAGGGAGGCCGGTCACGATCATCAAACTTGCTATTCTCAACTCAGCATATGAACATAGCCAGGTTTGCTAGCTGGTACATCAGTTGAATCCGTGAATTTCGCAAGCGTTGAGCATCGTTCTTTAATTAGGGACCGGAAAGGAACCTGAGACAATTCCATAATTTTTGCTATCGCTTGAAGATGTGCCTAGCAACTTTCTTTTCCGGGAAAATCAGAGCTTTATTGATTAAATAGTAGCCAGTAGGTGACAACAAAGTTATCATGTCCAAGGATCCACATGGGCACATCACTCCGCATTGGAGTTTATATAACTGTGTGCATCAACAGATATAGACGAAAACACCCGATACAACCGACAGTCACGAAAAGCTGGGACGGCAGCCAACATACACCCAAAGCAAGGGGAAGAGAAAAAACAAGAAAACAAAATGGAGACATATGCGGATTGACTAAACGACGGAGACCCGTAACCGCTGCGCCCTCGCCACGAAGTACCACCACACTCCTAGCAGCGAACCATCGAGTCTCAAGCAGCACCTTCAAGAAGGAGAGTAATCCCTGCTGCCCGAACCAGCGCGCTGGTCCTAGGGTTTCCCCCGACACTCGAGGGGAGTAGATGGGTAGCCACGACGCCCTCCAGGAAGGTATGATGTCGCCCGAGGGCGGCACCGCGTCGGTGTCGAACGAGCCGACAAGGATTTCTCCCGAACACACCCTAACCACAACCCCAGATGATCCCTAGCACAGAAGCCCCGCAAGGAAAACCTCGCCATCCCAGACTCGCCGACCACCACCTTGCGCCACGACAGTCACGAAGCCTCAATCGCCGTCTCACCGAAGTAACCGCCACGAGGTCTGCAAACCGGAGGCGAGGAGTAGCTCGACTCGGGTCAACGATACCGCGGCCGCGCGGGAGGGAACTACCTCCACCGCCGAGGGCGGTAGTCGACCGGACGCGACAGCCGGCACACCAATCCCAGTTAGGTCCGGCCAGGCCCAGCAGGCCCGTAAAGCCCCCGCAGGGGCACACCAGTCCTAATAGGGTCCGGCCGGGCCCAAATCGGGCCAGTAAAGCCCACCACCACGCTGCAACCGGAGCGGCCGCCGTCGTTGCTGCAACCCTGCACGAGCACAACCACCTCAAACTGCAGATCGGGACACACATAGGGCAGGCCAGCCCGCCCTGACCCAGATCGGGCCCGAAGGGGCCAGATCTGGGCCGAGTAGGGCAGCGGCGCCACCCCTCTGCACCCGCCGTCACGCCATGGGAGCAGCCCCTCTGCACCATGAGAACGCGAACCACCGCCATCCTAGCTAGCACCGCCGCCGGAGGAGAACCGCCCCGCGAGGCCTCCTACGGCGCGGGGAGAGGACATCCGCCGCCGCCGGCCCCTGACCGAGCAGCGCTCGGCAGGCGCGCCGACGGCGGCGAGAGGGGATAAGCGGAGCGGGGGGTCGGTGGAGAAGGGGTGGAGCCGCGCCGGCCGCCGCGGGGGCGGCGCGGACGCGGGGGATAGGGGGAGGGAAGGAGAGGGAGAAGAGCCGCGCAGCGGCGGGGGAGGAGCCGGCGGCGGGCCGGGCGGTGGCGGAACCCTAGGGGTCGGGGGAGCGGAGCGGGAGCGGTTCCGCTATGATCTTCCTTTCGAAAGAAAAAAAAACTGGTAGTTGGAAACGCCTTTTCTTAGAGAGAGAGAGAGAGATAGAGAGAGAGAGAGAGAGAGTTATGCTTGGTCTTGTCACAAGACTCTTGTGCCAAGCACATTACATAAGTAATAGTCAGGTGTGACACGAAAAATATTAGGTGAAGTTAAAACATGTATAGCATAATGTCAGCTCACAGAAATAACTTTTTGCGAAGAATAGTTAGCCTACGAAGAGTGCAAGCAGTAGTATCTACACCCTGAAAATTAACAAAAACTAAGACCCTTGAATAAAATATTTTATGTGCACTCTATATAACGTCGAGAATGTAAGAGTCAACAATTGACTCAAAAATTTTGAAGCCACCATATGGACACTAATTTCTGGCCATATGTTCACGTGCTGGCACCATCCGAGTCGTCCAAAGCCTAGAGATTTGTGCTAAAAAAATTTACAGAATGCCCCTCCACCTCTATTCAACATCATTCCTAATCTTGTTACATTTTGTAACATCCCCTTATCTGTTTAGGTATTTTTTTTACATCTTTATGTTTTTTTCTCCCCTCGAGTTCACAAATTTATTTTCTGGGTGTGAATCCATATTGAAACCGAACTAGTTTCAACACATAGCCTAAATGGACTTTCAAGTTTCAGCTGACCTTACATTGAGTCATAAATTGGTACATAGAAATTCCATCATCTAATTGAAGGAGCTATAGATATTTTCAAAGAAATTGCGAAGGTCAAATTGGTTTCATACATAGCTTTATAGTAATTTCATTGATGTTCAATATCAGTCAAATAGAAGCGCCATGATTTGTGCTATTGAAATATCAATGAATCTAGGAAGAGCCATATAGGATTCAACAATAGATACCTAATCATCATAGATACATAAGAGTTAAATTGATGTTTATATACCATAAACCACAATGAAACAATAATACTTGTAAATCCTGTAAGGAACTGAAACTAAACATGAAAGAGACCACAATTCTGTAAGCAACTTGAAAGAAACTATCATTTTTCGAGACAATCTGACCCATTTGTTATTTTGGTAATAAATAAAAGGGTCATTTATTTCCGTGCCCCACTTCGCTTAGTTTTCCTCACTCTTGCCCCGCTCACTTAGCTTTCCTTATTTTTGCCCCACTTTGCTCTTTCAAGGCTCACACATGGCCAAGCGTCTGTTTCCGTCGGGTCAACCTCGTTTGACAGTTACTTGGCTGAGTTGACGAGTGAGACCGCTTAATATGCTGACAGGAAGGTGGGGACGGTGTGGCTTGTAGTTTATTCACATGCTAGGGTTGGAATGTTTAGTCCCACCTTGCTAGTTTGGAGGGTGAACAACCGGTTTATAAGTAGAACTGCGCGCAAGCATTCCAAAAAATGTTTATCTTGGAACTTTTCTATAGTCAAATAGACATTCAGATAAGTCTAATTGATCTAAGAATGGCTCCCAGATTAAACATTGACTTTTTATGGATGTTTAGATAAATATTCCCCGAAATTAGAGATAATTTGTTGATTAAATCAAGATCAACATTTAATTTCTTCTTTTTAGAGATAATTTATTGATTAATACGTGTACGCGCTCTGATTGCCTAATGCACGTTCGAGCCAAACGAGGTTTTTGATGATTAGAGACATTTAATTTGAGGATTAAGATTTAATTACAATTTTAAACTGAAATTAGGAAATCTTAATATTCATATTAGTACTTCTTTCTCCAGTACAAAAGATTTTATTATGACTTCACACAAAATGGGGATTTTGGCACTAGAAAAAGAAATAACAATTTAAAAAATCTTAGAATCTTGCTTTGGCAACGTTGTTCACAATGTCAATACACATGTTTGTGCCAAGTTGGTCATCATAGCAAGAAGCTAGCCATAGATATGGCCATGACCTTAGTTTTTGGCTTGAAAGCCATGAATATCCATACAAGACTAGCTTGTCAAATATTATGGTATTGCAAGTTTATGATTTTTCCTTCAAACTAGTACACTAAAAGGAAGATTCCCCCAGGTTTTCCATTTTTTTATTTTCCTCGATTTATCCGATATTAAAGGGATTGTGAATGAAGCCGGAAAATATTTCAGTAAACCTTTCTTCTTGACATCGTTCCACCTTGCTGACACATCTAGGAACAGATAAATGTGGCCATTTGTTTTTAAAGTGTCCTCCTTCAAAGCATCGAAGGGTGCCTATATACATGATATCACTCAGCAGTCTGCATACGCATAGAGTGAAAGAGAAGAACTTTTCATCTTTCTCAAAATGGTTGACACTTTGTTATAATTTGTTCTTTCTTTTGGGCTTTGGCATTGCAATTTTTTGGAAATATTGTCTTTGCCTTTTGATTAATAAATTATATAGGAGTCGTACAATTTCATGGTAAATGAAATAATGTTTTGAACTAAACATGAATTAGACTAACATGAAATAAAGGTTTTGCCCTGATGTTTGATTGTCAATTTTTAAAAATAATTAAAATGAACATGAATTAGACTAAGATAGTTATTGTTATTTCTAATTAATAATGATCACAAAATTTAAAACAAGGAAGTGCATTAAATGTCACATTTCACTTGTCATTATAGTGATAACAAATGATTCCACTAGAAGAAATAGCCAATACATCTTACATATACAAGATGTTATAAAAATACAAACGTTGTACAAATCCCCCACGTTTCTTGTTAGTGAGATATGAGGAAGGGGAGGACCCATGTGCTTTCTCACGCATTACCCGTAAAGACAACTATATACATACGCAGATCGTTCTTCTTACAATTGAAAAAAATGCACATATTTACATAAGTGATCAACCTGGTAAGTTTATCAACCCGAGTGCGAAATTGCAGGAGTTTTGCCGAAATCGCGACTTGCATGCACGGATTTGAGCACAAGATTTTACGAGATGAAGGTAGATGATGGAGCTGACATGTGAGACCCACTAGCAGAGAGAGAAAACAAATGGTGACGTTAATGAACAGACTACCGTCTTGTGTCAACTCATGTTCAAAACCACTCTCGATCATAGGAAAACCCGCTTCAAGGCATGAAAGGGACCAAAAGTGTCCAGCTTCGTCACTTGAGGGGTTAAGGCCCAGTTCTTTTGCTGGCTTATTTCATAAGCTGCCCTCTCCCAGTTTATTCCATAAGCCGTACAGCTTATTACATGCGGCTTCCAGATTAGTAATGAGATAACTAGTTTAGAAGCCCCAAGCAATAAGCCGGGCGGCTTATGAGAGAAGCTAGGGGAGGGGCAGCTTATGGAATAAGCCAGCAAAAGAACTGGGCCTAAGTTGTCCGGTGCAGGTGAGACTTGTGAGACCAAAATTGATCAACCCGTTAAGTTAAGAGATGAAAAACGTAGTTTACTCCTTTGTATATGCACCAATGTATGTCTTTATTGGCTTGTCTATTCATCATTGGCCTAACATTTTCAAATCTCGGTCACAATTCAACTATCATCATCTCAAATCACTCCATATATTTAAAACACAAATCAAATTTTCATTAATATTTTACTAAAGTTGCACTAATTCAGACTGTTTGGGTGTAATAGTCTGAATTTTCAATTACCGAGATTTTTTTCCGCCACCTACAAATTAGCAAATGCATTTTCTTTTACCTTCTGGCGAACACTTGAAGGGCAACGGCTGCCACGTGTCAGTGCAAGTGCTCTCGATCCACACGGCACCATGCAAGATCTGCATACTGTATGCATACACAGTGAGATATCTTAATTTGCGTGATGAAATCCTACCACGCGGCTTAAAGCTGCGCAATCAGCATAGTTAAACTAACCAGATGCACTGTTAGTTCAGCTAAGCTCGAGCGGGCGAGCTGCCGTTACACATTCAGATTCTTACAACGTTTTCACTGCTCCACGTATTGCTCCCATTAGCAGGAAAGGATTCTTCTCTGCTCCTTTTTCTATAAAAAACCTGGCCCGGAGTTCGACTCGGCAGGCACTAAACAGAGCTATGCTGCAATATTTCTGGAATCTACGAATCCAGCGGTGCCTGGCCCACGTTACTCACACTCTCACACACAAATAATTTGGTTGCAATTTGCCTCCCACGAGCCTATATATAGGGGTTGAGTCTCTCCATTTCAACTCATAGTCTCTTCCTTGGTTCACTTGATCCTTGACTTGCTAACGCACCCTGCCATTTCAGCTCATAGTTAGTCACTTGCTATATCTAGAGTTTCAGACTAAGTCCAAAAGTTCTGTCGCCATGGCTTTCTCTGGTGGTTTCATGGAGAAGGCAGGGCCTTACATCGCCATGATCTGCCTGCAGTTCGGCTACGCTGGCATGAACGTCCTCACAAGGTCTCCCTCAACGGCGGCATGAGCCACTACGTGCTCGTCGTGTACCGACACGCCTTCGCCACCATCGCCATTGCTCCCTTCGCTCTCGTGCTGGAGAGGTAGCTAACTACCCATTTTGTGCTAATCACCAGCGTGGCACGACGGTGCTTGGTTGGCCTATATATAAATTTTCCTCTAATTAACGAAGCTGATGATATGCAAAATTGCAGGAAGGTGAGACCGAAGATGACGTGGTCGATCTTCTTCCAAATCTTCGTCCTTGCTCTGCTCGGGTACGTGTTGGCCTGCCTGCATCATGTCATTGATCACCTTCAGTCCAAATGTTAAGCTCCAGTTATTATGGACTAGGTGACACGTTTGATAATCACGTTTGAAATGGCACGCTCACTAACTTTCACCTGTAATTGTTGATTACTGCAGACCGGTGATCGACCAGAATTTCTACTACGTCGGGCTGAAGTACACCGGCCCGACCTTCGCCTGCGCAATGAGCAACATCCTGCCGGCGATGACCTTTGTCATGGCTCTCATCTTTAGGTGCAATTTAGTTACCAACTTAATTAATTTGCATACGGTGCATGCGCGTACGTGGAAACGATAATACTTTTGCTAACGTTTTGCATGCTGTTTGATTGTGATTTCTCTATAGGATGGAGAAGTTAGAGATGAAGAAGCAGTGCCTGGCCAAGATCATCGGAACGGTGGTGACGGTGGCCGGCGCGATGCTGATGACGCTCTACAAGGGCCCGCTGATGCACCTGGCGTGGACCAGGCACTCTCAGGGCGGCGGTAGCGCCGGCGCGGAGGCTTCCACCGTCGTCGACCCCACGGCGAGGGAGTGGTTCCTCGGCTCCCTCTTCGTCATCATAGCCACCCTCGCCTGGGCCTCCCTCTTCATCCTTCAGACCCACACCATCAAGCGGTACACCGCCCAGCTCTCCCTCACCACGCTCATCTGCTTCGTCGGCACCATCCAGGCCATCGTCGTCACCTTCGTCATGGAGCGCCGCCCCTCCGTCTGGACCATCGGCTTCGACATGAACCTCCTCGCCGCCGCCTACGCCGGCATCGTGACGTCGAGCATCGCGTACTACGTGCAGGGGATGGTGATCAAGAAGACGGGGCCGGTGTTCGCGTCGGCGTTCAGCCCGCTGATGATGATCATCGTGGCGGTCATGGGGTCCTTCATCCTCTCCGAGAAGATATACCTCGGGGCCGTGCTGGGGGCAGTGGTGATCGTGGTTGGGCTCTACGCCGTCCTCTGGGGTAACCACAAGCAGACGCAGGAGAAGAAGGTGCCGTCGCTGCCGGTGGCCGCGAATGGACACAGCGCCGCGAGCACGGAGATGAGGATCGGCGCGTCCGGTGCCGGAAATGACAGTGACGCGACCGGCGGAATGAGGTCGGCCTCCAACGGACGTGGAGGCGGATCAGCTAGTGCAGTCTGATGGACTGAGAACCCCAATAATAATTTGTGCTCTTGACATGAGAAGACGTTGTCGTCCAACTCTTAACTGCTCGTCCACGACGCACGCACTAGTGCCCGTTCGGATTGGAGCTAGGTTTTCTGCTTGGAATCGTGCTGTTCTCCTTGGAATTCCCAAAGTATAGCCACCATCAGAAGGGCCAGTTGATGGCTCGCATTTTTGCTTATAATATGTATGATTGAGCAATATACTACACTATATGAATACTTATTTGTTACTATCACTTCTACCTCTTTGTTCATCGAAGAGTGATGTGTTTTGCATTTTCTACCTTTCCAGTATGTTGCAGTAACCCTGCAAGATGCATTCTCATGGTCTTTATCGAAGAAAATAAGATACATTGATGACACCCTGTCTGACAATGTTATGAGAATCCAATATTATTTAATTCGATCGGTCTCCCAAATGACACGAACGAGTTGGTGGTATCCTTGCGGCAACGAAGCATAACCAGCTGGATAGGCATGAATCACACGCAGCAAGTTGCACGTTTGCTGCAAGCTCTCGAGTGCTGTGATTACGCAAGTACACACTACAAAAGCACAGTCGATCGTCACGGAAGATTCATTCGAAAGTACCTTTCTGTGAAATTCTGCTTGTGCAACAAATGCAGGTATGCCGTCACCCAGAATGTTGTGTCTCTTGTACATGGAGTTGGATTCAGACTCCACTGAGCATTCTAGTGCCACTTTTGACACTTGTTGCTTTCTGGTAACTAGAGCAATCACAAGCTGGTAAACATGCAGAGAACAGTAGATATGTAGGAGTGTCTCTAACTGAGGGTTGATAACGGAAGTGTGTGAAAGGAGCTTGGAGGCACCTCAAACTTGTTCAGGTCGGCCTAGCTAGTGCCTAGTGCCTACCTGGTTGGTTTGCTCAAATAAGAAACGAGCTGAAATATATTTTGCGATGAAGGGTCAATAGTATCATGAAAAGAGTAAGTACACATGGCCTCTCCAACAACTTAATATCAAGAGAGTTATTCGAGACATCGAGTATGCACCATATAAAGTATGAAAATGAAAAAGAAAACCAAGATGACACGCAACAACCGACAACGACATCAACCACTGCCCCAACGATAAATGGGCCACTAGAAGGTTCTCCAAAGCGACACCTTAAGTAAGGGTAACAAAACACAAGTGACATCATCGCCGGATCCGGACAAAAACCAGATCATATGTTTTCACTCTGAATAACTGAACAAGTTCGTGCAATGCCTTCAGCAAGGTGATCATACCGAAGCATCACAATTGTTAGCTACAACCAGAAAAAGGTCAAACCAAGAGTTTAAATCTCGGAACTCCAGTCTTACTACTCAAGAAACATCACCAAACCTCAATCATGATGTGATGGACATGGACATGTACATGTGTAAATTATAATAGATTATTTTCGTTAAGGACGACATTTTTTCGACCGAAACATATACTCTTGAGAGCCTATTAGAATGCCAACTAAATGTAGCTGTTATGTATATAACTCTAGTGGTCTTGCAGCCTTGTATTAGCTTTGGTGCTATCCTTTAGCCCTTAGCTTTGTACCATAACTTTTCTTGAAATTTGTAAAAATAGAAGGTAAACCTACTTTACGGCTTAAAAATAGAATATCAGCTAAACTAGCTTCATTTTTGTTCTTGTCGCATGACGCCCTTTCACACCTTTATGGGGGTATTATAGGATTTTAAAATTCCTTTACTTTTCTTGGGAACATTAGTATTCTGCTTTTAGTTACGAGAAACGCCTTGCCTACTGATCCACTTGTTGGCTGATATCCAAAATTCCAGATCCACCTGTAAAGTGACGCGGTTTCAATGGATTAGAGACTTTTTATGTTGGGTTTAAGCAAGAAAATATCAAAACCTTCTGCTACTCTTGCCTCTTTATAGTGAAAGAAAAACTGGACAATAGCTATATCATGAAGAGAAAAATCAGAAACTTGAGTACAACTTTATCATGAGTATTCAGTTTCATGATCCAATTTTGTTCAACCTTCTGCTACTCTTGCCTCATGTTGGATGATAGAGATTAAAATGTTGATAATTAGAAAAAATACGGTCATTATTGAAAAATATATTCTTTAGAAATCTCATAAAAATAATGAACAGATGAATCAGTATGAAAACACCAATTTACGAAACCAATAATTTTTTTAAAACTTCTGAGTTTTTAGTCATCTCGGTTTCGTCAGATTCATTGTGTATATTTTTTAGTTTTCTCTTGCCAAAAAAAAAAATTGAACTTTACAAAACCTCTAAAGTTCATGCGACCATCTAAATAAACCTCTTACAAATTCCACATGTTTCGAAATCATTTAGATTCCACAATAGGTGGCATTTCTGTCATGCGTTCTTCAACTACGGTTCAAAGAGGCTCTAAGCTGGCAAGAAATGCGAGTATCTTGATTCCAGAATTTATGATAATCAGCTTATAAGATCAATTTGGGAGCTGTCGTGACCTGTGAGCTGACAAAACATCTCTACGGCGATAGTCAAGATAAAACCAGCAAAAAATCATGCGCGTGAAAGCCCCTCCCCACCAGGCTTAAATCAAACTCCTTCCGCGCATTCGGTGAATCTTTTTAAGGATACGTCCAATCAGACGTATCAGTTTTAAGAAGGAGAGACCAAGACGCTGATTACAACGCGTTTAGGCACATGCGCCAAAAAAATGCCACTCCACCAAAAGAGGAAAAAAAGGATCCCTCGCTAACCCTCCACCTGTGTACGGGTCCTAGGCTACCTCTAAACTTCCTCGCTGTCTGCCACAGGTTAGATTCGGCCTCCACCATCCTAATCCTAATGGCAGTCTCCACTGAAGGTCTGTGACCCTCGAAAACCACACCGTTCCTATGTCTCCATAAACTTCGTTACCTCCGGGGGTCTTGGCTGGTAGCCAATGCGCTAGGTGATCATCATGGGCGGGAACCCAGTATGATCTACCCCACGTGCCCAGAAAAGAGTGCCAAACCAGAAGGAAGCTTTACATGCATGGATGGCCTAACCAATATGCAACAAAATAGATCCAATGAAGCTATCGCAGATGCGGGAAACCGTCGCCTAATTCACGCGTGGCGCCGGCCGCCGCGCGATGCCGGAACAAATTAGATGAGCCCACGCGCGCGACGCCCCATTAATCGATCGATCGATCATGCTCTGGGAAAGAACTTCCGGCTCTTTCGTGCAGCTCAACGGCCAACGTACGGGGCGTGCCGCCATTGCTGGCCAGCTTCTCGGCTAACGGCGTCACGTTGCTGCTTAATTATCCAGGTCTCTGTCTCATCCCTACTCGGACAGCACCGATCCACTGAGGGATTCACCGTTTCCTGCATATAAATAAGCAAAAGAGTGCGGGAATGAGATGCCGATACGACAAGGAGCCAAATCCGCTCCGCGCTTTGGCCGAGATACGTGAGAGTTGGGGCTTGGTAACTTCGGCGCCATTGACGTCGGCGAAGGCCAATGGCTGTGGGTGTTCATGCGGGTGACCGAGCTAGATGGAGCATGCATTATCATTACTTAATTAGCATGGAATCTCGGTGATGTCAAACGAGATGAAGTGTTGATCATCAGGCGGGCCGGGACGATAGGAAGTAAAGCTAGCTAAAGCGTGCTGGGACTCCTGCTACCTGCCGGGCATGCATGATCGATTGAGATTGCGTTAACGTTGTATATCCAGTTCCATACGTCTACCGCCACGAGATGATCCCATCGGTACCACGTGTGTGCCAGGTTCCGTCAATCCGTCGCTTCATCCACTCAGACGGCCCGAGAGTTGATCTCGTTCCATCTGGGAGCTTCTGTGAAGCGATGTACGGTGTCGAGCATATATTTGGTTCTCGACTCTAATGCGAGCATATATAGTGATAATCTCGCCTCTCAACAAAAGAATCTTGTAAGATTCCAGTGTCTCTAATACTTTTCTTTACACACACCATTCAGATCAAAGGTACTGTACTATCTAGACAACCAAAATTTCTATGTATTATTTTCATACACTAATTTTCAAAGGGCTCCATCAAATTTATTACAAAAGTATTCTCATGCAATTTTTTCTGTACTCGCTACAAATTCTCGTAACACTCTTCTGGACCACCAAATGTCTATGTTTTCCAGTCAATGTCTTTGGGTTTCTTGGAGTTGCTAGTAGCTTTGCACGTGCAATGCACGAATCTAAAATATAAATCTCATTTCTAGTTTAGTGAGTTTTTTTTGTTACCAAAGCAATAAATTTCATGATTAAACCGTGTAACGATGTGGAACAACATAAAATCCCATCATTTCAAATCCACGAAACACAAAATAATACTCCATCCGTTCCTATATATGAAGGGTGTGTAAGTTTTGGCACGAAAATTAAAGAATGCTCGTATAGGGAAAAAAGTTACACCAGTTTTGGACGGAATTACCTCTGCCTAATTGGCGTGGGAAAAATAGATGATTGTATGAGACAAGGAAACATAATTAAATCTATTTTTAAAAAAATATTTGTGGTGGAACGAAGTACACTCTATTATTTCAGATTTTTTTCTCAAAACGTTAGACACCTTACATCAAGAAACAGAGGGAAGTAATTATTATCTGTATAATTATTACAGTTCAACACCAGTTCAAAGCGATAGTTAAAACCAAATTGTAAGTAACCTAGTACACTATTTAATATTCAGGAAGGCCCATCTCTTTATGCGATCAATAATTTCTCATTCCAAGAAATGGATTTTGCTTCGCTTCATTGTCTTGATACTATATAATAAGTATAAAAAAATCATTTACTAAACTCAAAAGCATCCTACACATGCATTATACAACACTATCATATATAGTTCATGTTCAAAGTGTGTGCAAATGAGCAGGGTTGAGAATATTCACCGTGGGTATCGGAAAAATGACACAACACTTCATACATATAAAATGTCACAATGATCATTGAACAAATCAGGTAAGGTTATATTTTGTTTTAAAATTTGTCATGTAAACCTATAAAATAGTAATCCGGATCAACAGAGCAACTAAACTTCCTCCATTGTTTGCATAGAATACAAGAGAACATGGTAACGACTCTGTTCTATTTTTCTTATATAGTGCAATAGCATTCATATTTACAAGCTTACAGATTTACTTAATGAGGGATACATGTCATGCAGTAATACACTCGTCATAATTATGTAGTGGTAAGACCTACATAGTCTTAGCAGGAAGCTCCTCTCCGTAGCCCCTCAACGTGAAGCGCAGCAGGTGGTAGCAGCATAGGTCGCCACCTACGCGGAACTTATTGGTAGCCAACCTGAATTTAGGCAGGTGAGAGAAACAAGATAGCCAATATATTTTTCAAGGACACATGATTTGTTTGCTCATCCTATAATTTGGGGAGAAAGTCAAGTCAGAAACATAATAACAAACCAGTACAGAACGTTCGTGCTCAAGTCAAACTTCCTCGTACTCGTGTTCACCTCAGGGGCGGACCCAGAAAATATTAGGAGTTGGGGCAAATCAAGTGATCCACATTCTTTGTATAAATTTGCAAAATCTGAAGGAATTTCTATAAAATATAAACAAATACTATAAGATATCGAAAAAAAATAGTGGGGGCCTAGGCCCCTACTCAGCTACACTTGGGTCCGCCCCTGGATCACCTTGTTCCTCCAGCAGCTTGACATCTATCCTTCTCAACACGGACAGCGTCCCGGTGATCAAGAGAGTACTATTTTAAAGAAATAAAAATGGAAGTGTGAAGCATTTCTTTCTTATCCCTGTTGCTCCAGAAATGAAAATCCCTTGGCTTCTACACTCGTTGTTTTTGAGCTTGTTCCTTGGAAAAGTCAAGAAGGTCCCTGAAATATAAGGCGACAAAGCTTAATTCACTTACCAGCATTTTACAAAACAAACTCTACACAGTAAGCATACCCAAGCATCAGCAGATTCTCACCTTACTTTTTCCAAATATATCTGCACCCGAGAGTAAATCAATGTAAGTGAAGATTTATGAAAGTGAATCTAAATTAAGCATACAAGGATGGTATTTTTATTATTGCAGAATTCACAGTCCTTGTAGTAAAGTCTGGTGGTGTTCTTGAACATTTAAAAATACCATTTACAAGTCGCTGAACCAGACCAATTTTCATGTCACTGTGGTGCAAGATGCTTGGCCCCTGTCAATATCCAAACTAAACAAATACGTAAGGGCAAACGTGAAGTAACACATTCAATAATCATCACATTCTAGCTGCAGTGTATACAATTGTGAAGCTCAAATGAAGTTAGTACAATTACTAATTGCTATATTTATTAGGAGGAGAAGTAGACAAGACGTAGCAAAAATCGATACAGCTAGCAAAAAAAATGCAACATCAGAGACGAAACTTGTTTAAACGTGTCAAGAAGCTTCTGGATCAGTAGTGAGAAACAAAATGGAAGAAAAAAAAACAATTGCACTAATATCACGCTTGTATTGGTCATAAGTCATAACTCATAACCACCTAGGAATCAGTCTGCAACTAACCCTTCGCAAAGTAAATTATGCAGAAAACTTGCTATATAATCAAATATCAACACGATGACATGGATTTAAACTGCCACTACCACTGCTGAGTAACCACAAATATGCAAAGCAAACAACACTGGGCAAAAGAGCATACAGAGTGCATTGTACTTATAAAGAAATAAGTAACTCGAGTAAATGTGTCTGGCGTCCCTTGGAACTTGTCCTTTGGCAAGTGAAAGATGTGTAGCCATCAGAACATGGAGTACACACAATACTTACGATTGCTCTGATGTTTCCTCATATACACGGTCATGGCGAAATGTATTGATCACTCCAGCTCAGATCCTAGAAAGTAGTGTTCCCTAGCCCGCTGTCGTTTCTTCTCAGATGCAGTGCAATGATCTGGCTCCACGTAGCTTTGTCTAGCTGAAACAGTTTAACAGTCAGTAGAAAAATAGTAAGAATGGTACCAACACATAAGTGCCATGCAAAATATGATTGAGTTTACTGGTAACGGCCAAAAAATCACATTTTGTAATATTATCTGACATTTGAATGGAGCAACATGAGGTTTGAGTTTCAGTACAGGGAGTCTGTTTATATGGTGTCGCATAGATGAGGCAGTGGCGATGACAGACGGTGTGTAGTTCTCCGTTGTTGTTGGTCGCTCATAAGCATCATTCCTATGAAGCCAACTAATGTCATCGTCTTCTGACAGATTGGGGCTTCCTATCGACATGAAGAGGATAATTAAAATTGAGTAGTGCAGCATTCAAATTCAGGGTGTTTCTAGGTGCTCGGTAGTTATGGTTTGTCCTGGCCCCATATGCTCCATACCTACATTGTGGCATCAACTACATGATATTCCCAAAGTACATCTCATAGAGAGAATAATTAAATTTGAGAAGTGGTGGATAAAAAATTGTGGAGGTGACTTACATACCTAGTGCATTTGGCGTTCGCATATGCTGAGTAATGCAGGACTGTCCCGACCCCATCTGCATCACACCTACAGTGTTTGTAGAGAGAAATGATGATACTGCAAGTGAAGGTTGGCGATGTATTCACACAATCACACTGAATATAGGAAGCGACATGTAGTTCCAGTTCCATCTTTGGTTGCATGCAGAATAATTCTTACAAACCTGAGGCAATAAGATAATTGTTTTGCCCTTGCTAAAGAAGCCAGAATCTAGTTACCGAATAATACATGACGTTTGCCTCTAAAATTTAATTGTCTATGACGCTATGTGCCCAATATTTGTAGGAAAATAGACATACGTTACCTCACAGTGATATTGCCGGTGTTTATTTATGTCAAACTGGAAGCAGTGGCTGAAATACACTGAATTGCAGTAAAATATATTTAGATCATCTTCAACGTCTTCTAGCACATCAACAATCTTGATCCTAATGTGACCTATCCTATTCTCGCTGCGACCTGCTCATGCCAGAAGGAGTAGAATTGGTTACCCAAAATTAGATCAGCCGTGTGTGCGATGGGGTGTGAATACTGAATGTGGTAACTGTAATCAAATCCGAAGGCAAAATCTGACAGAAATTGAACAATGGGGTGAACATCCTACCTGAAGATGAACAATCTTACTGAGCTGGTCTACAGCGTGGTTGGCGACGTGGGGGGACGGTTTAGGGTACGCGTTCTGACGGAGAACGACATCGGCGCGTGGGTGGGCAGCGGTTCGGGTAACATCAACGGCGCGTGGGTGGGCGGCGGTGCGGGGAACAGCGGGGCCGCGTGCGTGGGCGGCGGTACGGAGAACAGCGGGGCTTTGTGTGGAGGCGGTTGTGTAGGCCGTCTCCTGGAGATGAGGCACCACGTGTGGAGGACGGCGGCGGCGACGAAGTACGGCTTCGACGGGAGCAGACTCGGGGAACGGCACCGGCGGAGGTCGATGGCGTCGATGGGAGCAGAGTCGGGGGTGCGGGGAACGGCACTGGCGGAGGTCCATGGCGTCGACGGGATGAGGGCGTGCGGAGCAGAGTCGCGGTGCGGGCTGCCTTTTTTTTCCGTTTATGATTTGATGCACAACATACATCATTGGGCTTACATGAGCCGTTGGATGTCGGCTGGTGTACGGTTCAGATCCTCCGGATCTGACAGACTCTGTCTTTTAATATTAGTGGAGATGTTGAAACAGATTTTTCGTCATCTACGCGAGGAAGGTTTGACCTGCTGCAAAAAAAAAAGTTTGACCTGCAGAGCGGACGTGTTGAGTCCCGTTTTTTTTTTTTTAGATTGTGTTGAGTCCCGTTGATTGTGCCTTTTTTTTTTCCTGTAGTTGAACGGTGCTGACGCGGACACGGGGTTCGTTCGGCAGAGTTTTCGTCCGCTCCTACAAATGGCTACGCGTACATTTTGGTAAGGCTAGTTTTTATGTTGACGGTTAGATCTGAATGAGTGGGCCTCATCGTAAGGTGGTAATTGGTCTTAATTGTTTTGTGTACGCATGTCGGGTGCGCTTAGCGAAGAAAATGTTCGCTTTTTTAATAGTAGTAGAGATAAAGTTAGACATCGCCAATATTTTTCAAAATCATGGCTTCCAAAAATCATATATTGTGTTTCTTATGCCATTGCAAGACAATTTTAGATGAGACGCTGATGATCAGGAATGTGGAAATCCATACAGCATGTTGAAAATGTAAATTTTAAAATGAAATAGTGTATGAAAAAGGGGGAAATTTAAAACATGAAAATAGATAAAAACAACATGTAGATATAGTTTTCTCAAATACAGGAATCTATTTGGTGTTTTAGAGATGACACACGTGTGTGTGTGCAATAGGACAAAGAAATCATGCCCCGTATCTGTTATGAGAATCAAACCAATGACAACACAACCAATTGAGTATAATAATAGCTTCACCAAAATGGTCGATTTATTTTTACATGTGTTCTAAGCATATGAGGATCCATTAGTTACTCTCTAAGTATTGTGTTTAGCAAAGGATAGCACCTGTAAGCAAACTAATCTAGACTCTTTAACCGGTCGGTGCGTGTACGGCTAGCTATTAGTTTTGGCCGGGCTGGTTCAGTCATGTTGGACACAAAGACCTTCTTGCTTTATTGTAAGACAGTGTTCAGTATCATTACTGGCCTCTCTACAAAGTGGAAGAATACGAGCACGAGGATAAATGCGAGGCTAGCTCTTCGCTCCAAAATGTTTCCATTTATATTATATTTTATCATTTATGTCCAACAAAATGTTCCTGCAACCTCTAACATTTGTTGTAGTAATGTTCACCATCCATAAAGTATGTCCATGGATGATAAATAACAATATCCATGTAAAATAAAATATTTGCGCGACTTCTAAATATTGCTTTGTTGGATGCAAATAATCCATGCGGTAAATATACATATAGAGCACCGTCTATGAAATATACTCGTCAACTTAAGATCCCTCCCCACTAAAAAAGATAATAAATCGCTTCATGTTAAATTGTAATTTTTTTGTTAATAGAAAACATCTTACAAAAATAATGTAAAATTTAACATTATTTTTCAAAAAAATGGTAATAATAATAACCATGAATTGTATGTCATTGAAACACATAAATATAAATAAATTAAAGAACAAAGAAAATATGACAAAATTCATAGTAAATGTAAGTGATATTTTAAATACGAAATTAATTTTTAATAAAACAAAGTGTCATCAAAGGGAAGAATATAAAAAGCAGGAAAAACTGAAATAGAATAAAAAGATAGGAAAATAACAAAGGTGCCCAGTGCGAGTACTAGGCTTGGCCAATAGGAGGAGGGTAGCCTGCGGAGGACAACCGATTGTACTGGACAGCTGAGACATGCCCATAGCAAGACTTCGTTTAAACCACCACAATTTATCAGTAATTTCTATACAACGCCCTGCAACGTCGTCGTCGATTAGCACATACTTCACATTGGCGGGACGACCTAGTAAGTTGTGTTGTTATTTTTATTTCCCTTGTCTTTCTGATTTTTTTGTTTATTTTCCTATTTTTCTTGTTATTTTATTTTATTTTTATTTTAGAGGATTTTCCTTTTTTCATGTTTGGTTTTTTTGTTTCCTTTTTATATATTTTTGTTTTAAAACATCATTTTTTTGTAATACATAAACACATTTTTAAACCAAGTGCAAAATTATTTTCTACCTAATGAAAAATATCATATGAACTTTTTTTTTTGACATGTGAATCATTTTTTAAACTGCACGAACCTTTATGAAACCTCGTGAACATTTTTTAAACTACACTGACATTTTTAAACCACATGAACATTTGCGAATTCGAGCAATATTTCCTCTCAAGCTTGTAAAAGAAAATTCATATATAGTATAATTATTTTCCATAATGAATTTTGAGATTTTTTTGAAGAAAAAGGTGTGTTAATGGGCTGCGCCGAAGGTCCCATCGGACACAATGGCGTAGTATATGAGCTCACCAATTTCTGGTCCCGTGTCTATGGTTGAGTTATTTGGGCTGAATGTAAGCAAACCAACTGGGCCAAATAGTAGTACTCCTTTGTCCCCGAATCATATATCCTTGTCTGTAGTCTCAAAAAAAAAAAAAATCCTTGTCTGAATGCCCTAAAAAATCCTTGTCTGAAATTCCCTCAAAAAATATCCTTGTATGAATTACCCACAAAATTATCATTGTCTGAAAATTCTGAAAAGAAAAATGATCTTCATGTTTTTTTAAATGAGGCAAAAAAAATAACTTGCCGTTTTCATTAATAAAAAAGAATATAGAGTTGTCCGGTTTATTAGCGGGAAACTAGCCGTAAACCGCAACAAACACTCTCAACGACCGTCATGGAACACAACCGTCATGAGGGAACACACAACCACCCTGGCTAAGTACACAATCTGCACACACACACCACCGAAGTGAGAGTCGTCGTCGAGCTTGCCCGCTTGCGTCATCGTCATCTCTGCAGCGACTCCGACTTCACCAGAAGACCACCAAGGAGACCCTTGCCGAAGCGGTGTCGAGAAGACCATGTCGGACTGTCAACCACATGGCTCTTCACATAGCGACATACAACTCCGATTTTAAAAACGAACTCCAAAAAGTAGATGCATAAGACCTGAATCGAAAAAGATCTTCATGATCGGACTGCCCCGTGCAAGTCATCGTCGCCGGATCTCCATGTTTGAATTGCGCGGTAGAATCCCTTGGAATAGTGCCGGCAAAACTGAGTCTCTAAACTTTCTTGAGGGAGAAACGTGTACTCACTTCTCAGTTCTCTTGTGTATGTATTTGTCTGGCCTATCCATGAATGGAACAGAGGTGAGATCACTCATCGGAAAATTAGTGCACGCACAAGATTCTTTTTTTAAAACAAATTAGTAACCTTTATTACTTAGTCAATCAAACTTACATCTTCCACTAATTGTAGAACAAGAAACATAGGCGGATTATCTAACCAAACATTATTGGTATCTAAATCTCTAGGTTGTGGTATAATATGCGCCGCCATGTTTGATTCTCTCGGACAGTGGGCTGTCGAGCTGAACCCTGCCATGGTCATCCGACACTCGTCCAAATACGCCGATCCGACGATCTTATGCTGGCTTGGGTCAGCTAGAGTCTGTATCGCCTTCGTGCAGTCTGATTCTACATAAACGTTGGTGCAAACAACGCGCTTGGCCTGCCGAAGACCATCACGAAGGGCTTTGGCTTCAGCGGTCGTGACGTCTATCACGCCATCGATCTCCATTCGACATGCTCCCAAGAACTGACCACCCGCATGCATCTCAGATCACACAGCCCAAAGATGCCCTCCTTGTCTCCAGATTTACCGCAGCATCATTATTCACTTTAACCATACCTGAAGGTGGTCTAGTCCAACCTGGTATTCCCCATTTGTTCTTCAACGCCTTCAAATAGTTCGCGACCATGGATTTTATTTACAGCGCCATGCGGCTTGCCGTGGGAGCTGCTTGCTGCTCCCGCACGCACAAGAGTCTGGTCGATGAAATGCACCTCGTCCAGCTGAAGCGGAAAAACTTGGACCCAGCGCCCGGTTCGTTCGTCAGAGCACACAACAAATCACACGATACCAGTCAAGCGGCATTGCCGTCCCACAGAAATGTGGCCCACGGGAACACACGCATGAACCATCCATCCTTCGCTCTCCTCACCAAACACCAATCATTTAAGTGGTAAAATTGAAGAGAAAAATAGTGGTTCAGGTTTTGTTTGGCCAGGTTCTGGAGCCTGGAGGAAATCAGTTCTGACCTACTCCCGACCTCTTTGCGTAGAATGTGAATATGTGCACTCAAGTTTGCACATCACAGTGTGGATACAATCTGAATCATAGCACTAGACTAGAGGATAGTGCAGTTTGGCAATGTCTGACATTTCAGTCAACCAGGTACTGCAGGCGCCCAACGGTTTCAGCAGGCACTCTAAAATGAAATCAGCAGCAGCACCTGGTATCTCACAGTGGTTGGTGAGCCTAGGCCGGAAGGCCCTCTGCAAAGACAAAGCAAACATCGGGTCTTTTTGTGCGTGACATGGACATCCCAACTCTTTGCATAATGTTTCCCCATATCATTTGGTAACGCCATAGGAAATGATCTTTCTTCTTGTGGTATTACCTCTGTTTCAAAATAGAAAACATTTTGGTGGGCAAAGTTGGCATACCAAAACATTTTATATTTTGAAACGGAGGTAATACTTTTTAAGGTTGAAACATATCTTTCTCCTTGTTATGAAGCTAGAACAAACTGAAATAAAAGCTTTACATCTATATAATATGTTTATACTTAGCAATATATACATGATAAATTGGATTTTTTTGACTATGTTTGGAACCGTGTAGGCGTGTACACCCATTTTCTGAACTCTCGCTCTGCCAATGCGCCGAGAGCACATTTGTGGCTCCCCATCTATAGTGAGTTCGGGTGCAATATTTGTGTTTGAAAAAATTTAAATTTCTATCCGTTGGATACATATGAATGTTTTCTAGGCGCAAACAAAATCATACTCCAAAATTATGGACACAATAGAGGGAAAAAGTACGACCCCCACCCCCCCCCCCCCCCCCCCCATCCAATTTCTCTTTTTTGTGTAGCCCAAAGCACAAAGTTCTTTTGACGAAACACATAATGTGTATATGTATTTGTATACCAAATTTCAAAAAATCAAATAAGATTTTTCATAAATCGAGCTGACTATAGCTCGGGAGCCACGGCCACTTTCCGTCTCCTGCCTGCCAAGCTGCTACACCAGGCCAATTTAGAATTCAGACCACGAAGCAACTGCGTCTATGACCCCACTCACCTACGCCAACCGCCCCATCTGCATCTCTCCTTCCACCGTATAAAGTCACCGAACACCACGACCACCGTCTCCACCAACTCCGAGCAGAGTCACAGCCACAGCCACAGAGCCACCATGGACGTCGCGTCGCTGTTCCCGTTCCTCCTGGCGCTGGTGGCGATCCCGATCTCGCTGGCGCTCCTCGACCGCCTCCGCTTCGGCCGCCTCCCGCCGGGCCCGCGCCCGTGGCCCGTGGTGGGCAACCTGCGCCAGATCAAGCCCGTGCGGTGCCGCTGCTTCCAGGAGTGGGCGGGCCGGTACGGGCCCATCATCTCGGTCTGGTTCGGCTCCTCCCTCACCGTCGTCGTCTCCACCTCCGAGCTCGCCAAGGCGGTGCTCAAGGAGCACGACCAGCAGCTCGCCGACCGGCCCCGCAACCGCTCCACCCAGCGATTCAGCCGCAACGGCCAGGACCTCATCTGGGCCGACTACGGCCCGCACTACATCAAGGTGCGCAAGCTCTGCAACCTCGAGCTCTTCACCCAGAAGCGCCTCGAGGCGCTGCGCCCTGTCCGGGAGGACGAGGTCACCGCCATGGTCGAGTCCGTCCACCGCGCATCCACCACCGCCGGTAAGCAAAGCGACATCGATCGCGCCTTTTTTTTTCCCTCCCTTCAGTCGTACATTGTGGAATTTTGGATAAAGCGAGGGTGGTTGCTGCGATAAAGGGGAGGTATCTTTGGTCCGAAGAGTCGTTATTAGGCGAGTGATGCCATCGTGTTTGGTGACGGATTAGTTTTTCGTGTTGACTCGGCGAAAACGGTGCCCCACAATTCCGACTTGTTCCAGTATGCCTCAGATTTGATGGAATGTAAACGAAGTTGATCTGTTGAAATGATTCAGATCCTGCTGAGTGGCCACATGGCAAGCACGTTGGTAGAGTGCTGGATCGTTAAGATATAGATTAATTAAACTGAAAATGTAGGTAACAATAGCATAGCACCAATAAATCATCATTGGTCAGCTCCAGTCCAATGCGATGGCCTTGAGTTCGTTTTATTATCCCGCATACTCGGTCTTAACAAGATCAGGGTGGCTGCAAGTTATACAAGTAGACTGCTCTTCACATGAGACTTAGTACATATGAGAATGGTAATTCTACTTGCCTTTTTAGCTTCAGGTCAAACAGCTTGCTGCTTTCGGCATTACTGCTAGTTTAGGTACTTCGATGCAGAGGTCGGGGCCTCGTTCCCCTTATGAAAAAAAGAAAAAAAAAAGGTACTTCGATGCCACTTATGGACTATGACACGACTCAAATCCCTTCTTGGTAGAACAGTTTGTCATGTTGTATGTACTAGCGGCGGCCGATCTGGTGCTTGATTTCTTTTAGTAATGTGTCAACTCAAATAACACTATGCTATTTGCCATTAAAACAATGACACTATGCTATTTAAAGCTCACGCGTTCCCTTGTGGCATAATACATGTTTGACGAACTCGGAAATCTTGACTTGACTATCATGGACACATAATGACCGCACAAATCATATATGGATGGCTATTTTATTTTATCATTAATTTCACCAATGCAACGGATGTAGCTCCATTTTGGTATTGATGTAGTTGAAGGACTCTAGGCGTCATTTGGAGAAATTTATATGTTGTGAGTTTAGGGGCAACTTACCTTGTACTGTTTTCGGCAACAATTCCTTGGTTTTATCTGTCCAGATATCTTAGCTTAATTTGTCCATGGATACCGAGCCTTGTTTATAGCTATGAACCTATATACTCGTATAAGTACTGAAATAGGTCAGATTGATGACAGCTTCAAATGTGATTTTGATTGCAGTCACTATAGGCTTTAGTCCTTGGGCATTCTTACTACTTGATCCAGCAGGACATATGATAATGAAACACTTTATGTTTCCTAATCAATTCAACCCCTAAGTCAGCTTCGACTCTTACCCAACAGTATGGACTATCGATTTTTTTCTAATTATTCATATGGTTTTTCAGGTAATGAAGGAAAGCCACTGGTAATTAGAATTACCTTTCTATGGTGTCCTTCAACAATATAACAAGGCTAGCTTTTGGGAAGCGGTTCATGAATGCAAATGGTGATATTGATGAAGAAGGGCAGGAGTTCAAGATTATTGTCAACAACGGCATCAAAATTGGTGCATCTCTCTCTGTTGCTGAATTTATTTGGTACTTGAGATGGCTGTGTCCACTTAATGAGGAGCTTTACAACACCCACAATGAGAGAAGGGATCGCCTGACCAAGAAGATCATTGAAGAGCATGCGAAGGCCCTCAAGGAGAGTGGTGCCAAGCAGCATTTTGTTGATGCACTGTTTACTCTCAGAGAACAGTATGACCTCAGTGATGACACTGTTTTCGGACTTCTGTGGGTATGTAGTATGCCCCTTTATCGATAATTAATTTATCTTCTAATATTTCGATTCCGTTTTAGCTTCAGATGAGATGCCCTGCTAATTTTTGATATGGAATGAGATATCAATGCCTTCGTAGTTCTTCCATTCTTTGCACAAATGCTACACAGCTTTTACGGATCAAGAGAACTTAGAGAAATCTTATTAAGTTTAGCCAGATTCAGTGGATAAGTTTAGGTCGTATGCCACTGTCTCAAGGTTGATGTAAGATGCTGGGACTGGAAAATGCCTTGTTTACTTTCGAATTTGAAATTAGTTAATGTTCTCTTTAGAAAAAAAATCAACTACCCAAAATGTGTCGCAAAGGTTCTTAGGCTACTCACCTAACTTTTTTTTGCCATTGGATGCCTGCCTCTTCGAAGTCTATCTTGCACATGCCAAACTTTTTATGTCAAACTTGTTCACACTGGTAAATTAATACCATACAAGTACACAATATGCTATTTACTGAACTTGCAACCTGGTAATCTCATTGGTCCTTTTTTCAGTTCTTAGTTCTTACCATCCCAAACCTTTCCTCGTGTTCAGGACATGATCACTGCTGGAATGGACACAACAGTCATATCAGTCGAGTGGGCCATGGCAGAGCTGGTCAGGAACCCCAGGGTGCAAAAGAAGCTGCAGGAGGAGTTGGACAGTGTCGTCGGCGGTGACCGCATCATGTCCGAGACGGACTTCCAGAACCTGCCCTACCTGCTAGCCGTTGTCAAGGAGTCTCTCCGTCTGCATCCACCAACGCCGCTCATGCTGCCCCACAAGGCCAGCACAAGCGTCAAGGTTGGCGGCTACAACATCCCCAAGGGAGCCAACGTCATGGTGAACGTATGGGCGGTCGCCCGCGACCCCAAGGTGTGGAACAACCCGCTGGAGTTCAGGCCCGAGCGCTTCCTAGAAGAGAGCATTGACATTAAGGGCAGCGACTTCAGGGTGCTGCCTTTTGGCGCCGGCCGGAGGGTTTGCCCCGGTGCGCAGCTCGGGATCAACCTTGTCGCCTCCATGATTGGACACCTCCTGCACCATTTCGAGTGGTCTCTGCCGGAAGGCACCAGGCCGGAGGATGTTAACATGATGGAGTCCCCCGGGCTTGTCACGTTCATGGGCACGCCGCTGCAGGCCGTCGCTAAACCGCGCCTGGAGAAAGAGGAGCTGTACAAGAGGGTCCCGGTTGAGATGTGAGCAGCCTGTGCTGCTTGGGATGTTACACCGCTGCTTTCAGCTAGGCGCTGGCATGTTGTTGTAAATTGTGAGGTGTTAACTGCCTTTTGAATCTCATAAAGCTACCATGGCAGATCGTTTCTACCTTGGCTATGTACTTAGGTGTTTCTTCACATACAGTTTTGTTTTTATTAACACAAAATTTAGAAAATGTATGTGCCCACCTAATGATGGTTGAATATCTTGGTCTGAACTGAATTTGGCACTGTATATCACATTGTTGACCCTGTATGTGATAAGGCTTTGGAAACATAAGGTTTGACTTGTTGTTCGTGGAATCTTATTCCATATTCATTCATTGTGTTGTCAAAGAATTCAACGTTAAGATGTCAAGTTCAGAATCTATAGTTGTCAGAGTTGATGTGACCGTAGGAAAGCTCATGATATTAGTGTTTTTGGCAGCAATAATCTCAACTTCAAGCCTCTTCGTCCGTGGTCTTAACAATACATCAGAAGTTTTATGTCACCTTTTAGGGCAAATGAACCTTGTAAGAAATTTGGAGGTTTCTATCTCTCAGACAAAATTCTTCTATAGCTTGTTGGATTTTTAGGATAGGAAACTACAGAAATTCTACCTATGGACTATTTACATGCAATTTCATAGGTCTAACCTCATGGACATTTTCCTTTGTCTCAATACCCATACGACATATACCCATCTCTTCAGGTAAATTTATGTGTCGTTCCTATGGTGCATCAAATAGCTAGTACTATAGATTCATGTGTCCTGTTAAAAAAAAAAATAGATTCATGTGTGTTCAGTCCTAGCTTGCAAGATTCATTATGTTGTGCCATCTCAATACTATGTTTGTTTTTTACCACATTCATATAATCATGTGAATTATCAAACAGGTCCTCCGTATTTTTGCTTTCACATATAGGAAAGATTGAAGAAGCTCTACTGGCCAATTAAATGATAACAAATAAACATCAAGATGGGCTCCTTAATCACAATTTATGTAGCGCGGGGTGCGTGAGATACCAGGTACCAATGGACCTTTGCGTGATTTGTCAATTTCTTTGTCGTTCTCTAGGGATTTTCTTACAAAACTAGGCAACCCTTTTTGCTACACAACGTCGATTTTTGTGGAATATTAGAAATAGAGAAAAGTTATGACTAAATGGAATTTCCCTCGATAATTTGCTCAATAGTGAAAACTATTATGCTTGTTCAACAACGGAGGTTGATCATCAAACCCAAGTACAAACAAGAGTTGGTGGTAATCCCGAACAAACTTCGGAGCTTCTAGTTGACACTTGACACTACACAACCCCTCCAGCCCAGACCCAACAAGTGTCAGTTTCGTCTTAGTGTTGTGACTTTGTGTTTTTTTTTCTGAATTTAGGTTCGATGTTATATTGGATCTCTTCGGGTTATATTTCATTAGTTTGTACTTAAACTCTATATAGTTGAGGTCATCGATATAATATATCTTTATATGCCGCCACTGCCCACTTGTTTTGGGGCTTTACTGAAATCAGGCACCATACGTCTTTCATCTAAAATTGAATAATGTATGGTATTTTAAGATGTCTACTAGTGCATGTCAGATGTTTATAAAGTAGAAACAACTATCACAATGCATTCTATATTAGGTACGCTTGATGTTTTTTTATAGTACACCCACTTGTATTAAAATTGCTTGTCATAGTGCAAGATTGTCTCTTGATTATTCTCCTATTTCTCCGGCTGCTTGAGTGTCGGGTGCGATGTGTCTTACTCGCAGGGTGCGAGTGGCGAGTGGCGACTCGCGCGGCGACTGGTCAGGGACGCCAGATCTCCGCCGTGAGGAGTGCAAGCAGCGCCGGCGTAAGGGGCGCCGGACCCAGGCGGTGCTCGCCGTGGCCGAGGGCGGCGCGCTGCGGGCGGATGATGATGCTCAGGTGGTCTCCGATGTCGAGGTTGAGCAGGATGTGCGTCAAGCTCCGCGGGGGGCGGTTACGTTGGCGGCGTTCCTTCCGCAAGAGCTTCGGGTGCTCGCGGGCGGGGAGATCCAGGGGGATCTCGCCGTGCCGGACCCCTGTGTGTCTCCTGCGCCGTCGCCGGAAAGCGGGGTGGCGTGGTCGTCATTCTCCTCCGCCGAGTTCACTCCGCTGGGTTCGTCAGGGGACAAACCGCAGCCGGCCGTGCTGGGGGTGTGGAGCCCTGGTGGTGGGCGTGTGCTGGTGGGCTCGCTGTTGGTGCCCCTCCTGGCGGGTCGGGAGGCTGCGCCGCCGCCGCCGGCAGGCGCCTCGCAGGAGGAAGACGCAAGGCTAGGGTTTGCCCCTCTTGGGCCTTCTGTGTTGTTGGGCCGGGCTTGTGGCTTGGGGTCTGGGGAGGCCGGCCCATCTGGGCCCTCCATCTCTCGTTCCCAAGTGGTGGGCCGTGATGTGTTGGGCCGTGGGGCTTCTGCTGGTCTGGGTGAACCGGTGCGGGATTTGTGCCACGTGGCCCGTGGACAAGATCAGACGGTGGAAGTTGGGGGGAGCGTGCGCCGCCAGCTTTTTAACTGGGTGTGGCTCCCCTCCGGAACCCTAGATCTCTCTTTAGGGTTTCCAGCCAACAAGTGAGACGTGAGGAGGCACAAATCCAGGGCCAAGGTTCTCGTCGCGCCGTCTCTCCTCTCGGGTGCTTCCGCCCCTTTCCTAGCTGTGATGGAGCGCAACTGGAACAAGGGGGGCGCGAGCAACTGGCGCGGCGGTTCGTCGCAAGGCGAGGGCAGAAACATCGGCCATGGAGGCCCGGTCGGTAGCGGCGGCGGGGGCCGGCGCTACGACGCGGAGGACCTCAGAAGAAAGCTGGATCGTGAGCAAGAGGAGAACAGGAGGCTCCAGCGCGAGCGCGACAACGACAACTCCAGGCCTCACGAGCGCGACTCCGGCAGCCTTCGTCTCCGTGATGAAGGTCGCCTGGGTGACAACCGCTTCGGGCGTGGTGGGGATGCCCGGCTGGGCAGGGGCCCGGTCAACCGGTATCGCTCACCACCAAGGTTCAATCAGAGGGGCGCAGATCCGCAGCGGGAAGTGGGATACAAGCGACCAAGATCTCCTCCGAAGCTTCCAGCCCCAGTTCAGAGCGCGCCGGCGGGGGGGCCTCGTCGGCGACGGATCTCTCTCAAGTCACATGCTACAACTGTGGGAACCAAGGTCACATCCAAACCCAATGCACGGAGAAGCCGTTTTGCTCCAACTGCAAGCAGGTCGGCCACCCGGCGAAGATGTGTACCGCTCCGACAAGATCCTCGGCCCCGGGTTGGGCGGGATTTGGTACTCAAGGCCGCGACTTCGTGTTTGTGGAGGATGACAAGCCAGAACCGGAGCGGAACCCTCAGAATGCTGCAATTGTGAAGCTGGACTTAGATGACTTATCTGAGGTGATAGTGGCAGAAGAATTCAAGGACCTTGTGCAAGAAAATTGGGACTGGTAGGTGAAACAAGTCTCGGCTAACACCTTCTCCCTAGTGTTTCCGTCTAAGGAACTGCTGCGGATGGCAACCCGTGGGGGCGGGCTCTGTCTCCCGACGACGCTGGCTAAGGCGGAGGTTACGGAATCCTGCAGTGAACCTCTTTTTTCTGAGACTCTCACTGTGACCTGGATCAAGCTGCATGGGGTGCCGGCGCCTTGGCGGGAGGAGTCCCGTCTGCTGGCTGGCACTCTTGAGTTGGGCAGACCCCTGGAGGTGGACTCCGCTTCGCTTCAGGCCAAGGATGGCCCTGTTCGTATGCGCTTTGGTTGTAGAACGCCAGTTCAGCTCCAACCGTTCATCACGCTGTTCGTTAATCTGAGAGGGTTCCAAGTCCGGGTGGAACGGGAGCTCCCAGGAAGGGACAAGGGTCCGGCTCCTCCTTCTGCTCCACCCAAGAAGCATGACAAGGACCATGATAAAAGGGATGGCAAGGACCATGATAAAAGGGATGACAAGGACCGTGAGCGTGACAGATTCTTGAGCTCGGATGATGAGGTTTCGGAAGACCGGAATCCTAAGAAAGCTAGGTCGAGCAGGAGCAGGTCGCCGATGCACAAAGCTGGGATGGAGTCGGGCCAACGCAAGGCTGCTACAGAGGTGCCCACGCAACCATCGTTGGTGATCAGTCAGTACGGCTCCTTCCTCCGGCAGCCCGGGGCTCCTGCTGAGGTGGAGCTCAAGCAGCAAGTTGTGGCTTCTTCCATCTCTTTCACAAGTGGGCAGCCGGCCGCCTCGGAGGGAGGCGCCACTGTGGAGCAGCTCCTCGTGACGCCTGCCAAGGCATCAACTCCAGAGGTGGACTCTCAGCGCTCTTCGGAACTTCGTAGTAAATCCAACCATGACAGGCTGGCCAGGAGGTTGGCGTTGGAGGAGGGCTCGGGAGATTCGAGGAGGGAGGGCCCGACTCTGGACGCTTCTGCTCGGGCCTTCTCTGCGCCAGTGGCTCGAGCTCCGCGCAGCAAACCCGTGTCAGTGGAAGTGCCCAGAAAGAGCGTCAGGGGCAAAGGAGAGACGGAGGGGTTGGTTCTCGACCGTGCTCGTCAGCGCCTTCAGAAGAAAAATGACACAGGTACCTCTTCCATCTCCAATTTCGCTATTCTGCAAGATAGACCTGTTTTAGATTTTCTCCAAGTTGCTAGAGATAGCTGTGTTGTTCTAGACCCAGTGGGTGGGGTGGCCGAACAGGTGATTTCAATGCTGCAAGCTAGGGAACTGCTGCAGGCGGAGCTTGCACTGAAAACTTCTCTTCTCGAGAAAGAAAAGAAAGCAAAGGAGAAGAAAGAGACAGCAGAGGCTAACGAGCAAGCGGAAAAGGAGAGCGCGGAGAAGAAGAGCCAGGCTCAAGGGGAGCCGGGTTCGAGTGGTCTGTCCGTAGCAGATAAAGCTGGTGGCACACCAGGAGGGCCTGGTGTGTCCTTAACCTTCACGGCCTCAGGGGACGCTGTGATTCCTGCACCCAAGAAGTCTAGGAAGCGCGTGACCAAATCCATAGCACCGGTGGGCCGGCGCATGGTAACCCGCCAAGCACGGGCTAAGGGCACGGTGTCCTAATGCGGATCCTTTTCTGGAACATCAGAGGGTTCGGGGTGCGGGGCCGCCGAACTCTTCTCAAGGACTACCTCCGCAAACATCACATAGACGTGGTTATTCTGCTAGAGACTATCAAGCAAGACTTCACTGATAATGAACTTCAGAGTCTTGAGGTGGGCGATAAATTCTTCTGGAGCTGGCTGCCGGCTAACGGACATTCTGGGGGCATCTTGATTGGGTTAAGGATAGCCTTCTTGAGATTGGGGCCTTTGAGCTAGGTCAGACCTTTGTTAGTGCGTCAGTTCGACATAGAATCTCGGGAACTTTTTTGGACATCATTGGGGTGTATGGTCCTGCTGACCACTCCAGGTCCAGTACTTTCTTAGAGGAACTCTCCGCCAAGATCAACAGATGCGCCCACCCAGTGGTTTTGGGGGGCGACTTCAACCTTATTCGGTCAGCTGATGACAAGAACAATGACAGGGTCAACTGGCCGCGTATTGACTTGTTCAATGCCCACATTGGGATGTGGGCACTGAAAGAGTTGCCACGCACGGGGGCGCGTTATACCTGGTCTAATAAACAGCTCAACCCGGTGCGGTGTGTCCTTGATCGCGTGTTCATCTCTCCGGAAATTGACGTCCGTTTTCCTACTTGCTCTCTGGTTGCCGAAACCAGTTTGGGCTCTGACCATACGCCGCTGATCTTTGACTCGGGAGAGGGATCCCTGGTCCGTAGTAATAGGTTCTTCTTCAAAACCGGGTGGTTCGAATTAGACTACTTCAAGCCCATGCTGACTCGCAGATGGAACCACCTGGCCGGGGTGGTCGGTGGTAGGGATATCATTGACTGGTGGAATTTCATGAGTTCTAATCTTCGCCAGTTCCTCCGGGGGTGGAGCCGCAACCTTGGCAAGGATGCTAAGCTGAAAAAAGACCTCATTCTCAACCAAATCAAAAGCCTGGATTTGCGGGCGGATGTTGACGGGTTGGAGGAGGAGGATTGGGCCTTCCGCCTCCACCTTGAAGAGCAACTTCTCAACCTCTTAAAATTGGAAGAAGAATATTGGAGACAGAGAGGCAGAATTCGGTGGGCCCTGCGTGGGGACGCAAACACGGGCTACTTCCATGCGATAGCTAATGGTAGACGGCACAAGTGTCTGATCTCGTCTCTCTCAACTCCCCTGGGGCCTATTTCGGATACAAAGGATCTGCAAGAGCACATTTATGAGTTCTACCGGGCTTTGATGGGTTCAGAGTCCGCCCGGACCTGTGGGTTGGCCAGTAATACTTGGGGGGTGGACAGTCGAGTGTCGGATGAGGAAAACCTGAGCCTCGCCCTCACTTACTTAGAGGAAGAGCTGGAATCGCTGGTGATGGCAATGAAATCGGACACGGCTCCTAGACCGGATGGGTTCCCGGTCATGTTCTTTAAACAGTGTTGGGGATTGGTTAAGAACGGGGTTCTTCATATCCTCAATGACTTTATCTTGGTCAGGGTTGACATTGCTAGATTAAATTTTGGGGTGCTCTCGCTTATACCTAAAGTGCAGGGTGCAGACCTTATCTCTCAGTTTCGTCCAATTGCTCTCATCAATGTTATCTTCAAGATTGTGTCCAAAGCCTTTGCGGTTCGTCTCGACCCCATAGCCAATAGAGTGATCAGCCCTAATCAAACCGCTTTCATCAAATTGTGCACGAACTTAAAAGCAAGAAGCTTGGGGGCGTCTTGTTCAAAATCGACTTCGAGAAGGCTTACGACAGGGTAAATTGGGACTTCCTTACGGAGGTTCTGCGTCGGAAGGGGTTCGACGCAGGAGTAATTCACAGACTTATGCAATTAGTCCAAGGGGGCCAGACCGCGATCTCAATCAATGGCGAAATGGGCCAGTTCTTTCGCAACAAGAGGGGTGTGCGGCAGGGCGATCCGCTGTCACCGTTGCTCTTTAACTTCATTGCGGAGGCTCTCTCGGCCATGCTCTCTGCGGCCGCCGCGGCAGGGCACATCCAGGGGGTTGTGCCTCACTTGATCCCAGGTGGGGTCACTCACCTCCAATACGCGGACGATACTCTTATTCTGATTCAAGATGAGGATAGAGGAATTGCTAATTTGAAATTTCTGCTGATGTGCTTTGAGGAAATGTCAGGTTTGAAAATCAACTACCACAAAAGTGAGGTTATAGTTATGGGTAAACCCCGTGCTCAGCGGCAGAGGGTGGCAGATATGCTTAACTGCAAACTGGGGGCTTTCCCTTTCATTTACTTAGGTCTTCCGGTTGCGGACAGGAAGCTCACTGTTGAGCAATGGAATTTCTTGGTGTTAAAACTTGCTGCTAGGGTGGAACCTTGGGTTGGAAGATTCCTTTCCTCCGGGGGGAGACTGATTCTTTCCAATTCTTGCTTAGCCAGTCTTCCAATGTTTGCCATGGGGCTGTTTCTCCTTCAAGATGGTGTTCATGCGAAGTTTGACTCACATAGAGCGAAGTTCTATTGGGAGGGCTCGGGTCCGAAGAGAAAGTACCACTTGCTGAATTGGCCTGCGGTTTGTCGACCCAAGGAACTTGGTGGTCTGGGGATCACCAATTCCAAACTTATGAACAAAGCCCTAATGTTGAAATGGGTGTGGAAGCTTTACCAACATGATGATAGTTTGTGGGCCAATTTGATCAGGGCCAAATATCTAGTTAATGAGGACATTTTTGCAAGCTCCAGTCGGGGGGCTCGCAGTTTTGGCGTAGTCTCGGGAAAATTAAGCACCTTTTCAAGCTTGGGGCACGTCATTCAATCCGTAACGGGCAGAGAACTCTTTTCTGGTCAGACGTGTGGCATGGCTCTACCCCTCTGAAAGTCAGATTCCCTCGCATTTTTGCTGTTTGCGATAACCAGCAGGTGTCCGTGGCAGCAGTGGTTGCCAACTCCATCAACCTTAGACGTTCGTTAGACGTGGAGGGCGGGTCTCAATGGGTTGAGATCTTGCAGCTCATTGATCAGATTCCCATCTGTGAGGGTCCTGACTTAGTTTCTTGGTCGTTGGAAGCGTCAGGGCAGTACTCGGTGGCTTCCATGTATGCTAGGCTCGCCCAAGGGGCGACTGTCGCACACTTTGAGGACGTGTGGGCGGCAAAACTTCCGCTGAAAATCAAAATCTTCTCTTGGCAGCTGATCCTAGACAAATTACCTTCAGGACAGGTTCTCGCCTCAAGGCAGGGGCCTTCGGACGGGTCCTGTGCCCTTTGTGGCGCTGCGGAGGACGCGACTCACATGTTTTTCACTTGCTCGATAGCTAAATTCGCTTGGAGTGTGTTACGTCAACTCCTTGGGAATCGTTGGTGTCCGGCTAACTTCGCTCAATTCTATGCCATTCTAAGCGGTTTGTCGGGACACACGCGTAGGGTGGTATGGTCTTTATTTGTTGCACAATCTTGGGCTTTATGGAATATTCGCAATAAACTCTCTATTGAACGCAGGATTATTCACCACCCCGCTGACGTGATATACAAAACGCTTATCTTTTTGCAGCTTTGGTGCCTAAACGCCAAGCCCATGGATCGGCCAAGGCTAGAGTCACTGGTGGCAAGGCTCAAGCTGTTATATACAGCAAATCGCCCGAGAACTCCGAGTAGGACCTGAGCGCCTTGGCGACCTCCTGCGGTGTCTCCTCCTGCTCTCGGAGTGTGTGTTGGGGTGGCTCCCCTATCAGCTGGTTATCCTAGTTGTTGTCTTGCTAGCTTGAGCTTGTTTAGTGGATGTTTTTCGGTTCGCTTGTGTTCGTTTCTTATGGCTAAGCTGTACGCCGCAGCATGTAACTCTCCTATGTGTGAACTCTTTGGTCTTATTAATTTAAGGCTGGGCACTTCTGTGCCTTGTATCTAAAAATAGTGCAAGATTAAAGATCAATGCATATGATTTGTCTGAAGAGACTAAATCGAATCTAATAAATAGTTTCATCCTCTTTCCTCATTAATTATGACATAGGGAGAAAAATCCAACGTGGCAATATGGTACGTGCACGGTGCATCAGTGGAGCAACACATGAATATCCTTGAAAAAAAATCTCCTGTTGAGTTATTTCCAAACGTTCGACAGTATAAGTGGCAGTGATGACATTGAAGAAGGTATGCCAGTTATTTGGATCAGCCCTGGAGATTAGAGGAGTTCCAATCAATCCTAAATTCGTGTGGTCGAGCGAAAGAATCAACATAATTATGACCGTGGAAATTAAAGTACAAGACTAGGATAGGACTAAACGCCAAACCTCGATAAGTGGGCAACCCAAACAGAGGTGGAAAACAATATTCAGCGATATAACCGAAAGAACAAAGAGAATGTTTTATACTTGAAAGTTTATATTCTAGATCAAAATAACATCATATCCTTAGGGCATAAGAGCATCTCCACCGGGGGCCTCCAAACGACCCCCCAAAGGCCCTTTAGGGGGCCGGACGCCAAAAACCGCCACCAGCGGCACCCCCCAAAGGCTCGCCCCGAGCGATTTTGTGTCTGGCACCCCCATGGAGGCCCTCCTGGGGGTGCCGGACATCACCTCGGCCATGGCCCTGACAGCGCTGGCCCGCCCGTCATACACACAACGCACCGCGCCCGTGTTAATGAAGGCGCGCAGGAGGCCGTTCCGCCGCGTTAATGGCGGTCAGTCGTCGGGCAGTCTCCCAGGCGATGGGACTGGACGAGGCGTGCAGGCCTACCGGCACGCGTCGCATTAACGCCGGCGACAGCGTGCGCGGCAGTCCACGCGCCGGCGTCGCGGTGTTTCCACGCAACGCATTTACGCCGGCGCGGATGCTCGCGCACTGCTGATACGTCTCCAACGTATCCATAATTTCTGATGTTCCATGCTTATATTATGCCAATTGCTACATGTTTTATATACACTTTATATCATTTTTATGCATTTTCTGGGACTAACCTATTAACAAGATGCCACAGTGCCAGTTCCTGTTTTCTGCTGTTTTTGGTTTCAGAAAAGTTGTTCTGGAAATATTCTCGGAATTGGATGAAACAAAAGCCAAAATTCCTATTTTTCTGACACATACACGGAGTCCGAAGGAGAGATGAAGGGGGGCCGTGGGCCATCCTCACCACTGGTGGCGTGGCCCTACCTCCTGCCGCGCCGCCACGTGGTGAGGAGGCCACGGGCCTCCACCGCCGCCCCTTCGCCTATAAATTGCCTTTGACGGGAAAACCCTAAGTACCCGAGTCAAAAACCACGAAAAGTTCCAGAGCCGCCGCCGCCGTCAACCCTAACTCGGGAGGGTTCTGAAGCTCTTCCCGGCACCCTGCCGGAGAGGGGAATCATCACCGGAGGGCTCTACATCGCCATGCCTGCCTCCGGAGTGATGTGTGAGTAGTTCATCTTTGGACTATGGGTCCATAGCAGTAGCTAGATGGTTGTCTTCTCCTCTTGTGCCATCATGTTTAGATCTTGTGAGATGCCTATCATGATCAAGATCATCTTATTGTAATGCTACATGTTGTGTTTGCTGGGATCCGATGAATATTGATACCATGTCAAGTTGAATACTGAAATATTATGTCTATGTTATTTATGATCTTGCATGCTCTCCGTTACTTGTTGATACTCTGGTCAAGTGGATGCTTGTGACTCCAAGAGGGAATATTTATGCTAGATAGTGGGTTCAGTCTCCATTTAATCTGGGGGAGTGACAGCAACCTCTAAGGTTGTGGATGTGTTGTTGCTACTAGGGGTAACCTAATGATGCTTTGTCTAAGGATGAATGTGTTGTTTACATTATGCACTTTACTTAATGCAATTGTCTGTTGCTTGCAACTTAATACTGAAAGGGGTGCGGATGCTAACCTGAAAGTGGACTATTTAGGCACAGATGCATGCTGGATAGCGGTCTGTGTACTTTGTCGTAATGCCCAAATGAATCTCATAGTAGACACCACAACTTGCACATGCATGTTATGCACTTTTCAATATTGTCAATTGCCCAACTGTAATTTGTTTACCCAGCATGTTAGTTATTTATTATGGAGAGACACCACTAGTGAACTGTGGACCCCGGTCCATTCTTTTACATCTGAAATACAACCTACTGCAATCATTGTTCTCTTTCATTCTCTGCAATTAAACATCATTTTCCATACAGCACTTTTAATCCTTTGTTTTCAGCAAGCCGGTGAGATTGACACCCTCACTGTTTCGTTGGGGCAAAGTAGTTTGATTGTCTTGTGTGCAGGTTCCAAGTCAACCATCGGGACTTCTTGCACTCCCCAAGACGCCAAGTTTTCTGACACCGTTGACACCTTCAGAAGTGTCTTCACCTCCTACTGGATTGATAACCTCGGTTTCTTACTGAGAGAAGACTTGCCGCTACACTCATCAAACCTTACTCTTGGGGTCTCCCAACGAACGTGTGGTTTACACGCATCAAGCAAGTTTTCTGGCGCCGTTGCCGGGGAGACAAGGCACTTCGGATTAGCAGAATCTTGATCACCCCATCAACAGCTCCAAGTTTTTGGCGCCGTTGCCGGGAGATCAAGCCTTCTGTTAGGGGAGTCTCTCACTTCCAATCTCTTTACTTTGTTATTGTCTTGCTTAGTTATTTTTATTTTGCCTTGTTTGCTCTCTTTATCAAAAACACAAAAAAATAGTTACTTGTTTTATTTTGTTATTTCGGCCTAGTGTTCGTTTTGCCAAAATGAGTACTCCTGAGACACCAAGTTGTGTGACTTCACTAGCACAAATAATAATGATTTCATATGCACTCCTATTGCTCCACCTGCTTCTAAAGCAGACTTTTATGAAATTAAACCTGCTCTATTAAATCTTGTTATGAAAGAGCAATTTTCTGGTGTTAGTACTGATGATGCTGCCCATCTTAATAATTTTGTTGAACTTTGTGAGATGCAAAAGTATAAGGATATGGATGGGGATATTATAAAACTGAAATTATTTCCTTTCTCTTTGAGAGGAAGAGCTAAAGAATGGTTGCTATCTTTGCCTAGAAATAGTATTGATTCATGGACTAAATGCAAAGATGCTTTCATTGGAAAATATTATCCTCCTGCTAAGATTATATCCTTGAGAAGTAGCATTATGAATTTCAAGCAATTTGATAATGAGCATGTTGCCCAAGCATGGGAAAGAATGAAATCATTGGTAAAGAATTGTCCCACCCATGGACTGACTGCTTGGATGATCATCCAAACCTTTTATGCAGGACTAAATTTTTCTTCAAGAAACCTATTGGATTCGGCTCTGGAGGACCTTTATGTCCATCACTTTGGGCGCGCAACAAAGCTTCTTGATGATATGATGATTAACTATTCTGAGTGGCACACCGAAAGGACTCCTCAAGGTAAGAAGGTAAATTCTGTTGAAGAAACCTCTTCTTTGAGTGATAAGATTGATGTTATTATGTCTATGCTTGTGAATGGTAAATCTCATGTTGATCCAAATAATGTTCCTTTAGCTTCATTGGTTGCTCAAGAAGAGCATGTTGATGTGAACTTCATTAAAAACAACAATTTCAACAACAATGCTTATAGGAATAATTTTGGTAACAACAATTATAAGCCTTATCCTTCAAATAGTGGTAATGGTTATATCAATTCCTATGGTAATTCCTACAGCAATAATAGAAGTGTTCCTCTGATCTTGAAGCCATGCTTAAGGATTTTATTAGTACACAAACTGCTTTTAATAAAACTGTTGAGGAAAAGCTTGGTAAAATTGATGTTCTTGCTTCTAAGGTTGATAGCCTTTCTCTTGATGTTGATCTTTTGAAACTAAAAGTTATGCCTAATGATGTTAAAGAGAATAAGACTTTTGCTACTGCAATGCTATCCAAGTTAAAATTGACAACAATATTAGGATGTTGGCTGAATTGCATGCTAGGTGGGAAAGAGAGGATAAAATTGAAAAGAGAATAGTATAGCTAGAGTTTGTACTATTACCACCACTAGTAATGCTAATGTTTCACATGCTAGTAAGCCTCCTACTATCAATGGTAACATAATTGGTGTTGGCAATGTTTCTACTACCTCTGCAAAGCGTTTAAAATTGCCCAAAACCACTGAAACTGTTCCTGATAAGAGTGCTGAAATTTTTCGAAATATGGGAGACAATGGTTCCTTTGCCATTGACCATAATGATTTTGATTTTGATGATTGCAATATTTCTGAAGTAATTATGTTCTTGCAAAAGCTAGCTAGAAGTCCTAATGCTAGTGCTATTAATATGGCTTTCACAAAACATATTACAAATGCTCTCATACAAGCTAGGGAAGAGAAACTAAAACATGAAGCTTCTATCCCTAGAAAGTTAGAAGATGGTTGGGAGCCCATCATTAAGATGAAGGTGAATGATTTTGATTGTAATGCTTTATGTGATCTTGGTGCTAGCATTTCTGTTATGCCTAAGAAACTTTATGATATGCTTGATTTGCCACCTTTGGAACATTGTTATTTGGATGTTTATCTTGCTGATAATGCTATGAAGAAACCTTTGGGGAGAGTTGATGATGTTCTTATTATGGTTAACAATAACCTTGTCCCGTTGATTTTGTTGTTATGGACATCGAATGCAATGCATCTTGTCCTATTGTTTTGGGAAGACCTTTTCTTAGAACTGTTGGTGCCATTATTGATATGAAAGAAGGAAATATAAGGTACCAATTCCCACTCAAGAAAGGTATGGAACACTTCCCTAGAAAGAGAATGAAGTTGCCTTTTGATTCTATTATTAGAACAAGTTATGATTTGGATGCTTCTTCACTTGGAAACACTTGATTTTCACTTTCTGCCTAGCTGAAAGGCGTTAAAGAAAAGCGCTTATGGGAGACAACCCATGTTTTATTTCTGTAATTTTTCTTTTTCTTTGAGTCTTGGAGTTTCTTACTTCTGTAACAACTCCTTTGTATCTTTATTTTATTGCATTGTTGTGCCAAGTAAAGCCTCTAATAGAAAGTTGATGCTAGATTTGGATTTCTGCGCAGAGACAGATTTTTGCTGTCCACCGTTTTGAGCTGTACGCACTCCAGAAAAATCTAAAACTTCTGAAAAAATTCAGGCGTGATCCTCATATATGTACGCAACTTTCATTAGTTTTGACTTTTCGCATCTGAGCAACTTAAGTGCCTCGAAAAAATTCGTCTTTCCAGACTGTTCTGTTTTTGACAGATTCTGCCTTTTATTTTGCATTCTCTCTTTTACTGTGTTTGAGTGGATTTTTTGCTCCACAAAATATCAGTGGCTGTAGCTAATGTCCAGAAGTATTGGAGATGATTGTGTCATCACAGAACATGTGAATTTTTGATTATGCACTAACCCTCTAATGAGAATTACTCTGAGTTTGGTGTGAAGGAAGTTTTCAAGGATCAAGAGAGGAGGATGATATGATATGATCAAGAAGAGTGAAAAGCCTAAGCTTGGGGATGCCCCCGTGGGTCACCCAAGCATATTTCAAGAAGACTCAAGCGTCTAAGCTTGGGGATGCCCAAGGCATCCCCTTCTTCATCAACAACTTATCAGGTCATCTCTAGTGAAACTATATTTTAATTCTTTCACATCTTATGTGCTTTACTTGGAGCGTCTGTGTGCTTTTATTTTTGCTTTGTTTTCTGAATAATTTGGATCCTAGCATTCTTGTGTGGGAGAGAGACACACTCCGCTTTTTCATGTGAATACTCGTATTCTTCACTTATATTTGTTGAGTATTCTTGACTAGCTATGCAATGTTTTTAGCTCCTGTTTTTCATGCATCTCTTGTTCAGAGCTGTTAGTTCTTGTAGAGAAGTACTCTCTTGTTTCTTGTTGTATTATTTGGAGAGTTTTGTTGAAATAAGTTGATTGGTGTTTGGTTGGAAACAGAAATGCTACATGTGGTAGATGGTATATTGAAAAGACATATTCATTCTTGTAGATCATTGTCTTGGATAATTTGATGCTTTGCAATTGTTTTGAGCTCTCAAGTAGATCATGTTTAAGCTCTTGCATCATGTAGTTAAAGCCTATTAGTGGAGAACTACCGTAGATCTTGTTGAGACTTGGTTTGCATGTTTGATATCTCTAAGGTCTAGATATTTTCTGGTAAAGTGTTTGAGTAACAAGGAAGACAGTGTAAGTCTTATAATGTTGCAATATGTTTTTATGTAAGTCTTGCTGTACCGGTTGATATCCTGTGTTTGCTTCAAACAACCTTGCTAGCCTAAACTCTGTACTGAGAGGGAATGTTTCTCGTGCATCCAAACCTTGAGCCAAAACCATGCCATTTGTGTCCACCATAACTACCTACTATGTGGTATTTCCTGCCATTCCAAGTAAATACTTCATGTGCTACCTTTAAACTATTCAAAACTTTATTACCCTTTATTTGTGTCAATGTTTTATAGCTCATGAGGAAGTTATGTGGCGTTTTCTCTATCACCTTGTCATTTACTCATGACAGACTTTCACCAATGTACTAGTGGCATATACATCCGCTTATCCAATAATTTGCAAAAAGAGCTGGCAAATGGGGTGCCCAGTCCCAATTAATTACAACTATAACCACTTGATTCTCTTCACATGTTTGCCAATGATTTATCAAAAGCAAATTTCAAAGTGTTAATGTAGCGTACCTGCACTTAGAAATTGGCAAGGTACCTGTGTATAGTGCAAACCCCTGGATCGATTCATTTGCACACACAGTCTAAGATGAAATATCACAACATTGTATCAATTATTACACGCGGATCCAGTACTTAGGAAAATATCCTTTACAAATTGCATAGCACGAAGCTAGCTTTGAAAGAGTAAAGCAGCGGAAATAATAATCTTCATGGAGTCCTCATCCTTTGCATGTGCCACAGGCGAAACATGTTGGTTGCAGACTCGAAACCTTAACGAAACTCACTCGTCGTCAGAACAATCTGCAACAAGTAAAATTTTGCAACAGAGTGGGTCAGATACCATAAAAAATGGATCTGGCAAGTGACACTATGTGGACACTTAATGGAATAACTCTATAGCCTATATGCATATTTGGCTGGTGGAGTTCAAGGTTGTTTTGCATAAAAGCCAATTTTGCCTAACACTTTGTAAAACATTTTCTTCAAATGTTGGAGACAATATGGCATGAAATCCATAGTCTCGTCTACCCTTGTTCACCCATCAAAATTTTACTTAAAGAAATTGAGATGTTGGGAGCCTCCGTTGACATCCTTGATCAGCTGCTTGAATTGTCCGTAACCGGGGACACGGCTAAGTACTTAGTTTTTAAACTCTGCAGAGGTTGTGCACTTTCACCATTAGACCCAACAAACCCAAACTATCCTCAAGCACTCAAATTGTGCTAAGGAAAAGGAGAGAGTTGAGACGAGACTTTTCAGAAGCATATTCCCCATCCCATACCGGCTTGACCCGTTCCACCTACATCCTCTACATCTGCTTGTCAAGCCGGGAGGAGTCCACGCAACTTAATCCATCTAGCCAGAGCCCATTTGACTAATGGCTGCACGGTAAGCAACTTCACTTAGAGAAACATTGGTCCCTTTAATCCTGGGTGGCAATCCACAAGTGAATAAACACTCAACTCTGACAGCCATGCAAGCCCAAATCCACCCAGGTGATAAATTAACTTAGTAGAATTTAACTTTTCAATAAAACACTTTTGCATAGCATCAATAATTCTACCAAGTTATCAATAGGATTCTAGACACAACTAGTGTAAAGGAGATAGTAGTTTTAGCATAGCAATACTATCCTACACATGCATATAAAGAAATACACTAAGTCATGGATAGAAAAATACTTAGGAAATTTATGGGGGTGTGCCACTTGCCTTGGCAAACATGAGTGTAGTAGTAGCAGTTGCAACCACTTTCGTCTCTCTCCGGAATTTCTAACAAGTCAAATAAATCACAAATAAACACACAATCATAAATGCAACACTTAGAAAAATATGATATGCATGAGATGCAGGATGACACAATAATTATGGTATGAAAGACATGCAAACAAAATAAGGGAAAGACATAAATAACAATATCCCATTTAGCTAAGGCAAGGTCCAGGTTGAGCCTAAAGTAAACTTGATAAAACAACCTGAAAAGTTGTAAGGTTATTCTAAGTTTTCACAACTTTGGTCTTCAAATAATCTTCAACTCCTTTGTAGCTTCATTGATCTTCAATGGTCTTCAATTAGCACTCTAGGAACTTAGTCTTAAACACAAAGGACTTGGTCTATGTCCAAAGTGAAAGACAAATTATGAAGGAGAAAAAGATAGAAAGAAAGATGTAGTAGTTGGTCTTCCAAGAATCATCTTCAGGCTTCCTTGTCGCTTGCTCCTTGGTGTGTTGACTTCATTGAAATTTGTAGACTTGATGGTTCTGCAGACTTGATGGTGTTGGCAGCATCCAGGTTGGTCTTGAATATAACTTAGTCACCATGAAGTCTAAGAGAAGAAGGAAGAAAGGGATAAAGGAGAGAAGGACTTAGAAAATGTAGGGGGGGGGGGTTGGTCTTTATGAACTTCCTCTTGATTTCTTCTAAGTACTTTTCTTCTTGGAGATGCTTCTGCAGTCTTGTTTTCTTTGCTAAGTCCTTCATTGGTTTCCACTAACTCTAACTTAGTGGTTTTCGACTAGGAGGGTCAAAAGGGCTAACATGCATCCTCAATTTCTCTAAGGAGGAAAGTCATGTAAGAAGTGCAAAATATTTCTAAGGACTTGAAATGCATGCAATGCCATGAAAATTACTCTAAGGAAAGCAAGGCAAGTAAGATGTTCCAAAAATAACTAAGGACCAAAGAGGTCAAACAATAAGTCAAAATAATTTCTAAGTAAGAGTTCATAAAATAAGGTGTTGGTATTTTTCTAAGGAAAAATACTTTTAAAACAATAGTTGATAAAATTTCTAAGGACAAACACTTGTCAAAAATAACACTTAGGAAAATATTCTAAAACAACTAAGTTTTCAAGATGCTAAATTTTTCTAAGGAAAAGATTTAACACTTTTAAGATGTTGAAATTTTCTAAGGAAATAGTGTTGTCAAAATAATTATCAAATATTTTCTAAGGAAGAAAAATACTTTGTTTGGAGAGGCAAAATATTTCTAAGTACTTTTTGTAACTAAAGTGATCAAAATATGACTAAGTCATTTTATTAGCCGAATAGGTGAAGAAATATAATTTTAATCAATTTTAATTATTAAAATAACACCTAAAAAGCAATTAATCAATATTAATTACAAAAATCATAGAAAATACTTTTACAAAATTGGTAGAATATTCCTACGACCAATTATTAATTAAACAAAGTTAAAGCAATTGGATTTGCCCAAAAATAGTTTTTAAAACTCAAGTTAAGTCAAATTTACTTAAACAAACAAATTTAAAATTTGAACGAATTTGAATTTGTCAAAACATAAATTTAACTATGCCAAAAGTTTCTACATGTCATAAGCTTTCCAAAAATATAAAGTTTGCAAAATTTGGCCAAGCCAATAAAAATTAATGATAGATCTAAGTTCCAGGGACGTTTCTGCAAAATCGCCAAATAAAAATAAACAGGGAAAATCTCCTCCACGCTGGCGCTGACTGGATGCTGAATGGGCTTGACGTGGCGTTGATGAGGCGTGACTTGGCGCTGACGAAGCGTTGACGTGGCGACCTCTGATTCGCCCGTACCCCTTCGCAGATGCTTCTAATCTAAGCCGTTAAAACCCGATCCAATCGGTTCAGATCCCGCTGACCAAAGACGAGCGGCGCGCCGGCCGGAGTTGCGCCGGTGACCACATCCCGCGGCGGCGCCATGGCCGGCGTGTACGTGCACGACGAACGGAAGAGAAAGGGGAAGCTGGGTGCATACCACGGGGTGTAGGAGGTCGCGGCGAAGCTGGTGGTGCAGACGAGGATGGCTCGGGTGCTTCGGGTGGTCGACGAACGCTCGCTGGAGTTGCTTCCGTGGCGAAGGTCGATGAAGCTCCCGTCGATCTGGGACACCAAAAAAATACGGGACCTTGTCAGGGAGATGCGCAAGGAGAAAAGGGAGAGACAGAGATAGGTGGGAGGGCTCGGAGTTCACTGATGTCGCCGGAGTTCGAAGATTTCGCCGGCGGCAATGGCGGGACGGCGAGCTCGAATACGCGCAGCCTGGGGGCGTATTGGCTAGGGTTTTGGGGGCTTTGAGAGAGGGGTTCGGGTGGGTTTATATGGGGGAGGAGGGAGCAGATAAATCTCGTTTAAACGAACGAATTCGATCCGGATTTTGAGCAAGGGTTCGGTGCGATTTCTTGCGGGAGAGGAAGATGACGATGACATCATCATTGGCGTCACCTTGCGGGTCCCGGCTGTCAGTGGGAGAAGGAGGTGTTGGGCTGCTGGGCTGCTATCCGCTGCGTGTGCGAGAGAGAAAAGGATGGGCTTGGCCCAGTTGGACTAGGTTCGCATTCTTTTTCCTGTTCTCTTTTCCTTTTCTAATTTCTGAAAACTTTTGTAACTTTTGATTTATAAATCCAAATGGATTCAAACCAAATTCTATAGTTTTGTAAAATAAAATCCTTTGTGTTAAAACTTTCAAAAATCATTTTCCAACTTTTCAAATTTTGAAAATTCAAACATTACATAAAGGTTTAATTAGACCTTTATGTTAAATTTTTATAAATAGGATTTTATAAAAAATTCTTTTGAACTTAAATTTAAAATCCATACCAAAATATGAGTAATCATATTACATAACACTTAATAAGATAATTTTGCATAAAAATCATTTTGTTTATAAAGAGTTTGATAATTCAAAATGAATTCAAGCCTTATTTTAAAATCCAAATAAATATTTTCTTTCAAAAAACAAAACTATAGAATTTGAAAATATAGAATAGGTAAGTAATAGAATACACCTCAAAAACAAACAATCAAAACACAACCAAACATTAACAGAACAAATAAATTTGTAAAAGTCAAAAGAATTTATGGAGCATAATTTGCTTTTTTAATATTCTTTTCTTAAATATGTTTTCAAGTGGAAGTACACTCCCAACTTTTGAAGTTATCAAATGCAACAATACAATTATGCAGATGAATGCATGCATGATTTTTCTTTTCAAAGCAAAATACATAATAGTTTTCAAAAGTTTTAAATTTTTCTGATTTTTCAACTTTTTGAAAATCTTGGGATGTTACAGTTAAACATTATCAAATAGTCACTCCTCCATGGTATGTGATTGTTGGAAGGCACCCGAGGATTCGGTTAGCCATGGCTTGTATAAGCAACGGTTGGGAGGAGTGTCATACCAATTTATAAATATGCATGTGTAAACAAAAGAGAAGAGGGATGATCTACCCTTGGGTAGAAATAACGTCCTTCATGGGAGCCGCTCTTGAAAGTCTGGGTGATAAGGAAGATACAGTGCCCACTGCGATTCGTTGACAACAACAAACACCTCTCAAAAACTTACTTTATGCTCTCTATTTGATTTCAAAAACCTAAAAAGCTCTAGCACATGATTTAATCCATGCTTCTCTCTGCGAAGGGCCTTTCTTTTACTTTATGTTGAGTCAGTTTACGTACTTCTTTCTATCTCAGAAGCAAACACTTGTGTCAACTTTGTGTGCATCACTTCTTATATGCTTACTTATTGCACTTGTTATATTACTTTGTGTTGACAATATCCATGAGATATATATGTTGAAAGTTGAAAGCAATTGCTGAAACTTAAATCTTCCTATGTGTTGCTTCAATGCCTTTATTTAGAACCTATTACTTTATGAGTTAACTCTTATGCAAAACTTTTTGATGCTTGTCTTGAAAGTACAATTCATGAAAAGTTTTTGCTTATATGATTCAGTTGTTTACTCTTTATCTATTTGTTAGCAAATTATAGACCATTGCCTTGAGTCACTTCATTCATGACATGAGCCTTGCAATATTATTTGATCAAGATTGTGTGAAGCATGTCTCCTCGGAAATTATTTTGTTGTTATCGTTCTACCTACTCGACAACGAGTAGAACTAAGCTTGGGGATGCTTGATACGTCTCCAACGTATCCATAATTTCTGATGTGCCATGCTTATATTATGCCAATTGCTACATGTTTTATATACACTTTATATCATTTTTATGCATTTTCTGGGACTAACCTATTAACAAGATGCCACAGTGCCAGTTCTTGTTTTCTGCTGTTTTTGGTTTCAGAAAAGTTGTTATGGAAATATTCTCGGAATTGGACGAAACAAAAGCCAAAGTTCCTATTTTTCTGACACGTACACGGAGTCCGAAGGAGAGACAAGGGGGGCCGTGGGACATCCTCACCACCTGGTGGCGCGGCCCCACCTCCTGCCGCGCCGCCACATGGTGAGGAGGCCACGGGCCTCCACCGACGCCGCCCCTTCGCCTATAAATTGCCTTCGACGGGAAAACCCTAAGTACCCGAGTCAAAAACCACGAAAAGTTCCAGAGCCGCCGCCGCCGTCAACCCTAACTCGGGAGGGTTCTGAAGCTCTTCTCGGCACCCTGCCGGAGAGGGGAATCATCACCGGAGGGCTCTACATCGCCATGCCTGCCTCCAGAGTGATGTGTGAGTAGTTCATCTTTGGACTATGGGTCCATAGTAGTAGCTAGATGGTTGTCTTCTCCTCTTGTGCCATCATGTTTAGATCTTGTGAGCTGCCTATCATGATCAAGATCATCTTATTGTAATGCTACATGTTGTGTTTGCTGGGATCCGATGAATATTGACACCATGTCAAGTTGAATACTGAAATATTATGTCTATGTTATTTATGATCTTGCATGCTCTCCGTTACTTGTTGATACTCTGGCCAAGTTGATGCTTGTGACTCCAAGAGGGAGTATTTATGCTAGATAGTGGGTTCAGTCTCCATTTAATCTAGGGGAGTGACAGCAACCCCTAAGGTTGTGGATGTGTTGTTGCTACTAGGGGTAACCTAATGATGCTTTGTCTAAGGATGAATGTGTTGTTTACATTATGCACTTTACTTAATGCAATTGTCTGTTGCTTGCAACTTAATACTGGAAGGGGTGCGGATGCTAACCTGAAGGTGGACTATTTAGGCACAGATGCATACTGGATAGCGGTCTGTGTACTTTGTCGTAATGCCCAAATGAATCTCATAGTAGACACCACAACTTGCACATGCATGTTATGCACTTTTCAATATTGTCAATTGCCCAGCTGTAATTTGTCTACCCAGCATGTTAGTTATTTATTATGGAGAGACACCACTAGTGAACTGTGGACCCCGCCATTCCTTTACATTTGAAATACAACCTACTGCAATCATTGTTCTCATTCATTCTCTGTAATTAAACATCATTTTCCATACAACACTTTTAATCCTTTGTTTTCAGCAAGCCGGTGAGATTGACACCCTCACTGTTTCGTTGGGGCAAAGTAGTTTGATTGTCTTGTATGCCAGACCTCTGTGTCCATGGCGAACAACTGGGAGGGCAGCAGTAGCAGGCGCAGCGGGCGCACGGTCTCCACCGAAGAAGCGTGGGACTTGTACCGCTACGGCCTGCTGGTGCCACCGGACGCGCGTCTGCCCTCAGGGTGGCGCACGTCCCCCCACGGCGGACTCCCCGTGCCGGCGCTGCCGGAGACGCCGGACCAGATCCGGCGCGACATCGCGCGTCGCCGGTCCTGGCTGACCCCGCACGAGCGCACCCTCCCCGAGTACGACGACAACTGGGGAGCGTGGCTGCGGCGGTTCGAGTGTGAGCAGACGGAGGCGCTCGCGTTCTTCGACAGCCCGAGAAGGCTGGGCCGCCACAACGCGGAAGGCCGCCACCGGTGGTGGGGCGGCACAGGCCACACTGTGGACTCCGCCATCGCCGCTGCGCGCTAGCACGCAAGGGCGGGGAACGCCACCCCGTTGCGGCTGCTGCCCATGCGGCCACGGTACCAGGAGGTGCAGCAGCAGCGCCGCAGCTGCCGCCCGGTGAAGGAGGAGCCGCGCTCGCTTCCGCGTCATGGAGGACGAGGCACCGGCATCGTCATCCACGAACGCCGCGAACAACGGCGTTTGCCACCACGCGGGCGGCTCTACCTGCGCCGCCCTAGAGCCAGGACGCCATCGCGGACTCGGTGACCACCATCGAGCGCGACAGCCCCGGCTACATGGCCGCCATCGCCACCTCGGTGGCAACGGCGGCAGCCTCGTCCTCCTCCGGCGGCGCCTCCTGCAGCCGTGCACCGCGTCACCATGACGGCGCGTCCACGAGCCACGGCAGATCCGGCTCCTCCTCCGCCTACGCCGTGGTCGACGACGACGACGACATCGATGGAAGCGGCGACGGCAACGACGACGACAACGACGAGGCGTGGCGGGAGGCTAACTTCAGCGAGTAGGGCTAGGGTTTAGGGTAGGGCGTCTAGGCCTCCCAAGTTCAAATTCATTCAAAAATCTTTGTAATATATAAGAAAAATGAATGAAATTTGAACTTTTTATATTATTTTGCAATGTTTTTAAAACGCCCCTGAGGTGTTCGACAAATTGCTCGTGATTGGGGGGTGGGCCTTTGGGGGGTGCCGCTGTGGGCGGCCTCCAAATGTTGCCCGGACACATGTCCAGCACCCCCCAAAGGAGGCCCAATTGGGGGGTGCCGGACACACATTTGGAGGCCCCCGGTGGAGATGCTCTAAGAGCATCTCCAGTCGGGGCGCCCAAATGGCCACCCAAAGGCCTCCCGGACAGGCCCTTTGGGCGTTGTACGGAAGGCCTGACGCATTTGGGCGCCGTCGCTCCCCACTCGCGCCGCCCAAACAAATTAATTTAATTGCAAACTTCGGAGAATTTCATTCAATTTTAGGAAATTTTACATATTTGAAAGAAATTTAAACCTAAACCCTAATTCTATTGGTAGCGGCTATCGAAGGCCCAGTAGGGGTCCTTCTCCTCCTTCTTCACGACGCTGGTTCCTGCGACGACGTCGTCCTCCTTCTTGACGCGGCTAGGGCCGGGGGCGTTGCCGGCGAGGTCGACGAACGGCACGCCAGTTTCCTGGGCGTGCATGTATGCCGACCAGGCGCAGGCTGACTGCGCGTCCATGGGCGGCACGTCGTTGAGGGACGCGGCCTCCGCCTGCCGGAGGAGCTCTTCCTCGTCCTGGGCCTCCTGTGCCGCCTTCAGCTCGGCGTAGAGCGACGCCGCCGCCTGCGACGTCCCCGGCTCCGCCTTGACCGTCATCAGCTCCGGCTTTGGCGTGAGCAGCCCGGCGGTGCGGGAGCGGAAGGAGGAAGACGACGCCCGCGATGAGGATGCCCGCGACGCCCGCGCCGATGATGCCGTCGAGCGCGAAGAGGATGGAGACGCTAGCCGCGGCGGCCACACGTGCGCTGGCGGCGTCGGAGGAGGAGGCAGCGCGTAGTAGTACGGCGTCGCCGGCCACTCTAGCAGGGAGCCACCGGCGGCGATGTGGTCCATGACGTTCTGGAGCGTGCGGTGCGGCACGCTCCAGAACGCCTCGCGCCCCGGCGGCGTTTTTGTCCCTGGGCAGCGGGCCGGGGCCCTCCCACCTGTTCATCTCCTCGTCGTAGAGGCGCCTGAACGCCTCCTCGTAGCGGGGGGCGCTGCCCGGGTCCTCCGGGTTCCAGCGCGGATCGTCGCGTTCCTCCGGCGTCAGCTCACGCCAGTAGTGCGTGACCTGCGTGGCGGGGAAGTCCTTGTTGGCGCGCGTCAGCGGCTTCGCCACTGGGATGCTGCGCACGGAGATGCCGTACCGATGCCCGACGCGCATGTCGGGCGGCACGGGGTACCCGTTCTCCGCGAGCGCCTCCGATTTCTCGCGGAGGAGGTTGCGCGGCGCGAAGCCGTTCGCCGGCGCGCCCCCCGTGCGTCGCCAGTTCCCGGCCATCTCTTTGCAGGGCGGCGGTGTTTGCGGTGGGCAGAGAAAGAGGCGTAGGGAGAGAGGAGAGCGGTGGCGGCTGGTGCGGCGAGTGGGCGCGGGGGCGTCGCCTTTTATTGCCGCCGGAGAGCGGTGGCCGCATTTACGCCGCCTGCCTCGAAAAGGCGCGCCGTGCATTCACTCCAGCAAGCAGTCGAGGCGACGGCTCACTGCCGTCTGCGCCGGGCAGTGAAACCGAGGCGTCACGCGCCTTTTACGACGACCGCCGCTTCGCCGCTTCGTGTTTTACTGCCAGGCGTGGCCCGCGCGTCGGGGCGCCAGTTTCGTAGTGTCCGGGGCCGCCCCAACCCTCCCCAAGTTGAGGGCGTGGGCTGGGTGTGACGGACCGAAATCAGATTTGGTCGGCGCGAGTGGGGAGAAAAAAGTGTCCGGCACGCCCCAAATGCCTTTGGGCGGCCATTTGGGCGCCCCGACTGGAGATGCTCTAAGCAAAATGAAGGCAATATAAAGCTACATCAAACCGTAAATAAGAAAATCCTAAGGATATGAGATCCCAAAGTTGCGACCACATTGCGGTGGGTTAGTGACTTCTCTCCCACTCTTGTAGGACTGCCTCTTAGGTCATCTTCTCTTTTCTCTTACTTGACCCAACTAAACATCCTGGTGTCATCTTCCGACTTTATCGATCTACGTCGGCGATACTAGGGGCACCGACTCTATTTTCAAAAGTTAGGGTCTACACGCCACGAGTAGAAAAGATAATGCTGCCCAACATATACAATCTTGTAGGTTAGCCTTGACATGGATGTGAAGTAAAATTTAAAGTTGTTTTCAAGTGCTAACAAAAGTAACTAAACGTTAACAACATGAAGTTAGATCGTCTACAATCTTGTTCCCATCTCACGAAGACAACTCTTAAACGGAACAAACTCTCCACGATTTTCCCACCTAAACCGAGATAAAAAGAGCCATGCCCCAAAATGGATGGTTGGGAGCGAAGGCCACGAACAAGGCACCTCCACAGCCGCCGGATCCCGCCAACCCCCTGATCGAACGGCGCATAGAGCGAGCGCCACGAACCAGCCAGAAAACGTGGGGCCGACCTCATCCGGGGATAGAGACGGACGGCTGACGTGTCGCTGCGCGCGCGACGCGGAGAGGTCTACCCTCGTGGGCCCCCACATCCCGCTGCACCCACCCACCCCAAAACATCTCCGTAGACCAGGTCCGTCCCACAAGCATAGACCCTCCAATCACCGCATTCCTTGAGCGCCGCACGTGACTCCAAGCCTCTACACCGAGTGTACGAACCCGCGTCCGCAGCCCCGAGAGTTCGCGCACCTCCGCCCGCTGTTTATTTATGGAAAAAATAATTTTAGCTTTTAATTTTTTTCAGTCCAAAAATTAAAGAGAGGGGGGAACGAACGGATAACGGAAACCCTAACCCCCCAACCCAAATCGCAAATCCATCCGAATCGCTATTTAAATGTGTCTGCGGTTCGCTCCCCCGATCCCACGACCGCCAGCCGCCGGGTTCCATCCGCCGGGCTCGGTCACCCCGGCTCTCCGGCGCCGCTGGCTCCACGCCGCCATGAGAAAGAAGCTCGACACGCGCTTCCCCGCGGTACGAATTATTATTTATTTAATTCCAAAGAAGTTATCATTGAGGTTCGGGTTGCTGCGCGCTAGTATACCGTGTGCTCATCCTGTGTTTGCTTCACTTGCGGTTTTGTTTACATGATGGGCATTGGACTTGTGGTATGCATCTATATATCTTTTTCTCTCCTCTGCTGGGCTCCGTAGATGCACTTTTGAGGAATTTCTTAGTTGCAACCGCCAAAATATTAGCCGTTTGTCTGTGCCTCATCCTTTGTTTGCTCTTACACGTTTGTAATTCGGGTGGTTATGTTTCGCTATCGGGATGGCAGTGAAACTATGCTTGATTGCTTACAGATGGGTGTAATTTTGTGGGCTGCTTGTTCCATGCGTGTATCAGGGATCGTTAGCCTTTGGATTTAATTGTTAAACATGCTGTAGATATAGGCAGTAGATGCATGAAAATCCTGGATGGCTTAGATTCAGCCTTGTTAATGTTTCGATTGTGCGATTTTAGCATGGATGAAAGTGCCTTCATTACCTACTTTAAAAAAAAAATCAGTGTATGCTTGCATAAGTAGTTATGATGAAATCTTTGGGCTTCAACAGGAAGGTTCGTTCTGTATGGTACGGAGGAAATCTGGATTAGTTGCATTTACTATTTACTGGAAAAAGATGAACATGATTATTAAGTGGCGCCGTAATCAATCAGAGAATTTTAAGGAATGATAGGTTAACTGCGATGGAGGTGGCTTATTTGTTTCAAGAGGAAACCAACTCTTATGTCTTCTGCAGTGTTTCCTGTTTTGCTCCTTAGCTCAGGTAGTGGGGAATAGTAGCTTAGTTGTAGGTTGTCTTGCAGTTCCTTCTAACCGGGCCACCTGTACATAAACTGATACTCCTGCTTAACAGACAGTTCTCCTTCCTTTTTTTCCTATATAAAATGAGGAGAGCGCAAAAATGCCAAAAGTGATTTCTACTAACAGTATGGAATCAATCGTGCAAGTTTTTTAATAGCTGTCAATCTGTTGACATTGGTATTATGTTTGTTTAGGTCTATATCGTGTAGACCAATCACCAATGTGCATTTCTCCATATAGTTGCTTCTTAATCGACAAGTTAGTACTGTTTAGCATTTTGTAGGATATCCAAATGCTAAATAGACCGAATAAGATACTACAACTTAACCGACTGGTCCACAACAGGCGGTGAGTTTTGGTTACAGCTGTGTACAGTCGATAAAGATAAGTAGTATAAAGTTCCACAGTGAATATCTAATTCCAAGGACAGCAAATTCTCAAATCTTTTTTTGGTTTATCTTTGGGAGAAGATGCAGTACAGTGGGACAGGCTTCATGGAGCCAGTTTTTGAAAATTTCAAAAACGTTATTTATAAATTCCAGAAAACCGAAAAAGATCCTAGTGTAGACGATGGTTTTTTCTTCCAGTGTGTAAAAAATCATTGCCATACATTATGTATTTTGGGCTGTGTAAAAATGACAAATTCTGGATCGGAGTTGGTGAACAGTGCGAAATTCGAGAAATATCAGATTTGTCGGGATTTGTGATTTTTGTTTAGTGTGGAATACAAACTATTTCGGCTTGAAATTTTGCAGGACCTTAGGATCCGTCATTGTCTACATCTAGGACCTTTTTTTTCCGAATTTTAAAACTTTAAATGTCGATTAAAAAATAAAAAGGCTCCATATAGCCCGTGCTCCAAAGCGACTTTTCGCTTGTTGATGGTTTCTGTACAATGGAATTCTCATGATACTAAAGTTTTTGTACAGGAGACTGAGATCTTCTTTACTAACCTTTTCTTTCACAAGGGACCAGGAGAATCTCCTTCCTTCATCTGCTAGGACCAATGCTTATAATCACATGTGAATACTACCACTGTCATATTTTTTTCCGTTAAAGTTAACACTAGGCGAGCCATTTATTGATGACAGGTTGTCATTGTTTCAATAAAATTACAGGCTATCTTCCCTTCTAGTCTTTTTCAGATGGTATCATGGCACTCTTCTGTTAATCTAATGTCAGCTTACATTGTAATTTGTTATACAGCCTCGGATTAAGAAGATCATGCAAGCCGATGAAGATGTCGGCAAGATTGCTTTAGCTGTACCTGTTCTAGTGTGTAAGTTCTCTACAACCGCTTTCTAGAGAACTTTCCTTTTAACTCATTTGTTATTAAAGAGGAGTTCCTTCACTACATGCTACATCTCTCTTTCGCCATTTGACTATTTCATTAACGAGTAGCTTATGTTCACAAACATATGCTACAAACGTAGTTGGTCTATCTAGGACGTCCCTCTTTAGGAAAATGATGTTGTAATTACTATTCGTATTTCACTTTTGTTGGTAAAATATTTCCATTAGAGGACCCAGAAATGCAGTCACTATGAACTTCTGAATTCGTTGTTATTTGCTTAGACCAAATTATTCTCATATTATAACCAAACTGAAACATAAGTGCAGACATTAGTGTTTATTGTACCTTCTCGGTGTAAAAAAAACATAGGCAAAGTTGCAGAACTATTTGGTCCTTTGGGGAGGTTTATAGGGATAAATCCTAAATTTATCTTTACAGAGTCTTGTTTCGTCAGTGGTCACTTTTAAGAAACTAAGAACTAAATCTATCACTATATCATTGAAGTCCAACCTCAGAACTACACTTTTATTCAGATGACATGATTTGATGTAGATCTCGAATTTAAACTTGAGAACAATACTAACCATAAAACATATAGGGAAGATGTAGAGCAATGCTAGTCATCTTTCTCTTGATAAAAGGAGGAACTTACTACCTCATCAGAGCTGAGGTGCAAATGTGAATCCTGTGGCCAAGGAAAATTGAGCATAGGCTCAGTGGCAAACCCCCGCATAGCATACACAAACATCCAAGCAGCAATGTAAGCCTGTTTTCCTATATTTTTCCACGCATGCACAATTGTTTTCCACCTCTTCACCCACAGGCGGATCGCCCTCACATTTCCTTGTCAGGGCTATTTCTGACTGGATCCTCCACCAGGCACCTCATCTCTACCCTGTTAACTCCATGATAGGCTATGGCCATGTAATCACGATTTACCTTTTCTCTGTTCTCCTGATCTGCAGCAAGTCAGTTTTTTATATGTCCTGAAGGGTTAACCTGGGTAGAGGTGAAGATGAGACACAAACACAAGTTAGGCGGGGGATCCATGGTGAGGGCCAACGGAAATCTGGGAGAAGGCAATACATGGAAAGAACTGGTGTATAGGTGGTGCAGCATTAAGGACCACAAATTGAGTGGAATAATTAAGTGTGCTTGACACTCTGGCCGGATATACCCTAGGTGGAAGAGCTCATGTAGCAATGTATCATTAAATAACTAGGGTAACAAAGATACTTGACAGTTGATACTCTAACGGGTCATAGTTTGAATGGGAGCCATTCCATTTTAGTTACACGTACACAAACGTGGGTGAATGTTAAAAGCAATAGGACTCTATACTCCTACAAGCAGTATAGATGTCATTCATTGCAGGGTATAGCTTAATTGCATGTGGTTATTTGAACTAACTGATTCATTAGTATTGGCATGTACATGTTGATAAGATTGACACTAGCTATAGGCGATAGCAAATGTAACTCCATACTTGTTGGTACACCTACATGCTTCTGTTCTCTTATAGTTTTTTTTGTAAGAGCCTTTTTTTGTAACTTACATCATGCATGTGCTTTCACGTTTCAACTAACATCTTTGTCTCTTATCTATGATTTGCAGCCAAAGCGCTGGAGCTTTTTTTGCAAGACTTGTGTGATAGGACATATAATATTACAGTTCAAAAGGGGGTCAAGACAGTGGGTTCATCGCATTTGTAAGTTTTCTTGACCTTATATGATTTGTCATTTCGAAACACTTTCTCGCCAACTCAGTAGGGATATGCATAATTTATATTACGATATAGAACTTTATTTCAGCATGGCAGAATCTTGGTATAGCATCATCCATTTGGCATTTCGAGTTTTCTTAACAATGCATTGTTCTTGCATTTTTGTTGTCAAGGTTCATTATACAGCCGTAATCTACCAGTCATGTTCTACTAGTCTATAGAACATACCAACAGCCTCAATAACACTGCAAAGATCACATGTGGGTTAATAATTAATTACATTGTTTCACTGAACACATGAACAGAGTCCCCACCTTTCATTGTCGCATTGGCTGTTATTTTCAATTTGCGGCTTTACTAAACAAATTTCCTTGTATAACAAATATCAAAACTTCAAAAGTGACTAAGGCAAGAAGCTTTGACATACTAATATTGGTCTAGCACTCTTTCCCAATAACATTGTCAGTAATAACAAGTATGTCCTACAGTCTTACTTCCTTCTTTTCGTGCTGAACTGATTTTTTTGGCGTAGTTGGTTTCTTATTATTCGTTGTTCCTATTTACCCAAAGTCAACAGCATGTTGTAATGAAGATGTAAAAGTGTCTTATACTATCTTAATATATGCTTTTTTAAAAACTAAAAGACAAAAGCAGGTAAGCATGTGTTCCGTGGTTGTCAATGTTGGTTTTGGGTATAACCGTGCTGGTGGTGGTTGCATAATTTCTATATGTGGTACAAATGGACTTACTTTCTTAATCCTGATACATACTATGTATTATATCATACATACTATGTATTATATCCTGAGGAAAAACATTTATTTTGTCAGATGGTCCCATTATCTCATTCAGTATTATGATTTTACAGGAAACAGTGCGTCCATGGTTATGATGTGTATGATTTCTTGAAGAATGTAGTCAACAAAGTTCCAGATTTAGGTGCACCTGATGCCAGTGCTGATGATAAGGGCAAAAGAAGGTAATGTATCAAATTGTGGTTAATTAGACTCTGATATGAACTTTATTAACCCCTGAAAAATGTCATCAGGAAACATGCTGAAGATGAAAGTGAGGAAGAATCGAAGCGGACAAGAAATGTAAGTCTTTGTTATCCATACTTTTCTGAACATATTGTATATTACGCAGCTTACATGTACGCTTGTTGGCGTTTTATTAGTTTGAGCTTCAGGAATTCAACTTTCTTGATACTCAGCCCTGTTGTTCAGTTCCATATGTTATTAGATCATCTCATTTTATGCATGGGCATAGTTTCGATTCGACCTGCTTTTGCTGATAAAAGTTCTGCACTTGCAGGAGGGAGCAATCCAAACAAGCAATGGCAGAGGGCGTGGCAGGGGACGTGGGAGAAGCCGCCGTGGTGGGCGTGGAGCTGAGAGGGAGATCGAAAACCATGACGTATGTCACGGCCAATTTAGCAAGCCAAGATACCTAAAGGTAGAGATTGGAGATGGGTTCTCTGACGCAATCGAAACCAAGGAGCCAACTCCTTTGAGCAATGCCAGGGCCTCCTTAAGGAACATTGACTTGAACATAGATCTTGCTGACTACGAGGAGGAGGAGGATGATGCAGCAGTGCAATTCCAGCCTTCAGGTCCGGTGATGGTCATGGAGGCAGCCCCGTCCAGATCGTCGGTTTCACAGGTCAAAGAAGAAGCAAAGACCAATAATTTCCTTGGCTGGCAACTGCCTGAGATGGGCAAGATGGCCATGGACCCTGTTCAGTTTGCGCTGTCGTCGAACCATAGGTTAGAAGAGGATGAAGACTATGACAATGAAGAATGATGACTTAGGAGCCTAGCTCTGGATCTAGCTTGAGAGGCTGATAGGTAGACTTGACTGTTGTACATCCTTGTAGTCCCAGCTCAACTCTGTAGCGACTCAACTGTATCATATGTGTGCCAGCATACGCTGCAGAAGTAGTTTAGGATGTAATGATCGCTCAATAGCCAGTAGCTACTGCTTGTGTACCAACTATATCTGGACAGGTTTACAATTTGTAAATCGTGGTTGCTCCCCAGTTAATGCTATAAGTTTCAAACTGTTGGTAGTGTGTTTTTGTTGGTTTTCTTGGTAGAAGGTTCCCCTGCTTCACTGTTTGATGTGACAATGAACTTGCTAAATAATTTCGAGCCTTTTCTGTTTTTGAAGACAATAATCTTGACGGAAAGTGGGTTTTGATCCCGGGCACCAGTGCACACTCCAGTTTAAAAAATTCGAAATCCATATTTATAAACTTCAAAAAATTCCACGTGTAGCCAATGATATATCTCACTTACGTGCAAAATTTTAACTCCAAAAACTTTGTATTCTGAGCTACACAAAAATGACAAATGTGTAGATCTGAAAATGTATATTTTCAAATCTCTAAGTTTTAACAGATTTGTTATTTTTGTGTAGACCACAATATAAAGTATTTGAATATAAAAAATTCACGGTTATGAGATACACCATTGGCTACACATGAAAAAAAAACAGAATTGTTTGAAGCTTATAAATACGGTTTTCGAATTGTTTAAACTGGAGGGTGCACTGGTGCCTGGGATAAAAAAAAAAGTCTCCAACCTAATCTTGAGATTTCTGTCGTGCAGCTGATGGCAAACTAGGGATCGATAAAAAAATTCAAAACATCCAGGCTTATTCATCACAGAACACCTAATAACCAGTGAGACTGACATGTTCGATAGACTCCAACCACAAGCCCGAGCTTGCATATTTATCCTAGGTGGCCGGCTTGAATTCCTGGAGCTTCTTGAAGTCCTTCTCCCATACCTTGACCCACACACTGGCCTCGTACAGCTTCTTGGCGCCGCCTTCCTTGGCCTCGATGGTGAGGTAGTGCATGATCCCGGACACCAGCTGCACTCGCACCTTCACCACCCTCTCGAACTCGACCGCCGCGTTCTGCACTCACGACTCACATAAACAAATCAATCAGGCAACGCAGAGGCCGTAAACTCTTTGGACCAGCTGTTGTGAAGGATTTCTTACGGCCTTGGTGTTGTGCTCGGCGACGGCAAACCTGGCGAGCTCGATGAACTCGGGGTCGTTCTCCGCCCCCGGCGCCAGGTCATCGATGCCGCCAAACACCCGGTAGCGCCGTGGACCGTCATGTGCCGCCTCGGACATAACGGGGACTAGCGAGCGATAATGGCGTGAAGGTAAATCGCACAAAAATAAATTAATTTTTTTTTATTTTAGTTTCATCAACTAAAGGTAGAATGGTAAGATTTTCTTGATCTTAATGCAAAACTATTCATGGAAGCACAAAACTATTCATAGAATGGACTTGTTTTTAAAATTTAGTTTGCGCCTTTTTATGCTAAGGTCTTTTATTGTTTTTATTTTTTTCCTTCTCGGCTTGCTTCTATGGTAGAGAGTACTCCACGGGGAAAGGCCGAGGAGACGTTAGTACTCTACACTCTACAACTGCATTTTTATAGTAATGTATTACACACACATTAATAGCGTGCAATTACAGGTTTTCACGCCCCTCCTTGTGGTTGTGTACGTTGGAAATTTCTGCGTGTAAATTGCACCTGAATCATAATACACAATAATAGTGTAGTTGGATTATTTTCATCCCCTCATAATTGTAGTTGCCATTAATATTTTTTGTTGTTTGTGTTTGCAGTTGCACATGTAAAACTGTCCGATTACACTTTCATGTTTTTGTGTAATTTATTTTTTTCCATCCATTTGTAATTGAAGTTGTGCCATGCGTGCCATTTTTCTTGTGCAAATTTGTAATTGCACATGGAACAATCGTGCAATTGCCCATGCATATTTATAGCGTTCAATTCTATTTTTGCGTGCATCTGCAATTAAATATTAAGTCGGCGTGCAATTTCACATTCACATTTTTAGCGTCTAATTAGTTCTAATATTTTTTCAATTAAACTTGCATTTGCATATGGAACCATCGCGGAATTGGACATGGATATTTATAGTGTGTAATTACCTTTCGCCCTTGCACACATTTGTAAATGGAGATGCAACCATCGTGTAATTGCACATGCATTTTTAAACCCTGTAATTGCATTTCTTTTTTCCTTACGTTTATCTGCAGTTGCACATGAAATCAGCTGTGCAATTGCATATTCTTTTTTTTAGTGTAATTACATTTCTCATTTCTTTCTGTAGTTGCATGTGCCATTGAACGTGGCAGAATTGCATATGATTCTCATTAGCGTGTAATTACACATGTTTTTTGTTTGCCAACAATTACAAATGTTACTCGTTTTAGCGCGCAATTGCACATGATTATCATTAGCGTGCAATTACACATGTTTTCTGTTAGCGTGCGATTACACATAATTCTCGTTTAGCGTGCAATTACACATGGCTATCGTTTAGCCTGCAATTGCAAATGGTTTATTAGCATGCAATTGCACATTTTTTTTATTTTTCTTGAGCATTTTTTATTTTTAGTTCCATTTTTTTGTTAATGATTCTATTGTTAGTTTGCAAGTACTCATGATATATGTATGATGTAGTTGCATATGGGTTTGTCGTACCATCCATTTTTTTGCATAAATGTGCAATTGCACATTTTTTTCTGGATGAACTTTTTTATTTATTTTGTGTAATTAAGAGTAACTCAGTTTGGGTCAGAAATAGGGCCTTTTTTATGTTTTGATTAATGATTCATGATAGCATGCAAATGGACAAGATTCTCGATAGCATGTGATTGAACATGATTATCGGTACATGCAATTGCATATGATTCTTGTTAACGTGCAATTGCACATTTTTGTTCGCGTGTAACTGCACATAACTCTAGTTTAATGTGCAAATGATTCTAGTTTAGATTGCCTGGTTCGCTCGCGACGACATCTTTTGTTTTGGTGTGCAATTGCACATGACTCTCGTTAGCATGCAATTGCACATGTGTTTTTGTTAGCATGCAGTTAAACATGATTCTCATCTAGCGTATATTACACATGATTCTCGTTTAACATGCAATTGCACATGATTCATATTAGCGTGCAATTGCACATGATTCTCATTAGCGCACGATGTCACATTTTTATTAGCGTGCAATTAAACATGATTCTCGTTAGCGTATTAAACATGATTTTTGTTTAACGTGCAATTGCACATGTTCCTTTGTTAGCGTGCAATTACACATGATTCTCGTTCAGCGTGTAATTACGTATAAGTCTTGTTTAGCTTGCAATTGCACACGATTCTCGTTTTACCGTGCAATCGCACATGATCTCATTTTAGCGTACAATTGTATATGTTTTTGTTAGCGTGTAATTACACACGATGAACATGGAATTGCACATCATCAATCTGTTAAGAGTGAAAATTAGACTGATTTATAGCTAGGTTATAATTTCATAAGAATTCTTTAAAGTTGACATGTTTTTTCTACATGACCTTTTTCTTATTCATGTTTCTTAGAAATTTTGTTTTCGTTAGCATGCAATTGCATATTTTTTGTTTAGCGTGCAACTACACATTATTTTCATTAGAAGATCAAGTAGGATTTACCCTACTGAGGCGAGAGCTTTTTTTGTAGTAATAGGCTGGCTTTGTTTTCCCTTTTAAGCCAGTAATCAGTACAAAAGGGACCCTTTGCAAAAGTCACTTTAATCTCACACTGACTGCGACAAATGTATTGTACACTTTTTTTACTCCGTTTTTCTGTATACTTGTATTATCTGTGTCAGCGCTTCGACTGAGTACTTTGTTGTTGAACATCGAAAACTTTTGTACTCTCGAACAACGAGCTACGAGAGAAAAAGGTGAAGAAGAAAATTTGTACAGAGACGTGCGCACGTACACGTATGCTCGCGTGGCATGATATTTTTTTTTTGCTTCATACACTCAGATCTGGAAGCCGTTTGTGTACATGTGCCATACGTAGGTTCGTTGATCGCTAGCAACAAGGACAAAAAAAAACCACATCAAAACGATAGAACGAAGATGGAGGGAAACAAACTCAATGCAAGGATTGCGTCATGTGGGTCACCTGAGCGGTAGGCACTCCCTCTGAAGATATCTGGGCTCGTGTGTTTCTCATAAATGAAAGGCCGTGATCCTCTCTGCTCAGTTTTTAGGATCTTTCTAATTCGAGAATGAGAACTAGCTTAGTTCTCATTCGCATGACGTCATCAATCCTAGTTGCAAGTCAAGTTGCAACTCATGATTAACACGAATCACGAAGCAATCGAACGGTGTGGAGCAGTTACAAGTCCACTTGCAACTCAGGCGAATAAGAACTAACTTAATTCTCAATCGCATGACATCATCAAATCTCAGTTGCAAGCTGACTTGCAACTGATGCACGAATCACGAAGCAAATCAGTGGTCCGAATCAGTTGCAACTCCACTTGCAACTGATGACGTCATGCGATTGAGATTAAACTAATTCTCATGCGATTGAGAACTAGCAAAACCGTTTCATAAAGAAAAACAGGAGTAGGATAATTCTTTTTGCAGTTTTGCTAACGCTCGATTGACTGATTTATGCTAACGCTCGGTTGATTTTCTGAAGGTAGGATGCCTTCTCGATGCCCCGCATGGATCTGGCCCGTTTTTTGTTTTTCTGCTTCGTTTCATAAAGAAAAACAGGAGTAGGATAATTCTTTTTGCAGTTTTGCTAACGCTCGATTGACTGATTTATGCTAACGCTCGGTTGATTTTCTGGAGGTAGGATGCCTTCTCGATGCCCCGCATGGATCTGTTTAATGACCTTTTGAGTAGCAGGTAATGGGCTTCTTTCTTGGGCTATTTTTCTGATGCGCCTTTGTTTAAGCTAAAGTAGTATTTTTCTTGTGTGTATTTGCAATTGCACATATCCTGCGATTAAACTTTCATCTTTGTAACTTCAGTTGTCATGCGTGCTGTTTTTCGTACACGCATTTCAAATTGCATATGTAACCACCGCGCAATTACACATACATTTCTATAGCGTGTAATTGCATTTTTTCTTAGACGCATATGTAATTGCACATTCACCTTTTAGAGTGTAATTGCATTTTCATCTCATTTTCTAGTTGCATTTTTGTAATTGCGCATTCGCGTTTTAAGGTGTAATTATATTTTCTTCTCTTTTTTTAATTGCATAATCCATAGTTTCAAAATCAAATTTGCTGATGCTCGGTTGCCCGAGAATTTTTTAACGTGGGGTCGAGCTGGACCATGTGATCGATCGATCGGATTTTTTTGACGCGTGAGACGATGGGTTCGGTCTGTTTTGGGCTCCGATTTGTGGCATGTTAAACGTGTGTTTTTTTCTTGCTCTATTGAGTTTTGTTAGGCTTTTTGTTGTGCTTTCTTTAAATTTTCATTCTAGGTATCTTTTTCCGTTTGGGCTTTTTTTCTGGTTGAGTTTGATTTTTTTTCGCATCGGGTGTGGGACTCCAAAATGTGAAACGCATGGTGAGACCAAGAGGAAAATGCGCAATTGCACATGACTATCATTTAATGTGCAAATGATTACAGTTTAGCTTGCCATCACACACAATTATCGCTAGCGTGTAAATTATTTACATTATTCTTGTTTCAGTGGGCAATTGCACATGATTCTCATTAGCGTGTAACTACACATAATTTTTGTTTACAATCAATTAAAAAAATTACTTGTTTTAGTGTGCAATTGCATCTTATTCTCATTAGAGTGAAATTACACATGATTCTCGCCTAGCGTGCAACTACACATGATTCTCGTTTAGCTTGCAATTACACATTTTTTCTATTAGCGTGCGCTTACACATTTTTATCGTTTTGCGTGCAATTGCACAGACTACCGTTTAGCATGCAATTGCACATGTTTTCTTATTAGCGTGCAATTGCATGTTTTATTTTCTTGAGCATATTTTATTTTTTTCTTTCTTGCTATTGATTTTATTGTTATTTTGAAAAATTGCACATTCTTTTTCTCGGATGAACTTTATTTATTTATTTTGGTTCCTCAAGAGTAACTCAGTCAGGGTGAGAAATATAACCATTTCTATTTTTTGATTAATGATTCATAATAGCATGCAAATGGACAAGATTCTCAATAGCATGCAATTGAACATGAATCTTGGTACCATGCAATTGCATATGATTATAATTGAGGCGCGATTGCACATGTTTGTTAGCTTGCAGTTGCACATACTCTCATTTAATATGCAAATGATTCTAGTTTAGCTTTCCTGCTTCGCTCCCGTCGACATGTTCCTCGTTTCAGCGTGCAATTGCACATGATTCTCATTAGCGTGCAATTGCACATGCTTTTTGTTAGTGTGCAATTAAACATTATTTTCGTCTAGCGTACTACACATGATTCTTGTTCAAGGTGCAATTGCACACGATTCTTGTTTAGCGTGCAATTGCACATGTTTTTTTGTTAGCGTGCAATTACACATGATACCGGACACAATGCAAATGAACATGTTTTTGTTAGTGTGTAATTGCACATGACTCTCGTTTAGCATGCAATTACATATGACTCTCGTTTAGCCTGCAATTGCACATGTTGTTTGTTTGCGTGCAATCGCATATGTTCTCGGTTTAGCGTTGCACGCGATTCTCATTTTAGCGCGCAATTGCATATGTTTTTTTAGCTTGTAATCACACATGAAGAACGTGCAATTGCACATCATCATTTTGATAAAGTGCACATTAGATATGATTCATAGCTAGGTTGTAATTTCTTAAGGTTTTTTTTAAGAATGCACATGTTTTTTCGAGATGACTTTTTTTCTGATTCATGGTTTTTTGAAAATCAAGTTTTCGTTAACGTGCAATTACACATGTTTTGTTTAGCGTACAATTATACATGATCGTTATTTGAAGATCGAGTAAAGTTTTCCCTCCAGAGGCGAGAGTTTTTGTCGTGTACTTGTAGTAACGGGAAAAAGAAATCTGTTTTGTAACGGAAGTTCTTTTTTGTGGACACGGATGTTTTCAGCAGGTCCTGTTTGCACATGAAAACTGTCAAAAAAACAAGTTTGCACATGAAAGCCCAGTTAGGCCCAGAAAAACAACGGTACAAGCCCATTCAGACAACGAAAAAAAAGCTTACAAAATAACAATACAATAGAGAAGTTGGGAAACGGGCTCAGTCCATGGACTGCATCACAGGTTGCGTAGGTCGACCGAGCGTTCAGTTAATTCTCGGTCACCTGAGCACTAGTCATACCCTAAGTTTTTTTCGAAACACAATACAACGCAGGCGCTCATATACACGCGCATGCCATCACCCCTATGAACGTACATACGCACACCCTACTCCTATGAGCAACTCCGAAAGACTGAGCCGACGGATCAGGTCTTCAGATTGACGAAGTCGGGCGCCTCGCTGTCGATGGGAACGTCGCCTCCCACTAAAGAATATTCAGCCTAAATGAAAAATACCAGCGTCAAACCTGGGGTCTGAACTCTAATGGACCGGGGGTACAACCACCCTCTTCACCATCTTGCCACAGACAAGTTCTCTTCATTCTGATCCGGTTAAGACGGTGCACAAACGGTTTTTTTGGTCAGTATACGTTTGGGGTGGGGGCAAACCCAACGGTCGACCAAAAAAAACACAAAACACAAACATATTTAAAATTAATTTACACATATTTTTGGGGCCAGATTGCTCACAAAATATCCACTAAAAAATAGAAGCCTATCTAGTGGGCTCGGGGGAGGTGATGCCGCCATCACTGCTACCGTCCGTGGCTTCACCGCGCGCCTAGTCGTCGTTGTCCTCGATCTTGATTATGACGTGCGGCCACGCCGGCGTAGTGGCTATGCAGCCAGCGGTGGCCACGCAGACGCTGGTGGCGCCAGAGGAGGCGTTTGCGGTGTCGGAGGCCAAGTTGGCCCCGTTGGCCACGCCGGAGCCGACACCTAGTGCTGCATCGCCTCGCAGGTGGGCCACGGTGACCACGGATCTGGAGGTGGCGGCGGGGGAGCGCGAGCCTGCATTGCCGAGGCGTGGAGGGCCCAGGGCCAGGTTTGGCCAAATTCCGAGTTCCACGAGCTCGGAGGCTGCACGGAGGACGGCATCGTCGTCGTCCTCACCTCGGATGCGGGCGGAGCGGGCACGGTCATGGGCGGCGTGGCGTCGTCATCGTCCATGTCGTCGAAGAGGTCGTCGAAGAGGGAGTCCACATCGTCCTCCGGCCCCGGGTCGTTGGGGCGCGACAGCTCTGCCGCGAAGAAAGCACGGCGGCGCTTGTTGTGCTCTGCCTCGAACCAGCGATTCCACATATCGTTGCTCTCCAGTTTATAATACTATATAATTAAGTTTCCGACAGCCAGTTAAGGTTTTTTTTGTTGGTTCTCTTGGTAGAAAGATTCCCCTGCTTATGTGATAGATGTGTGAACTGGCTAAATATTCTTGTGCGATTTCTGTCGTGCAGCTGATGGCGAACTACGAATCCATCAAAATACGTGAAACTCGTTGACATGCATGTTTCGTTTTGGGACTCAAAACTTCTTTCGTTGATAGGAAGTCAATTACATTTGAACGGAGGAATACTACCATGCACGTTTACTCATCCTAGAACACATATTACCAGCGAGACTGACATGTTTGGGTAAGCTCCAACCACAAGCTTGAGCTCACATATTTATCCTAGCTAGGCGGCCGGCTTGAATTCCTGGAGCCCCTTGAACTTCTCCCACACCTTTACCCACACCTTGGCCTCGTACAGCTTCCTGGCGCCGCCTTCCTTGACCTCGATGGTGAAGTAGTGCATGATCCCGGCCACCAGCTGCACCCTCACCTTCACCACCCTCTCGAACTCCACCGCCGCGTTCTGCACCCCCATAAACAGTCAATCAGGTAACACAACAAGGAACGGATGCTGTAAACTCTTCGGATCCGGTGATGCTGTGAAGGGAAAGATTACTTACGGTCTTGGTGTTGTGCTCGGCAACGGCGAACCGGGCGAGCTCGATGACCTCAAGTTCGTTCTCCGTCCCCGCCACCGCGTCAATGATGCTGCCAAACATCGGCGGACGCCGTGGACCGTCATGCGCCGCCTCGGCCATCGCTGCTGTTGTCCGGTACGTGGGTCGCTGTGCTGAGCTGCGGGTGGAGAAAAGAGCGCAGGACGACGGCCGCTACCGAGAGAAAATATTCCACGAATCTAAACAATCGATCTCATTTTGAGAGGAGTGGACGGACGTGGGGGATAAGGGGAACTGCGATGTGAATATTCTTAGCGCGGAAGGCAGAGCGAAGTTGGTGTAGGTTTACAACCTTGAGGATCAAAAAAGATCGGAACGAATCAGTAAAGAATCGGTCGGTTTATACCGTGTACAACAAAATAGGGATTTAGTAACCGAGCACAAAAAAAAAACCAGTTACCCTGAGTCCCTGACCACCCTCGTAATGTGTTTACTGGGAGAAAATTTCCATACCGACTGAATTTGGGTCGGGTACTATTTTTACTCCCGATGTCTCTCCACTCCCAAAATCCTTTGTCCAGAATCTCAAAAAAATAAATCCTTTGTCCCGAACTTATTCTGAAACTCTATCCATGGCTCCATGCTGAAAGATATTAAGGGGGTGTTTGTTTCAGCTTTTAGCTGCTTCCCACAGAAATAAGCTGGTCATTCGAACCAAACAGGTGGGCTTCGTCGCTGGCTTTGCCAAAGCCGGTGTCGCAATTGCACTGCGCGAGCGAAGCACCTCTGCTTCCCGCAGCTTTGTGACTTACAAACGAATCGGTATGCTGGTTTGCCACTGCCGTTGTCCGTATTTACGCAGAATTGCCACTCGCTAAATCTTTCTAGCCTTTCCACGCACTGGGAGCGGAACGACTGAACGAGCGACACGAAAAGACTGTCAGGCTGTTTGTTGTGCTGCCATGCTGCATGCATGCAAGTAGTTCTCGCATGTGCATCGGTGCATGTATTGATGACTGTAAATAAGTTGTATGTATTGTTCGTTTTCTTTTTCTTTGTTTTTTGAGCTTTTTTCTTTTTCTTTATTGGCACTGATGGTTTCTAAGTATAATTTGTACTTATCATTATAGCCCCAGATAATAAAAATAGTTACGATTGTACACTTCAATCAGTAAATGTATATGTGCTCTGAAATCTGAGGGTATTTCAGACAATTCCTCAACACACAGCTAGACAGCCAGCTAAGTGACCAAACAGTGACACTCAGAAAAACAGCTTTCCCTGCACAGCAGCTTTCCCTACACAGCAGCACAGCCAGCCACAGCCAGCCAGCCACAGCCCAAACAAACACCCCCTAAGCTAGCAGAACAGTCTGGGATGGGACGGGTGATCTTCTTGACTGATAGCCTGAATTTGCAGCAAGCACTCACCTCGACCTCGCAAGACCGAGCTACTCTGGGTACTCTCTTCCGTTAAGCTAAGTTCCTGCTAAGTCTGAGGTTTATCGAGTACCAAGTAGTTTTCAGTCCTCGTTCATGTAATAGACCAGCCCATATTTTGGCTAAGCTTGGTACCGATGGGAGTGTTTGGAAACCATGTTGTGTGGTTTCCTGACCCACCAGACGATGTAACACCCGCTGTGGCCGACGATATGGTAGAGGCCACAAGTTAACTGGAAGTCTAGAATACCAGGTGTTCTAGGTAAAAAAAAACTGATGATTCCTCCTCCCAAAATTGGTGTTCAAAATGTTTAAATGTAGTTTGAAATTCAAATTTCATTTGAGAATCTCGACATGTATTAACCAAATTTCAGACCTCGAGATTTTTTTACCGGCACCCAAATCCTTGCAAAACAAACAGAGTAGATCGCCGCCATCTATACTAACATCCCTCCTCAATTCCAACCGATTGTTCTTGAATGATTGCAGTTGTCGAATCTGCAATGGTTTTGTAAACACATCCATCACGTAATCTCTTACAAAAATAAATCAGATTTCCAAATGCTTATGAGCTATCATTTCTTTCGCAAAATGACAATCAATTCAATATGTTTTGTGCTGCATGGGAAACTGGATTTGTTGAGATACGTTGGGTTATCACACCAAAGACATGGTGCTCGTCAGATTTGAATTCCAATCTGATTAACCAATGCTTCAACCCATATTACCTGAATAGTTGTATTTGCTAAGAGCATCTCTAGCAGAACCCGCAAAAGGGGCAAACCCACAAAATTCCGGCGAGTTTACGGGTTTGGTGCTCTTTTTAGGCCAGACCAGAGCCTGCAAATTTAGCCCAGCCCGCAAACATTTTGCGGGGGCCCGAGAAACGAAGAGGCGAGCCCGTATTTAGCCGGATTGCGACCGCTGATGCGGGTCGAAATCCCCACTTCTCCTCGCACGCTCCGCCGCTCCGACGAGCAATCCACCCCCCACACCGCCGTCTGCGACGAGCAATCCACCCGCCCCTCCCGCAGATCCGGCGTCCCCGAGCCGCCATGGCGCCGAAGAGGGAGGTGGAGCCGCTCCCCGGCGACGACAAGTTCGGCGGAGACTACTCCGCCGAAAAGCGGGTGCAGGTCGTCCGCAGCGACGGCGCACGGAAGCGCGGCTCCCGCAAGTACAAGCTCGCGGAGCCGATTCCGGTCGCGTGGCACCGCCGCGAGTTGCCGGAGTTCGACCGGCTCCGGCGTGAGCGCGAGATTGAGATCTGCTGCCGCCAGCAGCTGCGCCTCCACGGCGAGGGCAGCTCATCCGCGGGCGCCAGCAGCTCCTCCGCAGCCCCAGGTGCTCCGCCGCCGGAGGACTGCCCCGAGCATTTCGGGGTCACGCTCGGGCCAGAGGACTTCGTCTCCGACGAGCAGCTGGAGCGGCAGCTGGCGGCGACGTTGATGCGCTCCCAATACGAGGAGAAGGAGAAGGCCGCCGCCAAGCTCGCCGCGGTGGTCAACGAGGGGCTCCTGCAGCAGGCGCTGGTCATCAGCACGCTGCCGCCCACCATCGACCTCGTCACCGACTCCGACGAGGAGTGAAGCTCCTCCGCCGCTGCGTCGCCGCCGCGCCCATGGCTCCGGTGAGGAGCCGCATTTTGACCACTAGGGTTTGATCGGCGGCGACCTAGGCTAGTGTAGATATAGGCGAGTGTTAAGAATCATTTGCTCCTATATATTTTGTGTAAGAATCATCTACTGCTACTGTCGAATATGAACTTGTTCGTTCCCGCGAATTATCAAATTTCCAAATCAAAGAAATGCAGGTTGCGTTTGCGGGTTCTGTTCTTCGCTGCACGAAATATAGAGCAAAAACGCGAAAAACGCGACCCGCAAAATGCTTTTACGGTTTCGGCTTTTTGCGGGTTCTGCTAGGGATGCTCTAATGCCTTCTAGCCTCATACCCTGCTTCTCCACCTGAACGTGACATTGGGACTTATTTTTGTGTCCTCCATGACACGAGAGTAGATCCAAGAAAGACAACGAAACCTCCAGCTTATCTTCTATCATCAGGATATTTGGCTCAATCGGTATCGGAAAAGGCACTAACCAACATTGATGCTGACTTGCTGATCTTTAGCCTAGTGCCAATACTAGATGTGAGTCAATCTCAAAAAAAAAAAAAAAAATACTAGATGTGAGTCATCTCAATATTCTTTTAATTTACTGTTATATCCAGTGGATAGTTGTAGGAGAATGCGAGAATTGACAAACTTTTATTTAGTGAAAATGATATGCCAGGCCTTCCTATGAATATCTAGACGCAAAGCTTTTCCCTGATGCACCGAGAGAGGCGTGCTTGAGGGTTTGCAATCGGATCACTAGTTCCCTACATGCTTGAGTCAGAAAGTCCATACTTGGTGGAATATTTCTCTTGCTGGAATGAACTAATGATAAACTCAGCAATCATGTGTTATTTAGTGATGCAATTAAGAGACGCAGATGTCCAGATACGTGGGAGGTGAAATGCAAACAAGTTCAGGGGGCTGATCAAAATACTTGGAACTCATCAACTCAATGAGCACCTTCCATCATGGGAATCATACCCACATGTAATCCATCAGGTGTGTGGAGCAGGTTTATTCATCATAAATTGTCTATAGCCAGTGAGACTAGCATGTTCGATAGGCTCCAACCAGAAATATCAGCTTCTTCAGCTGCTATATCAAACATATGAAGTGATCGATGCTTAGCTAGGCTGCCGGCTTGAATTCCTGGAGCTGCTTGAAGTTCTCCCGCACCTTCTCCCACACCTTGGCCTCGTACAGCTTCTTGTCGCCGCCGTCCTTGACCTCGATGGTGAAGTAGTGCATGCACCCGGCCACCACCTGCCGCCTAACCTTCACCAGCCTCTCGAACTCCAGCGACGCGTTCTAACAAGCAAACACAGGGACAGTTGCTTCAGAAGAAAAACAGAGGCGGTAGGTAAATTCTCTGGATCGGGTGGGAGTTATCTTACGGCCTTGGCGTTGTGCTCTGCGACGGCGAATCGGGCGAGGTCGATGACGTCGAGATCATTCTCCGTCCCCGCCGGGGCGTCCTGGATGCCGCCCAGCAGCGGGCGGCGCCGTGGACCGTCGTGCGCCGCCTCGGCCATCGCTGGTGCCGTCCGGTTCGTTGGACCGTTTGTCGCTGTAGACTGTATAGTGAGATGCGGGAGGAGTGGATGACTGCTGCTACCGAGAACTGATTCCGTCGATCTCCGTAGATATCGAGCTGAATGGAGTCAGGCCTCATGGACGGGATTTATAGCGACGCGATCTGCTGTGGGAGCGCGACAGTTTTGAGCGGGACGCGGTAAGCAAGCGTTGGCACTTCACGTCGACGCGATGGTGATGCGTTGCAATTTGCAAATGAACGATTAGCGCGGAAGGCAAGTGGTGGCGAAGTAAACAGGCGCCACCAGTACATCCAAATACAGTACGGTGATTAATTTGAGAACTTACCGATGGTTAGGAGGGTCGTTGTACTCTCAACCCACTAGAGTTCAAACCCTAGATTTGACACTGGTGTTTCTCATTTAGTTGGACTATTCTTCGGTGGGAGGCGACATTTCCGTCGATAACGAGTTCAGTGTGTGCACGTGTATATAAGCGTCTGTCTTTCGTCAAAATAAAATAAAATCGGTGATTAAAATGTCGCTATCCAAAAAATAAAATAAAAATGTAAAATGGATTGTCTACCCTGCACGGTGACGCCGTGCGTGTATCCAGCAAGGTTTTAGGTATCAGATTCATTATTTTCTAAGCCGGTTACCAGATAACATTCTCGGACACAATTTTGAATTTAAACTTAAAATATATATAGAAAAATAAAAAATGTTTTTGAGAGAAAAAATTCGGCATAAATTCAAACGGCCTGTAACCGGCCGATAACCAAATCCTTGCTATTCAGTCAGATGGTGCCTCCTTGGAGATTTGCGTCGTGTCTTTTATTTTTCTTAAAGCTTTCATGTTTTTCACAGTTATGTAATGTTTCTTCAGGTTTATTCTACTTGCATCAGCCTATTAGACCATGGGAGAATCATAAAAAGTGCAATTACAATGATTGGATAAAGCTCCTCATGAATACCATATTACTCAAGAATTCATTATCTGTTTATACTTAAAAGTATACCACAATATGTACCACAATATCTTAAACCTGAAACTTTAGAAACTTCTACTAAGATATTTGGAGCTACCAGAATATATGTGAAACACACATGCACCCTATAACTCATGTAAGTAACATTGGTTATTATAGAAAGGCATGCGTCATGTCACTTTATATTTCTCACATTTAATGGGATTTGTTTCAAAGTGATCACCTAAATGGGAAACATACTAACATACCTCTTGCAAAAAAAAGTGATTTGCATTTGGTTCTATTTAACAATGATAGAGTTAAAACTACATAGCAAATAACACCATTTCTTAAAATTTAGCATCATTTTTTCTAGTTCATTATGATAACTACAAAAATATACTAGTTAAAAATAGTGGTTGCCACATAGGTTAAATAATAAGTAAATGAACATTGTATAAAAGTTTGATATAAATATACATTTCGTATTGCAAGGGTGTTCTACAAAACCTCGACCTGATTTAATAGGTTCAGAGAAGTTAAAATTGTTACATTAAATGTAATAGTTTCCAAAGTACTCCCTCCATTCAGGTGTGTAAGGCCTCTAATGAAATTCAGTCTGTTCAGATTCATTAGGCCCCAAATTGGCTTTAATAGGCTATTTAATAGCCATGGTGCGTTGGATTCTCGGGTTGGATTGGGCAGTTCTGTTGCATGCAAAGGACCCACCACGGTGAACGTGAGCTATTGGTTGTTGTTTTGCGTCCCCACAATAATCGCCATAATTAAGTGTGATTAAGCCTGGTTTTTACTCTTGTTGATAATTATCTGTGGCGCATGGATGCTGGTGCGCCACAGAAATCTTGGACTTTCTGTGGCGCATCGTTTGCCCATGCGCCACAGAAAGTCAGAATTCTGTGGCGCATGCCCACCCATGCGCCACAGGAAGCCAGACTTCTGTGGCGCATGAGACCCCATGCGCCACAGAAAACCTGTGGGTCCCACGTGCAATTATTGGGCCAAGGTCCATCTGGGGACATTTTGTGGCGCACCGTGGCTGGTGTGCCACAGAAACCCAACTTCCTGTGGCGCATGCAGTTAGATGCGCCACAGAAAGTTGGTTTTCTGTGGCGCACTAGCCACGATGCGCCACAGAATGTCCACTTTCTGTGGCGCACCGAGCTGCGTGCGCCACAGAAAGTTGGCCCACCAGATCTACAAAAAGGTGGCAGCACACTTTCCCCTTGCAAGTGACCTTCTTCATCCTCCCATCTAGCTCGAGCTCCTCCTCTCTCCCATGCCATTTTGACCATCCTATTCTCCATTATATGTTGTTAAACCTACTTTGTTTGAGATATATTTGGTGAGGTCTTGGGAGAGGCTCCATATATATTCTCCTCCTCTCTTTTTGTCCACTATTTTCTCTCTATCACCACACACTCTCTCATCGATCACGGTCACGTCTCGGCAACGGATCTAGATCTACTAGGTGGGTATTGTTGGATGGATATGTGTATGCATGTTTTGTGTGGCCGGCGATGTGTATGGATGTTTGTTAAAGGCATGAGAAACTTGTCGGCGGGCGGTTTGCACGACGATCGATGTTTATACATGAATCTTGTGTGTGTTGTGCATGTTGTTGCCTTTTGTTGTTGCGTTGCGCCGGCGTGGTGCATGGATGTTTGCCGAAATGTTGATTCATTTCCATTTCGGTAAATTTTTGCACCACATATGTCCTACTTTTAGGGGAAGTCATGCCGAATTTTTTCGTCGAACATTTCCGACTTTCCGACTTCCCGCACGAGAAGCTTGTATGTGTGTGTGTGCATGTTGCGGTTAATTAATTCTAATTAATAACACATACTCTATATGTATACCGCGGAGGCGACCATGGTCATCAAGATGAGCTCCAGTCGAATCAACAACTACAAGGAAGAAGCGAAGGCGGAAATGATTCGGTGCAACGGGCGCCAGATACGATGTCCGTGTAGAAGTTGCAAATTTGTGAGATGGATCGACCCTGATTCCGGACAATTGGAGGAACACCTGCTCAGGCGCGGTTTCATGGAAGGCTTCAACCAAGCGCCGACAACAAATGTTGCGCCTGAAGACGAGGGCGGGCAAGATGATCGTGACGAAGGAGATGCCGACGGACATGGTCATGATGGTGGTGGAGAAGACGCGAACACGCCGCAGAGCTCGCTAATGTCGGCATTGATGGAGTCTCATGTTCAAGAACTGCTCCTCAAGAACGCGAGCACCGTTAGAGAGAAAGCCAAGCTGGCGCAAATAGAGATAGACGGGAAGACTCCATTGTATCCTGGGTGCCGGCCACATGATACGCGCTTGCAAGTAACGCTTGATGTTGTGGAGATAAAGTCGGGAAACAAATGGACCGACGCGAGCTTCAACAAGAACATGCAATTCTTCCACGAGCGTCTTCCCGATGGGAACACATTGCCAACTAGTATCGAGGGGGCCAAGAAAGTCGTGTGCCCTCTTGACCTACCGCACGTTAAATACCACGCCTGCATCAATGATTACGCAATTTATCGGGGCGAGTACGAGGACAGAACCACATGTCCGGTGTGCGGCCAAGGACGGTACAAGAGCCGTGGGAAGAAAGCTCCTCGAAAAGTGGTATGGTACTTTCCTATCACTCCCCGTCTGCAGCGGTACTTCGTGGACCCTAAGGAAGCAAAGCTCATGCAATGGCACGCGGAAAGGGAGAAGCCCGGAGAAGATCCGGAGAAGGGAAGGATCCTTACACACCCTTCAGACGCTAGCCAGTGGCAAGAGTTGGACGCCGTCAGAAATTTCGGAGGCGACGCAAGTAACGTCAGGCTCGGTATGAGCACCGATGGACTCAATCCGTTCGGCAACCAGAGTAGCACGCATAGCACCTGGCCCGTGTTTGTATGGCCTTACAACCTTCCGCCGTGGTTGTGCACGAAGCAAAGGTATATACACATGAGTATTCTCATTCAGGGGCCGAAACAAGCAGGTGTCCACATACATACGTATCTCGCGCTGTTGGAAGAGGAGTTAGCCACGTTGTGGGCGACGCCAGCCCGTACGTGGGATGCCTACACTGGAGATTATTTCCCCATGAGAGCCGCGTTGCTCACGACGGTGCAGGACTATCCTGGTTGCTCATATGTATCGGCCCAGGTAGGCCACGGATTCTGCGCATGTGTCAGGTGCATGGATAAGACCCCGCATCTCCAGCTACCAAGGAAGACCGGGTCTTCGAAAACCGTGTACCCAGGGGCTCGAAGGTGGCTTCGCATGGATCACCCGTGGAGGAAACGCGGTGACCTGTTCAATGGTAAGGACGAGCTCGAAGGACCCCGATCCCGAGGAGCGGCACAGAAATCGACGAGCTGTTGAATAATTGGAAGGAGTGCTCTGCGCCGGGAAAGAAACAACCGAAGGTAGATCCGCTGCTGGGTGTATGGAAAGCGAGGGCTGTTTTCCACAACTTGCCCTACTGGAAGGTCCTCAAGACGCCACATAGCCTCGATATGATGCACATTACGAAGAATGTCACCGAGAGTCTGCTTGGCACTCTTTCCAACATGCCGGAAAAGACCAAGGATGGGACGAAAGCAAGATACGATCTGAAATGGCTTGGTGTCAGGAAAGATCTTCACGCTCCCGATAGCGATGACGATGATGATGATGATGATCAGACGGAAGGGACTCAAGGTCGCCGCAAAAGGGTAAAGAAGAACACTGTGGTGCTTTCCGCTACGTGCTTCACTATGAGTCCGGAGGAGCTCGAGCAATTCTACATGTGTCTGCTAGGAGTCAAATTTCCTCATGGTTACGCGGGGCATATAAGCAGATATCTGGACGGAACGAAGAAGAGGTTTAGCGGGATGAAGTCTCACGACTGTCACGTGCTGTTGACGCAGATACTTCCCGTTGCGATTCGAGGGATAATGGACGAGCACGTACATGATACGCTGCTTGCCCTTTGCAACTTTTTCGACGTCATCAACAGGAAGTCGATCGGCGTGAAGCAGCTCGACAGGCTAGAGGAAGAGATCGTGCTGATACTATGCGAGCTCGAGATTTACTTCCCGCCAGCATTCTTTGATATCTGCATGCATCTTCTTCTCCATGTCGTTGATGACATCAGGCAGCTCGGGCCAACGTTCATGCACTACATGATGCCGTTCGAAAGGATGAACGGTGTCATGAAAGGATACGTCCGCAACAGGTCCCATCCAGACGCAAGCATGGCCAAGGGATTTCTAACCTACGAATGCAATTCCTTCTGCCAGAATTATCTAAGCACCGAGAACCAGGATGTTGGTCTGCCCACGTGGAAACACTTCGGCAGGCTCAATGGATATGGTCACCGAGAGGGCACCAGCTCAACCTTTGTCAGCATGCAGGCTCGAAAGGACGACTTCGACAGGGCTCACCGGGTCGCGCTACAACACTTACAGTTGATCGAAACTTGGGTGGAACAACATAAATGCTTACTCGAGCAACGTTACATCAAACTGGGCCGGCCGAGGAAGAATGGAGACGTAACCAGAGAGCACAACTCCAGCTTCACGCGTTGGTTCAAGCAAAAGCAACTGGAGCTAGCAAAGAACAAAGCACCATCTACGGAAGATGAAAGACTCATATTCTCCTTATCACGGGTCCCTCGCACAACGTAAAGACCTATCAGGCGTACGACATCAACGGCTACAGATTCTACACCGAGGAAAAGGACAACAAGTCGGAATGTCAAAACTCAGGAGTAACTATGCTATCCTACGGCGATGAGGAGGCTACTGTCAAGGAAAGATACTTCGGAAGGATTGAGGACATATGGGAGCTCAACTACTGTGGAGAGTTGGTGCCAATGTTCCGTGTAAGATGGGCCAAGGACGTCGTCAAAGAAGGCCGGTATTTCACCACCATGGTAATACCCGATGCCTAATCGAAGAACGCCTCCGCGAAAAATGAGCCATGGGTACTCGCTAGCCAAGTTGAGCAATGCTTCTTCATTACTGACCCGTCAAAGCCTAGCCGTGTTGTCGTGAGGAGGGGCAAGAGGAGCATAATCGGAATGGAAGGAGGCGCCACCGAGCAAGACTTGGACAACGAACCAAAGATCGAGGAGGAATTCGACAAGTTCTTCGACATGCCTACTACTAGTACACAAAGAAGAAAGACCTCCCTACCTACTAAAGGTTGTCCGTTCACGCGAAGAAATCTCAAGGTGACCGTCCTAAAGTTTTCAACCTCGAAGAAGGGAAAGAAGAGAAGCTAACTCACGGAACCGAGACGAAGAAGAGACTTTTTGGTGTATTTAATTTGTGTGTGTGTGTGTGTGAGAGACAATGGAAGCATATATATGTATGATCATGAATATGTGTGAGACAATTTAAATTTAAATTTAACTAAATATTTTTTCAAGTTGAAAAAAAGTGAGACAGTCAGGATTCGAACCTGGCTATCCAGGTTAATACAGTTTTGTTGAAACCAATAGGATGTTTTGCTGTTAGTGTCAAGTAACAGCAGCACTGCATTTTGACCTGGTTTGCCAGGAAATTCTGTGGCGCACCCCTATGTGGCGACCACGTATTGTGATGATTGGTCCTCCTTGGCTGACGCATCTACCTCGACCTCTTCAGTGGCGTCTTTCACTGCGCGTGAGATCGCGCAACTCCGATGCCTGCTTGCTACTTGGGACTCTTCACCGACAGGTTCTGCTGGTTCTGCGACTGACTTTTCTGGCACCGAGAGACCGCCTTCTTCTCATTCAGGTACATCCCCTTGGATTCTTGATACTGGAGCATCTTTTCATATGAATTACGATTCTTCCGCCTTGAGCTCTATTCGACCTGTCGAGTCTCCTGTCTCCTGTCTCTGTTCGTACGGCCGATGGTACTCCCATCCCCGTTGCTAGTCGAGGCACTCTTAGCAGTCCCGCGTTTCATGTTCCTTCTGTCGCCCATATTCCTCGACTCACCATGCAGCTTTTCTCTGGTAGTCAGATTGTCGATTCTCGTTGTAGGGTCACTCTAGACTTTGATTCCTGTTCTGTTCAGGATCGTTGTACGGGCGCTTTGCTTGGTGCTGGTCCCCGACGCCATGATGGTCTATGGGAGCTTGACTGGCTTCGTCTTCCTTCCGCTGCCACCGCCGCCAGTCTCTCGACCCAGGTTGCCGCAGCCACCAGCTCTTTTCAGCAGTGGCATCATCGTCTTGGCCATTTATGTGGTTCTCGTCTCTCGTCTCTAGTTCATCGTGGTGTTCTAGGGTTTGTCTCCGGAAACGCTTCTTTGGATTGTATGGGTTGTAGGCTTGGTAAGCAGATTCAGCTACCATATCCTCATAGTGACTCTGTGTCCGAGCGTCCTTTTGATCTCGTTCATTCAGATGTTTGGGGTCCGGCTCCCTTCGCTTCGAAAGGGGGTCATCGCTACTATATTATCTTTATAGATGATTACTCACGATACACTTGGATTTACTTTATGTCCTCCCGTAGTGAGGTTCTCTCTATCTATAAGCGTTTTGCTGCCATGGTTCACACTCAGTTCTCTACACCTATTCGTGTGTTCCTTGCTGATTCTGCTGGTGAGTATATCTCCAAGCATTTGCGTGGTGTTCTTGCTGAGCAGGGCACTCTTGCTCAGTTCTCTTGTCCCGGTGCACTTGCTCAGAATGGCGTTGCTGAGCGTAAGCATCGTCATCTTCTAGAGACTGCTCGTGCGATGATGATCGCTTCTTCTCTCCCGCCACATTTCTGGGCTGAGGCTGTCTCTACCTCGTCTATCTCATTAACATTCAGCCTTCTGCCGCCCTTCAGGGTGGTATTCCTCTCGAGCGACTATGTGATCGCTCTCCTGACTATTCCATGTTGCGACTGTTTGGTTGTGTTTGCTATGTTCTTCTCGCTCCTCGTGAACGCACCAAACTAACCGCTCAGTCTGTTGAGTGTGTTTTTCTCGGATATAGTGATGAGCATAAGGGCTATCGATGTTGGGATCCCGTGGCTCGTCGGATGCGTATTTCCCGGGACGTGACGTTTGACGAGTCTCGTCCTTTCTTTCCACGCTCGACCTCCTCGACCTCTACTGTGGAGGATCTCTCTTTTCTTACTTTTCCTGATTCTCCTCCCGATGTCCCTCATATTCCTCCTCCCCCTGATCCGGTGCCGTCTACTCCGATGCCTTCTTCTACTCCTTCATCGACGTCTTCTTCTCCTCCTTCGTCGCCGTCTTCTTCATCCTCCCCGCCTCCGCCTTCGCCTGTTGCTCCTTCTCATCCTACTTTTCCTTTCTATTATACTCGTCGTCCACGTGTTGTGACCGAGTCATCTGATGCACCCTCTACTTCTGGTGCACCGTCTCAGCCGACTTACTCTCTTCGTTCTCGGCCTTGTCCTTCACCTGATTTCTTTGATCCTGCTACCTATAGTGTTTCGGCTGTCCCAGAGCCGACTACGTATCGTGAGGCTGTTGTTCATCCTGAATGGCAGCTTGCCATGGCTGAGGAGATTGCTGCGCTTGAGCGCACTGGTACGTGGGAGATCGTTCCTCTTCCTCCTCGTGTTCGTCCTATCACCTGTAAGTGGGTTTATAAGGTTAAGACCCGCTCTGATGGGACTCTTGAGCGTTACAAAGCTCGTCTGGTTGCTCGTGGCTTTCAGCAGGAGCATGGCCGTGATTATGATGAGACTTTTGCTCCAGTGGCTCACATGACCACTGTTCGGACTCTTCTTGCCGTGGCATCTGTTCGCCATTGGTCTGTGTCTCAGCTTGATGTTAAGAATGCCTTTCTTAATGGTGAGTTACGTGAGGAGGTTTATATGCAACCACCACCGGGGTATTCTGTTGCAGATGGCATGGTCTGCCTTCTTCGTCGCTCTCTCTATGGCCTTAAGCAAGCCCCTCGTGCATGGTTTGAGCGCTTTGCTTCTGTCGTCACAGCTGCTGGTTTCTCTTCCAGTGCTCATGACCCTGCGTTGTTTGTTCACTCTTCTCCTCGTGGTCGCACTCTTCTTCTGTATGTTGATGACATGATCATCACTGGTGACGACCCGGAGTATATTGCCTTTGTCAAGGCACGTGTGAGTGAGCAGTTTCTTATGTCGGATCTTGGTCCGCTTCGTTACTTTCTTGGGATTGAGGTTTCGTCCACCTCTGATGGTTTCTTTATATCCCAAGAACGGTATATTCATGATCTTCTTTCTCGTGCCGCTCTTACTGATGACCGTACTGCTGAGACTCCCATGGAGCTCAATATTTCTCTTCGTGCTTCTGATGGCGATCCTCTCTCTGATCCGACTCGTTATCGACATCTTGTCGGGAGTCTCGTCTATCTGGCTGTTACTCGCCCTGATATTCTTATCCTGTCCATATTCCGCTCCCACTTCGGTTCACTATAGTCACCTTCTTCGTGTTCTACGCTATCTTCGTGGAACGATCTCTCTTTGTCTCTTCTTTCCTCGTTCCAGCTCGTTACAGCTTCAGTCCTACTCCGATGCCACTTGGGCTAGTGATCCTTTGGATCGCCGTTCACTTTCTGCTTACTGTGTCTTTCTTGGTGGTTCTCTCATTGCCTGGAAGACGAAGAAACAGACCGCAGTTTCCCGTTCGAGTGCAGAAGCTGAGTTGCGAGCTATGGCTCTTTTGACTGCGGAGGTGACTTGGTTACGGTGGTTACTTGCAGATTTTGGTGTCTCTGTTACGACACCCACGACTCTATTGTCAGACAGTACAGGTGCTATTAGCATTGCACGTGACCCGGTAAAGCATGAGCTTACTAAGCATATTGACGTTGATGCTTCTTTTGTCCGTGCTAGTGTGCAGGATCAGATTATTGGGCTCTAGTATGTGCCTTCAGAGTTACAGTTGGCGGACTTCTTCACAAAGGCCCAGACTAGAGCACAGCATAGATTTTTCCTCTCCAAACTCAGTGTTGTGGATCCACCATGAGTTTGAGGGGGGGGGGGGGGGGTGTTAGAGAGATATTTGTATATTGTAGTTTCCCTGTTAGATAGGGGGCTCCCTGCATATTTACACCCGTACATGTACTATATATTGTGGCCTTTGACCCCCGTGGAATACAAGTTGCTTATTCCTAACAGATCTAACACAAAATAAACATATTAGCCTCAGCATTTAGATTTAACTTTTTTGGCTAAAATCCTTCTAGCTATAATTTCAAACATGCATCATGTCATTGTAATGAGGTCTTCATACTTTGGTGTTAAAGTACCCATGGACAAAACCATATTGGCATAGATCGTGGACAATACGTGCAGTAAAAACATTTCTCACGTCGGCTATTAATGCATACTATTGTAATTTGGATCAGTCAAGTAAGAATGCTAACATTTTATTCGGTATTGACATTTTTTTCTCCGTAATACTTTGAATAGTTTTACAACATACTGATAGAAAAAGTAATAAAAACATTATGTGTAGTAAAGACCCTACCAATATCTAAAGCAAGAAAACATATCTATGCATATAATCTAGCCGAGCAAATGCATGGGTCATCATTGCTAGCTAAAATTTAAATCAAAATCTGAATTTAAATGAATGACAGTATTTCCATATGGGCATATAGGTAAACAAATATTTCATTTAATTGAGCAAACAAACTCCTGGAAAGAATCAATAACCTGCCAGGAACTGGTTCCAACCAAGGTCCATGATTTATCGTGAATTCAAAATTTGTATGGTTGTTCTAATCCAACTGTTTTTCTGTAGTTATTTGATTGTAAACTAATACTCCATACTTTGAGCAATCCATAATTTACTAATGACTACAACCATTTGTGTTAAACTAGGGCGTAATGTGGCTATACTTTGAAGAAATGGGAAGTTGTGGACTGAAGCATGTTGCTTGCTTGTGTCCAGCAGGTGGAGTATAATTCTGCTTACTTGGTGGGTAACAAAGTGAGACCTGCAGCTCAGAGAGAACACAAGGTCACACAGCTCTAGTGAAGCAGCCTTAAGTTTAGCTCATTTGTGAGACTGACATGCTCAAACAAAGTGCAGTGCGAAAAATTGGTTATTGGAGGAGGACCCCCAACTGTTCCTTCAACTTCTCATGATTTGGATCTTACAACTTGGTTGATTTGGTCTCTCATGACAAGCTGAGGTTGATCCTGAATTGCACCACATGTAGCGCATGTTTTCTTTTTCTTCACAGTGATGTAGAGCATCTTTTTTTATTGACAGTCCCTTTTTTACAGTCATGTAGCGCCTCCATTAATTAAAGACTGAGCTTTGGGAACAATATTTGCATGATAGCCTTCATCTTCTTACAGTTGTCGCTGACTTCCATTTACTGCTTCTCGGCTCCCTCACCAATTCATTGATGTAGACTAAGCATCTGACAACCAACAACACTACATATTGTTTCCCTGATGGAGGTGACGTCCATTCTCCATCGAACGTCTAAGATTGAGCGGAAGAGATTGTTTTGCCATCCGTCAATGGTCACCACAACTTCTCCTTGATAAGACACTAGGATTCAGTTACAGACGAAGAAATCCAGATATCTCACACAGTAGCGTGCTCACTTCACGGATAAGATGAACTAGTCGATTATAGAGGATTGTTTCACCACACCTCGGAACGAACAGAGGCAACTAGAGGTTTATCCCAAACACACGAAGATTCCGAAACCCTAGACAGTGGGACCTAGAATCCAAATAGTAGCCGTAAGTGACATTCCATGAAGTTAATTTGTCGGAATTCAAATAGTGACCATTGGAGCAGTTCCATCCAGAGGATGACGATCAGCGACATAGAGCAGTTGACCTGGATCAGTTCTAGTAGTTGGATAGATGATGTATCGCTGATAGAGAATCTGACAATGTAAAGAGTTAACTAAAGAAAAGGTACAACAACGCCGCTTTGTGGGAGATGCATCGGATCTTACGGTTCCCTTGAAATCCTCAGTGATGCGGGGTAGCATGACTTTTACAGATTGACTAGCGAGGTGGAGCAGATGGAAACGAAGAATACAAACAGGGTGTAGCCTTGAATCAAGAATACAAACCCACTCTTTTCTTAGTGACACCATTTCCCTTCCCCTCCCGTCCAAACCGATCGAGTATATTGGCAAACTCCAATAGAATCCCAAATGTAGAAGGGATCAATAGAATTCCATACAAAGGAGAGATCGGATGCTAGGGGACTTGATCCAACTCCAATAGAAATACTAGGGAGAGGTCATGGAAATCCACATGGGTTTCATAACATAGTGTCTAACCTAGGTCTGAAGAGGAAGGGGCCGGGATGTTTCGGGCTCTTATCTGGGCGATGACCCGGGGTGTTCGGAGAGTTTGCATGCAGAGCACCTTCTGGACTGGCCAGACGTTTCCAACGGATGCTAGATCAAATATTCTGGGGGTTGAATAATGTGGCCTTGGGCTAGAATAATTTAACAAATGTCACCTTACATTAATGCAAGACTCTAGGGTTTACTTAATTTCTTGGGTTTGCCATGAATTTGGCATGTGGAACAATACTAGCTATATAATGTCAAGGATTTGGGTTCTATGAATTGGATTCATACATCTGAAAAAATGGTCAAAGTATCTTTGGATTTATTCTCTTAGGAGTTATTTGAAGATGTATAGATCTTCCGAAGTGCTTTGTGTCTGCCCAATCAGCAAACTGGATTGTGTAGGGGCCCTTTTCCTAGGATAACCTAAGGTTGCCAAATAAGTGGAGGACAATGTGTCCAAGTTGGGCAGCGTTAATAAACACCACTATGTTTGATTTATCTTTGTTGTTCCAAACATAGTTGCACAAGTTGTGACAAAAAGTTATACAAGAAATAAACATGGGCAATTTTGTTAGAAGAAATTTGATCAAAATAGGACAAGGGACACACTTCACTTGCAACCTAGAACTACCACAAGGGTAATGATATAAACAATAACATTGGTAATAAAGAGAGGACAATTGATTATTATGTCGGTATATGGGCGGTATGTCCATAGAACCGACCACCACATCTAGGGTTCCTTTCTTAACGAAAGCCAGTTCTTCATGTTCATGACACAAAGTTTCTATGGTATGAATCAGAGCAACACCATAGTGTTTCATGAATATACCGTGACTCACTAAGGACTTGTGTCAGGTACCCCACTTCACCTTACTGTCACTTATTGGGGGTTTAATTATTTAGGGCTTCCTTATCTAATGATACATGCTTGTGCCAACATTCAGTTATTAGGGTATCATCGAGACCTAGCTAGTGATGAGACAGATGATCCATCGCATATATAAATAGATGATCCGCAAAGCTGTAGACACATAACCTAGCTACCTAACATACCTAGGCTACACAACAAACATTGTGAGAGAGGGTCCAAAGGTTTAAGGGCAGGTCGCATGGCGGTGCCGCGGCCGACAGCTACCGGGCGGAAAAAGATCAAGACTCGGCGCATCTAGAAGCAGGAGGCGCGGCAGGTGTGCTTCTCCAAGCGCTGAAAAGGGTTGTTCAAAAAGCTTAGCGAGTTGTGTCCATCTTGTGCGGTACCAAGGTTGCCGCTCTCGTCTTCTCCCCGGGCGGCAAGGCCTTCAACTTCGGCCAACCCTTTAATTTGCGGCTCAATAGCAAGTTATGGCCCATTTTTTGCTATGCAGAAGAGACCAACATCCCTAGTTAGCTAGCTAGCCGTGCTTGTTAAGGGTTAGTGTGGATTTTTTTTAATATTGCATACATGCTTAAACATGTAACAAAATGCTTATGAGATTGCTGTGAAGGCACACGCCAAATTTTCAAGTTTTTTGGGCGGCTTACTACAAGTTCGTGTTCCCTCGATTTATTCCCATTTTGCATAAGATTTTACAAATTTTAACTAACACATATGTTTTTATTGCGAAATCACACGCTAGATGTTGCAAGGTTTTCTTGGCGTTTTACAAGTTTGTGTGTTTCCCATTTTTTGATGATGTTTTTAAAGTGATTTTCCAAATGGTGCAAACACATGGATTTTTGTTGCCATCACTTGTGTGTCTTATTGCAATAGTTGGTGATTTTTGTTACAAATGATATGCGCAACACTTTTGTTGCTTACCCAATTTTTAATTGCTACAAACACATGGTTTTGTGTTGATATTTTGTGTTTTTTGTTGAAGTTGTTGTTTTTTTGTTGTGATTTAAGGAGCACTAATTATTAAAGAGTTTTGTACGGTTGAAACTCAAGCCTTTTTAAATTATTATATTTATGTATTTTTTTAAATATGAAAATCTAAGTAAGAGAAATGAGCTAATGGAATAACGAAAGGAGCAAAACATTTAACTACTCCACAAAATATATAAACATGTTTTTGCATTTTTATTTATTTAGAATAGAAACAGAGGAAGCTCCAAATAAAAAGATAAGAATTAACGTTGGTTGATACGTGCATTTTATATCATCATTTATACAACTTATATTATCATATTAGAATGTTATTGGCACTGTTATATCATTGTTTTTACATGTTTTAGATGATTTATGGGACTTTCATACAAAGTCCCTATTTTTGGTATTTAATTTCTGGGAGGCAGAAAACCTTATTTTTCTTGTTTTTAATGTTTCAAGAGCTACAAGGACCCAAATAATAAAACAAAAATTGCACAACTGGTTTTTCATTGGAAGAATGACGGAGAAAAGAAGATCGAAGGGAGGAGAGCCACGAGGCCCAAAGAGGTGGGCCCACGCGGCAGAGATTCTTTGGCCGCGTGGGGCCCACTAACTTTGGCCTCAGGCACCTCCTCGCTCGGGCTTTTTAGCGACGCCTTCATCTCGCTCGAAAAGTTACGCCCTAATTTTCCCTAGTCCATCCGAGGCCGCGGCGGCGGCGAAACTCCTGATTCCCTCCGTGGGGATCAGATCGTGCTGCTCCGGAGCTACAGAAGGGGGAAATCATCGTCATTGTCATCACCTCTCTTGGCGTGGGAGGAGGCCTCTTACATCATCGCCATCATCAAGACCAGCACCATCTCCATCATCATCTCCGTGATCCACTCTGTTCCCCTCGTAGTTTGAGAGTTGCTATACCCTAGATACTTGTCTTGTGCTACTATTCATGTTTGTGATTGAGTACTTGTCATTATTTGGAGGTGAAAGTTTATTTTCAGATTGTGTTGTACCATTTATGACAGAATTATTATCATATTTGCACGTTGTGAGTAGTTCCCATATGTTCCTGAGGGCATAGGATGAATTGGCAATGATTATATATGACATGTGTTGGTATTTTTGTCTAGTGTTTATCTTTTTATGTGATTCTATGATGGTGTTGTGCGAACGTCGACTGCACAACACTTCACCTATATGGATCATAGGAGAACACCGTAGTGTAATGAATTGAGGGAGACTTGGGAGGACATGTAAACCAGAGACCAAGTCATAAAGTTACATTATGTCAAAAGGAATTTCTGTCGGCCTAGTGCTTTTGCTACTTCCAGTATGTTTATGTTACTTTATTTTGCCTGTGGAACTTTAAGTCATGTTGTGCTACTATCAATGTTCTGATCCGAATTGGTTATGCTATTCGGAAGTCCTATATGCTACTTTTAGTTTTCTATGGATAGTACGACATACTGGCTTTTAAATGGATGGTTCTGGACTGGAATGTACGAGGACTAAATGATACAGATAAGGGTTACTTGTGTATAACAAAATTGATGAGAGTCAATGTGCTGTGATTTGCCTACAAGAAACAAAATGTGAAATTTTGATCACTCCTTCATCAAATCTTTCTGCCCAAAAAGATTTGATAGATTTGCTTTCTCGCCATCGATTGGTGCCTCTGGTGGTTTGATTGTTTTATGGAATAGTACTGTTTTTGAGGGCAACTTCTGGAAATCACTAGATCTGCAATTAGAATCTGTTTTACCTCAAAACATAACAAAGAATGCTGGACACTAGTCAATGTTTAGATCCATGCAGTGGTCTGGAGAGATCAGTTTGTGCAATGGATGCATGATTTAAACATACCATCGAATGAGCACCGTTATGAGTAGGCGATTTCAATTTTATGAGATCAGTTACAAAGAAACTTGCCTGGGGCAAATATGATGATATTTTCATATTCAATGAAATCATTAGTTATTTGGGACTAATTGAACTGCCTTTAAAAGGAAGATCATTTACCTGGTCTAACATGCAAGATCAGCCACTCCTGGAACAAATAGACTGGTTTTTTACAAGTTGTGAATGGACACTGAAATACCCTAATTCTATGGTACATCCTCTTGCCACAATCAACATCTGATCACACACCTTGTGTAATCAGTATATCCACCACCATCCCAAAGGCAATTTTTTTTTTAGATTGAGAACCATTGGGTGAATCAGCCAGGTTTCATTCAGCTAGTAGAAAGAGTTTGGAACTGGCTAGTAAATGCCAATACAAGTGCTGGAATTCTCATAGCAAAACTGAAGAAACATGAGGCATGAATTGAAGAAATGGGGCAGATCGCTTTCTCAGATAAAATTGCTGATTGAAAAATGCAACAAAGTAATACTGCTTCTTGATCAATTGTGTCAGCCCAGTAAGAACCAGGGTGTACTGGGCCAGGCCTCTATAAACCCTCAACACTCGGCGAGTGAATCTCGCTAAGGATCAGGTCTGCAAGCTGGGAGCCCGCGGGCAGAATCGCCTCGCGGAGACCTGAGGAGGCAGCTAAGGCCTGTGGAGCCTCTACTACGCTGCCCCCTCTCCAAGGAAGCTTTCCCTGAGGGGAAGTCAACGCAGAATCCTCCACAGGGCGTTCCCGCCCACGCGAGGGTTCCTTCACTGTAAAGCAAGCTCTGCGGAGCGCACATGGCTTCCGCAGCGGCCGCAGAGTGACGCGCCTCTGCGCAGGGTGACGACGGAGCTACAGTCCCACTTTGGTGATAAAGGAGTCAACAAAGCGGGGGAAACGGCGCAGACCACCATGCTTTCCTCTTTGGTGATAAGGGAGCAGGCCGGCGCTAAGCGCCAAACGCGACGTCACCGTGGGGACTCCCCCCGCTCCTCTGCGGCAGCAGCTGGCCGTCCTGGATGGACGGCGGCCTCTCTGCTGCGGCCTCAGCTTTTGTGCCCATGGACCGCGCTCATGGACGCCCAAGCAGCGGTGACCGTGCTCCCGACCGTTGTCGCCATGTGGTAGCCCACTCCGCTGCACAAGGACAGGGAGGAGGCCCGGGGCGCTTATAAAAGGAGCTGGTGCACCACCCTACCCGGAGGGAACATTTTGGACTCCTAGTCTAGCTACTTGTGCGCAAGGGAGAAGAGGACAGTAGCTTCCCTCCCCTTGTACACGCCATTGCCATAGCTGTCCCTCGCAAGCACGCTGTACTGTAACCTCTACAAGCAGCAATACAGACAGGCAGGACGTAGCGGTTTTACCATCCACAAGAGGGCCGTGAACCTGGGTTATGCGCCGTGTTTCTCTCTGCTGTGATGTCCCTCCTCAGGCACGACGAGCAGCGTCGCCGAGCCGGATGAGGGTTGATTGACGTCGTGTTCAGCCCCTTACACGAACTCTCTTCGCGAGTGTGACTGCCCCTGTTTCGTGGAGTCATTCTCCGACAATTGGCGCGCCAGGTAGGGGACTGAGGCGCGCATTCAACCTCCATCGACCTCTGCGCCATGGCGGACACTCGCGCTGCTCGCGCCAACCGGCGCGCGTCAGGCAGAGCTAAGACCGAGCCCGTCGTCCACACCACCAGGCCACGCGGCCGTCCGCGCACCAACCGCGCTTCGGGGCGCACTACTGCGGAGCCACGCGTGGAGCACCCGAGGATGAGGACGACCGCTACGACGAAGACGTCGACCACGAGCACAGCGAGGACGCTGAGTCCTCGCATCCATCTCGGCGCCAAAGCGCGTCCACGCTTGGACGCCCGGCGCCCAGCCCAAACACTGCGCTGCTCATGGCAGCCGAGCTCTTCCGCTACCGCCCCACCGCCGAGGCGCACGACAACTGGCTTGGCCGTCTCCAGCACCTCGTCGACATCGCGGCTGCGCGCGCGCGGTTCCAGCACCTTCGCGCTCCCTGGTGCACCACAACTCCGGGCGCGCAGGCACCGCCGCGCATGGAGCACCTCCGCCTCCGCCTCCGCCTCCGCCTCCGCCAGGGCCACCTCCGGCTGCGGCAAACAAAGCCGCCTCTCACGCGTCCTCGCCGCATGATTGTCAAATCGTGCAGCGGACGCCGCCGGACGCGCGGGTGGACATGGAGCGCCAGCGGGACCTCCAGAAGCGCATCGTCGAGGAAATTTGCCAGGCCGGGCGCAGAACCGCAGAGCTCTCCAGGCGGCGTGGCCACGTACGCCACAGGCTGCACGGCCTTCACCCGCAACCTGCGCCGCGTCGTCTGGCCGCAGAAGTTCAGGCCAGACCTCCCAAGGGCTACGATGGCACGAACCCCATCGAGTTCCTGCAGCTGTACACCACCTCCATCCAAGCTGCGGGAGGAGACGACAAGGTCATGGCGAACTGGTTCTCGCACCCTCAGGGACTCTGCCCTGTCGTGGCTCCTGAACCTCCCTGAGGACTCCATCGACTCCTGGGAGGACCTCTGCAAGCAGTTCGTCGCGAACTTCAAGGGCACGTACGAGCGCGCCCTCACCTACAACGACCTGCGCGCCGTACGCCAGAAGTCTGGCGAGACTCTCCGCAAGTACATCCAGCGCTTCAGCCAAGTCCGCAACAAAATCCCCAACATCCCTGACTCGCACGTCATTGCTGCCTTCAGAGAGGGCGTCACCAACCGCAGGATGCTTGAGAAGCTCGGCATCCACGATACCCTCTCCTCTGTCGTGAAGCTCTTCGACATCGCAGACAAGTGTGCCAAGGCCGAAGAGGGTCTCCTCTTCACCAAGGTGGCCTCTGCAGACGACCCTCCAGAAGGATCCAGGCCCACAAGAAGCGTGACGAGACCAAGCGCAAGCCTACTGCTGTGCTGGCTGCTGAGCCCGGCGCTAAGCACGCTCGAGAGGACTCTGCAGAGGATGGCGAGAAGAAGATGGACAACCGTCCCTTCTGCATCTACCACAACAGGCGCGGCCACGCGACAGAGAACTGCTACGACCTCAAGCAGCTGAGCAAGAAGCGCGAGCAGGAAGAAGGCAGCGGTGGTCGCGGCAGAGGCCGTAACTACCGCAAGGGCGGACGCAAAGGTGGCTACCAGAAGCCTCAAGGGACTCAGGCCAACGCCGCTGAGAAGAACAACAACCTCCCTGACGAGGAGCCTGGGGGCTACCAGGCCCCTAGAGGCGCCATGGCGTGCATCCTCGGCGGGGCTCAGGCGCCCAAGTCCAACAATCAGTTCAAGCAGTTCGCCCGTGAGCTCAACGCAGCGCTGCCTGGGGTGGAGACATCGCGTCCCCTCAAGTGGTCTCAGTACACCATCGCCTTCGACGCCAAGGACCACCCCAAGTCGACCAAGACTGTAGGCACCCTCCCGCTGGTGTGCACCCCCACCATCAACAATATCGCCGTCGGCAAAACGCTCATTGATGGGGGTGCAGGCCTGAACGTCATCTCCGTCGAGACCTTTGAGACGCTTCAAGTGCCCTACGAGTGGCTTATGCCCTCCAGGCCCTTCACAGGGGTCACCAGCGGCTCAATCTCGCCTCTGGGGCAAGTGAGGCTTGCAGTCACCTTTGGCACGCAGCAAAACTATCGCACCGAGCTCATCGACTTCGACGTCGCGCACATTGGCCTGCCCTACAACGCCATCCTCGGCTACCCCGCCCTCGCGAAGTTCATGGCCGTCACGCATCACGCCTACAACATGGTCAAGATCCCTGGCAGCGGCGGCACCATCACCATCCATGGTCACGTACAGGACGCTACACGCGCTGTCGAGCTCGCCTACAAAGCCGCTGCCATGGCGTTTCCTGCTGACGAAGACCTGGAGCCCCCCGCGAGGCCCAAGAAGAAGAAGCAGCTGTTCTCTCAGGCAGGCCGCTACAAAGAAGGTGTCGCTGAGCACCAGCGACTCGGGGGCTGAGGGCTCGGGGGCTAGCGTCACCATAGGCGCTGGCTTGCCTCCCAAATAGGAAAGCGCGCTCGTCGCCTTCCTTCGGGCAAATTCTGACATGTTCGCATGGACTCTCCGTCAGAAATGTCCGGCGTACCAAGGGAGGTGATCGAGCACCACTTAGCTGTGTGTCCAAGCGCACGCCCCGTCAAGCAGAAAGCACGGAAACAAGCCCCTGAGAAGCAAGCCTTCATCATCAAAGAAGTAGAAAAGCTAAAAGCAGCAGACATTATTCGAGAAGTTGCCCACCCCACCTGGGTCTCTAATGGCGTGGTTGTCCCAAAACCCAATGGGGGGGCTCAGATGGGAAGAAATGCAGAGGCATATGTTGACGACATCGTAGTCAAGTCTCGCGAGGGAGACACTCTCTTGAAGGACCTCGAGGAGACCTTCGCCAGCCTGCGCAAGGTTAACATCAAGCTAAACCCCGCCAAGTGCGTCTTCGGGGTACCTTCAGGCAAACTCCTCGGGTTCCTCGTGTCCCATCGCGGCATAGAAGCAAACCCTGACAAGATCAAGGCCATAGAAGAAATGCAGCCACCTCGCCGCCTCAAGGACATGCAGCGCCTAGCTGGGTGCATGGCCAGCTTGGGCCGCTTCATCTCCAAGTTTGGCGAGAGGGCCCTGCCATTTTTCAAGATCATGAAGAAGTCCGGCACCTTCAAGTGGACTCCAGAGGCAGACAAGGCATTTGAGGACTTGAAGAAGTACTTGGCTAGCGCACCAGTTATGGTAGCCCCCAGGACGGGCGAGCATCTAAAGCTGTACCTTGCAGCCACTCCACAAACCGCAAGCGCCGTCCTGGTGGTCGAAAGAGAAGAGCCAGTCCTCCCCAAGAAAAGTGCTGCCACTCCAAGTCCAGAGCCTCCCGACAAGGAAAAAGTCCCTCCAGGACCAGAGCCAGACCCACAGCCAGCTGTCGAGCCTACTACAGGCACCCTTGCTGAGACTATTACATCCTTAAGGAAGACCTATACCGCAAGCGCCCAAATGGCATTGCCCTCAAGTGTGTGCCTCCTGAGGAAGGACGCATGCTCCTCAGGGACATACACAGTGGAGAGTGCGGCCACCATTCCTGCGCGCGCACCCTCGCTGGCAAGGTCTTCAGGAGCGGTTTCTACTGGCCTCAAGTGCTTCAAGATGCCGTCACCATCGTTCGTCTTGCGATGCATGCCAGTTCCACGCCAAGCAAGTCCATCAGCCTGCACTGGGACTCCAGACCATCCCGCTCTCCTGGCCGTTCGCGGTCTGGGGGCTGGACATCTTGGGACCCTTCCCGAGATCGCAAGGGGGCTACCGCTTCCTCTTCGTGGCTGTTGACAAGTTCACCAAATGGGCAGAGGTTGAAGCGGTGCGCACCATCCCAGCCAGGGCAGCCGTGAAGTTCATCAGAGGCCTGGTCTGCCGCTTTGGTGTGCCAAACCGCATCATCACCGACAATGGCTCACAGTTCACCAGCGGCATCTTCAGGGCTTACTGCGAGAGCCTCGGCACCAAGCTCTGTTTCGCCTCGGTAGCTCACCCACAGAGCAATGGTCAAGCCGAGCGAGCAAATGCTGAGGTCCTCAAGGGCCTCAAGACGAGAAGTTTCAACCGCCTCAAGGGCTATGGCAAGGGCTGGATCGATGAGCTCCCCTCCGTGCTCTGGTCCATCCGCACGAACCCTACAAAGCCCACTGGTGAGACGCCATTCGCCCTGGTGTATGGAGCCGAAGCAGTCCTCCCCACAGAGATCAAGCACGGGTCCGCAAGGGTCCTTGCCTTCAATGAGGACAATCAAGAAGACCTCCACAACGACGACCTGCTGTTCCTCGACGGGTTGCGCCGCCGAGCCGCCCTCAGAGCGGCAAAGTACCAGCAAGACCTGCGACGCTACCACAGCCGCCACATACGTCCGCGCACTCTCGAGACAGGCGACCTTGTCCTCAGGAGGATCCTCTCCAGGGAAGGTCTCCACAAGCTCTCGCCCATGTGGGAAGGCCCCTACAGGGTCGCGCATGTCGCCAGACCTGGCGCGGTGCGCCTCGAGACGGAGGACGGCATCCCGGTCAAGAACCCTTGGAACATCGCGCATCTACGCAAGTTCTACCCGTGATCTCTATCACACCAGGCATTTTTTGTCTCTAGAGGAAAGCGCACAGCTTCACCTCCAAGCTTCACAAAAGCTTCTCTCTCTGAGGGCCAGTCCCTCTGAGCTCTTCCTGTAACGTGCCGCCGCAGGCCGTGAAGAGTCTCAGCCACTGAATGTGGTCCCCATGCCTCGACATGGAAACTTTATCTTGGCAAGCCCAAGTGTAACGAACCAATTCGTTTCCTAGTGAAACATTGCGCTGCGGCGCCGCTATGTAATATTTTGGGGGTGAGTTTTAGTTCTCATTACTCTGTGTTTTCATTCGCGCTCATATCTTTCCCCTTGCGCACCTCGCGAGCGGGGGCTGAGTACGGTGACTGTGCCTCGGGAGCATCCCAGCAGCACCGCAAAATCCAAAAGGATCCGAGCTCTAACACGTGAGCACGCTCTCACGCCTGTTACCTCACCAAAGAGCTCTGGCCCAGGGGCTTGCTCCCAAACCTGCCACCTCACCTAAGGACCTTTGGTACTTACTCTCCTCGCGAGGCACCCATGAGGAAACCTATAAGCGCGCATGAGTTTCTCTACCATGTTTTGCTTTGGTTCCGCCTCTAACCTACACAGGGAACAAGAGTCCCCCCAAGGCTCGTGGAGTCACGCTCCAGACCCAAAGAGGGAAGCACACCTTCAGGGAAATCAACGCCCTCCACGAGGCCAGAACCTCGCTAAGCTAAGTCCTGCGCTTACACCTCAGGCGTTGTGTTTTTCCTCTCACGAGCAACTTCCGTCCCTCGGGCGGGTATTTTCTCCTTCGCATTTCATGGACTGCTTGAGCGTCAAAGGGGAGCCCTCGAGCATCGCGACTCGAGAGCTCTTACCTCTCTAAGCCTTAAACACCCCCCGGCCTTGCTGAGTCATTGCTCTGGCATACCGTAGTGGCGGAGTCATAGCGCTAAGAGACGGGTCCTGACGACGTAAAGCGAAAAAGGCATGGAATAGGGATAAAATGCCCGTCGAGGGGCACACACATTGCAGCACAATAAAGTGTTTTACAGACCATCACAAATGAAACAAAGTCTTTAAACAAAGATAACTTGCGCCTCAGGCGCGACTTGTGGCAGGAGCAGCTTAAGCAGAAGTCTTGGCGGCCTCATCCTCCTCAGCGTCATCTTCCTCCGCGCCTTCCTCCTCGACGTCTTCCTCCTCGCCAGAGGCCGGCTCTTCAGCGACCCTCTTGAAGCGGTTGACATAGTCGTTGATCTCCTCCCGCAGCGAGTTGAAGAGGCGCGTCTCGATCTGAGCATCCCCATGGGCTCGGTCACGGACTCGAAGTCGAAGCATGGATATAGGCGCTTGAGGTTGACGAAGACGCGCTCGACCGCCACCAGCAGGAGCTTGCGGCACTCCTCGTCGACAACATCGTCGAGTTCCGCCACAGGGCCCTCAAGGACGGAGAAGAGCTGGTCGAAGTAGGTCAGATACGTGGCGACGTCGGCGTTCCCGTGGACGGGGACGGCAGGAGCATCCACCCCCAGCTTCGCAGCAAGAGCGTTCCCGCGCGTCACCAAAGATCGGAACATACGCTCCCGCTGCTGCGTCAAGACCCGTGCCGCCACCGCGCTCTGCTCAGCCTCCTCGACCCTCTCCACAACAGGGGCCACCTGCGCATTCAACTCCTGCATGTCTGCCATCAGGGCTGTGAGGTCCTGCTCCGAGCGCTCGAGGGCCTGTTCCGTGCGGAGATTAGCGTCCTTGGCGCGCTTCAGCGAGGATTTCAAGTTGGCGTTCCACTCCTCCAGCTGGCGAATGCGCTTGCCGAGCTCTCTGCGCTTTTTCTGGAAGCCGTCCTCCTGCTTCTTGAACTTCCCAGCATACTCCCGGGAGACGGCCTGTGTGACAGCAGTGCGGTACTCTTTTTGCTTGGTGAGGGCCTCCGCCTCCGCCTCCTTTTTCTTCTCGGCAAGCTTTGGTTGGCCTTCTCCACAAGCTCCCGGTGCCGCTCCACCTCCTTGTCGTGCTTGCCCATGGCCTCAGCCAAGCTGCTCTCGCGGGACTCCAAGGCCTCACGTTCTGTTCATGTCTGTTTCCGCCTGCTCCAGTTTCTCCTCACGCTTGAGCACCTCAGCTTCGCGTGTCGTCATGGCCTGCTCGCGAGCCTCCAGCGACAGACGATGCTGCTCCAGAGACTTCCTCACCACCTCAGCTTCAGCAATTATCTTCTCCTCGCGGCTGGCCAGCTCCTTGCGCTGGTCGGCGAGGGAGGTCTCGATAGCCGCTCGGTCTGAGGCTGCAGCCTGGCGCTCCGCCACAGCCGCCTCCCGATCCTCTGCAGCCGCCTTGCGTTCCGCCTGGACCGGCGCCAAGGCCCTTGCGCCTCGCGCTCCGCGTTCTCGCGGATCTCCTGGGCCTGCCGCGTCGCCTCGTCGCGCTGCGCCTGAAGGCTTGGTCGTCAGGGCCACTCCGCCGCCTGACTTCGAAGAAGCGGGCCCAGTCAGCAGCAAGGGCGTCGTACCTCCTGCCAAGCTCCGCCTCTCAAGGGCAAGTTGGGTTCTAGCCCGTCTAGGGTGCCCCTCACCAAGCGGAGGGCAGCTTGGCGGCACGCGCTGCTCCGGCTCCGGTCGCTCAAGACCAAGGCCCAAGAGCCCTCACGTGGCGCAGCGTCCTCCACCCCAGCGCCAGCCTCTGGTGCTGAAAGCACAGTGCTTGGACCAGGGTCAACACGGGGCCCAGGAGCGGGCCCCCACCGTCTTGTGCGTCGTTGTTCTCCACGACCACCTCCTCGTGGGCCTCGGGGGCTGGCGAGGGAGGCCTAGCCACCAGTGGCTCAACCGCAGCCTCGCCTGCTGCGGCCTCAGAAGAAGTGGCCTCCCCCTCAGGCTCGGAATTTGGAGGGGGCGGCGGAGGAGTTCCCTCCTCCATCTCGGCGTCGGCGCCTCCCGGCGCCTGTGTGCTGGTCCCCGCCGTCTCCACGGCGGGTGTCTCTGGGGGCTCCAGTGGAGCATCAGGGCGCGGCGGCGACGGAGCCTTCACCACCTCCTCAATCTGACTCTCGGCAGGAGGTGGCGAGGCAGTTGCTTCTTCAAGGGGCGTCTCCCCCACAGGCCTCATGGCCTCGTCAACAGCTGGCCCGTGGTGACTGTCACCACGGGCTCCTCAGTCTCTTCTAAGGGGCGCGTAGGCCCCTCAACAACGGGCGTAGCGCCGCGCCGCACGTCCGCAGCCTTGCGGAGTCGGCGGCGCTTCGCATGAACCAGACCCCTGATAATCAAGACAGTGAGATCCTCGAGAAAGGCAAGAACTCTCGATAAGCAAGAACAAGTCAAGAAGAAACAGTACTCACCCAGATGGCTTGGCGCGGGTGTCCACCCACACCTTGTTGGCAGAGCGCCACAGGCCTGATGAGGCTCCAGCGCTGGGCTCCTCAGGGGCCGCCTCAGCTTTCCTCTTAAGAGGAGTGCTCTCCAGGCTTCTGGCGGCCCTGTCGTGGATGGCCTTGGTGCGGGGCTCGCACCGCTTTGCCGCGGCCTCCGGGCCGCTATCTCTCCGTCTTCGTCTTCTTCTTCTGTGGCCCGTCGTGACGGGGCCACCACAAAATCCTCGTCCACATCGGACGATATCTCCAGGATCTCCTCCTCAGGGGCCGCCTGCTTTGAAGAGCTCGCCTCCCCTGACGAGGGGTTGACTCCTCCTGTGGCGGCGTCAGCTTCGGCGTCTGAAGCAGCAGAGGACTCGCCAAACAAGTCTTCCTCCACCACAGGCGCCGCAGCCCCCTTCGCCTCTTCTCCCTCCAAGCCCTCTGGCGTGAACGTCGGCATCATCTCCAGAACTGCGAGGCGCTTCTTTGGAGTGAGCTGGTGGAGGGGCCTCAGGTGCTCAGTGCCCGGAACAGGGATCTCCGGGGCGATGAAGAGCGTGCCTAAGATGGAGGCGACGTCGTCTGGCGCGTGGGCGCTGAGGTGCAAGCGCATTGGATCTGCCGGGCCGGAGTACATCCACACCGGCTTCGTGTGCGCCTGGAGGGGAGCGATGCGCCGCCTCACGAAGTCCTCAGCGACCATCTGCCCCGTGAGGCCAGCCTCGCGGACGAGCTTCATGCGCGAGACCAAGTGGGCAATCTTCTGGTGCTGGAACTTCTCGCTGGACCAATTTGAGTTCTTCAGCGGCGGCGCCTCAGGCTCATCGAAGAAGGCATTCCGCTCCTTGGCGTCGACGAGAACCCACTTCTGGCGGAAGTCCTCCACCTTCTTCGTCACCCTCGTAACGGCCTTGTCGCCATCCCACGACATGGGGATGTAGACGGCGCCCATCCCGTCTGCGATGCGGAAGGACACGCACCCAGACCGCTCGCCAGGCGCCGTGTTGCGGAGCGCGTAGAAGCTCCGGAAGAAGGCCACGGAAGGCATCACTCCCAGATACGCCTCGCAGAGATAGGCGAAGATGGCGAGAATCAGGATGGAGTTCGGGTGGAGGTGCAGGAGCTGGATCTGATAGAAAGCCAGCACCTCCGCAAGGAAGGGAGAGAACGGCGGCACCAAGCCGGCGAACAGCGTGTGGACGAAAATGGGATACCACCCCGCCGCCAGCTTGCCGAAGCGCGCCGCCTTGACGCCGCTGGCGCCATGCTCATTATTCCTCCCGGCGACGAGGACCTTCAGCCTATCCAGCGCCTCCGCTGTGGAGACGCGAGTGCCGATGAGAGCCGGCGCAAGCTCCTCCTCCCGCTGCGCTTCAGCGGAGGCCTCCACCATCACCGCCTTGCCTTCTTGGGGCCCATGGCTCGCGAAGGAAGGGCGGCGGAAAAGCTCGGAGAAGAACGGAAATCGCCGGAGCAGTGGAGCACCGGAGGTGTATGCAAGAAGGAAAGGGCGTAAATGCAGCGTAACTGCTGCCCGAACAGCCGCGGCAGCCTTTATATCACCTCAGGGCGGTTTCCGAGGCGTCGTGGGTCCCGCCACGACGCCCACCTCCTCCGGAGAAGCCGAGACGCACCAACCGCTCGCCACGTGTCTCGGGCCGGCCGGACACTTTGGGCCCATGACGCTTCGCCTGCGCCCCCTGGACCGCGTCGTGCCCGTCATGGGCCCGGGGGCTACTGTCAGCCCAGTAAGAACCAGGGTGTACTGGGCCAGGCCTCTATAACCCTCAACACTCGGCGAGTGAATCTCGCTAAGGACCAGGTCTGCAAGCCTGGGGAGCCCGCGGGGCAGAATCGCCTCGCGGAGGCCTGAGGAGGCAGCTAAGGCCTGTGGAGCCTCTACTCCGCTGCCCCCTCTCCAAGGAAGCTTTCCCTGAGGGGAAGTCAACGCAGAATCCTCCACAGGGCGTTCCCGCCCACGCGAGGGTTCCTTCACTGTAAAGCAAGCTCTGCGGAGCGCACATGGCTTCCGCAGCGGCCGCAGAGTGACCGCGCCTCTGCGCAGGGTGACGACGGAGCTACAGTCCCACTTTGGTGATAAAGGAGTCAACAAAGCAGGGGCAACGGCGCAGACCACCAAGCTTTCCTCTTTGGTGATAAGGGAGCAGGCCGGCGCTACGCGCCAAACGCGACGTCACCGTGGGGACTCCCCCGCTCCTCTGCGGCAGCAGCTGGCCGTCCTGGATGGACGGCGGCCTCTCTGCTGCGGCCTCAGCTTTTGTGCCCATGGACCGCGCTCATGGACGCCCAAGCAGCGGTGCACCGTGCTCCCGACCGTTGTCGCCATGTGGTAGCCCCTCCGCTGCACAAGGACAGGGAGGAGGCCCGGGGCGCTATAAAAGGAGCTGGTGCACCACCCTAAGGAGGGAACATTTTACTCCTAGTCTAGCTACTTGTGCGCAAGGGAGAAGAAGACAGTAGCTTCCCTCCCCTTGTACACGCCATTGCCATAGCTGTGCCCTCGGCAAGCACGCTGTACTGTAACCTCTACAAGCAGCAATACAGACAGGCAGGACGTAGCGGTTTTACCTCCACAAGAGGGCCGTGAACCTGGGTACGCGCCGTGTCTCTCTCTGCTGTGATGTCCCTCCTCAGGCACGACGAGCAGCGTCGCCGCGCCGGATGAGGGTTGATTGACGTCGTGTTCAGCCCCTTACACGAACTCTCTTCGCGAGTGTGACTGCCCCTGTTTCGTGGGAGTCATTCTCCGACAAATTGGAAGATGAAAGAGATCTCAGCCGACCTGAATTCAGTTTCAGAAATATAGTGAAAGCACACCTGAAGAAGCTCCTATGGATTCGGCCTGAATATTGGAGGAAAAGGCGTACCATTCGTTGGGTACAGCTAGGAGGGGAGAACACTAAGTTTTTTTCACTCTAAAGCTACAGAAAGGTATCGACACAACACAATTGCTGAAATAAAAAATGTTGATGGTACAGTACTAGTTGATCACCAACAAAAGGCAAATGCTTTTCTCCAAAACTTCAAAGGAAGAATGGGCGTATGCATGCCCACAAATGGAGACATAGATTTAAATACAATGTTGCAGCATTCTGGGGCCCTGTCCGGTTTAGTTGAACCTTTCACAATCGAAGAAATAGAAGGAGTAGCAAGCATATGAAGACTGATAGAGCTCCAGGCCCTGATGGCTTCAATGGTCTTTTTGTCAAGAAATGTTGGCATATTATAAAAGAAGACTTCGTCACACTCTGTAATGACTTTCACTCGGGCAGCACTTCTCTACAGAGCATAAATGGCTCATACATTACCCTGGTACCTAAGATCAGTAGCCCTGAGTGAGTTAATGATTTTAGACCCATATCGTTAACCAACACCTGCCTGAAATTTGTCACCAAGCTGTTGGCAAACAGGTTACAAAACGTAATATGTGAAACAATTCATGCCAATCAATATGGGTTTATTCAGGGAAGAACAATTCAGGATTGCTTGGCCTGGTCCTATGAATTCATACATCAATGTCATCAATCTAAAAGGAAGATAGTGATTTTGAAGATCGACTTTGAAAAGGCATTTGGCACTCTAGCTCATGAGGCCATTATAAACATTCTGAGAGCTAAAGGATTTCCTGAACTATTTATACAGTGGGTGAAGGAAATACTGTCTTCTGGTACTTCTTCTGTCTTATTAAATGGCATACCAGGAAGAAATTTCCAGTGCCGAAGAGGGGTTCGGCAGGGCGACCCATTGTCACCATTGTTGTTTGTCGAAGGTGCTGATCTGCTACAGAGTATGGTAAACAAAGCATACAGGGAAGGGTTTCTAGCTGCACCAATCCCAGTCAGAAGAGACTATCCGATAGTTCAATACGCTGACGATACAATAATTGTCCTACCTGCCAATATTCAAGATATACTAATTTTCAAGGATATTCTGAAGAAATATGCAGAGTTCTCAGGCCTAAAAATAAATTTCCATAAGTCGTCCATGATACCTATCAACTTGACAACAGAAGAAGCTACTGTTTTAGCCCAGGCCTTTGAGTGTCAGTTGGGTTCTATGCCTTTTCCATACTTAGGGCTTTAAATGGGGACAACAAGGCCTACTATTCGTGACATGTCACCACTCACAGATAGAGTTGAAAGAAGACTTACTGCAACATCTTCTTTTCTGTCTTATGGCGACAGACTAGTGTTGGTAAACTCAGTGTTCTCCTCCTTGCCGATTTACTTCCTTTTGACACTGGTTGTTCCTGTTGGAATACATGAAGTCTTGAACAGAGCTCGGAGGCATTGCTTATGGAGGAAAAAGGATAAGGATAATGTTAGTTCTTTAGCTGCTTGGGACATGATTTGCAAACCGAAAGATAAAGGTGGATTAGGAATCATCGACCTCAAGATTCAGAACACTGCATTGCTACTTAAACATTTACACAAGTTTTATAATAATGACAATACACCTTGGGTCCAATTAATCAGAGACACATATTACTTTCAAACAGTTCCACATGCTGTGGTATTATCAGGTTCCTTTTGGTGGAGAGGAATTATAGCACTTGCAGATACATACAGAGAAATCACTAAATGTGAGGCTGGTAATGGTCATTCCATCCTGTTTTGGTCTGACCTGTGGCAAACTGAGAAGCTGGAAATCATGTTCCCTAGACTATTCTCATTTGCCAAAGATAAGTTACTGTCAGTACATGAATTCCTGAGCACAGAAGCATGGACAGAAGCTTTCTCTCTCCCACTTTCAGTTGAAGCACATGAAGAATTGTTGCAGATGCAAATATTGATCCAGAATGTCACACTCGAGGCAGAGGTAGATGACAAGTGGATTTGCACTCTGGGAGATGGTGGATACAAACCAAGTCTGATGTATAAACACTGCTTCAAACATCTAGCCACGCATGCCTCATCTTGCTGGATCTGGAAAAGTAAGTGTCAATCCAAGCATAATTTTTTTGCATGGCTTGTATTACATGACAGGATAAACACTAAGGAGATGTTACTGAGAAGACACTTGCATGTGACTGATAATCACAATTGTGTCTTGTGCCCTACTCACCAGTTGGAAGACTGGAGGCACCTGTTTTTCAACTGCAATTTCAGCACCAGAATTTGGAACTATTTGCAGATAGCTTGGTACTCGGGTAGTACCAATGAAACTTTGATTCGAGCTAAAAAGAGTTTCTTGGGCCCTTGTTTCACTGAGGTGGTAATTTTAGCATGTTGGGCAATCTGGAAGCAGCGCAATGGGTGGATATTCAAGAATAAAAGACCAACATTTAGAGGTTGGAAGTCTAGTTTCTTTTATGAGATCACCCTGCTTCAGGTCAGGATGAAGGACTCGGTTTACAATAAATTGTCATCATGGCTTGACACACTAGTTTAATATCCCTGTAAATAGTAAGTAACCTGTTGTAATTAGTTTGTGAATATCTTACGTTTATTAATAAAGGAAGTGAGGCTGTGGGGGGCTCCCCCACAGTAGAAAAGTTTCAAAAAAATAAAGTTACATATGAGGGTATTAGTATCAGGGAACTTAGAGTGTAATGCTATGGTGGGACTTTATGTCTTAATAATTCTTGTGCAGTCATTTACTTGGCCACATGATCCATCATAAGGGGTTTATTTTATTTATTTAGCTATACCTAACAATGGCTCCGTTCAAAGAAGATTAAAACTTAACAATATATTCAACGTGTTGTTTAATAAGTCTCTATGCCTAGCAATATCCATGCCGCCATCGGGAACGCTTTTCACATATAAGTTACACATCACTTGAGCTTGTCCTCTTGCCACATAGAGGATTGGGCTTTCTCTCTTTGAGAGCTTTCACTTGCTACTATTTATTTTCAGCATTTTTATTCTCTTGCAACTATACAACCAAAAATCCCAAAAACACTTGCATCTTTTATTGTTTTATTTATCAATCTTGCTAACCAATACCTTCAGCTCCTCGTGGGTTCGACAACCTTTTCTAATCGAAAGGTACTATAATTGATCTCCTGCACTTGGGAGTCATCAAGATACTTTTCTGGCGCCGTTGCCGGGGAGCGTAGCACTATTGGTGTCAGCGCACGGGACAGGGGGTCCCCCGCACGCCGGTCGCGAGCCCCAGGGCCCATGGGGGAGTTAGCCCCGGGACGAACCCCTAAAAGAAAGACATGAAAGCCTCACCAAGGATTGCCCCCTTCCCCGGGGCGGAGGTCCACCACGTGGCAGGAGATTCCTGCGTGGCCGTCCCTGGGGATGGCTTCGCAGGGAAGGAAGCGAGGCAGGCGACAGACACAAGACAGCACAAACCTATCGCCGACACAGCCAGGGCATCGACAAGACTTGACGCGCCTCTCCGTCGAAACGGGCGCAGAGCTCAGCGTGATGACCGGTCCAAGGACAAGACCCGGCTGGCCGTCAACTCAGAGCCGGCGAATGCAGCGGCATGGAAGGCAGCGCGGCGTGAAGGGCACCACGTCAGCGGCCAATGCCACTTGGCGGAATAGTTCGGCGCGTGCAGCCCCACGTTGGGAAGCTTCTCGAATGGCCAAATGTGGTGTCCCCTTGGGTATAAAAGGAGGCCCAGGGCCATGGAAGAAGGGGAGAAAAAGAAGACTTCTACTAGACAAATAGCTCGGGGGCTAACTGACTTCACCTCGGAGACCTTCCCGGGGTGAAGCTTGGATAGGCCCAGAGCATAGAGGGAAGGATTGTAAGACACACCCTGTATGGCTTCATCCGCGATCAATCAAGCCAGACAAGCAGGACGTAGGGCATTACGCGGCAACGCGACTTGAACCTGGGTAAAATCTCATGTGTTCGTGCTCGTTCTCTGGGGACTGACGTCGGAGTACCTCGTGCCCTCCTACCGAACAACTAGGAGGTGTTCGCACCTCTGGTGTCCGAGTTCCGTAACTCGACAATTGGTAAGAAGTTTGGTAAGGAAACTTGAAAGCTGAATTTTAGTTACTGTTTTATCTCATTGTTACTATGGTATTTATGAATCGTGCCTCGTTGCACCTTGCTCTATATGAAAGTGCTTATGCCACTGCTCCTAAAGTGGTTGAAACTACTGTGTCTGAGGTACCTAAAGTGGGATTTAAATTCCAATTGGTCATGTTAAAAGAGTTATGAAAAATCCATTTGCAGGGGATGGAACTAAGTCTGCACGTGAACACATGGAGACAATTGAAGACATATGTGGTTTATTTAGGCTTCCTGGTATTTCTGAGGATCAGGTAAAAAGGAAGTTATTATATTTGTCTTTATCTGGTAATGCTCGTATTTGGTTCAGGTCTTTGGATGAAGAAGTCACTATTGAATGGAGTATTCTGAGGAAGGTCTTTTTTCTTAAATATTTTACTCCTAAAGAAGCTTATGAGAATTGTGTATATATTTAATTTCTGGCCACATCTGGAGAGAGTATTACTCAAGCTTGGGGGAGGTTAAAGGATCTCTTCGCAAGAATCCTTGTCATGATCTTACAAGGAAAATTATATTGATAAACTTTTATGTGAGGCTACCAAGGAAAGACAAGGAATTTCTGGATAATTCATCTGGTGGAAGTTTTACAAATAATACTGAAGAAGAAGCATGGAATTTATTGGAGACTATTTCTGAAAATACTTGTCATTGGGATCTTGATAAAGGTAATGAGCCCTGTTTAGATTATCAATATTCATGTGTAGAGAACTTCTCTACTTCTATTTTGTTTAAGAATCTGAGTGATAATTTTGGTCTTGATCCTTATGTTATAATTGAGATAGCTAAATCTTTTGCTGATCATATTGGTGTTCCTAAAAGTGGTTTGAAGTTTATGTTGAACCTGTTAAACAATCTATTGTTGTTCCTAAAGTTATTAAACAGGTAGAACCAGTGTCATCTGTGACAATTGAGGAGTATGTTGAACCACCTCCATATCCAAACCAAGTTAAGGAGAATTTACTTATTGCTGTTACTAACAAGAGTAACAGAAGATGTTCTCAGCCTTATGAACAGGTGGAAGTCAACAGTCAAATTTCTATTATCAAGCAATTAAATGAAGAAGACCTGTTGATGTTTATTTATGTGAAGATGCTACTAAAGTCATTAAAGGTAATTCGGCCAAGGTTGGTAAACCTGTTATATCATGCTCTATTGGGACTTCAAGTTATCATGGCTTGTGTGATATTGGAGCAAGTATTAGTGTCATTCCATATTCTCTTTATCTTGAAATCAAGCCTGATATTGATCCTATCATTATGGAAGAGACAGGTATGACAATTCAACTTGCTAATAAAGATTATATTAGTCCATTTGGAATTGTTAGAGATGTTGAAGTATTGGTTGGCAAAATAAAATATCCTGCTGATTTTATTGTGCTTGGTTGTCCTCAAGATTCATTTTGTCCTATCATTTTTGGTAGACCTTTCTTACACTGTTGGTGCTGAAATTAATTTGCCTAAAGAGAAAGTGTTTATTAAATGTGCTGGAGAAAAACTTGAATTCAACTTTTCTAAATTTGCTGATAAACATGTTGAGAAAGAGCCAATTTCTGAAGATATAATTGAAACTCTTGCTCATATAGCTGTAGCTTCAACAGACGTGTAGAACGTTATATGCTTAATCAAGATGAACCATTTAATGATGAGGAAAAAGATGCTTTAGAACAAATATTATGGCAACAACCCCACAATTACAATTGCATATCCCACCTGATAATTTAGGAGTGCTACCACCACCTAAAGGGGATCCTAGTTTTGAATTAAAACCTTTGCCTACAAATCTTAAATATGCATATTTGGATGAGAAGAGCATATATCCTGTCATTATTAGTGCTAACCTTTCAGCTGAAGAAGAAAGAAATTACTTGATGTGCTTAAAGCTCACCGACCAGCCATTGGATACTCTCTTGATGATCTTAAAGGTATAAGCCCAGCTCTATGTATGCATAAAATTAATTTGGAGGAGGATGCAAAACCTGTTGTTGATTATCAACGCCGTCTCCATCCAAAAATGAAAGAAGTGGTAAGAAAGAGGTAATAAGACTTATTGAAGCTGGTATCATTTATCCCATAGCTGATAGTAAGTGGGTTAGTCCTGTTCATTGTGTTCCTAAAAAGGGTGGAATGACTGTTGTTCCAAATGATGAGGATGAACTTGTGGCTCAACGTACTGTTGTTGGTTATAGGATGTGTATTGATTTCAGGAAGTTAAATAAAGCAACTCGTAAAGATCATTACCCATTGCCATTTATTGATCAAATGTTAGAAAGGTTATCTAAACACTCTCACTTTTGCTATTTAGATGGTTATTCAGGTTTCTCACAAATTCCTGTCCATAAGGATGATCAAGAAAAGACCACTTTTACTTGCCCATATGGTACATTTGCTTATAGGAGAATGCCATTCGGTTTGTGTAATGCTCCTGCTACTTTTCAAAGATGCATGAATGCTATATTTGCTGATTATATTGAAAAGATAATGGAAGTTTTTATGGATGATTTTTCTGTGTATGGTACTTCCTTCGATAATTGCTTGTTCAACCTTAACAAAGTTTTGCAGCGTTGTGAAGACCAACACTTAGTTCTTAATTGGGAGAAGTGTCACTTCATGGTTACTGAAGGTATTGTTCTTGGGCATGATTTCTGGAAGGAATAGAAGTTGACCCAGCAAAGATAGAAGCTATTGAAAAGCTGCCATACCCAAGGGACATCAAAGGTATAAGAAGTTTTCTTGGGCAAGATTTCTCCAAAATATCAAAACCTCTAACCAATCTTTTGCAAAAGGATGTTCCTTTCTCTTTTAATGATGATTGCATTGAGTCCTTTAATATTTTGAAGAATGCTTTAATAAGTGCTCCTATTATTCAACCTCCTGATTGGAAATTGCCTTTTGAAATTATGTGTGATGCTAGTGATTATGCAGTTGGGGCTGTTTTGGGCCAACGTGTTGATAAGAAACTGAATGTTATTTATTATGCTAGTAGAACACTTGATGCTGCTCAAAGAATTATGCTACAACTGAAAAAGAATTTTTAGCAGTGCTATTTGCTTGTGACAAATTTAGACCTTATATTACTGATTCGTCACAATACATACTGATCATTCTGCTATTAAATACTTAATGAATAAGAAAGATGCTAAGCCTAGACTAATAAGATGGGTACTTTTATTGCAAGAATTTGATTTACACATTGTTGATAGGAAAGGGGAAGATAATCAAGTAGCTGATCATCTTTCTAGAATGGAAAATATACCTGATGATCCTATTCCTATTAATGATAGTTTGTTAATGAACAACTTGCAATATTAATGTTTCTAGTGCTAAAGTTGCATCTCCATGGTTTGCCAACTATGCAAATTTTATTGTTGGTAAAGTTTTACCTCCACACTTCACTTCAACAAAGAAAGAAATTCTTTTATGATCTTAGACATTATTTTTGGGATGATCCTTTCCTTTATAAGAAAAGTGTGGATGGTATTATTAGACGTTGTGTACCTGAGCATGAACAACAGGCTATTATGACAGTCCCTATGGAGGGCATCATGCAGGAGATCGTACAGGTGCAAAGGTATTACAATCTGGTTTTTATTGGCCTACTTTATTTAAGGATTGTGCTGAATATGTTAAATCTTGTGATAAATGTCAAAGAGTAGGAAATATTGGTAGGAGAAATGAAATGCCTATGAATTATTCTTTACCACTTGAGCCATTTGATGTGTGGGGTTTTGACTTTATGGGACCTTTCCCAGTCAAAGACAAAGCATACTCATATTTTGGTTGCAGTGGATTATGTTACAAAGTGGGTGGAAGCAATTCCAACCAAAAGTGCAGATCATGCCACAGCAATGAAGATGCTCAAGGACATCATTTTCCCCAGGTTTGGTGTTCCTAGGTTTTTAATTACTGATGGTGGTTCTCATTTCTTGCATGGTATTCTTAGAAAACATTGGCAAAATATGATGTTAACCATAGAATTGCATCTCCTTATCCCCTCAAACAAGTGGACAAGTTGAATTAAGTAATAGGGAAATTAAACTCATTTTGGAAAAGACAGTGAATAAGTCTAGGTCTGATTGGCCACTTAAAATTAATGATGCATTTGGGCTTATAGAACTGCTTTTAAAAATCCTATGGGAATGTCTCCTTATAAAATGGTTTATGGAAAAGCTTGTCATTTACCTGTTGAATTAGAACATAAAGCTAGATGGGCTATTAAACAATTGAACTTTGATTTTAAAACTGCGGAGAGAAGAGAATTCTTGATTTAAACCTACTAGATGAATGGAGAAATGAAGCTTATGAAAGTGCCAATGTTTAAAGAAAAAGTTAAGATTTGGCATGACAAGAAAATTAAGAAAAGAATTCAAAGTAGGTGATCAAGTTTTATTATACAACTCTCGTTTCAAGTTTTCTGCAGGGAAGTAGCTTCAAAGTGGCAGGGACCATTAGTGATACAGGAGGTGTACCGTTCAGGAGCTATCCGTCTTCACGGTGATATGAAAGGTAAACCTCATGTAGTCAATGGACAACGCCTTAAACATTATATTGCAGGAAAAGCTTCATCGGAAGGTGGAGAGTTGAATTTACAAACACCGGAGGAGGTAATTGAGAGAGCCGTGCAGTTTCAGAAACCCAAATCAATAAAGGTAACTTTAGTGTTGGAAAGTTTCTCGGAATTGCGTAATTTTTACGGAAGTCATTTTTTATGGAAATTAACGTGTGGGACAAGAAAACTGGAAGGAACGGAGACCCGAGGAAGGAAAAAGGGGTCCCACGCGGCCAGATTCTTTGGCCGCGTGGGCCCACTCCTTTCCCCTCGGAGTCCCTTTTCCTCGTTTTCGCTCCGACGCTTCGTCTTGACCTAAAAACCGTCAATATATACCCCCTTCCGCCGATCTAATCTCGCACCGAGCGTTCTCGAGCGATCTTTGCTTTTGCTGTTTCTGTCTGTCAGGTTTTAGCCATGTCTTGCTCCGGATCCAACCATGAGGGGGAGAGCTCCCCAAGGGAGGTGTTGTGAACCACTACCTCAACTCCGTGATGGCACCACCGAAGACCGTGTCCTTCAAGGAGGGTGATGCTCGTGGAGGAGGTGAAGGCTCCCAAGACCACCGGCACGGTGGAGGAAAGGCTGGATGATCTGGAGGACAAGACCTTCAGGTATGGCACTGTTGTTGAACGCAGCCTTGATGCTCATCACTTCATGAACCTGGAGCTGGAGAAGAAGGTTGAAGAGTACAAGGAGAGGCTCGAAGATCTGGAAGAAAGTACAAGGACGTCATCGAGAAGTTGGACAAGTTCCAATGCTTTATGTGGGATGTAGAGAACCAGAACTGCGAGTATGAAGAACGCTTCAAGAAGATTGCAGCAGCTGCCACCCTCAGGTATAATGATCCACCTACATCTTTCCGTGATGGAAGGCCTTTCCCATGGAAGATGGCTGAATGGGAGGAAGAATATGAGAAAGAAGAGGCTGCAGCAAAGGAGCTCTAGCAAAACGTCAAGCTTGGGGGAGTTCACCTAGTCTTTATCTTTACTAGTTTATCATATCTATCTAGTCATGGTGTGTTTGCTTTTATCGTTTAGTTATCAATATCTCTTAGGTGTGTGTGAGCTCATGGAGCATTATCATGTATCCCTATCTTGTGGTTTATCAATGAATATTAAAGTATGGTGTCATCCATGATTCTCTTGTTTGGAGATTTATGGGTAACACTCATGCAAATGAGCGTGGCATATTTAGAGTTTCAGTCACATCTTGCCTTGAATTTAATTAACTTGAGTGTGTTGGACAATTGTAGAATTATCTCATTATAAATAAGTAAGAGAATGAGTCAATATGACTTGAAAATTAATAGTTTAAGGTTGAGATATAGTCTTGTAGGATAAAAAGTTAGGAAGGGTTAATGAAAAGGATATGAAACACTCTTGTTAGAATCTAGTATCTTTTGAGCAAATTAATGATCATGGATATTTCAATACTTATGCTCTTGAAAGTGAATGAAAAGGAAGGCACCTGAAAATTCAGTTAGCCATGGAAAGTGTAAGATAAAGGTTGTATAGAGCATAGGAACTTGATTGAAATATCCATGACTAAAGTTTGCACTAGTTACTAGTGAAGCAAGATTGAAACAATTCTATATCTATCTTTTCATTTGTCTTCTTTGAACTTGTTATCCAATGAGAGTTTATCTTGTCTTTAAATTTCAGCAAAGTATAAATATTATAATGCTTGCCATAAAGAGCAAAAGCATGTGAAAAATAGTATGATTCAATTGTCCAACATACAATGGTTATTTGCTTTCAAAAGTAAGGGGTGATTGCTAGAGCTTCTACTTATGTTGCCCTCATGTGTATGAGTTTTAGTTCATTAATCTTACATTGCAACTGAATATGATGATACAATGCTCGTATTTATTTATCAACCATAAGTCCATTGATGCATGTAATGATCTATGTCCTTACTTACTCGAGGACGAGTAAAGGTTTAAGCTTGGGGGAGTTGATACGTGCATTTTATATCATCATTTATACAACATATATTATCATATTAGAATGTTATTGGCATGTTATATCATTGTTTTTACATGTTTTAGATGATTTATGGGACTTTCATACAAAGTCCCTATTTTTGGTATTTAATTTCTGGGAGGCAGAAAACCTCTTTTTCTTGTTTTTAATGTTTCAGGAGCTACAGGACCCAAATAATAAAAGGAAAATTGCACAGCTGGTTTTCATCGGAAGAAGCGGAGGAAGAAGATCGAAGGAGGAGAGCCACGAGGCCCAAAAGAGGTGGGCCCACGCGGCCAGATTCTTTGGCCGCGTGGGCCCACTAACTGGCCTCGGGCACCTCCTCGCTCGGGGCTTTTTAGCGACGCCTTGTCTCGCCCGAAAAGTTACGCCTAATTTTCCCAAGTCCATCCGAGGCCGCGGCGGCGGCGAAACTCCTGATTCCCTCCGTGGGGGATCAGATCCTGCTGCTCCGGAGCTCCGGGAAGGGAAATCATCGTCATCGTCATCACCTCTCCTCCTTGGCGTGGGAGGAGGCCTCTACATCACCACCATCACCAAGACCAGCACCATCTCCATCATCATCTCCGTGATCCACTCCGTTCCCCTCGTAGTTTGAGAGTTGCTATACCCTAGATACTTGTCTTGTGCTACTATTCATGTTTGTGATTGAGTACTTGTCATTATTTGAGGTGAAGTTATATTTTCAGATTGTGTTGTACCACTTATGCCACTGAATATATCATGTTTGCACGTTGTGAGTAGTTCCATATGTTCCTGAGGGCATAGGATGAATTGGCAATGATTTATATATGATATGTGTTGGTATTTTGTCTAGTGTTTATCTTTTTATGTGATTCTATGATGGTGTTGTGCGAACGTCGACTGCACAACACTTCACCTATATGGCTCATAGGAGAACACCGTAGTGTAATGAATTGAGGGAGACTTGGGAGGACATGTAAACCTGAGACCGAGTCATGAAGTTACATTATGAGGGTATTAGTATCGGGGACCTTAAGTGTAATGCTATGGTGGGACTTTATGTCTTAACAATTCTTGTGCAGTCATTTACTTGGCCACATGATCCATCATAATGTGTTTAGTTTATTTATTTAGCTATACCTAACAATGGCTCCGTTCAAAGAAGATTAAACTTGGCAAGATATTCAACGTGTTGTTTAACAAATCTCTATGCCTAGCAATATCCATGCCGCCCTCGGGAACGTTTTCCACATATAAGTTACACATCACTTGAGCTTGTCCTCTTGCCACATAGAGGATTGGGCTTTCTCTCTTTGAGAGCTTTCACTTGCTACTATTTATTTTCAGCATTTTTATTCTCTTGCAACTATACAACCAAAAATCCCAAAAACACTTGCATCTTTTATTGTTTTATTTATCAATCTTGTTAACCAATACCTTCAGCTCCTCGTGGGTTCGACAACCTTTTCTAATTGAAAGGTACTACAATTGATCTCTTGCACTTGGGAGTCATCATTGGTCAACTAAAAACTTATAGACAAACGAAAAAAAGGACGGTGGTGTTGGAATGAATTATATTCATCTCATCATGTTTAAATTTTTAAATAATTACGTTGGGCATGATGGATACCTTTTTTGGGGGTATTAAAATATTACCCATGGTTTATTGTGGGCCCCTCCCTTCATCAAAATCTCCCTCGTTTAGACATCTGACAGCTCATCATGTTGATCATTGTCTTATCGTCTAGCCGTCGCCGTCGGTGGCATCTGCATCTTTATCGTCGCCGCCGGCAAAGATTCGACGGGTGCTCACCTCCTCTAGTTGCCGTTCTGGCACTAGGAGGGGTGGGGACCTCGGACCTGCGCACGGCGCTATACGAAGGTCCCTAATGTTAGAGCTTGGTTTTGATCGTCATCTTCTTCGTTAATGGAGATGGTATCGTGTGCAATAATTGATCTCCCACGCTTCGTTCGACGACGAGACATCCTTCCCGGCGTCAATAGTGGCTTTGGAAGATTAAGTCTGTCTAGGTATGGTTTTTCAGATCTTGCTTCACCAGATCTATCTTGGAGTGTTTCTCATGGTTGCCGGGAGGAGGTTTGTCCTCGCAATATCTATCCCGGCTACTACGTCTTCGGCAATGGTGATTCGTTCTCTCGGCTCCCAACGACGTCGACAATGTGGTTTGGTTATTTGTCCCTGGAATATCAGTGGTGGTGCTCTTGCCGATGTTGCTTGATTAATTTAATGGTTGTGTGCGTGCACAAAGCCTTGGCATTGCGGCTCAAAATTAAAAAGGGAGAACCTTCGGTGGTATTCACAGGTATGTGGTTTGGTGGTTTTGGCGTTGTTCTACGGCTGCCTTCAGAAAAGTACAAGATTGTGTCATGGATGAAGAAAAGGCTTGAAGATCTCATAGATTTGCTAGTCTATTTTAGTTTTGTTTTTGTAATCGATGTAATCGTGTACTCTTTGTTGGTTTAATATATGTGGAAAATTCAAAAAAAAAAATCTTCTAGCTTATACATGGGGCAAGTAGTGATGACACGAGAACACGAGACGAAGATCTCAACTCCTTTCACATTTCAATTCTTCTCCTCCATCGCTATATAAACCGATGATCCCCAAATCTGTAGACGGTTACATCAACCTAGCTAACCTACCAGGCTACGAAACAAACACGAGAGAGGGTTTAAGGGTAGGTCGCAATGGCGCCGCCGAGTACGGGCGGAACAAGATCGAGATCCGGCGCATCGAGAAGGGGGAGGCGCGGCAGGTGTGCTTCTCCAAGCGCCGCAAGGGGCTGTTCAACAAGCTGAGCGAGCTGTCCACCCTGTGCGGCGCCCAGGTTGCCGCTCTCGCCTTCTCCCCGGGCGGCAAGGCCTTCACCTTCGGCCACCCCTCTGTCGACTCCGTCTTCGACCGCTTCCGCGCCTCCAACTCTTCGGAAGCGCAGGCCGTGGATTTGGCGGTGGACGATGGCGCCGGCGACTGCAACCTGGCGCTTGAGGAGCTGAACCGGGAGCTCGACGAGCTGCGCGCGAAGCTGGCCGCAACCAAGGCGCGGAACAAGGCGGTGCATGAGTTTTTTGCTAAGGCGCGCCGAGGGGTGCCAGGTAGCGGCATGGCTGCATCCGGACACCGACGTGAGCCAGATGGCGGAGGAGGACCAGGCGGCCTTCGTTGCCGCCCTAGAGAAGGTGCACGCCGATGTGGCGGCGCACACCAACCAGGTGCTCCAGGAGGCGCTGCTCTTTGGCCGCCCGGTGCGTGGCGGCGTCCGGGCGAGTTTGAGCTCGGTGGCACCAGCGCGAGCGGCGGGATGGAGATGACCCAGCAGCAGATGATGATGCTGCGAATGCCGCCGCCTGCGCCTACGACGGGGATCGCCGCTGGAACGGAAATGATGCAGCAGCAGCAACAGATGATGATGGAGATGCCACCGCCGCCGACGGGGTTCCACGCCGGAACGGAGATGATGCAGCAGCAGATAATGATGGCGATGCCACCGCCGCCGTTGGGGTTCAACGCCGGCACGAAGATGATGCAGCAGGGGCAGCTCCAGACGATGATGATGGCTATGCCGCCGTCACCGACGGGGTTCGGCGCCGGAATGGAGATGATAGAGCAGCCTCAGATGATGATGCCGCCACCGACGCTACCGGGGTTCTGCGCCGGAATGGAGATGATAGAGTAGCCTCAGATGATGATGCCGTTGCCGGGGTTCGCCGCCGGAATGGAGATGATGGAGCAGCCTCAGATGATCATGCCGCCACCGATGCTGCCCGGGTTCGCCGCCGGAATTGAGACACTGCATACGGAGTTCGGGCATGACTTCCCCAAGTGAGGACAGGATGAGATCGAACCCGAAACCAATAATAGCCAATCCGACTCCGTTCATTGATTCTTCCAATGCTTGCATGCATGGATATGGACGTGTCTCCGTACTCGTAAGGAGATCGAACTCTAGATTCGATCACTGCATCTTTTCAGATTGTTTGTCTCACCTTAATTCGTGATACCCATCGTCTATCATTGATCCTGTTGTAGCCATGTGCTTCTTTGTACCCATTGCACCAAATTAATGAAATTTCAAGCCTCGTGTTCACTCTCACTGATAATATCTTAAGCTGATACCGGGATGACTCTGCACAGAAATGGCGGGCTTTTCGTGCCAGACCATTCAAAATAAGTGTTAGATTATACAAGTTGTATCATACACAAACTCTACTTAGACTTGTTACCCAAGTTAGGTTAGCTTAGGTCGATGCCTAATCTCCTATATAAACAATGTAAGTCCGACCGAATCAATACAATTGTGAGTTCTGTCTCAAGTTTACATGGTATCAGATCAAATCGATCCTAGGGTATGGCTCCGCCACCCAAACCTCCGCCGCCGCCGCTTCCGCCGCCTGGCTACTTCGAACGCCGGGCCGCTCTCGTCGCCAAAGCCGTCGCCGCCACGGCAACATCCTCTTCTACCCTATCCCTTGCTCCTCCACCAAATTATCCCCCTACTACCCCAATGGCTACTCCCTTCTCCTTCACCGACACCATAGGCGACGTCTCGCCGTTCATCCCTATCTCGCTTGACCTAGCTGCCCACAACTACTACCATTGGCGCCATCTCTTCGACGTCCATCTTGGCTGCTGCAATCTGCGCGATCACGTCTCCACCGGCTCAATTCCTCGCCCCTCGGATCCGCAATAGGTCAAGGATGATCTTGCTATCATCCAATGGATCTACACACGGGTGTCCACCAAGATCTTCAACCTGGTGTTCCGTGAGGCCGCCACCGCCGCTGAGCTATGGACGTCTCTTCGTCAACTCTTCCAAGACAACGTCGACGCTTGGGTCAACAACCTTCACACCAAGCTTCGCAATGCAGTGCAAGGAGATGCGACCGTCGGCGTCTACTGCCAGCGCCTCATGGCCATCGCTGACGAGCTCCGGAACTTGGCGATCCCGTCGATGATCGACAGCTCATCAACGTCTTGCTCGTCGGGCTCTCTGAACAATTTGACAAGCAGGCCTCCTTCATCCCCATGATGCGGCCCAAGCCATCCTTCGCCGAAGTCAGATCGATGCTCTAATTGGCGGATCACTCCCAGTCTCGCAAGGACGCACGGCCCCATGTCTTCGCCGCTACGCCACATCCGTCGCCACCTCCGACGCCCGCGCGTGTCACCGTGCCGCCACCAGCGGCTCACCCTTCTCTGAACTGGCATCCGAGCCCCAACTACAAGGGCAAAAACCCCGTCTACAGGCCGCCGCGTTCTGCGCCCTCCACGTCATCCCCGAGCCCGGCACCACTTCAGACCATGGCTCCTACTACCCCTCACGCATGGCGTCCACCTCATGACCCGTGGACTGGCATGGTGCAGGCCTGGCCCATGCTGTGGGCTCCTTCATCACCGTTCAGCACTCCGCCCACTTAGTCGGGATCATGGTCGCCTAGATGCGGCCTCATACCGGTGCACCCGGACTGCTTGGATCGCGCCCCCCGGCCAATGCCTATCACGCTGCTCCGACCTACACGTATGGTGCTTCTCCTGCTGGAGGCAGCTCCTACTCGATGTACCCGATGCATGCTCCTGCACTCATGGCGCCGCCAACGCCACCTCAACATCCCTCGACAACGCCAAATTGGGACCAAGCTGCTTTTCTACAGGCCATGAATCACTTCGCTGCCTCGAGAAACACAGGTATGGACTGGATCTTCGACTCTGGTGCTTCTAGTCATATGTCTGCTTCATCTAATATGCTGTCATCGCAAACCTCCTCTCCCTATTCTTGAATAACCCTTGGTGATGGTTCTTCTATTCCTATACACTGCGTCGGCCACACAAATATTTTTACCCCAATCAAAAATCTTCTTCTTCGTGATGTTTTAGTAGCACCTGCACTTATCAAAAATTTAATCTCAGTTCGCAAATTCACTTCCGATAATCATGTCTCTATAGAATTTGATCCTTTTGGTTTATCTGTGAAGGATCTTCTAACCAAGGCGGAGATAGCACGGTTCAATAGTTCTGGCCATCTTTATTCTGTTCATGGCGCTCCTACCATCGATCAACCCTCCTCCATGCTGGCGTCTGCTGATCGCTGGCATCATCGTCTCGGCCATCCACATACCGCAGTTTTATCATCTATCCTTAGTGAATTTTCTATTCCTTGTAATCGCCATAGTCATAATTCATTAGAGTGTGAAGCTTGTCAAATAGGAAAGCATGTTCGTTTACCTTTTTCTTCCTCCACTTCTCATAGTACTTTCCCCCTTTGAATTGCTACATTGTGACATATGGACGTCTCCACACTCCACACACAAGTGTTTCTGGTTTTAAATATTATCTCGTTATTTTAGATGATTATACCCACTTTATTTGGACTTTTCCTTTACGTAATAAATCTGACATTCATACAATTTTCTTAACTTCCAACGCTACATTGTTGTCCACTTCTTTCTCCCAATCCGTTTTATTCAATGTGACAATGGCCGTGAATTTGATAATTATAAGAACCGTAAGTTCTTTCTTCAACATGGAATCCTTCTACGCTTTTCTTGCCCTTACACCTCTCCCCAAAACGGTAAAGCTGAAAGATCTTTGCAAACTCTAAATGACATTGTCCGAACTCTTCTTATTCACTCCTCCATGCCACCTAAATTTTGGGCCGAAGCTTTACGTACTGCAACTTATCTCTTAAACATCCGACCCTCCCAAGTTAACCCTAAAACAACACCCTATTTTTCTCTTTTTCTTTGTCATCCCAACTATCCCGAGCTTCGTGTCTACCCTGCCACGGTACCTTCACCTGCTCCAAACCCTGCCACGGCAACTCACCCTGCACAAAATCCTGCCACGACAGGATCTCCCGCACCAGCCAGCCCTAACCCACCACCGCACTTCTCAGACGACTCACCACCCTCTCCTTCCTCACCACCCACACCTATGTCCGACTCTTCCGCTGCGCCGGACACCACTACCACCTCACTGCCCATATTACCACCACGTGCTACACCTACGATCTCTCCTAACAATGATCACACCATGCGTACTCGCTCCAAATCAGTTTTCGACAACCCGTTGATCGCCTAAATCTTCATGTCACCCCTTCTCTTTCTCCCATAACTAAAACTTACAAAGCCGCTCTTTTAGATCCTAATTGGTCTGCTGCTATGAAAGATGAATACAACGCTTTGCTCCAAAATCAAACTTGGCGTCTTATTCCTCGTCCCTACGGTGCGAATGTTGTTTTCGGTAAATGGGTTTTTCGTCACAAATTTCATTCTGATGGGACCCTCTCTCGTTATAAAGCTAGATGGGTTTGTCGTGGCTACTCTCAGCAACATGGCATAGATTTTGATGAAAACTTTTCTCCCGTAGTCAAACCTAGTACCATTCGCACTGTTCTTAGCATTGCCGTGTCTTCTTCCTGGCCTATTCACCAACTCGATGTAAAAAATGCCTTCCTCAACGGTACTCTAAATGAAACAGTCTATTGTCAGCAACATCTTGGTTTCACCGACTCCTCCAGCCCAAATCATGTTTGTCTTCTTAAAAAATCTCTCTACGGTCTAAAGCAAGCACCCCGGGCCTAGTTCCAGCGTTTCTCCACTTTCATTCAAACAATAGGTTTTGCACCATCTGTTTTTGACTCTTCTCTCTTCATTTATCACAAAAACTCTAATGTTCCTTATCTTCTTCTATATGTTGATGACATTGTTCTTACGGCCTCCTCTCAAACATTTCTCACTCACATTATCTCATTGTTACGTTCTGAATTTTCCATGACTGATCTTGGCTCTCTCCATCACTTTCTTGGTATTGCTGTCACACGTGATTCTACCGGTCTCTTTCTCTCTCAACGTCAATATATTCTAGATCTATTAAATCGGGCAGGAATGCTTGATTGTCAACCCTCTCCATGCTGACACCGCCATTAAACTATCTTCTGACGACGAACCTTATGATAATCCCACATTGTACCGTAGTCTCACAGGTGCCCTTCAATATTTAACAATCACTAGGCCGGAAATTTCCTTCTCCGTTCAACAAGCTTGTCTCTATATGCACGATCCTCGTCTGCCACACTACAATCATGTCAAACGTATTCTTCGCTACCTCAAAGGCACTCTAGATCATGGTCTCCACATAACCCTTTTCTCTCCTACCTCGTTGACAGCGTATTCTGATGCAGATTGGGCTGGATGTCCTGACACTCGTCGGTCCACGTCCGGATATTGTGTTTACCTTGGTAACAATTTGATTTCTTGGTCTTCTAAGCGGCAGGCACGGTTTCTCGTTCTTCTGCGGAGGCTGAGTATTGCGCTGTCGCCCATGCTGTTGCTGAGACTGTTTGGCTACGTTAGTTATTATCAGAGTTACACCGTCCCATTCAGCAGGCCACCATCATTTATTGTGACAACATTTCTGCTGTTTACATGTCCAGCAACCCAGTGCAGCACCAGAGGACCAAACACATCGAGATTGATATTCACTTTGTTCGTGAGAAGGTTGCCTTTGGTGAAGTTCGAGTTCTTCATGTGCCTACTACAACTCAGTTCGCTGATATCTTAACCAAGGCGCTCGCTACAACTCCATTTACCGACATACGTTTCAGTCTCAACGTTGTCGAACCCCACGTTGATACTGCGGGGGATGTTAGATTATACAAGTTGTATCATACACGAACTCTACTTAGACTTGTTACCCAAGTTAGGTTAGCTTAGGTCGGTGCCTAATCTCCTATATAAACAATGTAAGTCCAGCCAAATCAATACGATTGTGAGTTCTATCTCAAGTTTACAATAAGCACTCTCCATGTGAATTCTATCACTGGTTCACCCCGTGGGAAAACAGAACGGACAAGTCCGAGCAAATTAAGGGGTCTCCCCGAAGATGTGGGGTAAGAAATTGGATCTCAGTTATTCCCACATTGCACATTCAACAAGAGAGAGGGACAGCTCACGTCACCGCTATGTCCACAAAAACACCCTCGTCTTGCACCAACGTTAATGACCTTCATGTCCCTTAGGAAAAATATTGTATACTCAACGTTTGCATATTATCAGGAAGAGCATTACTCCACAGAAAACAATACAAAATAATACATGTTTTATTTTAATTAATCATAGGACTAGGGTTCATTCATATTCCCCAACTCTACTCAGGCATGGGGGCAAAAGATATCATAGGATTAAGGGATTTGTATCATGTAGGAATGATTAAATGAGTACACGAAGTTTTCCACAATTACGTTTGGGACTACATCAAGATGAATGGAGAATTCGATGCAAGGGCTTAGATGATGACTATGTTGATGCAGATGGCATGGCTTCCGCGTCCCAAGCTTTGTCTTCTTCTCCCAAGAATGGTGCGGTGGTATTGGAGCTATGAAGATGTAGTGGCGGTAACATTGCAACAACTCTTCGGCGCAACGGCTATGAAGGTGGATGATTGGAGGCTAGGGCCTCCCCTCATTAAAAAACATGAAGCAAACATAATGTTGATGGCAAAATAATCAAAGAGCGCATTTGGACAACACGGTATGAAATCTTTCAAAGTTCAAACTAAGTGCAAACACACATCTAAAATTTTGGCATTGGGAAAATTTAGATTTTGAAATTCATACAGGCCATGGCAATTACATTTAGATTCTTCTCCCACGTCGCCTATATAAACAGAAGATCCCCAAAGCCATGGATAGAGACCTACTTAGGCTATCCATTAAAAAAACAATGTGAAAGTTCAGGGTCCAAAGATGTACGGGTAGTCAGGTGGCAATGGCGGCGCAAACGTGGAAGGGCACATGGCGGAAGAAGATCGAGATCCATTCAATCGAGGGTGAGTAAGCGTGGCAGGTGTCCTTCTCGAAGCATCATAACAAGTTTTCAGTAAGGCGAGTGAGTTGGGCATCTTGTGTGGTTGATACGTCTCCAACGTATCTATAATTTCTGATGTTCCATGCTTATATTATGCCAATTGCTACATGTTTTATATACACTTTATATCATTTTATGCATTTTCTGGGACTAACCTATTAACAAGATGCCACAGTGCCAGTTCCTGTTTTCTGCTGTTTTTGGTTTCAGAAAAGTTGTTATGGAAATATTCTTAGAATTGGACGAAACAAAAGTCCAACCTCCTATTTTTCTGTCACGTACACGAAGTCCGAAGGAGAGACGAAGGGGGGTTGTGGGCCGCCCTCACCACGTGGCAGCGCGGCCCCACCTTCTGCCGCGCCGTGACGTGGTGAGGGGCCCACATGCCTCCACCGACGCCGTCCCTTCGCCTATATATTCATATATTCGGGAAAAGCCTAAACACCCGAGTCATATTCCACGAAAAGTTCCAGAGCCGCCGCCGTCAACCCTAACTCGGGAGGGTTCTGAAGCTCTTCCCGACACCCTGCCGGAGAGGGGAATCATCACCGGAGGGCTCTACATCGCCATGCCTGCCTCCGGAGTGATGTGTGAGTAGTTCATCTTTGGACTATGGGTCCATAGCAGTAGCTAGATGTTTGTCTTCTCCTCTTGTGCCATCATGTTTAGATCTTGTGAGCTGCCTGTCATGATCAAAATCATCTTATTGTAATGCTACATGTTGTGTTTGCTGGGATCCGATGAATATTGATACTATGTCAAGTTGAATACTGAATATTATGTCTATGTCTTTTATGATCTTGCATGCTCTCCGTTACTTGTTGAAACTCTGGCCAAGTGAATGCTTGTGACTCCAAGAGTGAGTATTTATGCTAGATAGTGGGTTCAGTCTCCATTGAATCTGGGGAGTGACAGCAACCCCTAAGGTTGTGGATGTGCTGTTGCTACTAGGGGTAACCTAATGATGCTTTGTTTAAGGATGAATGTGTTGTTTACATTATGCACTTTACTTAATGCAATTGTCTGTTGCTTACAACTTAATACCGGAAGGGGTACGGACGTTAACCTGAAGTTGGACTTTTTAGGCACAGATGCATGCTGGATAGCGGTCTGTGTACTTTGTCGTAATGCCCAAATGAATCTCATAGTAGACATCACAACTTGCACATGCATGTTATGCACTTATCAATATTGTCAATTGTCCAGCTGTAATTTGTTTACCCAGCCTGTTAGTTATTTATTATGGAGAGACTCCACTAGTGAACTGTGGACCCCGGTCCATTCTTTTACATCTGAAATACAACCTACTGCAATCATTGTTCTTTTTCATTCTCTACAATTAAACATCATTTTCCACACTATACGTCTAATCCTTTGTTTTCAGCAAGCCGGTGAGATTGACAACCTCACTGTTAAGTTGGGGCAAAGTATTTTGGTTGTGTTGTGTGCAGGTTCCAAGTCAACCGCTAGGACCTCCCCTACGACACCACACTTTTTCTGGCGCCGTTGACACCTTCAGAAGTGTCTTCATCTCCTACTGGTTCGATAACCTCGGTTTCATATTGAGGGAAAACTTGCAGCTGCACTCATCATACCTTCCTCTTGGGGTTCCCAATGAACGTCTGACTTTCACGTCATCAAGCACTTTTTCTGGCGCCGTTGCCGGGGAGGTCAAGACACTTTGGATTCAGCAGGCTTTTATCTCCCCTGCGCGCCAGACTTTTTCTGGCGCCGTTGCCGGGAGATCAAGCCTTATGTTAGGGGAGTCTCTCACTTCCAATCTCTTTACTTTGTTATTGTCTTGCTTAGTTTATTTTTTTATTTTTGCTTTGTTTGCTCTCTTTATCAAAAACACAAAAAAAATAGTTACTTGTTTTATTTTTGTTATTTCGGCCTAGGTCTTATTTTGCTAGAATGAGTACTCCTGAGAACACCAAGTTGTGTGACCTCACAAGCACAAATAATAATGATTTCATATGCACTCCTATTGCTCCACCTGCTTCTAAAGCAGACTTTTATGAAATTAAACCTGCTCTATTAAATCTTGTTATGAAAGATCAATTTTCTGGTGTTAGTACTGATGATGCTGCTGCCCATCTTAATAATTTTGTTGAGCTTTGTGAGATGCAAAAGTATAAGGATATAGATGGGGATATTATAAAACTGAAATTATTTCCTTTCTCTTTGAGAGGAAGAGCTAAAGAATGGTTGCTATCTTTGCCTAGAAATAGTATTGATTCATGGACTAAATGCAAAGATGCTTTCATTGGAAAATATTATCCTCCTGCTAAGATTATATCCTTGAGAAGTAGCATTATGAATTTCAAGCAATTTGATAATGAACATGTTGCCCAAGCATGGGAAAGAATGAAATCTTTGGTAAAGAATTGTCCTACCCATGGACTGACTACTTGGATGATCATCCAAACCTTTTATGCAGGACTAAATTTTTCTTCGAGGAACTTGTTGAATTCGGCCTCTGGAGGGACCTTCATGTCCATCACTTTGGGTGCTGCAACAAGCTTCTTGATGATATGATGATTAACTATTCCGAGTGGCATACCGAAAGGACTCCTCAAGGTAAGAAGGCAAATTCTGTTGAAGAAACCTCTTCTTTGAGTGATAAGATTGATGTTATTATGTCTATGCTTGTGAATGTTAAATCTCATGTTGATCCAAATAATGTTCCTTTAGCTTCATTGGTTGCTCAAGAAGAGCATGTTGATGTGAACTTCATTAAAAATAACAACTTCAACAACAATGCTTATAGGAATAATTTTGGTAGCAACAATTATAGGCCTTATCCTTCAAATAGTGGCAATGGTTATTTTAATTCTCATGGTAAAAATGGATTGCTTAGTGAGGAAAGGATGCTAGAAATTGAAAGGGCTACTAAGAACTTTATGCAATCACAATATGAGCAAAATCAATTATTTACAAAAACTATGAATGAACAATCTGCTATGTTGAAAAATATAGGGCACCAACTCGAAAATGTGAATAGGAGATTTCTGGTTTGCAAACTAAGATTTCCACTGCTGAAAACCGTATTTCATCCATGTCTGAAGCACAATCTTCTTTAATTAACAAAATGGCAGCCAAACCTGAAACTCTTGATAGTGATACCTTTGCTACTGCCAATGCCATCCAAGTTAAAATTGACAACAATATTAGGATGTTGGCTGAATTGCATGCTAGGGGGGAAAGAGAGGATAAAATTGAAAAAGAGAATAGTATAGCTAGAGTTTGTACTATTACCACCACTAGTAATGCTAATGTTTCACTTGTTAGTAAGCCTCCTACTATCAATGGTAACATAATTGGTGTTGGCAATGTTTCTACTACCCCTGCAAAACGCTTAAAATTGCCCAAAACCACTGAAACTGTTCTTGATAAGAGTGCTGAAATTTTTCGAAATATGGGAGACAATGGTTCCTTTGCCATTGACCAAAATGATTTTGATTTTGATGATTGCAATATTTCTGAAGTAATTATGTTCTTGGTAAAGCTAGCTAGAAGTCCTAATGCTAGTGCTTAATATGGCTTTTACAAAACATATTACGAATGCTCTCCTGCAAGCTAGGGAAGAAAAGTTAAAACATGAAGCTTCTATCCCTAGAAAGTTAGAAGATGGTTGGGAGCCCATCATTAAGATGAAGGTGAATGATTTTGATTGCAATGCTTTATGTGATCTTGGTGCTAGTATTTCTGTTATGCCTAAGAAACTTTATGATATGCTTGATTTGCCACCTTTGGAACATTGCTATTTGGATGTTTATCTTGCTGATAATGCTATGAAGAAACCTTTGGGAGTGATACGTCTCAAACGTATCATAATTTTTGATGTTCCATGCTTGTTTTATACCAATTGCTACATGTTTTGCATCTACTTTATATCACTTTTATACATTTTTTGGGACTAACCTATTAACAAGATGCCGAAGTGCCAGTTCCTGTTTTCTGCTGTTTTTGTATTCCAGAAAAGCTAGTCTGGAAATATTCTCGGAATTGGACGAAACTACACGGGGGTGCCTATTTTTCCAGAACACGCCTGACGGAGCGAAGGAGCAGCAGAGGAGGGCCACCAGGAGGCCACACGCACCAGGGCGCGGGCCCCCCTTCTGCCGCGCCCTGGGGTGGTGTGGGCCCCTCGGGGGTCCGCAGCCGCCGCCCTTTCGCCTACTTATTCCCCCCGACGCGAAAACCCTAAGTACCTGAGCAAATATCCACGAAAAGTTCCAGAGACGCCGCCGTCGTCAACCCTAGCTCGGGAGGGTTCAGAACCTCTTCCCGGCACCCTGCCGGAGAGGGGAATCGTCACCGGAGGCTTCTACATCGCCATGCCTGCCTCCGGAGTGATGCGTGAGTAGTTCATCCTTGGACTACGGGTCCATAGCAGTAGCTAGATGGTTGTCTCTCCACTTTGTGCCATCATGTTTAGATCTTGTGAGCTGCCCTACATGATCAAGATCATATTATTGTAATGCTACATGTTGTGTTTGCTGGGATCCGATGAATATTGAATATTATGTCAAGTTGATTATCAATCTATCTTATATGTTATTTAAGATCTTGCATGCTTTCCGTTACTCGTAGATGCTTTGGCCAAGTAGATGCTTGTAACTCCAAGAGAGAGTATTTATGCTAGATAGTGGGTTCATGTCTCCGTTTAACCTGGGACAGTGACAGAAAGTTCTAAGGTTGTGGATGTGCTGTTGCCACTAGGGATAACCTAACGATGCTATGTCCACGGGCATATGTGTTTGTTTACATTACGCACTTTACTTAATGCAATTATCCGTTGCTTGCAACTTAATACCAACGGGGGACTCGGATGACAACCCGGCGGTGGATTATTAGTCATAGATGCTGTTGGATAACGATCTATGTATTATGTCGTAATGCCCAATTAAATATCATAGTAGTCAACATGTCATGTATATGCATTGTCATGCGCTCACTATTCGTCAATTGCCCAGCTGTAATTTGTTCACCCAACATGTTAGTTATCTTTTATGGAGAGACACCACTAGTGAACTGTGGACCCCGGTCCATTCTTTTACACTGATTAAACAACCACAAACTGCAAACTGTTCCTTTTTCATTCTCTGCAATTTAATACTCATTTTCCACACCATACGTTTAATCCTTTGTTTTCAGCAAGCCAGTGAGATTGACAACCTCACTGTTTCGTTGGGGCAAAGTAGTTTGATTGTGTTGTGTGCAGATTCCACGTCAACAGTCCAGACTCCCTGCGACAGCTATTTTTCTGGCGCCGTTGACAACCTTCTGAAGAGTTGCTGCTCCTACTGGTTCGATAACCTTGGTTTCTTTCTGAGGGAAAACTTGCTGCTGACTACATCATACCTTCCTCTTGGGGTCTCCCAACGAACGTGTGTTTCACGTCATCAAGCTATTTTTCTGGCGCCGTTGCCGGGGAGACAGCAGTCTTCTGCAAGGGGAGTTTCACGCTTCCAATCTCTTTACTTTGTTTTTGTCTTGCTTAGTTTATTTTATTTTATCTTGTTTGCTTTCAATTATCAAAAACACAAAAAAATTAGTTACTTGCATTAGTTTATTTTCAGTTTTGTTTTCTGTTAGTTATCATGTCTGGTTCGGCTCATCATGTTTTGGTTCCTGAAGTTGAGGTTCGATCTTTTAAGCAACAAAGTGGAGAAAGTTTGAAAGATGCTTGGTATAGAATCAGCGATGCTCATCGTAGGTGTGCTAAAAAATATTCCACTATGATCCTGCTTAGAAATTTTTATGTTGGCATAACTAGCTGGTATAGATATGTCTTGGACACTTTGACGGGAGGTAACTTTCTTGGTACCCCTGCGTTGGAAGCTAGTTATATTATTGAGAGCCTAGTAGGAACACCACCTGTTAGTAACATTAAAAATGAGATCACCTTGGAAGATGTTATAAAGAAATTGGAGTCTATAGAGAAAAATTTGCCAAATCTCCTTGATAGTACTAGCAAAGTTGATGAATCACTGGGAACCATTAATGAAAGAATTGCTGTTTTAGAAACTAGTACTATTCAAGATAATCAAAATCTTAGGATTGGTGAATTAGAGGAGGCTATGGATGTAATAAGTTCTACTTTTACCTCTATTAAAACTAAAAGGCAAAAGGCTTTTGTGGGGAGAAAGCAAAAATTTATGTATGTTCCAAAAATTTCTAAACCAAAACCCACGGGTGCGTTTAAAACGGATAACGTGTTCAATGAGCTTGAGGGTAAGTCACATAATGGTCTATTTAAATTTTCTTCCCAAGAATTACGTAAACTGAAAAGTCCTAATGTGACAAACCCTGTTCTTGATGAAGCTTTTGATGAATTAGACCTTTCTTCACTTGGTAATACTTGATGCATGCTTTGTGCCTAGCTAAAAGGCGTTAAAGAAAAGCGCTTATGGGAGGCAACCCATTTTATTTTTCTGCAATTTTTCTTTTATTGAGTCAAGGAGTTTGTTTACTTCTGTAGCAACTCCTTTGTATCTTTATTTTCTCGCATTGTTGTGCCAAGAGTAGCCTCTAATGATAAGATGATGCTTAATTTTGATTGCTGCGCAGAAACAGATTTTTGCTGTTCACTGTACGAAATTCCTAAAATCACCAGATTGTTAAAAAATCTGAAATTTTTGTGCGTAATCTTTATGAATGTCTGAAACTTTCATTAGTTCAGAGTTTCTCGATCTGAGCGTCGTAAGTGCCTCGAAAAAATTCGTCTTTGCGGACTGTTCTGTTTTAGACAGATTATGCCTTTTTATTTTTCGCATTCTCTCTTTTACTAGTGTTGAGTGAAATTCTTTTTTGGGTGGAAGAGCTTCACATAACATCAGTGGCTGTAGCTAATGTTTAAAGTAACAAATCATATTGCGTCTTTACAGAACATGTGAATTTTTGATTATGCACTAACCCTCTAATGAGATCTACTTTGAGTTTGGTGTGACGGAAGTTTTCAAGGGTCAAGAGAGAAGGATGATATAATAGGATCAAGAAGAGTGAAGAGCTTAAGCTTGGGGAGGCTCCCATGGATCTCCCCAGCATATTTCAAGAAGACTCAAGCGTCTAAGCTTGGGGATGCCCAAGGCATCCCCTTCTTCATCGTCAAAATTATCAGGTCATCTCTAGTGAAACTATATTTTAATTCTTTCACATCATATGTGCTTTTCTTGGAGCGTCTGTGTGCTTTTTATTTTCAGTATTGCTTTTATTTTCAATAAAGCTTGACTGGACCCTAGCATTCTTGATTGGGAGAGAGACACGCTCCGCTTTTTCATGAGAATACTCCTATTCTTCACTTATATTTGTTGAGTATTCATATCTAGCGCTGTTCAGCTTTTAGCTCTTGTTTTCATGTATCTCTTGTCAGAGCTATTAGCTTTCTTTTGTAGAAAGTACTCTCTTGCTTCACTTATATTTGTTTGGAGAGTTGATGAAATAAATTGATTGGTGTTTGGTTGGTTCAGAAAATGTTGCATGTGGTAATTGGTATAAGGAAAAACTTGCTTAATCTTGTAGATCACTAAAATGGATAACTTGATGCTTGTCAATTGTTTTGAGTTAACAAGTAGATCATGATTAAATTGTGCATCACATGAGTTAAGCCTATTAGTGAAGAACTACCGTAAAGCTTGTTGAAAATTTGGTTTGCATCGGTGGTACCTCTAAGGTCTAGATATTTTCTAATAACAGGGTTTGGTTAACAAGGAAGACGGTATGAAGTCTTATAACGTTTGCAATATGTTTGTCATATAAAACTTGGTGTACGGGTTGATATTCTTGTTTGCTTACATAACCTTGCTAGCCTAAACTCTGTACTGAGAGGGAATGCTTCTCGTGCATCCAAATCCTTGAGCCAAAATCCATGCCATTTGTGTCCACCATAACTACCTATATGTGGTATTTCCTTGCCACTCCAAGTAAATTTTTCATGTGCTACCTTTAAATTATTCAAAATGTTATTATTCCCTTTTTGTGTCAATGTTTACTAGCTCATGAGGAATTAGTGTGGTTATTCTTTATTCTATTTGTCGAGTGGACTTTTACACCTGGACTAGTGGCATATACATCCGCTTATCCAATAACTTGCAAAAAGAGCTGGCAACGGGGTGCCCAGTCCCAATTAATTACAACTTTAACCAATTAATTCTCTTCACACTTTTGCCCTGATTCATCAGTAAGCAATGACAAACAGTGAAATACCTGAATGTGTGTAAACCAAAGAGAAAGAGGGATGATCTGCCTTGCTGGTAGAAATAACGTCCTTCATGGGAGCCGCTCTTAAAAGTCCGTTCGACAGGTAGAATACTGTTCTCACCCGCTACCATTCGTTGACAATTAACAAACACCTCTCAAAAATAGATACTCCTCCATGGTATGTGATTGATGGAAGGCACCCGAGGATTCGGTTAGCCATGGCTTGTGTTAGCAAGGTTGGGAGGAGTATCAAATATTTTATGCAATCTCTATATGCTTTCAAAAACCTAAAAGCTCTAGCACATGATTTAATCCCTGCTTCCCTCTGCGAAGGGCCTTTCTTTTACTTTTATGTTGAGTCAGTTTTCCTATTCTTTCTGTCTTCCACAAGCAAACACTAGTGTCAACTTTGTTACAACATGCGTTATATGCAATGTATTGGACTTGTTATACTACTTTGTGTTGACAATATCCATGAGATAAATATGTTGAAAGTTGAAGCAAATGCTGAAACTAAATTCTTCCTTTGTGTTGATTAAATACCTTTTTTAGAAACTATTGCTTTATGAGTTAACACTTATGCAAAACTGTTTGATGCTTGTCTCGAAAGTACTATTCATGAAAACGTTTAGCTTGTGTGATTCATTGTTTACTCATTATCTATTTGTAGCAAATTATAGACCATTGACTTGGATCACTTCATTCATTTACATGTGCCTTGCAATATTATATGATCAAGATTATGATAGTAGCATGTCACCTCAAAAATTATTTGTTTTTATCGTTTACCTACTCGAGGACGAGTAGGAACTAAGCTTGGGGATGCTGATACGTCTCAAACGTATCTATAATTTTTGATGTTCCATGCTTGTTTTATACCAATTGCTACATGTTTTGCATCTACTTTATATCACTTTTATACATTTTTTGGGACTAACCTATTAACAAGATGCCGAAGTGCCAGTTCCTGTTTTCTGCTGTTTTTGTATTCCAGAAAAGCTAGTCTGGAAATATTCTCGGAATTGGACGAAACTACACGGGGGTGCCTATTTTTCCAGAACACGCCTGACGGAGCGAAGGAGCAGCAGAGGAGGGCCACCAGGAGGCCACACGCACCAGGGCGCGGGCCCCCCTCTGCCGCGCCCTGGGGTGGTGTGGGCCCCTCGGGGGTCCGCAGCCGCCGCCCTTTCGCCTACTTATTCCCCCCGACGCGAAAACCCTAAGTACCTGAGCAAATATCCACGAAAAGTTCCAGAGACGCCGCCGTCGTCAACCCTAGCTCGGGAGGGTTCAGAACCTCTTCCCGGCACCCTGCCGGAGAGGGGAATCGTCACCGGAGGCTTCTACATCGCCATGCCTGCCTCCGGAGTGATGCGTGAGTAGTTCATCCTTGGACTACGGGTCCATAGCAGTAGCTAGATGGTTGTCTCTCCACTTTGTGCCATCATGTTTAGATCTTGTGAGCTGCCCTACATGATCAAGATCATATTATTGTAATGCTACATGTTGTGTTTGCTGGGATCCGATGAATATTGAATATTATGTCAAGTTGATTATCAATCTATCTTATATGTTATTTAAGATCTTGCATGCTTTCCGTTACTCGTAGATGCTTTGGCCAAGTAGATGCTTGTAACTCCAAGAGAGAGTATTTATGCTAGATAGTGGGTTCATGTCTCCGTTTAACCTGGGACAGTGACAGAAAGTTCTAAGGTTGTGGATGTGCTGTTGCCACTAGGGATAACCTAACGATGCTATGTCCACGGACATATGTGTTTGTTTACATTACGCACTTTACTTAATGCAATTATCCGTTGCTTGCAACTTAATACCAACGGGGGACTCGGATGACAACCCGGCGGTGGATTATTAGTCATAGATGCTGTTGGATAACGATCTATGTATTATGTCGTAATGCCCAATTAAATATCATAGTAGTCAACATGTCATGTATATGCATTGTCATGCGCTCACTATTCGTCAATTGCCCAGCTGTAATTTGTTCACCCAACATGTTAGTTATCTTTTATGGAGAGACACCACTAGTGAACTGTGGACCCCGGTCCATTCTTTTACACTGATTAAACAACCACAAACTGCAAACTGTTCCTTTTTCATTCTCTGCAATTTAATACTCATTTTCCACACCATACGTTTAATCCTTTGTTTTCAGCAAGCCAGTGAGATTGACAAAGTAGTTTGATTGTGTTGTGTGCAGATTCCACGTCAACAGTCCAGACTCCCTGCGACAGCTATTTTTCTGGCGCCGTTGACAACCTTCTGAAGAGTTGCTGCTCCTACTGGTTCGATAACCTTGGTTTCTTTCTGAGGGAAAACTTGCTGCTGACTACATCATACCTTCCTCTTGGGGTCTCCCAACGAACGTGTGTTTCACGTCATCAGGGAGAGTTGATGATGTTCTCATTATGGTTAACAATAACCTTGTCCCCATTGATTTTGTTGTTATGGACATCGAATGCAATGCATCTTGTCCTATTGTTTTGGGAAGACCTTTTCTTAGAACTGTTTGTGCCATTATTGATATGAAAGAAGGAAATATAAGGTACCAATTCCCACTCAAGAAAGGTATGGAACACTTCCGTAGAAAGAGAATGAAGTTGCCTTTTGATTCTATTATTAGAACAAGTTACGATTTGGATGCTTCTTCACTTGGAAACACTTAATTCTCACTTTCTGCGCCTAGCTGAAAGGCGTTAAAGAAAAGCGCTTATGGGAGACAACCCATGTTTTTATTTCTGCAATTTTTCTTTTTCTTTGAGTCAAGGAGCTTGTTTAGTTCTGTAAAAACTCCTTTGTATCTTTATTTTATTGCATTGTTGTATCAAGTAAAGCCTTTAATAGAAAGTTGATGCTAGATTTGGATTTTTGCGCAGAGACAGATTTTTGCTGTATGCACTCCAGAAACATCCAAAAATTCTGAAACAATTCAGGTGTGATCCTCATATATGTACGCAACTTTCATTAATTTGGACTTTTCGCATCTAAGCAACTTAAGTGCCTCGAAAAAATTCGTCTTTCCAGACTATTCTGTTTTTGACAGATTCTGCCTTTTGATTTGCATTCTCTCTTTTAATGTGTTTGAGTGGATTTCTTTGCTCCACAAAATATCAGTGGCTGTAGCTAATGTCCAGAAGTGTTGGAGATGATTGTGTCATCACAGAACATGTGAATTTTTGATTATGCACTAACCCTCTAATGAGAATTACTTCGAGTTTGGTGTGAAGGAAGTTTTCAAGGATCAAGAGAAAAGGATGATATGATATGATCAAGAAGGGTGAAAAGCCTAAGCTTGGGATGCCCCCGTGGTGCATCCAAGCATATTTCAAGAAGACTCAAGCGTCTAAGTTTGGGGATGCCCAAGGCATCCCCTTCTTCATCAACAACTTATCAGGTCATCTCTAGTGAAACTATATTTTAATTCTTTCATATCTTATGTGCTTTACTTGGAGCGTCTGTGTGCTTTTATTTTTGCTTTGTTATCTTTGTTTTCTGAATAATTTGGATCCTAGCATTCTTGTGTGGGAGAGAGACACGCTCCGCTTTTTCATGTGAATACTCATATTCTTCACTTATATTTGTTGAGTATTCTTAACTAGCTACTGCAATGCTTTTAGCTCCTGTTTTTCATGCATCTCTTGTTCAGAGCTGTTAATTCTTTTAGATAAGTACTCTCTTGTTTCATTACTGTAGTATTTGAGAGAGTTTTGTGTTGAAATAAGATGATTGGTGTTTGGTTGGAAACAGAAAATGCTACATGTGGTAGATGGTATATTGAAAAGACATACTCATTCTTGTAGATCATTGTCTTGGATAATTTGATGCTTTGCAATTGTTTTGAGCTCTCAAGTAGATCATGTTTAAGCTCTTGCATCATGTAGTGAAAGCCTATTAGTGGAGAACTACCGTAGAGCTTGTTGAGACTTGGTTTGCATATTTGCTATCTCTAAGGTCTAGATATTTTCTGGTAAAGTGTTTGAACAACAAGGGAGACAGTGTAGAGTCTTATAATGCTTGCAATATGTTTTTATGTAAGTCTTGCTGTACCGGTTGATATCCTGTGTTTGCTTCAAACAACCTTGCTAGCCTAAACTCTGTACTGAGAGGGAATGCTTCTCGTGCATCCAAACCTTGAGCCAAAACCCATGCCATTTGTGTCCACCATAACTACCTATTATGTGGTATTTCCTGCCATTCCAAGTAAATACTTCATGTGCTACCTTTAAACTATTCAAAACTTTATTACTCCTTATTTGTGTCAATGTTTTATAGCTCATGAGGAAGTATGTGGCGTTTACTCTATCACCTTGTCATTTATTCATGACAGACTTTCACCAATGGACTAGTGGCATATACATCCGCTTATCCAATAACTTGCAAAAAGAGCTGGCAAATGGGGTGCCCAGTCCCAATTAATTTCAACTATAACCATTTGATTCTCTTCACATGTTTGCCAATGATTTATCAAAAGCAAATTCCAAAATGTTAACTTTATCAAATAGGCACTCCTCCATGGTATGTGATTATTGGAAGGCACCCGAGGATTCGGTTAGTCATGCCTTGTGTAAGCAAAGGTTGGGAGGAGTGTCATTCCAATTTACAAATATGCATGTGTAAACAAAAGAGAAGATGGATGATCTACCCTTGGGTAGAAATAACGTCCTTCATGGGAGCCGCTCTTGAAAGTCTGGGTGATAAGGGGGATAGAGTGCCCACTGCCATTCGTTGACAACAACAAACACCTCTCAAAAACTTACTTTATGCTCTCTATATGATTTCAAAAACCTAAAAAGCTCTAGCACATGATTTAATCCCTGCTTCCCTCTGCGAAGGGCCTTTCTTTTACTTTATGTTGAGTCAGTTTACCTACTTCTTTCTATCTCAGAAGCAAACACTTGTGTCAACTTTGTGTGCATCAATTGTTATATGCTTACTTATTGCACTTGTTATATTACTTTGTGCTGACAATATCCATGAGATATACATGTTGAAAGTTGAAAGCAATTGCTGAAACTTAAATCTTCCTATGTGTTGCTTCAATGCCTTTATTTAGAATCTATTGCTTTATGAGTTAACTCTTATGCAAAACTTTTTGATGCTTGTCTTGAAAGTACTATTCATGAAAAGTTTTTGCTTATATGATTCAGTTGTTTACTCTTTATCTATTTGTTAGCAAACTATAGACCATTGCTTTGAGTCACTTCATTCATGACATGAGCCTTACAATATTATTTGATCAAGATTGTGTGAAGCATGTCTCCTCAGAAATTATTTTGTTGTTATCGTTTTACCTACTCGAGGACGAGTAGAACTAAGCTTGGGGATGCTTGATACGTCTCCAACGTATCTATAATTTCTGATGTTCCATGCTTATATTATGCCAATTGCTACATGTTTTATATACACTTTATATCATTTTTATGCATTTTCTGGGACTAACCTATTAACAAGATGCCACAGTGCCAGTTCCTGTTTTCTGCTGTTTTTGGTTTCAGAAAAGTTGTTCTGGAAATATTCTCGGAATTGGACGAAACAAAAGCCCAACCTCCTATTTTTCTGTCACGTACACGAAGTCCGAAGGAGAGACGAAGGGGGGCTATGGGCCGCCCTCACCACGTGGCGGCGCGGCCCCACCTTCTACCGCGCCGTGACGTGGTGAGGGGCCCACATGCCTCCACCGACGCCGCCCCTTCGCCTATATATTCATCTATTCGGGAAAACCCTAAACACCCGAGTCATATTCCACGAAAAGTTCCAGAGCCGCCGCCGTCAACCGTAACTCGGGAGGGTTCTGAAGCTCTTCCCAGCACCCTGCCGGAGAGGGAATCATCACCGGAGGGCTCTACATCGCCATGCCTGCCTCCGGAGTGATGTGTGAGTAGTTCATCTTTGGACTATGGGTCCATAGCAGTAGCTAGATGGTTGTCTTCTCCTCTTGTGCCATCATGTTTAGATCTTGTGAGATGTCTATCATGATCAAGATCATCTTATTGTAATGCTACATGTTGTGTTTGCTGGGATCCGATGAATATTGATACTATGTCAAGTTGAATACTGAATAATATGTCTTTGTCTTTTATGATCTTGCATGCTCTCTGTTACTTGTTGAAACTTTGGCCAAGTGAATGCTTGTGACTCCAAGAGGGAGTATTTATGCTAGATAGTGGGTTCAGTCTCCATTGAATCTGGGGGAGTGACAGCAACCCCTAAGGTTGTGGATGTGTTGTTTACATTATGCACTTTACTTAATGCAATTGTCTGTTGCTTGCAACTTAATACCGGAAGGGGTACGGACGTTAATCTGAAGGTGGACTTTTTAGGCACATATGCATGCTGGTAGCGGTCTGTGTACTTTGTCGTATTGCCCAAATGAATCTCATAGTAGACACCACAACTTGCACATGCATGTTATGCACTTATCAATATTATCAATTGCCCAACTGTAATTTGTTTACCCAGCATGTTAGTTATTTATTATGGAGAGACACCACTAGTGAACTATAGACCCCGGTCCATTCTTTTACATCTGAAATACGACCTACTGAAATCATTGTTCTTTTTCATTGTCTGCAATTAAACATCATTTTCCACACTATACGTCTAATCCTTTGTTTTCAGCAAGCCGGTGAGATTGACAACCTCACTGTTAAGTTGGGGCAAAGTATTTTGGTTGTGTTGTGTGCAGGTTCCAAGTCAACCGCCAGGACCTCCCCTACGACACCGCACTTTTTCTGGCGCCGTTGACACCTTCAGAAGTGTCTTCATCTCCTACTGGTTCGATAACCTCGGTTTCATATTGAGAGAAAACTTGCTGCTGCACTCATCATACCTTCCTCTTGGGGTTCCCAACGAACGTGTTGCTTTCACGTCATCAGTGGTTCACACTTTTACTTGTTGCCAACGTGTGTTGGGCCCCTTCAGGGACAATATATAGACGGGTGTTCTTAGTATGATTATGTATTAGTGAATGCTCTTTCGCGGTGTGGTACTTTAGCCGCCACATCATAGTCCAAAGATGTAAGGGTAGTCCGGTTGCAATGGCAGTGCATTGGATGATGGTGCCGATGCCGCCGGGGTTCGCCGCCGGAATGGAGATGGTGCCGCAACAGTGGTTCAGGCCGATCGGCTTCCGGCAGTGAGATCCAGCCTGAAATCAATTCGAGCTTCATTGATTCTTCAGATGCATTCATGGACGACGCATTGAGAACTATCTCGATTATGTATCTTCTTAGATTGTCTGTCTCGCTTTAGTTACAATAAGCATCGAGCATCGTTCATGTAGGTGATAATATACATCTATGCGGAGGAACCACGCGCACTATATTTTCAATTTCGTATCTCCTGTTGCGTTGTATCGGCATTGCTCTTGCAACACATTATATTTCCTCAACTTAGTGGCTCCTACTGTTTTGTATTCGTTGCACCGGTATAATGAAGATTCAGGCTTTTATTTACAGTCGCATGATGTCTTGCAGAAGTGGGCGGAAAAAATTTGTGATCTGATTTGAAGTACGTTGTAAATATGTTAAATCATGTTTTGTAATACCGATGAGTGACCTTATATATTTGGGCGAATAGCTCAGGTACTACATGTTTTCACGGGAATAGCTGGAGAACGACGTCTTTGCTTGAAATAGCTCACATGCGACGTCTCGTCGAGTTCAAATATCTTCCCAAACTCATTGCTCTTAATCGCAGTCAGTTAGGATTAAAGCGAGGCGGGTGGGACCCACAATTGCCGACGTCAGCAACGACGAGTTTAATCTCTTCCCCTGCGTGCGCTTTCTCTGCTTCTTCTTCTTCTTCTTCTTCTTCTTCTTCTTCTTCGGCGACATCGACGCAGCGCGGCAACGCCGGCGAGGCAAAACATAAATAAATTTAGATAAAATAAACCCGCGGGGCGCATAAAGTAGATAAACTTTATATTACTCATAGATTCGACATTACAGAAGCTCGTGGCTCATAGATTCAAAAGCCACACGGAGATGAACTGAAAATTACAGGCGGGGACGTTCGCTGCTGCTCCTACCCCTAGCTACGACCCAAAATTGGGCTCACATCGGAGCCCCGGGGGTGCGGCGGCGGCGACGAGGCGGCGGCATCGCTCAGTCCTAGTCCTCGTCGGAGTCGAATAGCCCAGGGGAGCCGGGCCCGTCGGAGTCCGAGCTGCTGATGTCGATGACTTCGTGGAGGGAATTATAAATCCCGACCTCGAGGCGGCGTTGGTCGAGCTCCATCTCCATTTGACGGCGCTTCTCCTCCTCTGTGCTGCACTGGAACACCTCCAAGGTGAGCCAGGGCAGGTCCTCGTCGGAGACAAAGTCCCCGAGAAGGAGGAGGCGGCCGCTGCGCGGTGGGCGCTCCTGCTCCTCCTCCTCCCTCTTCGGCAGCGGCAGCGGTGCCCGTGCCCGAGCGATGGAGGAGCTCTCTGCACCGGAGGAGCTTCCAGCCATCGCCATGCGGCGGTCGTACGCAGGCAGCTCGCGGCGCTCGTACGCAGGCGGAGGCCGCATGCCGCGGTTCGTCCACGCATGCGCGCCTCGCTTACGACCGCCGTCGGAAGCGGCCACGGCCTTCCGAGCAGGGTCAGCCGGAACCCGTCTCTTCCGCCCCTTCCGCTCCTCGTCGGAGCCGTTCCCACCGCCGGAATGGCCACCACGGCCGGCGATTGGATCTACTGGCGTAGCCCGATTTGATCACCGGCGGCGAGCTAATGCGAGCTGCGGCAAGGGTGGGGAATGGGGGAAATAGCTAGGGCACGACAGGGTTAGTGGATAAGAAGAGAAATAGCTAGGGCATGACTAGGCGAGTGTGGGAATTTTGGGCCGTCGAGTTTTCTGGGCCGTCGAGTGTTCTGAGCCATAGCCTATGCGCGTTTGAAATTAATAAAACACTGCAGCTAAAAAAAACTTGTTGGGCCGTGGAGTTTGTTGGGTCGTGGCCTATGCGCATTCGAAACACCGCAGCTAAAATAATTCCTTCTAGAAGGCATGATCAGACTGGCCAATCACAGCGCAGAACTGGGAGTGGCGCGGATCGGGGTGGTTTCCTTCTAAAAGGCATGATCGGACAGCTAGGGTTAAATCATAGAAGCTTCATAGGGTTTTGTGTGGGTTGACCAACCAATTTAGAACAAATTAAAAAAATCACATAACCTTCATTTTGGTGGAACTTAGAGTGATCCAGGCTTATTTTTTCATTTTCATGTTTAAAACTTGTTTAAATGTTGGGTTGACTTCAGTTTGGCCGAATTTGAAATAATCATAAAATATTAAAAAAACATCAAAAAATGAAATTCCAGTGCACATGGTTTTTATATATAGAGTAGATGTGTAAGATAGTTATTTGGCTGATTTTGAGAAGGTGGAAAAAAATCTTGCTTAGAAATGGAGTCGTTTACACTACCTTTAGAGCTCATTTGAACTCACATGTGTGAAGAGATGTGGTTTGTGATTTGCAACATGAAATTGTCCAAAACCTCACCAAATCTTCATCTTGGTGTGACTAAGAATGATCCAGGCTTAGTTTTCCATTTTGGTGTGTAAAACTTGTTTAAATGCTGATTTGGTTTGAGTTTGGCCGAATTTGAAATATTCATGAAATATTCAAAAAACATAAAAAAAAAATGCAAATCCAGTGCACATGGTCTTATTTTGTCATGTACTAACAGCTCCAACTGATAAACAAGGTCTAGATACATATTAAACAAGAAATGCTTCAATATGGTATGAAATCTACAAAAAAAAGGTTTCACCTACCGGAACGTGCCACAGCACATCCAGAGCACGTCCAGGGCACGTCCAGAGCACGCCTCCAAGGTGTTCGACGTAGTTCTTACATTGCCATTTCGCAAAAGAACTACCACCACACGCTCCCAGCGCTGGGCAAACACTGCCTGAAATGGTTTCAGGCACCTAACAAAATTCAATAGACTAGTTATCTACAAAATGCAGCACGATCTTCCCTCCGCCATGGCTCTGCAGCACAATCTTCCCTCCGCCATGGCTCTGCAGCACAATCTTCTAGCTCGATTTCATCTCGCAGAGGGTTTCGGAGCAGACCAATCTGTCCGCCGCCATCCCGGCAACTAGGCTGAAAGCCTCTAGGCTCAACGCGGCATCGAAGTCCAGGCTCGGGGTTGAGCGTGCTGAACTGCTGCTCGATGAGCTCCCGCCCGAGCTGCTCTCGTCGCCCGCAGCACCGCCCGAGCTGCTCTCGTCGCTCGCAGCAATTTTGCGCTTCAACACAAACCTCTGCCTCGTCATCGGCGGCGAATCACCGCCGAGCGGAAAACCCTTGCGGCTGTAGTAGCCATGACGCTTCCACGCCTGCTTCAGTGCCTGGTAGACTGAAATCCGGTAGGGTCGCTTGCCGTCGAGATAGATGGAATCCCTCGCCGCTGCACGAGACACAAATCGGGCCACCGGTCGCCTCTGTGACCGTGTACCCGCACCACCCCATCCTCCATCCTCCCTCGCCGCTCCCTCCACGCACCAGCTTGCCGCCAGCTTGCTCGACTCTGGGTGCCGCCGCTGGACTCGCGTGGCCGCTCTTCCCTCCGCCGCTGGATTCGCCGCCAGCTTGCTCGACTCCATTGCCAGCGCTCCAGTCGTCCGCCCCCTCGCCACAGCTCGACTCGCCCGCTCCATTGCCGCCGCTCGAATCGCCCGCTTCTTTGCCACAGCTCGAGTCGCCCGCTCCAAAACCGCCGCTCGACTCGCCGTCGCCAGGATAATTTTGGCCAGCCCGGAGAAACCGAGACGACGGGACACACTAGTAGGGAAGCCCCTACCACTGGCGACTTTTTTTAGCCTACCGCTTGCGAATTCGGGTTCGCCAGTACAAAATGGCCAGTGGTAGTTTCTACCGCTGGCCGTCCCCGTGTCGCCAGCGGTACGAAACTGTACCGCTGGCGAACATGGCTCCCGACCGCCAGAGGTAGTTCACGCAGCGCTGGCGGTGCGCACGACCGCCAGCGGTACGTCCTCCGCTCGCTAGCGGTACAGATGCGTGGGAGGACCTTGACCGCCAGCGGTAGTTTACAGGTTCGCCAGCGGTATATTTGGCGTTTTTTTTTGAAAATTGTAATCCAGCAATATATACAGGTATATATATCAGCAATATACTCACAGATAGCAGAAACAGTATAGATACATGATTATAAGTACAAACCGAAAAGTATACAAATGTTTGACTGAATATGTATCATACAAAAGAAAACCGTACATCACACGGTTGAGACGGTGTTTAGTAGTCTTCGATATTACAATAATTTACACGCAATGACAAAGATGACAAAGAGAGATCATGGTGAAGTATCTGGTCCTTCCTCCTCTCTTCCGACCGCTAGCTTCCGCCTCCTCCTTGCAGAAGACGAATAAAAAGTTAGGCAACAAATAAAATTGAGTGCATGAAAGATTAAATTAGACACAAATAAAGTAGGACTTAGACACAAATAAAGTAGGACTTAGACACAAGATTCAAAAAAACGTATGCCTCATACGGAGAAAATATTGGAAACACACAAACAATCCCGAGAGCTTTGTTGAACCAAGTAGGAGGCACAAAACTTGTATGTGTGCATAATACAAGGTTCAACAAACTCTCAGGATTATATAGTGCGCCACATCATTTAATCATCGGCATGGTAAAAAAATGAAGAAGACCAACTCATACATGTCAACTCGAAAGAATGCCTCATATAATAGATTGGACACACAAATTCAGGGATGGTGTGAGCGAGCCAGTATGATGCAGAAGATATGTTTTCTTGCATTATATGGCTCACTCACAACACCCCTGAATAACCTAGTGTCGCCTCATTTTAATCATCGGCATTGTAAGACTTAGAGAGAAAACAAGATTCAAAAAATATTATGCCTCATACTTCGAATATTATTGGAAGCACACAAGGAATTCTGATAACCTTGTCGAACCAAGTAGGAGGCACAGAACTTGTATGTGTGCATGATACAAGGTTCAACAAACTATCAGGATTCATAGTGCGCCACATCATTTTAATCATCGGCATTGAAAAAATGAGGTATAGGGACAAATGAAAAGCATGCCTCATACTTAATTAGATTTGGACACACAAATTCAGAGACGGCGTAAGTGAAATCCAGTGGGATGCAGAAAATGTGTATTCGTGCTTATCACAGGTTTCACTCACGTCGCCTCCGGATCACATAGTGCCACAAAAGTTTAATCATCGGCATTGTAAGACTTAGAGAGAAACAAGATTCAAAAAATATTATGCCTCATACTTAGAATATTATTGGAAGCACACAAGGAATTCTGATAACCTTGTTGAACCAAGTAGGACGCACATAACTTGTATGTGTGCATGATACAAGGTTCAACAAACTATCAGGATTCATAGTGCGCCACATCATTTTAATCATCGGGATTGAAAAAAAATGAGGTATAGGGACAAATGAAAAGCATGCCTCATACTTAATTAGATTTGGACACACAAATTCAGAGACGGCGTCAGTGAAATCCAGTGGGATGCAGAAAATGTGTATTCGTGAATACCACAGGTTTCACTCACGTCTCCTCCGGATCACATAGTGCCACAACAGTTTAATCATCGGCATGATCGAAAGACGGTAAAAAAGAGTTCTCACACATGTCACACAAGTTAAAAGAGCTAGGCATGCTAGTTAATAAATTAGCGAGATCACGCACCGTTGTCATTTATGTTAATGAATTCAGATAATCCATATGTCCCTTTTTAGCAAAGTCATGCCAAAATTCACGAAAAAATTCGGCATGACCTTTGCTAAAAAAGGATGTACGGAGTACCCGAATTTGCCGGAACGGAAGTTAATCAACGTTCCGATAATCTCAAGGGCCTCTAGGGGTACCTACAAACAATTCATTAAACCTAGAAGTAGCTAAACATTCATCGACATTTGTCGATTGCATTCCGACAACATTTCATACAAAAAATAGAAGTAGCTAAACTAAACAATAGCTAAACATGGAGGTCTAAACATAAATCATAAAATTAATTTCATTAAACCTAAACACTACCTAAACTAAATCTAAAATAGTAGCTTTTCAAAAAAAATGTGTGTTGTGCATTTTCACAATCGAGGATGCGGGGGGGGGGGGGGGGGGGTCCGTACCTGCGGTGCTCGACGGCGAGGGGCGGCCGGAGGAGGGGAAGAAGACGGCAGGCGCTCAGGGCCAGGCCGTGCGCAGGAGGAGGCGGCGGCGCTCGGGGCCAGGCAGTGGAGGCGGAGGCAGCGGCGCCAGGCGCTCGGGGCCAGGCCGTGTGCAGGAGGAGGCGGCGGCGCTCGGGGCCAGGCAGTGGAGGCGGAGGCGACGCCGGACGCAGCGTGGGGCGGCGGCGCGGGACGGCGGCGTGGGCCGTTTTGAATCGGGGGAGGCGCGGCCGGGGAGAGGATAGAGGGGGGGCCCGCGCGCCTCTAATCAGATGCGCATTCTACCGCTGGCGAACATGACATTCGAGTTCGCCAACGGTAAAAACTAGGGTTTTTTCCCTATATAAGAGGCCAGGGGCACACCAGAGTTTGCCACTTCGATCCGTGCCACCACTGCGCCGCCGCCGCCCTTGTCCGCGCCGCTCGACGACCTCTCCGCGCCTGTGGCCTCCGCCGGCGCCCCTCCACAGCTCCGTGGACCTCCACTAGTCTGTCCCCATGCCAATGTACGCTACCCTCTCTCCCTGATCCCCTCCTCCCCTACGTAGGTTGGATGCACCTTAGGTGTTTGATCAAATTCCCCACTATTTTTCAGATCTCGGGCATATACGTCGGCGATGGCCGCGGCCGGACACCTGTTGGACAATAACGGCCCTGTGCGGGAATGGGTTCCGCCGGGCTGGCACAGGGAGGTGTTATCTTCCGGGACGCGTAGCTTGGTGAGAAATTCGGGCAACGTCGTCGACCCAGATCTTCTTTGGTGGCCTTCGCGTGGGCCAGGGAGGTTCCAGAGGGAGCCTGCCCCCGAGGAGGTGGTACGTCGCCGTATAAGGGAGGAGGATGCGCACGTCCGTCGCTACATGTATATGTTGGATACGGTGTATACTAATACATGGCAGGCCTTGCAGAGGGATCCTTATCATGTGAGTATTGGCCCTGTGATGGTTCCTACTCTTTGGGTGAGGAGCGCGCGCGATGGACCCCGTGGCTTAGGACGAGGCAGAAGTTAGTTAAATAAAAATGGCATTGGACTCCAGCTGTAACCGGATTAAATTAAGATGTAAGCGTGATACTTTTTGCATATTAATTTGATCAATGTTGCTTTTGTAAAGTGAGGAAAATAATGTTCCCTACTTTGAATTATTCTGCAATGCAAACACTGTTTCTGTACGTCTTTCGTTCCCTACGTCCATGTTTTCTGCCAGTTCTCACAGTTCCCGACGTACTGACTGTTTACGGGACACGTTACGTCGGGTATCGTCCCGGTTAGCCGTTTACGCGTTTCCGTCCACAGAATCTCCCAGTTCTCACAGTTCCCGTCGTGCTGGGCGTTGATGGGAGATGTTACGTCGGTTATCGTCCCAGTTAACCGTTTACGTGTTTCCGTCCACAGGCTCGCCCAGTTCTCATAGTTCCCGTCGTGCTGGGCGTTGACGGGACACGCGTTACGTCGGGTATCATCCCGGTTAACCGTTTACGTGTTTTCGTCTATAGAATCGTCCAGTCCTCACAGTTCCCGACGTGCTGGGCATTGACGGGTACACGTTACGTCGGGTAACTCGTTGTCGTACGTCTTTCGTTCCCTACGTCCATGTTTTCTGCTAATTCTCACAGTTCCCGACGTACCGACTGTTTACGGGACACGTTACGTCGGGTATCGTCCTGGTTAGCCGTTTACGTGTTTCCGTCCACAGAATCACCCAGTTCTCACAATTCCCGTCGTGCTGGGCGTTGACAGGAGACGTTGCGTCGGTTATCGTCCCGGTTAACCGTTTACGTGTTTCCGTCCACAGAAGCGCCCAGTTCTCGCAGTTCCCGTCGTGCTGGGCGTTCACGGGAGACGTTACGTCGGTTATCGTCCCGGTTAACCGTTTACGCGTTTCCGTCCACAGAATCGCCCAGTCCTCACAGTTCCCGTCGTGCTAGGCGTTGACGGGATACGTTACGTCCGTTATCGTCCCGGTTAACCGTTTACGTGTTTCCGCCCACAGAATCGCCCAGTTCTCACAATTCCTGACGTGCCGGGCGTTGCCGGGACACGTTACGTCGGGTATCGCCCCGGTTCACCGTTTTCTCGTTTCCGTCCACAGAAAACCTCGATTTGCATTTGTTTGCAACAAAAGACGATCAAACAATTAATGCAAATATAAATAGACTGAAAATAGGAAACTCGATTCATTAACTCGATTAATTAACTCGATTGCATTACTTGATTGCATTACACGACCTAAACTCGATTGCGACACACACGAACTAAACACGAAATAAACTCGATCGATTCAGCACTCGCGATAAGTCAATTAACTAAAACTAAACCTAAATCTAGAACTCCTCGTCGGTGTCGGGGTCGGAGTAGAAGTCGGAGTCCGAGTTTGTGTCGTCGGAGACGTCGTCCTGCAGCGCGCGCCAGCTCCTGCTCCGCCAGAGCCCTCTTCGCCCGCCTCTCCTGCCGGTCGTCGCGGCGCTCGGCCCGCTCCGCCACCCTGGTGTTCCAGAGCTCGAGCTCCGCGTCCATCTACTCCGGGTGGTCCCGGTACCACTGCTGCACGGCGAGGCGGTCGCGCTCTTCGACGAGGTCGACCGTCGCGCGAAGACGGAGGGTGGCGCGGTCCTGGCCGGTGACGAGATGCGGCGCGGGCGCCATGTTCGCCGCCTCTTTGGCGTTGCGGCAGTCCTGGAAGTTCAGCGTGCGGCGCGAGCGGCCGAGCCTCCACGCCGCCGCGTCGTAGGCGCGGGCGGCCGCCACCGCGGTCGCGTACGTCCCGAGCGGGACACGGGTATCGCCGGAGCGGATCTCGGCGTAGAACGTGCCGTTGTCGCGCGGCGGACGCCGCGGTAGCCGGAGAGGCTCCTTCGGCGCGGAGAATGGCGACGGCGGCAGAGAGAGCGGCGCGCGGCGCGAGCTAGCGGTGGCGCGGATTGCGAGGCGCGGGGACGCGTGGTGTGAGCGCGAACGGACGCGTGGTGTGAGCGCGAAAGGACGCGGGGCGGCGGGATACTTATAGCGCGCGGGGGCGGGAAACGTGGTGGTTCTGCGCGCGCGAAGTCACCACCGCGCGTGCCTTTTGGGCGGTTCTACGCGCGAAACACCGCTGGCGAATAGCACTGTTTCGCCAGCGCTAGGCCAGGCACCGCTGGCGAACGCAGGGGATCGCCAGAGCTGAGCGCACACCGCTGGCGAACACGGATTTTAGGTGGCCAGCGCTAGTCTGCCCTGCTCCCCCCCATCCGTCCGCTCGTAGCGCTGGCCATCTCTGCTCCTTGGTCGCCAGCGGTAGTGTTCGTAGCGCTGGCGACCTGCTTTCTGGGATCGCCAGCATTATTAACACTGGCGATCGTGTTCGCCAGTGGTAGGCTGGCGGCTGTAGGGGTTTTCCTACTAGTGACAGAGTGAGGAGTGAGCTCCGCGGGACGCCGACGCGTGGCAAAGACGGTTCCCCCACGAACAGAGGGCGGTTTCGCTGACGCATGGGTCCCACTCGAGAAAAACAACTCCATGTACCGGTCAAACCTGGGTTACAGCGTGGGGAACATGACTTGACGGTCATGTCGCCGCAGAGCAATTACTGCTCGAAAAGATGCCGCATGTGAGCTATTATTCAAAAATATGTCGCTGCAGAGCCAATTCTTCAGAAAGATGTAGTACCTGAGCTATTTGCCCTATATATTTATATATCGATGTCACTACTCACTACAGACTACACCCAGAAGTACGTCAAATACACTAAGCTCTAGTCATTGTTTTGCATGTGAGACAACATATCATATTATATGAATACACTGACATATGACTCGGTTCATAGACCAACCGATCGAGGAATTATAGACTCTACAGTATCCATTTTTCTCTTATGTGATGTTCGATTGGGACATGGAAATAAAGAGTGTAAGCCAGCCAACCGTGACTCCGTGAGTTTGTACTGGTTGTAGCTTTTTTTTTTTTTTTTGAACAACTTGAGGCGCTGGAAGCGCCATATTTCATTCAGCTCAAACTCAACTACAGAGTACAGCGTGCAGTACAAAATCCTGAAATTGAACAGAGTGGAGTGCAATGATTATAGGACAACCTGACGCTCTATGAGCTGAACAAATGCAACAATGGATAGGTTGACTTAGGCGCTGCCTAAGAACCTGTGTAGCACAGTTGTGAGCCACCTCATTTAGATCTCTCTTGATATGAAAAATCTGAGTTGAAGATGCAGAGGTAGTGTGAAGAAATCCTGCAATTGTATCTCTGGTGTCCCAATGCAGCAAAGCATGATCTAGTTTCCTGGTGGCCACCACCTTGGCCAAGTCTTGATTATCTGTAAGGAATGTTGGGTTCGGAATGTGTAGCACCTGTGCCACCTGTGCCGCAAATAATAGAGCTTTGGCCTCCGCTTGAAACGGTGAAGAAGCTTGTTGTGCTGAAGCTTGTACCATTATGTTGTACCTCTGTCCCTCGAGCTCCATCTTGATATACACCCCTACCCCAGTAGCCTGTGGATGGCAAGCTCCCGGTACCGACCTGCACTTCCAAGCTGCATCAGAAAAAATAATAGAGCCTGGGATGTTCATGTCGGAGGTAATGGTTTGCCCCTGGCCACACTTGGCCAACACCTCCGGGCTGGGTTTCTTCTTTTGGTTCCCTGCATTTGGAGTTGCTGCCAGTTCCAGGTCAGTCGAAAGAGCCTGCGCATGCAAGCTGATTTGGTAGGGTTCGCTTTTCTTCCTGCCAAACAAACAATCATTCCTAGATTTCCAAGTACACCACATAAAAGTGAGTATATTTGAGAGAGAACCATGTGGATGATTCATATTAAGCAGATTCATAATGATTTGAGTTAAGGAGTTGGTATTTTGAATGATTGCATCTGTTCGAATAAACCACGGCTCTAGGAACCAGGCCGCTTTGACAAAAGGGCAGGTGAAGAAAAGGTGGACCTCATCCTCTTCAAGCCCACACCTGCAACAAAGTTTACCTATGTGTTTTGAGAATTTGCCGGCTCTCATTCCAGTGGGAAGTGCTTTCCTGAGAAATCTCCATGCAAAAGTCTGAATTCTTGGTATCACATCCTTACTTTTCCAGATCTGATTAAGGAGCTGGGTTGTCGCTTGAGAGGGCTGCCTTGGTCTATCCTACCCTGATTGATATAGATCCTGGACACAAGCATAATATGCACTTTTCGCATGGCATTTACCATTAGTTGTTAGTTTCCAGCAAAGAAAATCATCCTCATTTGAGTCAATAATAGGAGTTGATTTGATAATTTGAGCTGTAGAAGGCCTGAAGATTGTGTCAATGAGATCCCCATTCCATATCTTCTGATTTGGGAGCCAAAGATCTTTGACAAGGGCAGGGTAACTAAAATTGGGCGGTTGGATGATAAGATCATCATAAACAGAGGTCCAAGCCGCACACCAGGGTGAGCTCCATATAGAAATGTTACCTTGAGTTAACTGGTAAAAGCAGTGGGCTTTTAAAATGTGAAGGATTTTGAGAACTGAGGCCCAAAAGGCTGATTTGGGAATATTGGGTTTTGGTCGCCAAATGGAGGAGTCGGGGAAATATTTTGCTTTGAGAACCATGTGTAGATGATCATTAGGATTTTGAGCGATGCGCCAAGCCGACATAAGAATTAAGCTTTGATTAACGGCTTGCAGATTTCTAATGCCTAACCCACCTTCTTTCTTTGGGGCACAGACGTCTCTCCAAGCTTTGAGGCAAAGAGTGCGGGTGTTTTCCTCCCTAATTCCTGTCCACCAGAAGCTCCTAATAATGGCTGTCAACTTTGCAACAAACTTTTTAGAAAATAAGATGTTAGACATGTGGTAAACTGGGATCGAAGAGAAGACAGACTGGATTAGTTGGAGTCTGGCAGCATGAGAAAGTTTATCCGCTTTATAAGTACTGAGCTTGGATTTAAACTTCTCTAGAACAAAGTTGTAGGCTGAAGCTCTATTTTTGGCGGGAAGAATAAGAGGATGTCCCAAGTGAACGAAAGATTCACCAATATCTTGGACAGGGAAAATCCTTTTGATGTCCTGTATAATGGGTCCAGTAACATGCTTGCTGAAAATTATACCTGACTTTGTCCAATTTGGAGTTTGCCCGGAATATGAGCAGAAAGTGTCCAAGATTTGTTTCATTGTTGCTGCCTCTTGGAGGGAAGCTTTACCACATATGAGCAGGTCATCAGCAAAAAGCAGAGAGTGAATGGGAGGGCAATTTGGTCCAAGGACAACTCCTTCGAGAAAGCTATTGGACATAGCCTCTTGCAGCGCCAGCGACAGCTCATTAATAGCAAGGACAAAGAGATAGGGTGAGAGAGGACAACCTTGTCGTATACCCCTGTCGCTACGGAATTTCGCATACGGTTGACCATTAATAACCACTGAAAAGGTAGGTGAGGAAATGCACGCGTGAATAAAATTTATGAAATGACCATGAAAACCTTTACATGCAAGAGCTGCTACGATGAAGTTCCATTCTAAACGATCAAAAGCTTTTGCAAGGTCAATTTTAAGCATGAAAGCTTGGCGTTTCCAGGATCCTAGAGTAAAAGAGTGGGTTATTTCCTGGGCAATGATGATGTTATTACTAATACGACGACCTTCAATGAAAGCCTGTTGCGAAGGGTGAACATAGTCTGGGAGATGAGGTTTTATTCTGTTGGCTAAGGCTTTAGCTATGAGTTTGTAGACTACATTGCAAAGGCTTATTGGTCTATAGTCAGCTGGAACGAGGGAAACAAGTTTCTTAGGGATCAAAACAATGTGTGTATCATTGATGTGGGCTGGCATTATACCTGAGTGAAAAAAAGGATCTTATCAGATTTGTGACATCATCCCCAATCCAACTCCAAGTGGCTATATAGAATTCGACGTTGAATCCATCCGGCCCCGGCGAAGCATTCTTCTTCATGTCCTGTAAAATATCCCAAAGCTCCTGCTTATCTGGCACCGAATAGGTGTATTCATTGCTCTGAGGAAGCTGTGAATGTAGGTATGGCCTGCCAAAATTCATGTTGGAAGAAGCAAAAATATGCCTGAAATAATTCACGAAGGTGTTGCTAATCTGTTTTGGCATGTAGTGAGTAATATTATTTTCATCCTTGATTGAAACAATTGTATTCCTTCTCCTCCTCTTGAGAATGGCTCTATGAAAAAAGGAGGTATTCCTGTCTCCATCTTTGATCCACTGTTTTTTTGCTCTCTGCATATAAAAGTCAGTTAGCTTGGTTAAGTTTTGTTCATACCTGCAAACCAGAGAATTTTCTAGTTGCTGGTTTTGCTGATGGATAGGTTGCGATTGTAGTTGCTGGATCTGCTGCTCCAAATCAGTTATCTCCTGCTGTAACGGTTTCTTCTTCCTGCACCAAACCTTAAGAACTCCAGCCAGATTGTTAGTCCTTTGTGAAAAGGTTTTTTGTGATGTTTTTGACCAAGCAGCTTTAGCATAGTTTTGGAAATCATGCTCTTTTAACCACCAATTTTCAAATTTAAAACTTCGTTTCACAATTCGGATCCGACCTTCAGTTGACAGTAAAATAGGAGCATGATCACTGATTGTATACATCAAAGGCATATGATAAACGTTGGTAACCGGAAAAGCAGCACACCAATTAGCATTAACCAAGCAGCGATCAAGCCTTTCATAAATTGGTTTGGAAGAGAAACGTTTATTGGTCCAAGTGTAGGCTGACCCACTATAGCCCAGATCAAAGAAGCCACAATTTTTTACAAGAGATTGAAAACCATTCAAGCGAGAGCGACTAGTAATAGGAGAACTTTTATCTGTATCATACAAAAGCTCATTCATGTCCCCCATACATAACATCGGTAGATTACAGTTGTCATACACAAAAGTGTTAATCTGCTCCCAAATCAAACTAGTTTGACGATGGTAGGGGTCCCCATAAATACAGATAAGACCCAGCTTGAGGTTAATGGCCCTTATAGAAGCAGTAGCTAAAATAAGATAAAAGCTAGAACTATGTATAGTTACTTCGAGTTCATCATTCCACATCAACCAGAGGCCACCAGCACGTCTTTTTGAAGGAACCACAAAGCTATCATGCATATTAAAACGACAAACAAGATCAGCAGAACTCACTTTCGAAGATTTGACTTTAGATACGAAAATTACTTGTGGTTTGGTAGACTGCATCATCCTGGCAAGATAATTCATCTTGGAACTTGCAAGGTTCTTGCCCATACCTTGGCAATTCCATCCTAGAGTCCTCATGGCACCAGCAACGACCCTTAGTTACAGAAGATCGGTGTCGGCCAGGAGCCCAGGACTACTTCCAGCGACCACCGTGTAGGTCGAGCCTGTCCTCACGGCTACGGAAACAGGAGTCCAGTCCTAATCGATCGAACGAATCGGGTCGCAAAAGAGCGGATATGACGATTTGGGCCTGCAGTTGCTGGACGAGAACAGAGTCCGCTGATTGAATCTAGCCTTGGGACACCGGATCTGAAGGGAATAAAGACGTAGAGAAGAATTAAGAGGGCAGCCGCAAGCTTCTCAAGAAACAATATGCGATTTGGGAATTATTGGTGGATTGAAACAGTGGTGAGAGGAGCAGATCGTGGAGGGATGAATATGGAATGGAGATTGCAAGATTGATTTAATCTGGAGAGGAAGAAGCTGAGAGAATCAGAGGAAGAAGCAGGGGATCGGCATTGCGCCATTCGGCATGTCGCCAGTCGCCACACGGCATACAAGCACTGGAAGTTTACGTAGTTACAAAAACTGGTTGTAGCTTATGGATCAAAGAACATTGAACTAAAGTCTAGATTGCTAAACCGGTTGCCATTTTGTACATGAGGCAGTGATATGCGTTCATATGTGATATTATATATTTTAACAACTATATTGTGTATTATTTCGTAGTAAATTTAACAACCATATGTATCTATCTATCTATCTATCTATACTATAATATTGCTAGCTGCCGTGATGGTACGTTCGGGTGGTATGTCAGGTGTGGTACGTCCTCCCCACTCTAATCTTACAGCGTGCCTAACTTGGACTCTTGCCTCCAATCCTACTCCGATAGGAACTCATGATCATGCTGCGGCGGCCGCGTACAACTTCTGATTATAATGCTAAGCCCCACCTCGCCGTGCCGCTGCCTCGCTCATCCCCGACCCGGTCCGAGACTACCAGGAGATGCGCCTCTGCGTCCACTACGTCCACCGCCGAAGGAATCGAGCCGGGAACGCCCGGGACGCAGCCGCCAAGACCTTCTTCCCCGCCGGCCGGAGCTCTTCTTCGACGAAATCCGCCGCCTTCGCTTCTTCCCTGTCCTCTCTGACCCCGTACATGACGTTCGGGTGAGCTTCTCGTCCGATCCCCGCCGTCTACCAGCTCCTTTTATTGTTGTAGCGTCGATCCCTTCGAGCTGGAGTTCCGGCAGTGTTCCTCCGCCATGAACATGACCTCAAGCTCCTGCCTTTGGTGCTGCTGCTTCCCGTGCAGGCTTCCGTGACACACACACCAGCACCCCGGCGCACACCCAGCTGCATCTTGCCCTCTCGAAGTCGCACGCTCACGCCAGGAACCAGAAGCTCGCTGGACTCGGTCCGTTGTGCCGCTGTTCTGCCGATCGACATCGCTGGCAGCCTGGCACTACGTCCGCCTGCGCTGCAGTACGATCAGCTAGCCAAAAAGTGAATCGATCAATTTGCTTCGTACGCTGTACCAGAGGGAATCGATCCAGGCTTGCTTGGTGAGAGACATACCGTTGCTAGCGTATCAGTCCAGGTATATCTGTCTTCTACTAATAAATTGGTTAACATTAATTGAGTGGCACGGGATTGAACATGCGGTCCTAAGTTTTTTTATTAATACCTTTTATATTCGCAACAATATCCGTTAATTATATTATTGAACCTCAAAAATCTATCTATGTTATAAAATGTATTTGAAATTGTTATTGGGCTTAATTTTGTACTTCGTCCCGAGTAACCATTTTCATGCAGATGCCGCAGCCAAAACAATATGCAGATGACTACTACGGCATACCAGCTCATGCATATTCAAAAATTTCAATGAATAGTACCCTCATGTCAGCTCATCTAACGGATTCAAGTGAAACTTTCAACGGTACTGTCTTACACAGTGCATTTTAAACATTGCATGCATCTGAAAATAGTAACGTTAATTATCGAATATAGATTCATGAACTTTTGTAACCTGTTGTTATAATGATAGAGGTTTTTTTCAAAGGTGAAAAGCTTGAACTTGCTTGCTCCCTTCCACTGCTTGAGGGCACAACAAACAATTGTGAACTCATTTTCACAACATCGATTGATCACAAAGACGACTCAATCGCAAACATGAGAAAATGCAAAAATCAAGCAAGACGGGAACGTGACAGAGCACGACGAAATAGCTTAACCGCTGAAAAAAGGGAGGACATGAATGCCCAAAGAAGAGAAGCCAGGCAAAAGAAAACAATAGATGAGAGAAATGCTCGCCAAAGACAGGCAAGGCGAAATGTACCAGCAAAGAAGAGACTAGAGATGAACGCTCGTCGAAGAGAAAGTTGGCACGACATACCACCTGAGGAAAAACGCGCAATTCTAGCTCAGCGCAATGCAAGACTCGCGGATAGGCGGAATACCCCTTGCGCTGAATCCATCGCAATGCCATGTCCGTACGGAGCTACTAAGTCATCCTATTCGTGGAGTTGAATTGTTTGCTTATTTCATGATAAAGTCAAATATAAGCATAATGTGGAGGTATGGCTAGAACTATAGAGTACATCGTGCAGGTCGACAAGATCCTTCGCCACAGCGTGAATTTCTTATTGAACTATTTCAAATAATCAGTTTCATAGGTATCGAGATATCTTAATAGTCTCAACGTTGTTGAAAATATTAATGGAAAGATCAAACACAACCGAAATGTCGTATATAACCTCATTCTATATATATGGTTGTCCTTCAAATATTTTCTTACCAACCTTTTTATCATTTTAGCTCAAGTCTTGCATTCAAAATATACACAACATTTGGTTCTTGCTCGGGCATTTACAAATATCTATATTTTAACCACTATTTGTTAATTGTGAGTTAATGAAATATATTTACTCCAGAGATATTCTTAAGGTGTTTCTACTGCTGATTCTGCGAAGAAGGCACCAATTTGAATGTGTCCACAAATCACATACATTTTCTGAAATAGCGTCTAGGCGTGCATCTTCACAAAAAATATTTACGAATCAATGTTGTTTCATATTTTTGTGATGCTCCGTAGCAACGCACGGGCACTTTGCTAGTATTATATATTTCTCCAAGTACCGCACCGAGCTGTTCAACAAGGCGAGCGAGTTGGCCAACTTGTGTGGTTCACACTTCTAGTTGTCGCCAACATGGTCGGCCCTCCAGGGCCCAAGGCTAGCCCTATGAGGACGTGCAAAATTTATATTATCTTGGGCTTCTCCCGACGGCCTCCTAAGTTTCCTTTTTTTAATACTGAATGTCTTAAAGTTACACTTGTTTTTCCTTTTGTTTTTGGTTTGTTACGTTCCAGATAAGTATGTAAGCATTTCATTTTTTTTACATACGTGCCTGGATGCACGCACCTAGCGATAATGTGCTTGCATTTTTTGTTTTCGGAAATTAGTTTAACAGGAGAAGAGAGGAGAAAAGGAAGCCCTGCCACTCACCCAATCAAAACGAACCCCGTCCATACATGCTCTCATACTTCGTTTCAGGAAGAAAACGGTAGACGCACCGTTCGGCACCAGTAGGGCCCCTCGGTAATTTAGAGAGACGTAAAAGTAAAGAATGCCATGATGTTCAATTTGTAGATATTTATGGGCGCAACACATTTCAGGATCATGCACAAATGTGACATGCATTTCAAATCTCATGTACCGAACTGAAGTGTAGCTTACATTTGGCTACTTCTGAGCAGGTCAAGTGTGACTTACACAGTTACACCTAGCAAAATGGTCTGCATGTACTCCCTCCGTTCCAATTTAATTGACTTGCTATATATTAAATGTGGATGTATCTAGACATGTTATATGTATAGATACATCCACATGTGGTGGATAACAAGTCATTAAATTGGATTAAATTGGAACGGATGGAGTACGTGCGAAGAATGTAGAGTACATTTCACACGTAAAAACTCACCATCTAGTTCTAGAAATGGCAGAGTGAAACTAGGGATTTAATGAAGATTGCAAGATAGAAAAAATGCTAGCAGTAAAAGCAACTCTCTCGGAGCTCCGAACAGCGCTCCAATAGGGCTATTGGGATTGCCGGCACGAAAAGGCCCACCACCGGACTTTCCAATAGCGGTGAAGTGGATGGATGGGGCCAATAGTGCATCTCACAACCCGCCTTTGCACACCGTTTGTAGGGAGGAAGTGGGGGTACCGGCAAACGCGACAACGAGAATCACGCCGGAAATTTACGGGCGGGACCGACGCATTAGTCACCGGCGGGGCCGACGCATCAGTAACGTGGACGAATTCTATGTCACATCCGCCCCCACCCCCACCATTTTCCATTCTCCCGCCTGCTACCGCCCCTTCCCACCTCGTTCTTGTCCTTCCACCTTCCGCGCTCCACATTCGCCCACTGACGAGGTTATACTCTGCGGGTACCCCATCGTAAGGGTACCTGGTGCACGTGATGACTAAAGAAGCCCAAGTTTAATCGAGGCTCATGAAGGAAGGCCCAAGACGAAGAGTGCTTTCCAAGTTAGATTAAGCTATAGTCGATTAAGGCTTTCCATACATGTAACCTTGGTCGGTTATGTATCCCGAGACCCAGCCTCCTATATAAAGGCTGGGAGGGTGATCGATCAAGGAGAGGCAATTCATAGCCACCAGAACCTCGACGAGATCAACAACTCGCCGGACCCTTGTAACCCTCATATTCACGACATCAAATATAGACAGGCAGGAAGTAGGGGTTTTACCTCACTCGAGGGCCCTGAACCTGGGTAAATCCCGCTTGTCAGCCGTCGATTACACTAACACTACGCGTTCTCTACCACACAATCAACCCTAGGTACCTAAACCATGGGACTTGCCGAGGGCACACCTCGTCAATTGGCGCCGTCTGTGGGAACAGGTAGTGTTGGACTCACGGTTTCGCCGGTTTCATCATCAAGCGGCCACTCGCCGATCGCATCTGCACACGGTAACTCACCAGCTACATCATCAAACGGCAAATCGCCGATCATGGCTGCAAACGGTAACTCGCCGGCAAAATCGACTAGCATCAACTCAAGGGGCGATCACTCGCCGATCTCTCCAAGGAGGCTCACGCCACACTCGATGGAAGCTCGAAAGACCTTTGCCGGTCTCGAATCAGGTTTGGATATTACAGTTGGATAATTTAACTTTTTTGTCGATAAAGATGGTGTGCAGGACCTACTAGATCCACTCGACACGGAGATACTCGACGACTTATCGACTGCAACACCATCCATCTTGGCAGCGACGTCATCACAGATCGTTCCGATCCAATCGCCAAGCGACTCCGCAACAACCATGAACTCGCAGGAGTTCCGCGACGAGGTAGCCAAAAGACTGGGAAGGAGTGAGATCGAATCTGCGTATCGTCCGAACAACTCAACTGAGTCACTCGACAACGTCGTCGACTGCAACGACATCATGGGAAGCAAGGAGGACATAGACGACAATATATATCTTGCCGATCTCAACGGCCCAGAAATCCGTGCCAGCCACGAAATATTCACCTGCAACGCAGAAGCCTGGACAAAACACTCGAGGATCTACTCGATTGTGGCGGAAACCCCAGCAAACAAAGCAACTCTGACATGAGCCTGGACGACGACGCCGAATCCATGTGGACAGAAAATCAGGTGACGCCTTATCAGGTTTACACCGCGAGTACCGCAGAAGCATCAACGGCTGCAGCATGCCGTCGACCTACAGAATACCCGTGCACAGTCACTATGCCTGACGGAACAACCACGTTAACCATCACGGCAGAGATGGCCGAGAAAGTGAGCGAAATAATCGAAGGCTGCACAATGCTGCCAGCAAACGCAACCCCAGAAGAGATATTGACCTTGCAGTACTTCCAATGGCAAGAATCAATACGGCTGAAGAACTACAGAGCAGTACTCGGGAACGCAAAAAGCAGGCCAGCATATCGAGTGCTCGACGAAGAGCGTTATCTGTAAGTTCAACAGGAAGAAACGACCCCGCAAACAGGTCGCGAGTCATAAACCTCGGAGACGCGGATCGTGCAGCGGTCACTCGAAACCTGGATCCAGCTTTTATGGCAGTCGACGCAGAAGGAGTTCCCATACCTACTGAACCAGCCGGGGCGTTGATGACGTTAGGCACTTACCTCAGAACAATCGAACCTCCTGCGGGAGACCCAAAGAGAGATCAGCACCTCCAGCTGTACAAGCAACTGGCGATAGCAGCAAAGGCCATACAGCCGCCGCAAGCAACTCCAAGGAGAGATGCAAACCGGGACCGTCGAAGTCGAAGCCCTCGAGGGGGAAGCAGTCGAAAAAGCTCACGCCGTCGCCGCTCTAGCAGGAGCCGGTCTAGGAGGTCATACAGCAGCAGCTCAGACTCGGAAGCAGAAATCGGACCCTGTGGAGCACTATGTTTCACTCGACGAATCCGGGAGGCACGCATGCCAAAGAAGTTCTCATTAGCTTCCACACCCAAATTCAACTGCAAACAAGAGCCATCAGGCTGGCTAGAGGACTACAGGCTGGCAGTCGGATGTCAGCGCGGCACTACGACCACACATGCAATACATACAGCTCATGATGGAGGGAACAGCTCGCGACTGGCTCAAATCGCTACCCGAATCGTACTACGATTCGTGGGAACACTTCAGAGATGACTTCATCAAGTACTTCGAACCTCTATGCGAGCGCCCCAAAACTTTTGAAGAACTTCGAACCTGCAAGCAAAGGTCAGATGAATCACTAAGATCATACATACGACGATGGACCGCCATCCGAAACTCAGTAGGCAACGTGTCGGAAGATAGGGCAATCGATGCCTTCAAGAACGGACTCTGGAGAGAAGACTTCAAAGAGACACTTGGTAGAGAAAATCCAAGATCAATGGCGGCACTCATGGTACTCGCAACAAAGTGGGCGGACGGAGAAGACTCTGTACGAGGCACTCGACCCGTTTCTTCACATGAAAACCATGAGAGTGGTAGTCGAGACCGCAGAGATAGCTACAAAGATGATCGGAGGCGCAAACGCAAGCATCGTTACCACGATGATGACCATCCAAGCTTCGTCGGGGCAGGCTTTGCGCAGCCACGGGACAACCACGATCAGACTGACAGACGACCCGATAATCACCGTGACAGTCGAGACCATCACACAGATGACCGCCGTGATAATCGAGACCATCGTACAGATGATCGCCGCGACAGTCGAGATCGCTATGGAGACAACACACGCGACAACCGCGATAGCTACAAGAGGCCAGAATGGCAGGCGAGCAGACAAAGAGCCTGAGCGCTCAGTTGAAGAAAGGATGGACGATTATTGCAGATTCCATCTGTACAAAGGGGATGACGGTAAGCTACGCTCTAACCATTCGCTGAGAAATTGCAGAGAATTCGATCAACTTGCGATTGAACACATACTGCGACTGCAAAGAGAGGGCGCGCACCTCCGCAACTGACGCAGACTCAACCGATCGCGCCACAAGCACATCCTGCTCAGGTATACCCAGCACGCAGCAAGTACAACAAACTCAGGTATATTCCGTACCACCGCAAACACAGCCTACTCAGGTGTATTCTGCACCAACGCAAGCGCAGCCGACACCGGTGTACATGGTACCAGCACAACCCAATACGGGAACACAAATGGCAGCAGCCGTGCACCAGATGCAGCAAGGAGAGGAGCAAAAATATCCCGTAACCCGCGGGCAGATGAACATGATCCAGCGAGGACGTCCATCCAACAGAGAGCAGAAATTACACACTCGACACGTCAATATGGCAGTCATGGCACCCCCAGCTGTCCCAGATTTTTTGAGAGGATCAGAAACTCCAATTGTCTTCAATCGAGAGGACCACCCACCCGCAGTATATCGACCAGGGCACGCAGCCTTGGTACTCGACGCTCAAATCGGAGGCTACGCCATGACCAAGGTCTTCATGGACGGAGGCAGCGGCCTTAACATAATCTTCACAGACACGCTGCGCAGGATGAACAAATCAGTCGAAAACCTGCCGAAATCCACAAATACCTTCCACGGTATCGTCCCAGGCAAAGCGGTACTCCCGCAAGGTACAATACAACTCGATGTTACATTTGGAGATCCTACTCACTTCAGAACCGAGTCGATTGAGTTCGAAGTGGTCGACTGGAAATCACAATACCATGCAATACTCGGGCGCCCCACTTTCGCCCGATTCATGGCCGTCCCACACTACGCCTACCTCAAGCTCAAAATGCCAGGACCAAAAGGAGTCATCACAGTCAACGGAAATTTTCAAAGATCAGATTCATGCGACCGCGACTTCAGCAAAATCTCCGAGATGTACGGGATGGAGCAGTCACTCGCCGAACTCGAGGCCTCTAACAAGAGGCTGGCAACCGACGGAGAATTTAATGCCACCAACGACACGAGGAAGCACCAGATGCACCCGACTGATCCCTCAAAGACGGTCAACGTGTCGTCGAGTCTCACTAGTGCATAGGAAGGCGCACTTGCGTCGGTTCTATGCATAGGTCTCCTAGTCTCATATGTAATAGCGCACAATGTCGGAAGAACCAACAGGTTTCAGACACACTCTTTCCCTTACCAGGGTACCTAAGGGGACTGGAAGGTTTTTAATGAGGAGGCTTGCTGGTCGAACACACAATTTGGAATAAAGATATACGTTCCTCCATATTTCTCATATATGTTACCTCACACAAACGCTCGGGGGCTGGGTCAAACAGAAAACTCAACCCCACTCGATAGGCTCGGGGGCTGGGTCAAACAGAAAACTCAACCCCACTCGACATACTCGGGGCTGAGTCGAACAGAAAACTCAACCCCACTTGACAGACTCGGGGGCTGGGTCAAACGGAAAAACACAAAACCACTCGATAGATTCGGGGGCTGGCATAAATAAAAACGCAAAAGTATTTCGTCACATATACAAGAAGGAATATTTACACTCGGGGGCTGCCCCGGTTACACAAAAATTTACAAACTGCAGAAAACTAAGTTTCTGGCTCATCCTTCATATCCAACACAGGGCTAAAAAGCTGCTCTTTGCAGCGATTGATGAAGTCTTCAACAGCAAAGTACGTCTCAACTAGCTGTGTTTGGGATATGAGTGTACCAATCGCAGGAGGGCGAATCGCAAAATCTGGCTTGCGGCTACGGATGTGGGCCATAGTCGCGTTGGATCCAAGAACTGCAAGCTGCATCAAGGATTCTTTGATTGAATCTGTCACTCGAAAAATATCAATCAAAGGAAAAAGTCCTTGTGGCTGAGGCCCTGATGGGAAGAGCGCGCAATTTAGGCGAGTGAAGATACGCCTGCACATCTCGAGCACTTGGGCGTTTCGCCACACCCGATCCTTCAAAGTAACAAGAGTGCGAGCGTGCACCTTGTCCAAATAAAAGTGCTGCCTACCAGTAGTTGGTACTTCCACAACATTATCAAGGAGTCGGGTGACCCTCCTATTTCTTGCTTGAAGTCAGGCACAAAACCTGCAAAAACCAAAATCGCTGGTTCAAGGCATAACACAAAATATACAATTTTTTATAGCAAAAGCGATGGCATAAACTCACTCTCGAGTTGCCTGTTTATATTGTCCATCTCGCCAAGAACATACTCCTCACGCTGGGTGGCAAAACTCGGCTTGGAACGCAGCAGCTCCAACTCAGCTCGAGTATTCCTGAGTTCTTGTTCTAGATCACTCACTCGATTCTTCGCAAGAGCGAGTGCCCTCGCGTCATTCCTTGCTTGGCCAGGTGTTCGAGTTCTGACACGAGATGGAGACGGTCCAGCAGACTCATATTCTTGTGGCTGGTTCATAAAGCATAACATTCAGACACTCAGACACACAAAGTCGCAGAAATTCAGGCGGTTTAGCAAACTTCATTCAAGCAAAGCACCCAAAATGTATACTAGCATAAACATAAGTAGCAAAAGCATACATGCCGAGTTCAAGTAATAAAATTCCAAAAGCAGAGAATTCCTAGGTCTGCAAGATAGATTCCACCCTATTCTTACGCGACTGAGCCATAACAGCTTCAGCTCGGCGTTCCATAGTCTGGACGCAGGCCTCGCTCAGTCGTGTAGCTGGCTCGGTTACACCCCTGAATGATAGTGGCCTCCCATCAGGCTTTCTCGGGTAATCCAATAAAGCACTGTTGAAGTCAGCCTCCACACCATTGCCTAACAAAAGCTTGAGGGTGTACTCCGAGCCGCGTACCGTGAGTTCGCGGGCAAAATCCGCCACAGTCGATGATCCAGCGCTAAAGGCCGCAACAAGTCCTTCAGCAGTCGAAGGAGCAGTTGCTGTAGGACCACTACAAGAAATATGCTAACCTATGACCTTTTGATAGTGACCCTGAAAATATTGGTCATAGATCTATAACCATTTTGTATCATTTGGTCACTCGCGGTTTTGAAGGGTCTAAACCCGAAAATATAACGACCAAATATGTCTGAAAGGTCATAATCGTCTTACATGAATTGGTCATAATGCAAATAACATTAATTTAATATATTTTTTCTGCCCGATTACGACCAATTTAGATGGTCATTCGCATTAGTTGACAGCCAACTCGGCAGTCTCGCCTACGTGTCACTGCTTAGGTGTCATTTTTGCTTACGTGTCATTACTTAGGTGTCATTTTCGCTTATGTGTCAATACTCAGCCATCTCACTGACAGGTGGGACCCGTTGACAGGAGGAGCACATATTGACTTGTTGACCGATCTGAACGGTGGGACACGCCATGTGACTTGTCATGTGGGACCCATCCTGCTGCCATGTGGGACCAGTGGGACCCGCCATGTGACTTGTCATGTGGAACCCACCGTGTGACCTGTGGGACCTGCCATGTGGGACCCTCCCTGCTGCCATGTGAGACCCGCCTGGTCGGACCCACCGTGTGACCTGTCATGTGGGACCCATCCTGCTGCCATGTGGGACCAGTGGGACCCGCCATGTGACTTGTCATGTGGGACCCACCGTGTGACCTGTGGGACCCACCCTGCTGCCATGTGGGACCCACCACCGCCAGTCCTGACATGTGGGACCTACCCATACCCCGCAGAACCTGACATGTGGGACAGAGCAAGACCGGCCCCACCAAGTGCTGACATGTACGTCCCGCCCGACAAATGGGAAATATTTGGCAAAAACGGTGTAGGGGATGGGAATCGAACCCACGAGCGTGGGTTCCCTAGCAACACCAACCAACCGCTAGGCTACTGATGTTTTGTCGTTACTATGTCGAAGCTAAGGCCTTTTTAGGTTTGCGCTATCTGGGCAAGGAAACAGGCCGTGGGCCTGCGCGACAAGTTAATGGGCCGGCTCGGCTGGTTCTTTTTTTCTGTTCCTTTTTATTATTCTTTTATGCTTTCGTTTATTACTTTTGATTTTGAACTTCAATTTCAACCAAATAAATTTTGCATTTTGGTATAAAGATGTAATTTGTAATTATATACTATTAGGGACTATTTTTAATCAAAATAAAATAACAAAATACCACTAACCTTATATATTGCTTTACATAGGATTTTGAAGAATTTGAAAAACAAATAGATTTTCCATTTTTTTGTGCAACTTATGTATTGTAAGTCTATATTTTTTTGTGCTAACTAGGTCACATATCATGACTCCACGCGAAGGTTTTCCATTTTTTAATTTGTTTTGAATTTCGTATGCCAATTTCAATATACGGTCAAAACGGCGGACATGACCGTTTGTACCTAGGGGTTGAATCTTGGGAAATTTTTGTTGTATCTCTGATGAAATAGGTACTTGTGTGGTATAGTATTTTTAGAAAATGTATTTCTCCTATCTTACCACATATTTTCATTAGTTGCTTCACAAAATAACCCATTTTTTTACCTCGGAATATGATAAATGATTTTTTTGTGCACGGAAAATGAAAACATTGCTTGCCATCCCACAATGAACACATGTGCCAAATTTGGGCACATTTCGACAAACTATGTCATGAATGTGTCCAAAACATTGCTCCTTCATCTTGAAAGCTATGAATGTTTGTTCGTGATAGCAAGTTTCTGAGAACACTTTTGCAATAAAAGTTCCACAATGCAGGTTTACTTTTTTTTTTTTGGTAACTAGGTCACATATCATGACGCTACGTGAAGGTTTTCCATTTTTTTGATTTTTTTCGAATTTCGTGTGCTCATTTGAAAATCTAGTCGAATTCGTGGCCGTGACCATTCGTGTCTAGTGTTTGAATCATGTGGATATTTTGATGTATCTATGATGAAATGGATAGTTGTGAAGCTAAAAATGAAATTTCAAAAAAATAACGGGCAAGCTATTTGGCAGCTGCAGTTCAAAATCTAGCCGTTTCCTACTGAATCGGCAGGAAGCCGTATAAATGGCCGAAAATAGGCAGAGAGCTCGGAAATGCATGCCTTTCGGTGATTGTACATGAAATGATGTCTACTATGTGAAGAAAATGTATCGGTGCCATTTTGGACGACTTTCTCGGTACGCGCTTCACAAAAAACGCTATTTTAACCACTTGAAAAATGGAAAGTGGTTTTTTTGTGAAACATGTCGAAATCTTTGGTCGGCAACATTGCTTGCCATCCCACAATGAACACATGTGCCAAATTTGGGCACATTTCGACAAACTATGTCATGAATGTATCCAAAACATTGCTCCTTCATCTTGAAAGCTATGAATGTTCGTTCGAAGTCGCCGCAGTGACCGTTCGTGTCTAGTGTTTGAATCATGTGGATATTTTGATGTATCTATGATGAAATGGATACTTGTGAAGCTAAAAATGAAATTTAGGAAAAATAACGGGCAAGCTATGTGGCAGTTGCAGTTCAAAATCTAGCCGTTGCCAACTGAATCGGCAGGAAGCCGTTTAAATGGCCGGAAATAGACAGAGAGCTCGAAAATGCATGCCTTTTGGTGATTGTACATAAAATGATGTCTACTTTGTGAAAAATATGTATCGGTGCCATTTTGGACGACTTTCTCGGTACCTGCTTCACAAATAACGCTATTTTAAGCACTTGAAAAATGAAAAGTGGGTTTTTTGTGAAACATGTCGAAATCTTTGTTCGGCAACATTGCTTGTCATCCCACAATGAACACATGTGCAAAATTTGGGCACATTTCGAGAAATTTGGGCACTATCAAGCACCTAGAGTTCAAATTTGACACGAATCCAGCTGAATCAGCAAAATTTTGTCTTTTTAAGGAGACATGGATGCAAAGCTTTCGACGCACAAACATTTTGTTGTTTGTACATTTAATGTGATATAATATTTTTTTTAAATCTCATGGTCTAAGTTTGCAACATATATTTGGTAGTTCCTTCACAAAAATCTTGTGGTCTAAGTTTTTTTATTGTATTAATATTCTTCTGTACTGGGCCGAAATTGACCCAGCCCAGTTCTTACTACACCGATCATTGCCTGGGCCTTAGGCCCGTTGGGCAGCGCTGGAGCACCGCTGGAGCACCGCTATCTGTTGGATACCGATCCGACGGTCGGGTGCGCGCTAATCTGGCATAAAAGTAGCCCGTCGGCAGCTCTCCGGGCAAAACCCTAGCACCTTTAGATCTTTCCTCCCTCGCGCGCGTGGCGCCGCCGCCTCCCTTCCGGCAACCCCTCCTCCCACCACCGTCCTCTCGTCCCCTCCGCGTGCTCTCGGCCGTTCCGCCTCCGGTGCTCCCTTCGGCGGCACGGCCCTGGCCGTCTCCTCTCGATGGTGGCCGCCTCATGGAGTATTGGATCTCGCAGATGACCAAGCACTCGCGCGCTCATGGAGCTTGGCCGCTGCTCGGCTCGCCATTCCATCGCCGGCTACATCCTCAACCCGGCTGTGCATACAAGCCCTTTGTCTCGCCGCCGCGGTCACCGCCTACTCCTCGCTGCTGCGGCATGGCGGTCTCTCTCTCTCTCCGTGGAACTCTCTCTTTCTCTCTATCTATCTCTATCTCATTTTCTCTATCTCAAACTCTCTCTGCAGGCGCCCCTGGATGGAATTGACGAGAGGTGGAGCCGATCGGCTGTTTCCAACCTTTAAGCATGGACCCCAAGCTCGAGAAGTTCATCCGCGTCCACTGCCAGAACCACTACAAGATCGCCGCACACACCGCCAAGGTATACCCTCCTTTCTGCCGCCCATCACGGTCGTTTGTCGTTTGTTACCTAGATCTTGCACGTGAGGTGTTTGTTGAATGTACAGACAGCGTTTTATTGCCTAATTTGTTGGTGAACTTGGTTGTATTGTGTGTGCAGATCCTGATGAACCAGCTTGATGGTTGTATTTGTAACTTTGGATTGGAGCTTGATGGTTGTTTTTGCACGATTGCATACTAGGATTTATATACTTTGTAGATTATTTGTAGCTTTGGATTATCATGACTTTGTTCACTAGATTCTAAAGCTTGAACTCATGGATATTGTTCACTTAGTGTTTAATATGTCTTGTGCCAACTTAATTGCTTCCAGTGCGATATGCTTGTTAGAACCATGAACAATTTTGCCCAATATGGGCACCAGATTCGTTTCAATTCGATTCGGTTAGGTTAAATTAGCTTCCAGTGCGATATGCTTGTTAGGGTTTATTACCGTGGCTGTAATTTGTGTTCGTCTGAGGTTTAGGGTGTGAGTGGTATGAGTGAATCTTTCTCTGAAGATATCTTCTATTTGTGTTGCTTCTCTGTCAGAAAACATTCAGCTAACCAAATCATTACATGTGCTAGGGCAGCTCTGTTTCTCAATGCATCACACAATAGGTGTTCAATGTAAGGCACTTCAGTAGAATTTTCAGTCGCACTAATATAGTATGATGAAAGCCATGTTTTCCAGATGCTTGGGGAGTAGTTTCCGAAATCAAATTATATAGTATGTATCTTGTCACCAGTTTTCTTCCAAAATGCCCAATTTGTTCCACTGTCTGTATTACTTTTCTTGTCAGAAAACATTCAGTTAAGCAAAGCATGCTAGTTTTCTCATATTCCATTACAGTGGTACGTAGTTTGAACTTGTATTCAGGTACTGCATATAAATTTTAATCTACATTTGTTCTTTCTAATTACAGTAGAAATGCTTTGGCTGTACTCTTTCTCTCAAAAGGAAAGTTTTCAAAACAATAAAGCCAGGAAAAATTGCTAAGTTGGTTCAATTTTGACATTATTCTGCAATCATCTTGTTGAGATGTGTTTGAAAACTAATGCTTTGGTCAAACTGGGATTCTTCATTTATCTTGTATGGTCGTATACTCTTTGAACACAAACTGGACATGCATGATCATTTTTGTAATACCGAGGTTCACCACAATGTCTAATCATACCATATTATGTAAATGTCAATGATGAATGCCTGGCTGATGCTGATCCAGTGCTCGGTGCTTTGTTTTGGTTTGCTGTTGGCAGGATTTGTGCACCCAGGACGCGCTTGAGGAGCCGCACAGGTCCTTTGTCCAGGCTTCTTCTGGGACTGGCTTCACCATCCAGTACGTCAAGAGGACATGACCACGTGTTTGCTGCCTTATTATCTTCTGCTTGATCTGACTATTTATGTCCAAATTTGGGAGGTATACTTTTTGCTTGTCGTCTTCACCCCTCAGTAGGGTTGTATACTTAATCAAACCCTTGCAATTTCTTTCATTGAAGCCTACACTTGGTCTACCCTTGACTACTTGGATGTATTTGTTGTCGGATTTGCTCCATCATATTACCTGATGAGCTTCTACATATATATGTTGGTTGTAATCTGATTGAACAATGCAATTACTGATATTCCATCTTGTTCTTCTAGGTGAATGGAACTTTCAATGCCCAAGAGCGTGTTGGTAGAATTTCGTTGACAACTTCTTCCCATGTTGAAGAGCATGTTCCAGGGTATCCAAGAGTAGCTAGGCTTTTATACTGCTGAGCATTTTATTTATAGAGGGCTATATTTGTGATTGTGGAATATTGTATGGTTATCTGGGTGAAGCTTGAAGTTCCTGGGTATGTGAACGTTGTGTTGTGTGTCTGTATTGACTAGAATATTGTAATAAACTGATTTTCGCTGTTGTTTGAAGATGTTCATATGTTCTCTCCTTTCTGTTTGATATAATTGCTTATTAGTGAGCTGTGAAAAATTTGGATCCTGATGTTAGGGACCCACTGCCTAAAAATATGACAATTTGGACCGACTGCACAGAAATCATCTGACAATTGGGACCCATGATCTGACAAAAAGGCCAGAAAATGAATAATAAACGGACTGTAAAAGGCCGCGGCCCAGAAAATAAAAAGGCCGAATTATTGGGCTTGGCCCATGTTGCCGTCCAAAATTCACAGAGAAAAAATATTAAATGGGCTGAATTATTGGGCCAGGCCCATTTAGAGGGATGAACTGGAGTGGGCTGATTCTGAGTTACGACCATTTCATTTGGTCACAATTTTGCCACGTCAGCTGTGCCACGTTGGATCTGACGTGGACTGCCCAGATGGATAGTGACCAAAACAATTGGTCATAACATCCATGACCTTTATTTTTGGTCATAACCTTTTATGACCAATGCCAAAAAAAGGTCACATATTGCCATTAGTGACGCTCATCTTTTGACCAATCGTTTTTGGTCACAAAATGGTCACAAATGATAGTTCATGACCATTTCTGTGACCAATATTGAGGGTCACAAGTTAGCATATTTCTTGTAGTGGACACATCTCTGTGTGCAAACTGCCAAGAGTACTGGTCACGGTGGCCAGATCACCTTCAGTCTTGGATAGCATAGACTCGAGTTCCATGATTGCATTATCGAGTGTCAATGAGTCACTCGATGGCTCAGTGGAAGTCGAGGCACCTTCAGACCCTTCAAAAATTCAAAAAGCAGAAGCTATGAGCAAAAGCTACTAAATGACCAAAGAGCTAATAATCGCAAAGTCAGATCACTCACCTTTGGCAGCACGGGCCATACTCGACAGACGTGCAGCAAACTCCCTCTTGCGGCGAGTGGTTGCGTCTTGGGCGTCAGCAAGTGCCTTCTTGGAATCAGTCTACTGGGTAGAGAGCTTGGCCTGTAGGTCTTTCACTTGTTTCTCCAAGTCCTCCACTTGCTCCTCAGCCGATTTCTTATTTCCTGCGGGTTCACAAACATTTCCGATTAATATCACAACTTCAAAAGAAGGGCAAAAGTTTGGTACAAGCAATAATGCTTACTCGCAAGCTCAGTCGAGGAAGACTGCAGGGAGTCTCTCTCTCTTGCTCCACCCGAACAAAGGTCTGAACCCAAGTTGCCATGGCGGCATACATAGGCTGAAACAAATTACTCCTGATATCGTCGAGTGCAGAAGCAAATTTTTAAAAAAATCACGAGTAAGGTCAAAAAGCACTCACGTGGTCAGTCCAAGAGGTGGACTTGGAAGAAGAGGCCATGGCATCCGCAGTTGGGGCAGCCTTCTCTGTGTTTGGATCGGCAGCCATCACCCAAGTTGTGTTCTTGGCCGCCTCAGGAGTAGTGTCCTGTGCTGCCTCTGGGGTGGTGGATGGCTGCGCAATAAGCGACGTATCCGCAACTGGAGCTGGGGATGGCGATTTGGCCCTGACACCATAAAAACAGAGGCACAAACAATCAAAAAGCAAGATCATAAAGGTACTACCTCGAGTAAAAGAATAGGTCATAAGACGAACCTTGGCTCGTCCTCTTCGTCCGATTCAGGATCGTTACCAAGGGCAAAAACGCCCAGTCGAGAAGCGCCACTCGAAGCAGCAGGAGGACGAGACGCGAGTGGGGGGACATTCAAAGGGTGACTCTCAGCAGGAGACAGGGTACTCGAGTTACCAGTATCCCTCTGCTCATCCTCCTTGGACTCCGAACTCGATGACCCCGTAAGAACCAAGCGCTGGCGCTTGGTCTTGCGAGTGACCTGCTCAGTGTCAGAATCGACCACAGCATCCGATACAACTTGCTCCACCTCCTCCCCTGCTTCACCATCAGGATTATCCACAGGAGTGGAATGTGCAGAGGCAGGGTCAGCGATGGGCAATTTTGGCTCCTCCTGTATCGCCGTCTATGGAGTAGGCCCGGCTTCGGGTAGGGGAAGAAGAGAGGCAGCAGTCGAGTGACCCTGTGACATAAGCACAATTCATACTCATAAGAACATAAACAAAAAGTCGCAAAGGCAAATGACGAAGCATAAAGACAGCAAAAAGAAGCACTCACTGCGGGTAAGGCCTTGTCTGGCCCGTAGGGGACGTGCGAGAAGTTGAAGTCGATTTTCTCAGAAGCTTTGATGCTCGTGATCTTCTTCACCTGAGCACTAAGCTCCTTCTGCGTCAGCTCTACGGCACTCATCCTAATGCCGTCGAGTGGGCCCTCATACTGCCACATCGGGTGGGCACGAAGGCGCAGGGGCCACACTCACAGCTTCATATAAGTGCTGATCAACTGAACGCCAGGAACAGTCTTCAGCAACTTGCCAATCTCATTCAGCAAAGGGGTAGCTTCCTTCGCCTCCGCAGGAGAAATAGGGTGATCCCAGGCCACCGTCTTCTGAGGAGGATTCTCAGTCGAAAACGCCGGAAGCACCACTTGATCGACTGGCACATAGAACCATTTGGTTCGCCAGCCTTGGGCGGAGTCGACTGCCTTCAAACTGAAGTAGTGGGAGTCGCTCCGTACTTGGACCTGGAATCCGCCCACTGGGCACGGACATTTACCCCGACAGTTGTGGCGCACCTTGAAGATATGCTTCCACAACGCCCAGTTGGGAGACACCCCCAAGAAACATTCGCACAACACCATAAAGCAGGCGATGTGCATAATGTTGTTGGGGGTGAGATCATGGATCTGCACGCCGTAGGCGTACAGTTACCCTCGCACGAAACCATGCAAAGGGAAAGAGAAGCCGCGGGGGAGGAATTCAGCAAAACAAACTCGCTCGTCGTCGCGAGGGTCAGGGCGTACCTCCAAGCCTGGAGCACGCGCATCCAGCTGATCAGCCGACGGCAGCAAGAAAATGAACATTGGGCCTTCTGCGGTCAAAACTCTGAACATTGGGCCCACACAGACATGTCTTGTCAAAACAGCGAGCGCACGCCTAAGATGTCACGAATGACGTCAGGTGTGAAGATAGCATACATATTCGATTAAAGGATACAAGACTACAATCGACAAAGGATTCGACTGGCAAAAGTACTCCCATGGGAGTATATCAAAAAATTCTCGTAATTATAAAAAGTAACAAAGTTATTAAGATTATCCTCTACTTCAAATGAAAGAAAGCACAATCTCGGGGGCTACTCCCATGGGAGCGCGACAGCGCTCCCATAGATTTCAAAAGCAAAAATATTTCGATTGACAAAAGCAGCATAGAAGAATGATTTGAGATTGTCCTCTATTGCAAGACAATAAATCACAATCTCGGGGGCTACTCCCATGGGAGCGCTGCCGCGCTCCCATAGATTTCCAAAAAAAGGTAAGAAATTCACTCGACAACAGACTCGACTAAACGCATTAAGTGCTTCATAAACCAGAGAATCATACTTCATAAATTACCGGACTATGCCAATCGCAGATGTCTCGGATGCTGCATACGCAAATGCAAAGGTAAGACCCGCCGATCAATCGAGCTGGGTTGAGGGACGCTCCAACAGTGTTTTCCCTTAAATTTTCCCGTGTCAACAGACATGATGAAAATCCTGACGGACGCGTTGGGTATCAAAAGCTAAACTGCAGAACGAGTCAGTAAGACCTAAAACGGCCTGAGTCGAGTCTGTCCAGTATGTTCCAGGTTCGAGTCCCGAGACTCGAGTCTGATTGAAGGCTAGTATGGTTTTGCCCGAATGTGCAGTAAACTGAGCTCGATTTTCCAGTGAATCAGGCCTACTAAGTCATAATCCCTAGGCCAAAATGTCAAAAGTGTTCCAGATTCGAGTCCGGGGACTCGAGTCTAATTGAAGGCTAGTATGGTTTTGCCCGAATGTGCAGTTAACTGAGCTCGATTTTCGAGTGAATCAGGCCTACTAAGTCATAATCCCTAGGCAAAAATGTCAAAAGTGTTCCAGATTCGAGTTCGGGGACTCGAGTCTGATTGAAGGCTAGTATGGTTTTGCCCGAATGTGTAGTTAACTGAGCTCGATTTTCGAGTGAATCAGGCCTACTATGTCAGTATCCCTAGGCAAAAGCTTTCGACTGTGTTCCAGGTTCGAGTCCAGAGACTCGAGTCTGACTGAAGACTAGTAAGGTTTTTCCCAAATGAGCAGTTAACTGAGCTCGATTTTCGAGTGAATCAGGCCTACTATGTCAATATCCCTTGACTTGCATACACATACAGTTGAATCAAATTGAGACTAGAAAAACTACATCGGATCAGGAGTACAAAGGCGAAGATTGCGACGTGCACGATGAAGTGAGCACATGCTCGATTCTTCGAGTCAAGCAAGTACTCGGGGACTAATGACGAGGTTATACTCTGCGGGTACCCCAGCGTAAGGGTACCTGGTGCACGTGATGACTAAAGAAGCCCAAGTTTAATCGAGGCTCATGAAGGAAGGCCCAAGACGAAGAGTGCTTTCCAAGTTACATTAAGCTATAGTCGGTTAAGGCTTTCCATACATGTAACCTTGGTCGGTTATGTATCCCGAGACTCAGCCTCCTATATAAAGGCTGGGAGGGTGGTCGATCAAGGAGAGGCAATTCATAGCCACCAGAACCTCGACGAGATCAACAACTCGCCGGACCCTTGTAACCCTCATATTCACGACGTCAAATACAGACAGGCAGGAAGTAGGGGTTTTACCTCACTCGAGGGCCCTGAACCTGGGTAAATCCCGCTTGCCAGCCGTCGATTCCACTAACACTACGCGTTCTCTACCACACAATCAACCCTAGGTACCTAAACCATGGGACTTGCCGAGGGCACACCTCGTCACCCACGGTCGCTGTCGCGCCGCTCATGTCTCCCGCAAAGCGTGCTCATGTTGGCGGCGGTGGCACTCCTCATAAGTCCCGTGAGCGGTCGTCCGACATGTCAAATTAGGCGTTGACGGTCCAGCGAGCCTAACCATCGAAGAATGGCATAAAGGAGCTGCGCCTAAGTGCAACCTCTAGGAAGCTGGACATCCATATCATGACCATGTCCCTTCGATCAGCGCGGTGCGGAAGCAAGAAAATGAAGCACTTACGTGCGAGGGGTCGTATTCTGATACATCCAAAATGTATCTGTAATTTTTTGATTATTTCAAGCTACTTTTATATGATTGTAACATATTTATATCATGATATAATATAATTTTGTGGCATTTTTATTAACTAACCTATTAACAAGATGCTCAGTACTTTTTTTGCCTAGGCCCGCCAGCGCGAAAGATGTGAGTGTTGCCCCCTATTTGATGCAACGCGCGTGTCAAATAGGGTTTGCCAAGTAGTACCTGCTCACTTTGTAACTTGGGCCCGGCCCTGGCTTCGGCCGTCTAGCACGGGGCATGGGTCAGCCTTCGTAACAGCTAGCACCCTGCGCAGTGATCATACTCCATTAAACAAACCCGCGTTACAGCTTTTGCCTCCGCAGCAGTCCGCATGAGTTGGTAGTAGCATAGCAACTGCATCTCGCGATCGATTCTTCGCCCCTATCGTCATGTAGTCTCTATAAACCGAGATCCCCACAAAGACCTACCTACCTAGGGTGTCGAAATAAACTCGGAGGGTCCAAACACCAAAGGTGTAAGGGTAGTCCGGTACGTGGCAATGACGGCACAGCGGCTCACAGGGCAAGTAGTACCTGATCCCTTTGTAACTTGGGCTCGGCTCTGGATTCAGCCCATCTAGCACGGGTCCTAGGTCCCGCCTTCGTAACAGCTAGCACTGGCTCACAATTGCAACCTACAGTGATCATGCTCCATTAAAAATACCAGTTACAACTTTTCGCTCCGCACTCTGCATGACATGGCAGTGGAAAGTCAACTGCATTTCACATTCTCGATTCTTCGCCCACGTCTCCTATATAAACCGGAGATCCAACGTGTGTCCTGCATTTTAGATAAGTAGCGAATGAACACACTAAAGAGTTGTGTTGTGCCTCTTCCCCGCACCGGAGTTCGTGGAGCGGCGGCTTCGGTTCGATCGACTCGATGGTGATGGTGATGAAGACCAGGGTGAGGGCGACGGCGACGATGCGAGGTGGAGGCTCTGTCGAGCCGAGTTCTGTCGACTTCCCGTCCGCCTGGGGACTCCTGCCGATCCAAGGTTGCTGAGGCGGAGTGGCGGCGGCGCGTCGCGGTACGTCTTCTTCGACGACGGCGTCCTCGAGGACTTGCAGGACCTGTGTGTAATTTTCTTTGAACTTTGGGCTGTTCTGTAAGTTTCCTGGTGTTTTCACCGGATCTATCTCGCAAAAAAAACACACTAAAGAGAACGTAACAAAAATAGATACTTGTGGAAAAGCGGATCAAGTGAGAACGGAACGCAAAGGTTTTGAGTTTTTTTGTTTAATATTCATGTCTCTATCTTTTTAAATTATTTTGAAGGAAAGTGTAACAAACACATATTCTTCCGTAGGGTAAATCGGCTTAACTGAACTGAGGATGATACTATTACATGTTATGAAGTTAATCACTGCCTAGTACATAAGGGAACACCGAGTGTCCAAGTTCCATGCACATAAGGAATTTGAATTATAACATTCGGCCATGCTGATAGTTTACAACACATTTTAACACATGAGTTCTCCGTTGGTTCCTGCAGACAGTTTACGACACATTTTAATACAATGATATATGCAGACGCAGCTAACGCCTGCAAATTCCAAAACGAACATAGTCACACAGCTAAGGTACTTGTTTAATATTCATGGCTCTCTCAGTTGAAATAACTTTGAAAGAAAGTGTCGCAGACACATTCTTTGACAGGATGAGGTCATGACGAATAATCATAGCGGATCTGCTAGGTTGTTCAGGGGTAACCTAGGACCCGTATATAGGTGGAGGGTTGGCGAGTGATCCCTTTCTTTCTCGGTGGATGGCGTTTTTAGGCGTCTGTGCCTAAACGCGTTGTAAAATGTCTCTTGACCTCTTCTTCTTGAAACCGATACGACGTATCCTTAAAAAAGAAAAATCAGCGCAGTTGAAGTGAGAATAATACTAGATGCCATAAAATAAACCACTGCCTAGGAGTTCATAGTAAATAAGGGAACTCTCATTGAGCCAGTTCCATGCACATAATGATTTTGAATTATAACATTTGGCCATGCCAATAGTTAACAACAACACATGTGTTCTCCATTGGGTAAAGAACGAAAAATAAAATGAAAGATTTTCGGGAGTGATCTAGGGAATCGAAGATAACCTGCTGTCGAATCAGTGAAATCCCCAGCACTTACAATTTCTACAGATGCAGCTAAGACCTACATAAATTCCACAACGAAAACGGACACACAAGTAAGGTAGGGTTAGAGCTTGACAATAATGGAGCCGATTCAAGAGATAGGAGACGAAATACATGTACCTGCTGCAACCACCATGGATGGCGAGGAAGAAAATAAACTAGTTCGTCGAGCGATTTGAGATATTGCACAGGAAAATGATTGCAATGAGAAAAGGAACAGCAAATCGATGGAGAAAAGGAAAAAAAAAGAGAGACTAGACTATTGAGGAAGGAGCTAGACGACGCAGTAGATAGAAAAAGGAGTGGGCCCGCCTAAGAAAATACGACGGGATAAAAGGAAGTGTAGGAGGGAGGTGGCGATTCGGCTCATAGGTGCATCTGCACCTATTATGTAAATATTTTTCTAGTTTTTTCTCCAAATATCAAAAAATTAAAGAAAAAGAATCGGATGTGCGATAGAACATTATGTGTTAGCACAAATAATGGCGTAGTAAAAAAACATTTTGGTGCTTCCGGATTTGTCTTTTTTGCACTGGTCACAAAAAATATTTTTTCTTCACTTAACTTTATGTTCTAACATAAAATGTCTTGACATATATGCAAAAAATTTACTTTGAATTTTTTGACATTTTCAAAATTGTTTTTTTAGTGGGTGCGTCTGCACCTACTATCCGAAGCGGATTTCTGGTGTAAGAGGGGTACGTACTGTGACGATAGCCGGCGCAACAAGCTGGCCTTGAAAAGTTCATAAAATTCGAAAGCAGAAACATTTTTTAATATGAGATTTTTTCAAAACGAGGGGGTACGTGTTGCAACGAGCCGGCGCAACGAGAGTAAGAGGGGTACGTACTGTGACGATAGCCGGCGCAACAAGCTGGCCTCGAAAAGTTCATACAATTCGAAAGAAGAAACATTTTTTAATATGAGATTTTTTCAAAACGAGGGGGTACGTGTTGCAACGAGCCGGCGCAACGAGGGTACGTGTGTTGCCAATTTTTTACTATGAGAATTTTCTTTAAAAAATTCTGGACTCAAGGAAAACAGGAAAAAGAAAATATACTAGATGCCATGAAATAAACCACTGCCTAGGAGTTCATAGTACATAAGGGAACACTCATTGAGCCAGTTCCATGCACATAAGGATTTTGAATTATAACATTTGGCCATGCCGATAGTTAACAACAACACATGTGTTCTCCATTGGGTAAAGAACGAAAAATAAAATGATATTTTCGGGAGTGGTCTAGGGAATCGAAGATAACCTGTTGTCGAATCAGCGAAATCCCCAACACTTACAATTTCTACAAATGCAGCTAAGACCTACATAAATTCCACAACGAAAACGGACACACAAGTAAGGTAGGGTTAGAGCTTGACAATAATGGAGCCGATTCAAGAGATAGGAGACGAAATACATGTACCTGCTGCAACCACCATGGATGGCGAGGAAGAAAATAAACTAGTTCGTCTAGCGATTTGAGATATTGCACAAGAAAATGATTGCAATGAGAAAAGGAACGGCAAATCGATGGAGAAAAGGAAAAAAAGAGAGACTAGACTACTGAGGAAGGAGCTAGACGAAGCAGTAGATAGAAAAAAGAGTGGGCCCGCCTAAGAAAATACGACGCGATAAAAGGAAGTGTAGGAGGGAGGTGGCGATTCGGCTCATAGGTGCATCTGCACCTATTATGTAAATGTTTTTCTAGTTTTTTCTCCAAATATAAAAAAATTACAGAAAAAGAATTGGATGTACGATAGAACATTATGTGTTAGCACAAATAATGGCATAGTGAAAAAACATTTTGGTGCTTCCGGATTTGTCTTTTTTGCACAGGTCACAAAAAATATTTTTTTTCACTTAACTTTGTGTGCTAACATAAAATGTCTTGACATATATGCGAAATTTTTACTTTGAATTTATGACATTTTCAAAATTGTTTTTTTTAGTGGGTGCGTCTGCACCTACTATCCGAAGCGGATTTCTGGTGTAGGAGGGGTACGTACTGTGACGATAGCCGTTGCAACAAGCTGGTCTCGAAAAGTTCATTAAATTCGAAAGAAGAAACATTTTTTAATATGAGATTTTTTCAAAACGAGGGGGTACGTGTTGCAACGAGCCGGCGCAACGAGGGTACGTGTGTTGCCAATTTTTTACTATGAGAATTTTCTTTAAAAAATTCTGGACTCGAGGAAAACAGGAAAAGGAATGTACTAGATGCCATGAAATAAACCACTGCCTAGGAGTTCATAGTACATAAGGGAACACTCATTGAGCCAGTTCCATGCACATAAGGATTTTGAATTATAACATTTGGCCATGCCGATAGTTAACAACAACACATGTGTTCTCCATTGGGTAAAGAACGAAAAATAAAATGAAATTTTCGGGAGTGGTCTAGGGAATCGAAGATAACCTGTTGTCGAATCAGCGAAATCCCCAACACTTACAATTTCTACAAATGCAGCTAAGACCTACATAAATTCCACAACGAAAACGGACACACAAGTAAGGTAGGGTTAGAGCTTGACAATAATGGAGCCGATTCAAGAGATAGGAGACGAAATACATGTACCTGCTGCAACCACCATGGATGGCGAGGAAGAAAATAAACTAGTTCGTCTAGCGATTTGAGATATTGCACAAGAAAATGATTGCAATGAGAAAAGGAACGGCAAATCGATGGAGAAAAGGAAAAAAAGAGAGACTAGACTACTGAGGAAGGAGCTAGACGAAGCAGTAGATAGAAAAAGAGTGGGCCCGCCTAAGAAAATACGACGCGATAAAAGGAAGTGTAGGAGGGAGGTGGCGATTCGGCTCATAGGTGCATCTGCACCTATTATGTAAATGTTTTTCTAGTTTTTTCTCCAAATATAAAAAAATTACAGAAAAAGAATTGGATGTACGATAGAACATTATGTGTTAGCACAAATAATGGCATAGTGAAAAAACATTTTGGTGCTTCCGGATTTGTCTTTTTTGCACAGGTCACAAAAAATATTTTTTTTCGCTTAACTTTGTGTGCTAACATAAAATGTCTTGACATATATGCGAAATTTTTACTTTGAATTTATGACATTTTCAAAATTGTTTTTTTTAGTGGGTGCGTCTGCACCTACTATCCGAAGCGGATTTCTGGTGTAGGAGGGGTACGTACTGTGACGATAGCCGGCGCAACAAGTTGGTCTCGAAAAGTTCATTAAATTCGAAAGAAGAAACATTTTTTAATATGAGATTTTTTCAAAACGAGGGGGTACGTGTTGCAACGAGCCGGCGCAACGAGGGTACGTGTGTTGCCAATTTTTTACTATGAGAATTTTCTTAAAAAAATTCTGGACTCGAGGAAAACAGGAAAAGGAATATACTAGATGCCATGAAATAAACCACTGCCTAGGAGTTCATAGTACATAAGGGAACACTCATTGAGCCAGTTCCATGCACATAAGGATTTTGAATTATAACATTTAGCCATGCCGATAGTTAACAACAACACATGTGTTCTCCATTGGGTAAAGAACAGAAAATAAAATGAAAGATTTTCGGAAGTGGTCTAGGGAATCGAAGATAACCTGTTGTCGAATCAGCGAAAATCCCCAGCACTTACAATTTCTACAGATGCAGCTAAGACCTACATAAATTCCACAACGAAAACGGACACACAAGTAAGGTAGGGTTAGAGCTTGACAATAATGGAGCCGATTCAAGAGATAGGAGACGAAATACATGTACCTGCAAGGCTGCAACCACCATGGATGGCGAGGAATAAAATAAACTATTTCGTCTAGCGATTTGAGATATTGCACAGGAAAATGATTGCAATGAGAAAAGGAACAGCAAATCGTTGGAGAAAAGGAAAAAAAAAAGAGGGACTAGACTACTGAGGAAGGAGCTAGACAAAGCGGTAGATAGGGCCCGCCTAAGAAAATACGATGGGATAAAAGGAAGTTTAGGAGGGAGGTGGCGATTCGGCTCATAGGTGCATCTGCACCTATTATGTAAATGTTTTTCTAGTTTTTTCTCCAAATATCAAAAAATTACAGAAAAAGAATCGGATGTGCGATAGAACATTATGTGTTAGCACAAATAATGACGTAGTGAAAAAACATTTTGGTGCTTCCGGATTTGTCTTTTTTGCACAGGTCACAAAAAATATTTTTTCTTCACTTAACTTTGTGTGCTAACATAAAATGTCTTGACATATATGCGAAATTTTTACTTTGAATTTTTTAACATTTTCAAAATTGTTTTTTTAGTGGGTGCGGCTGCACCTACTATCGGAAGAGGATTTCTGGTGTAGGAGGGGTACGTACTGTGACGATAGCCGGCGCAACAAGCTGGTCTTGAAAGTTCATAAAATTCGAAAGAAGAAACATTTTTTTAATATGAGATTTTTTCAAAACGAGGGGGTACGTGTTGCAACGAGCCGGCGCAACGTGGGTACGTGTGTTGCCAATTTTTTACTATGAGAATTTTCTTAAAAAATTCTGGACTCGAGGAAAACTGGAAAAGGAAAAAAAAAAAGAGAAGAAAAACATGAAAACGAACAAATTAGCCCAAATGGGTCGGCCGATGTATGAGGTTTGTGTGGGCAAGGTGGTCTTTTAACTCGCAAGGGTGTGACTAAGGTCCGCAACCATGTATGTGGTAAAACTTGTCTAAAAGTCAGGACCCCGTACTACACCATAAGGCAATTGATGGCACCACAATGTATGTGGCTAAACTTATTCATAAGCTGGGACCCACGTGTAAGAGCTGCCACCTCAAAGTATTGTGATAGAAAACCATTTTATATTATTGTGTGCACTAGATAGTACTATTTTAATGCTTATGACCTAGTAAAGTCTATGGGTTACACTTACAAAAATTCCTTATGAACTGAACACGCTCCACTATGTATATGGTCATTTGTAAGGAATAATTTTTGCTTATGGATAAGCTTAGGGACAACATAGTGGATGCCCTAAGTAGTACAGAGCAACTGTATAACGCTTCACGCGTCCGCTACGTGGTGACCCCTCTTGGTTAGGTCAACCCAGCTAGGCTGATGTTTTTGTATTTCCTTTTTTTTGGTTCTTTCTTTCTTTTCTTTTCTTTTTCTTTCGTTGTATTCTTTTTTGTTTTTGCTTTCATTATATGTTCACCTTCTAGTTTCTTTTGCATTTTTCATTCTGTAAAAAAGTTGGGGAAATAGTGATACAAATAAAAAATCGTACAAGGGGAAATGTTCATAAAATAAGAAAAATGTTTGTGTCCCCTAAAATAATACAGTTGTGAGATTTAAAAAGTGTTCATATGTGAGGAAAATACTTTTACGACGTATAAAATTATTGTTGATGTGGTTTTAAAAACTCTTATATATTGTGAAAAATAATTCCTACAATTTGAAAATGTTTAGTGTTAAATGTTTTTTTGCAAGTTAAAACAAAAAATCGTTGCATAGGTTACAATTTTTATAAGCAAGTTAAATCCACAATTATGAAATAATGATATTTTTAAGAAAATGTTCGTATAATTCACAAACCACACTTTTATAAACATTGTTCACAGCTCGAAAAAAATTGCATGATTTAAAATAATTTTTCTTAAGTTAAAATAAAAGTTTTACAAGATTATACAAAATTGTTCGCGAGTTCAAAAAATTCTTCAAGTGATTCAAATGAATCACTTATTATTTCATGAAATAATAAACATTTTTAGTTACACTATAATAAAATTAAAACCATAATAAGGATAGAAAAATAGGAAATGTAAAGAAGATAGAAAAAACGAGAAATATAACATAAAAAAAAACGAAAAAATAAGAATAGAAGAAAAATTAAAATAATAAAACATAAATCAAGAAATTAAATACAAATAAGAATTAAATATTAAAACAGAAATTCATCGAAAAAGAAATTTGAAAGGAAAAATGACGGAAGGACAAAACAGCGAACAAAGGGAAAAATGCATGAAGGCCGCACCTTACCGGGCTGGGCCACCAGTGCGTCAAGTACTATCTGGGCCTTTTGTAACTTGGGCTCGGTCCTCGCTTCAGCCCGTCTACCACCCTCGTAACAGCTAGCACCCTGCGCAGCGCAGTGATCATACGCAATTAAACAAAACCGCGTACAGCTTTCTGCATGAGTTGGCACCCTGCAAATGCATCTCGCGTCTCGCTCACGATTCTTCGCCCCTAACGTCCCCTCGCTTATATAAACCATAGATCTCCAGAGAGATTTCACCAAACCTAGCCTATCGAAACAAGGGTCCAAACTCCAGAGGTGTAAGGTTGTCCGTTGGCAATGGCGCCGCCGCGGGGCACGGGGCGGAGGAAGATCGCGATCCAGCGCCTCGAGCGCGAGGAGGCGCGGCAGGTGAGCTTCTCCAAGCGCCGCACGGGGCTGTTCAACAAGGCCAGGGAGCTGGCGATTATGTGCAACCTCGAGGTGGCCGCCGTCGCCATCTCCCCGAGCGGCACCAAGGCCTTCTCCTTCGGCCACCCATCCGTCGACTCCGTGCTCGAACGCTTCCATCCCTCCAACTATCTGCAGGCGCAGGCCGTGGCGGCGGTGGGCGGCGGGGCCGGCAACCCGAACCAAGCGCTGGCGCAGCTGAACCGGGAGCAGGAGGGGCTGCTCGCGCAGCTGGACGCGGTGAAGGCGCGGATGGACGCCATGAAGGAGGTCTCGGCCAAGGAACGCGCCGAGGGGTGCCAGGCGGCGGCGTGGATTGACACCGAGGTGAGTCAGATGGGGGAGGAAGACCTGGTGGCCTTCGATGCCGCGCTGGCCAAGATGCAAGCCGCCATAGAGGCGCACGCCAACCAGGTGCTCCAGGAGGCGCAGCTCGTTGACCACATGGTGCATGGCGGCGGCGGCTTTGATCTCGGAGTCGGTGGCATCCAGGCGAGCGGCGGGATGGAGATGGTGCAGCAGCAGCAACAGGAGATGGCGATGGTGATGCCGACGCTGACGGGGTTCGCCGCTGGAATGGAGATGGTGCCGATGCCGATGCCGATGCCGATGCCGATGCCTATGCCTATGCAGCAGCAGCAGATGATGGTGCCGATGCAGCCAGGGTTCCCCGCCGGAATGGAGATGGTGGCGAATCAGTGGTTCGGGCCGAACGGCTTCCCGCAGTGAGATCCAGCCCGAAAGCAATTCGAGCTTCATTGATTCTTCGTCCAATGCATGCAGGACGAAGCATTGAGAACTACCTCGACTATGTATCTTTATAGATTGTCTGTCTCGTCTCGCTTTAGTTTACAATAAGCATCGTTCATGTGTTGATATCCATCTATGTGGATGAATGATCCCTACTATGTTTCTCAATTTCATATCTCCTGTTGCGTTGCATCAGCATTGCTCCTGCAACACATTGTAATTCCTCAACTTAGTTGCTCCTACTGTTTTGTATTCGTTGCACCAATATAATGAAGATTCATGCTTTTATTTAGACTCGCACAATAGCGTGGAAAACATTCGTAATCAGATTTGAAGTACGCTGGAAATATTTGTAATCATCCTTTGCAATACCCGATGAGTGACCCGATATATTGATATATCGATGTCCCTACTCCACCCAAAAGTACATCAAATATACTAAGCTAGTCACTGTTTTGCATGTGGGACGAAAAATCATATAAATTTGATTATACATTGACATACAACTCGGATCCTAAGCCAACCGATCGGACAAAACTATAGACTCTACGATACCATTTGCTCCTATGTGTGATGTTCGATTCGGACATGGAGATAAATGATTGTAAGCCATCCAACCGTGAGTCGGTCAACTGTTTGAACATTACCGAGGATCAAAGAGCACTGAAGTGAAGTCTAGATTGCTATACCGGTTGTAATTTTGTACATGAGGAAGTGATTGCAAACACTAAACAACTATATTGTGCATTATTTCTTACTAAATTTAACAAATATATGTATATTGAAAAATTAATCACATATATATTGTCTGTCTGTAGCGGAGCCAGGAATATTGTCGAGCCTGGGTGAGCCATAAGGCAAAGAATAAATACCCTATAATATGAGAGTAGGACACTCTTTATTTCGTTTCTTTGTTGTTTTCTATGTAACGGTATAAAACTATAGTACTTAACATTTCATAAATTCACCTATGGTTTGGAGGGGTTCTATATCTAGTCGACTGAAAATTTGTTATTTATCGACCGCTGGTCCTAAACGTTGATCATCCGTTAATGGGTACCAAAAATTAAAAAACTATGTAATCAACAGAATTTTCACCTTGATAATAGAAAGTATTTGGTGGAAAAGTGAAACTAGATATTCATATACATTTTGAATTATGAAAAAAAATTCATAAATGTACAAATGGGTGAGTAGATAGTTTCAAATTTTAGTCCTTAGACCAAATATTGCATGCACATATGTTTTCATAGAAATAAGTTCGATTAGTGTGGATAGTGATGGGCTGCCGAGTAGAGGTCTAACTTTATTCTAGCATCAAAATTGACAAGCGGAAATTAAGGATGCAAATGAAAGGCTTATTAATGCTCATATTTGTGCTTCTATTGAAGAGCCTCATTTTCATGTTACCGTCTGTGGTGAATCTCGCACGAAGCATCATCATCGGATGTGTCACCTCTCAGCACATAGCTTCTTCCTCCCTATCGTGGATGGTAACTGGAGGTATTAATGAGGCGTTATGGAAATATGAACAGTTCGCAACGCGCATATGGGCGCAATGTCTGGCTACCTAACTTCACAGATGGTTTCCAAGTTTGTGAGCTCAGACATTTTAGTGACCTTTGCTTCTCGGGTTTACCTTTCACACATGACAATAAATTTTTCATATCCTCTCCCGTCACCAGAGATGCAAGCATATAAGGCAAGGACCCGTTGAGCGTCGAGTCTCGGTCGAAGACACTGGAAACAGGGTGCAACGGGGGATAGGGTTGAAACCTAGATCATTGTTCAGATTCCACACTCAACTTGACTTCTTAATTTCTTTCCATAAATTTCTAGTGGTACTTTCTAATTACACTTATATATCCATGGGAGCCTGCCCTCATGCAAAGGATACTAAGCTATGGGTAGAGCTATTTTTTACCAATTTTGTGGGTATTCAGCTACTACCCATGAATTACGGTGGGCCCGACCCTTCATGAAATCCTTGCTTGATTGGGACTGTGATAGTTGATTGTCTCATAAACTTTTCATCTCAATATCTGCACCCTGCATGAGCCTTTTTTTTATTTAAGGACCAGTGTTATAGCATACATCTTTTGAATCTGCACCCCACCTCGAAACGAACATGTTTCAGCTAGGAATGACTAGTTCACAATCTACACCATGCTAAGGGGTGGATCTGAGTTTAGGGCAATAGGGTCATGGCAGCTAGGAATGACTAGTTCACAATCTACGCGGGGAAAAATCGGCCTATTATACGAATATAAAAAAATAGAGTGTCGCGCGGCCGAGTCTGGCCCAACATGGTGTCCTCACGCCAAGCGAGCCAAATAATCAGTTCTCCATTGAAACCCTCTCGCTCGTTCGTTCCGTGGGCCTTCTCTCGAATCCCACGCTCTGCCTCGCTCCATGAGACGCCCTGGAACCCCTACCTATTGCTCCTTGCCAGCTTGTGCGTTGGACTCACTGGCATGACGGAGATCCCCTCGATCCGGTTTGTGTTACTGGGATGGATTTTAGGCCCAATAAAGGTATTGATTTTCTTTGGAAAATTCTTTTCCTTAAACTTTAAATCTTTATTTTAAAATTTTCCTTTATTTGTATATTTTTGCAAATGGTAAGATTGTTTAAAATCAAATTTAACATTTTTTGAAGCAAAAAAACGAGTTGAAATGTTTGAATTTAAAAGTTCATTTTTAAACGGTTTAAAAAAATCAAATTTTATTTAAAAATGGTTAAGATTTTAAAACGTTCATATGTGAAAGAAATCAGCTTTTTAAAAATTGTTGATGTTTTTGAACTATTCATTTTTTTAATTGTTAGATTTTTAAAATGTTCAGATTTAAAAATTCAAAATTAATGAAGTTCGGATTTTAAAAATTATGTGGTATCCGAAATTACAAAAAAAAGTAATGAAACAGCAAAAGAAAAAAGAGAAACTATACGAAAAAACAGACCAAATGCGGCGGCCCATGCGAGAGGATTATGCGGGCGAGTCGCGTGCACCAGCTCGCAATGAGCGAGGTATAGTGCTCGCGTCGCTCGCTGCCAGTCAGTGATCAGCTAGCTGCTTCAATATCATTAACCAAACCGCGTGACAGCCATGCATGTTTTGGCTCTCCACTTTGCGTGAGTTGGCAATTCGAAATTGCTCGTACGATCTTATTCAAGAAAAATTGCTCATGCGACAAAGCATGTACGATTCTCGTCCGACACGAAAGGATCGTACGTGAAAAATTGCAGCGTTCTTGACATTGAATCTCGATTCTTCTCCCACAGGCGCCTGTATAAACTGGGGACAGAGACCTCACCTACCTAGGCCATCGAAACAAACCGGGTTACAATTTTTAGTTTTGTAGGATTAATATCATATTTTCTATAGTAATAATTCTCACTTTTTTGTGTGGATTCTACATAATAATTTTGATTGTGTGCAAACCCAGTTTGTGGAATTTGAAAACTTTAACTGGCTTGTTGTAACAGTCTAGTTGATGGAGATGGATCCTATGTCATTGGAAGATAACATTTGATGGAAGTTCATGCTCCATGGGATTCCGGGAAATTAGCGCTTGGTTATCCTCCGAGGACATCGGCTTGGACAAGCCGAGTTTCAACAAGGGAGGAATGTCATGACCTCGCTTTGGTACCACAAGTTGGGCCATGGTCATGGGCTGGGGACAACGGATTCGGCCCAACCGACCTAGCAAGAGATATCATCGCTACATATACTCGTCAGGAGTCAATGAAGAGATCATTCAGTTGGATCACGAACCTGAAAGGCGACTCTCTTACCCTACCTCTGCTCTGTAACCCTATCCCTTTCTCTTGCCGATCCTACCCCAAATTCCTTGCTAATCCCAGTCTATACTCGGATCTTGTATCCCAGCTACCAAATTGTGATGTATCCTGTGCTGATTAATGGAGGTTCGTAACAGTAGTCGTGCATGGGGTCGCGGCAGTGTGACCATGTCCTTTTCAATTTTTGACCCGAGGCGAATTAAACTAAATTTAGTTATACTAAACTTTTGTACCTTCTTATATTTTTTTATCATATTGTACATTTAACAAATATATATGGTTATACTACTTAAAGCATTGTTTACAATGCAATATTTTTTTTCTCATTTTTCATATTTTATAGTTGCAGTGAATATCGTTGCATACATGTGTGTTGCACAAAAAATTGCTTTGTGATATTATTCTTAAGAATATACAAAAACACCCTTGATGTATAAAAAACACATGTGTACTTGATTTATTAACATTGTACATGCATGAGCCGGACACAAATGGCATAACTGGTGTGGAGCTTAGGATGATGAAGAGAAGTGTGAGGGATGTAGTTATCAGTGATTAAGGGGGGGGGGGGGGGGGGGGAGTGGAGAGAGATCGATAGGGAGTGAGTTTTGTTTTTGTTTTTTTTATATACATGTCCAGACTCTATTGGTCCGATGTAGATATATAATGAGTAGATTCGGCGTTGCACAGAAGAACTTAAAAATAGGTCATATTTGGAAACATATAGGCATACGAAATCCAAATCGACACCATCCTCAGCAAATTATTTGTACAATTCAGATTCTCCATTTCTCTATACATACTCATATACTAGAAACCTCGGCCACGATATTGGTTAGATCATGTGCATTAGTTTATCAAAATAAAGAAAAAAATGTCATATGCATTCGAAACTTCTAGCAAGATATTTAAGGACATTATGATTTATAACATATGTGGAAAATGATATTTCGTTCACCAACTTCATTTCAGCTACCAAATCTTTCTTACTGCATCTGATCCGGCCACAAAGATTCAGCCTTGGCGCCACGCTGGTAGTTGATACGTATACAGGTACCTGAAAAAAATAGGAATGCCAAGATCAGCTGTTATGGTGTTACGTACACGGCGAACTGATACCGACAGCACAGGCGAAGAGAATTATTCAGACAAGCTAATCGTCCTAGCTAGTGCCCGATGAAGAAACATACAGTTTTCCTATGTTCCATAACTAGCTAGCATAATTAGAAGTACACACTCCATCCAAAGGCGTTCGTACAGGGTGGTGTTCCCGACCGGTGAAGTCCTGAAGCCCCCTGTAGTTTTCCCAGGCCCTCTCCCACACAACGGCCTTGTACAGCTTGCTGGCCTCCCCTTCCTTGGCCTCGATGGTCAAGTAGTGCAGGAACCCGGCCACCCCCTGTGGTCTCACCTTCGCCAGCCTCTCTAACTCCACCGCCGCGTTCTGCAAACCAACCGGCGATCAAGGTAGCAGATCGGATCAACGATATCGTACGGCCTTCCTGTTGTGCTCGGCGAGGCGAAGCGTGCGAGCGCGACGGCCGCGGGGTCGTCCTCGTAGCCGGCGGCATCGTGACCACGCCGCAACATCGCGGGACGAGCAGGTCGTCGGCGTGCCGCTTCTCGTCGTCGTCCGCCACGGGATGGCCCAACACAAGCTCGCCGAGCACGGAGCTACTCCACATGATCGCTTGCCTCGGGAGAGTTTTGCAGCGACGACGGGGTCAGGGGTGAAACCGTGATGAGTTACGCTTCTCCCTGGCGTCTCAGACTGCAACGTCGGTCAATCGTCTGACGGGGAACTGGCAACGTGATCTGCAAGACTGCAACACGGCAGGACGCGCTGCAAGATCGCAACCGCCATTTTTTCAGCTCGCCAATGGGCTGCAGATGTAAACAGGCCGGCCTTTGACGTTCGTGCGGTAGGAAATATAGCCACTAGTCATGGTGATAGCTACACACCCTAGTTTGAACGATCCGTATGCGTCACAAAAAAAAAGAATACTCAAGAAAGTGGGGGATGTCAACATTAGAGTTGTTAGGATTATTCAAAAGTATTTTGAAAAAATTTCAAGTCATGTTCCGGGTGTAATGATTATTTTTAAAAGTCAACAAAAAAGTCAATGGAAAAGTCAACCCTACAAAAAGAGGACCAAAAAATATTTTTTTCGAAATTCTGAAACCAGTTTTGTACACCAAAATTCCATACTCTACTACAATATGAATCCAAAACAGGTATGACCAGCCCACTACGAGTCGGAGCCGCTGCGGCCGACCACCGACGAGGAATCGCCGTCGTGCAACACTTCTCCCGGTGCCGATGGTACGAAGCAGAACACAGTTCGATGATAGGAACAACATTTCGCAAAAAAAAAAAAAAAAAAAAAAGATGATAGGAACAACAGAACACAGTTCTACCATGTCGTGTCGCCCGCTCCAGGTGCAACACAGTTTATTAATCTCGCCGTGCCGTTTCAGCAGCGCGAACCGCATCACGTGACGTCGTGACTCGTGAACTCGTGACGCCCTGATAGGATCACGGCCATCCGTCCATGGCTGCAGTCATATCACTACTCCGGGGTTCGCGGCCGGAATGGAGATGATAGAGCAGCCTCAGATGATGATGCCGCCACCGCCGCTGCCGGGGTTTGCCGCCGGAATGGAGACACTGCATACGGAGTTCGGGCATGGCTTCCCCCAGTGAAGACAGGATGAGATCGAACCCGAAACCAATCATAGCTAATCCGAGTCCATTCATTGATTCTTCGGATTCTTGCATGCACGGATATGGACGTGTCTCCGAGTCTCCGTACTCATAAGGAGATCGAACTCTAGATTCGATCATTGCATTTTCTTTTTCATTGCATCTTTTCAGATCGTTTGTCTCGCCTTAATTAATTGGTGATATCCATCGTCTATCTAGATTGTGTAATTCTCCTGTTACGCGGCGCGCGGTGCATCAACATTGATCCTGTTGTAGCCCTGTGCTGCTTTGTACCCATTCGCACGAAATTAATAAAAATTCAAGCCTCGTGTTCACTCTCTCTGGGAATATCTTAAGCTGATACCGGGATGACTCTGCACAGAAATGACGGCCTTTCGTGGCAGACCATTCAAAATAAGCACTCTCCATGTGAATTCTATCAGTGGTTCTCCCCGTGGGAAAAAAGAACGGATAAGTCCGAGCAAATTAAGGGGTCTCCCCGTAGATGTGGAGTAAGAAATTGGATTTCAATTATTCCCATGTTGATGTTCAACAAGAGTGGGACAGCTCACGTCACCGCTTTGTCCACAAAAACACCCTCGCCTTGCACCAACGTTAATGACCTTCATGTACCTTAGGCAAAACATTGTATAATGGACGTTCGCAAAATATCACGAAGAACATTAATACACAGCAAACAATACTCAACTATACATGTTTTATTTTAATTCATGAAAGGACTAGGGTTTATTCATATTCCCAACTAATCTACTCGGGCATGGGGGCAAAAGATGCCATAGGAACAATGCATGTGTATCATGTATGAATGATTAAATGAGTACACAAAGTAATCCACAATAAGGTTTGAGACTACAACGAGATGAATGGAGAATTCGATGGCGGAGGCTTAGATGATGACTATGTTGATGTAGATGTCATGGCTTCCGTGCCCCAAGCTTTGTCTTCTTCTCCCAAGAATGCCATGGTGTTGGAGCTATGAAGATGTAGTGGCGGTGGCGTTGCAGCAGCTCTTCGGGGCAGCGGTTATGGAGGTGGATGATTGGAGGCTAGGGCCTCCCCTCATTAAAAAACATGAAGCAAACATAATGTTGAAAATGACAAAAGTCATCAAAGGGCGCATTTGGACAACACGGTATGAAATCTGTCAAAGTTCAAACTAAGTACAAAACATACATCTAAATATTTTGGCATTGTGAAAATATAGATATTGAAATTCACACAGGCCACGGCAATTACATCTCGATTCTTCTCCCACGTCGCCTATATAAACAGAAGATCCCCAAGCTGTGGACAGAGACTTACTTAGGCTATCCATAAAAAAACATTGTGAAAGTTCAGGGTCCAAAGATGTAAGGGCAGTCCGGTGGCAATGGCGGCGCAGCGGCGGAAGGGCACATGGCGGAAGAAGATCGAGATCCGGTGAATCGAGAGCGAGGAGGCGGCAGGTGTCCTTCTCCAAGCATCTTAGCGAGCTGTTCAGTAAGGCGAGCGAGTTGGCCATCTTGTTTGGTTCACATTTTTAGCTGTTGCCAACGTGTTCGGCCCCTCCAGGGCCCAATGTTGGCATCCCCTATAGCAACATGCAAAATTCATATTACTGTGCGCTATCTTATCTACTCCCTCCGTTTCATAATATAAGATGTTTTAGCCTTTTTCCATATTCATATGCACACATATGTGACACGTTTAAGTGTATGTGTACATACATTCTTTTTAGTATGAATCTAGACATGCATGTGTAACACCTAAAACATCTTAAATTGTGGAACGGAGGGAGTATATATAGAGGGGTGTTCTTAGTATGATTATGTATTAGTGAATGCTCTTTCGTGGTGTGGTACTTTAGCCGCCACATCAGACTCCAAAGATGTAAGGGTAGTCCGGTTGCAATGGCGGTGCAGCGGCGGACGGGCATATGGCAGAAGAAGATCGAGATCCAGGGCATCGATCCCGAGGAGACGTGAAAGGTGTCCTTCTCCAAGCACCGCACCGAGCTGTTCAACAAGGCGAGCGAGTTGGCCATCTTGTGTGGTTCACACTTCTAGTTGTCGCCAACGTGGTTGGCCCCTCCAGGGCCCAGGGCTAGCACCCCCTATGACGACGTGCAAAATTTGTATTACCGTGGGCTTTCTCGCTACGGCCTCTTAAGTTCCTTTCTTTATACTGAAAGTTTTGAAGTTGCACTTGTTTTTTCTTTTGTTTTTGGTTTGTTACGTTCCAGATAGGTATGTAAACATTTCATTTTTTTTTACATACGTGCCTGGATGCACCTAGCGATAATGTGCTTGCATTTTTGTTTTTGGAAATTAGTTTAACAAGAGAAGAGAGGAGAAAAAGAAGCCCAGCCAACCACCCAATAAAAACGAACCCATGCATGCATGCTCTAGTACTTCGTTTCAAGAAGAAAACGGTAGACCCTGCCACGTCGAATTTCCGTTAGCCCTCACAAACAACTTCGACGCCGCATGGTAGGAGTGTCGACCTGCGCGACTTCGGGTCTATGTCAGTTGCCGCGGTTCAGAGACCAGATCTGAAAATAGTTTTGAAAGGAGGTTAAATGTGGGATTAGATCCAGAAAAGCCTTGATATGGCAAAAAAAAAACGTTGACCTATATGAAATTCTTTTTTGGGCTGACTAAGTAGTACCTTGTCCCTTCCTAACTTTGGTTGGACACGGGCTCTAGCCCGTCTAGCACGGGGCCTTGTTACAGCTAGCACTGGCTCAGACTCTGCACCCTACAGTGATAAGTGAGCGCTAATGTGTTATTTAGAGAGATGTAAAAATAAAGAATGCCATGATGTTCATGGACGCAACACATTTCAGGACATGCACGAATGTGACTTGCATTTCGAATCTCATGCACCGAACTGAAGTGTAGCTTACATTTGGCTACTTCTGAGCAGGTCAAGTATGACTTACACGGTTACACCTAGCAAAATGGGCTGCTTGTGCGTAGAATGTAGAGTACATAAGGTACGAGCTCACACGTAAAAACTCACCATCGAGTTCTAGAAATGGCAAAATGGAACTAGGGATTTAATGAAGATTACAAGATAGAAAATGGAAATGCTAGCAGTAAGAGCATCTCCTTCGGAGCTCCGAATAGCGCTCCCAATAGGGTTATTGAAGTGTCGGCACGAAAAGGCCCACCACCGGCCCTCCCAAGAGCGGCGAAGTTGACGGAAGGGGCCAATAGTGCGTCCGGCAACCACCCTTCTCACACCGGTTGTAGGGAGGAAGTGGGAGTGCCGGCAAACACGGCAACGAGTCACGCCGGACCCTGACGGGCTGGACCGGCGCGTCAGTGACGCAAACGAATTCTACTTCACTTCCCCTCGCCCCACCATTTTCCATTCTCCTGCCTGCTACCGCCCCTTCCCACCTTGTTCCTACCCTTCCCACCTTCCGCGCTCCACATTCGCCCACCGTAGCTGCCGCGCCGCTAATGTCTCCCGCCAAGCGTGCTCGTGGTGGCGACGGTGGTGCTCCTCGCAAGTCTCGTGCGCGGCCGGCCGACATGTCGAATAAGGCGTTGACGGTCGAGCGAGCCTGACCATCGAAGAATGACATAAAGGAGCGGCGTCTAAGTGCAACCTCTAGGAAGCTGGATGTCTAGATCATGGCCACGTCGCTTGTGCTCGGCGCGATCCGGGTGCGAGAAAAGGAAGCACTTACGCGCCAGGGGTGCATAGTCTGATACATCCAAAGTGTATCTGTAATTTTTGATTATTCCGTGCTACTTTTATATCATTGCAACATATTTATATCATGATTTAATATCATTTTGTGGCATTTTCATTAGCTAACCTATTAACAAGATGTTCAGTGCCAGTTCCTGTTTTCTATTGTTTTTGTATTTCAGAAAAAATTGTTAAAAAAATATGCTAGGAATTGGACGAGAACTTTCGGACATTTTTTATCGACGGAAATAAGATAGGAGACGAAAGGGAAACACGAGGTTAGACACGAGGGGCCCATGCGGGTGCGAGTCGCGGACCAGGGCTGGGCCACGGGCCCCACTAGTGTGGCCGCCTCGGCTACCCCCTCGGTCGCCTATAAAATCCCTTTAACCCTAAAAGCTACGGGGACAACAATATTTCCACGAAACAGGGATAGAGCCGTGCGTCGTGGAAACTTGATCGGAGGGATTCTGGAGTTCCTTCCCGGCACCCTGCCGGGGGGGGGGGGGGGGGGGGGGGTCATCAACATAGGCCTCTACACCACCCTTGGCGTCTCCACGATGATGCGTGAGTAGTCATCATTGGACTATGGGTCCATGCCAATAGTAGATAATAGTCTCTCCTCCTTATGCCTCAATACCATGTTCTCGTGAGCTGCCTAGCATGATCGTGATCAGTCCGATGTAAATGTTATATATGTGTTTGCTGAGATATGATGAGACTGTTCATGTTATCTTACATATTAGATTGTCTTATTTACATTCCTACATGCTCTCTGATTTATATAATTGTTTGGGCTAAGTAGTTGTGGGAGTATCCAAGGGAGAGTATATGTCCGATGTAAGTTCATGCCTCATTTTATCTCTGGGCTCGAGTGACGAAAACGACTAAGGGTGAGCATGTGTTATTGCTACTAAGGGTAAAACAAAGGTTTTAATATCTACTCCCCATTGATATATAAAAGTTGCTTACATCGTGTATTCAACTTAACGCGATACTCTGTTATTTCGGTAATGTAATTCCTAGAGTGGCAAGCATAGAAGCGCATTCGATGTAGAGTATTAGTTAAAGATGTGGTTCAGTAACGGTCTTTTTATCTTGACGTGATGCCTACATAAATATGTGTCTTGCACATTTTGTCATAATTATCATGATCATAATTCTATCAATTACTCGGCTTTAATCTTTTCACCCAACAATTCTATCTTTTCAAGGAGAGATGCCAGTGGACACTGGTGAAACCATGGCCTTCGGTCCATATTTTTACATTGTTTCCAACCTCATTTATACACCTTTCATCATTGCTTGCTTGTTGGTCCATTTTTGTACTTTTGTTATCTACTATTATCTTCCACATAATACGTTTAATCCTTTGTTTTAGCGAGACGGGAAGATTCACAACCTTCCTAGAACGTCGGGGACAAAGATATTTTTTCTTGCTTGTAGATCCACTTCAACTTTGCTTAGCTTCTCAACCCCTACTCGTTCGATAAACCTTGGTTATTAATCGAGTGAAATTTGCTGTTGCACTACATCACACCTTCCACTTGGGGTTCCCAACAGTCATCAAGATGAAATGAGGACTCACCTTACCGGGCAGGCCCGCTAGCGCGAAAGATGTGAGGTTAGCCCCCTATATGACACGACGCGGGCGTCAAATAGGGTTCGCCAAGTAGTACCTGTTCACTTTGTAATTTGGGCTCGGCCCTGGCTTTGGCCCATCTAGCACGGGGCCTGGGTCAGCCTCTGTAATAGCTAGCACCCTGCGGAGTGATCATACTACATTAAACAAAACCGCGTTACAACTTTTTCCTCCGCACTGTCCGCATGAGTTGGTAATGGCACGGAAATTGCATCTCGCGATCGATTCTTCGCCCCTATCGTCTTGTCTCCTATATAAACCGAGATCCCCATAGAGACCACACCTACCTAGGCCGTCGAAACAAACTCAGAGGGTCCAAACACCAAAGGTGTAAGGTAGTCCGGTACATGGCAATGGTGGCGCAACGGCGGACGGGCACGGGGCAAGTATATAGTACCTGCTTCCTTTGTAACTTGGGCTCGGCCCTGGATTCGGCCCGTCTAGCACAGAGCTTGGGTCCGCCTACGTAACGTAACAGCTAGCATTAGCTCACAATTGCACCCTGCAGTGATCATGCTCTATTAACAACCCCGCGTTACAGCTTTTCGCTCTGCACTCTGCATGAGTTGGCGGTGACACGTCAGTTGCATCTCGCATTCTCGATTCTTCGCCCACGTCTCCTATATAAACCGGAGATCCCAACGTGTATCCTGCATTTTAGATATGCACTGAATGAACACACTAAAGAGACGTAACCAAAAGAGATAATTGTGGAAAAGCGGATCAAGTGAGAACGGAATGCAAAGGTTTTGATTTTTTTTGTTTAATATTCATGGCTCTCTCTTTTTAAATAATTTTGAAGGGAAGTGTTACAAACACATATTCTTCGATAGGGTGAGGTCATGAAAAAAAATCAACTTAACTGAACTGAACTGAGAAAAATACTACTACATGTCATGAAATAAATCACTGGCTAGGAGTTCATAATACATAAGGGAACACCGAGTGTCCGAGTTCCATGCACATAAGGAACCCATGCCGACTGTTTACAACACATTTTAACACATGAGTTCTCCATTGGTAATGAACGGAAAATAAACAGGGAAGATTTCTGGGAGTGGTCTGGGGCATTGAAGATAACCTGTTGTGAAATCAGCGAAATCCCCAAATCTGGTTCTTCACCTACAATGATATCTGCAGACGCAGCTAACGCCTACATAAATTCCAAAACGAACATATATAGTCACACAGCTAAGGTACTTGTTTAATATTCATGGCTCTCTCAGTTGAAATAACTTTGAAAGAAAGTGTTACAAACACATTCTTTGACAGGGTGAGGTCATGACGAAAAATCAGCGCAGCTGAACTGAGAATGATACTAGATGCCATGAAATAAACCACTGCCTAGTACATAAGGGAACACTCATTGAGCCAGTTCCATGCACATAAATATTTTGAATTATAACATTTGGCCATGCCGATAGTTAACAACACATTTTAATTTTAACACATGTATTCTCCATTGGGTAATGAACGAAAAATAAAATGGAAGATTTTCGGGAGTGGTCTAGGGAATCGAAGATAACCTGCCGTCGAATCAGCGAAATCCCCAGCACTTACAATTTCTACAGATGCAGCTAATACCTACATAAATTCCCCAACAAACACGGACACACAACTAAGATAGGGTAAGCTCGACTATAATGGAGCCGATTCAAGAGATAGGAGACGAAATCCCTATACCTGCTACCACGATGGATCACGTGGAAGAAAATATACTAGTTCGTCGAGCGATTTTTGATAATCCTTAGGAAAATGATTGCAATCAGAAGAGGAACGGCAAATCAATGGAGAAAGGGAAAGAAACGGAGAGAAAACTGAGGAAGGAGCTAGACAAAGCAGTAGATAGAAAAAGGAGTGGCCCGGGCCAAGGAAACACGACGGGTACGAGGAAGTGCGGAGGGGGAGTGTTGTGACGCTAGCCGGCGCAATGAACATCAAATAGGAATTGCCAAATTCCAGAACGGCCGTGACAGGAGCGTTGACTCATTGTTAGGCTGCACCCGGCAGTTTTGATGAGCCAAAGGGTGCTGACCTGTAAGCATTTTTTTTGGGCTCACTAAGGGGATTTCCTATGTCTCAGGGCAAATGCTCTCCTCGCTCGCTAAGGGCTCACTAAGGGGATTTCCTATTTTGCTCCGGCCCATTAATAGGTATGATTTACTTCTTAATTGCTTTATTGTTTGTATTATTTTAAATCCAAAATTTGAAATTTTGAACCATTTTCAAATGTGAATTTTTTTGAAAACCTCAACCATTTTAAAAACTGAACATTTTTAAATCTAAACATTTCCAGAAATCTAAGCCATTTTAAAAATTGAACGTTTTTCAAATCTTAACCATTTAAAAAATGAATCAAAATCTGAACCTTTTTCAAAAATATACATTTATCAAAATCTGAACCATTTTCTAATATGAGATTTTTTCAAAACATATTCCAGATATGAACCATTTTTAAAATGATTTTTCAAAATAAGCGAAAATAAAAAAACCAAATACGAAAAAAAAAAAAAAAAAAAGATGTTTTAAACTAAAATAAACGGAAAAAATAAATACACGAAAAAATAAAACAAGAAAGGGAAAATGAAAAAAATTAGAAGAGGAAAAATGAAAACAAAAAAATAGCCCAAATGGGCCGGCACATGTCGCAGATTTGTGTGGGCAAGGTGGTCTTTCAACTCGCAAGGGTGTGACTAAGGGCATCAGCTATGTATGTGGTAAAAGTTGTCCATAAGTCGGGACCCACTTACTACACCATAACGCAATTGATTGCACCATAATGTATAAGAGACTAAGCTTGTCTATAAGCTAGGACCCACGTGTAAGAGCTGATACCTCAAAGTGTTGTGATGGAAATTCATTTTATATTGTTGTGTGCACTAGATAGTACTATTTTAATGCTTATGGACTAGCACATGCTTATGTGTCACGCTTAAGAAAATTTCATCATGGACAAGCTCCACTATGTATATGCTCGTCTATATGGACTAATTTTTTATTTTAAATATATGGATAGAGTTATGGACAACATAGCTGATGCCCTGAGTAGTACGGGAACAACTATATAATGCTTCAAGCGCCCGCTACGTGGTGATGCCTGAAGGCTGCCTCCTGGTTGGCCGACCTAGCTAGGCTGATGCTTTTTTTTTTTTGCTTTTTTTTCTTTTTCTCCCGTTGTTTTTTTTCATCATATTTTTCATTTTTCCTTTTTATGAAAAAGTTGGCGAAAGAGTGATAAAAATTGTACTCGGTGTTTTAATAAAAAAATTACAAAAGAAAAATGTTTGTGCCGTCTAAAATAATGGTTGCGAGGTTTAAAAGGTGTTCATATGTGAGGAGAATATGTGTACGACATATAAAATAATTGTTGACGAGGTTTTAAAACATACTATATATTTTGAAAAAAAAACATGTTTATACTACTTAAAAATTGTTCGCAAGTTGAAACAAAAATCTTTGCATAGGTTACAATAATTGTATGGAAGTTCAATAAAATTAGAAAATACACATATATTTTAGGAAAAATGTTCATAAAATTAAGAAAATCACACTTTTAAAAACATTGTTTGCAAGCTAGAAAAAAATATTTGCACGGGTTATAACAATTGATCATAAGATAAAATAGAATGTTCACACGATTATACCAAATTGTTCGCGATTTCAAAAAATTGTTCACATGATTCAAATGAATCACTTATAATATTCATAATTTTTTTATCGCAATAAAAGAAAGTAAAATGAAAATAAGGAAAGAAAAAAATAGAACATGAAAAAGAAAACTAAAAAATAAGGAGGAAAGAAAAATAGAAAAATGAAAATAAGAAAACATAAAACAAGAAAGTAAATAAAAGAAGAGATGAAGAAATTAAATATTAAAGCAAGAAACCATCGAAAAGATATTTGTTGAAGAATAAAAGGAAATACAAAAACGGAAGAACAAAACATCGAACAAAAAAAAAGCCGGAAGGACTCACTTTGCCGGGCAGGCCCGCCAGCGCGAAAGATGTGTGGGTCGCCTCCTATTTGAAGGCAGCTCCTTTATAACGCTCGTTAGCGGCGGTTCCGTCCCGCGTCGCCTACGCACTTGCTTAAGTTGGCCGGCCCAAGTGGGCCACCTACTGTTTCTGTTTGTTCTTTCATTTTTTTCTATTTCTTTTTTCTTACCATTTTCAAAATCTGAACATTTTCAAAAATGAATAATTTTTTAAATCAGAAACATTTTAAAAATTGGAACATTTTAAATTTAGAACCATCGTCAAAATTGGAACCATTTTCAAAATTTTGTAAGCATTTTTAAAATTTGGAACCCTGGAACCATTTTCAAATTTAGAACCATTTTAAAAATTGGAACCATTTTTTATTTTGGAAACCATTTTAAATTTTAGAACCATTTTCAAAATTTGAAACCAATTTCAAAATTGGAACCATTTTCAATTTTAGAACCATTTTCAAAAATTGAATCATTTACAAAATTGATACAATTTTCAAATTTGGAACCATTTTTAAAATTCGAACCATTTTCAAAAAATTAAAAAGAATGAAAAATAATAAGAAAAAAAGAAAACAAAAACAAAACTGAAAAGAAAAAGAAAAAGAAAAGAAACATAAAAAAAGAGAAAGAAAACAAAGAAGACAAAATACAACATGCCACTATGGGTCGGCCCGCTAGGTCACCCCGCGCTAGCGCCGCTAACGGGCGATATATATAGGAATCGCTCTATTTGAAGTAGCATGGGCGTCAAATAGGGTTCGCCAAATAGTACCTGCTCACTTTGTACCTTGGCTCGGCCCTGGCTTCAGCCCGTCTAGCACTGGGCCTTGGTCAGCCTCCGTAACAGCTCACAATTGCACACTTTTTTCTTCTCCGTAACAGCTCACAATTGGCAGTGATCATACTCCATAATCTCTACTATATAATATAGCTAAAGGTGGTGATGATGGTACGTCGCAAAGAGAGAAAAATCCACCCGATCGGTGCCTTGCATACATGAAAAGAAAAATAACATTTCCATCGGAAAAGGAATCAGGATCGGATCAACACGGGAAAAGAACAATTGCACATGTTCAGACGCGTCGCACCAGCTCCTTGTCCTGCGAGACTCCATGGGCCTCACCGAGAGCAGCGCTAGGAAAAGAGGTCCGGAGAAGAGGCCTAGATGCCAGGAGCCTGCCGATGTCGCTGTTCGACGTAGTCCGCTCAGAGATGCTCCCCATCAGCCATCGTTGCCTGGCGGGGTCACAACCGCACTGGAGGCGTCGGCCCGGACAGGCGCGCATGCAAGAGGTCAGGGAACAGGGCGGCACCCTATAGCTAGGTTGTGTTCGATCGAAAAAAAGCAGTTCAAATACGAATACGAATACAACTCAAATCACCTCCCCAACCGGATCGGCTGTCCCTCCGCATGTCTCTTCAGCGTACACCTCCCTAGCCCGATCAACTATCCCTCCCTCGCACGTTTGTTCCCTGCTTCGTTTCCTGTGGTCTCCATGGGAGGCAACGAGAGAGCCGGCGAGGTCTAGATGGGCACACGGACGAGAGATCAGGGGAGGGAGGCAAGATGGAATAGGCTGCCAGGGGAGGGCTGTTGCTATGACGCTGCGGCAATAGGGTATTGGCATGGCAATGAGATGAGCAGGTTCACGGGGCGCGGTGGATACAGAACATAGTCTAGAGTGCTAGACTAGATGTGGTGGCAGAGAAATATATCATGGTGGAGACGGAGAGAAACATGAGAACGAGACACTAGCTATTAGCACGGCGATGCTAGCCAGGTTGCTTCTTTCGGGAGTGAGATATAACAATATGTGGTGCTATCTAACTATTCTCTATGCTTCACTACACAATTTTTTCTTGCGGTGAGAACATAGTCATGGCCTAAATACTTGATCTTATATTAGTAAGTGCTAGAGATAAAAGGAAACAAGTTTTTATATAAAGAATGGAAAAAATCTTGAGATGTAATATTTTATTATATGACTATGTAAATGATCGCTTTCATAAAGAAATCGGAAAGAATATTTGGGGTAAGAAAAAATTCATCTGATCTATAACATACTTTGTCAACTTTAATTACATGTGCGTTAAAAGTTCGGATTTTTTTTGAGTGCTTAAATTTGCCAATGTTGGATGTTATTGTTCGTCCATCATTCTACATCATAGGTGTTGACTTAATATTACATTTTGATGGTCCAATCTACAACAAATAAACTTTTAAATGATCTTTCACACCCTCTTATGCATGTGCGTACCCACAATTAATATATAATAAATTTGGATTTAGGTTGTATGATTTTGTTATTAAACACATCTATTTGTCCGTAGCAACGCACGGGCACTTAGCTAGTACTCCATAAAAACAAAACCGCGTTACAGCTCTGGCTCTGCACTCCGCATGGGTTGGCAGGCTCACGGCAATTACATCTCGTGGTCGATTCTTCGCCCCTACCGTCCTCTCGCCTATATAAACCGGAGATCCACACCAAGATTTCACCTAACCTAGGCTATCGAAAAAGGGTCCAAACTCCAGAGGTGTACGGTTGTCCGGTCCGGTGACAATGGCGCCGCCACGGGGCACGGGGCGGAAGAAGATCGAGATCCAGCGCCTCGAGCGCGAGGAAGCGCGGCAGGTGAGCTTCTCCAAGCGCCGCACGGGGCTGTTCAACAAGGCCAGGGAACTGGCGATTCTCTGCAACCTCGAGGTGGCCGCCGTCGCCATCTCCCCGAGCGGCACCAAGGCCTTCTCCTTCGGCCACCCCTCCGTCGACTCCGTCCTCGAACACTTCTATCCCTCCAACTATCCGCAGGCGCAGGCCGTGGCGGCGGTGGGCGGCGGCGCCGACGACCCGAACCCGGCGCTGGCGGAGCTGAACCGGAAGCAGGGCGAGCTGCTCGCGCAGCTGGACGCGGAGAAGGCGCGGAGGGACGCCATGAAGGAGGTCTCGGCGAAGGAACGCGCCGAAGGGTGCCAGGCGGCGGCGTGGGTTGACACCGAGGTGAGTCAGATGGGGGAGGAAGACCTGGTGGCCTTCGAGGCCGCGCTGGCGAAGATGCAAGCCGCCATAGAGGCGCACGCCAACCAGGTGCTCCAGGAGGCGCAGCTCGTTGGCCACATGATGCATGGCGACGGCGGCGGCTTTGAGCTCGGAATCGGTGGCACCCAGGCGAGCGGCGGGATGGAGATGATGCAGCACCAACAGGACATGGCGATGGTGATGCCGACGCTGACGGGGTTCGCCGCCGGGATGGAGATGGTGCCGATGCCGATTCCTATGCTGCAGCAGCAGCAGCAGCAGATGGTAGTGCCGACGCCGCCGGGGTTTTCCAGCGGAATGGAGATGATGCCGCATCAGAGGTTCGGGCCGAACGGGTTCCCCCAGTGAGATCGAGCCCGAAAGCAATTCGAGCTTCATTGATTCTTCCATTGCATGCATGGACGAAGCATTGAGAACTACCTCGACTATGTATCTTTTTAGATTGTCTGTCTCGTCTCGCTTTAGTTTACAATAAACATCGTTCATGTAGGTGATATCCATCTATGTGGATGAAGGATGCGTACTATGTTTTTCAATTTCGTATCTCCTGTTGCGTTGCATCGGCGTTGCTCCTGCAACACATTGTATTTCCTCAACTTAGTGGCTCCTACAGTTTTGTATTCGTTGCACCAAGATAATGAAGATTCAGGCTTTTATTTACACTCGCACTATGTCTCGCACAATTGCGCGGAAAACATTCGTAATCAGATTTGAAGTACGCTGTAAATATTTTTAATCATTTTTTGTAATATCCGATGCTCACATATATTGATATATCGATGTCACTATACACCCAGGTACATCAAATATACCAAGCTAGCTAGTCACTATTTTGCATGTGAGACGACAAATCATATTAGATGATACATTTTGACATACAAATCGGATCGTAAGCCAACCGATCGGGCAATTAACTCTCCATTTGCTCCCATGTGATGTTCGATTGGGTAGGCTGGGTCTTTACTCCCCATTTCCGGAAAAAAGAAGAAGAAGAAAAACATGGAAATAAAGACTGTAATAGGCCATCCAGCCGTGAGTCGGTCAGCTGTTTGTACATTACCATGGATCAAAGAACACTGAACTAAAGTCAAGATTGGTAAACCGGTTGTCATTTTGTACATGAGGCAGCAATGCGTTCATATGTTAACAACTATACTGTGTATTATTTCATAGTAAATTTAACAAATATATGGATATTGGAAAATTGATCCCATATAGTGTTCGTCTATGACGGAGATGGAATATTTTCGAGCCTGGGTGAACCATAAGGCAAAGTGCCAAACTTGAAAATTATAGTAATATAATAACTATCCTATGTATAACCATCGGATTTTCCAAACAACACATTCTTTATTTCGATTTTTGTAAATAAAGACTGTAAGCCATCCAACTGCGAGTTGGTCAGCTGTTTGTACATTACCATGGATCAAAGAACACTGAACTAAAGTCTAGATTGGTAAACCGGTTGTCATCTTGAGGCGATGCGTTCATATGTGATTTATATATATTAACGACTATACTATGTGTTATTTCATAGTAAATCTAATAATATATGTATATTGGAAAATTGATCACATATATATTGTCCGTCCGTGGTGGAGTCAGGAATATTTTCGAGCCTGGGTGAGCCATAAGGCAAAGTGCCAAACTTGAAAATTACAGTCAGATAAATAAATATCCTATGCAAGCATCAGAATTGCGAACAGCACATACTTAATTTCGATTTTTGTTGTTTTCACTATAACGCTATAAAATTATACTAAACATTTCATAATTTCATCCAAATTTTGGAGGGATTCTATATCTAGTCAACTGAAATTCTCTTATTTATCGATCAATGGTCCTAAACATTGATCATCTGCTAATGGTTACCAAAAATCAAAAAAATGTAATCAAGAGAATTTGCACCTTGATAGTCAAAAGTCCTTGGTTGGAAATTGAAACTAGATAATCATATAATTTAGAATTGTGAAAATAATTATTTTATAAATGTCTAAATGGGTGAGTAGATAGTTACGAATTTTAGTCCTGTAGACTGAATATTAAGCGCACATATTTTCTATAGTAATAAGTTCGATTTTGTGCAAATCCAATTTGTGGAATTGAAAACTTGAACTAGCTAGTTCTAACAGTTTAGTCGTCGGAGCTGGATTACCACTACGAGCATGTGCAGCATGCAATGAGTGTTTGTGCCAAAAAAAACTACTGTAGCTGCCTGATGAGTGATGAGGCCTCAAATCCGCAAAGCAGACCCCTCGAGTTTATGGATGCATACAGACGCGAGTAGCTTTCCAAGACACAAACGAAACAAGGCAGCTGACTTGGGAGTTCAGGTAGTTGCCCAGGGTCGCCGGGTTGTATAAATGAACTTTGGTTGGTCAATCATGATATACCATATCACCTATTATAAAAAGATGGTGTTTTGACATTATGCACACCCTTTAAAATACAAATTTACCATTAATTTATATTACTTTACATAGAAAGTAATACATATGTCGTGAAGGTACTTTTGCAAGATAAATTTCCAGAAGCCTTATAAATCTCTGACATAATAGTCTTACGCAAAAACGAAATCTAAGTCAGAATAAAGTAAAGAAAGACTATTTCATTCCTTTGCCAATAGATAATAATTTGGACAAAGACATTGTCTTATTGTGAGAGTTTTAACTTTTAAGTGATATTTTGATAGTAAATATAATGACGTTATTTTTACCTTGCATGGTAAATGTACAAATAATAATAATATTAAAATATTAAGGAAATATTCATGGTAAATAAATAATTCTATCATCAAATTACACATATTCTACAGGAATTTTTAATTATTAACGGACAAATTCCAAGAAGTTTGATTACACACAACATATATTAACGGGGCTAGTATTATGTTGAACTGACTTGTTAATATCTATTAGCAGAACACGCCATTGGGTTTCATATGTTATAAGCCAATGTGTATTGGAACTTATTAGTTAAACAGTATGCTGAAGCTTAGAGCCAAATTGTTAATACTAACGGCATAACATATCAGCTAGAGCCTGCTGCTAGAAAGGCGCATTGACCTTGTGTCATGCATAGGCTGCAGGACAAACTAAATCACCCTATAAAAGTAAATAATGTCATGGATATGCCACACCAGCGAGTATAGATGCATACCTCTACAAGCTAGCCTAAGAAGCATGGACTCATGCCCTTGGGTGGTTTGAATAAAATCCGCATAGCTCTGTAAGTACAGCACAATGGTGCAGATATATTGTTGAATTGTAGTGTATTAGGCGGAGCTACATGGTGGCAAGGGGATGCACATACACCAGGATGAAAACAAAATTACCGTGTAATCAAACTATAAAACTAGTGTATGCACTAGTTTAAAACATGATTACTGAACATAGCTTATGAGTAGTAGTGCAGCCGTTCATCTTTTATTTAGCTTTGACCCTATTTATGTAGAACATCGATGCATACATACCTTCACAAATGGACATGGTAAATCATCAGAACAATCTATCACGCCCTAGCTTCGGCTGACGTTGTGATGTTGAGGATGGCAATGATGCGCATGGCCATGCGGGGAAGGAAGGAGTTGATTGAGGGATTAGAGTAAACTCGTCGTGTCTCTTTCAAACAGGTGCAAGCAAAAGAAAAAGTCATATTGTTTCTTCCGAAGGGGTGCAGGAAGAGAAAATTAACCTAACATGTATAGAAAAAATTGTATCAGAACAGATAGGGCAGACATGTTTTTATGTAATGGATAATTTTATTTTACTTAAATATAACTGCTACAGTTTTCAGTATGTTAAATGTTTTGCTTTTTGTGGGAAGTAGCAGGCCCTTGCAAACGCAAGGGCATCAGTTTAGTTTGTCACAAGGGCATCAGTTTAGTTTGTCATCAATATTATGTTACTTATAGTTGTCATATGCAGGTATATTTGCCTCCTACTTACCCTTTAATTGGAAAGTAGCCAACATTTAAGACATGAAAACATTTCTAAAAGTTTTACTCTTGAACCTTTGTTTTTTTAATGATTATGTTCCTAAGTAATAACAAAAGTAAATTATGAACATCTTTATAGCACGAGCAACATGGTTGCCCAATTTATTTATTTAAAAAATATTTACAAGTGTGGTGTACAACCATTAAGATTTGTTCCTTTAGTAATTAGTACTACGAAAATCACAATCAAACATGGATAAGAAGGGGATAGGGGATATCTCCCTGTCTTAACTCGTGGGTAAGACAAAAAAAAACATCCAATAGGATTCACTATACTTGACCGAATACCTCGCCGTGGTAACACATGCCATGATCCATTGTATCTACCGATGAGAAAACACCATTTTATGCATTGTATTTCTCACAAAAAAAAAAGGCCAATCAACTCTATCATAAGTTCTAGATAAATCAAACTTGTATGCACAGAAGAAAGAATTATAGAGATGTACCATGATCTATAAAGTTCAAGATTCAAAGGCCAATAGTGTATTGTCGGTAATCATTCTCCCCCTAAATAAATCCACTTTGATATTCTTAAGTATTTCAACAATCTAGGCTGAATTATATTTACCAAGAAATTTGAAACCACCTTGCAGAGAAAATTACACAACCTAATAGGACGAAAATACTTAAGCTCAATTGGGTTATAAGTCCTTGGACAGAACATGATAGACATCTCATAGTCCTATCCATCATAAACACAGTCGCAAAGAATTGCTTCATCGCTTTAATCACATCACCTTTCATGAACTTCCAGAGTTTTTTTTTGATAAAACATGCACGGAAACCATCCAATCCTGGAGCTTTAAATATAACCCATCTGGAAGAGAGCATCATGTTAAAAATGCTTTTACACAATTGATCATTCATATCAGCAGTAACTTGTTATGGAATAAGAGAGGTTATGATATCACAATTTAGAGACAGAACACGAGTATAGGGGATTTAAAATATGACACGGACATACTCTGCATCTCCGCAGGATCCATATGTATGACTCCCCTTATGTATTGTAGTTAGCAATTTTATTTTTCCGAGCATGCCAAAATGTCTTCTGGTGAAAAAACTTGGTGTTACAATCGCCTTCGTAGCCATAGCATTTCCTCCCTACATAAAGTTTCATTCATCATATCACGTATCTCGAATCTGATCAAGCATTAGTTTCATGAAGGCATTTCAGTTTATCTCGTATCTAGGACAATATCTAATACTAACATTTCTGAACTTTCTTCTCCCCAAGATTCTAACTTACGCATGAGCATCTGGAAAAGCTTGATCGACCCCATGTTAGTAAGTTTCCCAATGCCCCTGCACCCAGTTTCAGTCATTTTTTGATAGTCGGATTCCTCTCACCAAAAAAATTATATTGCATGCATCAATTCTTATGGACCGGCCGCACCTCCTTTGCTATTTTCAAGAAGATACTAAGCTTACAAACGAAGATTCAAAAATATCCCACCAACAATTATTAGCAACATCTCTGTCCAAGCGCACATGTCCACTGGTATTACCTACAAATTTGTTGTCATGTGTGAAAGGTAAACCCGAGAAGCAAAGGTCGTTAGGCTCACAAACTTGCAAACCTGTCCCGGAAGCTAGGCCGCCAGAGATTCTGACCTTAGGTACGTTGAGAAGTGTTCATATTGCCATAATGCCTCATTAAAACCTCCGATTACACCATCCACGGTAGCGAGGAAGAAGCCTTGTGTGCTGGGAGGTGACACCACATCCGATGAGACGATGCTTCGTGCGTGATTCACCACAGACAAAGGTAACTTGAAATAGAGGCTCTTCAGTAGAAGCACAAATATGAGCATCATTAAGCCATTCATGTGTATCCTTAGTTTCCAAATATCAATTGTCATGCCATGCCAGAATAAATCATGTCCTCCACTCAGCCCATCACTATCCACACTGATGACTCCTCGTAGCCCCAAACGGCTATAAAGTCAACGAACATGATCACTCTACACCGAGTTTCACACATGACCACTAGCCAGGAACCATGTGTCTTCTGAAGGATACAAAGATCACATATAGTCGTGGAGTTCCAAATGCTAAGGCAGTTCTAGTCGAAGCAAATCACTGGATCTGGCAGTCACCCGCGAGGGATTTCGCCGATTTCGAAGATGCGCCAGAAATTGAAGCACCATCAGTTATCCTATGTATTTATTTTTATCTTCGACCACTTACTTACCATTTCCCCCTCAGGGCTCCATCAACCACCATTGACGAGAACTAGTTACCGCCAAGGTACCACCTAGGTAGTAAGGTAGCTAGTAATTTAGGTGCTCATAGCATCGATTTCCCATTTTTAACTCTTCAAGGACTCAAAGCGTGATATAGCTGATAGTATTTTGATAGGGTTTTGAGTAAACGGATTAACTTTGCGCATGCTTCTGTGTGTGCTCGCGCGTGTGTGTGATCTAGCTACAATTATATGCTTGCATGTGTTTTATTTTAGTATGTCATTGTTAGTTTCCATTAAACTATAGCTACATCCTTTCACAGAAACTGTAGTGTATGAATTTAGTGCCATGGCTTGTTTTGTTGTACTCACACATACGCATATGTGTGAAAAAATTCTCCAAAAATTTGCTAAAAAGAAGATATGTGTGAAAATATACATGAAAACAAACATAGAAAATTATTACTTGATAAGTACCGATCTAAACATAGATGTGATATGAGTTTGCACTAGTAATCTTGAATGCAATGTGATAGATAAACACATGCATACGAAAGCAGTTTTTTTTTCAAAACGATTGTATGAAAACATACACCCAAAATAATATATGCATGCATTTGTTTGTCTCCGATCATAGAAGATTAGCATGACAACCTCTTTTTACGTCTACAATATTTAGCTAAAAACATAAATGTGAAAAGCGATTGCAATGTTAATGTTGAATGATGTTTAAAATTAGTCCATACTATATAGCCATAGGACATGGATGTTGTTAACACCTAAAGACTTGCTTGAAGCTGAAACTGGAGAAATATTAATTTTAATACCATAAACGCGTAGAATTAGGGTTGCACACAAACAAAGTCAGGTACCAAAAGTATTGTTGCAAAATTAAGTTGAAAAGGCATAGATAGGATTTGCTAGTGCAAAGATAACTTGAAAAGTATTAGCTTAAATTACATCAGCCGTACATGTATGAAGGCGGAAAAGCAGTTTGATGGCGTCATTTGTATGGCAGGGTCATGTTCTACAACTATATTGTGAATTTTACTAATCTAGTGGTTCTCCCAGACGTTGTTGACCAACAAGGCAAAAGGACACTGGCGGGGTTCATGGATGTGCCGCCCAAGATGCCTTGGCCACTGGTGAGGATGTTGACACCAACCACAAAACCCAACGATGGGCAAAATCACCCTCATGTCACCCCTCTTTGGGCATGTTATGGCATGGATTAGTGTACTTCACCAATTCAATCCATGTCAATGATGTGGTACTATCAAAACTACAATGCAAGTTATCTAGACTCGGTTGAAGTAGGAGTCTGATCACATGCTAGAAATATTAAAGGAGATTGTGCATGAGGGCGGCGTTTTGGCTCCCGGGAGCATATGCTCCCGGTATTTTCAAAAAAAATTCAAAATTTGAAAACTCATCAAAAAAATCTGAAAAAAATCATGCACGTACCTGACTACGGTACGCACCACCGTATTTTTTTTCGCGCCGAAATGACATCGTACGCGCCCTGTACAAAAATGACAAATTTCCTGTCAGAAAATGAGATTCAAATTTTGAATTTCTGACAGGAAATTTGTCATTTTTGTACAGGGCGCGTACGATGTCATTTCGGCGCAAAAAAAAATACGGTGGTGTGTACAGTAGTCAGATACGTGCATGATTTGTTTCAGATTTTTTTGATGAGTTTTCAAATTTTGAATTTTTTTTGAAACTACCGGGAGCATATGAGCCCGAGCTCCATTGTGAATTTCCGATTGTGCATGTTATACTAGTGAGATAGTGAATTCCTTTATGCGGCAAATTAGGAGAGACTTGTCAGACTCATGTCTTCTACTATCGATCAATCAAGAAATCGTAGATGTGGAAACCTTCTTCACAAATCACTGCTAAAGAATTGGGATGTCGTGTTTCTCCACCTCGCCTCTTCAAGCTAATTTTGTGATTGCGTAATTTTTTAGACCAATTTCGTTGCTGTAACTTTTTAGTGTCCTTCATTTTCTGGACGCTCCTTCCTTTATTTTCTTTTAACCTTGTAATTAAGCGATGTATGTTGATTTTTTTAAAGTGTGGTTGAGGCTGGCCCTTTGGGTCTACCCTAGATTCCTCCACAAAAATGCATCAAATTTATTCTGCATATCCAATGACATTGTCATACGTGCATCCTCTTTTTGATATTGTCAACAATCCTCGCTTCATTACATTTCTGCTCTTGTCACAAGCTTCTGTCTTTGCAGCACGCAAGGAGTTGATGCGTATATGAGAACCTGAAATATTCGAATGGATGATCAGCTGTTGAGGCGTGTATATTAATGATGAATACTACTACCTCAGTTGTTTAATTTTGAAATATCAAAACGGCTTGTATTCGGGGATAGAGGGATTATATCTAGCTCATACAGTCTTCAAAGAATTGACTTTATATTTTTATCTTTTTAGCTACAAATTAATCCTCACTTAATTCCACATTATTTTATGGTTCATGCAGGTTGTTTTACCTTTATAATTATACTAAACTTTTTTTATTTTTTATTTTTTATTATATTGTGGTTTTAACAAATATGTGTTGTATACTACTTAGAGCATTGTTTACCATGCAATATGTTTTCTCATTTTTTCTGTTATATAGTTACAGTGAGTATCATTTAATATATTTGTGTTGTGCAAAAAATTATTTATGATATATTATCCTTAACAAGATACAAACCACCTTTAATGTAAAAAAACACGCGCCTCCTGGATTTACCAACTTTGTCCATGCATGTGCCGGACACAGATGGCATAATTGGTGTAGTAGTTGGGATGATGGAGGAAGAGAAACAGGAGAGATTTAGTTATCGGTGATTCAGGTGTGAGAGAGATCGATAGGGAGTGTGGTTTTTCTTTGTGTTTTATACATTTTCAAACATGTTCTCTTGAGCCCATATAGATCTACAACGGAAGGGTGGTCATCGCACGGAAGAACTACACTGTGCGCCGTCACACACCGAACCAATCTAGGTTTCACTGAGGCCGGAGGTTTTTGGATCACCCTTCCGTTGTAGATCTATTTGTTATAGGCAATTTCCTGAGTTAAACATGGGACATCTATCTGATGCGCTGAGGCCGGACAAGTTTACCGGTGTGGACTTTAAGAGATGGCAGTACAAGACCACACTGTGGTTGCGATCTCTGAAAGTGTTCGAGGCTAGTGAGGGTTTACCTGAAGGAACTATATCTGACGAGGATCAGAACAAGTTCAAGGAAACCAATACTGCCTTTGTGGGACTCGTTCTGAGTGCTCTTAGCAACAAGCTGTTTGATGTGTACATGCACATTACAGATGCCAAAGAGCTCTGGGAGGCACTGAACGCTAAGTTCGGTGTAGCAGATGCTGGCAGTGAACTGTACATCATGGAGAGCTTCCATGACTTCAGGATGGCTAACAACCGTTCTGTAGTCGAACAGGCTCATGAGATACAGTGCATTGCTAAGGAGCTTGAGCACGCTAAGTGTGCCTTACCTGACAAGTTTGTGGCTGGATGCATTATTGCAAAGTTGCCCTCTTCATGGAGGAACTTCGCCACAACTCTCAAACACAAGAGACAGGAGATATCGGTTGAAAACCTGATAGCGTCTCTTGATGTTGAGGAGAAGGCTCGGGCTAAGGACACTGCTGAGAGAGGTGGTGAAGGTCAGTCTAGCGCCAACATGGTGCAGAAGAACTTTCACCATGGCAAGAGCAAGGCAAAGAGCAAGCCTTCCTTCAACATGCCTACCAAGACTACTTCTTTCAAGAAGAAGAAGAAGATGCTGAACAAATCTGAGCTAAAGTGCTACACTTGTGGAGAGCCCGGACACTTCTCTGTGGACTGCCCAGATCGTGCAGACAAGAAAGGGAAGGCGCCAAAGCATGTCAACGTCGTGACCGCTAGCAATGCTGATGGGTACGGTAATTTACCGATTGTGCTTTCAGTATTTCAATCTCCATGTTGGTGGATTGATACGGGTGCTAATGTTCATGTATGTGCTGACATCTCTATGTTCACTTCTTATCAGGTCGCAGATTCAAGCGTCTTAATGGGGAATGGATCACATGCTTCTGTTCGTGGTGTTGGCACGGTAGATCTGAAGTTTACTTCGGGAAGATCGTGCAGCTGAGGAACGTGCAGCATGTCCCTACTATGAACAAGAATCTTGTTAGCGGCTCCCTTCTATGCAGAGATGGGTTTAAATTAGTCTTGGAGTCCAATAAAGTAGTTGTGTCAAAGTTTGGACAATTTATTGGTAAAGGGTATGAGTGCGGAGGCTTGTTCCGCTTTTCATTATCGGATTTTTGTAATAAGTCAGTAAACCATATTTGTGGCAGTGTGGATTCGGATGCTAATGTTTGGCACTCTCGTTTATGTCATGTTAATTTTGGTTTAATGAGTAGACTTTCCAGTTTGAGTTTAATTCCTACTTTCACCATTGCCAAAGGTTCTAAGTGCCATAGCTGTGTGCAATCTAAGCAACCTCGAAAGCCTCACAAGGCAGCCGAGGAGAGAAACTTGGCACCTCTAGAACTCGTACATTCGGATCTATGTGAGATGAATGGCGTGTTGACAAAAGGTGATAAGAGATATTTCATGACTTTAATCGATGATGCTACTAGGTTCTGTTATGTATATTTGTTGCACACTAAAGATGAAGCTTTAGACTACTTTAAAATTATAAAGCTGAAGTAGAAAATCAATTAGAGAGAAAGATCAAACGTCTTAGGTCAGATCGTGGTGGCGAGTATTTCTCCAACGTATTTGATGAATTCTGTGAGGAACATGGTATTATTCATGAGAGGACGCCTCCCTATTCGCCCCAATCAAACGGGGTTGCCGAGAGGAAAAACCGCACGCTGACCGACTTGGTGAACGCCATGTTGGACACTGCTGGTTTATCTAAGGCATGGTGGGGGGAGGCTTTGTTGACTTCGTGTCATGTCCTGAATAGAGTTCCTAACAAGGATAAAGAGAAGACACCTTACGAGGAGTGGTCTGGGAGAAAACCATCACTTTCTTATTTTCGTACTTGGGGATGTTTGGCGAAAGTCAATGTTCCAATTCCTAAGAAACGAAAACTTGGACCGAAGACAGTGGATTGTGTCTTTCTAGGTTATGCTCAGCGGAGCATTTGCTATAGATTTTTAGTGGTTAAATCTGAGATACCTGATATGCATGTTGATACTATTTTGGAATCTCGTGATGCAACATTTTTTGAGAACACGTTTCCTATGAAGGATATGCATAGCATTGCTAGAATTTCTTCTGAGATATTTGCTGAACCTAGTACATCTGTTGATCATTCTGAACAACCACTTGTTGAGGAAGTCCTTGAGAAGGATGACAATGAATCAGCTCCCAAGAGGAGCAAGAGACAGAGGACTGAAAAATCCTTTGGTGATGATTTCATTGTGTACCTTGTGGACAATACTCCCACGTCCATTGCAGAGGCATTTGCATCTCCTGATGCTGATGACTGGAAAGAAGCTGTCCATAATGAGATGGACTCGATTCTTTCTAATGGAACTTGGGAATTATCTGAACGACCCTACGGCTGCAAACCTGTGGGTTGTAAGTGGGTGTTCAAGAAGAAGCTAAGGCCTGATGGTACTATTGAGAAGTACAAGGCACGGCTTGTGCCAAGGGCTACACCCAGCGTGAAGGCGAAGATTACTTTGACACCTATTCACCTGTTGCTCGACTCACCACCATTCGTGTACTACTTTCCCTGGCTGCCTCCTATGGTCTTATCGTTCATCAAATGGACGTAAAGACAGCTTTCCTTAACGGAGAGTTGGAAGAGGAAATCTATATGGATCAGCCTGATGGGTTTGTAGTAAAAGGTGAAGAGAGAAAGGTGTGCAAATTGTTAAAATCTTTGTATGGGCTGAAGCAAGCACCTAAGCAATGGCATGAGAAGTTTGACAGAACTTTACTTCTGCAGGCTTTGCCATTAATGAGGCTGATAGTGTGTGTATTATCGCCATGGTGGGGGCGATAGTGTTATATTATGCTTGTATGTTGATGACATACTTATTTTCGGTACAAGCATGATAGTGATAAATGAGGTCAAGTCTTTTCTGTCAAAGAGCTTTGATATGAAAGATCTGGGACAAGCTGATGTGATCCTGAACATTAAGTGATTAGGGATGAGAGTGGGATTACGTTAACGCAATCACACTATGTTGAGAAGGTCTTGAGCCGCTTTGGTTATATAGACAGCAAGCCTTCTCCAACACCCTATGATCCCAGTGTGACACTCAGAAAGAACAAAAAGGAAACGAGAGATCAATTAAGATATTCTCAAGTGATCGGTTCACTCATGTACCTTGCGAGCGCGACGAGACCTGATATCTCTTTTGCTGTGAGCAAGTTGAGCAGGTTCATGTCTAACCCGGGTATTGATCATTGGCATGCACTTGAAAGGGTCATGCGCTATCTGAACGGTACAATGAGTTATGGGATTCACTATTCAGGGCACCCTGCGGTGCTTGAGGGATACTGTGATGCGAACTGGATCTCAGATGTTGATGAGCTCTACGCCACAAGTGGATATGCATTTATTCTTGGAGGTGGCGCAGTGTCATGGAGGTCTTGCAAACAGACCATTTTGACGAGGTCAACCATGGAAGCAGAACTTGCTGCTTTAGATACAGCTTCTGTTGAGGCAGAATGGCTGCGTGAGCTCTTGATGGACTTGCCGGTGGTTGAGAAACCATTACCGGCCATCCTTATGAACTGTGACAACCAAACGGTTATCATGAAAGTGAACAGTGCTAAGGATAACGCGAAGTCATCAAGACACGTCAAAAGACGCTTGAAGTCTGTCAGGAAAATGAGAAACTCCGGAGTAATAACTGTTAGTTATATTCAAACAGACAAAAACCTGGCAGATCCCTTTACGAAGGGACTATCACGTAATGTGATAGATAGTGCATCGAGGGAGATGGGGTTGAGACCCGTGAGCGTTACACCATAGTGGTAACCCAACCTATGTGATCGGAGATCCCGTGAATTAGGACCTGGGAAGAACAAGCTAGTGGTTTAACAGAGGAGAGTTATTTTATAACCCTCTCCGTGGGAAGATGCATAACTCTCACATTCTGTAAGGCAGGTTGGCAATATGCCTTAATGTGTTTCTGTTGGCTATTCGTAGCAAAGGTGCTATCCTACAGAGCGACCTTGAAAGAACACACCTATATGAGTCCGACTGTTAAACGTCGCAGTCTATGAGATTTGGGTGATCTCTAGTAAGCTCATGAAGAGACCAGGGAGTATGACGCATATGCTCCACCCGCGGGGTAGGCTACTGGCAGCCACGTACTGGTTATGACTTTGAGTGAAGTCTATTGGCACCAAACTTGCAATTCAAGGTTCGTCCATTGTTCAAGTTGCTGGTAGATGTAGCTTGAAGCTCTAGGCGGAAGTTCAACTTAACAGTCTCTGCTGAAACACTGGTATATAAACAAGAAACGAGGTTTGGCAAAATCTCTAAATGGGAATTTGAGATCTGGTGGGGGATTGTTAGAATTTGGGCCCATTGTGGGCAGCCCAATAAGCAATTCTGAAATCTCAAATTGGCCCATGTGCATGGCAGAATTTTGGAGGTGCAATGTGGTGCTAAAGTTTAGTCCCACATTGCTAGTTGGAGGAGACAAACACCACCTTATAAGGTGGAGTGTTGTACCACTTGGTGTGCTAGTTGAGAACAGAAGGCTCTCTCGTGCGCACTCCTCCTCCTCCTCCGCCGCCGTCCGTCCGTCCGTCTCGTCACGACACGCCGCGGGTTGCGGGAATGAGCCGATGCCTATATTTTTGCTGTTCAGGAAAATCGAGTCGTGTTAGCGTACGTGTACAGCTTAGCCAATTCGGATCGCTACCGGATCGTGGGCTGCTGTAACCGACTCGAACGTGTGCGACGTGGCCGGCCCACGTTGTACCCGTTAGGGTTTCCCGAACCGCACTATATATTGCCTTGCACTACCGTCACACACCGAACCAATCTAGGTTTTGCCAATCTCGTGCCTTGCGCCACCGTAGTCTACTCCATCCCGTGCGCGGCGTGCACCGGCGAACGGGACAGCAGGTCTCCGGAACCACGTGTCCTTGTGATCCTGTACGGGAGAGGGCGAATAAGGTTTTTGGGAAGCGCCCCGCGCGACTGCTTTCAAGTTCTTCATCACGGCTCGACTTCCTGGACGATCTCCGGGTCCGCGGGCGACTCGTCTCCAACGTCGTCTTCTTCGAGCTGCTACGTCGCCGCTCAAGCTGCTGCCGTCGCTGCTCCAACGACTACTTCATCTACAATTGTTCGGTACGTTCGTCACGTTCCGATGGCTGTGTTCGTAGATGTCTTGCTGCTGTTCATGTTAATTAATACGTCTAGTATTTTCGAGATTAACATGTTAGTAGCTCTTGCAATCATGCTTTATATTCTGAAATTAATCATGAAAATTATGCCTAATAATCCAACATATTTCACGTACCAAATCTTGCTTACTACATGTCTACATTCTGATCCAGCCACAAAGCTTCAGCCTTCGCGCCACGCAGGAAGCTGATACGTATACAGATACCTGAAAAAATACGAATGCCAAGATATCAACTACTGTGGTGTGTACGTATACGGCGAACTGATACCAATAGCACAAGCGAAGAGAATTATTCAGAGGAAGTAATCGTCCTAAGCTAGTGTCTACTGAAGACACCTGCAGTTTTCCTCGGTTCCATAGCTAGCTAGCAGGGTAATTAGAAAGGACACTCCGTTCAACAAGTACTAGTACAACGTTTCCGACGTGTCTCCGACCCACTGCACTAGTGCACTCGACCGAGTGGTGCACTGGTGTGCGTAAGGGAGTTTATCTGAAACTCTGAATTTACCTGAGGCGTTCATAGAGCGTGGTGTTCCCGACCGGCTTGAAGTCCGCTGTAGTTCTCCCACGCCCTCTCCCACACAGCGGCCTCGTACAGCTTCCTGGCCTCCCCTTCCTTGGCCTCGATGGTGAAGTAGTGCAACAACCCGGCCATCCCCTGTCGCCTCACCTTCGCCACCCTCTCGAACTCCACCGCCGAGTTCTGCAAACCGATCGGCCGGCCATTTAACGTAACTATTATCCATCTTGGGTCACGCGAGGAGCCATTGAGGAGCACACGTGTAGTAGTAGATCGGATAGATTTATTACGGCGTTCTTGTTGTGCTCGGCGACGGCGAAGCGTGCGAGCGCGACGGCGTCAGGGTCTTCCTCGTAGCCAGGCGGCATGGTTACCACGCCGCCAGACCGCGGGCTGAGGTCGTCGTGGCGCCTCTCGTCCTCGGCTTCGTCCTCCATGGGATGGCCGAACACCAGCTCGGCGAGCTCGCCGAGCAGGGACCTCCTCCACATGATCGTCTGCCTCGATTGAGATGGGACGCGCTTCTCTCTGGGCGTCGCCTTCTGCTCAGACTGCTCGTCGGCCGTCACGCTTAAGTTCCTTCTGATAAACTACGTAATATGGTAGGATTAGGACTCTAATTATAGTCATACACGGTTTGGTCTAAACCGAACCGTCCTTGTAATCTATGTACTATACCTGATATAAATACATGCGCTGCCGGCCCTTGGAGGTACGAGCACTACCCTACAATCAGAACTCTTTTATGGTATCAGAGCGATCAACTCCTGCCGAACAGGTAGTAGCCCGGTCGATGGAGAGGAGCCCTCGCTAGTGGAGCTGGATGCTGTTCCAGGGGATAAAAACTCCAAGTGGGCCGGCTGGAGAGGAGACGGGCCAGCAGGAGTCTGGAGTGGAGACGGGCCAGCTGAAGACGAACCAACACTACGCACAGGAGTAAGATGACCATCCGTGGCCTCATTTGCATGATCATGAACAGCCCCATGCATGCAATCTGAGCGATCGACGTGCAGCTGAGCACTAGAGTTAGCAAGTACAGAATTATCATGAAGAAGTTCAAGTCGAGCACCGCGTGGATTTCCTGCACCATGATTAGTCGAAAGCAAAGGAGTATATGCAGCATCATCAAATTGGTCAGAATTTAATAAAAGTGTGGATGATGTGGGAGGTGTGGAACTTGAAGGAAGTTGAGAAAATGGGAATACATTTTCATCAAACACAACGTCACGAGAAATATAGACACGATTAGTGGGGACATGAAGACATTTATAGCCTTTGTGAAGTGAACTATATCCAAGGAAGACACACTTTTTAGATCGAAACTCAAGTTTATGCTTATTATAGGGGCGAAGATGTGGCCAGCAAGCACATCCAAAAACTTTAAAGAATGTGTAATCAGGGACTTCTCCTAAGAGACGTTCAAGAGGAGTTTGCATGGAAATAACACGACTAGGAAGTCGATTAATAAGAAAACATGCAGTAGAGAAAGCATCACTCCAAAAACGATAAGGAACGGAAGCATGTGCAAGTAGAGTCAAGCCAGTTTCAACTATGTGACGATGTTTTCGTTCAGCAGTGCCATTTTGTTGATGAGTATGGGGACAGGAAACTCGATGAGAGATACCAATATCCAAGAAAAATTTATTCAACCTATGATACTCACCACCCCAGTCGGTTTGAACATGCAATATTTTTTTATTCAGGAGACGTTCAACATGTTGCTGAAACTGGAGAAATATTCGGAACACATCAGATTTATGTTTGAGGAGATAAAGCCACGTAAACCGACTATAGGCATCAATAAAACTCACATAATACTCATGTCCGCTAACAGAGGTTTGGGCGGGTCCCCATACATCAGAATAAATAATTTCAAGTGGCGAAGTGGTAACGTGAGTAGAAAGAGAAAATGGCAATTGATGACTCTTGCCTTGTTGACAAGCATCACAAATTACATCTTTATTAGCTGACTCGGATGGAAGTTCATGACGGTGTAAAATATGCTGGACAATTTGGGTAGCTGGATGACCTAGGCGTGAGTGCCACCTCTCACGCGACACCTTAGTACTACTGAAAACTTGCTTGAATGAGGAAGACACATCAAGATTATAGAGACCTGCACGACATTCCCCTCTAAGAAGAACTTCCCTCGTATCCCGATTTTTAACAAAAAAATGACAAGGGTGAAATTCAAAGAACACGTTATTATCGGTGGCAAATTTCTTGACTGACATGAGATTACGTGTGACGGAAGGAACACATAGAACATTCTTAAGATGTAAAGGATGTGATGGAGTAGAAAGTGTGGATTGACCAATATGAGTAATGCGCATACCTGCTCCATTGGCTGTATGAACGTGGTCTTTTCCGTGGTATTGTTCCTTCATGTGGAGCTTATCAAGTTCATTTGTGAGATGATCCGTAGCCCCAGTGTCAGCGTACCAGGTGGAATCAACAGGGTAGGGCGCTGATGTGGAACCATGTGTAACGGAGAACGCTGCGACTTGACGGTCCATGTACCGGCCATCATTGCTCGCACCGAGGAAATCACGCTTAAAGCGATTGAAGCAGCACGAAGCAACATGCCCCACCTTCTCACATATCTGACAGATGGGACGATTGCCACCACCACGGCTCGCAGGGGGAGTATGATCACGACCTGAACCTTGTAATGGCGGTGGTGCATGGAAGTTGGACAGCTTGTTGTAGTAGGCCGGTTTTCCTTGAGCATGAGGATCCATGCGGTATTGTTGCTGGTAAGGCGCTAACTTGTAGGGTGGAGGTCGGCTACCGCCGAAACTCATCACGCCTGAACTTGCCGACGCGCTGGAGTTGAGAAAGCTCGAGGTAGACGAGCTGAAAGCACCGGAGGTAGCGCTCGCGGTTGCCGGATTAGGGTAAAACGCACGGATGGCGACGCTGGTTGTAGCCGACGAAGTAGTCATCGGGGATCAGGAGAGCGGAAGCTAGAGTTTAGGAGCCATCGGCTCTGATGACTCTTGCCTTGTTGACAAGCATCACAAATTACATCTTTATTAGCTGACTCGGATGGAAGTTCATGACGGTGTAAAATATGCTGGACAATTTGGGTAGCTGGATGACCTAGGCGTGAGTGCCACCTCTCACGCGACACCTTAGTACTACTGAAAACTTGCTTGAATGAGGAAGACACATCAAGATTATAGAGACCTGCATGACATCCCCCTCTAAGAAGAACTTCCCTCGTATCCCGATTTTTAACAAAAAATGACAAGGGTGAAATTCAAAGAACACGTTATTATCGGTGGCAAATTTCTTGACTGACATGAGATTACGTGTGACGGAAGGAACACATAGAACATTCTTAAGATGTAAAGGATGTGATGGAGTAGAAAGTGTGGATTGACCAATATGAGTAATGCGCATACCTGCTCCATTGGCTGTATGAACGTGGTCTTTTCCTTGGTATTGAGGTACGTAAATTGGATCATGGTAGTCTGCTTTTGAATCAACGTGAGTATGCTTGCGAACTACTTAGACGTGCTGGTCTTCTCAAGAGCAGCCCGGTCTCTACACCTATGACTTCTTCAGATAAACTTTCTGCTCTTGATGGTACTTTACTTGATGCTACGGAATCTACTCGATATCGTAGTGTTGTAGGAGGTCTTCAATACCTCACTATGACTCGTCCTGATTTGGCATTTGCGGTGAACAAGGTTTGCCAATATTTACATGCTCCCCGGTGTACTCATTGGACCGTTGTCAAGCGGATCTTGCGTTAAGTCAAAGAAACTTCTTCCCATGGTTTGGTATTGCGACCTGCGTTGAAGTCTCCTGATCTTCTGTCTGCATTTTCTGATGCTGATTGGGCTGGTAATTCTGATGACAGACGATCAACGGGGGGATATGCTATCTTTTATGGTGGTAATTTAATTGCTTGGAGTGCTAAGAAACAAGCTACAGTCTCTCGTTCTAGCACCGAGTCTGAGTACAAAACACTTGCTAATGCCACGGCAGAACTTATTTGGGTACAAGCTTTACTTGGTGAACTTGGGGTTACACAAAGTCGTCCTCCTATACTTTGGTGTGACAATATTGGAGCAACATACCTATCCGCTAATCCAGTATTTCATGCTCGTACAAAACACATTGAGGTGGATTTTCATTTTGTTCGAGAGAGAGTTGCTCAGAAGTTGCTTCAAATCAAGTTCATCTCTTCTAAGGATCAGTTGGCTGATATCTTCACAAAACCTCTACCGCTACCGATGTTTCAAGCTTGTAAGAACAATCTCAATCTTCGTGGACCAGTTGAGATTGAGGGAGGGTGATAAACTACGTAATATGGTAGGATTAGGACTCTAATTATAGTCATACACGGTTTGGTCTAAACCGAACCGTCCTTGTAATCTATGTACTATACCTGATATAAATACATGAGCTGCCGGCCCTTGGAGGTACGAGCACTACCCTACAATCAGAACTCTTTTACCTTCCGGTGTGGAATTTTCGACCTGATCCGCGAGACTGCAACGGCACGTACAAACACATGGAAGGCTGAATTGCAAAAATTGCGAAAGTAAAAATTATCACGAAGTACAAAACTTCTGAAGTACAAAGTACAACAAACCGGAAGTACAGAAACAAAGAAACCCGAAGTACAAATACACGCTCGCTCGGAGTACAAACCTATACTGAAATTCTGAAGTACAAGTACGGTGAAAACCGAAATACAGCTATTCAACTTTTGGAAGTATAAAGCAAAAGTTTGTCAAAACCTATCAACATGGGATTTAGTATTAAATATCTCTACGCGAGGCGCTCGAAGTGAAAACGGTTCGTAATTTGGACAGATGGTTCTTAAGATATTTTATTTTTAATCTTCGATTTAGAAAAATAAAAGGACAAACTTTACTCCCACCTCTCCCGTGACACCTCCCAATTTGCTCCTCATTGTAACATTTGGCAGACAAGCATGTCTACAACAAGAAGGGTCAGCCTTGTACGGCAACACGATTAAAATTGGTCATATTTGAGCATGTATAGGGACAAAAAATATTTTGACTGGTATCCCAATGAGCCAAGGGATACCCATGATATTGAGCTTCCTGGCGGATGAAATCCAAATCGACACCCTCATTGTAAATTATTTATATAACTCAGAATTATTCGTTTCTTTATACATACTCAAATACTAGAAACCTCAGCCACTATATTAGATCATATGCATTCAAAATTTCAACCAAGATATTTAAGGATACTATAATATATGTGGACACTCATTTATAGACTATAATTCATGCGAGTTTCATAGGTTAATCTATAAAGGCATGTGTTTTTCTGTTCTTTTACTCTCACTTAAAGAGATTCGGTTCAAATAATGATCCTTTCAAGGAGCAATGTATCGAAAAATACTCAAGTAACTTTTGCTAGAAGATTGATATATATTTAATGTGATCTTTTAATCAATGATAGACATATAATTTTATAACAAAGAAATCACGTATTAATATTTAGCAACTTTGTTTGTTATTTCTTATGCTAACTAAGGAAAAAAATATTGGCCAAAATGCCAAAAACAAACTATTGGCTGAGAAGTTGATTATAAAATGTAAAAAGGTTTAATGCAAAAAAGTTTTAATATAAATACTATTTAGTTCAACTTGTGAGTTGGACATTAGCATAAAATTTCAGAAACAAAATAGATTCAGAGGCAGTATCGTTTGTTAGCTTTTCTTCCCGCCGGAGGATGCAAACGGGGTTGCGCAATTCGATCACCCACAATGATCACCCACACTGCCCTTGACAACCGTCTTCATACAATGATGTTGCTTTGTGTTTAATTTTGGATTATGTTTTGTTATTGGGGTGGCACATTTGAGTTACACCTATGATGATCCGATAGAGATAGTAAATGAATGTTTTCTCACTATATGTTTTGTTGTTGGATTCTGCAATCTTTTTCTTGGCTCAACAAATTGTATGTTTTGTTTCAGTTTTCTCTTTTCAACTCTGACATATTAGTACTTTCTGTTGAACATGCTTCATGCATGTTTTGTTTCCATAAGGAAGGTGCTCTGGCCAAAAGCGAGGAAACGAATGGCGATGGACATGGTCACCCAAGACCAAGGTCACCCCTCTTTGGTCCACCGCGTAATAACTAGTACATCCTAGTATCCTTTCCCCAACTCAATCCGTTTCAATGGTGTTCTGGATTAGGTTATTACGAAAAGTATAGTGCAGATTATCTAGACTTGACGAAAGTTGGTATCCGATTGGAAGCAAGCCAATACGAAAGGGGACTTTCCAGGATATGTCAGTGAGACAGGGCATTCTTTTATGGAGGAAATTAGGAGAGGCTTTGTAAGACTCGTATATGCTATTATCAGGTATTTATCATGTACCTACTATGAAGTGAAATTAATCTGCTATTATCAGGTACTTATATCATGTACTTACTATCAAGAGTAATTAATCTACATGCATGCCACAGTTTGAGAACTAACAATTCTTGCTTACTATTATCAGGTACTTGACGAAATAGGCCGTAGCCCCGCTATATAAATATAGCAACCAACCGATACAACCGACAAACATGAAGTGCTGGGGCGGCAGCACACAAGCACCCAAAGACAAGAAAAGAGAAAATAAAAAGGAGACATAGGCGGATTGACTAAGACGGTGACCCACAATCGCTGCACCCTCTCCGAAGAAGAACCACCACGCTCCTAGCTAGCACAAATCGACGAGTACCAAGCAGCACCTTCAAGAAGGAAAGCCACGCTGCTGCCCGGACCAACAGGTCCTAGGGTTTCCCCCGGCACAGGGAAGCGGACGAAGGTAGCCACGACGCCCTTCAGGAAGGAAGATGCCACCCGAGGTGGCACCGCGCCGGTGTCAGACGAACCGACAAGGATTTCTCCCGAGAAACCCCATCCACAACCCGGTCGATCCGTAGCACAGGAGCCCCGCGAGGACGAGCCTCGACACCAGCAAACTAGCCGCCCACCACCATGCGCCAACGAATCCGAAGCCACCGCCGTCGTCTCACCGAAGTAGCCGTCACGAGGTCTGCAAGACGGAGGTGAGGAGTATGACCCGGGGTCAGCAGTACCGCAGCCGAGCGGGAGGGAACAACCTCCACCGCCAAAGACGGTAGTCGACCGGACGCGGCAGCAGAGCACACCAGTCTCTGTCAGGTCCGGCCGAGCCCAGCGGGCCCGTGAAGCTCGCCGTCGCGCTGCAACAAGGTCGGCCGCCGTCGCCGCTGCACCTGCATCATCCACCTCCCCTTCATCTGCAAAACGCACCGCAGGTCAAGCCGGCCCGCCCTGACCCAGATGGGGCCCGCCGGGCCCAGATCTGGGCCGCATGGGCCGGTCGGAGATCTCCGCTGCACGTCGTCGCCCGCAGCAAGCTCGCGTCGCCGCCGTTCTGCTACCCCCGGCCGGAGCCGGGCCGTCGCCGCCCGAGGTGCACCGCCACCGGAGGAGAGCCGCCCCGCGAGACCTCCAACGTGCGCGGGGAGAAGACAACCGCCGCCGCCGGCCACGCCCGAGCAGGGCTCGGCGGCGCACGCCAACGGCGGCGGGAGGACAGAAGCGAGGAGAGGCTACGGGCGCAGGAAGCTGGGGAGCCGCGCCGGCCGCCGCGGGGGCGACGCGGGCGCGGCGAGGGAAGGGGAGGAGGAGGGAAGGGGGCGGCGGGGCCAGCCGACGGCGCGGGTGCGGGAGCTCTCTAACTGTATCCATTATCAGGTACTTAAGAAAAATGATATTTGTTTCATCAACTTCATTTTACCAACCAAGTGAAATTAATCTGCATCCATGCCGCTGTTTGCAAGCTAACAGATCTTGCTTACTACCTTCTGCCCCAGACACAGAGCTTCAGCCTTGGCGCCACGCAGGAAGCTGATACGTATACAGGTACCTGAAAAGTACGAATGCCAAGATCAGCAGCTGTTGTGGTGTGTCCGTATACGGCTAACTGATACCAATAGCACAAGCGAAGAGAATTTATTCAGACGAAGCAATCGTCCTAGCTAGCTAGTGTGTAATGGAGAAACCTACAGTTTTGTTCTGGCCAGCTAGTTTCTAATCTGGAACTCTGCAATACCTGAGGCGTTGGTACAGGGTGGTGTTCCCGACCGGCTTGAAGTCCTGAAGCCCCCGGTAGTCCTCCCACGCCCTCTCCCACACAACGGCCTCGTACAGCTTCCTTGCCTCCCCTTCCTTGGCCTGGATGGTGCCACCCCACCAAACTGCACCCAACAAGACGGTGTGAGCCGCCTCGCATGGAGTTTTCCACGCGGGCGCGGGCGTATGTACGGGTCAACTTGGTCGGGTCGCACTCGTAGGTAGGTTAGGTCAGGTCGGGTTTGGCATGTGGGCACAAGACCGTTCGTTTTGACTCGTTATTACGCACCAACACGGGCAAGCAACTACGACGCGGTCCCCAACTCCCGATCTCGTTGCTACAATAATCGTACTTGGCTCCCTCCCGTCGGGCGCAGAGCAGGCGATTTTACTTCCTTTTGAGTTGAGGGGAATATACTTTGGTCCCGTAGCTAGTGGTAAATGGTGGACTACGTAGTTAAATAGCTGCCGACGTCGGCAGGCAGGCGGCACATCGTCCTCTGTTCTACAGTATACACTACTCCCCGGAGTATCTATCTACGGAATAAAATCCAAGGAGTAGCTAGGTCACTGTGCATAGGCGCTGTCAGGCTATCAGCTCTTTTGTGCGTTTCCTGGAAACCCGTCAAAGTGCGATGCTTTTCTTCTCTCCTTTTCTCCGATGAAATTGCAGGGCTTTCTGCCGGGTCTCCAGGCTCAAGTTCCGGGTGTATTTCGTCACTCTGCTCGTACTTCATTCGGGCTTCTTTTTCTTTTTTGCCGATTTTGTTTCGTGTAGTATACTGCAAGTGGATAGGACAATATCAAGGTTGGCGTGTATTCAGATAGATATATACGGTCTCCGACTCTGCAGTATAGTATAATACAGAGAGAGATACGCTGGAACTCTTGCGTCTTAACGGTGACCATGGACGATGAAGTGGGCCAAACATGTGAGCGACGACTGTCGCACTGTGTTGGTAGGGAGATCCAGTTAGGCCTAATAGTAAACACTCTCTTCTGTTTATTTCATCATCCAATAATTGGGACTTGCGAGTACTCTTCCACGACGAATTATTGATAGTAGTCCACGTCCTTGTCACTCGCTTGCTAGGTCCAAAGGCCCTGCGCTTTCAGACTCTTTTGACGTATTCCGGACAGTATTAATCATGGAAAAAAAATAGCGCGCTATATCGTCGCTAATAGCACGCTATAGCGTTTTCAGAATTGTCTCGCTAAATAAATCATGTACAATCTCTCGCTAATAGCACGCTATGGCGCGATATAGCATGCTAATAGCGTATTTTTAGTCCGACGCTATTTTCTTGTAACACGCTATTTTTTTCCTTGATATTAATTCATCCAATCAAAACGGCACGAAAAAATATCCAGAGATCGGCCGACTGGCCGACGCGCCATCGCCTCCTCAACTATTCAACGTGCAAACATTGTGGTACTACTGGTTACAACTACACGTACTCCTTTTAGAAGAACGCTGACGAAGGTGACGTGACATGTAACTAAAGCGTAAGATTTTGTACCAATATCCACTTAAATGTAGACCAAAGGAAAAATCTATTAAGTTGGAGTTAAGGGAATTTCCTTAACATGTAGAGTAGCTCATATGCAAGAAAAAATGGTTCCCAAACCAAAAGGTCTATAGTTCAAGATCCGACCAACTCGGCACAAATAAGAATGTGCACTATTCTCCATCAGTTTTGGAGTTTTGGTTGAGCCGACTACACGGCCAAGGTGATATTAACAAAAATGTCCACTATTCTCTATTAGTTTGGACATTTGAATGAAGTGGTACGGTTGCTGAATCCAATTCAACAATATGTACCACCTCATCGGTTGTTGCAAAGTACCGTCGTCTCCAATGGTGCCAACTCGGAGGGTCGCTATTGCATGACAATTTCGTCCTCGTTGTTCTTCTTCATATTCCTTCATTCTTCGAAGTCCCTCAATGTGATCATTTTTTATTCTCATTATTACCTTGCGGCTTTCATGTTAAGACGCACAAGAATCGCAAAAAAAATGGTTGTAGACTTCACAAGGTTACTTTGAGTGCATCTCATCCAAGATAAGGACATGTTTGGATAAAAGAAATTTCAAAGAAATTTTAGCTAATTATGTTCCTTAGTACACTTTCCTATAGAGCATGTTTGATTTGTAGCACATCATTTTTAGTTGTGTAAACCGTCGGATTTTCATATGTTGCTCGAGATATGCATCCTATAGCTGAACAATAAAATCCCACATTCCACTTAGAAAACATAGCTTAATATCTGTTTTCATGTAGAAATCATTCGTTAGGTCATCCATTTGGCGGAGAAAAAATTACTTAGTAATTATTGTCAATGAGGTATTCATCTTTATTTCGAAGGGATCAACTGTCAAACCATAGAAATATAAACCAATTGGGCAAGAATTTAATTTTCCCTATATAATTAAGCATTTAAGTCTTTCATTTCTTGTGTTACACATAGATAAATTAAAATTTAGCACGACACAACCAATATCACTCCTTCCTGCCTCGCATGGGCCCATGATAGCATAAAGAGAATCGTTAATGTGCAATTGTCTGGAAATTCCTCAAAATTTGAAGAATCAACTAAGGTCTTAAATTTGTTTTGAGATTAGAGAGGATGGTATTACTATGAGCATGTAAAGGCAGACAACATCAATTTCATCATACATAGAGTCATAGTACAGATGCTCTAATTGATAAAAGGCATGGTTGATGTACCCATTTAATCTTAAAGGTCCATGTACAAGAACTTACAGAAGAGCATCTCTAGGGTGAACCACCATCTTACTCCCATATCTGAGTTTGAAGAGAAGTGCAAAAAGAGACACTCCAACAAATATGTGGCATATACATGGTTCTAACCAGCCCATGTAACCTGCTCGGGACCCTCATATTCTTGGTTGCTTGGGATTCCATATCTTTGGATTTAATTATTACAATTGGATGTGCACCACAAAAATATATTATAATTTTATGTTGATCCATGTAATTTTGTGCTAATTCATGACAATAGGAGCTAATCATAGTTGTGTACTAATCCATGCAAGTTGATCCTATTCCTTTCACATCAAATGTAGATCTAGATTTCCTCTCTCTTTTCCCTCAAAGATATGCAAGAATCATGAGAGGAATTGAGAGAGAGGCAAGCTTTGCAAGGTCAACAATGGTGGGGGAGAGAGAGAGAAAAATGTGCTAGGCAAAGCTTGCTGGCTGGAGGAAGGTGGAGGGGTAAATACCCCTCCCAGAAAAATAGCCGTTGCAGACAGGGGAGTCGGATATTCCGATATAAGTCAGGACCGAATAATCCGACTGAGTCGGATAATCCGAGTCGACTTGGACCGGATATTCCAAAAAACTTCGGTACACATTGCTTTTAAAGTCCTTAGCCGAAAACGAGCAATCCTTGAGAATCGGATATTCCGAGTCAGCATGGGCCGGATAATCCGATTCCCCTGCTTGGGCAAAACAGACAGAAACAGCAAAACCTGAAATGCAATAACTTTCTCGTTCGAACTCCAAAACAGGTGAAACCAATTTTGTTGGAAAGGTAACGACAAGATGGGAAGGTGTGGAACTTTCCTCACGGATAAACCGATAATATTTCCAACCCGAAAATGCAACAAGTTTTCCATACGAAATCCGTTTTCGGAGAACTTGGGCTTGTCATGAAGATCACAACAAGCACCAAAACCCAACAAGGAGAAAAACCAAGTATGAACCAAGAAAGATGATATGCATATGAAATCTGTTTTTGATGAACTAGAGCTTGGTATGGAGATGAACACAATCTCTAAATTCATGGATAAAAGCCAAATAAGAACCAAGAAAGATGATATGCCAAGTATGCAAAGGTTTGAACTCTCCACAAAGATGCGATCAAGTTACTCACTTGAGAGCCCCTCTTGATAGTACGCCGTCTATCCTATAACCCGGTCTCCCACTAACACCACGAGACCGGTAAAATAGAAACCCTATCAAGAACATACCTTTGCCTTGCGCATTCCACTTGAGCTAGATGATGACGATCTTGACTCCCTCAAGTTGGAACACCTTTCTTGATTGTGCTTGCTAGCAAATGCTTGATGAAGACCTCTCCAAATACTCCCCCATACACCATGATGGGAGAGCCTTGCTAAGCTCCGTCTTCATGAATCCACTTGCACTTCATCTTCTTATCTTGATATATATGATGGCTTGGAGATAACATGAAAGTTCACTCAATCTTCTTTTCCAAGCCATTCTTGCAATAAGCTCAACTCTTCACATGACCATTCTTCATATAATCCCTTGGATAGAACCTTGGCCATCATGTAATATTCTAGAGTCCAACACATGAACTCCAATCTTTTTCTATGGACAAGATCTACAAGAATATCTCAATACAAACATTAGTCCATAAGGATTGTCATTAATTACCAAAACCACACATGGGGCAACACATGCATTTTCAAAATATTGTTTGTTACATGATATTCATTTAGTAGAAGGGAAAGCGATTGAAAATGTCCCGTCTTAAAGATACATGGAGAGTGTTTTGGGGCTCGGCTTCCCTAAAGCTCACAAATATTCCATGTTTGAACTTTGGTTCAAGTGACTCCATCAAGATTTACCTCACTTTGTGGATGCTGTTCTAGCTATTTATAATATGTTGATGGCACAGTTTTTCTACCGGAGATACCCTGGAAAATGCTAGAGAACTTAAATACACTTTATTTGATTTCAAAATATTTATAATATAAAAACGAACTTTCACAAAATGAAATTTGTTGCATTGGGTAAGCTAATTCAACTATGGAGGATTGCAATGTAGTTTCACTTGCAGGGTGGGCAAGCTTCCTTTTACTTATCTAGAGACTTATAAATGCACGTCGAAAACTAGCAGATGAGAAAATTCAAGGTTCTAGTTATTTGTGGGAGAGTTGTGTTGCAAATTTGTCTATAAGCAATGTTTTCTTTATAAATGCTTTCCATTCTAAAATCTCCAAAGGAGCCATGAAAAGATTTTATTATCCCATGTCAAGAATGTTGTGAAGGAAAATAATGGTATAAAATACATTTAGTAAACTAGTCAACAGTCAGCTTGCCAAAAGATTGTGGGGGTCTAGGAATCTTGGATTCGAAGACACATTGAATCAAAGGGTTTTTGTGCAATTATGGAAGCTGGAAAATACATGTGAGACTTGGCAGGATATTTTGAAGAGGAAGTGTTTGCATAAACATGTGATGTACCGGATTATGAAAGGGACATATGGATATCACTTATGGCAAAGTTTAATGGGACTAAATGCTTTCTTTCAGTTATTTGCATTAGGGGTTATTGGAGATGGGATAAATTTCTTTTTTGGAAAATGTGTGATTGTTGATATTACTATAGTAGAATGTTTTCCGAGGATGTAAAACGTCACTCACACCAAGCAACTTACGGTTCAGAACGTTGCTGGAAGAGACAACTTAACAATGGGAGAGATCGAGAGAGTTGTTAGATGAAATATAGATTAGTGATGAAGAAGATAAAATGAAGTTGAAGTTAGATAACAAAAGACAATTCTCTTTTAGGTCCTTGTATTTGCAATTGAGATTTTCTATTGTGGCTTTATTACAAGAAGATCTGGAAAATACGAGCTCTCGAATTAGAATTTTCTTGGTTGCTGCCAAAGATAATTTAATTAAGACGTGGTTGAGTAAGAATGATCAATGTCAATTGTGTCCCCAAAATAATTTTGTTTGGCTATTATCCAGCTAAACTAATCTGGCAGGTTGTACTGTATGCTTTTATCCATATGATGTCTCCTAATAGTGCCAAAGAAGATTTGAAGACGACGTCAAGATGGTGATGCATATTCAAGACAACGCGGATGGCGCCAACGACAATAAAGATCATGGGAAGTGTTTGATCTGGAACATTTTTTACGGGAAAAAAAGCCTTGAATGGCATGGAAGCATGTATTACTTCAACGACGAGAGTACAATTACAAGCAAAACTCTAAATATGAAGAAAATTACATATTGGTCCTCACACTTTGCAAACAAACTCTCGAAGAGAGAAACAAGACTACAATCAAGGGATTCGTCTTCACTGCACCTCGATGTCGACCTCAAGACATAAGCACCGGTAACACCTACGGGGACGCAACCATTTGGAGTGAGGCCAACGATGACCCCCACATCAAGGTCCAAGATCCTCCGCTGGAGCCTAGAGGAAGAAGATGACCATGCTATACGAGCAACCGAGCACAGAGCGGCTCCCATGGCCATGGATAGCATCTGCAAACGAGGCCTCCGCTGATGAACTCCGCCCTCTTGTTCACGGAAACTTTTGGTTAGAAGCTTTTTGCTCTTTGGCGACGATGTTGTCTGCTCTGCATTTCACACAACTATAACAATCTAGAAAGAAAGTAGTAGAAGTGAAAAGTAGTAACCCTATGTTCTTAGCTTTGTAAGAACTTCATTAGCGAAATGGGGGTTGCCAAAAAAAAATCTCAACCAATATTTTCATTGGTTGGAGTATGAAGTGTACTCTAGAAAGTAAAGAAGACCCTTCTAGCTGTAAAAGGGTACGGAGACCCTTCTCGTCCAAGTGATCGAACGATTCCTCTACTTGTCCCTGACGCCAAATTTCTCTAATTTGCAACTTATTACCATACTGTCAGGGCTCGTTGACCATGTCGCGCAAATGGGAGTCAGAAACGCATCCCGTATAACAAATTTATGGAAAAAAAGAACGCATCCCGTTACAGTTCACGTGGCCATTTAAACCTCTACGTCAACGTCACAGTGGATTTGATTTAGTTCAAAATTTACTATACTCGAGACGAGAAGAACTGCAAACCCCAAAAGAAAAAAAAATGGAAAGACGAGTCAAAGTGCTCCCATCTCCACGTGGGCAGCGCACCGAGTCCAAGCTCACCTAAACCCCCCGCCAGCACAACACAACCTTAACCCATCCCCACCTCCTCTGTCCCCAAATCCTCAGATCCGCCTCCTCCTCCCTCTCGAGTCCACCCCTCCACCGCGTCTCCTCCCCCGCCCCGCCCCCCGATCCAGATCCACCGCCACCGCAGCATCAACCAACCATGGCCGGCGGCGGCGGCGCCGGCGGCTTATCGGAGTCGGTGCTCCGCAAGGTGCTGCTCTCCTACTGCTACGTGGGCGTCTGGATCTTCCTCTCCTTCGCCGTCATCGTCTACAACAAGTACATCCTCGACCCCAAGATGTACAACTGGCCCTTCCCCATCTCGCTCACCATGATCCACATGACCTTCTGCTCCTCGCTCGCCGTCTTCCTCGTGCGCGTGCTCCGCGTCGTCGAGCCGCCCTCCTCGCCGGCCATGACCTCCTCGCTCTACACCTCCTCCGTCGTCCCCATCGGCGCGCTCTACGCCATGTCGCTCTGGTTCTCCAACTCCGCATACATCTACCTCTCCGTCTCCTTCATCCAGATGCTCAAGGCGCTCATGCCCGTCGCCGTCTACTCCATCGGCGTCCTCTTCAAGAAGGAGACCTTCAGGTCCGCCTCCATGCTCAACATGCTCTCCATCTCCTTCGGGGTCGCCATCGCCGCCTACGGCGAGGCCAGGTTCGACGTCCGCGGCGTCGCGCTGCAGCTCGCCGCCGTCGCCTTCGAGGCCACCAGGCTCGTGCTCATCCAGATCCTCCTCACCTCCAAGGGCATCTCGCTCAACCCCATCACCTCGCTATACTACGTCGCGCCGTGCTGCCTCTGCTTCCTCTTCGTGCCGTGGATCTTCGTCGAGCTGCCCAGGCTGCGTGCGATTGGGTCTTTCCAGCCCGACTTCTTCATCTTCGGCACCAACTCCCTCTGCGCCTTCGCGCTCAACCTCGCCGTCTTCCTGCTCGTCGGCAAGACATCCGCGCTCACCATGAATGTCGCCGGGGTTGTCAAGGACTGGCTGTTGATTGCCTTCTCCTGGTCCGTCATCCGGGACACCGTCACCCCCATCAACCTCTTCGGTTACGGGATCGCCTTCCTAGGCGTCGGCTACTACAACCACATCAAGCTGCAGGCGCTCAAGGCCAAGGAGGCGCAGAAGAAGAACGCCCAGGCTGATGAGGAGGCTGGCTCGCTCTTGCAGGAGCGCGATATCCACAGCGATCGCAAGAGCGACAACCAAGCATAATATAGTGAGCTTCACGTCATGGGATCCTGGCATGCCCACATTGGTTGGTTCTAAATCCATTCCTGCTTTGTCAATTGCATGCACAATACTCCTTTGTTACTCCTTTATTTAGCTTGAATTGTACTAGTAGACGACGAATATTAAAGTTTGAGAAATGTACTTATTATTTTGCCATTGAAAGATGAAAATTGTAATCCCACATCATGTGTGTTCTTTGTATAAGTAGAGAAGTAGTAAAGATCAATCGAGATGCGTTTGCACAATCAAATTGGTACTTTTTGTGTGTGCGTGTGAACTATCATGTAGATCTACATGCTTCAGTTAGTCAATTGTCTTCTTTCAGATTATGTAATGATAGCAGGGAAACCATGAAAATACTTCTTGGCAAGCTGGAAATTGTGATGTACTTTGCCCACATTCTCTTTGTTTAAGTATGCAAGTGTTAAATATCTCTGGGGACGCTTTTGCACAATTAAGTTGCTGATGTTTCTACTTTTTTGGTGTATACTATCATATAGACCTACATGCTTTAGTTAGTCAATTGCCTTCTTTTCTTTCAGAATATGTAATGTTATCAGAGAAACCATGAAAGTACTGAAAACATGATTGTTTCTTCAGCATGTACTATCTTCCTGATTTTGACTATGATCGATGTTCGACAGGGAATCTGGTGCAAAGTGCAAGGACTATAGTTTGGTCTAGAGTTGCTATCAAAGGAGGTGGATGCCGGTTCCGGTTTACCTTTTTAACTTTAGTTGAGCCTGAGGAGCAAATCAAGAGAATCTATTGGTCTAGGAAATACTTGCCATTGAACCTGCTTCCGGAGGGCTAGGAGAAACACTTATATCACCCTGTCATTTATTTTTGTGTTTTTGTTCCATCGAAGGGCGGCCTTGCTTCTCCTCTCGCTCATTGCCTATTTATTTGTTCAAGTAGCCTAGGTAAAAATGTACTGCACACTGGTATTATCATATAATGAGCTTACTGTAAACTATTCAATAGTTTTGCCTTTTATCTGCTTAACTGTGTGATTATGCATTGACTTTTTTCACGGGCGATTGAATCTTTGCTTCGTCATTTTAGACCTGATGGCATGAGAATTTATTTACATGTTGATGTAGCTAGATTCAGGTGATATTTGGTTGTTGGTAGTTTCAGTTGCATAGCTATACATTCAGGTTTCAGAACCATGACATGAGAAAGTACTACTACTCAACATCTGCATTTGTGCATGTTTTTGCATGACTCCAGGCTCTCTGTGTAGCAGTTTGCTGCTATTCAGGATTATGTCATGGAATTGGGGAACCCCCCTTGACATTTAATTTGCTTGTTGGAGAGGAAGCATTGATCAGCGTATCAGTTTATTTGCCCCCACCACTAACAGTGGAACTGTGTTGGTAAGCTGTTATGGCAGCTGAACTGGAGTGTCCTTAAACCGGTCGTGGGGCTGTATGGTATACCTAACAATCCTAGCTGAACTTAAGGTCTGATGGTAAGTAGGGTTTCCTGTCTTCATAAATGTGGCCTGAAACTCCTGGTCCCGGTCGATCTTCACTAATAGGTTAGCTGAGTCTATGTTAGCTAGCCGTATTAAACTGATCCAATGCCAAAGCTGAAGGCAACATAAATGTTTGTTTTCGAGGGATAATCATATACCTGCACACTCAAGAGTCAAGACATGTTTTCCCTGGAGTTTTACCATGAATTCTTGGAAGCATGTCTGTTGTGAACGTAGTGCTGGGGCATGATTGTGGGGAAACTGCACGATAGTTTCTTACTTGCTCAGTACTGGTTTGAACCGCTCCTGGTCATCTGAAATAGCAAAGCCGCTAAACTAGCAAGGAAAAGTGATGACTTAGCTGGTACTTTTTCTAACCCAAGCGGAGCACTATGTGCTCATTAGATTATATAGACTGTCCAGATTTCAGGAAGCAATATGTTAGTACCAGAAATTTGGGAGATGCGTTTGCGTTCGAGCACTATCAACAAAGCTGGGACATTGTCATGGATCTGTAAACTCTGGGTCCTGAGATTGCTTACGACCAAATGGCTGCCACTTTTCGGTGCATGCGACACCCCGCAACAGGTTGTTTATGGGCGACACTACGCAATCCTTGCTGTTTCTGTCGTTCTTGTAGTGATACAGCTCCTGTGGGCATGAGCGTTGTGAGGACCATGTCCGGAGCTAGTGTGTGGGCTACCATATCACTTCGAATGCAAGGCTAAGTTAAACCCTTGTCTCGCTTCTTCTTGTTGCAAATTCAGTGCTATAAAGACAGTCTAAGGTATCTAGATATGCAGTTCCTTGTGCTGTATACGCTTTATAGATATCTATGGTAGAACACTTTGCAGCCTGGCATTATACTGTAGGTGCTCGGGGACCAATTTTACAAACAGAATGAAGACATCTATCAATATATCAAACCTGACCCGTTTAGGGCTTCCCTTGACCCCTCCACGTCACCCCCATTTCTGTGCCATCCGATCGCTCGAATCGACGGCCAGGAGACCGCCACGGCGCCCCCCATCGCGCGGCACTGTAGTTGCTACATAGATGCACTTCAGCAGTGCCAGCGCCTCTCCGCGCCGTCAATCCTTAATCCAACGGTCCCGCATTCGTTCCCGTGGTCGTTTTACAAAAAAGAACCTGCACTGTCCAGAAACTGCTCTGTAGTCCACACTTTCCAACTACAAAGGATCCGTATGAAATTTCCAGAAACCTCAAGGACCCCGCTGCAAAACTTCACGCACACACCCCCTTTCTTTCCTTCTCTCTCTCTCCCGTGCGACTCGGCCGCCGCCGCCGATGCCGATGCGCATCGCCACCGTTCTACTCCTCCTCTGGACAAACTATGCACACGGAGATCTCCGCCGTCCTGTCATCTTCATCTTCACCCAGCCTCGCACGTCGGGACGCCCGGAGAGCAACGGAATCGACGTCGTCGTCGTCGCAGGTCGTCACCGCCGGCGACTCCGGCAACCATACGGTCCTGCGCGCCGCCCACTCGACTCCCTTGCACCTCCTCGCGCGGCTCTGCACAGACCCAGGCCCCCACGCGCGCAGCGCGGCTGCGGCCGCCGCCGGCGCGCATGACGGCACCGCTAACGTCACGGCGGGCCCACATGGCAGGAATTTTACAATTTCCACTTAAAACAAAAAAATATGACATGTGGGTCCCCCCTGTCAGTTTTAGAATAATAATTACAAAAAAAATGCTGGAAAATGAAAAAAAACAAATCTTTTAACCTGTAGTTCAGAAAAATATAAATAATATACCAAAATTTGTAGAAAAATGTAATGTGTCTATTTATATCAATTCCATTCATGGTTGAATAACTTTAAAAAAAATTACAACTAACACAATTCCATGCATGGTTTTCACTTCATTAATAATTATTGAGACATAGTTATTCCAACCTTATTTCCCAAATAAATATAATTGAATCAAAGAGCAAAATTTAAAATAGGATAATTTCTATATAATAGTTAATCACATAATAAAATGCTAGAAATTGCAAAATTCATAACTTTTAAACTGTTATTCATGAAAATGTAAAAAAAAAATCAAACTCTCCACATAGAAATTGTGTAAAATAATAATAATAATAATAATACACCGATCTCTACCGTGATAATTTTCAAACAATAAATTCATAACTTTTAATCTGTTATTCATGAAAGATACAAATAATATAACAATAAATTTCAAATTTAACAAATTTTCACACCCTTTGCACAGAAATTGTATAAAAAAACAATAATAATGATAGACCAAGATAATTTCCAGATAGTACTTAATCACATAATAAAATACTGGAAATTACAAAGTTCATAACTTTCAATCTGTTATTCATGAAAATGCAAATAACATGCCAAAAAAATTAAATTTAACAAATTTTCAAACTCTTCACAGAAAAATTGTATAATAATAATAATAATTTGCTTAAATAATGCATTATCTCTAATTGCTAACTCAAATTGAACATTTTAATTTGGTACTTATTTAAATGCAATCTAAATGAACTGATTATAATTTCAGAACGCAAATCAATAAATGTTCATTTCCACTCAGTATGGACATACATTAAATATTAACGGAAAAAAAAGAAATTTGTCAGTTCAATTCGCTATATATTTGAAGATACTCCACACGGAAAAATCCAAGAAATTTCAACATTTCGAATCCTAACGGGTAAAAAATTATGCTCACTACAACTCTTTTCCATTTTATGCTCATTTTAATTGAGTCAACCTAACAAAGGAGTCCAAGGAAATTATACATATAATATTTATTTTCTTTTAACTATTCATCAAACAATTTATTTCACCTCTACAAACTATAAGTCATTCATGATGAAAAATGTTCGATGAAAGCCTTACAAAACTTCAAGAAAAATTTATTCCTTTTTTGGGCGACATATTTTTTTTGTAATCTAAAAATAATTTGCTTTCATGCTACTTATATGATGTTAACCTACTCAGATCTTATGCTTCATAACTTTATTACAATTTCCTTCTAACTGTAAATGTATAGATTTATTGATGCTTAGGAAATGTTCAATTTAATCCAATCAACTTCCAGAAAAAATTAATTCATTTTCCATTCTATGTTTATTTTGTAAGATGTAAGATGCTAAATTTTTTTTTTACCTTATTGGACACTAAAATATTTCTGTTCACACCTTATGCAAGCTGCTTATATCAAAGTTCCCTCTTGATTTCTTTATATGAAATTTCTCTTACTGTTAACACTTTACATAGGTTAACAAAAGTTTATCACAGAAGGTCTAAATTCAGTTACTCTTTCTAATCCAACTCCGACAGTGCTTTAAGACCTAAGCTGACTGTAGCGAACAATTTTTTTTACGGATACATCTCAATACAATTAATTTATCATATCATCCATACTAAATGCAGTGCACTGACGTCGTATGTTGATTACTCTTTTCCTTTTCTGATGTTTAGTTTTTATCGATAGAATACAAATCCAAAATTGGTTCTGATAACACCAAAGATCCATATTTCGCTGTCAACGAACAACCAGAAAAATATATCAACATGATCACAAAAATACATGCTAACTAAATATGACATACGATCAAGAATCCAGACTTAAATATTTTTAAAATTCAATTGCCTTTCAAATCTGAGCATTAACAAACAGAAAAATATATCAACATAACCACAAAAATAAAAACTGACTGTCTACAACATATGATCAAAAATCAAATTTGAATATTTTGAAGATTTAAATATCCTTCAAACCTGAATATTTTAAAATTTTAAACGCTTTTCAAATCTGATCATTTTACTAACGTGAAAAGAAATCAAATCTAAAAAACTTCCCAATTTGACCATTTTCTGAAATCTGGACAATTTTTAAACATAGCCTCTATTTGCATTTCAATAATTTCAAATTTCCATACTTTTTAAGTAAGGACATTTCCAAATTTTAATTTTACCACACGAGCGTGGCGGTGTCGCCGCGCAAAATTTTCCTAGTACCACCATAATTTCACAACCCTAATCGGGCAACACGACACAGAACGAACAGACGAGTAAAATCCATGGGCAACAAAATTTTATATCTTGGCGAGCATTTGTGTCGCAGCTTCACGCTCTTTGCTGGCAGAGTTATGTTATTCATGTTTACCACTGCTCCCCGTATGATTGATTATACACCAGGCGTAGTGGCGTACGATGCTATGGCCGAACGGTACCATGGCTTGTTAGCTACCGGTACCTCGGCCTACTGACTGAAGCGATGTTGCAGGATTCAGAGGCACCCCTGCTGTTAATTGGAGGATGGAGGTTAGGGAATTTAGAGCTAATTTTACTGAATAAATCTGGACAAATGGGCGGACGGTGTCTACGAGACCTGCATCATGGATTCATACACGTCTAGGCCCCTTGATTCAAAAGAATATGGTAAGATTTTTGGAGGATTGATTCTTATAGGAAATTTTCCTATTGAGCTTTTCATTCATATGATCCAATCCTATAGGAATTATTCCCATATGAATCTTGTAGTACAATTCCTATAGGAAAAAAACATGAGCTCCAACCTTTTGGAAAAATTCCTTCACAAATCAAAGACAATCTCTATTCTCATATGATTTAATTAGACATGTCACTCCAATCTTTTAAATTTCCTATTGCTACACTTTTCCTATTCTATGAATCAAAGGAGTCCTCAAACGGAAAAACCGAATGTCCAGATTTTTTTTTTAGAAAAGGAGAAGCCCCAGCCTCTGCATTAAAGTGATGCATGTGGCTCTTATTAAATTATTAAAGTTCAGATCTTATTACAAGCAGATTACATCATGGGCCGCACAAAGTTGCAGCATGAATCAACCATCTAAAAAAAAGTGACAACACTAATTGAGTCTGCATCAACATGTTATTCTCCGCTCAGAACGCCAGCTGTACTGGTTGTATAAATCCCGCGCGATCAATTCTAGCTGGTTGCACTCAAAATCCATTGCGCCGCGCTTCTCCGTTGACTGTAGGAAGGACCACATACGGATCCAGTGGGTAGCCATCGGAATAACCTGCATAAAAGTTGTAGTTTTTGCTCTGTTAAAAATATAATCATTGCGTATGTTCCAGATGGCCAAAGTAAAGTGCGAACTCCAACTCAGATTTGAGCTTTATCGTTTTTATGAACACCCCCAGCCAATTACCGAATGTCCAGATTGCAAGGACCTTACCACTCTTATCTGAATCTCACGAGAGTGCAGACTTCTACGGTGCCCGTGACAGCCAAGCAGTACGATACCGCGGCGCATCACAGGTTTTTCTTCATGCGATTAACAACGGCAGTTCTACCTCTGAGCATTTTTTTCAGAGTCACTGCAGTACATGGTACTAGAACCGTAGAAGACGGGCGTACCATGGGCGGGCAATTCTGGTGTCAAGAGCCACAGAAGATGTCACCGACACGGCAGCTAGCGGCCTAGCGGGAGGTATACAGATCAAATCGATGCCCGAAGCCTGGGGCTCTATAAATCAAGTCCGAATTGCGCATACATACGGGGTGAACGCGGCGCTCTTATCTGAAACTCTGAATTTTCGCAACGAGAATGCAGGAGGCGCGACAGCCCAGCAGATCCATATGCAGTGCTATAAAGACAGTATATGGCATCAACATATGCAGTTCCTTGTGCATATGTATCTAATACATATGTAGTTCCAACGTGTACCCTTGTCGCTCTCCTTGTTGTCACAAACTCAGTGCTATAAAGACAGTGTACTGTATCTAAATATGCAGATTCTTGTGCGTTTTCTGAGAAAAGGCTATATTATGGTGGAGCGATGTTGCGGAATTCAGACACACTGCGTTGAGCGCAGCCGAGAATTAAAACCCGAACTCTTGAGAGAAGGCCATCACGAGAATTCAAAAGAGAATGACATTGTTCACGAGAATTCAGAAGAAAGCTAGGGGTTCATCGACCCAATTACAATAGCTAACTCACTGAATTGCGGCCAGGAATCTTCACAAATGATAAGACGGTGTGCACTACTCGATCGGATCGAGTTTCCCTGCAGCTTTGGTTCTCTCCTGTCTGAAACTCTGAATTATAAACCGACGAGTGGCGTGTGCAAATCGAGCACTCTTGTCTGAAACTCTGAATCTCGCAAGAGTGCACGTTCATCCTCCTAGCCTAAGCCTGCCCTCTCTGTGCTCCGTGGTAGCCAAGTGGTACGGTTCCACGTAACCACGGTGCCTCAGTTCTTCATCACAGGTTTCCCATGAGCGGCAGCTAGCGGAAGGCATGGAGAACAAAGCGATGCGCCCATGACGTTGTCAGACCGGAATTCAGACATCGCGTTGCATCACTCGACCGAAATGTAGGCAGAGATATCCAAGACGCTGTCCGGATCCGCCCCTGCCGTATGCAGACGGTGGAGCGCGGCGCTCTTATCTGAAACTCTGAATTTCAGGACGAGAATGCAGCACTGTACCACGCCACCGCAATGCATCGATGATCGATCAACCAACACATTCTGAATTTCTGATCCCCGCCTCTTGCACTATTTATCTCTAGCAGAACCGCAAAACGCGAACCCGCAAAACAGTTTTACAGATCGCGCAACTCGTGTTTTTTTGCTCGAAACGCGGCGCTGCTTTGCGGTATCTGCTCCGCCGCGCCGCGTTTCGAAACTGCATATGCAAAACATGAAGTACACATGAATGTCATAAAAATAGAATGATAAATAAATTAGACCTAAATTATAAAGATTCATATTACAATAGTAGGATATTATGAATCCTCATAAATAGTTTATTACAATAAAAGTTTGAATCACACGAATTAAACAATAATTCAATACAAGATGTTGTAGAATAACAATATTGTTTGAATCAAACATGGCTCAAATGAACTAAAAAATAGCTACTGCCCATGCAGCTGCCAAATGTGTTCAACCAGGTCTAGCTGCAGCTGGTTGTGTGCCTCCTTGTCCTCTATCTCACGGTAAGTCTGCAGAAAAGTTTCGACGCGATCAGGGTTTCTAGCTGGCTTCACACGGCTACCAACATTGTCATAGGACAACTCCAAGCCCAAGCCTCTTTCATCCTCTATGATCATGTTGTGAAGAATCACACAACAAGTCATGATGTTTTTGAGAGTTTTCTTGTCCCAAAAACGAGCTGGTCCTCGAACTATGGCAAACCTAGATTGCAAGACACCAAATGCCCTCTCTATATCCTTTCGGCATGCCTCTTGAGCCTTTGCAAATTCAGCTTGCTTCTTGTCTCTTGGATTTGAGATGGTCTTCACGAATGTAGTCCAAGTTGGGTAAATACCATCGGCAAGATAGTAACCCTTTGTGTACTCATGCCCATTAACCGTGAAGTTACAAGCCGGAGCATCACCACTTGCTAGCCTACGGAGGAGATGAGACCTTTGCAACACGTTGATATCATTACATGTGCCCGACAAACCAAAGAAGTAATGCCAAATCCATAGATCCTCGGACGCAACGGCCTCAAGCACAATTGTTGCATCGCCTCCCCTGCCACAGTACTGTCCATGCCATGCCTTTGGGCAGTTCTTCCAAGTCCAATGCATACAGTCAATACTACCTAGCATGCTCGGCCAACCTCGCGGCTCATTCATCGCCATGAGCCTCACGGTATCTTCTTCGTTTGGTGCCCGAAGATAAATATTTCCATAGAGTTTTATAATGGTTTTAGCAAACATACGAACGGACTCGATCGTAGTATCTTCGCCAATACGAAGATACTCATCGGCATAGTCGGCCGGGACGCCATAGGAAATGACTCTCATTGCGGCGAAGATCTTCTGGTACGCGCTGAATCCCACCAAACCCGCGGCATTCCTTCGACGGGTAAAGTACCGACACTTCGCCTCGCAAGCTTCTACTATCTTCACGAAAAGAGAGCGGCGCATACGGTACCTTCTTCGGAAGATGTGAGCCGGGTACGTCGGGATGTCGGCGAAGTAATCGCGCATGAGAAGCTCGTTGCCGTAGAAGCGGTTTCGCGGTATGCAAAGGCGGCCAATCTTGGATCCTTGCTGCCGCTTTGCATACCAGTCTTCGAACTCCTTGACGGCGAGGACGGCGACCACCATTTGCCACCGCCGGCTTTCGTACAGCGTCTCCACATCGGAGTCGTCGGAGGAGGACGAATCGGAGAGGACGAACTCTTCCTCCGGGCTCAACTCCATCTGAAACGGGCAAGGCATATTCACTACATACTACTCCGGCCGAAATCAAAGCGAAATCGAGCGGAAAAGGACTCACCGGCAGATCGGCGGCGGCGGCGCAGATTTGGGTTCTCCACGGACGCGGTTAGCAGGAAACCGGGGGCAGGGTACCTCCACGGCCGGGGCAACTCGCGTGCGGCGGGGCGCCTTCAGATGCGGCCGGGAAAAGGAGGGAATCGCAGGCGGCGGCGCAGGCGGCGGCGGCGAGATGGGGAAGAAGAGAGAAATAGCGCGTGGTGAAAACTCCCACCCGCGAACCGTTTTGACCAAATGCAGGGCCCCCTCGGTTCGGCGCCGAAATCCGCGAAAAAGCCATTTCGAGGCGTGGATTCACGGGCCCCCGCAAAATCTTTTACGGGCCGATGAGTTTTGCGAGTTCTGTTCTCCGTGTTTTTGCGGTTTTAAATCCACATCGGGCGGTTATTATGCGGGTTTGCTCCTTTTGCGGGTTCTGCTAGAGATGCTCTTAGATGGTGAAAACAGTACTGCTGATAACAGTGCAGGGTTGATGCGCCATTCAGGTCATAGCCTCAAACTCAGTTTATTAGCCGAGGGCCACATCTGAAGCCGGTAAAAACAGCCGTGCGACGGTGCAGATATCGATTTGCGAAACACCGCAAGACGACAGGAACCACGAGTATTTAATAAGCAAACTAAAAAACAAACAGAGAAAACGCATGCTAGATCTTTCTGAACTTTACAGCGCCATGCGCCTGTCGTCCTCCTCCTCGCTGGCGAACCCGTCGGAGTGAGAGCCGGAGCCATCCCGCTCGCCGTCGCTATCGGAGAGCCGCGCGAGCCAGCAGCTGCCGTGGAGGTGGCCGCTGACGCATACAAAGTACTCGAGCCGGCCCTCGTGCGCTCCCAGCCGGCGGCACGCGCTGCGCGGCGCGAGCCCCGCCGCCGTGACGCTCCAGACGCGCGCGCCGCAGTAGGGGCAGCGCACGCGGGGCTCCAGCGGCGCGCGGCCACCCACCAGGCACGCCCGTGTGCGGGAGCGCATGAAGCCGCGGAACACGCCGCGGTACGCGCCCACGTCGTCCGCGTCCTGGTCGCTGCCGCCCGGCACGGCGTGCTCGCACGGGTCCGACACGAACAGCAGGTCCCCGTCGCAGCGGCGCGAGAGGAAGCTGCGCCCGGACGTCTTGGAGAAGCGGGACACGGGGGCGAAGTGGCCCGGCACGCCCACGGCCGCGCCGCAGCAGTAGAGCAACATCTTGGCCAGCGCCGGCCACCCGCCGCCGACGCGGCCCGACCCCGGAGACGAGGAGGACCCCGATGCGGTGAGGGCGGACACCATCCGCGGCGCGCGCGAGACGCAGAGCTCGCGCCAGAGGACGCGCTCGGCGACGGCGCGGAGGCGGCGGCTGACGCGCGCGACGGCGCAGAGCGCCTGCGGGTCCCAGTTGAGGGCGCGGAAGACGAGCACCAGCACCTGCTCGTCCAGGATGCCCACGTTGACGCCCCGGATCCGCGCCCCAATGCAGCGGCCCCCCGTGTTCCACTCGTCCGCCACCATGCCGCTTCCGCTCGACTTGCCGCGCAGCCGCCTCATCTCCCGCGTGCCCTCGCTCATGGTTATCCTTCCCGACCTGGTGCTGTGACGGTGAGTCGCAATTGGTAGCTGGTTTGTTTCCTAATCGGGTGCGGGGAGGGGCGGCGCCGGCCGGTAGGCAGTTATATGGAGGCTGGCTCCGTGCTCCCCGGAGCAGCCCGGCCATCGTGGCGCCGCGGCGCGGGTGACAGTTGTACGGCTGAGCCGCCCTAGGGCGCGATGAAAAGCCATCTTTGTCACCACACGCGAGTACAGTACCAGTGAGTGCCCATGGCGAAAATATCTTGGCGCGAACAGTGCCCATCTTAGTCCGAGCGTCCAGATCATGCGATCGATCGGGCTTTTTCAAATTCTGTGGAATCCGTGGTCTTGTCAATCGTGCTTAGTTTATCTGTGGCAACGGAGCCGGGCGACCGGAACGACTGGCGGCGAGGACACGTGCCCCGTTGGCCGCATCTGCACGGACCGGTCTCCCGGCGCCCTGGCCCTGGCCCCTGGGACGCCACGTGCCAGCTCCGCCTGCGCCTGCCGGGACGCGTGGCAAGCATCATTGCCGGATTTCCTGAGCTAACACGGTGGTGCCGGCGCCGGCGAGGACGACGCGTGTAGCTCCGGGGAAGCCCACACGCGGAAATATCTGGGGATACGTGGCGTGCTTTCGTTGGCGAGGGGCACACGCGTCGGATGAATGGACGGGAGCGGTTAGCCGTGCGAAAGTGGTCCGTTTAAGCTTTCCGGCGACCGATCATCGGCCGGCCGCGCCGGCGCTGCACGCAAAAGTTTTACGTTTCTTGTCGTGTTATCAGGGACGCCGGAAAAGGATAGGGACGTGATGTGCGTAGCGTCTGACTACTGACGGACGTCCGATGCGACGCCTATCTCGCGGTCGGAAATGGTTCCAAGCGTCGGCCGGAAGCATCCGCCGGCGATTCGATCGAGCTCAAGCGGCAGATCTGCGGCGAGGTCTCATCTGGAAAACGTACGAATTAAGCGATTTACGTGGTGACTGTGAAACCAAAGGATGTGCGCTGGAGCGGATGATTGCAGTGCAGTGGTATTCATGCGATGATTCTGGTGGCAGTGGATAAGAACCGAGCAACGTAGTACATTACATCCATCCGCACATGCAGATGATTTTAAATCGTTACCGAGGAGGCGACGTGGTTAGGCTTGAGCGATCCCGAACAAGGAGACATGCACCACCTAGTACCTACCACCGGAGTCTAGAGAGTATACTACGACACGGACGGTAGGCAACGGAGGGAACCAAGAGCACACGTATGTACGGGCATGTTCGAGCAACCACATGAACAATTGCTGCTTCTCTAGTAGTCCTGCTATGCACATGCATGTTCGAGCAACCATGAACGGGCGCCGGCCGGTGTCCAAGTTATGCATTCCTGATTCCCCTCCGACGGCCACAAAGCACCCACTCTTGAGAAAGTTGAGGCCCGTTGCCCTGTAATCTGAAGAGAACTGCGAAGGCCAAAGAAATTCCTCAATCGATCAAATTTGGTCATTTGGGAGTTAAATGTACCTGCCAACTGTTTGCAGGAATGTGCATTATTCGATGATTTATATGTACATGGATTATAATAGCTATGTGGATGCTTTTCAGCCTTTGAGGAACTGGCAATCTACTGGGATGTTGATCTCTCGTTCTACACAAGTCAGTAGTATCATGTCAAATTATACTTACAAGTTACAGCATGAACTAGCTATGCAACAACAACAACAAAATATGGCAGACTAAGCTAAACCTAGTCAAGTCATCACGTTAGGTTCTCCAAACTACGCAATAATTTGACAGAGTTCTGCATATTCCTGGTCAAAAATTCCAATTCGTCCTTAGCTTCTTGCTTGGAAAGATACCCTTGACTGCTTTTACATATTGGAATTCAGGACCAAACAGGTGAGCGGCACAGGCTGCTTTCGACGCCAGGAGTTTGCGATCGCCTACAACAACACAAAAGGTCTCTTTATCAGTGAGTGCGGATGCGAGTTGCAACAAAAAACTGTGAATTTTGCACCAGCAAGCAATCGCTAGAATCTAGCTTGACTGCATATTTACTATTGACAGTAGGGCACACAACAATTCAGTGTACGGAGTAGCTTTTATGAGTGAGGCAGTGACAGTCGCATCTCGGTATAATGAAGCGTATATTAGTTCTATATAAACCTTTAAAATATAATATTAAATCGGGTCAGGATCCACTTTATACAGAATTTGCCGCTATTTATTTAAATGTGGACTGCCAAGAAAACCAAGAGTGTAAATCATAATATCAGACGGTATAGATTAGAGATCACACTATACCAGTGTCATCCTGGCATTTACTATCATATGTCAAAGTTTATCAAATGAAGTGGAGCACTACGTGATTTATGTTAGCGGTAACTGAGTTGGAGGGACAAGCAGTAACCTTTCACGGTTTCTGACATAGAGCTGTTTTGGCTGAAATGATGGTTCATCCACCATTTGCATCGGAGCTTCCAAGATTCCCTTGTATGTTTCTCACAGAAGACCGAAGAAAGACTACTATAAGCATTGGTTGCTGCATCTCCTTCAACATTAGATGAAATACAATCCTCGTAGTCGGTAGTGTTGTCAGAAAAAAGCCGAATGAAGCATGCTACAAGTTGCTCCCAGATGAAAGGGTTCCCATCCACACAATCTAGATGCAAAGCTATTGCCTCAAGTAGTTGGACGGTATTATAATATCCTGGGGGAACCAACAAGTAAAGAAAATGTAAACATTGCTGATTAGGCCGTGATACCAATATGAGAATTAAAAGCAGAATAATTTAATGAAGTTCGCAGAGAGAAGCAATGTAATCTTGCACTAAAGTTTTTTTTCTGACATCACTTCCAATATTCTGTTTTCATGATCAGGACAATGGCCTTCATATAAAGATCACACTGGCTTAAATTCTAAGATGTCATGTAAATTACTTCACCCACAATCATCAAAACTAGTGATGAAGACATAATTAGACATTATAAGGCTGGTAACGAACTAACAACATTTTCACTGATTACTAATAAAGTGACCATTATCAGCCAAAAGTATATGTGTTGGTTGAAACTAGAACACATGACACGCATAAAGCAAGAATGTCTCGGTTTAATAAACCAAAAACCTTGCATCCTGTCAAAACAAAATACCTCCACCGGTTTGTAGTATCTGACATTTTCTTCGGGAATTTAGTTTCACAAAGCTTGTCCATTGACGAAATCAAGAACACACAGCAGTTACACAATATTTCCATTCTGTAAACCTAATTTAGTGCCGCAACAGAGGGTAAGTAGTTGTAGTATGAGAATCAATAGCTGTATGTACGGTCAAACATAACCAGTCCATCGTGTTCCCTCGACTCTTTGCACTGCCAAATAGTCATCATCAACTTCTAAAACCCTTGCTTTTGAGTTTTGACCTTCCAATTGTCGACAACAGTCCAAGCAACTGCCCCAACCTAAACCACAATAATTCCCAATTCAACACGTTTCAGCAATGTGGGCGGCAGGTATTGTCGATTAGTAGCACATGAGCATCACACTTTCTTTACTTTCCTCGATTGTCTATTTTTTTTTAATCTCCTGACAAACGGCCTAGTTGGAGGGAAATTTTAGACTTTTGAACTACCCATTCTGCTAAACAAGCAAGTAGCAGTACCACCAACAACAAACCCTTTTGTCCCAAGCAAGTTGGGGTAGTCTAGATACGAAACCCAACAGAAACATATGAAAACCAAAAGTGAAAGAGAGAGAAAAGGTAAACAAAGTACAAGAGAGTAAAACTACTGAACTAGAACAGCAATTAAATAGTAGAACACTATTGGAGAAATTTCTTTAGCCAAAACCTTTTCTGTGCATTTCAGTTAGCCTCTCAACTGAGTAGCCGCATGAAGGATCTCTCCGCAGAGCTTCCTCATAGCAACAACAAATAGTTGATACTTGGTTTTGGTCATAATACTCTACCAGTCTAGCACGCAATCTGCGTTATAAAACTGAACTTCAGCCACTTATCAGACAGCAGCTTATCTCAATATGGACAAGGAACAAAAAAAGTACAATAGTCGAAAGACGTTTTAGTAACATCAATGAGAGGTGAGATTTAAGAAAACAGATTGGTTCACATGATAACAATGAGATTGATGCCTTAACGACCTGAAAGGAAGCGCTGTAGTTGAACTGCGGCAGATCTTCTCGAGTTCACAAAGTGCATCTTTCAGTTTATCACGAAGCAGGAGAATCTACACCATAGCAAAGGTAGCCAAGAAAGGCCAGGTGAAAGCAAAATTTATACAAGAAATTGCATCGCTACACGCAAAACATGGAGTACCGGTTTGATTGAAAACTACCTGTATTAATGGTAATAAGGCTGCCATTACTGGTGGCGATGAATGAAGAGACACTCTTAGACATCTTTCTGCATCTGCATAGAAGGGATTAGGTGTTGACTTGTACTTCCAGTACGAATCAAAGCAACCATTTGAAGTCCCAGCAGCATTCTTTAGACGTAACGGCAACAAGCTTTTTTCCAATCCTTCGAGTAGATAATAATATCTAGTATGTTAATACATAACTATGTGAAGCTATAAAATGAGCTTTATAGAGGTCACAAAGTAACAGGAGGGATTTAATGCACCAACTATTGCTCGGATTAATGTGGCTAGTCAATCTGACAAAGCTACAAATTACATGCAATACATTACTAGCAAAAATGAAGGATAGATCCGGTCACAAAAATTTGATGAATCTACATAATACTTCCAGAACCTTTTTCAGAAGCTGTCTCTGACTTAACCATGGAAAAAGGAGTAACAGACCTTCAGTTGTCAAGCATGTTTGTATAGCTATCGAATCTTCATTATTTTACTCCTCACTTGCTCAGCACTCTTAGGAAATTCATATCACAGAATCATATTTAAGATCCCTATGTATCAAATAAAAGTAAATGAAGCCCAAAACTGGTTGCAGTATTGCATGCTGGAGTGGATGATCAAAGAACGAAATGTCTTAGATGGGACTATATCACAGCAAACCAATGGTTATTTATTTCTTTATGATGACACTATGATGTTCCAGTAATGCAACCACTCAGTGTGATTTTTCTATAGATACCCTGAACTCTAAACTACCTTAGTACTTTGTGGAACGAAAAATCAGATGAGCATCTTGAAGTAGATGGAATGTCACTAACCACAGGTAGGGGTATCAAAGGTATTAATAAATACGCTTCGAAAATCTGTATAAACCACTTCTTCTTTCACTTCTGAACCAACTGAATCATTTTCCTTAACAGGATCAGAAGAACAAAATTTCTTGGAAATCTTCCATTTTTGGTCTCTGTTCTCATTATTGATAGAACTTTCCGAAGAGTAAGCAGGAAAACTGGCATCATCAACATCAATGCTGCAATTGTCATATGAGCTATACTGGAGACCAGTTTCTCCACAGCCATTAGATGCCATAGAAATTGTGCATGATTCCTTGTAAACGTCAAATTCCTCAAGCTGCGTATCTTTGGGAAAACCAGAGTACCATTTATCATATGATATCAAGCCGTGTATCAAATTCAGAGTTGGTTCCGTCTGTAGTCCGTCCTTAGCGACAAGGCTGAAAAGCAAATAGAAGCTCTCAATTCTTTTATCTCAACACTGAGAAGACATGTCCCTGGAACAGAAAACTTTAAAAACAACCACCTAAACTCTACAAAAGCTTCAACACCTGAAAAGTATTTCAGTTACCAGACACCACATCTATTGACACAATGTCTGCATTTAATAAATGTCTAATTTTGCACGATCTGACGATTCCTTCATGAAAGATATCCTAGATTGACACATATGAATACCACAAATGTTACATGAGCGTAGCTGAGTTGGTGGGAGGTGTGGGTGCACACCCGCACCACCCATACTAGTGCCCTCTTCAACATGAATTTGGGTGCCTATGTTCTATTAATGAAAGAGTAAATTCCACTATGAACCAGGTATTTGTGATATAGTGGGTACTTGAATTTGGGTGCCTATTTTTCTATTAATGAAAGAGTAAATTCCACATTAAACCAGGTATTTGTGCTATAGTGCAAAATCTAGTTAAAAGTGACACAAAAAATAAAAATGTGGTCCAATGTGCCACTATATCACAAATACCTGGCTCAAAATGGACTATACTCTTAATGGGAAGTTACCTAGTTCCTCTAGTCACTCAAGTCCATTTGATGCCTGATAACATGTGGAAACAACAATTTCTTTGGGTTTAACCTGACAAGTTGATATTTGATTTCATTAAAGTAAATGAAGTAGGTATGTATACTGAAACAATAAACAAGATGGCATGGACGCACCATATAAAAAGTAAACACCATATAACAGTGTGTACAAGACACGATAAAAGTAAACAAATGAAAACACCATATAAAAGTGTGTATAAGACACGATAAAAGTAAGAAAATGACAGTGTGCAGATAACTCACTTTCTTGTTGAATTGTATGCAGTGTCGATGTTGCCTTGTGAAAGATAAATAGAGCACGTTCGAGTTTAACCAAGTGTTTCTGCCAAAAAAAATTGAAGGAGTGTGATGGTTTTACATCTATTAACAAATTGTAATAAAGATTAGATCAAAGGTAACACAGAAGCCAGCACGCAATCAGAACTAAAGATTATTACGTAAAATGTGATCTTTTCTTTTTATCCAACTAATGCCATGACCTTAGTATTGCGTGATGTGGAACCGAATGACCATAATAGTTATGATTCAATGTTTAGAAAAAACATAGGTAATAGGTGTATAACTGTATGGAAAAAGCATAGGACAATATTAACCATAACATGATTTTGAAAATCCAAAAGAAGAACACTACAATACACTGTATGGAAAAGGCATAGGACAATATTAAACATAGCATGATTTAGAAAAACCTAAATAAGAACACTACATACACATTGATTCCTTTCCCCCGTTCCAACTTTACCACACCCTAAGTTCATATTGTTCAACAAAAAGACCATCCATGGTCTAACCAAATACTGCGGTGCTGAGTAACTGCAAACAGTTCGGGTAGCAGCAAAAGATTGGTGCATCAGTAGGAAGAGCTCAAAGTTGTGCTTGTGCCAGCTGTAAGCCAGCGCCCACATTTCTGAATGGCTTCAATGATCTCTGCTTTCGCAAGGATACCTGCCCTACGCACACTTGTTTGGAGAAGATTTCGAACCGGTCTGAGACTTCAGAGCAAATGCCATTTCCCCATAAAATTCTCCAAAACCCAACAAAAGGTACAGTGAGGAACTTTGATGTGCTTGCTTATACCCAAATGAATAAACAGTGCTAATTCCTGCTGCATTTGGAATTCAATGTCCCTTCGGGAAACATTTTTATCGAAATAGGCTGTGAGTGGATTTATTGGTGACAGTACAAATTATAAGTATAACAAATCCTGCTTTTAGTTTCATGTGTTTGTTCAGAACTTCAGATCTGATCGTATGGCCAATTTTAATCATGAATATATTAGAATCGGCCAATTAACTAATTTAACATTGCAATAGTCTTAGAGTTGATGACATAATTACAAACTTACTTTTGCACAAGTAGGCAACCAAATTAGACGCCGCATCCAAACATCAAAAACCTTCCGTGTCCTGAGGTAGTAGCGACTTCTGCCACCCAACTGTATGCCACCATCCTCAGCAAGCCGCCTATGTACATCCATCGCCGCCTTCAAGCAAACGTGTTCATCAGAAAACACTACTCTACCAAAACCATGAGCTGCTATAAAGAATTGAACCCGGCATGTTCTTTCTCACCACAAAAATGCTGCGGGCCTCCTCAAAGGAGTCGGGGTGCTGGATGCCACGTAGAAGCACAGAGAAGACTCCGGCAGCGTCGCGCCATCGGTGCGTGTGAGCTAGACTGTGGAGGAGACGGACAAGGCGGCGGCGGCTGATCCGCATAATGGGGGCTTCCGCTGCCGTGGGCGGCGCGTGGGGGTAGGGGCGCCGTCTCCCGGCCACCGCCCCTGAGCTTGAAATGTCTGACAGGGTAGTTTTGGTTGGCAGGCAGTGACGGCGGTGCTTCTTGTGTGGTGGTGCCACCGTGCCCAATGTTTTCCCTCCGGCATCCTTGCACTCACCGGCGCCGGCGTCCGGATCACGCTTTATGGAGGTCGGCACTGTCATCGGCGTCAGGTCCAGCTCGCCGCATCGCTTTACCGCGACGGAATCTGCTAGTGGACTGCCTGACGGAATAGTTACAGGAAACCGGCCCAGGCGGCGTTTCCGGCGGGAGATTGTGCCTGGCTCTTCCTTGACGGCGGTGAAAGCTGGTGGGGATGAGGGCAGCGGCAGCCGATCCATATCAGGAGGCGGAGGGTGACCGCAAGGGGCGCTAGGGTTTTAGGGGTGCGGCAGCGCACGGGCTGAGGCGGCGTAGGTACCAGCGCCAAGCGAAGCGGCACACGGGTCGAGGTGGGGGCGGCGACGCCTCACCGCCGGGCGGAGGCGGGGCAGGCAATCCAGGGCACATGCGGTACGGAGCCGCGGAGGGCTGGGCAAGAGAGCGGCGCCGCAGCTGGGCCGCGGAGGGCACAGGCAGACTGGTTGGCCGCCGTCGCGAAATGCTATTTGCCGCCTTTTGCGGCGCCCCACTGGGCCGGCCCGTTTTTCGTTTTTTCTCTTTTCTTTTCTGTTTTTTCTGCTTTCTTTTTCTGTTTCTTTCTTACTAGTACAGCTGCACGTGCAACGCACGATTTTGACAAATGTACGAAATTATATCTTGCATTTCATAAAGAAGTTTCTTACTTAACTTTGAAGCTAATATTAATGTGGACAACTGAATTTTGTACAATTACCAAATACCAATCATATAATGATAAGAAACATATGAATCATCTTTATGTCTCTAGGTATTTGCTACGTATGCAACATCATTTCGTCCGACATTGCGCTGCACATTCACCTTTTTGTGGTGAGAGCACCGACCTTAGAAATTGAGCCGCTGGCCAATTTGCCAATCACCAAGCAGCTCGAAGAATTATAAATTAAGGCAAAACGTATAATATCTGACTAAAACTTTGGAGCAAGAATTGGCTAAAACAGCAAATAGGAGACAACAAGCAAGGGAGATTGTTAAAATCCAAATATGTAAAGGGGCAATTGTGTCCTCGACCATGATAAAGAGAAAACGTAAGTCCTCTACAATAAACCAAATCAGTGAATAGCATGTCACTTGGTTGGTGATCGCTACTGAACTTGTAAGCTAATGGATGTGGTTGTTCCAATCTAAAATCGATAATCAATAATTCTTTTCTTGAAGCAACAAATGTTCACGAAAGAATCCAAATAATTTTTTAGATCAACAATGATCTAACATCTCTAGTTCCATTGAAAACAATGAAAGTCTGACTTTGAGCATGTCCGAAGAATTTTTTCGAGTCTAAATCGATAGTCAATAATTTTTTTCTTGTAGCAACAAATGTTGACGGAAGAATCCAAATATTTTTAATGATCTTCCATCCCTGGTTCCATTGAAAACAATGAAAGTCTGACTTTGATATCTATTACACGGCAAACTTCAAATGTAAGTTCAGTCAACACATGGAGACAAAAAGGAACCTGATATTTTTTTTGCTATCATCGCGATAGTGGGGGACTGCTACTATTGAAGAGCTTACACGATTGACCTGAATCTAGGCTTATCTGAAGACAATACCGTCAGGTTCGTGAAAATGTAGTCAAGAGGTAGATGGAGACTGCTAACCTGAGAGAGTCGAACTGCAGGGAGGATGTCGAGCTGCCGGCGAACGGCGGGCACAGGCTCCTGCTGCTCATATGCCATCCGCCACCGTGCCGTTGCGTGGCGACGCCATGCTCGACGGGCTCGGCAAGAACACGAAGCCCGGCGGCATCAGGTTCTGGTCGAACCACGCTCTACACCACGGACGCCTAAGCAGCACCGCCCTCCCCGATTGATGCGCCACCGCGCCGTCTTCCCCTGTCTCCTGCGAGTTCCGACACGATGGAGCCCACAGCTGCGGACGAGCTCCTCCAGCGGCCATGGCCCTCGGCCTGATTCTCCATCGACGACGATGTCCTTTGGATCGCATAATGTTGATCCCAGGTTCCGACCACATCGGATAGGAGGTAGAAGAGCCCGGGCTGCCTCCCGCTCACCGCCGTCCACCGTGGCCGCGGGCGATGTGGGGATAGAGGTCGGTGAGGGGAACCTCCTCGCAAGCGGCGGCCGCCGGCCTCCTTGCGCGTGGCCTACTGGTCATCTCCATCCCCGCGCCCTCCGCCTGCCTGGTATCCGGCCGGATTCGTTCTCTTTCCGAGCGCCACGGCGAGCGAGGGAACGTGTCATGACGGGCGACAGTGGGCCGTCAGACAAGGATCGTGAAGACGGCGTCGACTCCAACCAGGCCTCGACATCCAGGGTGGACCCACAAGTCAGTGAGTGAGAGTGTAGTGTGTGTGCGCCATGTGGGCCGTGTGCCGTGGGGGGTTATAACCCACGCGTGAGCTTCGTGTGAGAGAGGAGGAAGTAACCTGTAGCAAACTCTGCTCTCCTCTCTATCTACTTTCCTCTTTACCTGCTCCCTCTCTCGATCCCCAAATTCCTCTTCTAGATCTTGTATCTGTGGATTCCAATACTATGAATCGAGTGTGGGCTATGACATATGGTATCAGAAGTTGAGTTCGTTGGGCAATCGTTTCCGTGATCTCTCGGTTGGTCGGTAACATCCATTGAGAAGGTTAGCGAACTCCTCCGGGTGTTTGCTGTCAATCCCGATCTCGGTTCGACCGATTTGAAGCGGGGCGACCACGGCTCCTTCGAAACCTAGCCTGCAGGTCCGTCAGGTAGTGGAGGCGATGGAGGCGATGGAGGCACGCATCATGGAGCGGCTGACTCACCTCACCGAGCAGGTCAGTGGCGTGACGGAGGTGAAGGAGAAGCTTGAAGGCTTCGGTTCCCAGATGGAGCAGCAATTGGAGCGCATCGATCAGTTGCAGGTCAAGGTAGATCTCTCAATGACGTCTCTGGGTGTGGTACAGAAGGAGCACGAGGAACTAGCCAAGTCGTTGAAGGCGGCGCCGCCACCACAGGACCTGATTCCGCAGCGGGAGACAGCGAGTATCATGGGCCCCCTGCCGCGTCCTCCCGCACCGCACGGCGCACGGCCGTCAGCTACAACGTTTGCCAATGCGGCGACGTCCCCGGTTTTCGACCCAGGTGACCCGAATGATCCCGGGGGCAGTAGGCACAAAAGGCAGTGGATTCCGAAAATGGATTTTCCGAAGTTTGATGGATTGAAGCCGGTGGTTTGGATTGACCAATGCAATGACTACTTCACACTATATCAGATTCCGGATGGTTTCAAGGTAACAGCAGCGTCCATGAACATGATTGGGGACGCAGCTCTCTGGCTCCAATCGTTCAAGAAGATGCATGCCATCACCGATTGGGATTTCCTTTGTGCAGCTGTGCTGGGTGAATTTGAAGTTAATGGACACCGCAGAAGGATGTGTGAGCTGCTGCAATTGCGTCAGATAGGATCAGTTGAGGAATACCGCAAGCAATTTGATCATCTGATGTATGAGTTGTTGTTGTATGAGCCACCCAGCAAAATTTTCTTTGTCACTCAGTTCATTTTGGGACTGAAACATGAACTTCGTGCATATGTGGAACCACACATGCCCACCACGGTGCAGGAAGCAACTAATTTGGCTATAATCCATCAGGAACTATTGGACAGTCAGAAAAAGGGCAAGCCATTTCAAGCTACAGCAAAGGGATACGTAGCGGGCCAGAAAACTGACACGGCAAAACTGCAGCCTGGGGATCTATGGAAGGCCAGACAGTTAAAGGAGTATCGACGGGCCAATCATCAGTGTTATAGTTGTGGTGAGAAATATACACCAGAACACAAATGTGCAATTACTCAGCAAGCACAAATTAAAGCCATACAAGAGGGAAATACAATTCTGTCTGATGAACTGTTAGACACTTTGGCTGCTGAAGATTCCACTGCAGAGGGTGCTTTATATCATATCTCTGTCAGTGCCTTAGCAGGAACCGAACACTCTAAGACACTTCGTCTCACAGCACAAGTGCAAAACCAGCAAATGCTAATTCTGCTTGATTCTGGAAGCTCACACAGCTTCTTAGATAAGTCTCTGGCTGACAAACTTCAGTGTCACACAGTTGGTGTATTACCAACTAAGGTAAAGGTGGCGAATGGGGATGTGTTGATCTGTTCTGAAGAGGTGCCCACATTCCAATGGCTAACAGAAGGCACCACCTTTCAGCACCCAATGAAAATACTGAACCTGGGAGGCTATGATTGTATCTTGGGAATGGATTGGCTAGAGGCTCAGGGTGAGATGGTATGTCACTGGAAGGAGAAATGGGTCCAATTCACATACCAAGGCAAGGTCATTAAATTACACGGCCAAGCAGATCAATCAAACAAGAAAATTGCAGAGGTATCCTGCACGCAAGTACTTAAATGGCATGCAAGTAATGAAATATGGGCGACAGTGGTACTTAATGCAACATCAGAAGAAGTACAGGAGCAAGTACCTCCAGAAATTCAAGCAATCTTGGACAAATATAATGTGGTGTTTCAAGAAAAGCCAGGTCTACCTCCACACAGAGAGTATGACCATGCTATACATCTGTTGCCTGATGCTGCACCAGTCAATTCAAGACCCTATCGGTACTCACCTTTGCAGAAGGATGAAATCGAACGCCAAGTTCAGGAAATGCTGCAAGCTGGCACAATCACCCCTAGTATGAGTCCATTTGCATCCCCGGTGTTACTGGTCAGAAAAAAGGATGGTAGTTGGCGATTCTGTATTGACTACCGCAAACTAAACTCCATCACGGTGAAAAGCAAGTTTCCATTACCAGTCGTGGACGAGCTGTTAGATGAACTATCTGGCACTGCCTATTTTTCCAAATTGGATTTGAAAGCAGGATATCATCAGATTAGGATGCTTGAAACAGATGAGCATAAAACATCATTTAAAACTCATGCTGGTCAATATCAATTTCGAGTCATGCCCTTCGGGTTGACTAATGCCCCCGCCACATTTCAGTGCTTGATGAACACAGTCTTTGCTCCATACATCCGAAAATTTGTACTGGTGTTTATGGACGATATATTGGTCTATAGCAAGTCACTTTCTGAGCATATCCAACATTTGCAAGTGGTGCTTCAAGTATTGCAGGATAATCAGCTCACAGCTAAGTTAAGCAAATGCTCCTTTGCCCAGAAGAAATTAGCATACCTTGGTCACATCATCTCGGACAAGGGTGTGGCAACTGATCCTGAGAAAACAGCTGCAATGCTGAACTGGCCTGTTCCAATCAGTTTCACTGACTTAAGAGCCATTCTAGGGCTCACAGGATACTACAGAAAGTTTGTACACCTGTACGGGTTAATAGTGAAACCACTAACCCTGCTGTTGCAACAGAAGGTGTTTCTTTGGACCCCTGCAGCACAGAAAGCTTTTGAGCAGTTGAAAGTGGCCATGTCCACAACTCCAGTGCTAGCACTTCCAAATTTTCAACAGCCATTTGTTATTGAAACTGACGCGTGTGATATGGGAATAGGTGCTGTGTTGATGCAAGCAGGTCACCCAATTGCCTACTACAGTAAAGCCTTGGGTCCTGTGAATCAGAAGCTATCCATCTACGAGAAGGAATTTCTGGCAATTATAATGGCATTGGATAAATGGAGGTCTTATTTGCACAGATGCCCCTTCACAATCCGAACGGATCACAAAAGTCTATGTAATTTGGAGGATCAAGTCTTAACATCTGATTTGCAGAAGAAAGCCATGACAAAGTTAATTGGCTTGCAATACAAGTTCCAATACAAGAAAGGAGAAGACAACAAAGTGGCAGATGCTCTGTCACGAGTGGGACATTATTTCCAATTGGCTGCTGTTTCAGGAAGCCAACCAATTTGGATGCAAGAGGTGCTAAACTCATACCACGTCGATAGTAAAGCTCAGGAACTTCTCACACAACTGGCAGTAACAACAACAAATGCTGACGGCTTCTCTTTCTCGGAGGGAATTATTAAACAACATGGCAAGATTTGGGTAGGTGCTAATGCTGCTCTGCAGACAAAGTTAATACATGCATTTCATGCAACACCAGTGGGAGGCCATTCTGGCATTCAACAGACATACCAGCGCATTAAGAAGCTTTTTATCTGGAAAGGACTGAAACAAGATGTAGAGAACTTTGTGAAGCAGTGTGCAGTGTGTCAACAAGCTAAAAACGAGCACTGCAGCACACCAGGCTTATTGAATCCACTGAAAACACCAGCAGCACCGTGGGAGGATATCACAATGGACTTCATAGAGGGTTTGCCCAGATCAGATGGTTACAATGCTATATTGGTAGTTGTGGACAGGTATACCAAATATGCTCATTTTTTACCCCTCAGGCATCCCTTCACAGCACCACAGGTGGCTAAATTGTTTATGAACAATGTGGTGAAGCTGCATGGCATTCCCTTGTCCATAGTATCTGACAGAGACAAAATATTCACTAGCTCATTTTGGCGAGAATTGTTCAAACTGTTGGATACTCAGCTTCTTCTCAGCACAGCCTATCATCCACAAACAGATGGACAAAGTGAGAGAGTGAACCAATGTTTAGAGCAGTATTTGAGATGTGCTACTCAGGCTACTCCAGCAAATTGGGTCAAATGGATTGCGCTAGCAGAGTTCTGGTACAATACATCCTATCACACTTCCTTGGGCTGTTCACCTTACAAAGCTCTGTACAGGAAGGAACCAAACTATGGCATGCTTCCAGATCTGTCTGCTACTGGCAACACAGAGGTGATAACAGAAATGCAGGACAGGGAATCTCATTCAGCAATGCTCAAGCAAAATTTGGCAAGAGCACAGCTGAGGATGAAACATCATGCAGATAATAAACGCACGGCCAGAGAATTTGCTGTTGGAGAAAGAGTTTATCTTAAACTACAGCCATATGTTCAACAGTCAGTTGTGATGCGACCTTCAGCTAAATTGTCTTACAAGTACTTCGGTCCCTATGAAGTTCTAGCTCGTATTGGACCAGCGGCCTATAAGCTAAAATTGCCAGAAGGCAGTCAGGTACATCCAGTGTTCCATGTTTCCCAGCTCAAGCCTCATGTACCAGATCATACACCTGTTTTCACCACACTGCCGAAACCTGTGGAATTGGATACTGCGGAGCTCTTTCCTGAAGCAGTAATGGATAGACGTTTGGTCAAGAAGGGCAACTCTGCACATCTTCAAGTCCTCATCAAGTGGAATGCATTACCGGAGGACATGGCAACATGGGAAGATTATGAAGTGTTGCGCAAACGCTACCCAGATGCGACAGCTTGGGGACAAGCTGCTTCTCGAGCGGGCGGCAATGTCATGACGGGCGACAGTGGGCCGTCAGACAAGGATCGTGAAGACGGCGTCGACTCCAACCAGGCCTCGACATCCAGGGTGGACCCACAAGTCAGTGAGTGAGAGTGTAGTGTGTGTGTGCCATGTGGGCCGTGTGCCGTGGGGGGTTATAACCCACGCGTGAGCTTCGTGTGAGAGAGGAGGAAGTAACCGGTAGCAAACTCTGCTCTCCTCTCTATCTACTTTCCTCTTTACCTGCTCCCTCTCTCGATCCCCAAATTCCTCTTCTAGATCTTGTATCTGTGGATTCCAATACTATGAATCGAGTGTGGGCTATGACAGAACGTGGGTCGGTCCCTGTGGCGAGGAGGATGGGTGTGGCGGCGCGTCCCGGTCGTGCGAGGGAACGACGGTGGCGGCGAGTCATGTATCGTGGGACCATCGGAGGAGGAGAAGCCAGGGCGACGCGGGCCCGCCTACGGCTCCCGGCGGCGGCGGATGCGGTGGCAATTCTCGTAATATAACAAATTGAAAAGGCGTGTTGAGGTGCTCAACATTGTTGGAACGATCTGATCCGTTGATCGGATATTGAACGACTTAAATTTAATGTATCCGTGACATGTTTGCTCTTTTAATAGTAGTATAATAAAAATGTGTTTTTTTAGTTCAAATTTGATATTTGTTCAAACTTGAAAATTTTCAATTTTATATTTGTTCAAACTTGAAAAATATTCAAGTATGAAATTTGTTCAAACTTGAAAATTTGTTCAAAAAATAAAACTTTTTCAAACTTGAAAGTTTCACATTTGAAAATTGTTCAGATTCGAGAATTGTTCAAATTCGAGAATTTTTCATGTTCGAAAATTGTTCATGAACGAAAAAGTAAACCATACCTGCTTTTTGGGCCGGCCCATTCTGTTTTTGTGATGCAGACGACTGGGTCGATTAGTCGTAAGCGGAAGTAACTGGGTTGGGCCCAACCAGATTTCCTTCAGACGGTGTCAGCAACACGCGCCACTAAAGGCGGAGGTCTGATACCATTAGAACTCCATGCACCAAATCAGTTCAGGCAAAAGCTGAAGATAGTGCATTTATACTTCAACAATATTTTATGGGCAAATTGTATCCCTAAATCTTTTTGGTACCCATATGGATGATAAGTCAAAGATGAGAAACATCAAAAATACCTGTATAAAAACTACCAATAATATGTTAAGCTTCTTCTAGAAACCTAACTGATAAAATAGGGGATATGTTTGGTGTCTTGGTGTGTGATGTATTTAATAGATATCTCTGTTTATGTGTCAATTGGCGACTCTGTTCACACATAATCAAACTGTGTCTCTATCTTGTTCTGAAGGGCTCAACGGGGCGATACAAGTTGATTGGAATATTTTGTTAACTATAAGGTGTGTTTTATTTGTATAGTGTCCAATTCACAATTTAGACTATAATCATTGCTTGAAACATGTCTAAAATTAGTAAAACATATATGTATCTTACAACATTTTTGCAAGAAAACTACTATAATAGTATTCTTGGATACTCGATACATGTTTACACATACTAGTGATCAAGGTTTTAAAGTATTGGTTGTCCACCAAATTTGTGCCCACGTTCTAATAAGAGCTACTCCACACAACATTGATTGTATATATTTACAATATACATTTAACATTGTCGTGTATTGAAGCAACCATGTCATGATTTCTTCAATAAATTCAAGTAAACAAAGTCAATAGATATATTCTAAGTTGGTAAACTAAAAGTGGTTTTAGTCATGAACGATCATACTTAACATACTTGACTTGGTGGCAAATGAAATATATATTCATATCGATCAACAGGACGAGTGAAGAACAAATTTATCATCACCACTATATAAATTAGGAAGTAGCTACGAACGATAGTAGAAACATTCAATGACATGCGCAATGTGTAGGTGTGAATACGTATACATGTATGTATACTAGTGTGTAGTGTGTGTACGACAAGCTGTCCCCACGTGTGATTGTGTGTTTTGTGCAAATATAGCAATCTAATTTAGGGATGCTAGTAAAGCAAAAAAACATTTATGATTGATATAACATCTCTCTCATCTTTTTTATAACCGGTCAGTTTGGCAATTCAAAATATAGGAAGACGGTTCAAGATGCTCTAAACTTAATTTGTGTGTTTCATCCATTCTAAGACAAAGCTTGACCACTACAATTAGTTTTAGGTGGTTCGGAATTTAAACTGAGTTTATCTAATCTGATTGTTTAGTCTGACCGTTGCAATTAGGTTTAGATCGATTATTTCTCTTGACTTTGTAGGTTATTGTTCTTCTCGTGTGATTGATGAGGAAATGGTAGGGTATGATAAGAGTCAAGCTTCGTTATTTAGGTATTGAAATTTCCACTCAGTATGCGATTCTAACACCACACTTTTTTGTGCATTTCTTTTGGTCATTTGGCTAAGCCTTAAACTTATGCTTTATGTCAAAACTCTGTTTATGTATTTTTAGTGTGATTTTGCTAATATATGATGTTGATGAGAAGGGATTAGAACAATTTTTTCATAGTTTGTGGGCATTAGAAATTAGCTCCAGTCTTTCCCAAATCTAGAGACCGGAACCGGAAGAGATGGTAGGGAGAAGGGGGTCTGCTCGATCCCATATCCGAGAACACACACGACGTTCACGTTGTCAGCAGCTACTCCTGAAGTCTTTACCTCGTCTGCATACTCATATGATGCCTAGGACCAATTATCTGCCACTAGGTCCACGACCCTCACTCTACTTCAGGTTCGCCCTTCCTATCTCCGTGTCTTACAGAGACATTATGAACCGCATGCTAGCAACTACGTCCTGAAAGCTGGTGTTGTCCTACCACCATGAACTAAGAGTTCACTCAACATAGGTCGAAACAGCGAGTTTCACCGTCCAAAGAGGTGATGTACAACAGCTTATCGCATATGATGGGCGAGAATACAAACTTCTGGTGCCTCTCATTTCTATTGGAGTTCACAGCCCATTATTGCTCATGTCACTCGTGACACTCGATGTTTCTATTAAGTCTCTCACTACTTCTCTGATTTTATAGTGGTGATGAGAAATTTGTTCTTCACTCCTCTCGTTGGTCTAGTGCACATTTTGAGACGAATATATATGTGGTTCACCACCTAATCAAGCGCGTGAAGTATGCTCTCTCATTACTCACCCATTATTAGTTTACCAACTTTCAAATGATGACTAGAGCTTGCTTCTTTGGAGAAATCATACATTGATTTGTTCAATGCATGTATGACCATGTGACGTGGTGTTAACACATCAAATCCCATTGTTCGGTACCTAGGGTTGAGATTGAGGGGGAGAGACGTGGTAGCGTTGGTAGTATCGTCGGCTGGCAAGCAAGATTTACCCAGGTTCAGGCCCCCGGAGGGTAACACCCTACTTCCTTCTTGTCTGGTTATTGATGTATGAGGTGTACAATGGAGCTACAATGGCGTCCCGGCGAGATGGCGATCTCACGAGGACTATGGTGGTTCGAGTATCGCTTACCCTAGATCGGCGGCCCTCCCAGCCTTTATATAGGAGGCTGGGTCTCGGGGATTCGCAACCGACTAGGTTTACAGGTAAGGTAGGTTTCTACCGACTTAGGGTTTACTAAACTTGGTACGTACGCCAGTCTTCTTGGGCCCCCTTCGTGGGCTTTGGTTGATATCTGCTAGTAGGCATGTTCATGTGCCTTAACTTGTTCATGCACCAGGTATCCTCATAATGGATCTCCCGAAGGGTACATCCCCGTCACTAGCCCCCGAGTGCCTGGTCGACTCGAAGAGTCGGGCAGGGACTCCTTCACAACGCACACCGTAGTTTATTTGCTGGGTACCTGGTATGTTTGTGAGCCGAGATTGTCTCGACTGTGTGCGGAGTCGATAGGTATGTCGACTGATGCTTAGTTTGCTTTTGAGATCGAGCTTGCCTCGAAGGTGCATGTTGGGTCAGAATGTTCATCGACTGATGCTTTGCTATCAAGCTCGAGTCCCCGGACTCGAACCCGGGACAAGCTGGTCAGGTTCGACTCAGGCCGCGGAGGTCATACAGAGCCGGCCTGCAGCATAACTTTGCTACCTAACGCGTCCGCTAGGATTTTCTTCATGTCTGTTGACACGGGAAATTACAGAGTTTGCGCTGTTAGAAGCGGGCCCTGGCCCAACTCGACGGATCGGTGGGTCTTACCTTTACACTGTGTGTGCAGCATCCGAGGTATATATGCGGCGGACGCAATCTCGGGGATTTGTGACTGATATTTGCATCGAGTGAGCTTCGATCTGAGCCGAGTAAGCTTCGACTGGCAGTTTTTGGCAATTTATTGCTTCTGAGTTCTGTTTTATCGGGTGCGCGGGCAGCGCGCCCGATGGGAGTAGCCCCGAGATTGTGCTTAATTGCTTGCAGTTGAGGATAATCTCAAAACTTTTGGAACTATTTGCTGCAGTCAATAAAATTTTGAATTGCTCCCGATGGGAGTTACATGTGGTTGCTTATGGAGCGGTCGAGTGACCAATTTATCGCAGCTTGTTTTTCACTTCCCAAGTCGATGAGGCGGTCGAGTGACCGTCGTTGGATTATTTTGGTTTTCACCCTCGGACTCGAGTACTTTTCTGGACGAAGCGCTTGCGATGACGTCAGGGATGACGTGTTTGGCGACTGCGCTATCTGACACGCGGTGGCGTGCTTTGTGCTGTGATAGATGGGACGTGACGTCTGGGCCCCAGTTTGCAGTGCTGACCGAAGACGGTGCCGTTTGGACTTATTTTGACTGTTCTGACGCGATTTTTATGGCGACGTGATGATGGCCTCCTCGTTTCCCGTGCGTACTGGGCGGAGTGGCCGGCGACGGTTGCCCTCCGTGACTGCTACGCGTACGGTTAGATATGGATTGCGACGCACGATCTTGCATCAACGGTGGAGATCTGTGGCCTGTGTGAATAAGTACGGGACCGGCGGGGTAAATTAACTTTACTTGCCATTTGCTCCCCGCCGCCACTGCTTCTGCTTCTTCCTCCTCCTTCCTTGCGCTCTGCTTTCGTAGCCACTGTAGCCATGGCCAAGCCGTCGAAGAGGAAGGCCGCCGCAGATGCCGCGGCCTCCACTGCGCCGATCGTCACCGCCCCAGGTGCAGGTGGTACGGCGCCGCTGAAGAAGAAGGCTGGAGGTTGGACGAGGTCCAACATGACGGCCTCGAAGCTGGACGGATATCGGCGGGACGGGTGGCTGCCCTCCGTCGCACTGCTGCCAGCGCGCATCCCAGGCGACGAGGTAAGCCCTCAACCCAGAGAGTGCGAGCGCGTGTGCTTCCACGACTTCGTGAACAGGAGCTTCTCTTTCCCTGTGCACGACTTCGTGCGTGCGCTGATGTACGCATATAGGGTTCAGCTGCACGACTTCACCCCCAACTCCATGTTGCACATTGCTGTGTTCTTTGTGCTTTGCGAGTGTTTTCTGCGGGTGCATCCACATTGGGGTCTTTGGAAAAAGATTTTCAATGTGAAGAGGAACGCCGGCACGGACGGCGTGTATGCCGTTGGCGGCTTCAACATCCAAGCTCGCAAGGAGTTCGAGTACTTCGATATCCAACAGGTCGAGTCAGCACAAAATTGGTGCACAAAATGGTTCCATGTCAGCGTGCAGCAAGAAGGGCTGCCAGCCTTTGATGCCAACGCGCCGCTGGTGAAGACTCGAGCCTGGTTGGATCGGACAACTGCTGCGGAGGAGGCCGAGGTGAAGCCTTTGATGGAGAAGATGGCCAACCTTATGAAGATTGTCGGCCGCGAAGTAAGCGGCCTTCATTTGATTTCGACTTTCAACAAGAGAGGCGTATAGCCTTTGCGGGTGCGGGCGCACCCTATGTGGGTGTTCCAGGGCGTGCACGACCCGACACGCTTGGTGGGAGAAGAGCCCTTGCCATCAGCAAGGGAGGTAGAGACCCGGATGCGGTCGATCACCAAACTGACCGCAAAGGACAGCTGCTCCCTCGACTGCCCAGTCAACGCGTTCGACAACGATCATCCACTGCCAGCGGTATGGTTCGACTCATGTTTTTAGAATTGTTGGGAAACATATGCTGGTTAACTGAAGTTTATCAGGTATGTGCAGAATTGGGCGCCTGCCAAGCGTTTGCCTCCACTTCCCGAAGATGGGGAGACGGCGGAGGTGGAGATTTTGTTGGCCAAGAATGAGGCCGATGATATTTCTCTCGCCTCTGCACACACACACCCACGGACGAGGTGGAGGAATCCGAACAAGAGGAGGAAGAAGAACTGCCTCTTAAGCGGCGACGCGTGAAAGAAACGACATCGACTGCGGCTAGCAGCCCTCTTCATGCTGAGCACCACGAGGATTCGGGTTCCTCGTCGCCTGATGCTAGAGATGCCAGGGTGGTGACTCCACTGCGCGCGATGCCTCCTGAAGGTGCACCGGAGTTTTCCACGCACTTGGACTACACGACCCTGTTGATTTCTGACGATGAAGATGCAAGGTAAGCTTTTGCTTGTTGTGTTCGAGTTTCGTCATTGTTTCTGCCTTGTCTTCTTTCTGATTGATGCTGTGCAGCCCAGCCAAGGACACTATGCCGAAGAAGGATGTGGCGCCCCTTGCTCCCGAAGTTACACCCGTTTCATCATCAGAAGATGCGGTTCGGATGGAGAGGACTGCCCCGGCGAGCATGCCCGTCGGACCAAAGGGAGACGCGCCTTCTTCTTCGGGTGCGACGCAGCCGGAGCGCCGTGACCATGTCAGTTCACTGTGATGCCTAATATGTTATCGGGTGCGCGACAGCGCTCCCGATGGGAGTAGCCCCCGAGGCTATGTGCAACTAGGTACAATTGGGCATAGGCTCAGATGCTTATGCTTGCTTTGTTGTTCTGCAGCCGTTCTTCCGCACGATGCTAGAATCGGGTGAGGCCTACCTGCAACTGGAGCGGGAGCGTGACCAGATGCGGGCCAAGCTGGAGCAGTCGAACAGTGAGGACCTTTTTCCCATATCTACCGGTTTGCATGGAAGATTTTTACGCTAAGGTTCACATCTCAACTTCTGCAGGCGAACGAGCAGCTGCTCTATCTCGAGTGCAGGAGCTTGAGAAGGAGCTTGCATTTGAGCGCGGGAAGCTCAAAGAAATGTGCGACCGCGAGACGCTTTAGGCAGAGCGGCTGCGCTCGCTATCTCATGTGATGGGAGGTAATAATTTTTTGCCGTGCGATATATGACGTGGATATGTGATTTGGTTCTGAACTTTTGTCTTAACAGAGGCTGTTGGGGCTGCACATGCTACGGATGAAGGGTCCTTCGAGGATGTGGCGGGTGCCTTCGACAAGATATGCGCCCATGCTAGGGAACCTCTCAACAAGTCCGCGGGTGCGTTGACAGCTATTCATCGGCTGGTCTTTCCGAAAGGCACGCCACCCGCGACCGTAGAGGGTCTGGCCGATGTTTTTGGGCCTGGGACGTCCACGTTGGCCAACTACGCCCACGCCCAAATGGTAGGCGGCTTCGAGACCACCTTCCTTCTTCTGCTTGGTCATGGTATTGCAGGGGACTTCAAGAAAGCTGTAGCTGGCTTTCCGAAGAAACCCGATGGAAAAACTGCCGTGACTGGTGCGATGAAGGAGCAGGCGGGAGCGTTGTCGAGGAAGATGGTGGCGATGATGGAAGAACGTGCCGCCTTCCTTGCTGAGCATGCCGCCCGCACCGCTAGGTCTAGGTCTGAGTCTATGTCATAGATGACAGGACTGTCCCCTTTTGTCTCTTGTAATGAACCTTGATGCCGTATAAGGCCGTAAAGAATTATGAGCTATGCCTTTTCCTTACGTTGTGATTATGGGATGAACTCTCCGAGCCTTGTCGGGTGTGTGTGTTAATGCACGCATGTTCTTACGCTTTGAATCGTGCTTGTGTAGCCTGGAGCAGCCGGTGCGTCGACCGTCCCTACTTCCGGAAGTACTGCTCCCAAGCTTAACACTCGAGCAGGAATGACCAGAAGATTATGGATTTCCTACAGCAAAAACTCGCGACAACGGAGCGAGAGCTGAAGGAAACAAAGAGTGAGCTTGCTGAGATGCAGTCGAGGCCTTCACCGGCGACGGCTCAGGAAGTCTTTTTGCTTGAAGAGCTGGACAAGGTGAACCTGCAGCTTGAGTGTAAGTACACCCGTTGCGGATCACCAACCCTTTATGTAGTTCGGGTGTGTAATAATTTTTGGGATGCCTTCAGTGTTTGCTTTGACGAGCCGGCAGAAGAGTCGCGCTTGCGCGGTCGGTTGGATGGTTATGCTAGCAGCTTGCAGTATGCCACCCACCCCTTCTGGTCGGAAAGGGCAAGAGGGGAGGTGTTGGCTAGGCTCCAAGACCGTGTTTGGCGCGCGGCTATTCTACTGGAGACATGTAGGTCAGCACTGGCTCGAGTGCACCGGTCCTTGTTCCCATTGAATGAGCAACCTCAGAATCTTGCGGAGCTGTTGAAGAAATTTCGCCAAGGCAAGGCCATCAAGAAGTTTGTTCGAGAGCAACTCATCAGCGGGGTCAACGTTGTGCTCGCCTTCGTTCGGGCTCACATACCCAACATTGACCTGAAGACAATCGCCTTGGGGCCACCACCCCTTCCAGGCGGCGGTCCTGTACCTATGGTGGAGCACTACGAAGCAACTCGTACTGATGCTCTTGTTCTTATTACCAAGTTTTGAAAGAAGAGAAGAAGTGGGCGGAACCGAAGGAAGAACCTGCAAATAGGTTGTTATTTTGTATAAATTTTTATGTAAAAGTTACCTGATGCCTTTCTCATGTCTTGTATGTATGTTTGTAGAGATGGAAAATTTGTAATTTGCATGTGGGGCCTAGCCCCCGAGTATGTAGGTTGGAGAATTTTTTACAGATGCAGCCCCTCGAGTGTTCGAGTGTGGCTAAGTTTATGGTTTGACCTTTACGGCGCAGCCCCGAGCGTTCGGGTGCGGCTTAGGTTTTTTGTTTTAGGTTGACCGCAATTGGCGCAGCCCTCGAGTGTTCGGGTGTGGCTAAGGTCTTTTGTGTTTGAACCTGCGTGGCGTAGCCCCCGAGCCTTCGGGTGCGGCCTAGGTTTTGTTTGTGTACTGACGATGCTTGAACAGCGCAGCCCCCGAGTATTCGGGTGTGGCTGTTGCGTTTGTGTATTATTTATGCGAAGAAGTAAACGGAGAGAAATAGAGGAACATTGATTATATTCCACTTTTGAATGTTAAGCTGCAGGCCGCTCACTAAAAACCTCCAGCCCCCTTAGGTACCCTGGTAAGGAAAAGAGCGCGTCTGAAACCTGCAGCTATCCGACATATCGCCTATTACATTTGATGACTGAGCAGTCCACGCATAGAAACGGCGTAGGTGCGCAACGTTCCAAGGATTGTGTGATAGTTCGCCTGTCTTTGCATGCTTCAGTCTGTACGCGCCGCCGTCGATGACTTCGGTGACGATGAAGGGTCCCTCCCATGGGGAGGCGAGTTTGTGCACCTTCTTCTGCTTCAATCGAAGCACCAAGTCACCGACCATGAAGGACCTGGTGCGCAGTCGACGGCCATGATAGTTGAGGAGGTTTTGCTGGTAAACAGCTGTAGGGCGAGCGCGATGTCGCGTGCTTCATCCAGCGTGTCGACGCTATCTTTGAGTGCTTCCTCCGCTTCCTGTTCTTCATAAGCATTGACCCTAGGTGCGTCGAACTGCACATCAAAGGGTAGGACGGCCTCTGCGCCGTACACCATGAAGAACGGTGTGTATTATGTCGACCTGTTTGGAGTAGTGCGCAGGCTCCAAAGCACGGACGGGAGTTCTTCCACCCAGGCACCCGCAGCTGTTTGAGTGGCACGAATAGTCGCTTCTTGAGTCCGCTGCATACAAGTCCATTGGCCTTCTCCACTTGACCGTTCAACTGCGGGTGTGCCACCGATGCGTAGTTGAGCTTGATACCCTGGGCTTTGCAGAAGTCGCGGAACTCTTCAACAGTGAAGTTTATACCGTTGTGGTTATGATGTTGTTGGGGACCCCAAAGCGGTAGATGATGGACCTGATGAAGTGTACCGCCGTTGTGGCAGTCGAATTTGTGATAGGGACTGCTTTGATCCACTTAGTGAATTTATCGACTGCCACCAAGAGATGTGTGTGCCCTCCACACGAGGATGTCTTCAGTGGCACAACCATGTCGAGTCCCCATTGGGCGAAAGGCCACGCCAATGGTATGGTTTTTAGCTCTGAGGCAGGCGCTAGTGGCCTTTTTGCGAACTTCTGGCAGCCAATGCACCTTTGTACTATGTCCTCTGCGTCCCTGAGTGCGGTTAGCCAGTAGAACCCCGCTCAGAAGGCTTTGGCTAAGCACTCGACTGCTCGCATGGTGTCCACAGGTTCCTGCGTGAATATCTCGAAGGATGGCCTTGCCATCTTCGAGTGCAATGCATCTCTGGAAGATCCCTGATATACTGCGCTTGTATAGTTCGCCTTTGATAATTGTGTAGGCCTTGGCTCGTCGAGCGATCCGACGTGACTCGGCTGCGTCGTCTGGTAACTCATCTCGTAGCAGGTACGCAAGGAATGGATGTGTCCAAGTTGGTTCAATCAGAAGAACTTGACTGACGGATCCGCTGTGCCTGGCGGGATGTCCGTGTCGGCTATGGCCAGAGTCGAGGGCGCTGCGGGCTTCTTCACCTTGATGGATCTTTGCGCGATGCGCTCGAGGAAGACGCCAGGTGGAACTGGTGCTTTGGTGGAGCCGAGGTTGGCTATCATGTCTGCTTCCTCGTTGCTTTCGCGCCCGATATGGCGTAACTCGCAGCCATCGAAGTTGCCCTCCATGATGTTGTACAACTCGCGATAAGCGATCATGTTATCTGCCGTGGCATCGCAGGCCTTCATCGTTTGCTGCACAACGAGGTTTGAGTCGCCATAGATCATGAGTCGAGTGCATCCACAAGCTTTGGCCATCTTCATGCCGTGTAGTAGAGCCTCATATTCAGCCTCGTTTGAGGGTTTGGAGAAGTCCATCTGTAAGACATAACCAAGCTTATCCCCTCGTGGGGACAGTAGTATGACGCCTGCGCCTGCACCCTCATTTTTCTTCAAGCCGTCGAAGTACATAGTCCAAAAGTTGGACACATCTGGGACTCCTGGTAGCCGAGCTTCAATCCACTATGTGGTGAAGTCAGGTTAGACTTGAGCTTTGATGGCCTTCGGGTGTTCATACTTTATGTCTCGAGTCCTAACTCGATGACCCACTTAGCGACCCGCCCGGTCGTGTCAGGGTTGGTGAGTATGTCACGTATGCATGCCGAACTGTGACAGTTATCGGATGCTCGACGAAGTAGTGTACGACTTTGCGTGATGTCATGAACACGGCGTAAGCCAGTTTCTGGTAATGCGGGTACCGTTGTTTTGATATGGAGAGGACCTCGCTGAGGTAGTACACGGGTCTCTGTATGCTGTGATTATGTCCTTCCTCCACACGCTCAACAACGAGGACTGTACTGACCACCCTGCTGGTGGCGGAGACATATAAGAACAGAGGCTCTCGCTCCCGAGGCGCAACCAAGATTGGAGGAGTTGTGAGTGTGCGCTTCAGGTCGACTAAGGCTGACTGGGCTTCTGGTGTCCATTCGAAGTTGTCTGCCTTCTTCATCACTGATAGAAGGGGAGTGCTTTTTCACCGAGCTTGCTGATGAATCGACTGAGCGCAGCCACTCGACCTGCTAGCTTCTGCACCTCTCGGAGTTTGGTCGGTTGTTCCATAGTCAGTATGGCTTGTATCTTCTCTGGGTCCGCCTCAATGCCTCGGGCTGATACAAGGTAACCCAGGAGCTGTCCGGCTGGCACGTCGAAAACACACTTCTTGGGGTTGAGCTTGATTGTGTATCGGTTGAGGTTGACGAACGTCTCGCGCAAGTCGTCGAGGAGCGTGTCCTCATGTTTGGTTTTGATGACGATATCATCGACATAGACTTGGACATTGCGCCCAATTTGCTTTCTGAGGCAGTTTTGCATCATGCGCTGGTATGTGGCACCCGCGTTCTTTAGCCCAAAGGGCATTGTGGTGTAGCAGTAGATGTCGTAGGGCGTTATGAAGGTTGTTTTGTTATAGCCCGAATAGGCATCCAGGAAGGATAAACGAGCACAGCCCGCAGTCGAATCAACTATCTGGTCGATGCGGGGCAGTGGGAAGTGGTCTTTGGGGCAGCACTTGTTGAGGGCGGTGTAGTCGACACACATGCGAAGGATCTCTGTGTGCTTCTTCGGTACGAGGACTGGCTTAGCGACCCAGTCGGATTTTTTGATCTCACGGATGAACTTAGCTGCGAGTAACCTGTCGACCTCCTGTCCTATGGCCTCCCGCTTCGGCTCGAGAAGCGGCGCATTGTTTGCTTCACCGGTCTCGTGTCCGGAAACAATTGAAGAGATTGCTCGGAAAATTCCCTGTGAATACCTGGCATGTCAGCTGGACACCAGGCGAAAATTTCCCAGTTCTCACGGAGGAATTTGACGAGCGCGCCTTCCTATGCGGAAGTTAAGCTTGATGACACGTTGACCGTCTTGGACGGATCAGTCGGGTGCACCTGATGCGACCGAGTGTCGTTTTTTGCGTTGAAGGCAGTGTTGGGTGCCGGTTTTTTGGCCTCTGGGAAGAGTGTGCGGTCGTTGGATATGGAGAGATCTGCGAGTTGCTCTTGCATGCCCAAAAACTCGGATATTTTGCTGAACTCTCTATCGCAATTGTCGAGCGCTGAAAGTTCCCGCTCACCGTGATAACGCCATTGGGTCCTGGCATCTTCAACTTGAGGTATGCATAATGCGGGACCGCCATAAACCGAGCAAATGTCGGGCGTCCAAGGATAGCATGGTATTGTGATTTCCAGTCGATGACCTCGAAGTCGATCTTCTCTGTCCTAAGTTTCCTGGCCCGCCGAAGACGACCGGGAACTGCACTGTGCCGAGCGGGTAAACCGCTTTGCCTGGGACGATACCGTGAAAGGTGTTATCTGACTTGGGCAGGTTTTCTGTCGAATGGTTCATCTTGCGAAGCGTGTCTGCGAACAGGATGTTGATTCCATTTCCTCCGTCCATGAAGACCTTGGACATGGCGTAGCCGCCGATTTGAGCGTCGAGTACCAATGCCGCGTGGCCTGGGCGAGCTATGGCCGGCGGATGATCCTCGCGGGAGAAGGTGATGCTGGTTTCTGACCCTTTCAAGTAATCGGGTACTGCGGGTGGTGCCATGACAGCCAAATTGACTTGTCGGGTTATCAGCTTTTGTTCCCTGTTGGAGGGACGTCCCTTTTGTATCATGTTCATCTGCCCGCGAGCCTCGGGGTATTGATCTCCTGCCGCTCCTGGAGCTTCTATGCGTAGCTGGTGATGTATAGCGCCCGCCATGTTTGCGGCTGCTGGTGCTGGCGCCGGAGGGGCCGGAAGGGCCGGTGGTGCTCCCACAGCTGGCTTCGGGTGAAAGCGTCTGACGTAGTCCATCGCCAGCCTTGTGAATTTTTTGCAGTCCTTTAGCAGGTGTCGTGAGTGAAGTTTGCCATCTTCACCTTTGTACATGTGGAACCTGCATTCTTCCTCGATTTCCTCTGCAGCTGCATGCTCATCACGCGGGTCCTCGCGGGGTTTTCTCCACTCCCGTTTGCGGTACCCGTCGCTGCGCTGGGCGTAGTCGCGACTGCGGTCGTAGCGGCTCCCGCTGCGGTCGTCTTGGCGACTTCTGCTACGGTCGCGCTCATCGCGTGTGTCAACTGCTGCCACGAGATCAGCACCATCTGCGTCATCGTAGTGATGAGATTTGCGCTTTTTTCTTCGGTCGCTACTGCGGCCATCTTTGCTGTTCCAGTCCTTGCTATCGCGGCGTGGTGACCCGCTTTGCTTATCTCGTACCGAGTCTTCTCCGTCCGCCCACTCATTGGCGACCTTCATGAGTTGGGCAATGGACTTCGGCTTCTCGCGTCCGAGTGCTTCCTGGAAGTCGAGCCTTGCAAGGCCTTGTGTGAAAGCGTCGATTGCCCTGTCCTCCGATACTGTACCGACGGAGTTACGTATGGTGGTCCAACGTCTGATATATGATCGGAGCGACTCATTCGAACCATGCCTGCAGGCCCGCAGTTCTTCGAATGTCGCCCGGCCGGTCGCATGTTGCGGCGAAGTTTTTGACGAAGTCCTCCGTGAAGTGGTCCCATGAATCGTACGCGTGACGAGGTAAGTTTCTGAGCCAGGTGCGGGCTGTGCCCTCGAGCATCAACTGAATGTATTGCATGGCTGTTGTTAGAGTGTCGCGCTGGCAAGTGACTGCTATCTTGTAATCCTCAAGCCAAGATGCTGGTTCTTGGCGACCGTTGAACTTGGGTGTTTCAGATGTTAACCTGAACCCTTTGGGCATCTTGGACTCGCGAATGCGCCGACTGAAGCACAGAGACCCGCAAGGCTCGAACTGGTCGTCGGAGTGTGAATCGTTGCTGGAGGAGCGAGACCTCCTAGATCGGCTGTTGCTGACCCGACGCTGAGTTATGACTTGGTGCCGATCGCCGTCCTCCCGCGGCGTCGAGTGCTCCTCTTATCGCTGTCGCGACGTCCGCGGTCCCGGTCCACGTGTATGGTGACGGTACGGTAACGATTGCCGCGGCTTGCAGTTCTCTCCGTGAGCTTTCTGCGTGGCGGGTTATGTTTCCTCCGCGTGGTGCGCTTCCCTCAACACCATCAACTACTGGGGCTAAGGCCGCGGCAGCCAAATTGAGGGATTTGATCTGCTGCCGATGCATGGCTCCGTTTGGATCGTTCGCGACTGGTTGCATTGTTCTGAGATATGCGGACACCGACATCAGGGCTCCTGCTGCTGTCTTGGGGACAGGGATCCCCTCTTCGTCGAGTGTCATGAATGAAACATCCAGATTGCGGGTAAGGTCCGCTCTGTCCCTCTCGGAGAGGCGAGGTAGTCTGGAATGGTGCCTTGCGGACGTCTGCCCAGTCGAGTGGAGGGAAGACAACTGCGCTCGCCGCGCACTCGACACACTGGCCTGCCTTCTCCGCTCATCGAGTGTTGCTTTGTAGTTCTTCAGTCGAAGATTTTCTTGCAACATGAAGTATTGGTATGTCGCGAGTTCATCGCGAGTCGAGTCCTCAGGCATCAAGAGGCATTCATCAATGACCTTCTTTGCTTTTGCTGCCATCTCCTCCGTGATGGTGAGCGTTGTATTGCCGTCTGGCATGGTCACTATGCAGGGATATGTTTGCGTTCACTACGAGCGCAGCTTCGGATGTTTTGCCTTTCGTGCCGTTGTTCCCGACAGTCATGTAGACTTGGAAGGGTATGGCGTTTGAGGATTTGCTTTGGTTGCCACCGCTGCAGTCGGTGGAGTAGTCGAAGTTGCTGCAGTCGTCGCACTGCACTCGCGGTTCGTCGCTGTCGTACTGGAAAGCGGACTCGACCTTCCCCTCGACTTCGCCGTATAAGTCGAGAGATGCAGATGCAGAGCTCGGTGAAGTAGTCGAGGAAGAGGCGTCCCTTGCCAGCGAAAGAATCTCAAATTTTGCACTCGATGGCGAGTCGGATGATGCGGGTACGACCGACGAAGGCGAGGCCGATGAAGACGCAGAAGCAGCCGGTGCAGCCACAATTGGTGCAGATGCGATCGATGGAGATGCAGGCATGATTGCCGCGAGTTGACGTGGATCTGTCAAGTTATGCGTACCCCAGCGACTAACATGGAAGTTGAAGTTACCAAAAGTCATATCCGCACCTGAGTGGAAGTCTGCGAACACCGGGCGCGCGATCGGATGGTGCGGGTCGAACCCGAAGGAGCCGAAGTACATCGCGCGATGGTCGACGGAGTCGGCGACTTGCCGTTTGCTGGTGATGCCGGCGGATTGCCGTTTGTTGATGAAGTTGGCGAGTCAATCTTCGCCGAAGGAGTCGGCGAGTTGTCGTTTGCCGATGAAGCCGCCGAAATCGCAGATCCAACGCTAGTCCTTCCCACAGATGGCGCCAATTGACGTGGTGTTAACACATCAAATCCCATGGTTCGGTACCTAGGGTTGAGATTGAGGGGGAGAGACGTGGTAGCGTTTGTAGTATCGTCGGCTGACAAGCAAGATTTACCCAGGTTCAGGTCCCCGGAGGGTAACACCCTACTTCCTGCTTGTCTGGTTATTGATGTATGAGGTGTACAATGGAGCTACAATGGCGTCCCGGCGAGATGACGATCTCACGAGGACTATGGTGGTTCGAGTATCGCTTACCCTAGATCGGCGCCCTCCCAGCCTTTATATAGGAGGCTGGGTCTCGGGATTCGCAACCGACTAGGTTTACAGGTAAGGTAGGTTTCTACCGACTTAGGGTTTACTATAAACTTGGTACGTACGCCAGTCTTCTTGGGCCCCCTTCGTGGGCTTTGGTTGATATCTGCTAGTAGGCCTGTTCATGGGCCTTAGCTTGTTCATGCACCAGGTATCCTCATAATGAATCTCTCGAAGGGTACATCCCCGTCACCATGTTAATTGTATGTAGGGATATGCAAAATCTTGAGTCATGACTCGTTGCATGGATAGAATTTGCTACCAACAAGATGTAAAAGAACTTTAATTTCGCCAAACAAAATGATGTTTTGGAGAACTATAGGATGGAGTTTTTTCCTTTCTAAGCTGTTAACTATTATGATCAAGGACGGTTTAACGAGTTTCCATGGATAACATGTCACCTATTCTCAAATGCAAAACGAATTATACCACGTGCTTAGCACTAGTTGACTTAGATGCAAAACAAATTAGACAAAAAGTATACTACTTAATTTTCTATTTTCACAAAATTGAACAGATGTATCGAATTTATGTGGTTCGTACATTTCACAAATAGTTGCGGCATCGCCCATATTTAGATCCTATTCTCTACTAATTATGGTTGATTGCAAAAACTATTTTTGCATACTAACTTTTGACTATATATCCTTTTGTTTTCATGTTTAACCAAATAAAATCCTGCGAAATACATATATCAGCAACCGTCTACTAGTTTTATGACTAAAGTAGTAAAGTAATTTTACCAAGACACAAAAGACACTGGATGAAAAAATTATTCCAAACACATACGACAATATTATTTTTGCATCCTCAATCCCTATACTTGTGCACGTAGTGGTGATACAGGTTTACAAATATTGACTGCACTCATAACTATGCCTCTTATATTTCTCCACGGGCAAGTACAATGTACAATTAACATGGTCTTATATTGAACCAACCAAACCATGGTTTGTCCAATAAATAGAAGCAACCAAACTCTAGAGATCCTTCAAAAGTTGATGATCACTAACAATGGTTCGAGTATTTAGTTCGCACACCTATACAACTTGAACTTGGTGACAAACAACATGTATATACTCTCATCTCCCGGTGTGGTAGTGCGATAGAGCAACTGAAGAACAAATTTCACGTCACCACAATAAAACCGAATATGAGTCGAGTTATGGTCATGAATGGAAATATGGAGTAACATGAGCAACGCGCAAGCAGGCATGAACATCGATAGAAATGGAAGGTATCGGAAGCGCATATTCTAGCTCCTCATATGTGTGTTGGGTGATGCACATAGAAGGGCCATGTGTGCAGTAGTGCGTTGATGTACACACTTAGGCCCTGTGCGTTGATGTACACACTTAGTCCCGGAGCGGACGGAGCGGTGCCGAACGCGTCGACTCCGCAGAGTCAGAAGAGCGGAGCGGCACGGGCTGCAATTCATTTTCGCGGAGCCACAAAACCCGAGCTCCCCGTCGCTCTGCGGATACCGCTTCGCCTATTTTCTCCCCCGTCCGCCTCCTTCTCGCCCACCTTCCTCTTCTCCTCTCGATGGCGAAGAGATGCACGTAGTGCGTTGATGTACACACTTAGATGATTCAGCTCGTCGAGATGCACGCAAGAGCTCTCGACTAGGTAACGGCGTAACGTTGACCGACTGATCTATATCGATCCGGTCCCTCGTGCATCTTGTCTAGGGCTCACTAGATAGATGGACTGACCATAGTCGAGGTCGAGCAAAAGTGTCGATCAACAGCTTCCAACTTTCCCACATTTGTTTGGCTCACAACAGCTTCTTCAGCTCAATCAAACACACCCTAGTAATAATACCGCGGGCATTTCTGAGTTGTTGATCACTGCGACAGAAATTGGGAGAAATTCTACGGACGACAAGCCGAGGGCTGGTCCTTTTCGGCGCGCACGCCCGACAACGGTGGGATCGCGCACACGGCGGCGTCAGCGCGCGCACAAGCCGGTGCCCCGTGACGTGCAGAGAGAGCCCATGTGAGCGCGACCAGCCGAGCAATCCCCACCACGCGTGCCGAGCGAGGCGCACTAGCCCGCACACACACAGACAGATCGGCGGGGGAGAGAAATATCCACGAGCTTTCTTGCAATCTCGGCGCTGATCGGATCCGAGAAATGGCGGCGGCGGCTGCGGCCGAGGCGCCGGCGGAGGACATCGAGAAGCGCGCCGCGCCGACGGAGGGCGAGGTCCAGGAGGAGCGGCCGGAGCCGAAGCGGCGGCGCGCGCGCGTGGCCGCGCTCAAGAACCTGCCCCGCGGTGCTGCGGCGAGCGAGGAGGGGGAGGAGGAGGACGCGGCCGACGGAGGAGGGTCGTCGTCGTCGTCCTTCTCGTTCCACGCGCGGAGCTTCTCCGGGTGGAGACGATGCCCAAGTTCGGGTCTTTTAACCCCGCCGCCGCCCAGTTCGTGGCCTTCCACCTGACGTCCCCCCCGCCCCTGGTCGATCCGGCGGAGGCCGAGCCGGACTCCCCGCCGCCACCGGCCGTGGCACGAAGGAGCGACGACGACGAGGATGAGGAAAAAGACAAGGATGTCAGGCAACTCCCGCTAGCGCCGGCAGCGGAGTAGCAGAGGAGTCGATCGATGGCTTGTTTTTGACTTAGGCAGAGGTCGAGCAGGGGAATTTGCCGACCCTGGCCTCCTCTCCCTACGTCCTGTGACCTCTGCTCCTGGAGCTAGTAGAGTTTGCTTGCTTGTTGTGTCTGCCTTTTCTTTTCTCTCCTCTCCATGTCAATGATCCTTTTGTACATCATCAGTGTCTTCCTTGTACGTAGTATACTCAGCTGTAGTCCTGTACTGATACGGTTAGCGAATAAGAACGATTTTTCTTTATACAATCGAACCGCTCAAGTGTATGGCCCTGCACTTCCGGATGCAAGTGGGACGGGATAGCCACCAAGCCCGCCTCCCGTCCCGCTAGAAAATTCCATTTATCCCGTTTGTGTGATCTCATTTTGTCCCGACGGAATTAGCATGTCCGTCCCACTAATCCCGTTTTTATCCCGTCAGTGGAGATCCCAAACGCATCTTCTTCCTCCACTCTCCTCTGCTCACCCTCCCCTCCCTTCTCCTTCCATGGCGTCTCTCCTCTTCCTCCCGCGCGCGGCCCGCAGGCCCTCCCGCTCACCGAACGCCGAGGCCCGCCCCGTGCACGACCATCCCTGCGGCCCGCGCGACAACCACAGCCCGCTCCAACGCGGCCGCTCCCTCTCCACGAAGCCTCATCGCCGCCGAACGCTCCCCGTCCGCCGCCCGCGCCCCTGGGCCGCCTCCTACGGTCCGACCTCCTCGACGCCATGGCCGAGCTCCAGCGCCAGGGCCACTGGCCCCTCGCCCTCGCCGGCTCGCCGTGCTCCATGTGGCTCACGCCGAGCTCTGGTACCGCCCCGACCTGGACTATGGTACCTTCGTCTCCTTGCGCCGCCTTCCGATCCAGCCGTCGGCGCCGCCCTCTGACCCTGCCGCAGTGCCGTCGTCGCCTGGATGGATTAACAGATCGTGTTGTGTGGAGGAGCTAGCTGAAATTCCCACCGGGACCCACCAGGCCCATGTGTCCCACCTCGGAAACTCCCATTAGTCCCTATTAGGGCTCATTTGGTTGCAAGGCTGAAAAAACCTAGGGTAGCGAGGCCCCTAGGGGAATTTTTGGTGCGCGTCAGAATCCCTAGGTGAGGCGGGGCCGATCTGCCCAGTGCTGTGCTTGTTTGGCTGCACGGGGAAAGGACGGGGAAAGGAAAGCACGGGAGGCGATGCTAATCAGCCACATGCACACGTAGATAGCTAGCTAGTAGAATTCGTACCAGAATAATCTAAAAAAAAAAGAATTCGTACCAGAATATAGATAAATCATGTAATCAAAACAGGAAATAAAATGCAAAAAATTCGAAATAAGATGTGACTCCACACGAGATGTCCAGATCATCGGATCACATATTTACACGAAATAACAATAAATCACAGATTTAATTCTTGAACAAAAATGAGAAGTGAAAACATTCTCATACATGAATCCAATTCCAGATTCGATGGAGCATATAACAATTATTGCATGTTCAAAAGTACAAGCTTTCAAACTCCCATACATTAATCCAACTCCGTAAACTCCCATACATTAATCCAATTCCATAAACTCCCATACACCAACATCCATTGCCCATAAATAGAATGTTGGCATACCTTCGCCAGCTTCTCTTGTTCCATTTTCTGCAGAAATAGTTCAGCATGCATGTTAGAAGACGGCAATGCAATTTGCCAAAATCCACACATGGCAAAGCAATGACAGGTAAACAGTAGTATTAGGAACAACATCAATATTGTTAAGTGTTTAAGCCCAATCCAACCAGTTAGGTCATCAGCCACAATTCACATAGCATCACATATTAACTATTGTGGTGTTCAAATACTACTGCCATTCATTTGCTGGCCGAATACAACATGGCAAGAGAAGCAGCCGGATTTCTTATCCTCTATGTGAATCTTCTGCTACTTCAGCTTAAACAACACAGGGAGCTTCCTAAAGTTTATCCTTAACTTGGCAATATTCTTACATCATGTTATCATGTAACTACGTAAGTATGTGACATAAAAACAATCAAAATGGTAAGTTCATTTCTCCTAAGCAATTCAAAGAAAGAAAGACGAAGATGCTGGACACGGATTTTGTGAGCTCGAGCTCGCTTGCTCCCAGACGACGTGCCGTAATGGTACTGGCTGAGGGCTGCGGGGATGGGTGTCTGAAGGTACCGGACGAATTGGATGCTAGGTGTACATGTATGACTACAGTGCATGAGTCGCATACAATGGTTGCATTAAATGAGCTTCATTTTGTAGGGTGGTGTAGGTGCGTGCGCTTTGAACTTCCTTATACTCGTTTCTTTTTACATTTTACTGCACATAACTGGATGGCATGCAATTCCTGGTGCGTTATTTTCTTTTCTCTATTCTTTTCTTCTTTTCCTTTTTACTTTTCCTGTTCCTTTTCATTTTTAGTGCATGTCATAATTTTTGTCCATTTTTTGTTTTATTTTCTATTGTTTCATTGCTTTTTTATTAAATATATTTTCATGGTAAAATATATGTCCATGTGCTGAAAAATGTATAATGGTTTCCTTTGTAGTATATAACATATTCAAGTGTTTGAAAAATTGTTCACGGGGTTTAAAACATATTACTAGTTTAAATACATAGTTACAGTGTTTGAAGAATATATGTTCATGATGGTTAAAAAAGTTCATTGTTCACAAAACTATTTGCAAACATGATTCAGAAAATTTTCACACGTTAAAATAATTCATGGGATTTCTAAAAATATTCAAGGGTTTCCAAAAAATTCAGGACCAAAAAACATACATGCGGTTCTAAAATACTTCCACAAGATTCAGAAACATAATTCACAATTGAGTACATTTTCATGGTTCTAATAAAATGTTCACGTGGTTCCAAAACATGTTAAGTTTTAAGTAAATATTGTGGGGTTTGAAGAAAAATTTCATGGGTTGTAATTTTTTTTGTTCATGGTTCACAAAAATATTTTTATGGGGTTTACGAAAACGATCACATGTTAAAAAGGAAATTCTGAGATTTCTAGAGCGTTGGAAAAATTTGATGGGTTAAAAAAACATTCATGGGTTTACAATAGATATTTTCACATAATTCAAAAATGTTCACGCGTTAAAAATATTTTCACAGGTTCCAATAAAAGGTTCACTTTTGAATGTTCATTTGTTCCAAAATATCATCTTTTCTAAGAATATTTACTGATTCTAAAAAAACAGTTCGCGTGGTTCTATATTTATTTATGGGTTTATTAAATAAATATTCACGATGGTTTGAAATGTTTTCATGATTTTTTGAAACGTGTGGTGGTTAAAAAGCATTCACGGGGTAAAAACAATACTTCCATAGGATTCAGAAATATATTCAAGGTTCGAAAATATTTTCATGGTTCCAATAAAATGGTCAATGTTTAAATGAATATTTCTGGAGTTTGAAAAAATTATTTATGGTTTCTAAAATATTTGTTCATGGTTCACAAAAATAGTTGCACGGGATTCAGATTATGTTTAAAAGAAAATCATGAGGTTTCTAAAATATTCTAAGGGATAGGAGAAAAATTGAGGGGTTCAAAAAATATTCATGGGGTTAAAACAGATACTTTCGCAGGATTCAGAAAATGTTCAAACGATAAAAAATATTTTCACCGGTTCCAATATAAGGTGGCGACGCTGCCACGTTTTCACCTGAACCTTGCGGGAGAAGGCTCTTTGTAGCTCCTAGCAGTGCATTAAATGCACTAACTTTGTCTGGTACATGGCATACGATCATTCCACAAAATACATACTCCCTCTGTCCCAAATTACCCTGCGTTTTGGGTTTAGTCAAAGTCAAACTTTAAACTTTTTAACTAAGTATATAAGAAAAAATATCAATATTTATAATGTAAAATAAATATTATTTAAATCATCGTAAAGCATAGAATCATATTATATCCATTTCATATTATAGGTGTTAGTATTTTTCTCTATATGTTTGGTCAAAGTTTAAAAAGATTGACCTTCAGAATACCCAAAACGCAAGGTAATAAAAGACAGAGGGAGTACTACTCGTTTGTGGATCAATCAATGAGATGAGTGGTTGGTGTAGTGCAATTCGCAGGAGCAAACGAGCTCGGGCTCTCTTCCGAGTTTTCGGAAGATGCTTGGTTATTTTGTATTGCAAAGTGATTTTTAGCTAAACCAACATACTACCTAGATATGTCAATCAGGTATGTCTTAAATTTTAATTCTACTGCTCAGGTAAACCAACAGGCTACTTAGATATGGTTCTAGCAAGACCTTCATACATAGACCAACATAAGGGAAACATGTGCAGCAAGAACTCACCTTAGTTTCTCTGCATGGAATCAGCGATTTCATCTTTTAGCCAGAAGCTCCGAAGGATCGGATCCTTGGTGTTGAGGAAGATTTCTCGATTCAGCTGGCATTTGAAAAGACGCGGCGCCTTTGATTTTTCAGCAACTGATAGATCTTCCATAAGTTCCAATGTAGCAACACAGTTTGCAATAGAGTACTTGTCAGACTCCTTTGGCTCCTTCAGCTCCTCAACCAATACATGGGTTTGTTTCTTTTTGAAGTCCATGTACTCCTCTAGCACTAGAGCAACCTGACTTTGTTTCCTTCTCTTAACAGGTTCATCTTCTTTTTGTCCAGAGCTAGCAGTTGCTGCTGCAGGAACTTCACTTGTCGATGACTGACCACCATCAAGATTGGAAGACGGGTGGTTTAATGTACCAAGATGATTGCTGGAGGAGTTTGTGGGCGAAACATCGTCGCCTGTTACATCAATATGTGGAATTGACAGAAAGTGCAGATCTCCTGTAGCAATACTATCTGGTCCAGAAAGCAACAATAAACTTGTTCAGGCTTTGCTGAAAGTCTAACATTGTCATAACAAAAATAAGAGATGTGCCATGACAAGATAAATAATTGTGCAGTGCAGGAGAGGAGTAACATTGCATAAGACTATACATACCTTCATAAAGTGAAGCCAATGTAGGGAAGAGAATGAATGGCTTTCCTTCAAATTTCCTCACCCTAGGATAGTCCTGTTGAATGCAAATATGGTTAGCATCAATGTGTTGCAAAAGAAGTACATAAAAATAAGAAACAAATACATCAAAAGTAAGATTTTACCTTCTTTAGTTTAGCCCAGATTACTAGTTCGCTTTCATATCTTTCTCCTTCTCTTGGATTTGCTGCTTTGTGTACTGAGTTGTTGGAAACTTTTCATTGAACTTACTTGTGATGCTTCTCCATCCTTCAACAACCCACCCATTCTGACCTCTATATATTGGAACATTGTGCTCGACAAGTATAGCTAGCAGGCCTTTCTCAAGTACATGGTTCCAACTCGCCCTTGCTGAAGTTTCTTTTACCATAGCTACAACATTTAACCAACAAGCGTACTTTACGAATTACTAATTTATTCTAACAACCCTGATTTTATTCTAACAATACACATTTACATCACACAATTCTATATATGAAGTGTCAATAAACAACAACTTAACCAAGTGTTTCTCATTCAGTGCGATTGCAATTTGTAAACCAGTGGTATCACACAGATCGAAGGGAGGGTCACCTTGACCAGCAGCAAATGATGTAGCAAGACCGACCACGGAAGTGGCCACGGCGTAGCTGACGTTGGTGAAAATCAAGCAGGCCCAGATCATTTATCAATCTAGCCCTCACAGCAACGAACCTGCAAGCACCTCCGCCTTACCATCGAGTGTGGCTGCAGAAACTTGGTAGAAAGTAGATTGGGGGTGGCAGTAGAGGGAGGGGAGCGAAGTGCAGCAACGAACCTGCAAGCACCGGTCGTCGGAGCTCGAGATTCCGGTGGCGGGAGGGCCGCTGGACGGGACGAATCTAGCCGGCGGCGGCGCGATTCCAGGCGAGCTGTGGGCGGCCAGAGATCTTCTTGTTCCTCCACAGGAAGAGATCGGCAGCTGAGATCGAAGAAAGGCAAGAATCCATGAGCACCCAAGAACGGCGCCCCGGCACGGCGAGATCGAAGAAAGGCAAGAATCGCCGCCTCCGCTGGAGCAGTCGCCGCTGCACCTTCGCTGGAGCACAGACAGAGGGAGACGCACCTGCACGTCCGCTGGAGCAGTCGCCGCCTCGTTCTTGGTCGCGGAGGAAAGCGTCGCGCCGCCGCCTAGCTCTGCCAACGAGCGCCGCCACCGCGTGAGCGAGAGCGAGCGAGCGAGCTCGGGAATTCGTCCCCGACGTCTCGACTAGGGAGCCCTAACCCGGGAAAATGTCACGGAAGGGCCAAATTTCCCTGGCCTCACAGAGCGCCAAATGGGCCAGTGGGGCTCCCCGGGCCAGATTCGACCAGGGGGGTTGATACGTCCATTTTGCATCACTATTTTATATCATAATTTACTGTTATTCATTGATATATTTCATATTTAGAAATGATACTTATGATATTTTACCTGTTTTGCATGTTTCATCATTATTGGAGGATTATTCACCGGAGTCAGGATTCTGCTGGAAAAAGCGTCGTCAGGATACAATATTTCTGGAGATCAAAAATTCTAGAAAAATATACAGAAGCTGCTATTTTGTCAGATGACGAAGGAAGCCAAAAGGGGAGGCCAAGGTGGGCCACCATGGGCCCTCCCCACCCCGTGGCGCGGCAGGGCCCACAGGCGCGCCGCCATGTGGGGAGGGAGCCCTGGCCCACCTCATCCATCGCCCTTTCGCGTACTTCATCGTCCAGAAACCCTAAGACCTGGGGGATCATCGAGGATAGACAGCGCCGCCTCCTCGAGGCGGAAAACACCAGAGAGAGAAAAGCTCTCCGGCAGGGAGAAATCTGCCGGGGAAATTCCTTCCCGAGGGGGAAATCGTCGCCATCGTCACCGTCATCGAGCTGGACTTCATTGGGATCATCATCACCATCATCTCCACCGCCGACACCGTCATCTCCACCGCTCCACTCCGTTCCGCTGTAACATCTAGGGTTGAATCTCGTGTATTTCATAGGGGAAACTTTCCCGGTGTTGATTACTCCTTGTGGTTGATGCTATTGAGTGAAACCGTTGAATTAAGGTTTATGTCCAGATTGTTATTCATCATTATATCACCTCTGATCATGATCCATATGATGTCTTGTGAGTAGTTCGTTTAGTTCTTGAGGACATGGGTGAAGTCTAAATGTTAGTAGTGAATTATGTTGAGTAATATTTAATGGTTTGATATTTAAGTTGTGGTGTTATCTTCTAGTGGTGTCATGTGAACGTCGACTACATGACACTTCACCTTTTATGGGCCTAGGGAATGCATTGTGTATTCGTTTGCTAATTGTAGGGTTGCCGGAGTGACAGCAACCTGAACCCCCATTGGTATATCGATGCATGAGGGATAGCAGGATCTCAGAGTTTAAGGCTGTGGTTAGATTTATCTTAATTACTTTCTTGTATTTGCGGATGCTTGCAGGGGTATAATCACAAGTATGTGTTAGTCCTAGGAAGGGCGGTGCATTAGCATAGGTTCACCCACACAACACTTATCAAAACAATGAAGATTAATCAACTATATGAAGCACAAGCACTAGACTAAATTCCCGTGTGTCCTCAAGAACGTTTGGTCATCATAAGTAAACAAACCGGCTTGTCCTTTGCTGTAGAAAGGATTGGGCCACTTGTCGGGGGAATGATTAACCCGCGACTTATTCGAATTTAACAAACAGCGGCTTAAGGCTGCGCTATCATTGTTGGGCCACGTGAAAGATGGGCCAATCTCGCATCGCGACTCGATAAAGGAAAGCTCCAGAAGGTCGGTGCAAACTTGCCTTGGAAGACAAGAAAGATAATCAGGCTTCGTGTAGAACTCTTGTAACCTGACGAGCCTCTGTGTATATAAAGAGGACTCGCAGGACTTAGAGGGTCAAGCCCTTAAACCCTAGATCATACGGCGAGTACCAGATCGGATCGCCTCCATTGTAACACCTCGATTATCATATCAATACCAATCTAGGGTAGGCAGGAAGTAGGTCTTTTACCTCACATTGAGGGGGCCGAACCTGGGTAAATCTGTGTTGATCTTTGTTCCTGCGATCCCAAGCTCGGAGATGCTTGACTCGCGTAATCCCACACCTACGAAGTCATCCATGACACCTGACGTGACAAACCCACGACAGTTGGCGCCCACCGTGGGGCCTGCGGTCAAGAGCGTCACGTTCCGCGCAGGATCCATGAAAGGAGCTGAAGATCTCGCCATTGGCCGTATCATTACGGTTGATGGCACACCTCTCATTGACGATTCAAGCTGGGGGCCGGAAGCAGATTACTTAGAGACCGGCCACGTCATCCCGTTTGGATCCATCAACGTCTTCGTTGGCTTCATCGGTGGCAGGTCCATTAGCTCGGTCCAAGGAGACGATTCAGAAGAAGAACCGCCGCGATGGGGAAGAATCCATGGAAAGCATGGACTCGCAAGAGTTTGGGTCCATTGTACCTGCCTTTGAAGAAAGTTGCTGGGGTTACCCACCAGAAATCGCATTATCACCAGATCGAGAGACGGCGCAAGTCGCGGTTTACACGACCGGAGGAGCTGGTGCATCAGGAACTGCTGGAGAAGCCGAGGCATCGGCGCCCCCAAGCAACCCACTTCTTGTCCCTGTGTCAGCCACAAACGCCGCCCTCCGTGCAACAGAAATTGAGGCCGCCAGGGCCGAGCTCCTGTATGAGGTTCGAAGGATGGAAGAAGAGCGCCGCAGGCTCGATCAGATAAACCAAGGAATCCAACAGGAGCGGCAAGAGTAGCCGCGCTGGCTGCGACTCAACGACAGGTTGACTCGCAAACACAACTGCGCGCGACTCAACCAACAGTGGAAATCCCGCTTACTCCAGCCGCGGGAGCGGGAATCCAGACAGTTGCGGAAGGATGGGGACCAACAAATCAAGAGACCCAGCAACAACCAAGGAGGTTTCACACCCCGCAGGGCCATTACCAAAACCCTGTCGATAATATGTATGTGCGGCTAATATCTTGACTCAGATGGTACCAACAGGCGATGACCCGGTCAATGCTGAGGCGCGGCGCGCGATTCAGATGCTAAGTACGGCAGTCCTGCAACAAGCCAATAGGGCGGAAGCCGAAGCACAGCTGCCCCTTACCAGCCAATCACAGGATTGCAGCAGAAAGAAGCGTCCAAAGCAGGCCACCAGAGAACATATCAGGAGTCGCACAGAGGCAGCAGGAGCAAGTCGCAGAAGCACAGGCGAATATGCCAGTGATGCAAACGCGGCCCGCAGAAGTCAACAATCCAACGGGCACATCCACAACCCTGTCCTCGCGGCTCAAGGGCCCAGCGTGTTTCACTGAAAGGATCAGATCGGAACCTTTTCCCGAAGATTTCAAAGGGCCACGCAAGGTGGCAAACTACAACGCCAGCATGGATCCAACCACCTGGCTGAACAATTACGAGATGGGGATGAGCATTTTGAACGCCTCAGAGGAAATATGTGCAAGGTACCTCAACATGATGCTAGAAGGTGCAGCGCACATATGGCTGCAAAATTTGCCTCCCAACTCTATAAATACTTGGGAGGAACTGAAGGATGCCTTCGTTAAGAACTTCCAAGGAACTTGCAAACGACTCTGCAATATAGAAGATCTCGAGCGTTGTGTCCAGAAGGAAGGCGAGTCAAGTCGCCATTGGATGAAAAGGGTGGCAGATAATACACTCCTCAGATAATATACCACCAAGCTCAGCCGTCCTGGTAATGGAGAAAAACTGCAAGTTTGAGCCGCTGATTCATAAGCTGGGTCGCATGAAGATAAAGTCAAGAGCCTCAGCGAGGTAATGGCTGCGGCTAACAAATATGCCGGCTCGGATAAAACCAGAGACGCGTCAGACGGAGAGAAGAGGAGGTTGCTGCCAAAGGAAAGAAAAACTCCAACAAGCCCCAGCAGCAGCAAACAAGCCACAACAACGCGAATCAAAACAAACGCAAAAACGAAGATGGTCACTCAGGGCTCGTCGCCAATACGCGTGGAGGATTCAGAGGCCAGCGGGAAGGGGCCGAGGATACGGCTCCCGTCCAATCAATATGGAAGAAGTTTTCAATCGGCCATGCGACCTTCACGCAACAGGTGATGGACGGCCAGCGGACCATACCAAGGCACAATGCAACTATTACAAGAAGTGGAAAGAAGAAAGCCAACACAACAGGGGAAATTCCCACGAAGGAAACCCTGGTACGGCTCATGACGCAAATGTTGGGCAGCACAGCACGAGCAACCCCAGGCAAACGGGGCAGTATCACACAATAGTTATCGACACCTCTAAAAGGGAAGAGAAATTGAGTCGCAGGAGTCAGCAGGTGAACGCCGTGATACCAGCAACGCCCAATTGGTCACAGTAACTTGGAGTCGCGACGATCACCCGCCACAAGTACGGGAACCTGGCAAGTTGGCCTGGTTGTGGCACCATACGTTGCAGGATACAAGCTGACCAAAGTGCTTATGGATGGAGGAAGCAGCATTAATATCTTGTACTACGATACGTTCCACGTATAGGACTCAAGGATTCCAGCCTGCAGCCCACGTCAACCGTGTTTCATGGCATTGTCCCAGGAAGGTCCGCACGGCCAGCGGGGAAAATAACCCTAGGGGTAACTTTTGGGACAGAAGAGAACTTCAGAAGCGAGTTCCTATGTTTTGAAGTGGTAAAATTCCAAAGCCCATATCACGCCTTGTTTGGAAGAACAGCTTTGCTAAGTTTATGGCCAGGCCATGCTACGTTACCTACAGTTGAAGATACCAGGACCAAAAGGGGTCATCACAGTGTACGGAGATAGAGAAAAAGCAATAGAATGTGAAAAAGGAGATGCGGCCTTCGCAGAATCTGCTTGTGCCGCGGAAGAGCTAAAAGGTTATAAGTCGCAGGTCGACCCAAATGACATGAGCGTAGTTACCACGCCATCTGCCGAGCCACCAATGAAATTCAAAGCGGCCCAGGACACCAAGCAGATAAATCTTGTTCCTGGCGACTCATCCAAGAAAACCAGCATTGGAGCACACATGGAAGAAGAGCAGGAAAAGGCTCTCGTCGCTTTCCTTCAGGAAAATAAGGATATCTTCGCATGGAAACCGTCAGATATGCCAGGAGTACCAAGAGAATTAGCAGAACATAGCCTCAAAGTGAACCCTGCGGCTAAACCAGTGAAGCAGCCACTACGACGTTTCCACGATGATAGAAGAAAGGCAATAGGGAAGAAATAGCTCGCCTACTGGCTGCAGGATTCATCACGGAGGTATACCATCCGGAGTGGGTAGCAAACCCAGTCTTGGTTATGAAAAAGAATGGTACGTGGCGAATGTGCGTTGATTACACCAGTCTTAACAAAGCCTGCCAAAGGATCCATTTGCTTTGCCGCGAATCGACCAAGTGATTGATTCAACTGCTGGGTGCGAGCTGTTATGCTTTTTGGATGCCTATTCAGGCTACCATCAAATCAAGATGAAGAGGGAGGACCAAGAAAAGACGTCCTTCATCACACCCTTTGGAGCTTTTTGTTATGTCAGCATGCCCTTTGGGTTGAAGAATGCAGGTGCGACTTACCAAAGATGCATTCAGAATTGTCTACATGAGCAAATAGGTCGCAACGTTCACGCCTACGTGGATGATATTGTGGTTAAGTCGCAAGTTGGCCAGGACCTTATTAGTGACCTGGCAGAGACATTCACAAATCTCAGAAAATACAACATGAAGCTCAACCCCACAAAGTGCGTCTTTGGAGTACCAGCAGGAAAGCTATTGGATTCATAGTATCAGAAAGAGGCATTGAGGCCAACCCTGACAAGATAAAAGCCGTGATGGATCTCCAAAAACCAGAAAAGATAAAAGATGTGCAGCGACTTACCGGTTGCGTAGCAGCTTTGAGTCGCTTTATATCGAGATTGGGAGAGAAAGCACTACCTTTGTACAGACTGTTGAAAAAATCAGACACCTTCGTTTGGGATGCAGAGGCCGACGAAGCTCTGACAGCCTTGAAACATCAATTGACAAATGTTCCAGTTCTGGCGGCTCCAAAGGATAAAGAGCCCATGCTACTATACATAGCGGCGAATTCACGTGCTGTGAGCGTTGTCATGGTTGTGGAGAGACAAGAACACGGAAAGGAATACCCTGTCCAGAGACCAGTATATTACGTGAGTGAAGTCCTCACAGCTTCCAAACAGCGTTACCCACAGTGGCAGAAGTTGGTGTTCGGAGTGTTCATGGCGAGTCGCAAGCTGAAGCACTACTTCCAAGAACATCCAATAATTGTGGTTAGTTCAGCACCATTGGCAGATATCATCCGTAACCGAGAAGCTACTGGAAGAGTTGCTAAGTGGGCGATCGAGTTGGGACCACATCACATCAGCTACGAGCCGCGCACATCAATTAAGTCGCAAGCCCTCGCAGATTTTATCAACGATTGGACAGAAATCCAGGTCGCTCCTAGCATGGCAGAAACCAAATACTAGACCATGCATTTTGACGGGTCAAGACAGTTGCAAGGCTCGGGGGCTGGAGTTGTTTCTAACATCCCCAAGGGAGACAAGCTGCGGTACGTGCTACAGATGCACTTTAACTGCACAATAACGTGGCAGAGTATGAGGCACTGCTTCATGGTCTACGTATAACAAAGGAGATGAACATCAGTCGCATACGTTGTTTTGGCGATTCAGACTTGGTGGCACAACAGGTCTCTGGAACGTGGGACAGCAAGGATGCGAATATGGCTGCATACAGAAGAGAGGTGGACAGAATTGCTGGACACTTCACTGGATACCAAGTTGAACATATTGATCGGAGACAAAACGAAGCTGCAGATGCCCTGTCTCGACTTGGATCCAATAGACAGTCAGTCCCACCTAATGTTTTCTTGGATGAACTGCACAATCCATCAGTCAAACCTCTAGCAGAGATTGACATTGCATAGCCAGAGGACGATTCAACTTTAGTCGCAGCCCTGCATGAACAGCCAGGATGGACAGAGCCATACATGGCATATTTAAGTCGCGGAGTGCTGCCAGACGATGAGATTGAGGCGCGCAAAATCATACGGCGCTCAAAGGCCTATACAATCATCAACAACGAATTATACAAGCGCAGTGATACGTCCATTTTGCATCACTATTTTATATCATAATTTACTGCTATTCATCGATATATTTCATATTTAGAAGTGTTACTTATGTTATTTTACCTATTTTGCATGTTTGATGAATAATGGAGAATTGGACACCGGAGTCAGGATTCTGCTGGAAAAAGCACCGTCGAGATGCACTATTTCTGAAGATCAATAAATCGAAGGAGACATATGGAAGTTCCTATTTTACCAGAAGATGGAGGAGGCCAAAAGGGGAGCTGAGATGGGCCATGGTGGGCCCTCCTCACCCCTTGGCGCGGTGGGGCCCCCTGCCGCGCCGAGAGGTGGTTTGGGGGCCCTGGCCCACCTCAGCCGTCCCCCTTCGCGTACTTGACCCCCTCGGAACCCTAACACAGGAGAGGGCCATCGAAATATTCCGCCGCCTCCACGAGGCGGAAAACACCAGAGAGCGAAAAGCTCCCCTGCAGGAAGAAATCTGCCGGGGGAAATTCCCTCCCGGAGGGGGAAATCGTCGCCATCATCACCGTCATCGAGCTGGACTTCATCGGGATCATCATCATCATCATCTCCACCGCCAACACCATCATCACCCCGCTGCACCCGTCTCCGCTATAACATCTAGGGCTGAATCTTGTCTATTTCATAGGGGAAACTCTCCCGGTGTTGATTACTCTTGTTATTGATGCTATTGGGTGAAACCATTGGACTAAGGTTTATGTTCAGATTGTTATTCATCATCATATCACCTCTGATCATGTTCCGTATGATGTCTTGTGAGTAGTTCGTTTAGTTCTTGAGGACATGGGAGAAGTCTTGATGTTAGTAGTGAACTATGTTGAGTAATATTTAATGGTTTGATGCTTAAGTTGTGGTGTTATTCTTCTAGTGGTGTCATGTGAACGTCGACTACATGATACTTCACCTTTATGGGCCTAGGGGAATGCATTGTGTATTCGTTTGCCAATTGTGGGGTTGCCGGAGTGACAGAAACCTGAACACCCGTTGGTATATCGATGCATGAGGGATAGCAGGATCTCAAAGTTTAAGGCTGTGGTTAGTTTAACTTAATTACTTTCTTGTATTTGCGGATGCTTGCAAGGGGTATAATCACAAGTATGTATTAGTCCTAGGAAGGGCGGTGCATTAGCATAGGTTCACCCACACAACACTTATCAAAACAATGAAGATTAATCAACTATATGAAGCGAAAGCACTTGACAATATCCCGTGTGTCCTCAAGAACGTTTGGTCATTATAAGTACAACAACCGGCTTGTCCTTTGCTGTAGAAAGGATTGGGCCACTCGCTGCAACTATTACTACTGCATTTTATTTACTTGTACTTTATTTATCTGTCATATCAAAAACTCCTAAAAACTTGTCTGTGAGCATTTACAGTGAATCCTTCATCAAAACCGCTTGTCAACACCTTCTGCTCCTCGTTGGGTTCGACACTCTTATTTATCGAAAGTACTACGATACACCCCCTATACTTGTGGGTTATCAAGACTATTTTCTGGCGCCGTTGCCGGGGAGTGTAGCGCTATTGGTAAGTGGAATTGGTAAGGGAAACATTTATTGTACGTGCTGTTTTTATTTTTGCCTGCTGCTATATCTCATTATGGAGGGGTCTTCTCTTGAATTCCTATTTGGGAAAACAACTACCACTGCTAAGGTAGTAGAGGAGGCGCCAGATGAGCAGGTAATACCGTTCAAAATTCCTATGAAAATTGTTGAACGTGTCACAAATAACCGCTATGCAGGAGATGGAACTGTCCATCCTGGAGATCATTTGTTATTTCTGCATGAATTGTGCGAGTTATTTAAGTGTGCAGGTATCTCGATGGGAGAAGTTAAGAAGAAATTATTCTCTCTATCACTGTCTGGTAAAGCTGCACATTGGTATAAACTGCTGAAGAATGGGTATTCTCTTGGATGGGAGGAAATTGTACCTCTCTTTTACTCCAAATTCTATCCTCCAAGTGAGATTCATAAGGATCGGAACCTCATATATAACTTCTGGCCCTATGATGGAGAGAGTATCGCTCAAGCGTGGGGGAGATTGAAGGCATTAATGCTCAAATGTCCCATTCATGAGCTTCCTGGTAATATTGTTATTGATAACTTTTATGCAAGACTCTCCTTTCAAGATAAAACTCTATTGGATACCACTTGTGCTGGATCGTTCACTCGTAATAAAGAAGAGTTTAAGTGGGACCTTCTTGATCGGATTCAGGAGAACACTGAAGGATGGGAGAATGACAAAGGTAGGGAGTCAGGTATAAACTATGACTTTGAGTGTGTTAAAAATTTTATGGATACTGATGATTATCGCAAAATTAGCACTACTTATGGTCTTGACTCTCAAATTGTTGCAAACTTTTATAAAGCCTTTGCTTCCTATTTCGGTTTGCCGAAGGAGGGTTTTAAAAATTATCATGAACCATATAAAGATGAATCTGTTTCTCATATATCTAAAGGTGTTGAGGTTAATGTTGCTGATCGCATTATTCCAGAACCTTATATTGAAAAAGTTCCTTTTCCTAATAAGATTAAGGAACATACTATCATAACTGGTGTTGTTAGTAAAAGTAATAAGAAAACTACCAAACCTGATGAGCAAATAACTGTTGAACCTGTTGTAGCATTGGTTAAAGATCTTGTCACTGAAAATTTAGAAGATAGACACATTATCTTTTGTGAGGATGCTTCTAATATTGTCTCACATCCTAAAAGTTCTAGGAAGTCTAGTGTTCCTGTGCTTTCTGTTGGGATAGGTGATCATTGCTATTATGGTTTATGTGATATTGGTGCAAGTTCTAGTGCTATTCCTTATGAGCTTTACAGGGAAATTATGCACGAAATTGCTCCTTGTAAACTTGAAGAGATTGATGTGGTTATTCAGCTTGCTAATAGGGAAACTATCTCTCCAATTGGTATCATTAGAGATGTCGAAGTCCTTTGTGGTAAGACTAAATACCCTGCTGATTTTCTTGTACTTGGGTCGGCTGCCAATGATAGTTGTCCTATTATTTTTGGTAGACCTTTTCTGAATACTTGTGGTGCTGTTATAGATTGTAAGAAAGAGAAAATCTTTACTAAATTTGCTGGTGAATCTTATGAATTCAATTTCTCTAAATTTGCTAAAGCACCTTATGAAACTGAATTGCCTAGTGAGGATTTTGAAATTGCTCAACTTGCATCTATTGTTCTTGCTCCTAACAATGCTTTGCAGCAACATATGGAGAATCATGAAAGTGAGAACTTCAGGGAAGAAAGGAATGAGCTTGATGAAGTATTCCTTCGTCAACCTATGCTCAAACACAATTTACCTGTGGAAGATTTGGGTACCACAATGCCACCCAAGGAGGATCCTGTTTTTGATTTGAAACCTCTGCCTGATAATCTTAAATATGCTTATATTGATGATAAGAAAATATATCCTGTTATTATCAGCTCTAAACTTTCAGGTACAGAGGAGGAAAGGTTATTGGGAGTGTTGAGGAAACACCGCGGAGCTATGGGATATACTCTTGATGACCTGAAGGGAATTTCTCCTACTATATGTCAGCACGCCATCAACATGGAACCTGATGCAAAGCCTGTTGTTGAGCATCAGCGTCGTTTAATACCCAAGATGAAAGAAGTGGTAAGAAATGAGGTATTAAAACTTCTTGAAGCTGGTATTATTTATCCTATTGCTGATAGTAGATGGGTAAGTCCTGTGCTGTGTTCCTAAGAAAGGAGGAATTACCGTTGTTCCTAATGAAAATGATGAACTAATTCCTCAAAGAGTAGTAGTTGGTTATAGATGTGCATTGATTTTAGAAAGGTTAACAAAGTAACTAAGAAAGATCATTATCCTTTGCCTTTTATTGATCAAATGCTTGAGAGGTTGTCCAAGAAAACTCACTTTTGTTTCCTTGATGGGTATTCTGGGTTTTCTCAAATTGCTGTGAGAGCGCAAGATCAAGAGAAAACTACTTTTACTTGTCCTTATGGAACTTATGCTTATAGACGTATGCCTTTTGGTTTATGTAATGCTCCTGCTACTTTTCAAAGATGCATGTCTGCTATTTTTCATGGCTTTTGTGAGGAAATTGTGGAAGTCTTCATGGACGATTTCTCCGTCTATGGAACTTCCTTTGATAATTGTTTGCACAACCTTGACAAAGTTTTGCAGAGATGTGAAGAAACTAGCCTTGTTCTTAATTGGGAGAAATGCCACTTTATGGTTAATGAAGGAATTGTTCTTGGACACAAAATTTCTGAAAGAGGTATTGAAGTTGATCGAGCTAAAGTGGAGGCAATTGAAAAGATGCCTTGTCCCAAAGATGTTAAAGGTATTCGTAGTATTCTTGGTCATGCTGGTTTTTATAGGAGGTTTATTAAAGATTTCTCTAAAATTTCCAAGCCTCTTACTAATCTTCTTCAAAAAGATGTACCCTTTGTTTTTGATGATGATTGTAAGGAAGCTTTTGAAACTTTGAAAAAGGCTTTAATCACCGCTCCTGTAGTTGAACCACCTGATTGGAATTTACCTTTTGAAATTATGTGTGATGCTAGTGATTATGCTGTAGGCGCTGTTCTTGGGCAGCGAGTAGATAAAAAGTTAAATGTTATTCATTATGCTAGTAAAACTCTTGATTCTGCTCAAAAGAATTATGCCACTACTGAAAAAGAATTTCTAGCTGTAGTTTTTGCTTGTGACAAATTTCGACCCTACATAGTTGATTCGAAAGTCACTATTCATACTGATCATGCTGCAATTAGATACCTTATGGAAAAGAAAGATGCTAAGCCAAGGCTTATTAGATGGGTACTTCTTTTGCAAGAATTTGATTTGCATATCATAGATAGAAAAGGTGCTGAAAATCCTGTTGCTGATAATTTGTCTAGATTGGAAAGCATTCCTTATGATCCTATTCCTGTTAATGATAGCTTTCCAAATGAACAATTGGCTGCAATAAGTGTAAGTTCGCGAGATAGTCCTTGGTATGCTGATTATGCTAACTTTATTGTTTCCAAGTACTTGCCTCCAACCTTTTCAGCTCAGCAAAGAAGGAAATTCTTTTATGACTTGCGGCATTACTTTTGGGATGACCCACACTTATATAAAGAAGGAGTCGATGGTATTATGCGAAGATGTGTTCCTGAATATGAACAACAGGAAATACTGAGGAAATGCCATGGAAGTGCTTATGGAGGGCATCACGCTGGAGATAGAACTGCGCAGAAAGTTCTACAATCAGGTTTTTATTGGCCTACCCTCTTTAAGGATGCAAGAAAGTTTATTTTATCTTGTGATGAATGTCAAAGGGTTGGTAATATCTCTAGACGCAATGAAATGCCTATGAGTTATTCTCTTGTTATTGAACCATTTGATTGTTGGGGATTCGACTTCATGGGTCCTTTTCCTTCTTCACAAGGTAATACTCATATACTTGTTGCTGTTGATTATGTCACTAAATGGGTAGAAGCTATACCTACTAAAAGTGCTGATGGTGAGACCTCTTTAAAAATGCTTCAAGATGTCATTTTTCCTAGGTTTGGTGTACCTAGATATCTTATGACTGATGGAGGTTCTCATTTTATCCATGGTGGTTTTAGAAAGACTCTTGCTAAATATGGTGTTAATCATAGAATTGCTTCAGCCTATCATCCTCAAACTAGTGGACAAGTAGAATTGTCAAATAGGGAGATTAAATCTATCTTGCAAAAGACTGTTAATAAATCTAGAAAAAATTGGGCTAGTAAGTTAAATGATGCTTTATGGGCTTATAGAACTGCTTATAAGAACCCCATGGGCATGTCTCCTTATAAAATGGTTTATGGTAAAGCTTGTCACTTGCCTTTAGAATTAGAACACAAAGCTTATTGGGCAGTGAGAGAACTTAATAGAGATTTTAAACTTGCCGGTGAGAAAAGGTTGTTGCACTTAAGTTCTTTAGATGAATGGAGAAGTGAGGCTTATGAAAATGCTAGACTCTTTAAAGAAAAAGTTAAGAGATGGCATGATAGGAGAATTCTTAAAAGAGAATTTAATGTTGGTGAGAAAGTTCTATTGTATAGGTCTCGTCTCAGATTTTTTGCAGGAAAGTTACTCTCAAAATGGGAAGGACCATTTGTTATTGTGGAGGTGTATCGTTCAGGTGCAATAAAAATTGCTTCATTGAAAGATAACTCTACACAAGTGGTAAATGGTCAAAGACTCAAGCATTATATTTCTGGAGATTCTATTAATGAAGAGGTTGATACAATTAAAGTGGTGACTCCGGAAACTTTCATTGAAGAACATTTTTCTGGGACTGCAGAATTCGATTCGAATAGGTAACAGTTTCGGTAAGAAAAGTTTCGCGAATAACTTTCTAGAAGATATTTTCGTCGTTTTTATTAAATATGGAAAAATAAGAGACCGAACCGGATGGGAGACGGCACCCGTGGTGCCCAAACCATAGGTCGGCGCGGTGGGCCCCCAGCCGCGCCGCCTGGTGGTTTGAGCACCCCGGAGCTCGTCTCCGATCAGGTTTCCTCCTGTACCTTCCTTATGTTGTAAAACTTTTTGCTATATAACTCACCCGAACCCCCGAGGTTCGTATCTCGCCTTTTCATCGTGTTTCGTTTCGAGCTGTTTCTGTCCAGATATTGTTTTCAGATTTAGAAGCGCCATGGTCTCCAACAACAACAACAAGGGCAAGGAGCCTTTGGAAGACGAGACTCAAGACCCCAAGCTGAAGGAGGAAGTCAAGAGCGAAGATGAAGGAGAAGTGGAGGAAGACCCGCGCGAATACCCGCGCGCTACCGTTGCAAGCATCGGAGTGGTGGCAAATCCATTCAAGCCCAGGCAAGGGCGCGGATGAGCACCGGAGGGAAGGTTCCACGACACTTCTTGGCTCCCAGGACATCTTCCCCAGGCAAAATAACCCCTTCCATACTCTTATCCATAAGCATCAAATTGAGAGGATCCCGGAGGCTGAGTTGCCTAGTGGTTGGAATATAGATCGTTCTAACAATACAGGAAAGAGGGATTCTGCTGCTGAGGAGTGGGGAAACAACTCCAAGAGTTGGGACTCGCAGTCTGACAAGTTTATGAATCGCATCGAACACAACTCTGAGCTGATTCGCGCCCTCACCTACAAGATTGATGAACTGAAGGAGCTGGTTGATAAGCTTATCAACAATCACCACCACCACCGAAGGAGTAATTCATCATAAGTATTGGCATCCCCTTGGTTTGTTCCAAGCTTGGGGGAGTGCCGCGGTATCACATCATTATCTTTACCTTTTACTTTTCCATAAAGTCATATCGTGAGTAGGGAAGTTATCTTATATGATGGTTTGCAATGTGGAAGTATCTCTCTTTTAGTTGGTTATCTATGTATCCCTTGGTGTGAGTTGCCGTTATGAAATATTAATGAGAAGTTTTATCATTTACTTTCTGCATACTTTATTTTAGCTTGCAATTCTCTTTCATATTGATAACCTTGTTGTTAGTATAGGGATCACTTTTTAGAGCACCAAGTTAATCTTTTTGGTTTTGGCAAACTTAGCATTGGTCAGTAGTAGACAATACTTTGAGACTTAAGTAGAAAGAGGGAGTGCATGCAAATATATTATTCCATGATCTTTCTTTCTTTGTGCTCATAAGCTTAGTATTCTTAAGTTAAACTATTTGTGCTTCTAAGGAAGATTGCATGATTATTCTTATCACTTGTATAATTGTTTGTATCCCTCAACTCTTATGCTTGCTACATAACCTTGCTAGCCAAAGACCTGTATCGAGAGGGAATGCTTCTCATACATCCAAACCTTGAGCCAAACCATTGCCATTCGAGTCCACCATAACTTCCTACTATATGGTATTTTGCGCCATTCCAAGTAAATACTTCATGTGCTACCTTTAAATTATTCAAAACTTATTACTCCTAGTTTTGTGTCACTGTTTATTAGCTCATGAGGGTTCTGTAGAGTTTCTCTAGCACTTTTGTCAAACAGACTTTCACCAATGGACTAGTGGCATATACACCGCTTATCCAACAATTTGCAAAAAGAGCTGGCAAATGGGGTGCCCAGTCCCAATTAACTACAACTTTCATTAATAATTCTCTTCACATGTTTTGCCCTGATTTATCAGTAAGCAACTTAATTTGCAAATAGACACTCCTCCATGGTATGTGAATGTTGGAAGGCACCCGAGGATTCGGTTAGCCATGGCTTGTGTAAGCAAAAGGTTGGGAGGAGTGTCAACTATAAAGAAACTAAAATACATGTGTAAACAAAAGAGAAGAGGGATGATCTACCTTGCTGGTAGAGATAACGTCCTTCATGGGAGCCGCTCTTGAAAGTCTGGTTGACAAGGGGTTAGTGTTCACTTTACTACGATTCGTTGACAACGACATACATAGCTCAAACAACTATTTTCATACTCTCTATATGCTTTGCAAAACTTAAAAGCTCTAGCACATGATTTAATCCCTGCTTCCCTCTGCGAAGGGCCTATCTTTTACATTATTGTTGAGTCAGTAAACCCATTCCTCTCTATCTCAAGCAAGCATTTGAGTTGTTGAGATCCAATTAGTTATATGTGTTGATACTTCTAATCATATCTCTCATTTCCTTGTTTCGCACAATAGCTTTTATCCGAATGAATATAACTTTGAAAGTTATCAATGACTGTAAGGAGACTGTTATGATTAAGGCATGTAAGTTCTGCTATATAAGCTCTGATATAAAGACTCTTCTCGAAAGATAAGTATGATCTGTTAATTGTTCTCTGACCAAGAGTTTAAGTTTGCCTTCACCAATCATGGTTCTCTTTATGCACTTCATCGTGGTTCCCTTTACTTATTTCAAGTTAGATTATATGAAGGGAAGTTGCTGTCTAGAATGACTTGTGTATCAATGAATGTGATGCTTCTTGTCCGTATTTTATTTATCGACACTTTGCTCCATAAACTTGTGGTCATGTTTACTGAGCTCAGTTTTCGCTTGGGGACAAGCGAGGTCTAAGCTTGGGGGGGTTGATACGTCCATTTTGCATCACTATTTTATATCATAATTTACTGCTATTCATCGATATATTTCATATTTAGAAGTGTTACTTATGTTATTTTACCTATTTTGCATGTTTGATGAATAATGGAGAATTGGACACCGGAGTCAGGATTCTGCTGGAAAAAGCACCGTCGAGATGCACTATTTCTGAAGATCAATAAATCGAAGGAGACATATGGAAGTTCCTATTTTACCAGAAGATGGAGGAGGCCAAAAGGGGAGCTGAGATGGGCCATGGTGGGCCCTCCTCACCCCTTGGCGCGGTGGGGCCCCCTGCCGCGCCGAGAGGTGGTTTGGGGGCCCTGGCCCACCTCAGCCGTTCCCCCTTCGCGTACTTGACCCCCTCGGAACCCTAACACAGGAGAGGCCATCGAAATATTCCGCCGCCTCCACGAGGCGGAAAACACCAGAGAGCGAAAAGCTCCCCTGCAGGAAGAAATCTGCCGGGGGAAATTCCCTCCCGGAGGGGGAAATCGTCGCCATCATCACCGTCATCGAGCTGGACTTCATCGGGATCATCATCATCATCATCTCCACCACCAACACCATCATCACCGCCGCTGCACCCGTCTCCGCTATAACATCTAGGGCTGAATCTTGTCTATTTCATAGGGGAAACTCTCCCGGTGTTGATTACTCTTGTTATTGATGCTATTGGGTGAAACCATTGGACTAAGGTTTATGTTCAGATTGTTATTCATCATCATATCACCTCTGATCATGTTCCGTATGATGTCTTGTGAGTAGTTCGTTTAGTTCTTGAGGACATGGGAGAAGTCTTGATGTTAGTAGTGAACTATGTTGAGTAATATTTAATGGTTTGATGCTTAAGTTGTGGTGTTATTCTTCTAGTGGTGTCATGTGAACGTCGACTACATGATACTTCACCTTTATGGGCCTAGGGGAATGCATTGTGTATTCGTTTGCCAATTGTGGGGTTGCCGGAGTGACAGAAACCTGAACACCCGTTGGTATATCGATGCATGAGGGATAGCAGGATCTCAAAGTTTAAGGCTGTGGTTAGTTTAACTTAATTACTTTCTTGTATTTGCGGATGCTTGCAAGGGGTATAATCACAAGTATGTATTAGTCCTAGGAAGGGCGGTGCATTAGCATAGGTTCACCCACACAACACTTATCAAAACAATGAAGATTAATCAACTATATGAAGCGAAAGCACTTGACAATACTCCCGTGTGTCCTCAAGAACGTTTGGTCATTATAAGTACAACAACCGGCTTGTCCTTTGCTGTAGAAAGGATTGGGCCACTCGCTGCAACTATTACTACTGCATTTTATTTACTTGTACTTTATTTATCTGTCATATCAAAAACTCCTAAAAACTTGTCTGTGAGCATTTACAGTGAATCCTTCATCAAAACCGCTTGTCAACACCTTCTGCTCCTCGTTGGGTTCGACACTCTTATTTATCGAAAGTACTACGATACACCCCCTATACTTGTGGGTTATCACGCAGCGTGTCAGGAGCATTCCAAAGATGTGTCTCACCAGAAGAGGGACGAAAAATCTTGCACGAAATTCATTCAGGCGATTGTGGCCATCATGCTTAGTCAAGATCTTTGGTGGCAAAGGCGTTCCGACATGGATTCTTCTGGTTAACAGCATTAGAAGATGCAGAACAAATTGTCAGAATGTGCGACGGATGTCAAAGATACGCTAGGCAAGATCATATGCCAGCTCAAGCACTTCGCACAATACCCATCACATGGCCTTTTGCCGTGTGGGGTTTTTGACATGGTAGGGCCTACAGACGGTCTTCAAACGGAAAAACTCACCTCCTGGTCATGGTGGACAAATTCACAAAGTGGATAGAAGCAGAACCTGTGGGAGATTGCGAGGCTGAAACGGTAGTCAAGTTCTTGAAGAAGGTCATATTCCGCTTTGGGTACCCCCATAGTATCATTACAGACAACGGGAGCAACACCTCTGAAGGAGCTACACAGTTATTTTGCGCAGACAATGGGATAAGATTGGACCTCACGTCAGTAGCACACCCGCAGAGCAATGGACAAGCTGAGCGAGCTAACCAGGAAATTCTCCATGGAATTAAGCCGCGCCTTATTGAAAAGGTCGAAGCATCTCCAGGATGTTGGGTGGAGGAATTGCCAGCAGTACTGTGGAGCTTAAGAACAACCCCTAACAGATCCACAGGGTTTACACCATATTTCATGGTCTATGGAGCAGAAGCAGTCATGCCCAGCGACATCATACACGATTCACCAAGAGTTGCGGCTTACATCGAGACAGATAATGAAATAGCTCGGCAAGACTCGGTGGACATTAGACGAGGTTAGAGACTTGGCAGCATCAAGGTCCGCAGTATATCAACAAGACTTGCGACGCTATCATGCCAGACGCATCAAAACCCACACCTTTCAAGAAGGCGACCTAGTACTGCGACTTAAACAAGATCACAAGGGAATGCATAAGCTGTCCTCTCCATGGGAAGGACCCTACATCATCAGCAAGAAGCTAAACAATGGGTCGTATTATCTGCTGGATGTAAGGGAAGAAAGCAGCGAACGACATGATTTCGAGGATCGTCTCGAGGCACCTCGCCCTTGGAACGTCGCACACCTGCGACCGTACTATACATAAGAAAAGGCTAATTAGAGCCAAGCATCATCCTTTCCAGCTTTTATAGCTGAGTATCATCACAGCCACTCAGGGCTAGAACTTCAACTTTGGTCGCCACCTAGGCGCGACCTATGCAACATCTGATCGCCACCCAGGCGCGATCGACCCTTGTATCAGAAACCGGCTGCCACCTAGGCGCGGCCGTAAACTTTGTATCATTTTGGTCGCCACCTAGGCGCGACCGACCCATGTATCACCATGGATCGCCACCTACGCGCGATCCAACCCTATGTATAACACTCGGTTGCCACCAAGGCGCGACCTTATGTGTCATCATAATCAAAGCTTATCATAGCTTAGCCTATCATGGCCATATCATTATGTTTCTTGGGGTCTTTGTTACCCTGAAACAACCAACTTATTGGCAATTATCAAATTTACCTTAAGTTGGACTGCTACTCGCATTATGTGGCCAAAGTACTGGGTGTGGCGTCAATCGAGCTTGATTGCCTATCATGGCCGCTCTCGACCCTGAACACACATGTTCCTAGGAAATACTGAGTCACGCGAGTGCCCACTTAAGGATTCAGATGGCCTAACACCAATTACAATTACTTGTATCTTAACAATTGTTTTATTCATGATATCAAGTTACAGGTGACGACCTTCAAAACTCTCTGAGAAGAATTGAGACGATTGTCACGTTACATCCTCTCAATCCTTGGGGGCTATATCCTATTATCATCAGAAATTTGAAGATGGATCGTCATCAAGTTTTGAAGCTATCAGGCTAGTCTAACAGAGAAGCTCACGAAGTCAGATGATCTTCCAGGTGCGAGTCAAGGCCAATCCAGCATGATTATAAGTCGCGAAATAAGGAAAAACGCGGCCTAAGCATTCAAGATCAAGAAATCCTATGAAGTTCAGGCCACGCTTGGGGGCTAATGTCGGGGGAATGATTAACCTGCGACTTATTCGAATTTAACAAACAACGGCTTAAGGCTGCGCTATCATTGTTGGGCCACGTGAAAGATGGGCCAATCTCGCATCGCGACTCGATAAAGGAAAGCTCCAGAAGGTCGGTGCAAACTTGCCTTGGAAGAGAAGAAAGATAATCAGGCTTCGTGTAGAACTCTTGTAACCTGACGAGCCTCTGTGTATATAAAGAGGACTCGCAGGACTTAGAGGGTCAAGCCCTTAAACCCTAGATCATACGGCGAGTACCAGATCGGATCGCCTCCATTGTAACACCTCGATTATCATATCAATATCAATCTAGGGTAGGCAGGAAGTAGGTCTTTTACCTCACATTGAGGGGGCCGAACCTGGGTAAATCTGTGTTGATCTTTGTTCCTGCGATCCCAAGCTCGGAGATGCTTGACTCGCGTAATCCCACACCTACGAAGTCATCCATGACACCTGACGTGACAAACCCACGACACCACTCGCTGCAATTATTATTTCCGCATTTTACTTACTTGTATTTTATTTATCTGCTATATCAAAAATCTCTAAAAACTTGTCTGTGAGCATTTACAGTGAATCCTTCATCGAAACTGCTTGTCAACACCTTCTGCTCCTCGTTGGGTTCGACACTCTTATTTATCGAAAGTATTACGATACACCCCCTATACTTATGGGTTATCAAGACTATTTTCTGGCGCCGTTGCCGGGGAGTGAAACGCTATTGGTAAGTGGAATTGGTAAGGAAAGCTCTTACTGTACGTGCTGTTTTTATTTCTGCCTGCTGCTATATTTCATTATGGAGAGGTCTTCTCTTGAATTCCTATTTGGAAAATCTACTACTACTGCAAAGGTAGTGGATGAGGCGCCAGGTGAGCAAGTAATTCCATATAAAATACCTATGAAAATTATTGAACGTGTTACGAATAACCGCTATGAAGGGGATGGAACTGTCCATCCTGGAGATCATTTACTGTTTTTACATGAATTATGCGAGTTGTTCAAGTGTGCAGGTATTTCTATGGATGAAGTTAAGAAGAAACTGTTCTCTTTGTCGCTGTCTGGTAAAGCGGCACATTGGTATAAACTGCTGAAGAATGGGCGTTCTCTTGATTGGAAGGAAATTATGCCTCTATTTTATTCTAAACTAGCTGGCTGGCCCGCGCATTTGCGCGGCTAGGTTTTTTATATTTTATTTGCCTGATGTATGACAAACTCTTAATTATTATTCCATTTTAATTTACAATATATGAATAGATTCATACCAAAAATCTTGAGGAATTATGAATGGATACTTATGTGTTGAAGATTGAGGCAAACGATATTTTTTCTTTCACTGTAACGTATATATTTTTCCTGGTCACTCATTTAAGAAACCCCTGAGATTTTAGATTTAAGAATGAATGGCTAATATTTCAACTATTTGGTTGTTCATCCATGGATCCATCTTCATAGGTATGAATCCATACATGCTCATCTTACCTTTGTTGTTATTCTTTGCACTTATTGTGCTTCGTTGGTTTTGAATCAACTTTTACTTTTCATCCCTATTTTGATAAGAGAACCCAATTTACATATTAAAAAAAAATTCTAAATAGTTTTCACCCATCTGCCCCATTATAATCTACAACACTATTAGTTTTGTAGATATTTCTACCTGACCCGAGGAAGTTAAACGTTAGTTGTTGTCTCAAGCATATAACTACTGACATATGTAGCAAGAAATCAGAGGTGCACTTGCCGGCCGAGATCACGTAATGCAACCTTGACAGGCTGCTATCTTCTAATGCAACCTGGAGTCCTGGACGGGTTGCTGCCTGGATCAACCGATTATGCTCCTGGCCGACTATATCCGGCAGCAAAGCCTTGCTACATATTTCAGTAGTTCTATGCTTGAAACAACAACTAACGTTTAAGTTAACTTCCTCAGGTCAGTTAGAAATATCTATAAAACTAATAGTGTTGTAGATTATAATGGGGCAGATGGGTGAAAACTGTTTTTCTCTGAAGCATATGAAGTAAAAGTAATCATTTGGAAAATTATGGGCACCATTAGTGGAGTGATTACAAAGTAATCGAACTTGTAATATGTAGAACAGTCACAAAGATGTTACGCGCTAGAAAAACAACAATGTGAAAACCAATACAGATAGATAATATTTGTCTATACTTCATAAATACTGTTGATAAGGACATAATTATTCATCCCTACGAAAAAATTAAAGTAAAATAATACGCTTTATTTCCATATCTTCTCACAAAAAGGGGCAGTAATTGAAAATGGTAGCCAGATTTTTCACATACATCATAGATCAAAAGCTGCATAAGCATCTGTGTTTTAGAGACCAATTAATCGATCACCTTGGCTCCACTCCCATTCTCGGCCAAGATTTCAACTTTAGTCACTTTATTAAAATCACAGTTGATGAGGAGATAGTAATTCATCCCTTCAAAACAAAATGATCTGATTAAAAGGTGCATGATGAACTATTGGAGGAGCAATACGGCAGAGCAATCGACCCTAGACGATATGTACTGGCTAGCTTTCCATCAAAACTGGATAGCTTCCCCTGTTAGTAGTCACGGAAGATTTTCGTGGCGCATTAGCAATCAACTAAACAAATAAATGCCAAATCATGAGATCACTCGCTTGTTCCCCTTCATGTTCAGAAACCTTCGTTTGCTCCCATGGTTCAGTAATTAGGATCAACAATAATAACCGATGGTTGCCTGCATGGCTAGCTAGGAACGTGTGAGCAGGCTGCTTTCTGTGAACGCGCATCACACGATGCCTCGAATACCATTGAGCCGAGAACGCCGGCGGCATTGCTTCCTGATACGCGGACGTCCGCCAACGCGTAAACTTTGATCAGACGCTTCCATATGCCCCAATCTGAAGCGGTGGCGCTGCGCTAGAAGCCAGCGACGATGGACGGCCGCAATAGCAACGCCGATAGTCCAGCTCGGTGGTGCACACGCCGACACGCGCTGGTGCGTCGTCGCGGACCAGGCGCGCCGGCGGTCTTCCACATCCGCAAGCGCATCGGCCGCAGTATCGGCTGCAGAACCATGACTTGCACCAAAATAATGTAATCGGAACTTTGCATTAGGTGGTCAGTGTTAGGTTGATCTCCACACGCGTGAGTCCAACGACTCATCGTGACCCCATGATCGCGCCCTGATCGGGGGCGCCCAACCAAACCCTGGTTGGTGGGCCCCTGTTGCGCTGCCTATGTAAAGAGGTGGGGGCCGGCGGCACTCAGTATGAGGTTGACTAGTGCGCCAGGCACCCCACCAAGACCCCCTACCGATCTAGGGTTGTGGCAGTAGCAGCGGGAAGCTCCACCACCGCCGCCACTCACTGCCATCTCCGGCCATCTCCACCATGGCCGGCACTCCGGGTTCGTGCTGCAAGAGGAGAAGGTGCCTCCATTATCTCTCCTCCCTCTGTTCTACCGATTTGATCTAGACCTAGATGATCCCATGGTTTTAACATTGGTATCAGAGCCGTGTTTCGGTTTGAGATCCGAATCGTGTAGAAGAAAAGAAAAGAGAAAGAGAAGAACATCCCCACCCGAAAAGATCCCTTTCCCCGAAACCCTAATCCAAAAGAAAAGGGCAAAGAACTCACCGGATTGGCCCTCGGGCTCGCCGGCAAAGGGGGCCGCCGCAAGGCCGCGCCATTTCTCTCGATCCGATGCGCACCCGAGGGGGCACCGGACGAAGAACACCCCATCTGGGAAAAGGACACCACGGCCAAATCCGCTCGACGGCGGCGCGCTCACCACAAGGTGAACGCGCGACCGGCGAAGGGGTTGGCCACGGCGCCGCCGTCATCTTCCCGTCGTTTTTCGTCGGTGGGGTGTGCGGTGGAGAGAAAGAGAAGAGGGGAAGGGGTAGGCCGTCGCCGCGGCTGTGCGTACGCCCGTCGCCGGTCACTCAACAGGTCTCCTCCGCCGTCGTTGGCTTGCCGGCGGCGCGACGAAACCCTAGCGCCGCCGTCGGCGGACAGAGAGCTACGGGACAGAAGGGGGCAAAGGAAATGAGCTAGGGTTCCCGTGGGAGCTGGCGACGCGTTCGTTTTGTTCGACCGACTAGCGCGGAGGGCCGTCGGATCTAATCCGACGGACAGGAGCACGCGCCAGCATGCGCAGGCCGCAGAGAAGGCCGTGGGTTGGGCCCCGCTGGGCTGGGCCGTTTTCTTTCGAAGCGGGCAGCGCAGCGCGCGCGCGGAGCAGGCAGGCCTTGTGCCGTGTCACAGCGAGCGACGGATAAAAAGAAATCGCCCACATGGGCCGCAGAACAGCGCGCTGTGCGGCACGCAGTAAGCAGGCCATGGGCCGAGCTGCTGAAAGATTTTTCCCTGTTATTTTTTAACAGAACACAGTTACAATGTTTTTTGTCCAAATTTTGGGCAAATTTCATACAGTTTTTTCTATTCAAATTTATCCAACGAAAATTTTGTTTAGAGAACTGAAAAGTGACCGAAATATTTCTGAAAAGTACAAAGTTTATGAATTTTATTCATTTTTCCGCTGCAAATAGTTAAAAGTAATTGCTTAAAAGCAATAAAGTGATAATTGAATTTTTTTAAAGATGTGATAAAGTCAATATTAAAGTTCATGGAATTTGTATTTCATGTTTTCCGCTGCAAATAGAGAAATGTGCTCTTTTAAATTTAAAAGGTCAAAAGAATTAAAAAGTAAGAATTAAAAGCATGATTAAAGTGATATTAAAGATGATTATGATTCTGTTATTAAATGATCAACGTTGTTAATAGCATGATCATGATATGTTTATTATGTGTTAAAAGGTGCATTTATTTCTTTTATTGCCCAACGGTGATATAGTTTTAATTGCACAAACGGTTGTGTTTAGAAAACAGAAAAGTAAAATTAATGCTTCTGAAAAGTACAAAGTTCATGGAATTTTTTATTTCATGTTTTCCGCTGCAAATAAAGAAAAGTGAAGGATAAAATAGAATTAAAGTGAGAATTAATTTTTTAAGAAAATGTTAAAGAAATTATTGAAACAATTATGATTCTACAACACCAATGTGACTCCAAAGGAAATTACTTATGAGTCCCAAACATTGTCGGGATTCACATAGTCTCTAATCATTAAGACAAGTAGACACTTGTCAAAATCGATTGAGCGCTGCTTATAATCTCTGTAAATGAGTTGGGATCAACCTTCATTTAAATTTCTCTGATATAGACTTTATAGTCATCTGTTTTTCTCATATGGGGATGTTGTTGCTCTGTCATTGCCTAGAGGCAATTAATTCTGTAGTCTTCTATCGCCAAAAGGCAATAGCTCTTACAAGGAACTAAATCACAAGATCCATGTTTACTTGTTCATCTCTATTATAAAGCAACAAGCTCCCCCAGATAAAATCTATTCGAGCCTTAGGTATGTTCATACCATGCTCCCGCAGATTACTCCATTTTCTCCAAAATGGTGTATCCTTGATCCTTTTTTTTTTTGGTTTATTCTGTTAACCTGTCAATCTGTTTTCTTTATGGCACTTTGAGTACCGTCCTTAATCTCCTTTCGGAGCTGTAAAATATCCAAGAATGCATCTATTTCTTTTCTTTAGGGGTATCATTATTATGACCGTCGTACTCCCCAGACGATCACAATTCATCATAGATCACTTAGGGGAGTTTATTCTGTAACATTCTCTAGAGCCAAAACAGTAGGCTATTGTAGCGGACCTGCACTTAAAAATTTGGCAAGTCCCTGTGTATAGTGCAAATCACTGGATCGATTCATTTGCACACACAGTCTAAGATGAATACCATGCAAATGCGTCAAATTTTATTACATCGCATGATCCAGACTTAGGGGAGTTTATTCTGTAACATTCTCTAGAGCCAAAACAGTAGGCTATTGTAGCGGACCTGCACTTAAAAATTTGGCAAGTCCCTGTGTATAGTGCAAATCCCTGGATCGATTCATTTGCACACACAGTCTAAGATGAATACCATGCAAATGCGTCAAATTTTATTACATCGCATGATCCAGACTTACAATTTTCATTACAAATTGCATAGCTCAAGGCTAGCATTTTACAAAGTTCAGCACAGCGGAATAAAAGTAGCAGTGAGTCTCCATCATCTTCATGTGCCACAGGCGAAACATGTTGGTTGCAGACTCGAAACCCTTAAACGAAACCTCACTCATCGTCGGAACAACCTGCAACAGGAAAAATGTTGCAACAAAGTGGGTCAGAACCATATAAAATGGAACTGGCAAGTGACACTCTGTGGACACTTAGTGGAATAACTCTAATAACCTATATGCATATTTGGCTGGTGGAGTTCAAGGCTATTTTGCATAAAGCCAATTTTTCCTAACTCTTTTGAAAACACTTTTCTTCTTATCGAGACATCCATGGCATGAAAACCACTGTCTCATCTACCCTTGTTCACCCATCAAAATTTTACTTGAGAAGTTGGAATGTTGGGATCCTCCGTTGACGTCCTTGATCAGCTGCTCAGAATTGTCCGTAACCGGGGACACGGCTAAGTACTTAGTTTTACACTCTCGAGAGGTTGTGCACGTTCACCATTAGACTTAACCAACCCAAACTATCCCCACACTCCAATAGTGATAGGGGAAAAGAAGAAGGTTAAGACGAGATCCTTCAGAAGCATTTTCCCACCCCATACCGGCCTGACGCGCTCCACCTACAATCCTCTACCACCACCTGTCAAGCCGGGGTGAGTCCACACAACTTATTCGATCAAGACAGAGCCCATATGACCAATGGCTGCACTGGAAGCAATCTTCACTTGGAGTTCTTCAGATCCCTTTGTTCCTGGGTGGCCATCCACAAGTGAATATCCCTCAGGTAAAACCCCTGGGGACAACACTCAACTCTCAACAGCCAATCAAGCCCAAATCCACCCAGGTGTTCATTTAACTTAGTATAATTTAAGTTTTTCAATAAAACACTTTTGCATAGCATCAATAATTCTACTAAGTTATCATAGGATTCTAGACACAACTAGTAAAAAGGAGATAGTAGTTTTAGCATAGCAATACTGTCCAACACATGCATATAAAGAAATACTCTAAGTCATGCATAGAAAAATAATTAGGAATTTATGGGGTGTGCCACTTGCCTTTGAAGTTGGTGAAGAATCACACTCTTCACAAGATGGAACGTTGCTCTCCGTACAATCTATACATTGAAAACACAACAACAATAATATAAACAAGCATGCTAACAATCATACAAACAAAAGGAAGAAAACATTCAAAGAACAAACATAGCAAACGAGTTTTAAACAAGTTAGTTAGAAAATGGTCAATGTTCAACTCTCAAAAGAGTTATGGAAAAAGGTTTTATGGTTAGCTACTAGGGCATGGGTTGGTAAAGTTTTAAGTTTGAAAATAAATCAAACTCTAGTGGATCCCTATTTGTTGTGCTTCACCTTGGTCTTCTTCTCTTGTTTCTGAAACTTCTTATTTTGTGCCTTGAACTTCTCCTCTTGAGTGTTGGTCACATCTTCTTGAGTCTTGATCTTCTTTTCAGTTTCCTTGACTAAGTAGTAGGGATCTCTATTTTTGGTTAAGGCCAGTCTAGGTTCCAAAAGTGCAAAATCAAACTAAGTGCCAGTAAAAGAGGATTGCCTTTTGTGGTTAAGGAATGGTCAAGGCTAAAAGTTGGACATCAAAAATTAGCAAGATTGGTTAGTCTCATCTATTTCTGTCTAGTGTTTTTCTTCAAGTTCTTCTTCCATCTTCTTGAGTTGCTTCTGGTTGTGGTGAAGTCTAAGTCCTTTTCTCCAAGTGCTTCAATGGCCTTCCATGTTGTGATCAACAGATTATTAACAAGTCGTTGTAGATTGGATATTCACTATAGTGAGAGAGACAGACACCCGACTAGGCCACTTTTGCATGTGGGACAAGTCTCATGTACGTGGACATGTAAGGTTAGTCTTCGGGCCGCTTCATCCCACTATGCCGCTAGGATCCAAAATACTTAAACTTGATACTAATCATCTTGAATAGGTGGTATGGTTGCTCCAAGTCTTCACATGTTTGGTCTTCAAAGAATCTTCAACTCCCTTGTATTAGCATCGTGTTGAAAATCCCAAGTTGACAAATGGGACACCTTCATTGCACTTCATGGTTTTTCACAAGTCCTAACTTGGTGGTTTTTCAACTGGGAGAGTCAACTAGGAAAAACATACATGGACTTGGTTTCATGGTATCCAATGGCTTAGGCCTTGGTCTATCTGGTCTAAAGTTAGTACTTAGAACAATTTTGCTAAAGAAAACTTATTGAAATCATTGTCAGAAATTAAACTAAGTCAAAAATAGTCAAAAGAGCATCTAAAATTCTAAAACAATTTTTAAACTTAACCAACAATTATTTTGGACATGGGGAACTGTTATAACACGACCTAAGGTCTCCAATAATATTTTGTTTGCCAAAATTGGATTTGCAGAATTTAAACTATGCCAAAAATAATCAAATTAATCATCTGATTTTTAAATCAGTTTAAAAGTGTCCAAAAATTATTTCTAACAGTGGCTGACTATTCTACAGATCAAAAGGTTTCCAAAAATATTTTATTTGCAAATTTTGGATTTATGGATTTAAAGATATGCTAAAATTACTCAAATCACACATTTGAAATTTGAATATTTTAAACTATGGTAAAACTGAAAATTAACAGTGCTAATATATTCTACAAGTCTAGAGCTTTCCAAAAATATAAAGTTTGTTAAATTTGGCCAAACCAATAAAAAGTAATGATGATTCTAAGATGCAGGGGCTTTTCTGCAAAACTGCCAATTAAATCTAAATAGAAAAATCATTTTCCACGCGGGCGCTGACTAGATCTGACGTGGCAGCTGACTGGACGCTGACTGGGCGCTGACGTGTTTAAGTGATTTGTTCTGGATCGTTAGATCTGGATCTAAGGGCCGGAAATGAAAGATACCTCTTCGCACGTATCTTCTAATCGTGGCCGTAGAACTCAGATCGGACGGCTGGGAGAGAGTTGACCAAAACGTGGCAGTGGAATCACCGGAGATGGAGGTCGCGGCGGTGCAGCGCTCGGTCGTGGATGTTCCCGTCGCTGTGGTGCTCCCCTGGCCACGGGAATAAGACGACGGCGTGCAAGAGGGCTCGGCGAAGAGGATGGTGTGGGCGGCGTGGTCGTTCGCTTCCTGGAACGGCGTGTGGAGGTGACCGGAGGTGCGGCGGCGGAGAGGACCTTCGAGTCGAGGATGCCACGCGTTGTTCTGCTGTGAAATAAAATGCCGAGCTTTGTCAAAAAGATGCGCATGGAAGAAATAGAAAGGAAACGAGAGGTAGGAGGGTTTGAGGTTCACGGAGTTCGTCGGAATTCGAGCTCCTCGCCGGCGGCAGTGGCGGAGTGCCGAGGTTGTGTGTGGACGGCCTGGTGGCTCCCGAGCTCTCGTGTTTGGGGCAAAAGAAAGGGGAGGAGTAGGAGGTCTTGTAGGGGGCAACGGCTGCGTCGATCTCGGCCATAATCGCCCGAATTGATTCGAATTGAATCGGCCATGATGAGCGCGTGATTTACGCGAGGTTGAGGACGACCGTGTCGGTGCTGACGTGTGGGACCCGCATGGCAGCGGGAGCGAGAGGAGAGGGAGGCCGCGGGCTGGGTTGGGCTGCGCTGCGCGGTTGGTTGCTGGGCTTTGGCCCAGTTCGGCTGGTATCCACACATTTTTTTTTGTTCTTTTTCTCTTTTTCTTTCCTGCAGCTTTTCATAACTTTGGTTTTACAACTCCAATTGAATTCAAACCAATTTGTAGATTTTTGTAAAATAAACCTTTATCAGTATAAGCTATTTGGTAATACTTTTGCAAAACAAAACAAGGTACTAAATTTAAAATATTGCATAATTTGCTTAATTGAAACTTTATGTCAATTTTGAAATGGGGTTTTAATAAATCATTTTGGTTTAAAATAAATTCCAAAAAAAAAAATAGTATGAGTAATATCTCAATATGATAAACTCAAAACAAAAACTTGGTATAAAACATTTTAATTGAATGGAGTTTGATAGATCATTTAAGTACAAATACCCATTTTTCATGTTGAAAATTATTCAAGAAATTCATTTTATGTTTTTGGAAGTTGATGAAAAAAAATTTAATCCATAAAATGCTTTAAATAATCTAGAACATTTAGTAAATATTATTGTATGGTTTATTTAAACACTCAAAGGTAATATAAAATTTTATCATATAGTTTAATCAACCCATTTTAGAAATAGGCATACTTTAAATAATTTAAGCACTTTGCAATTGTGGTTTTAGGGTTTAATAAATAGCCAAAAGCTAAATATTTAAAAATCAAATAATTTGGAATAAGACATTTTATGAAATGAAGTTGTCTTTGAAAAATTTAAATCATCTTGCCAAATATATTGGGGTTTATGAAATACATTGGATAAAAGAATTTAAACTAAACTCAAATTTTGAAATAAAGATTACTTGGAATTAAACTATTTAACTTTTTGAAAATGCCCAATGTCTTCTATATTGGTTTCTATTATAATTTTAAAGTTTTCTTTTTAATAAAAATAAAAGTTTCAAATTTTAGTGATTTTTGAAATTTTCCAAAAATTTGGGATGTTACAGCTATAAAGGGTCTACAACACCAATGTGACTCCAAAGGAAATATGTAAAAAGCGATTTTAAATCGAAAGATTTGCGCTAAGAGAATAAACAGATTATAATGAGTGCTAATGGCACATAATGATCTGAGTTACATCAGATGAAAGTAAAGATCACAAGGGATCTTATGGACTAGCGCAAGTCTCTAGAATCAAAAGTTATTTTGGGTTAAAGAAAATGAGAGGACAATCGCATTTGTGCAAACTTATAGAATGGGAAATTCATTTCCTAATCCCGTGTATGTGGATGATATCCTACTTGCTAGTGGTGATGTCAATCTACTACCGGCAGAGAAAAGAAGTTCTTGTCCTCAAAAGAGTATTCTCGGTAGAGTGTCTCTCGTTATAAGTATCGAGATTTACTGAGAAAAGAAGAAAAGGGGTATTAGAAATATCACATGGACATGCTAAGAAGAAGTCTTTATAGCATGCATGTCGAGAAAACCTACGCCTGTTCTTATTGACAAGGGTAATGGAATTGGGAACTTTAGTGTTCCAAGAGATAACATAGAACGGATCAAATGGATATGGTACCATGTGCTTCCGCTGTTGGTTGCTCAATATTACCCTGACAATTCATGTATCCGGGTTGTTTTTGGCAATGTCCAATCCAGATATAGATCACTGGAATGGAATCAAAGATATTGGCCTCATGCTAAAAGAAACAAGTGCTCTCAAAAGGTTGTGAGTACAAAGATAGATCTATAAGAGTGCTCTCAAAAGGTTGTGAGTACTCTGAAAGAATTTGTGAAATGTATAGCGAAATCCACAATTGTCGCTAAATTTTCACATTTGGAGTTTTTGTGTGGAAAATCTCCAAAGAATTAAAGTTTTGACATCAATGTGATGTAAAGATATGTTATAGCATCATATGAGGCTGAGGGATAGGCAAAATGGTTAAGAAACCTGTACCCGGAATTGATAATGGTTGACAACAGCAATAACCATTAAGTAATTCACTCCTAAGACAACGAGTCAAGTGTGGTGCCAAACACATTGACACAGAGTTATACGTTGTAAAGGAGAAAGTCCGGAATTATGTTGAAATGCTTGGAGCATAAGAGGAATAGATAAAAGAAACACACAAGTGTTTGCAGATCTGCTAATTAAAGGCTTACCGCCCAGTGTGTTTTGGAGAACACATAGTCGACATGGGTTTATGGTATAGTCTATATTATTTCCGGACAATAAAGAGGCCCAAAAAGATCAAACAATTTGTTTCAAAACAAATAGGTATATTGTAGCTGTCTGATTCTATCGGCAATTGAGCTGAGACGATGAAACATGCTCTATGTATCGATCTGTGATGAAATGAGTAAAAGTGAAAAGTTGAGATCAAGGGGGAGAATGTTAGGTTGATCTCCACACGCGTGAGTCCAACGACTCACCGTGACCCCATGATCGCGCCCTGATCGGGGGCGCCCAAACAAACCCTGGTTGGTGGGCCCCTGTTGCGCTGCCTATATAAAGAGGTGGGGGCCGGCGGCACTCAGTATGAGGTTGACTAGTGCGCCAGGCACCCCACCAAGACCCCCTACCGATCTAGGGTTGTGGCAGTAGCAGCGGGAAGCTCCACCACCGCCGCCACTCACTGCCATCTCCGGCCATCTCCACCATGGCCGGCACTCCGGGTTCGTGCTGCAAGAGGAGAAGGTGCCTCCATTATCTCTCCTCCCTCTGTTCTACCGATTTGATCTAGACCTAGATGATCCCATGGTTTTAACAGTCAGTTCAAACAATATTTTCCAGATGAAACCGAATAATAAAATTTAATCTAGCATTGCTTGAGTCCACATGCGTGATCGGAAGATAGCCAAGCGCCCAGCTTATGCAAACTGTAGTCTCACGTTGATCACGAAATTTACCGCTGCCGCTTTGACGTCCCACCATGTGTTTGCCTGATGTCGTCATCAATCCACAAAATTGGTATCGCCAATTCGCCATACGGAGTCGTCGAAGAGCTTGAGGCAGACTCGATCAGCGCTCCTCGTTTGTTCCTAAGCTTCCTTGGAGGGGGATCGCCGGCTTCCGCTCGTGGTAGCTTCCTTGGACGGTATCTTCAGCTCGTGAATCGCGATGGTCTTTACGGTCTCCAGATCGAAACATTGCTGTTGCACGCCCTTCAATGCGCGCTTATATGAGGGCGTGAACTAAGAGTCCTCGTTGAGATAAGGATGGAATCAAAATTTTACCTTTTTTTTACAAGAAATTTTTACCTTTTTTGGTGGAGTTCTTTCTACATACGGGGCACAATATTCTCTCAATAGCTGCGTGATTTCATAGAACTTTCAACTCTGTGTGAGATATGGTTACGTTAAATCTGGGCTGTCCTTTTTCCATACCTTAAGTTTGGTTAATCCTAGCCGTTCATTGTCTTGTGTTTTAATTATATAATAGATTCTATCCTCCAAGTGAAATTCACAAAGACCGAAACCGCATATATAACTTCTGGCCTCATGATGGAGAGAGTATTGCCCAAGCGTGGGGGAGATTGAAGTCATTAATGCTCAAATGCCCCATTCATGAGCTTCCTGGTAATGTCATTATTGATAATTTCTATGCAAGACTTTCTTTTCAAGATAAAACCTTGCTAGATACTGCCTGTTCTGGATCATTCACGCGCAACAAAGAAGGTTTAAATGGGACCTTCTTGATCAGATTCAGGAGAATACTGAAGGATGGGAGAACGACAAAGGTAGAGAGTCAGGTATAAAATATGATTATGAATGCATTAAACTTTTATGGATACTGATGAATTTCGAAATATGAGTGCTGCTTATGGTCTTGACTCTCAAGTTGTTGCAAATTTTTATAAAGCCTTTGCCTCTCATTTCGAATTGCCTAGGAAGAGTTTTAATAAGTATCATGAACCTTATAAAGATAAAACTGATTTACCTATAGGTAGATATTGAAGTTAAAACTGTTGATCACATTCTTCCTGAAGCTTATATTGAAAAAATTCCTTTTCCTGCTAAAGTGAAGGAACATTCTGTTATAACTAGTGTGGTTAACAAAAGTGCAAAGAAACCTATAGAACCTGATGAGCAAATAACTGTTGAACCTGCTGTAGCGATAATTAAGGACCTTGTAACTGAAAGTGTAGAAGATGGGCACATCATTTCTGTGAAGATGCTTCTAATATTGTTTCGCATCCTAGTAAATCTAGGAAGGCTAGTGTTCCTATGCTTTCTGTTAGAATAGGTGATCATTGTTATTATGGTTTATGTGATATTGGTGCAAGTTCCAGTGCTATTCCTTATGAGCTTTACAGGGAAATCATGCATGAAATTGGTTCTTGTGAACTTGAAGAGATTGATGTGGTTATTCGGCTAGCTAATAGAGAAACTATTTCTCCTATTGGTATTGTTCGAGATGTGGAAGTTTTATGTGGTAAGATTAAATATCCTGCTGATTTTCTGGTACTTGGTTCTGCTGCTAGTAAAACTTGTCCTATTATTTTTGGTAGACCTTTCTTAAATACCTGTGGTGCTATTATAGATTGCAAGAAAGAGAAAATTTGACTAAATTTGCTGGTGAATCTTATGAGTTTAATTTCTCTAAATTTGCCAAAACTCCTTATGAAACCGAATTGCCTAATGAGGATTTTAGAGTTGAACAACTTGCATCTATTGCTCTTGCTCCTAATGATCCTTTGCAGCAACATTTGGAGGATCACGAAGTGAAGTCTTTAGGGAAGAAAGGAATGAGCTTGATGAAATTTTCTTTCGTCAACCCATTCTTAAACATAATTTACCTGTTGAAGATTTAGGTACAACACCACCACCAAAGGAAGATCCTGTTTTTGATTTGAAACCTTTACCTGATAATCTTAAATATGCTTATATTGATGATAAGAAAACATATCCTGTTATTATTAGTTCTAAGCTTTCAGGTTTTGAAGAAGAAAGATTATTGGAAATATTGAAGAAACACCGAGGAGCTATTGGATACACTCTTGACGACTTGAAGGGGATTTCCCCTCTATTTGCCAACACGCCATCAATATGGAAGATGATGCAAAGCCTGTTGTTGAACATCAACGTCGTCTAATTCCTAAAATGAAGGATGTGGTAAGAAATGAGGTATTGAAACTTCTTGAAGCTGGTATTATATATCCTATTGCTGATAGTAAATGGGTAAGTCCGTGCATTGTGTTCCTAAGAAAGGAGGGATTACTGTTGTACCAAATGATAATGATGAGCTCATCCCTCAAAGAGTAGTTGTAGGATATAGAATGTGCATTGATTTTCGGAAAGTTAATAAAGTTACTAAGAAAGATCATTACCCTTTACCTTTCATTGATCAAATGCTAGAAAGGTTATCTAAGAATACTCATTTTTGCTTTCTTGATGGTTATTCTGGGTTTTCACAAATTGCTGTTAGAGCTAAAGATCAAGAGAAAACCACTTTCACTTGTCCTTATGGAACTTATGCTTATAGGCGTATGCCTTTCGGTTTATGTAATGCCCCTGCTACTTTTCAAAGGTGCATGTCTGCTATTTTTCATGGCTTTTGTGAAAAGATTGTAGAGGTTTCATGGACGATTTTTCCGTCTATGGGAATTCTTTTGATAATTGTTTGCGAAACCTTGATAAAGTTTTGCAGAGATGTGAAGAAACTAACCTTGTTCTTAATTGGGAGAAATGCCACTTTATGGTTAATGAAGGAATTGTTCTGGGACATAAAATTTCTGAGAGAGGTATTGAAGTTGATAGAGCTAAAGTTGAAGCAATTGAGAAAATGCCCTATCCCAGGGATGTAAAAGGTATTCGTAGTATTCTTGGTCATGCTGGTTTCTATAGAAGGTTTATTAAAGATTTCTCTAAAATTTCGAAGCCTCTTACTAATCTTCTTCAAAAAGATGTACCTTTTGTTTTTGATGATGATTGTAAGGAAGCTTTTGAAACTTTGAAAAAGGCTTTAACTACTGCCCTGTAGTCGAACCACCTGATTGGAATTTACCTTTTGAAATTATGTGTGATGCTAGTGATTTTGCTGTAGGTGCTGTTCTTGGACAGCGAGTAGATAAAAAGTTGAATGTTATTCATTATGCTAGTAAGACTCTTGATGCCGCTCAAAGAAATTATGCTACTACTGAAAAAGAGTTCTTAGCTGTAGTTTTTGCATGTGACAAGTTTAGACCTTATATTGTTGATTCAAAAGTCACGTTCATACCGATCATGCTGCAATTAGGTACCTTATGGAAAAGAAAGACGCTAAGCCAAGGCTTATTAGATGGGTGCTCCTTTTACAAGAATTCGATTTACATATTGTAGATAGGAAAGGTGCTGATAACCCTGTTGCTGATAATTTGTCTAGATTGGAAAATATTGCTTATGATCCTGTACCTGTTAATGATAGTTTTCCAAATGAACAATTGGCTGCAATAAAGGTGAGCTCGCGAGATAGTCCTTGGTATGCTGATTATGCTAACTTTATTGTTTCCAAGTACTTGCCTCCAACCTTTTCAGCTCAGCAAAGAAGGAAATTCTTTTATGACTTGAGGCATTATTTTTGGGATGACCCACACTTATATAAAGAAGGAGTGGATGGTATTATGCGAAGATGTGTCCCAGAATATGACAACAAGAGATATTGAGGAAATGTCATGGTAGTGTTTATGGAGGACATCACGCTGGAGATAGAACCGCACAAAAGGTTCTACAATCAGGTTTTTATTGGCCAACTCTCTTTAAAGATGCAAGAAAGTTTATTTTATCTTGTGATGAATGTCAAAGAGTTGGTAATATCTCTAGACGCAATGAAATGCCTATGAATTATACTCTTGTTATTGAACCGTTTGATTGTTGGGGATTCGACTTCATGGGTCCTTTCCCTTCTTCAGAAGGTAACACTCATATACTTGTTGCTGTTGATTATGTTACTAAGTGGGTGGAAGCCATACCTACAAAAAGTGCTGATGGTGAAACCTCTTTGAAAATGCTTTTAGATGTTATTTTCCCTAGGTTTGGAGTACCTAGATATCTTATGACTGATGGAGGTTCTCATTTTATTCATGGTGGTTTTAGAAAGACCCTTGCTAAATATGGTATTAATCATAGAATTGCTTCAGCTTATCATCCTCAAACTAGTGGGCAAGTAGAATTATCAAATAGAGAAATTAAATCTATCTTGCAAAAGACTGTTAATAAATCTAGAAAAAATTGGGCTAGTAAGTTGAAGGAAGCTTTGTGGGCTTATAGAACTGCTTATAAAAATCCTATGGGTATGTCTCCTTATAAAATGGTTTATGGAAAAGCTTGTCATTTGCCTTTAGAATTAGAGCACAAAGCTTATTGGGCTGTGAGAGAGCTTAATAAAGATTTTAAACTTGCCGGTAAGAAAAGGTTGCTCCAATTGAGTTCTTTAGATGAATGGAGAAGTGAAGCCTATGAAAATGCTAGACTCTTTAAGGAGAAAGTTAAGAAATGGCATGATAGAAGAATTATTAAAAGAGATTTAATGTTGGAGATAAAGTTCTATTGTATCGTCTCGTCTCAGATTTTTTGCAGGAAAATTACTCTCAAAATGGGAAGGACCTTATGTCATTGTGGAGGTGTATCGTTCAGGGGCAATAAAGATTGCTTCGCTGAAAGATGACGCTACACAAGTGGTGAATGGACAAAGACTCAAACATTATATTTCTGGAGATTCTTATAATGAAGACGTTGATGTTATTCGAGTGGTGACTCCGGAAACTTTCATCAAAGATCAAATTGGAGGGACTGAGTCTGATTTCGAGTAGGTAACAGTTTTGGTAAGAAAAATTCGCGTTTAACTTTCTGAACAATATTTTTGTATTTATATTAAATATGGAAAATTACGAGATCGAAACGGGTGGAAAAGGTGCCGAGGGCACCTCCCCACCTGGTGGCGCGGGCCCACCCCTGGCCGCGCCGCCATATGGGGAGAGCTCCTCGGAGCCCTTCTCCGACCCGGTTTCTCTCCAGTACCTTCCTTTTGTCGTGAAAGTTTTTGCTATATAATCCCCGGACCCCCGAGGTCCGTATATCGCCTTTTCGTCGTGTTTTGTTTCGAGCTGTTTTGTCCAGATGTCGTCTCAGGGTTCATCCTCAGAAGATTACGCAATGCGTCGTAGACGTGAGCTCCTCCAGGATCTTGATCAAGGAACTTTCGTCGGATGGGCGGAAGAGGAAAGGGTCACGGCAAGGCGAAGGAGATGGATGAGAGCGTCAAGGAGGAAGTGAAGAAGATGTCATCAACAAAAAGAGAGCGGCAAGCTGCAGGATTAAAAGAGCAAGCCAATCTTGTGGGATCGGTTAACACTCGACGTGCTTTTTCTCATAACTTGCAGGGACCTTTACCACCTGCCTGGCCTCAGCTCTTTCCCTGCTGTGGAGGAAGCTCTTCGGGTCACCGATGAGTTTTGTGATCAATATCGTGTTCTGAGAATGGAAGTGGAGATACTTCAGGAGGAGAACAGCCGACTTCGCAGAATGTTGGAGCGTTTCCTCACTCCCATCATGGTTGTTCCACCACGCCACCGAAGGAGTAATTCATCATTGGTATTGGCATCCCCTTGGCTTGTTCCAAGCTTGGGGGGAGTGCCGCGGTATCACATCATTATCTTTTACCTTTTTACTTTTCAGTCAAGTCATATCATGAGTAGAGAAGTTATCATATAGGATGGTTTGCAGTGTGGAAGTATCTCTCCTTTAGTTGGTTGTCTATGTATCCCTTTGTGTGAGTTGCCGTTATGAAATATTAATGAGAAGTTTCATCTTTTACTTTCTGCACTTCTTATTTTAGTTTGCAATTTCTGTCATATGAATGATCTTGTTGTTAGTATTGGCATCACTTTGGGAGTATTTAGTGAATCAATTTGGTTTTGGCAAACTTAGCATTGGTCAGTAGCAACAATACTTTGAGGCTTAAGTAGAGAAGAGGGAAGTGCATGTAGATATATTATTTCATTATCTTTCTTTCTTGTTGGCTAATGAGCTTAGTATTCTCAAGTTAAATTATTTGTGCTTACAAGGAAGATTGCATGATTGTTTTTACTATATATATGTTTGTTTGCATCCTCAACTCTTATGCTTGCTACCTAGCCTTGCTAACCGAAACCTGTACTGAGAGGGACTACTTCTCGTGCATCCAAAACCTTGAGCCAAACCCATGCCATTTGTGTCCACCATAACTACCTATTATGTGGTATTTTGCGCCACTCCAAGTAAATACTTCATGTGCTACCTTTAAACAATTCAAAACTTATTACTCCTTATTTTGTGTCACTGTTTATTAGCTCATGAGGGTTATGTAGAGTTTCTCTATCACTCTTGTCAGACAGACTTTCACCTTTGGACTAGTGGCATATACATCCGCTTATCTAATAACTTGCAAAAAGAGCTGGCAATGGGGTGCCCAGTCCCAATTAATTATAACTTTAACTATTTGATTCTCTTCGCATGTTTGCCAATGATTTATCAAAAGCAAATTCCAAAATGTTAAACTATCAAATAGGCACTCCTCCATGGTATGTGATTGTTGGAAGGCACCGAGGATTCGGTTAGCCATGGCTTGTGTAAGCAAAGGTGGGGAGGAGTGTCAAACCAACTTATAATATGCATGTGTAAACAAAAGAGAAGAGGGATGATCTACCCTTAGGTAGAAATGACGTCCTTCATGGGAGCCGCTCTTGAAAGTCTGGTTGACAAGGGGATAGTGTTTTCTTTACTACGATTCGTTGACAACGACATACATAGCTCAAACATATATTTTATACTCTCTATATGATTTCAAAAACATAAAAAGCTCTAGCACATGATTTAATCCCTGCTTCCCTCTGCGAAGGGCCTATCTTTTACTTTCATGTTGAGTCAGTAAACTATTCCCCTCTATCTCAAGCAAGCATTTGAGTTGTTGTGATTCAATCATCTATATGTTATTACTTGCAATCATGTCTTTTATCCTTCCTTGTTTAGCACAAGTCTTTTATCTGAATGAATGCAACTTTGAAAGTTATCAATGATTGTAAGGAGACCGTTATAGTTGAGCATGCAAGTCTGCAATATAAGCTCTAATATAAAGACTCTGATCGAAAGATAAGTACAATCTGTTAATTGTTCTCTGACCAAGAACGAAGTTTGCCATCACCAATTATGATTTCCTTTATGCACCTTTATTTGTGATTTCCCTTTACTTGTTTCAAGTTAAGTCATATGAGGGAGTTGTTATCTAGAATGGCTTGTGTGTTAATAAATGTGATGCTTCTTGTCCATATTTTATTTATCGACACTTCACTCCATAAACATGTGGTCTTGTTTACCGAGCTCAGTTTTCGCTTGGGGACAAGCGAGGTCTAAGCTTGGGGGAGTTGATACGTCCATTTTGCATCACTATTTTATATCATAATTTACTGTTATTCATTGATATATTTCATATTTAGAGATGATACTTATGATATTTTACCTGTTTTGCATGTTTCATCATTATTGGAGGATTATTCACCGGAGTCAGGATTCTGCTGGAAAAAGCGTCGTCAGATACAATATTTCTGGAGATCAAAATTCTAGAAAAATATACAGAAGCTGCTATTTTGTCAGATGACGGAGGAAGACAAAAGGGGAGGCCAAGGTGGGCCACCATGGGCCCTCCCCACCCCGTGGCGCGGCAGGGCCCACAAGCGCGCCGCCATGTGGGGAGGGAGCCCTGGCCCACCTCAGCCATCGCCCTTTCGCGTACTTCATCGTCCAGAACCCTAAGACCTGGGGGATCATCGAGGATAGACAGCACCGCCTCCTCGAGGCAGAAAACACCAGTGAGAGAAAAGCTCTCCGGCAGGGAGAAATCTGCCGGGGAAATTCCTTCCCGGAGGGGGGAAATCGTCGCCATCGTCACCGTCATCGAGCTGGACTTCATTGGGATCATCATCACCATCATCTCCACCGCCGACACCGTCATCTCCACCGCTCCACTCCGTTCCGCTATAACATCTAGGGTTGAATCTTGTGTATTTCATAGGGGAAACTTTCCCGGTGTTGATTACTCCTTGTGGTTGATGCTATTGAGTGAAACCGTTGAATTAAGGTTTATGTAGATTGTTATTCATCATTATATCACCTCTGATCATGATCCATATGATGTCTTGTGAGTAGTTCGTTTAGTTCTTGAGGACATGGGTGAAGTCTAAATGTTAGTAGTGAATTATGTTGAGTAATATTTAATGGTTTGATATTTAAGTTGTGGTGTTATTCTTCTAGTGGTGTCATGTGAACGTCGACTACATGACACTTCACCTTTATGGGCCTAGGGGAATGCATTGTGTATTCGTTTGCTAATTGTGGGGTTGCCAGAGTGACAGCAACCTGAACCCCCGTTGGTATATCGATGCATGAGGGATAGCAGGATCTCAGAGTTTAAGGCTGTGGTTAGATTTATCTTAATTACTTTCTTGTATTTGCGGATACTTGCAGGGGGTATAATCACAAGTATGTGTTAGTCCTAGGAAGGGCGGTGCATTAGCATAGGTTCACCCACACATGTCGGGGGGCTACCCCGGGGTAGGGTCAAGGCAAGGTGTAAAGTGCGCTAGATTGTCGACCGAGGTATGGGAAGGACCGACCTAGTTGGACCTTGGAGTATCCGAGGTATGAAGTGGTCTTGACCGAGGTGACTTGATCCAGGAGTATCCGAGGTAACATGTCGGAGTGGGCCGACATTCATGGTCCGAGGTATGAACGACCGACCTAATTACCTTGGTATTGTGAAGTTCATTATGAGTGCAGGAGAAGATATTTGAGGAAGGAAGGTCCGACCTGTTTAGGTTGGAAGCACAAGACTCGAGGCCTGGCAGAAGAGAGTCACGGGTTCTACAGAGCCCGTGGCCCGAAGCTTGGCAGGGCTCTGCGGAGTCACGCCACGGGATTCCTGGGAGCTCAAGGACCTAGGCGCTGACCCGACCCAATTCGGGAAAGGGGCAGAGGCTAGACCCTGGGAAGCTACTGTTTTACCACCCAAAGAGGAAAGCTAGGCCTGCGGCGAGATTGACGGTGCTGCCGTTGGATTGACAGAGGGCAGGGGCTTGTCTTCTTCCTCTTGGCCATGCCATTACCATGTTGAGGCAGGGGTAAAACCGTAACCTGGCTACGCTATAAATATAGCATCACCACCTCCTAAGGGAGAGAGGGACAGAAGGATAGAGAGGAGAGAAACCCTAGTTCTCATTTCCCCTCGGTAGCTTCATCTTCCACCTTGTGTTCTCGCCATTGTAGCATCATACAGCTCGAGGAGCACCTTGTACTTGTGAGAACTTGAGATATACACAGAGAGGCAGGCAGGAGTAGGGGTTTTACCTCCACACGAGGGCCCCGAACCTGGATAGATCGTGGTGTGCTTGTGTTCTTGGTTTCCTTGGTTCTGAGTTCTTTTGTTCTTGCTTGTCCTTCATGCGTGCTTCTTAGCGTGCAAACCCTCCCCGGATCCCCCAGCGTCCAAGCGAGCCGCAACTTAGCCATCCCTATGGCATCTGCCGTGACACCACCACGACAGTTGGCGCCCACCGTGGGGCTAGCAGAGGCGCTGGCTGTGGTTTCCATCCGGACGGGCTCCATCACCAGCTCCGGCGAGCGTGTACTCTCCGGGCTCGTCTGCAACATCGGCTCCTTCAACTTCATCAGCGACAACGCTGGTTGCTTCGCCAACAAGCCTTTCCCGGAGGGTGGCTTTCTCATGATGCTCGGGAGCTTCGTCACCTACATCGCCACCGAAGTCGTCCGCGAGTACCCGGAGCAGGTGCTCGTGGCCGAAGATCCTCGTGCTATCTGCGCGGCTCGAGGTCGGCGTATCACTCGCCCCGAGAGCTGCGAAGAGGTGATGATGACTGCTTCTGGTGGTGCTGCTGGCAAAGGAGATGCCGGCAAATCCAAACCCACCGAACCCGCCACCAAATCGAGCAGGCCGGCAAAACCCTCGCTGGAAAGGGAAAACCACCTCGGAGACCATGCTGGTACGTCCACCGGGCTAGTGAGGCATCTTCCTTTGGAGGATATCATAGATAAGCTGGCAATGCCATTAGCTCCGGGAGTAGATGTAGTTCTCACAGCAACCGAGCTAGAGGCGCAGCGCGTAGAGCTGCAGCAGGAAGCTATGGCTATGGCCGAGATTCGGAGAGAGTTCGATATGAACTTGCGTGAGTATAATGCAGCTCATGGTCTCGCTCCAATAAAACCTCAGCCCAACAAGTTGGAGGGTTTGAGACAGAGGGGTAAAGGCCTCAATGTAGAGATTGCAAGAGATGGTAAGTCAGTAACCAGCAAGAGCCAAAGCATGAGCCGTAGCTGTAGATCGGCAGGAAAGCCGATCTATAGCTCCCCTGCTAAGACACTTAGAGCTGCTGAGGCAGCAAGAGCCGAGCTATCCGGGTTAACTGGAGACGCTTGGCGCAAGCAGCAGGAGCGAGTCAATGAACTGGTGGCAACTGCCAACCGGCAGAATGAGGCTTTCAGAAAGGCCAACCCCGGTGCTGGAATGTCACAGGTGGTTTGCTCGGCAAGGGCGGCCAGCCAAATGTCCAAGGGGCAGGCATCTTCACCGCATGTAGGAAGAGATCGTAGCAAGAGTGTAAACTCCGGTCACAACAAGCAGCTGCAGGCATATGGGCAACGCTGGCCGGGGAAAGAATAACCTCGGTCAGGGCAACCCGGTAGCCGGGCATGGAACCTCGGCTGGCCGAGGTAAACCACCTCTGAATCCTGTGTACCAGCAGCAAGTCCGGCCGCAGGCGCAGCAGCATCAAGAGGTGGAGAATGTACCGCAGCCGCGATACGTCGGTCAAGGAGATGACCGATATGATGATGGAAACTCGGCTATGGAGCGAGCCGGGTACCAAAGGGTTGAGGGTGCATTAGGACCTCGGTTAGGAGCTCGTCAATTGACCCCGGATGATGCTCGTTACAAGTTGGACAGGATATACTGGTCTGAAAAATTGGAAGATGAAGGTCCGCCTGGTCCGGCGTGTTTTGGACCTCGGATCATGAGAGAACCACCGGTGCCACAGTTCCAGTTAAGTCGGAACACCAAGCCTTACAATGGCAGCACCAAGCCAGAGGATTGGCTGATAGACTATGTGAGTTCCGTGCACATTGCAGGAGGAAATCGCCGTTGGGCAGTGCGCTATGTCCCGCACATGTTGGAAGGTCCAGCCCGGATCTGGTTGAACAATCTGCCCGCTGGTAGCATCAACAGCTGGTTGGATTTCGAGGAGGCTTTTGTTAGTAACTTCTCCAGCACATATAAGAGGCCAAACCGACCTCAATTGATCTCTATGTGCAAGCAGAGAATGATGAGACTGACAGAGATTATTTGACTCGGTGGAGCAATATTCGCAACTCTTGTGAAGGAGTAGTCGAGGCTCAAGCCATTTCATGGTTTGCGCAGGGATGCCGGCATGGCTCCATGCTTTGGCAGAAGTTCCAGAGAAAGATGCCAGCCACTTTGGCCGAGACAATTTGAATTGCCGATACTTATGCACTTGGTGATCCAATGCAGCCCTTGCTGGACTCGGTTGAACCGAGCAGGAGACCCCCGATGAACAACAGGTCCGGACCAGTGAGGCACAATGATCGCCAAGAGTTCGGGAACAAGAGGAGAGAGCCTGATTATCGGTATGGTTCGGATCAGGTTGCTGCAGTAAACCCGGATCGGCCAGACCTCGGCAGGAATCAGCGTCCGAAGTTCAATGGACCGGCATGGGGGCAGAATCAAGAAGGAAAGAAGCCATGGGAGGACCAGAAGCCTCTCACTTATGAAGCTATGCTGGATGGGCCTTGCAGCTATCACACCACAGATTTTCGCAAACCGGCGAACCATACGACTCGGCAATGCAGCTGGTACACCCGAACTCGGAATGAAGGAGCAGTAAATGGCGGCAATCAGAGAGGAGCCCCGCAGCGGATCCCTCCGAGGCAGAATTTGCCGTTGTCCGGGGCAAATGCTACTCCGGTGAATGCGGCAAGTCCGAGGCCTGCAGCCGCAAGACCTGTCAATGTGGTGAATGTCGGGAACAACAACAGCAATGTTGGGCCCAGCAGACAGAATGATTACCCCGGAAATGATTACAGAGAAGCTCATGCGAGCTATGTGATCTTTGTGACCGAGCCAACAGACAAGAAGAGCTTGCATCGGCGTGCGTTGGAAGTGAATGCTGTAATGCCGGCGGTGCCGAAGTATATGCACTGGTCCGAACAAGCGATCACCTGGAGCAGGGATGATCATCCTCGGGTTATGCCAAACCCCGGAGGATATGCTTTGGTGGTAGACCCGACGTTCATTGGACCTAGCGTCAATGTCCGGTTTAGCCGAGTCCTGATTGACAATGGCAGTGCCATTAATATCATGTACCGGGATACTATGGTGAAGCTCGGTGTGTCGCTAAACATGCTGTTGCCAAGTAGTTGTACCTTCCACGGTATAGTACCTGGTGTCTCTTGTGCGCCTGTGGGCAAGATTTGGATCGATGTGCTATTCGGGACCAAGGAGAACTGCCGGATTGAGAGCATTGAGTTCGAGGTGGTGGACTTGGAGAGTCCGTATCATGCTTTGCTCGGTAGGCCGGCGATGGCCAAATTTATGACATCCACTCATGTCGGGTATCTAAAAATGAAGTTGTCCGGACCTAGAGGAATCATCACTATCTCGGGTGACTACAAACGTGCCATAGAGTGTGCCTCGGCTGGGTCTCATTTAGCCGAGTCATTGGTGATAGCTGCTGAGAAGAAGAGGATGCACGAGGTGGTGGCAATGGCGCAGTCAGCGCAGTTCGGTATGGCAAGAATGGCTAACCCGGAGATGACAGCGGCATTCGAGGCGCCCAAGGAAACCAAGAAGATTCCCATTGACCCGGAATTCCCGGAGCGCACGGCCCTCATTGGGACCGGGCTGGGCGAGAAATAGGAAAGCGCGCTCTGTCACTTCCTCCGTGAGAATCGGGACGTATTTGCATGGTCGGCTAAGGACCTGTCTGGTGTTCCGAGGGAGTTGGCAGAGCACTCTTTGTTTGTTAGGCTGGAGGTGAAACCGGTGAGGCAACCGATGCGATGTCTCTCAGATGACCGAAGAAAAGTGGTGTGTGATGAGCTGGCCAAGCTACTTGCGGCTGGTTTCATTATGGAAGTGCTGCATCCGGACTGGTTATCTAACCCGGTCCTGGTAGAGAAGAAGAAGGATGAACCTATGGTGGCCAAGGTGTGGCGCATGTGCATTGACTTCACCAACTTGAACAAGGCATGCCCCAAAGATCCTTTCCCATTACCTCGGATTGATCAAGTGATCGATTCCACTGCTGATTGTGAACTGTTGTCATTCATTGATGCGTATTCTGGTTTTCACCAGATACCACTGAATCCTAAAGATCAAATAAAGACTGCTTTTATTACCCCGTACGGGGCGTATTGCTATCGTGTCATGTGTTTTGGTTTGAGAAATGCCGGGGCAACTTACCAGAGGTGTATGCAGAAATGCTTACATAGCCAAATAGGCAAGAATGTGCAGGTATATGTCGATGATATTGTCATCAAAACCAAAGAAAAACGCACTCTCCTCGATGATCTCGAGGAGACCTTTGCGAACTTAAGAAAATATCGGATGAAACTTAACCCGGACAAATGCACGTTCGGGGTCCCGGCAGGAAAGTTGCTCAGTTTCCTCGTCTCAAGCCGAGGTATTGAGGTTAACCCGAGCAAAATCCGGGCTATTGAGAACATGAAATTACCAAAATGTCTGAAAGATGTGCAGAAATTCACCGGGTGCTTAGCCTCGCTAAGTCGATTTGTAAGTCGGTTGGGAGAAAAGGCCTTGCCTCTGTATCAGCTAATGAAGAAAAGCACCGGGTTTACATGGACCCCGCAGGCTGATTCGGCGTTTAATGAACTAAAGAAGATGTTATCCACTGCCCCGGTTTTGGCATCCCCATTGCCCAATGAGCCGATGTTGCTCTACATCGCGGCCACAAACCGAGTTGTAAGTGTAGCGATGGTGGTGGAGCGAGAAGAAGAAGGAAAAACTGTGCAAAGGCCGGTGTATTATCTGAGCGAGGTAATTTCAACCTCGAAGCAAAACTACCCTCATTATCAGAAGATGACATATGGTATATATCTGGTGGCCAAGAAGTTGAAACATTACTTCCAGGAGCACCCTATCACCGTGGTATGTGAAGCTCCAATCTCGGAGATCATTGGGTGCAAAGATGCAACTGGCCGAGTTGCCAAGTGGGCTATCGAGGTATCCCCTTATACCCCGCATTATGAAAGGAGAGATGCCATCAAGTCTCAGGCTTTGCCGGACTTCTTTTGCGATTGGGCCGAGATGCAATATGAACCACCCTTGCCCGATTACAATTATTGGAAGATGCATTTCGATGGTTCCAAGACCAAGATCGGGTTGGGTGCCGGGGTAGTTCTCACCTCGCCAAAGCAAGATCAGCTGAGGTATGTGCTGCAGATTCATTTCTCGGCATCAAACAATGTGGCGGAGTATGAGGCCCTGATCCATGGGCTCAATGTGGCGAGGACATTGGCATCCGACGTATAGAATGCTTCGGAGACTCCGACCTAGTAGTGCAGCAATCCTCTGGAACTTGGGATGCCCTGGATGCCAACATGGCGTTGTATCGCTTTCATGTGCATAAAATTTCAGGATTTTTTGAAGGCTGCGAATACAAGCATATACCTCGGTTGGAAAACGAGGCTGCCGACATATTGTCGAAGCTCGGTTCATCTCGGGATCGGGTACCACCCGGGATATCTTTGAATCATTTGAGATCACCTTCGATCAAACCTTCGCCTGAATCCGAGTCAATTTTTCTCCCGCCTAAACCGGAGTCAGAAGCTGTCCCAATGGATGTTGATGTCGGATGCATTTGGGCAGACCCGGGGACTGCGTGGCAGAACCCGGGGACTGCGCGGCAGAACTCGGGGACTGGTCGCTTGATGGTGAAAGAAATAATGGAGGAGATAATGGCGGCCGAACCAATGGAGGTGGACGAGGAACTTTATCCTATGCATCAAGTGCCGGAGTGGGCGGAGCAGATCATGAACTTCTTGACGGAGGGAAGTTTGCCCAGTGATGAAACCGAGGCTAGGCGAGTGCAAAGGAGAGCCAAAGCATACACCATCATCAACAAGGTGTTGTACAAGAGGAGTGTAACCGAGGTGTTGCAGCGCTGCGTCGAGCCAGCCGAAGGAAAGGAGATGCTCTTGGAGATTCATCAAGGAGAGTGTGGCCATCATGCCAGCACCCGAGCTCTGGTGGCTAAGGTATTCAGGCATGGGTTCTACTGGCCCAGCGCTCATGAGGATGCAGAAGATATTGTCCGGAAATGTGAAGGATGTCAGAGGTTCGCCAAGAAGACGCATCTACCGGCCTCGGCGCTCAAGACAATCCCTATTACTTGGCCATTTGCTGTGTGGTGCTTGGATATGGTGGGAGAATTCAAGCCAACCCGAGGTAACATGACTCACATGCTGGTGATGGTGGATAAATTCACATAGAATATGACGCACCCAGGGTTGCGATGTATACTGAAACCGAGGCAAAAGAAGCTCGGGAAGATGCTGTGGATATGCTTGAGGAAGCAAGAGAATTGGCCTTATCTCGGTCAGCAATATATCAGCAGAATCTCCGACGTTATCACAGTCGGAAGATTAGTCCTCGGGTATTTCACGAGGGAGATTTGGTGCTAAGGCTGGTTCAGCGTAGTGCTGGCCGACACAAGCTATCACCTCCATGGGAGGGACCATCCATTGTGAGCAGAGCTCTGCACAATGATTCGTACTATCTGGTAGATACGCAGGAACCGAGGAAGGACGGGCTGGATAAGCCCGGAGCAGAAACCAAACGGCCATGGAATGTAGCTCTACTTCGCCCCTTTTACTCTTGAAGGGCGCAAATGTATGTACCTCGGTTTATCTTAAATAAAAGGTCGGCACTCCGAAGTTAAGCTCGGGGACTGCCTCGCACTTATACATGTGTGTTTATTCTTGTTTGTTCATACTGTTCATATGCCGGATTATTTTGAACCTCGTCTCAAACTTCAAGTAATGTATGCTATATTATAGATCTTGTGACTCGACTGACGAACGCCAAAATGGTAGTCAAGAGCAGAGGTTGTGCAATGTGGGAAACATGAAAGTGAACTCGGGGACTCGGTCCAAATATAGTCCGGCATACGTCGTTTACTAACCCCGGTTTTTTCCTATTTACTTATGTCGGATGACTTTGGAACTCACCTCGGAATTTACTAAGTATTGTATGCTATAAAGACCGATCTTGTGACTCGACTGTCGAACGCCAAAATGGTAGACAAGAGCAAAGATTGCTAAGTATAGTAAACAAGAACGTGAACTCGGGGACTCGTTCCAAATGGATTCAACATAAGCTTAAGTCTGGTTCAACTAGCAAAATAATAATAGAGGTAGCACGGCAAACTACTTAAGTATATATTACATCTGCACCCGGCATACCGGGGATTTAATGTTTTTTGAGTCATAAAGTTCAGGCAGCAAAAGCCTCTGGGGCTGGAACCTCGGGTGAAGAAACCTTGGGAGCAGGAACCTCGAGAGCAGGAACCTCGGGAGCATGCACCTCGGGAGCAGGAACCTTGGGAGCAGGGACCTCGGCAGCAAGAGCATCATCGGTCGTTGGAGTCAAGGCAGAGGTCTCGCCCTTTTCCTTGGTGGTCTTGGGCTCTTCGACCTCGGCGTCGTCCTCGCTCTCCTCGCCAGATGATTCTGCACCGTCCGAGCTATCTGCCTCGTCATCGGAGGATGCGCACGCCGGGATGAAAGTCGCGGTATTAGCCCACCCGGCCATGAAATGGGCAGCCTTTTTGCGTTGAGCGACAAAGGTGGCGTCATCGGTCCATGGTGAATGAAGGCGTATGGTTTTCATGGTGCCGAGCTCAACTTCTTCGTACCAAGACATAACAAAAGTTAATGCCGTATCCGCCCCAACACGAGCTGCGGAGGACCTCCATTCCCGAAGTCTTTCTTCAGCTCCCTGCAAGCACTTGGCAAGTTCTTCAATGGTGGCAGGAGTTGGGGTGCCGGGCCAGAGGACCATGTAGGCTCGGATACCAGCGTTAAGGAGGTCCAGGCCTATAGCTCGGAGCGGTGAGATCCGGGCATTCAGCGCCGTTAGATGATCTTGGATGTCCTAGTCCTCGGAAAGGGTCTCGCTTTCAGCTCTTTTAGCCCGGGCTCTTTCTGTGACTCTGGCAGCTGCGTTCCGCGAGTGCTCGAGGTGTTCTGAGGAAGAGAGGAAGGTTGTTGCCAAGTTAAGTGTTGTGTCGACTATTATCACTGAGAATTGAACGGAAGTAAAGAAAAAAGCAACTAAGTAAAACTTACCATCCATTTCGTTGTTAATTCGGTGGAGCTCGGACAACCAAATTTCGGCCTTAGCCTTAAGGATTGTCAGATCTGCCTCTGCCGAGGTGGCGCGAGTCTCGAGCTGCTTGAGGAGGTCTTTCTGATGGTCCGAGGCTTCTTTCACGGCGCCTTTTTCTTTCTTAGCCAGCTCGAGCTCTTTCTGCAGCCGGGCTATTTCATCTTGGGCAGTCTTCAGAGCCGAAGCTTTCTCACCGTCACTTCTCTTCTTCTCTCCCAGCAGCAACTGGTGGGACCTCTTCAGCTTGTTGTGGTCCAGCAGCAACTGCTTGAACACCTTGGTCCGTGCATTAGTGCATTCCTGAAAAGAAAGAGAAAAGTTAGTTCGGGTTAGAAGAAGTTCGACTTGAGTCTCGGGGACTCACGGGTCGAAGTTTGGCGACAATTTAAAGTAGCCGAGGTAAAATTTAGACCCGGGGACTAGGTATTGGTCCCGGGGACTCAACCTCGGAATTTTGGGGTGAATGAAAGGACAGACTTTTTTATGAAGATTCGACCCGGGTAATTCTAACTCGGATGAGTGACAATTACACGACCCGAATCTCGGGGACTGGGATTGGTGTACGTCTGTCATTTGATTGGCAGAGAAAAAGACTAAGTGAAGGAGCTTACCGAGGCTATCCTGGAGCAGTTCAGGACTGCTGCTTGCATCGTGTAAATGGATTGGTCCAAGGCACTGGGGCCAGCTGGATGCAGAGTGGCTGGGTTGGAGGAAACTTCGCTCGCGTCGGCCGAGTTCCAGTCCATGTCATACTTTTTCTCTGAGCCCAGGCTGTTGCCACTCTCAGTCCGGAGTGCCGGATCTCCCAGCTGCCGGTGTAAGTCTTTGTAGTTGTAGCCAAAAGAGCTCGAGATGTAGAGATACCCGAGCTAGATGGCTGAGTCTTGGCAAGCTGTCGATGAGACCGGCATTGGCGACGGCGCTTTTCCGACCTACCAATTGAGTATTGGTGGACTTCGGACTGGGCGGTGGCGGCATCGTAGGCTGCTGCTTCGCTGGCTGCTGTTCGGGCTGCTGCTGTTGTTGGTTCGGTGGAGCGGTTGTTGATTGTAGCTGCTGTTGCTTCTTATCAGTTCTTGACTGAGGGTCCGGTGGTGGAGGCGCTTCGGAGGTAGGAGCTGCTCCAACCAGGGTGTGGGATGGCTCGGCAGTCTGGTTGCCGGAGTCCGTATCCGGATCAAGGATCACGGTCTCCGGGGTACGATGACCTACCCGAGGGTGGCATGTTGTGTCGGCGGCGGTGTGCCAGTTTCAACCTCGGCTGATTGAGGTTTTGGCTGTGGCGAGCTCATCGAGTTAGCACTTCGTTTAACTTTGCGAGGAGGGCTACATTCGAGATAAAGAGATATTAGTATATGAAAACTTACTTCAAAGGAGCGAAAGAGACGAGGAGTTATCTTACGCTTCGGAGGTCGGCAGTACTTTTGGGCCGGTCGGAGGCGGTTGTCTCTTCTTGGTGGAGATCTTCTTGGCACGCTTGGCTTTGGGCGCTGCGGTCTCCGAGGTCTTAGAAGCCTCAGCATCTGAAGTACCGGGTCCTGAGCGCTTCCAGGAGGCTGCAGGCGCTGGATGAAAGTTCTTATATGTTGGAGGACATAGGAAATTGGAATAACATCGAGAGGTTCCAGAATTTGGCAATCGTCATCGTCATCGTCGGACCAATCCTGGATGGACGATCGAGCTGGTGGGCGGTGTAATGGGCGATCGCGAGTCTTACCCGAGGTGGCCTTGGGATAGGAAGATGATCCTCATGGTCCGGATCTTCAACCTCGGCGACGACCGGGTAGGCAGGTCGGGAGCCCACTCTTAGAGGAGATGGGGCCATCCTCGAGTTCTTGGCGAACGAACTTCTGCAGAAGTGGCGAGTAAAACCGAGTTAGCACAGGAGTTAATATAATGTCGAGGTGAAAATGAAACCGAGGGATATCAAACGCCGGGTAAGGTACACTTACTTGAGCTGGAAGGTGATCTCGGTCATAGGGCTTAACACCCATTTCCACTTATCGGGCATGGTGGTCTTGGCGATGGCCCGGATGCGCCTCTTCACTTCGGGTCACTGAGCTCATGAGTGCTATTCCGGGTGGGATCGTAGCGACCACTCATATGGCAGATCTTGTGGGCCCGCGCTTGTAGAGGGTTAACTCGGCGGGTGATCATGGTGCGCAAGATGTCATCTGCTCCCCAACTTTTCTCCTGGGTGACATCATGGTTTGATGAATCAGTAAAACCTCGGGGGCGTCGGGCGCATGCTCGTAATCCCAGTTGAGTTGGGCAGTGGGGGCTCCGATGGTGAACTCCGGCAAATTAATGAGGTCTTCAGTTCCGGGTTCTTCACATAGAAGAAGGAGCGTTGCCATTTTCGGCAGGAGTCCAGGCCCTGAATCCGAGGAAACTCAGAGAACCGCCGAGGCGAAATCGAGGCCGCCCCGCAAGCGGTCATCTCCTTGTCCACGACCTTCTTGTTCGGGACACTTTGTTTCTTGAGCTGGAAATACTTGGCCCATGACTCAATGCTAGGCCATAATCCGAGGTAACCCTGGAAAAAGTTGCGTAGGCCGAGAGTTGAGATGGCATTGGCGGGCAAGTGATGTGGTTGTAGCCCAAAGGTGTCCAAGAAGTCCCGGAAGAATTTCCCGGACGGGAGTCCGAAACCACGTTCGAAGTGATCCAGGAAGATGACCCGCTCCCCGGATTCCACGTCGGGTTCGATATCTTCTTTCTTCGGAACCCGGCAGATGAGATTGGCCGGGATCCGCCGTGAATCTCGGAGCCACTTAATGTCGACCTCCGTGACATCGGATCCCTCCCAGCCACCTCGTTCTCCGGGCGCTCCTTCCTCGGCTTGATCCGGGATAGAAGACATGTCGATGCGTTCCTGCAGAAGAAGGAAATTCAACCGAGATAAGTACCTCGGATAATTCAAGATAGCCGGGGTAAGTACCTCGGATCACTCAAAATAGCCAGGCTAAGGAGTTTAGGCGGGAAACACGAATCTACGAAGGAAAGTGAAACGCGAAGATCTACCGCGGTGACAAAAAGGGAAATAATCACAAGGCATGGTGGTGGATCTATGAGGCATGGTGGTGGATCTATGAGCAAACTGAGTAAATCCATCGTCGAGGCCGAAGGGAGGATCTACACGGTATATGCTGCGAGATTTGGAAAGATCTCGACGGAGTTCATCGAGAACGACAAGTTCATCACGGAGGATGAACTTGCCCGTTGTCACCATGAAAAGAATCGGGAAGCTTACCGAATCGTGAGGAAGAGGCGTGGAATCGGCGGAGGTTGATGGCGCAAGGTGCAGCGTGCGGACTTGATGATAGAAGATCCTCGAGGGCGCTGCTAGACGGCGGCGCTTGAGGCAGAGAGCGTGCGGCAGGATGAAGTGGAGAGTGGTGGGGAAGAAGAAGTAACTCCCCTGCACCCCTACTTATAGAGCCTAGGGGCGTGCGGTTGATGGCGCACTATCGCGCGGTTACCTGGAGATGGTGGGATTCATTGGGTGGCGCGAGCGGTTGCGAACGGCTGCGTCAATCGCGGCCGCACGATCGGCCACACCGCTGGCTACAGAATTGCAACCGTCGCTCAAGGATTCCCTAGGTGGTCAGCGCAGGAATCGAGGGGGCGCGCCGCGGTCAAACCGCTCGAGTGCGCTGTAGCATTCACTGTAAGCGGGGCCCGTGCGGCGTGGGCGGTGATTGTCAGTGGCATATCTTATCAAGACACGGTTTCCAAGGCGCCAGCAGAGGTTCTTTGACACGCGTCCGAGGAGATCTCGACACAAATCTTGCCGAAGAGTTCAACTCGGACATGCAACCACGCAGGCGAACCTCGGTATCGCCCGGACTTACTCAAAGAGGGAAGTTAGTCCGGACCAGCTTTGTTCAGATCGAACTCTGGTAGTTGGTTTTCAAATTATTTGGAACCTGCTACGGCCCTTCAGCCAAGGCTGTAGGACCGCACCAGCTTCGGGGCTACTGTCGGGGGGCTACCCCGGGGTAGGGTCAAGGCAAGGTGTAAAGTGCGCTAGATTGTCGACCGAGGTATGGAAGGACCGACCTAGTTGGACCTTGGAGTATCCGAGGTATGAAGTGGTCTTGACCGAGGTGACTTGATCCAGGAGTATCCGAGGTAACATGTCGGAGTGGGCCGATTCATGGTCCGAGGTATGAACGACCGACCTAATTACCTCGGTATTGTGAAGTTCATTATGAGTGCAGGAGAAGATATTTGAGGAAGGAAGGTCCGACCTGTTTAGGTTGGAAGCACAAGACTCGAGGCTGGCAGAAGAGAGTCACGGGTTCTACAGAGCCCGTGGCCCGAAGCTTGGCAGGGCTCTGCGGAGTCACGCCACGGGATTCCTGGAGCTCAAGGACCTAGGCGCTGACCCGACCCAATTCGGGAAAGGGGCAGAGGCTAGACCCTGGGAAGCTACTGTTTTACCACCCAAAGAGGAAAGCTAGGCCTGCGGCGAGACTGACGGTGCTGCCGTTGGATTGACAGAGGGCAGGGGCTTGTCTTCTTCCTCTTGGCCATGCCATTACCATGTTGAGGCAGGGGTAAAACCGTAACCTGGCTACGCTATAAATATAGCATCACCACCTCCTAAGGGAGAGAGGGACAGAAGGATAGAGAGGAGAGAAACCCTAGTTCTCATTTCCCCTCGGTAGCTTCATCTTCCACCTTGTGTTCTCGCCATTGTAGCATCATACAGCTCGAGGAGCACCTTGTACTTGTGAGAACTTGAGATATACACAGAGAGGCAGGCAGGAGTAGGGGTTTTACCTCCACACGAGGGCCCCGAACCTGGATAGATCGTGGTGTGCTTGTGTTCTTGGTTTCCTTGGTTCTGAGTTCTTTGTTCTTGCTTGTCCTTCATGCGTGCTGCTTAGCGTGCAAACCCTCCCCGGATCCCCCAGCGTCCAAGCGAGCCCCAACTTAGCCATCCCTATGGCATCTGCCGTGACACCACCACGACAACACAACACTTATCAAAACAATGAAGATTAATCAACTATATGAAGCGAAAGCACTAGACTAAATTCCCGTGTGTCCTCAAGAACGTTTGGTCATCATAAGTAAACAAACCGGCTTGTCCTTTGCTGTAGAAAGGATTGGGCCACTCGCTGCAATTATTATTTCCGCATTTTACTTACTTGTATTTTATTTATCTGCTATATCAAAAATCACTAAAAACTTGTCTGTGAGCATTTACAGTGAATCCTTCATCGAAACTGCTTGTCAACACCTTCTGCTCCTCGTTGGGTTCGACACTCTTATTTATCGAAAGTACTACGATACACCCCCTATACTTGTGGGTTATCAGGGGTTTCGCCCGGCCTTTTCCCCTGCTACCAAATGAGCCCTTAGTCTCGATGGGTGGAGTAAGCGGGAGCGGGATATCCCACTCCTGTGCCACTTGCATCCTTACCTGCACTGCTTGACATTCAAGGCTTGAATCGCCATCAACAGCAGGCAGCGATAGCAGTGTGATAGACCGTCTCTTCCCCTTTCCCCTGCTACAGTAAAAAGGCGACCTCGAAGGCGATTTCCGGCGATTCCGGGGTTCCCTCTCCCTCCGCCGGCCGCTCTCGCGGCGGGAGGGTGGGGGAACCCTGGATCTGTTGTTCGCTGTACATAGGGTGGTGTTTAGGTACTCCGGCCGTCGGCGTTGAGGAGGGCGCGGCGGTGCTGGTGGGGGAGTTTTGGTGTTGCGGCTCCTGTCCTTCTCCGCCTCCGGCGAGGAGCTGCGACGAGTTTCGTCTCGCGGATCTCCGGATCCGTCGAGGTGTTGTGTCCCCTTCGTACTCGTCGCGGCGGCGCCGACGAGTGCTTCTTATGGGTTCCCGTCCTCCATCCCTACTGTCGTGGCGTCGCCGTCTTCTCCTGCGGCGACGTGGGATTGTGAGGTATGTTCTGGAGACTGCGGTGGTGTCTGCTGGCCTCCGGCGCAGGGTTGCCGGAGTTTGCGTGGTGGATTGGAGGAGGTGGTGGTTTGGCCGTGCTCGTTCATCGAATTAGATCTCGTCGCTGTGCTTCGGGTGGATCATGCGGTCGCCTACATGAGTGGAGCTGCGCCTCGTTCCAGGTTCGGCGGTGGTCGGCCTTCTTCTCCGGCGTCTTCGGCGGTGGAGCAGAGTGGTGGCGGACCGGCGGCGTGTTGTGTTGGGGCTTGGGACCCACTTGCCGTGTACTGCGTGTGCTAGTATTCCTTGATGCATTTGGTTGAATACATGCAGTAAACTAAGTTAAAAAAAAAACAGCAGGAAGCGGCTTTATGTGCTTCGTGCTAACTCACGTGCGTGACGCGTGTTGCAGAGTTGCAGTCAAAGGAGTCACTCTTCGTCTCTGCGGCGATGTACCGTTAGGTGCTTGGGCTAGACATAGCCTGCTTACTCAGGGCCTCTGAGCCCAGGACAGCAATACTCGAGTAGTCTGGAGGCCCCTGAGTAAGAACCTTTCTTTTTTACTGGGAAATTATATTCCATTAAACCTGGTGCTTAGCAAGATCGCTAGCAACCAAACCAGATACAACCGCTGGAGCATTGTCCAGCCACACACAGTTCATCGCACCTGAGCTTTTTCCATGCTGGGCTAGAGCATGGTCAGCCTTATTACAACATCGGCGACAGAATTCTAAATTCGAAATCATCAAAAGCTGCAAACAGAGGCTTCTAGCTTCTTTGAACAGGACACCAAGCTCTGAGCAAGAACCTTGGACACGACTTAAACTAGTGCTACACCAACAAGTGCAGCTCACGGTTCTTGATAGCCTTGTACAAACTCATCTCCAAGGTTCTTGCTAACCGGCTCAAGTGCATATTGGGGAGATTGTATTGTTTAGTTAGACCGTGTTTGTTTTAGGACGACTCATTTCAGATAATAACATTATGTCTTCAGGGCCGGCTCTATATTTTTTGAGTCCCTGGACGAAGTTGACGACATGGGCCCCTATACCTAATATATATGGACGCGTATCTGGATATTTTGTGAGGCCGCTGTTTTTTGTGATCCAATAAACAAATTATTTAGTTTTCTTTGTTTCCTTTTCGTAGCACCGGACAATTGTCTAGGCATTGTAACACCTATAATTGTGAAAGAATTGAATACATGTAATTAGAACTTTAAAAATTAAATCCTAATCTAACCAGGGCATCAATGATTGGGTAAAGAGACTAAGAGAGGAGCAATTGAGGGCAATACTTCAGTAAATCAGGGATTCAGGATTCATAGATGACATATCGCGGTACCGGGCAGGGGCCACCGGGATCGTGCGGAGCAGTCGAGTGGCGACTGGACGAGGGCACGAGGCGGTTTCCGAAGAGGCGAAGACGAACAGACGACGGCGAACATGAGGTCTCGTCGATGGCTTATTTTGTTTGCTCGTGCGTTTCCTATTTCGTCCCGATGGATGCAAAGGCCTAGCCCAATGTAGTCTTTTTTTAAGGGATCAACAAATAAAGGAACATGTGATCTTGGGCCCCCTCTGGCCTGGGCCCTAGGCGGTTGCACCTCTCGCCTAGGCCCAGAGCTGGCATGTATGTCTTATGAGATGACCCACTTTCTAAAGCCATGACGGTGGAGAGGGGCGTGGTAGGTGATACGTCTCAAACGTATCTATAATTTTGATGTTCCATGTTGATATTATACCAATGTTACATGTTTTGCATCTACTTTATATCATTTTTATACATTTTCTGGGACTAACCTATTAACAAGATGCCACAGTGCCAGTTCCTGTTTTCTGCTGTTTTTGTATTCCAGAAAAGCTAGTCTGGAAATATTCTCGGAATTGGACGAAAATTTACGGAGGCCCCTATTTTATCAGAAGACACCTGGAGTCCGAAGGAGAGACGAAGTGGAGCCACGAGGGCTCCACACGTGGGCTCGGCGCGGCCAAGGGCCCACCGGCGCCCAGGGGTGATGTCGCCTCCTCGTGCACCGCCTCGCGACGCCCTTTGGACTATATATTGCCCCTGACCTAAAACTCACAGAAGGATCGACGATTTCCCCAGAAAAGTTCCAGAGCTCCGCCGCCACCAAAAACTCTAATTCGGGGGACAGAAGTCTCTGTTTCGGCACCTTGCCGGGACGGGGAATTGCCCCCGGAGCCATCTCCATCGACGCCACCGCCATCTTCATCGCCGTCGCTGCCTCCCATGATGAGGAGGGAGTAGTTCTTCATCGGGGCTGAGGGCTCTACCGGTAGCTATGTGGATTATCTGTCTCTCCCATGGTGTGATCTTTATGTGATCATGAGCTTTGTAATCTAGTTGAATCCATAGATGTTACTCTTCATTATCTTATATGCTACTCAAGTGGTTTTTTAATGTAATCTCCGGAGTCACCTTTGTCCCACGGTGCGAAGTTGACAGTGTGCGCCCCGTGTGTGGCTCTTAGGCTAAAGATAACAGGAATACTTATCATGAGTTATTATTTGCGTTGGATGTCTCTATGAAATTGCGGTGTTTGTCTAGTACTATTTAGGGCGCTCAAGTTGACAGTGTGGGGTTCCCTAGATATGGAATGCGACTTTAAGGTGTGCTTTTATAGCCTACGCGGTAGATTGGTGTTCGTTATCTAACGAGAGAATAACTCAGAGTAGCATAGTGAAGAGGAAATATCTATGTATTTAATTATATTATTATTGTTGAGAGTGTCCACTAGTGAAAGTATGATCCCTAGGTCTTGTTTCTAAGTATTGAAACACCGTTGACAACCAGTTCTGCTACATGTTTGCTTTCTTCCATTTTTATTTCAGATTGCTATTACCACTTATAATCATCCATATTACTTGTATTTCACTATCTCTTCGCCGAACTAGTGCACCTATACACCTGACAAGTGTATTGGGTGTGTTGGGGACACAAGAGACTTCTTGTATCTTAATTGCAGGGTTGCTTGAGAGGGATATCTTTGACCTCTAGCTCCCTGAGTTCGATAAACCTTGGGTGATTCACTTAAGGGAAACTTGCTGCTGTTCTACAAACCTCTGCACTTGGAGGCCCAACACTGTCTACAAGAATAGAAGCGTGCGTAGACATCAGTAGGCAGTCCTCAAGTTGGACGCAAGCAATTCATATGACCGAATGGAGTGGAATTTCTAGGAAACGGATATGCACCAGTTGGGCAACTTGTTAAGTGCGAGATTTGCACCGCGCCAAGGACTTCGCCGGACGGGAGGGGAGGTACATCTCGTCATACTTGTTACTTCTTTGTGCGGAGGTATTCCTGACGCTTCTGCACCACGCGGAGGAGGCGAATAAACTAAGAGGTATCAGGGGTACACCCGCAGCCTTGACAGACCACCATACCCTGTTCGTCGATGACGTTTTGTTATTGTTTGAAGCCGACACCGAGGGGTGGCTGGGATTAACTCTATCCTCCCGGCACCCTGCAAGTGATATGCTAGGTCATACTGATATAAATCTCGATTCTCTTCATCACAAATGGATGCAGATTTTGGGTCAGCATACTCATACATGGGATGGAAAATGGATTGGTCTTCCCATGTATATTGGCATGTCTAAACCAAGGTGCTTTCTATTTCAAGGAACATGTTCATGCACAAATCCAAGGACGGAAAGAGAGATTATTATCAAAAGTTGGTATAGAAATCCTAATTAAAGTTGTTGTAAGTCTTGATTCGATCTAACTAATCGGTTGTTTTATGAGTTTAGCAACATTACCAACGGTATTAGTGGGCCCAACAAGAGGACGAACATTGTATGCACTAGGGTTGACTAGGATAAGACGAAAATGCCATCCTTTCAACCTCCCATGCTAGCATGCCAAGTCTGGTATATTTTTCAAACTGCTAATTCGATGTGTTTCGTGGTCCTTCGGGCTCGAAACCGGCATGAGCTATGTATGTCGAAGTAGTTTTAAGGGAATATAGCTGATCAAGCAGGGCATGATCGAGCATGTTGGATCTAGCAAACACACCAACGTATGGGATGATCCAAGGATACCAAGGGGTCTGGCAAAAAAATCATCTTATGTTAAAGGCTCCCACCTTCTAATTGGGGTCTCGGAGTTCATCGATCGGTTATTCAAACTTTCACGCCCTAGGATGTTTCCACTATTCTACGGATTTCACATTGTGAGCAAAATGATGACTTTATTGCATGTCATTCTAACCTAGAGGATTATTATTTCGATAACTTGGCTTAGAGAGTTCACATCAATATCCTGCTTTGATGGTCAACATTCAAGAGAAGATAAAGTGCTTTTGAATCTTCTTGGCACGATAAGGTATGGCGAGCTGTCTGGATGGATCATAGAACATCAAAGATTCACCATATACTATAGGGTCTCACACGTAACAGCCATCCTCTCTAGATGAACATATCCAAACACAGGGTTGAGCTTCACAAGAGACATGTTGTCTATTAGTGCAGGTTGTATATGGATGACACCTTTTATTCCGATGCAAATTGGTGATCAACGCAACTTCAGCACACCAGGATGTTTTACTGAACATGAGATAACCATTTTAGGTACTAGAGCATACCGACTAGCCAACCGGACAAGGATAAGCTAGGACCCATATGCCTAGTTTGGTCATGGTGGATGGAGATAAACAAATATATAGATTGTATAGATATGCAACTAGGTGAACAACCTATATGATGGGCCACAAGATACAACAAGAACAATTAAGTAAAACTAGCTGGGTGGCCCGCGCATTTGCGCGGCTAGATTGTCTATTTGATGTTGTATTTTCCTATCACATTTTCTAGATTTAGAGAAAGATTATCCGATGACTAAAACTTTAATATTTTGAGAACCGTTACGTATTTTTCAAACGTTTCATGTATATTAGTGTAGCTTAGATTTTTTTGTTCCATTTTTCTTCTCAAGTTCATGTATATTAGCGCTTACCATTTTTTACTTAGTTTGACATTTATTATGTCGTTGAGTCCAACTAAATATTTGCCGATTCCTGTTTCTGTATGTATCTCCCTTCCTCCTTGCTTTAGTTTTCTCATCTTTACATTTTACAATTCTGAATTTAATTTATTGGAGTTAAAATTATAATTTTGATGTTTTTAGTAATTAGATGACATTTTCCTTTAGCCGTATTTTTATCTTTTGACTTTTTTAATTTACATGTCTTTACCCAGATTATTTAGCCGAGATTTTTTCCAATTTTATCTCACTATTATTTTTGTCACTATATATTTGAGGGCACGGTCAGTGATTTTTTTTCAAGGAAGACGGTCTGATTGTGAATGATGGTCCAATCTCTACATTTCTTCTCAAAACAGTGGAAGAGAAATCCTTTCTCTTCTCTCCTTCCACGCCATGCTCTTGGAGGCGATTCTGGAGCTCCGGATATGGCGTTGGCCGCCCGCGAGGCTGCATCTCGCCATCCCTGATTTTCAGTGTTGTGGCCGAGGTCAGTGCGGACCGTACTGTGCGCAACCCGGTCTGTCCTGGACGTGGTCGACGACGAAGAAGGCAGCGGCTGCAGCTCGCATCCAGCATCCAGCATCCAAGGTGCTGCCTCACTGCTCCAGTCCCCCCTTTCGGCCGCTTCCTTATTTTCCCCCAAATTTTAATTACAGGCATGTTGTTAATTTATCTTGTAGCAGAAGCAGCCACATGTAAAGCCGCCATCCTATCTCCCTCCCAAATCTAAATTTATCCCAGCTGCAGAGTACATATATATTTAGTTCTTCGTCAGATACATAGCCATGCCGATAGTTAGAGGATGATATTATCTGAGAAAGGCAAGCAATCAATCACTCTTCAGGAGTTTTGCGACCATCCTAAGCACACCTGAACCGCTAGCAGTTGACATCAATATCTGATTTCAGAACAAATATATCCAAGAGATCATTTGGGTCGATCAAATTCTCTATTTTCCGCACCCTTACAAAAATAATTTTGTGTGTGCAAATTAGACAGATTGATGTTTTGTTCAGCCTGCTGACTTTGGTGGGCATCCCCTTATATTTGAAATGCATAATGGAAGATAGGCAAGAAAATAGTAGCTAACTTGCAATCATGTATCTTATATTACCCTTTTAATTTTCTTAGGGCTTCTTTGCCAAAGGAGAATATAACATCATGCTGAGTTGAATACCTCCTGGGTGTGGCATGTACCTTTTTGTTTTACCTCAAGCACCAGTAAACATAGCCTTGTTCAATAGCCCATTTTCCCCAGCTATTCCAGACATTAACGGAATAGAGCTAGGTGTACGTGCTGGAATGACCTGCCAGAAAAAGTGTCCACACAAAGTCTTCCTTGTAAGCACCTATATTATTTTCTTTCAAAGTATTTTAGACTGGTTACCAACTTAATATTTGGAGATCTAGCTATCATAGGAGATGATAGTACATTGAAGTTTCTGCGACTGTTCTATATATGTATAGAAGAGCATTGACCAAGGACACCGATGCAATGTTGATCTTCCAAAATGTTTAATTAGCTAAGAACAAATGTTAGACTATGCATATAAATAAATCATAAATGAAAGCAGAAACGTCAAATTGGATTTCCATGCTGAATATCTTTGAATCTAACGTACATCATAGTAATGTATATGGAATAGTCGGAAGAAAGTTCTTTAACTATAGAATATCTTGTGCTTTCTAATAAGATACTAATATGGCTTACTTTAGACAGATAAACTACTAATTCGAAAAAATTCTAGACAATTTCCTTTCTCTCTTAGGTCCTCTGTCCATGCATATTACATCATGTGTTCTATTTTCATGCCGTTAGCCTTTTTAGCCAAGCTTCAAGACATCCTTCTTGCTGCAGTAACAGAACGCATTTTTTCTTCTGTTTTGGATTTTACCTTTTTCATTTCCTTCATTTTCTGAGTCATGAGATACTGCAATAGATCTTTGTCTCCTCTTGTCGTTGACACTGATTGATAACTTTCTATCTTGATGCTCTTTTTTATTTACAGTACTCCCGTTGCTTTTATCTTCTCTCTTTTCTTTCACATAGACCATGTCAATGTGTTTTGGTTGGTTGGCATTTGTTGTTCAGTACCTGCAAAATCTCAATTACAACGATTAAGTAAGATACATGTTAAAAATTGCATGTTGTCAGGTATTCAATCACCTTTCGAACTGGCTCGTTAAATTTTTTCGTTTCCTGTTCTAAGATGTCCAGTTCGTCATCCATCAAATCCTGTTCAAAAAAACATGAAGATTCTTAAAAAATAATCTACAAAACAATTCGATCTATAATGTTAAGGATCAAATGTATTATACCTCTTCTGATTTATCACCCGAGTGCCGCATCTCAAGCTTAATTTTGCATACCTAGAGTGAGAATTTAATTGGTTAGCTCGAATCAAAAGAGAAGTATAGTTTCAGCTTTCAACACATCAGCCAAACAATGTATCAAAACCTGTTGCGGGTCACCACCGTCTGTGAATAAAGCCCATCAAGTAACGTCAGTCCCTGACCCTGTAGCTATTCTGGTTGTTCCAGGCCAACGGCCTTCTCTCGTATGCCTAGATGGATACGGCGGAGACATGCCGATTCTGTGCAACCGTCCGGCAGGCGGCGTACGTTCGTCGGCTCCTAGAGCATCTGCCATCAGCAAATATACACATTGTGGATCGTGTTCAAGCCGGCGCATGCAATATGTAGGTGTTCAGCGAGAGGGAGAAATCATCGATTGCTACAGTTGATTGCTGCCGATCTAACTCCAGCGGCATCCGGCGAATTGTAGTCTATCCAATCCAGGCCGAACCTGATTCATACGTGCCGGCCCTCCGGCGTCCGTCGGATTCCAGTCTCGATGAACTGCATGCATGCCATAGATACATGGCACAATTGCAAGACATCCATATGCGGCAGCGGCGTCCGACGAATTGGGCAACTATGGATTTGGAGGGCAAACATCTCTACCAGTGTTGACTTTTTCGCCGTGAACACAATCTCCTTCCACCCGCGAGTGTAGGATGGAAGATCGCCGCTCTCCATCTCGCCGCCGGCGTCGCGTGACTTTGATCAGCTGCCGTCAATATCCGATGCAAGCGACAGTTGTTGACGTTGGCGAGCCTTCGATCGATCTGTCATGGCCTCATGGGGCATCTCATTGTCGTGTCTTTGATTCGCCGACATCTGCCTGGAGTCCATGCGTGCAAATCTTCATTGGGCATCGGTGTACTTTTAGATTAGATGTGCGTACGTGTTGACGCTGGATTCTTTCCAGATTTGCATATGCGTATTCCGTTTTTTGAGTTGGATCGGTCTCTGTTTTATATTGAAATTCCGTTCTTGCCTTATACGTGGTTACGCGAGCTTGATGATCTCCACCGTTTATACATCTTAGTTTTAGCGTGACAAATCTACACCGTTGATTGTTTGTTGTCTTAATAATATAATAGATTAAGAGATAACTATGATGCATCTCAGTTACTTTGTTGGGAAACCCCAAGTGGAAGGTATGGTGTATACAGCAGTAAGTATTTCCCTCGATTGAGAACCAAGATTTATCGAACCAGTATGAATACAAATGCTTAGCAATGTTTGAAGTGGTACATGCACACAAGACACAAAATTCCTTTTCACCAATGTTCCAGGAAGGTTTCAAAGCTAACCGTGTCACCGAACACAAAAAATTAAACGTATAGTGTGGAAGATATGATATAAGCAACTAAAATAAAAATGGACCAGTAAGGAAACAATAATGAAAAGAAAGTAAACAAGGTTGTAATAAATGTAAAAGAATGGACGGAGGGCATAGTTTCACTAGAGCTCTCCATAAATAATAAAACACTGTTGGGTAAACAAATTACAGCTGGGTAATTGACAGAATTATAATCAAACAATTATGAGAGAGACTTCATGGCAATATTCATGTAGGCACTATGTCAAACATTGACAGTTACTAAAACACATCCATAACTAATATTCCACTTCAAGACCGCTTTCCAACATGCATCTCCAAGAATTAAGTGAAAGGACAAGGATGTCGCCTAGAGGGGGGTGAATAGGCGATTAAAACTTTTCCGGTTTAGGCTTGATAATTACGGAATAAAACTAGGTGTTTAAATTAACAAGCCAACAACCTAAATAAACTAGGCTCACCTATGTGCACCAACAACTTATGCTAAGCAAGACTAGCAACAAGGTGATAGCAAGATAGAATACTTCAAGCACGAAGGCTATCACAATGTAAAGTGCATAAGTAAAGAGCTCGGGTATAGAAATAACCGAGGCACGCGGAGACGAGGATGTATTCCTGAGTTCCTCCTTTTTAGGGGAGTACGTCTCGTTGGAGAGGTGTGAGGCACCACAAAGGTCGATCTCAACGCCACAAAGGCTCACCCTATTCTCCGATGAACCGCACCACAAAGGATTGGTTCACCTTCCACTATCAGAATCCTTCTAGGCGGAAACCGAAGCCTTTACAACAACGATCCGGGGCACACACCCACAACCGAATTGGGGGCTCCCGATCAGCTACAAGTGACCACACAAGGTCTCAACCACCACAAAGGCGTCTAGGGTCCAAAGACCCAAGAGTAACAAGTTCACAAGCTTTCAACTTCCACGAGTCCTCGTGGAGAGCACAAACCGATGCACAAAGCAATGGCAAGAGCACAAGCGCTCAAATCCTTCACTCTCAATCCCACCAAAATCAACTAATGCTTATGGGGGGAGAAGAGAGGAAGAGCAAAGTAGGAGAAACACCAAAAACTCCAAGATCAAGATCTACTAGGTTCCCCTCACTTAGAGGAGAGATGAATTGGTGGGAATGTAGATCTAGATCTCCTCTCTCTTTTCCCTCAAAGATATGCAAGAATCATTGGAGGAAATGAGAGAGAGGGAAGTTTTGCAAGGTCAACAATGGTGGGAGAGAGAGAGAAAAACGTGCTGGGCAAAGCTAGCAGGCTGGAGGTAGGTGGAGGGGTATTTATACCCCTCCCAGAAAAAGAGCCGTTGCAGTCCACTTAGACCGGAGACTCTGGACCAGGAGGACCGGAGACTCCGGACTGGGCGGAGACTCCAGACCCTGAGAGTGCGGAGACTCCGGCCACGTGCGGAGACTCCGGGGTTACTCCGGGATACTCCGGACCCCTATACCGCACCCGCCGTCGAGTGGGGCACTTCGCTTCAAAGCTCGTCTGGGGCGGAGACTCCGGGGTAACTCCGGACCAACTCCGCACCTAATACCGCAGCTGTCGTCGCCTGGAGCTGAGAAACTTCGAAAGCAAGGGACCGGAGACTCCGGACAGGAAACCACGGAGACTCCGGACCCAGAGGTGCAGAGACTCCGGTCCTGGCGCCGGAGACTCCGGTTAGGAAAACCAGCAAAACAGTAAAGCCTGAAATGCAATAACTTTCTCGTTCGAACTCCAAAACAGGTGAAACCAATTTTGTTGGAAATATTAAGAACCATAAATAGAGTTAAGTTGCCACACATGGGAAGGTGTGGAACTTTCCTCAAGGATAAACCGATAATATTTCCAACATGAAAACGCAACAAGTTTTTATCCGGACTCCGTTTTCTATGATCTTGGACTTGCTCAGAAGATAATCACAAGCACTACAAGATCATGCATATGCACATCATAGTCCATCATGTGAGGAGGATAACACAAGAGGAGAGTTTGACCTCTCTACAAGAGACGAACCGGTAAAACCTCCAACATCACAAACATCACAAGATATTCAAATGAAATCCGTTTTTGATGAACTAGAGTTTGGTATGGGGATGAACACAAGCTCTAAATTCTCACATGGATAAACGCCAAATAAGAACCAAGAAAGATGATATGCCAAATATGCAAAGGTTTGAGCTCTTCACAAAGATGCGATCAAGTTACTCACTTGAGAGACCCTCTTGATAGTACGCCGTCTATCCTATAACCCGGTCTCCCATTAACACCATGAGACCGGTAAAATAGAAACCCTATCAAGATCATACCTTTGCCTTGAGCATTCCACTTGAGCTAGATGATGACGATCTTGACTCCCTCAAGTTGGAACACCTTTCTTGATTGTGCTTGCTAGCACATGCTTGATGAAGACTTCTCCAAATGACCCCCCATACTCCATTATGGGAGAGCCTCGCTAAGCTCCGTTTCACAAAGAAGATGTCTTGAATCCTTCAAGACATACTTGCAATATGCTCAACTCTACACATGACCATTCTTCATATAAACCCTTGAATAGAGCATTGATCATCATGTAATCTTCTAGAGTCCAACACATGAATTCCAATCTTTTAGAGTCCCATGGACAAGATCTACAAGAATATCTCAATGCAAACATTAGTCCATAAGGATTGTCATTAATTACCAAAACCACGCATGAGGCAACACATGCACTTTCATTAAGTTATAAACAACAGAGCATCGCCTTAAGCATAATACATAATGTAAGCATTATTTATTATCACACAAGGATATAAACACCGATGTTTTTTTACCCTTAGTGGCAACAACACATCACCCTCTTATTTGTTTCAGTCACTCGAGCACATGGAAGCAAAGTTAGGACCCACTATCAAACACCAACTCCCTCTTTAAGATTTATACATAAAAGCAACTCATGATAATAATAGGATCATATAGATAACATTGACAATATGATCATAACATCCAATTCATCGTATCCCAGCAAAACAAAACAACTAATATCAATTACCTCATATAGAACTCGATCATGTTAGGCAGCTCATGAGACCTTTGTATTGAAGAGCATGGAGGAGAGATAACTATCTAGCTACTGCTATGAACCCGTAGTGCAAGTTTGAACTACTCACGCATCATCATGGAGGCGATAGTGGCGGTGTAGATGCCCCCAACTATGAATTACCCCTCCACCGGAGTACCAGAACAGGGTCCCAGCTAGGGCTCTGCGACGACGACGACTCTATATCGAAACTGGGCAAAATAATCTTCTTCTCGTAACTTTTAGGTCACAAGGAATGTATAGGCGAAGAGGCGACGCGAGGGGTGCCTCGAGGTGGCAACGCGGGTGCGAGTCGCGTGGTGGTTATGGGCCCTCCTGCTGACAGGTTTTTGGGTCCACTGGCCCGTCTCGGGAAGTTAGAATTTTGGTATTTTTTCTAAAATTTCCCGAGCAACTTTATTTTTCGCCTTTTTTGCATTGCACAGACGCTAAAAACATAAAATGGATATGGCACTAGGTTAATAGGTCAGTCCAGTAAAATGATATAAAACCATAATAAAACATGTAATAGTGATATAAAAATAACATGAAATAATGAAAAATTATATATACATTTTGGACGTATCAAACTGCAAGGTGGAGACGAAGATGTATTTCCGGAGTTTCTTCCTTTCGAGGGAAAATATGTCTCCATGGGAGAGGTGTGGCGACACAAAGTCCACCAACGCCACAAAGGCTCACCCTACTCTTCTCGTGCCCCTCAGATAAAGTAAGAGGATACAATCCACTAAGCAGTCACTTGAAGGCGACGACCGAAACATGACACACAAGGTTTAAGCTATCTCCACAACTAAATTGGAGGCTCCCAACGCCACCACGATGTGTCAGACACCAAGACTGATATTTGAGGAGGCTTCCTCCGTCTAGGGTTTCCAGGAACCCACAAGTAACAACATACACAAAGGATTATGATGGTAAAATCAAATCGGTTTTGCTGGATTGTAGATCTAGATCTGCTCCACAAAACCCCCAAGTATCAAGATGTTTCTCAGGGCTTGTGAGGGATATCTAGACGTTTTTAGGTGAGATATTAATGGTGGAGAGAGAGAGGTAGCCGTTCCCCTTCTAAATGGGGAAGAAAGGTCTTATATAGGGAAGCGAGATAAATCTAACCATTAGACACCTAGACAGTCTGGCCCCTAGCTCCTTCCGTGGGAACCTGGACAGTCCGAGCCCTAGCTCGGACCAGTCCAGCCACCTAGACACGGGGGCCCGTACCAGTCCGGCACAAGGTCTGACTGGGCATCCGAACCCGAGACCCAAGCCATCACCTGGAGTCGACCTGGACGACATCGACAAGTCCGACCCTCTCGGACAAGGGAGGCGAGACGAGTCCAACACAAGGCCCGACTTGTCCAACGCATGGCCCGACTTGTCCAACATCGCCACCACTCTCTAGAAGACCACCACCACCTAAAAGATGCCAACAAGACACCAAACCCTAACTACACGTCTATCACACCTAATTGAGGTACCCTATCTCCTTCCGCCGGAGCAACACATGAGGTGAGGACAACCAACGAGCTCACCGCAAGGAGTGGGTGGATATCTGGTCGCCCGGCGAGCGGACAGATGTTGCGGTTTTGTCCATGTGAGATCATCTGCCATTTGAGCCCAAGTTCATTTTTTTATTAATCTGCCGTCGAATGCAATCGAGCGGACCTCCTTCAGTTCCTCCGTTAACACCTAATTAGAGCATCTCTAACAGAACCCTCAAACCCCGCGGAACCTCAAAATAACCGTCGTAAAAGGTTTCAGAACCTTATAAACGGAAATAGCAGTAACCTTAAAAGGCGCCGACCTGTAAATGAGTTTCAGGGCGCCCGTGAAATCGGCCCGCGGAGCCGCGAATAAGATGTTTTCGCGGCCGAACCGAAGGGGCCCTGTATCCCGCGCGAGGCGTTGGCGGGCTGAACATTCAACACCCGCCGGTGACCTTCTCCGCCGTGGAACTCGCCGGAATCCGGCAAAATTGCCGGAATCACCACCACACTTGCTGAAATCACCGGCTGGAGCGGCACCAAAGCAAGCCGGACCGGGGGACTACATCTGCCGACGGCGGAGCTACCCGTGCCAGCCGCAAGAACGAGCATGCCGGCGGCGCCCCGGGGGGCTTCGGATGGGGCGGAGACGGGGGCCAGCCGCGGTCTGCTGCCTTCCTGCGTGCCTGCCGCGGGGGCTTCATCCACCGGCGCCGCGGGGGGCTTCGTGGGCGCTGCCTGCCGGCCGCCGGCTTCGTCCGCCGACGCGGGGGGCTTCGTGGGCGCTGCCTGCCTGGCCGCCGGTCCAGCTGCTGCTGCTAGCTGCGCACGAGCTAGCTAGTACAAGCTAGTACATTGATCGATCGATCGATGGATGGATGGCACGAGCTAGCTAGTACGAGCGGCAGCGGTTGTTGATTTTGGTGATTAGATTTGAGAAAAAGATGAAGGAGGAAGACGACGAAATATTCTGCAACATATTCTTTTTTCTAGTTTGGTTTAAGGTTTTTGCTATGCGCCACGCATATTTGTGAGCAGAAATGTCTAAAACGTGAACCGTAAACCGCGTTTGAGGTTTCGCGTTTTAAGGGCTCTAACAATGCTCTTAGAGCATCTCCAAGCGGAGTTGCCAAACCGCCCCCAAACGTCCGGGCGGACAGCCCGGACAAGATTTGAGGTAAAAACATGCACCCAACCATGGTCTCCAAACACTCCCCATAGGTCCGGGCTGTCCGGCAACTGGGGAGGGTTTGGGGGCGACCGGACGCGACCGGACGCGTCCGGGCGGACAACTTTTCCTTTGTTTTCTTTTCTTTTGTCCTTCATTGATCCTTCTCTCTCATTCTCCACCAATCACATGCAAGTGACCCCACAATTTGGGGAGATTTCGAGGTACATGGTTGGAGAAGCCACTTTTGGGGGCTGTCCGGTCACTGTCCGCGGACGCGTCCGGATGCAGTTTGGGAGCCGGATTTGGAGGCTCCGCTTGGAGATGCTCTTAGGTTCTTCCCTCTTGCCAAATCTAGGTAATTCTTCCCTGCAAGAAAACAATCCATTATTTGCAGCGCTAATAATCCAATCTCGACATGCGAAGTGCGATGATCCATGATCCATCCAACATGCGTTGAAAAGTAAGCCGAAGAATATCAAAAGAGCCCTCTAATAAAGGATCATCTTACAGGAAGCACAATAAAAAGGTGAGAAACTTATCCTTAGACGGCTAGACACTAGTACCAAATAGTACAGGGGCCTGAATGCAATAAATCCCCCATAAAATCCCCATTACTTAACTTTCCCCGGCGCCCCCTTCCCAATCGGACTCAGCTTCGGTGACTTGTAGTTCACAAGTCACCAAGCGACTTGCGCCTAATCCGTCCGTCCCTTTTTGATCTAACGGATGAGATTCATCCAAATCTAGATGTGAAAAATAAAAATATCCAGAAAAAATTGAAAAAATTCCAGTTAAACATAAATGCTTTGTTAGCTATTATGTGAAAATTATATTCGATTTGGACCAATGGTTTGTTAATACAAAGCATTTTTAGATCAAAACATAAAACACTATTTATTCCCAAACCATTAATCTAAATAGCGTGAAACTCTCAGCGAAGACAAAACGAACCATTTATCATTAACTGGAATTTTTTCAATTTTTTCTGGATATTTTTATTTTTCACATCTAGATTTGGATGAATCTCATCCGTTAGATCAAAAAGGGACGGACGGATTAGGCGCAAGTCGCTTGGTGACTTGTGAACTACAAGTCACCGAAGCTGAGTCCTTCCCAATCGCACCTCACTCCCGACCGCCACCTCGACCTCGCAGCCGCTCCGCCTCGACCTCGCCGCCGCTCCAGCCTACGGCTCGCAGCTCCCCGGTGGCCGCCGGATTCGCCTGCTCGCCGGCGGGAGGTGGCAGTCAACCGAAGACCCGATCTCTTCGCATCGATCCCCCTCGGCGCCGGCTTGGGCCTTGGCCTCTCCCCTTCGTGAAACCCTAGATTCCGCCGCCGCACGATCGTGCGGCTCGTGACCTCCTGCGATACCCATATAAGGAGCACCCCTCCTCCCCCCGAGGCTCTCGACACAACCTCTCTCGCGTTCTAGGGTTTGCGCCGCCTCGAGGACGATGGGACTGGGACGCACCGTGGTATCCGACGACGAAGGTACGGGATCTCGTTCCTCATTTCTGCGGTTTCGCGTGGTTTGGCGGCGGTTTCTGGTGCGTTTTCTGATGGAAATGCTTGTGCTTCTGTTCGAACCCTAGAAGAGGACTTTATCGAGGAGGCTGAGGAAGAGGACGAGCCGCGGCCGTCGCGGAGGGGCAGGAATGATGTCGACGAGCAGGACGACGACGACGATGAGGAAGACGAGGAAGGTCGGTTTCTCTTCACGATTTCTCCGTTATGTTTGCTTGCGCGGGCGATTTGGGTGGTGGAGTTATTCCTTCTCCTGCAATGGGATGTTTTTATGTGCTATGCGGAGTTGTTCTTTTTGCCTGTGTCCTTATTTCTGTTGCTGTTATGTGTATTATTATTTGTATGGAATTGAGTTTGCAGTAGTTGCCTTTTTCTACTTGAATCGCCTGTGGTTTTGTTGTCGAGTTAGTATAGCAAATAATTGGGTAAAAATTGTTCCTGAGCAGAGGATGGACAGAATGAGTACGAGAAGGATGGCTTTATAGTGGATGATGCGGATGAAGATGAGGAGGAGGAAGAAGAGGAAGCTGATGATGAGAGACGTAAGAAGAAAAAGAAAAAGAAGAGGTAGTTGCTTCTGACGCCTCATTGTGAAACAGAGTATGATTTCCTTCTTTGTAAGTTGCTAAACTGCAAGAGATGTGGCCAGGGAATCAGAGGAATTCGAGCTCGATGAGGATGACTACATGTTGCTCCAGGATAATAACATCACTGGCATCCATCGCCCAAAGCCTGCTGTAAGCTTTATGATATTTGTGTCTGGATTGAGCTTTCCTGCTCAATTCTTTATCATGTTTCTCAAGAATGGACCTTTTTCTGCTCACTGCAGGGAAACAAATTTAAGCGGTTGAAGAAGGCAGGAAGGGAATCTGAAATGGGTGAACATTCTGGCTTCTCTGATGACAATGCATCTGGTAAAAGGCGTACTGCTGAGGAGAAAGTTCAGTATTCCTTGTTTGGTAATGAAGGTAGTCGCTTCTGAATCCACTTTCATTTTGCTTGTTTTCCATTGCAGTAAGTTTTGTGTCTTACTTTTTATTTGCTGCAATGCATTTTGATCAGAGCCCTTTGAGGAGGATATAGTCGAGGAGGATCAGCAGGCGGATGAAGATGATGTTGCCGAAGATGACATGGACGATGAAATGGCTGATTTCATTGTGGACGAAGAAGAAATTGATGGGAACGGTCAAGTTGTGAAGTACGTGCTTATGTTTTATTTTGTGTTACTGGTTCAGTATCCATGTGAAATTATTCAGATCACGTTTGTTAAATGCACACGTGCTCTTGTATTGCAGAAGGAAGAAGGTTAAAAGAAAGCCTCTAAGACAAGCTGCAGGTGTTTCATCATCTGCATTGCAAGAGGCCCAGGATATATTTGGGGACGTTGAAGAGCTATTAGCTCTAAGAAAGCAAGAGCTTGAGAGGGATGCTATTAATTCAGGCGAGTTGAGAGGAAACAGGCTTGAAGATGAGTTTGAGCCATTTATTCTGGCAGAGAAGTATATGACACCGAAGGACGAGCAAATCAAAGAAAATGATGTACCTGAGAGGATCCAGGTAAATACCAGTTAGACACCAGAAGACAGTCTTGATTTTGGTTGATAATGTATTTCTAATTTGTTGCTCCTTCGGCAGCTCTCTGAAGAATTAACTGGCTATCCTCCAGACGATATCACAAGGAGAGAGGAAGAAAGTGCATGGATACACAACCAACTCACTGGCGATGGTTTCCTCTCTTTTTTGGCAATGAGCGTGTGAACAAGGAGATTGAACAGGCGGACATTGTGAATGTCTTGACTATGCTGCATGTCAACAAATTCGAAGTAGGGTTATTTCTTTTGCATTTGTTAATGTTCGATTTGCTGATCTAGATACTGTTACCAGTCTGATTCTATCTCTTTGTGTAATTTCCGATGCCCGTCAGATCCCATTCATCGCAATGTATAGGAAGGAACTTTGCCCGAGTCTGTTGGACCATGATGCCCACAAACAAGAGAATGAAGAACGCAAACGTACAATGAGGTGGCATAAGGTAATTGTTCACTGCTAGGCAGGTGTTGCTTTTCCTTGTTTATTAAGATTTTACAATTGCTGACATAATTCATGTGTTCGTAGCTGCTTTGGGCTGTTCACACCTTAGACAGGAAATGGCTACTTCTTCAGAAGCGCAAGCTTGCTTTGCAGATTTATTATGAAAAGCGATTTGAGGAAGAGAAACGAAGAATAGATGATGTTACAAGGCAGGCACTCAATCGGCAACTTTATTACTCCATTATTGAAGCACTAAAGGATGCAAAAACAGAGAAAGAGGTGGAAGATGTTGATGCGAAATTCAACTTACATTTCCCTCCTGGCGAAGTTGAAGAATTAGGTCAATTTAAGCGACCAAAAAGGAAATCCTTGTACAGTATTTGTCACAAGGCAGGGTTGTGGGAGGTTGCTAACCAATTTGGCCGGAGTGCTGAGCAATTAGGTCACCATCTGACTTTAACGAGGATACCTGTACGTCCTCTAAGCTCACACTTCACATTACTCTTCTTCAGAACAAACTGCATGCGCAACTTATCATTTGTCCGCATATATTCTTGCCACCTTGGCTGAATCCGTTGTGACACCTTATCTGCATTTGCTTCTTTCAGGAAGCGGGTGAGCTCGACAGTGGGAAAGATTCTCCTGAAGATGTTGCTGCAAATTTCACATGTGCGATGTTTGAAACATCACAAGATGTTCTTCGGGGCGCCAGACACATGGTAACCAGCATCTCACAAATTTAACCAGTCTTTGGATGGCCTGTTCGTTTCATCTGTCCAAAATGATCAAATTTTGTTTGTTTTTATGTTATCAGGCAGCTGTTGAGATCGGTTGTGAGCCTATTGTAAGAAAACATATCAGGAGTATCTTCATGAATAAAGCTGTTGTCTCAACAAAGCCCACACCTGAGGGCAATTTGATCATAGATCCCTACCACCAACTATCAGGTCTTCAATGGCTGCGAGAGAAACCACTAAATAAGTTTCTCGATGCACAGTGGCTTCTTATTCAGAAAGCAGAGGAAGAGAAGCTCCTCAAGGTTACCATATCATTACCAGAAGATGCAAAGAAAGAGCTTATGTCCGACGCTCGTGAGAATTATCTAAGTGACTGTGTCAGCAAGTCTGCACAATTGTGGGATGAGCAACGGAAGATGATACTGGATGATGCCTTCCTCAATTTTCTTCTTCCATCCATGGAAAAGGAAGCTCGATCGCTGTTGACAGCAAAAGCCAAAAGTTGTCTCCATATGGAATATGGACAACACTTCTGGAACAAGGTTTCTGTAGCTCCATGGAAGAGGAAGGATTCAGACAAGAAGGATGCTGACCTTGATCTGGATGATGAATCAGAGCTGAGAGTTATGGCTTGCTGCTGGGGTCCTGGGAAGCCAGCAACCACGTTTGTAATGTTAGACTCATCAGGAGAATTGGTGGATGTTTTGTATGCTGGTTCTCTCAGTATTAGATCTCAAGGCGTTGCTGAGCAACAGCGGAAGAAGAACGACCAGCAGAGGGTTTTGAAGTTCATGACTGACCATTCACCACAGGTTGTATGTGTAGGAGCATCAAATTTGAATTGCAGACAACTCAAGGATGATATTTATGAGGTAATATGTTAATATATTTATCCGTAAGTAAACCATGTCTACTGTTTCATTTCATAAGTATACGTGTATACACTAGTTCCTCTACGTGGTATGTTTGGACAGGGCCCCGGCTACTTAAGCTTGATGCCTTGATATCTTGTCCTCTCGTTTTATATATGACAGTTTGCTATCAACCGCGGCATCATCTATCACCTTGTAGAACATCACATCTGATCGGCTATTGTTGTTGCTGTATACATTAGCATTACTGCTCTCGTTCTCCTGTTGTGACAGGGAGACACAAGATGATATCCCATAGCTGGCTTCTTAGGGTTGCAATAGTTTTTTAATGCCTATTGTTGCTGTTCCACCACTAAAAAGTCTGTTCCTTGAACATTTGTTTTGGCTGCTCCTTTGCAATGAAAAATGCAGTTGCTCCATTATTTCTATTCATATTTATATTTCCTCCATCCTTCTGTTCAACTTTTGTTATTAGGCATGACTGTCATGGGTGCTTTAGTTGGTTTTTATCAGTTTTTTCATATACGTGCCTACATAGCTGATAATATATCTGCTTCATTTTACTTCCATCCTTGCATAGGTTATTTTTAAAATCGTTGAAGATCATCCAAGAGATGTGAACCCGCAAATGGAAAATTTTAGCATCGTCTATGGTGATGAATCCGTGCCTCGCTTGTACGAGAACTCTCGCATATCTTCAGATCAGCTGCCTGGCCAGTCAGGTATCGTACAATGTGTTGATTTACTGTTTGCTCTTTCGTCCGTGAACCTTCTAAATAGTAACTCTCTCTTTTCATATCTTAATTCCTTTGTAGCCATCGTGAAGCGTGCTGTGGCACTTGGTCGGTACTTGCAGAATCCATTGGCGATGGTTGCAACACTCTGTGGACCTGGGAAAGAGATACTGTCATGGAAATTACACTCCCTTGATCAGTTCCTTACTCCTGATGAGAAGTATGAAATTGTTGAGCAAGTAATGGTCGACGCAACAAATCAGATTGGTTTTGATGTTAATCTTGCTGCTAGCCATGAGTGGCATTTTTCCACTTTACAATTTGTTGCTGGTCTGGGGCCGCGCAAAGCTTCAGCGTTGCAAAAGAATTGGTAAGAGAGGGATCCATCTTTAGTCGCAAGGAGCTGGTAAAACCTCTAGGAAGGAAAGTATTCATGAACGCGTCGGGGTTTTTACGTGTCCGACGAAGTGGTGCAGCTGCAGGTAGTGCTCATATCATTGATCTGCTTGAGGATACAAGGATCCATCCTGAATCATACGCGTTGGCAAAGAATTTGGCCAAAGATGTCCGGTTAGAGGAAGCAAATGAAGCAAATGAGATGGACGATGATGAGCAAGAGATGGCAATTGAGCACGTAAGAGAAAATCCAAGAAAGCTTGAGAGCCTTATTATGGATGAATACATTAAGAGTATTCCAGAGGAGTTCCGTAAAAGGGAAACATTGCATGACATAAGGGAGGGGATACTGTATGGCTTCTCTGACTGGAGGACCCCCTATGCTGAGCCAAGCCCAGACGAGGAATTCTGGTTGCTTTCTGGTGAAACTGAGGATAACATAACAGATGGAAGGATTGTTCAAGTAACTATCCGTAACATACAAGAGAACCGAATAATGTGCACCTTTGATTCTGGTTTGAAAGCCATAGTTATGGGAGACAATTATTCTGATGCTGGCTACGAACCAGAATCACTGCAGTTGCATGAAGGTGACGTATTAACTGGCAAAATTAAAAATGTGAACAAAAACAGGTTCATAGTTTACCTAACATGCAAGGAATCTGAAATGAGGAGAAGGCCTTACTCCAGGAATAATCGTGATCCATACTATCATGAAGAACAAATCATCCCGAGCCAGAATGACAAGATCCGGAAACAGAAGGAACTTGCAAAGAAACGTTACAAGCCTCGAATGATTGTTCATCCTCACTTTCAGAACTTCACAGAAGAAGAAGCAAAGCAGGTTTGCTATCCTACCTATTAAATAGATTCTGTTTCGCAGACTTCTTTTCTTTCTCTCTCTCTCTTTTGTCCCCTGGTCATAATTTTGTTTGTTCAAACAGTTCTTGGGAGACAAAGAGCCTGGCGAGAAGGTCATTCGGCCTAGTGATAGGGGGCCATCATATCTAACACTTACCCTGAAGATATTTGATGACGTTTTTGCACACAAGGAGATAACTGAAAGTGGAAAGGATCATAAAGATATTACAAGTTTACTTCGCCTTGGAAAGACATTGACCATCGGTGATGAAACTTTTGAAGATCTTGACGAGGTTGGTGCATGAGATAAATTTGAGCAGAAATTTTGCTTTGGTTCAATATCAATTAGCTGCAATTCTATTTCTCTTGTATCAGTTAGCTGCAGTTCTTTTATTTCTAGCTAATTGGTGAATCTTTCCTTCTACAAATTCACAGGTAATAGACAGATACGTGGATCCATTGGTAGGCCACCTGAAAAGCATGCTCTCCTATCGGAAATTCAGGAAAGGGTCAAAAGGCGAGGTTGATGATATGTTAAAGGCAGAAAAGAGAGAGAATCCTATGAGAATAGTCTATTGTTTTGGCATATCCGATCAGTATCCAGGCACCTTTGTCTTATCTTACATTAGGAGTACAAACCCTCATCACGAGTATGTCGGGTTAAACCCAAAGGGCTTCAGATTCCGGAAGAGAGATTTTGACAGCATTGATCGCCTCGTGTCATATTTCCAGAAAAACATTGACAAACCACCACCGGAATCTGGACCTCCAGCGCGAAATGTGGCTGCAATGGTACCTATGAAGAATTCAGCTTGGGGTTCTGGTGGCGCTAATGACGGGTACAGGGGAGATGGTGACAACGGCAGGGAGAGACCTTTCTCTGGAAGATCAGGTCAGTGCTTAAAGTATCTGCATTATTTTGCCGTCAAGCTTTATCCACATTGGATTGTTTAGCCATCTTTACCACTACCATATGCTTTGCTTAGAATGTTATTTTTGTTAATGACCTGATGCTAACATGGTCGGTCTTCAGAATATCTTTATGGATTCACAAGAAGCAAGTATTTCAAACAAACTATGTTTTAGACTTTGCCTCTTTCTGTCTGTCTACTGACAAATTTGTTATTTTTCTAAAACATTACGGCATCATAGAGTTGTCACTAAAATCTTGCCAATAACGTTTTAAGATCCTCAGAACACTAGCACTCTTAATGTATCATTTTTCCTTCGAAAGCAGGAGGTCGGTTTGATTCAAGGAACAGCTCTGGTGGCCGCGGACGTGGGCGTGGCCGAGGTAATTTTAGCAGTGATGATGGTGGTGGTGGCGGTGGCAACAGTGGGGGATGGACTGATAACATTGGAGGTGGTGGAGGTGGATGGGGAACCGGCGAGGATCTGGAGGCGGGGATGGTGGAGGTGGATGGGGCACTGGCGGAGGATCTGGAGGCGGAGATGCCGGATGGGGTGGTGGCGGTGGTGCCAGTAACCGTGGCGGCGGCGGCGGGGATGGAGGCTGGGGTGCACCTGCTGCTGCTGCTGCTGCTGCCTCTGATGCTGGTGGTGGAGACTGGGGAGCAGCAGCTCCTGGTGGCTCCGGTGCTGGCGACGACTCAGGATGGGGCAGCGCCAAAAAGGCGGTTCCAGCACAGGATGGCGGAAGTGGATGGGGCTCTGGCGGTGGGGGCTGGTGAAGGCTGTGTGCCGTGTGCTGCTGCATAAACCGCTGTAGAACTATCAGATGGAAACTTATTTTGTGCTTGAATCCTGTTAAGCTTCTGCTTACTGCTATGGACGGGAGAAAACTGCCACTATTTTGGGACTTGCTAATCTACTAGTAGTTGCTGCCGGTCTTGTGACATTCTGGGCGGCCTTATTATATCTGAACGCATGTACAGGTTCGGCGTTTGTCTTGGTTCTCGCTAGCCCTCGGTATTCTTATGATCTCGATGCCTTATATTCCATTTCAGTTAATTTTTCTCTGAGTTATGATAAATGGGTCGGTGTATTTAAGGTCAGATTGCCATGACTTTTGGATTACTTTATGCTGTACTCAAACAGCCGGCTCCACACAATGCGCAACACCGCCTATATATAATGAAGTTGTAGCTCTAACTGCAATATATAGAAGAGCTTGTATAGTTGTATCAGAAGATTGAGCTTACGTTGGCGCCGATGTAGTACGTCTACATAGAGCTGCTGAAGCATTTGGCATTAGGAGTTGAAGTCCACAAACGATCCCATTTCGGTCCATCTCGCACACGACTGCTGGAAATGTTCATAGCTCCCAGCTATCCCAAGAGACCGCCGATCTGGAACGATGCCCTTGTCGGCGTCCTCTTCAGAGTGTGGCAACTCCGGTTGCTGCTACAGTCGTCGGTGCCAGCCTCGATACGCTCCGTCTGTGTAGCTGCTAGCTGTAATTCCCCATCTGACTAGCCTTGCCCTGTCTTACGGGATAGGTTTGAGGCCGGTCCGAGGAGCTGGAGATGCCATACGCTACCACACCGGCTGCATCGTTCCGTGGCGCTGATGTAGAAGCGTTTTGAATGAACGTCTACATGATGAAACCGTTGGCGGCAAGGTACGCGATGTCGAGCCAAACTGACGGCGGTGAGACCCAATGTGAACATTGTTCCATCGCTTTTGACAGGGGTGTTGTTGACCCCCAAACTCGGTCGAAGAGGAGGAAAAAGAGCACCACCGTCCACCGCCATCAGATCCCGACATCGCCGCACCACCAGATCGATTTCCCCCCTCCCGTCACCATTGACCGTGGCAAGTTTCGCCTTGCCCAAATTTCTACCTCCGCGGGACCACCACCCCAGCCCTCTCTCTAGTCTCTAAGCCACCCACCGGCTTGTTCTTCTCTGGTGTCGCCTAGCTACACGCCCCTAAGGCCTTATTTACTAGTACTGTATTTTCATCCCCAAGGGGATTGGGATGAGCGGAGATTTGGTGAAATCTTTCATTTCACCCAATCCCTTCGAATACCCACAAATACTCTTACACTCAAATACACGAGTATGAGCTAGAGTTTTTAATTTACACTAAAACGAGACGGGATTTCCCAGGATCCGTGATAATCCCCTGCATTCACCTAAAATACACTTACAATACCTTGGAAGTAAACAAGGTCTAAACGTGGAGCCAGTGTCCTGCTCACGCACAACTCGTTGGAGCCTTGGCAACGACGAGGGAGAGAGCGGAGGGCATAGGGGAAGACGAGCTCACGGGGGTGAAAGAGACAAAGGAGAGAGATGCGTGGGGGAGGGAGCACGTGTTGGACAGGATAAGACCTCTTTCACGGATACAACCCACACAAGCCAAACCATATGAGGCTATGTTTGTTTCTAGAGTTTTTTTAGCGATTGGTGGAGATAATCCTCTAGTGTATTGGGTGAAACCCCAAACTTCACCCAATCCGCTAGGGGATTGGTGGGGATAATCCACTAGGTAGGGGTAGTCTATTGAATCCCCTAGGAGATTGAGAAAAATGAACTAGAGTTTGAGGATTTGTGGGGAAAGGTAGAGATAAAATCTGTCCAATACTCTAGAAACAAACGATGTTTTGGTATATGTGGAGATTTAGGGTTTGACCGGGATAATCCCCACCAATCTCTAAAAAAAACTCTAGAAACAAACATAGCCTGAAGGGGACGCTTGTGATGACTTTATCAAACTCAAGCTGTGTCTACTCAGTATTTCGGAAGTGCTTATAAAAGTATAATAAATAAATAAATTCCTAATGTTTTTTTTTTGATAATTACAATAAATTCCTCGTGTGCGCGCGACAGCTGCTTGGGCTCAATTAGATGCGGCCTTGTAACGCTTTCTTTACAATCTCCTCTTAAAGTAGGCCCACGAGTTCAGCCTTCGGGCCCATTAGCCAGCCTCGCCGTCCCGTCGTGTCTGTCGCTCGCCCTCCAGCCAAGCTGCAAGCCTCGGGAGCTCGAGCCCGCCTGTCGCCGCGAGAGTTCTAGAGGCGAGCGGAAGCCGCAGCCCCGGCGCCTGGTCTCGCCGGCCCCGCGCATGGATCAGAGGAAGGCCCTCTTCCGCGCGAAGCTCCGGGAGCGCGAGGCCAAGGAGAAGCAGGAGAAGCGCATCGACCCCTCCCTCGTCAGGTCAGCTCTCCTCCGCTCCGCCCCCCTCTCCTCTCCCCGTCTGCCGCTATCCGCTAGCACACAGCCTCTGGAACCTGGATCCTTCCCGTCCTACTTAGTTCCATGGCTGTGATGATTCGGGTTGGGGTCGTCGCGCGTTCGCTTGATGTAAACCCTAGGGGAGTGGGGACGGGCAGCAGACGCGGGGGGTGGTTGGGGTTTGGTACGTACTAGAGGCTGGGGCGCCCCTCGGGGCGCCTCCTAGCCGGTCATCTGCATGCTAATCATCGTCCCAAATAACAGAAGATTATGAGATTTCATAATCAACGCAAGAGCCAAAAGCTGCATAAACATATATTCTTCGAGCTTTCTTCGGGTATTGTATAGTTCTACGATACAAAATTAGTTCATTGCCGAGGTATCTCTCTTTTCTTAACTGTTGATTCAAATCACCTCACTGTACAAGCTCTCTAGGATTTCCTCGTGAAATTTCATTTCAGAACAAGAAAAAGATCTACAAAAGAATGAAAGAATAGGCAGTGCAGTGCGGGCATAAACGTAGAACTGTATGCCCTGCCCAAAGAGTAAGAACACCAAACTATACAAATTTCTATGTTCATTTTATCAAATGGACAGTACTACTGGAAGGCAATTCCACAAAGGCCTATATACTCCATGACGTTAGGATTTCAAGTTCAGCCCACCACAATCCGGTTTTCCTTGGGATCGAATGATCTTGAGAAAACCCAGCGATCTTGTGCACCCTTCTGGTTACCCCTGCCACTGTCGTCTCAGCCCTGGGCTATCATTTAGGCACGGTTTTACCAGCTCAGTGAGTGCTCTGACCTGCTCCTCGGGGTGATTTGCGTGTTGGGTCAATAATACCTGCCAAGGGCTTTTCGGCGGTGAGGTACCAGTGTGCCCATAGAATCAGGAGCACCTGCAATTGGAGTATTAATTAATGACAAGAGCATAATAACTGCCTGTAGCAGGAGTCATATTGGCAGGATGCACAGCAAAATGAACTTGGGAATTCTTACCATGCAAGTGCTCAAATAGTGATCCATTTGAAATATATTCAAACACCATCATTCGGGTGAATGGTTCTTTGTCTTCACAGTAACCCACAAGTTTCATGAAATTTGTATGGTTCACTTGCGACAAGATAAAAGTCTAGGATACATCATATCTATGTTAGATTCTCATCTCACAACATGAAAAACAATTAAACAGAAAATAGAGTTACATAACTTAGCTATATAACTACATAAGGACTATCTGGCATAGTGTCCGGGATAGATGGAGATGGCTGTTTACCAGAACATCAAGTTAGCCATGCACAACATGGCAAGCGAAGACAAGGTATGTCCAACACTTCAAATATTACATGAAAAAAAAAGATTGAATGTATTAGAACATCACTTTCCTATACAAATATTACAGGTGCTTGCAAGGGACGAATATAATCATCCCATCTCCTAGTATGGATTTTTATTGTAATGGTTAGCTGAGTCTTTAGATCTAATCAGATGCAATGGATCCATGAAAAAAATAAAAACATTAAATCCCGATGAGAAAAAGGGATAATTTTCTATGCTAACCTGACTGCCACTACCATGCAAGAAAATAGTAGTAAACATGCATAACTAAGGGAAATTATTCAATCAGCGTCATTACAAAATCTTGTCACAGATTACATTACAAGAATATATGCTCCATTCTTTTTCAATATGAAGGTGTTACCAAATTCTAGGCTACAAAATCAAGAAAAATAGGAAGGGGCAAGACAAAGCAAATTGTATAGTGCCACTACCTGAGAAATAATATGGCTTTGTAGCATTTTATCAATTCTAGAATCTATGTGACATGCAGATATAGAACTGCAGAAAGCTCATATAGTGCTTGAAATTTAAACTGCATTTACAGAAACACTCAATATGAAAAGTAGGGTTAATATACAAGAACCTACATTGACTTAGTAGAGTTCAGCAAATAAGGTCAGTTGACTTACTTTGCAACAAGGCCATCATTAGCTAGCTGTAACATGTGTTGCCCAGGCAGAGATAGCGCCGACGAAAATAAAGAGCAAATAAGTACATTATTAGATAGATGTTCACAGCATGGATAATTAGTAAGAGGCATTAGTATACATCCATATTTATCCACAGTTTTTGGCATACCAAAACTGAAAATTTCAGCCTTTACATGGCAGCTTTGGACAGAAAAAATAGTTTATTTTTTACCACAGAATGTGTCAACAAAGATAATGGTTCAATACCTGCTGCTTTATTGGCCAGTTAATATGACCTTCAGCTGTAGTAGGAGGAGCAGTAGTTCTGGACAGGAAAGACTTTGAAAGACACAGCTTGCAGGCCATTATAGTCTAGCTTTGTCATACGTGCTTCATCAGCAGAGCATCACCATTCGTAACTGAAGAAGAATACATGTAAGAAAATGCCGATGAGCCTGATTCAACACTTCATGACATATAGTTCAATGATGCTTAGATAGAAACATGTCAAACAGGTGGTGCAGTACGAGCTGAAGTCTAAACTGCAAACAAGGAATAATTATCACAAAAGGAGAAGAAAAGATCATGCACCACATTCGCAAAATAATAAGCAGTACAAACACTCAAGGTATATTATGATTTTTCTACTGGCTCTAAGCCCCAAAAGAATGAGCAGGAAAAGAATATATATCAGGAAACAGGACTATACATCTGACAGAAATAAAAGTGCCCGATAACAAATATAAGAGCATAATCATGAATACTATTAGCGCATGGTATTTCTCTATAAATATAGAGATACATGTGCATAAAAATCCATCTAGAATAACAGTGCTACACCAATCCTGAATACAGAACCTGGTGACTCGATGCCACATTATCAAACAACAAATACAGTAACGGAAAAAGAGAATAGTTCAGAAAGGATATGCATATAGGATGGTGACCGTAATGCGCAAGTTGTGATGGCATTTCAATCTAAGATGTTCTTCAGTCATTGGATGGATAAATGTACCTCAACAGAGAACGTTCTAAGGGGGTCACTGCTTTTGCCTGATCCCCTCCGGAATCCCATTCTTTTCTTCCTTCCGGGATTATCAACACCCATAGCAGCCCTTGAAAGTTTGATTGCGTTGCTGGCTTCTTTTTTCGTGGGGTCAATTAGGTACTCAGGGACGTCACGCAGGTGAACAGGAATTGCTTTGTTGCTTAGTATCTTGTCATGTTTGAGCAAATCTGAAAAAAAGGTAAAAGATTAAGCATCATAAATTAGAAAATTCAAATACTGACGTGGGCTCTTCTGAATAAGATTGATAAATCTAACCAAGGTCTGTCGGATTCTCCTGAAAATGAGCCTTCAACCTACAAGACAAAAGAAATTAGCGTCGCTGTTAGAAGGGAAATACAGGCAGAAATGACTGGAAACTGAAGGTGTTTCCTAATGAAATTTTAATGAATAGTGAGATGCTATATCTTTATGCCTTGCACCAATAAGTGCTATATCATGAAATGACTGGCCAATTATATATCTTGATGCTTTATCTACTAACTGCTATATCATGAAATGACAGATAGTGAATAGGAAATGAGGTGGACTGTAAAGCAACTAATAATATATTAAGAGGTCGTTTTCAAACACAGCGCAAACATGGCAATGTGAAATTGTGCAATTCCTTTTCCCCACGAAATTCCATTTCATCATGCTTTGTGCATTTTCTTCACTTGGTTATTTACTCAACGGCAGAAGACTTTCTTACTTATCAGAACTGAGGATTTCATTCTTTATGTCTTGACGGCGTGCTTCCTGTCACACTCCTAGCAACATCCTGCAAAAGGAACATCAATCAACATTAGCTAACACAAAATTAATGTTGTTTTCCACATAGTACAGAAATATATTCAGTAACCATGTCTGTTGAAAGCTAGAGAGTGGTTAAAAGAAGTACGCAGAATGGCCCAAATGTAAAGTTAGCACCGATGGTGTTCAGTTATAGAAGTTCTGAACAGACAAAACCAAGCTGGTCTTCATAGCCTCATTTTGTTTTTCGAAAAGCTTGGCAAACTCACCTCCATTAGAACAATGGCAACTTACCTCAACCCTATGCACCAGCTACCATGAATTCCATCGCAAAGAAGATCGAAGGAAATAAGGGCATACCTTGCTGCCTTGGCGGTGCTTGACGAGGAGAGTGGAATGTACTCCTCCCGCTGAGGCCAGGCCTGCGGGCCGCCTCCAACACCGGGGTCGCCCCTCCTCCTTCCTCCTCCTCCCAGCGAGGCGACGAACCGCTGCGGCCTACAACAGCCACCGAACTCGACCTCCCCTCCGGCCGAGGCCGGGCCCGAGGGCGGCGTCCCCCACCGCTAAATATCTACTCATCATACAGCCGAGGAAGAAACCACTCAAAGTGCCAAATCACCTGCTTGCAAATGACATCAGCCTGTTGACATGTAAAGGGGAAAATATGTGAGTGGACTGAAAAGCAAGTTTTGATGGCAAACAAGACTCCTGATTATTACTACTATATACATAAGATGAAATTGTAGGTATCAAGAGTCCATTGTTCCGCTACCAATTTCTCTGAGAAAAAGGTAATTAGTTGCACTCTCCATTAACGAAGTCACTAATAAAAGTGAAACTGTCGGAGGAAAAAAAAGGGCGTAGGAGATGGGAAGCATACAGGCAGTGGTCGTCGGCGGCGGACCAGTCGGCGAGAAGCTTGGTGAACTTGGCGACGCCGCGGTTGGCGCACTGGTCCCCAATTCCTGCTCCACAGAGGCGCAAGCCAATCAATCGCTCAATCATTTGGTTTCCTAGAAGGCTAGAACACGTCGCCCATGGATGGAAGTGAAGTAAACTGAAGCGGAACTAACCGTGCAGGACGACGAAGGGTAGGGCCTCTTCCTCCTCCCGCCGAGGCGACGACCCACTGTGGGCTCCGGACAGCCGACGTCATCCAACAGCTGCTGGCACCATCCTCGAGCAAGCGTGCGGGAAATGAGATCGACAACGCAGGCTCGGGGAGGCTAGCTATTCCTGCCGGCGACCGGCCATCTCCCACCGCCAGAACTCATCCCCGCCGTCACAGATCGACCGGTCCCCACCACCCAGAGACGAGCCGGCGCGGCGGCCGTTCGGCGGCGGAAGGTGCGGCGGCCATGACACCGGAGCGGTCGCTGCCTCCACCCCTCATCCTCGTGGTCCACCCGCCTCCTGCTTCGAGCTCCGGCGTCGTGCTGCCTCCAGCCCGCCTCCTCTGGACCGGCCTGATTGGAGTTGGAGCGGGGGAGAGGAGAGGGAGCCGCCACCGCCGCCCTCGCCGCCGCACGTCGTGCTATTCCCGGTAGCCGCCGCCGCCAGAAAGAGTGGGACGGGAGAGAGGTAGGGTTTGGACAGGGGAGTGTTGCGTGAGATGGAAGGTTTGTCCGGATTCTTTTTCCCTTGCTCGCGCGGAGCGCAGTACAGCTGCAGTACATCGAGTTTCAGATTTTTTTTTCGTCCAGCGCGAGCGCACCACGCGGCAATCGTGGATAGCGCCAAAAGCCTCGCTAGGAGGTAGCGACAAAACGAGGAGGCCACGTGGATAGCCCCCCTGGGCGCCCAGGGGGTGGGCGATTGCTTGTTCTCAATGCCGAAATTCACCTGGTGCTTTGATACTGCTGTGCACACTATTGAACCCGTTAGCTTTGTTCTCGAGCAGGGGCGGATCCAGGATTTAATCATGGCGGGGGCCGAACATTGACCTAAAAGTGACTTTTTTAGATATTTATCCCTCCGTTCAGAAAAGTATGTCACAAAAATGAGCTATCTTATACATATGTATTTAAACGCGCATTAGTGTGTTCATTAACTTATTTCAATTTGTATGTGGTCGTTATTCAAATCTGTAGACCATTTTATATTTTGATAAGGAGGGAGTATTAGTCCAATTGGTGGTGTTTTCCTCCTTCCTCTTCATAACAAGCAACTCTAGTAATAGAAAATCGTCAGTAAACTATTATGCCTAGCCAATAAAACCAGCATGTAGCAATTATTGGATTCGATCCAACTAGCACGTAGCAACTAGCAAGTGCTTGCATATACAAAAAATACCTTGCATTCTTGGAGGTTGAAGCGAGTGGCGCGCGGAACGGCGGCAGGTAGTGGTCGTCGGCGACAATTTCAGAGATGTATACACGCGGGAATCGCTCTAATCACCGACGCTTGAATCCATGTGGCCGTGCCCGGTGTTTTGGCCGGCGGCAGCGGCGAGTGGAACCATTGCGGCGTGCCGGCGTCACATGCAGAGTCGTGAAGATTGATGGCTCGATGTAGATGAGATCGTGCCGTCGTGCTCGTGCGCCTAGTAGACGAAATCAGATCGTGTACGGAAATTCATTCATCGATCCCGTTTTCCCTAGGACCTAGCCCACTACGTACGTGCTTTGGGCTTGGGCCATAAAATTAGCAGGCCACCAAATCTAGTCTTTCGATCGGCGCTGTAGGCTTTTTGCAGGGAGCTAATTAGCAGAGTATATTAGCGGAGTAATACAGTACAAACGCATGGCCCCTGCTACGTATCTTTGGGGGAGGCCGAGGCATGGCGGGGGCCTGGCCACCGCTCGCCCCCCCTGGATCCGCCACTGTTCTCGAGTAGCGTTGCAGGGATGGAATTCTGACTACCGAAATTTCCAGAGTAACCGGTTACCAAATTTCTTGAACCTCGTATAGTCATGTGCGCGTTGCTTAGCTGAATGCCGATGATGTGGATTCAGCCTTCAAATGTATCTCCATTTGGAAGGAGCGCACCAGAAGAGTTTTCTCTAACACGGCCTTGAATGTGGCGGATGTGGTGCGTCTTGTGAAAGACGAGATAGAGTTGAGGGCTTACGCCTTCACGGATGACCCAGGAGACCGCGGCAACTAGCCAACTAGAGTACCTAGGTTTTTTTCTTTTCTTTTGTGGCCTTCCTAGGCCTCCCTCTCTGGAGGATACCTTGTAAGACATTGCTTCCCTTCTAATCGAATAGCAGAGCGCCTGCCTTAAGCCTAAAAAAAAATGTTCTTGAGTATATCAATCAAGCAGTAAGAGTATCTAATAGCCAGCGCATTGTCTTCTGCAGGTATAATGAATACGATCAGCCCATCTGTAGAGTCTGCAACGTTACTCTCAAATCTGAAGCACTTTGGCCTGCGCACCAAGTTTCACGGAAACATCATGAGGTACAAGAGAGGGGGAAAATCAATGGTTTACACTTGTATGTGGGTGTAGTTGGATGTTCGTATTTTAAGGATAAATTTCATGGATGTTTGATGGCAGTTTACACATACAATATGTTAAAGTTTGTTCCGTTTAGAAGAATAATAGGGACAATATTATGTTTGACAGAAACGTGAACGAAATGACTCCTACTCCAGTGTTGCCCATTTTCCGTATTGAAATTCAAAAGTGTTACCACTTACTTATGCTGTCATGCTGTCTAGGTAGTTCTAGATATGAGTATATGACCCGTTAATGGATTGAACAACCACTAAGGTTGATGAAAATTTCCGATAGAGAATTATTTGGTTAAGAAACATGTTGATAGTTCAATAATAACACATTTTCCGTGGGTTTTGATGTAACCATGATTTTCCAGTTTTTTCTTTTCATTTTAAGTTTAGTTGCTCACTGTTAAGCAGCATGTGTTTTTTTCTCATGAAAGATTCATCTAATTTAACTCCGCCTATGTCTTCTAGGCATAGCCGGTCCCAAGCCCGGATAAAGGAGGAGGGTTGTGATAGGCTTGGCGAGCCAACGTAAAAACTAGCCAGTCCCATGGATATGAAACCCACGAGAGTAGTACTAGGGTGGGTGACCTCCTGGAAAGTCCTCATGAAAGGTTTCATATCTAAGGGTTGTGATAGGCTTGGCGAGCCAACGTAAAAACTAGCCAGTCCCATGGATATGAAACCCATTTGGGCGAGAGTAGTACCAGGATGGGTGACCTCCTGAGAAGTCCTCGTGATAGGGTTTCATATCTAGCCTACCCCAACTTGTTTGGGACAAAAGGCTTTGTTAAGGTTAAGGTAAAAGATTCATCTAATTTCTGTATTAAAATTGAAGACTCTTGTTATAGCTTAATTGCTCCAAAGCAGCAGCTAATTTTCTATTGACTTCACATATATTCAGTACTGTAGTCATCATCTGATTGAAGCATAATTGCTTCCAAGGTGTCTGTGTGCGCTCTTTGCAAAATGTGTTAATATTTTGCCAATTTATGGTACAGGCAAAAGCCGCTGCAGCCACTAAAATTGCAGAAGGTGCAGCTCCTCGTGGCAAAGATGTCAATCATAAAAGCCCAACAGAGCCTCAGAAAGCAAAAACCTCCTCGTTGCCTGCCAATTTTTTTGACAGTCAGGGAGTGAAAAGGCAAAATGATGGTAAGAATACTAAATTGCTCCCTCCCTCCCCCAATTTAAAGATTCATAGTGTAAATTGTTCACATCTAATTTCTGTACTTCATTTGTTGGATTGTATACTTGGTCGTCCTTGTCTATACTATTACTTCATTCGTTTGATTGTATGCTGTGTATCATCTTCCCACTGTTTGGTAAGTGTAGGTAAATTGTCTGTGTCATGGGGTCATGGCTAAGGAATTGTTCACATCTGATTTCTCCTTTTGGTTTGCCCTCGATGCCAATTGCTATCTGCTATGGTTGACATTTGTTGTAATAGACCTATCTATTTTCACCAAGACATTTGGCTCCTTGCTAGACCTAGCAATTACTCACCTAACCTTGCTTAGCAAGATTTGTGCGCTAAAAGACCGCAGACTTCGTGACACGAGCTAGGAAAAGGTTGCCTATGGAGGAGAGTCAAGCTCACTCTCCCATCTGGGGAAGGTTGGATTGCTGACATTAGTCGTGCTGTGGTTCATTGAAAGTTGTACATAACTACATATTATTAATTTTATTATATTTAGGCCACTTATAATATATTCCAAAAAATACGTACATTCTGAAGAACCACTCTCAAGTTATTTCTTGTATGTGTTAGGTTTTTTCTTCTATGTAAAGCAATGTGGGCAACTGATCCAAACCTGCCCGTGATCTATTGGATATTTTTTCTCTTTAAACAACTGGGATAACATTTGTCATATGCTGCGTTGTACTGTATATGCTATTTGCCATGTGATTTACCTTTAATTAGAAAGCATGATAACTAATTAAATTCCAGTCACAGCCTTCATACATGAGAATGGACAGAAATCACATCCCTCCTGGCTACACCCGATAACCAGTTATACTACAAAATTTGTATCATTTAAGTGAGAACTGTGTTAGAATTTAGTTTACAGGAAATTATTGTTGAACACATTTGAATTTCTGGACAGAAACACCAATATTATTGTATTTTCTGTAGAGCAGTAGAGCTTCCATATGTAGTGAATATTTTATGAATGTCTGTTTTCTGTGAAGATTCTTGCTGGCAGTAGTATGCTTTAGTAACAGCTGAAATTGTACACTTAGCAGTCTTGCGCACTTAAGACAACTTTGATGAGCAGGTACTGGTTCTGAAGGAAGGTCTGTACGTCACCAAGTGGCTGGTGTTCAACCGCCGACCAAAGAAGCAGGTGTAAATAATAAACCATCTGTGAGGCCGGACCAAGTGCCAAATAAAGGGAGTCAAGGCAAATCCAATGTAAAAGGAATTCTTCCAGGGAATTTTTTTGATTATACAGAAGAAGACGAGGATGAAGCTCCAGCCCCAGCTCCAAAGGAGCCCAGTAGGACCCCGGGAAACATTGCCAATCCAAATCAAGTGCAGGTGAAAGGTGTCCCTGATGGCTTTTTCGATAGAAGTAACACACAGCCCACTGAAGCCAGTGCATCGTCTGAAGCAGGGAATAATGTGGAAAGTGCTAAAGTAAAAGGAGCCCTGCCAGAAGGCTTCTTTGATAACAAAGATGCAGATCTCCGTGCACGTGGTATTGAACCACCAAAAGTTGACATCAAGTAAGGTTTTTCCACTAAATCTTGCAAGTGTTTAATTGTTATTCTTGCAGCCGTGTTATGTCAACAATAAATCAATAATTAATCTAACTTAATGAAGTTTTGTTAGGACTATAGGCTTTTGTTTGCATATGTAAAGAGCTCTTTTATGACCTTAGCTAGCTTCTTTCTACTAGTACGGAGTATTGACTAATGAGGATTATTTGCTAAATAAGTTATGTTAGCTCTGCAACCATCTTGAAATTTTGCATGATTGCTATCAAGTTCGAAAACTGCAGAGTCTGGAAGAGTCAAGAATCATTGCGTTTATGCATTTTTTTATTTTGACATGTATCTACGAGCACTGGATTTTATGTGAGATTGTACTGTATTCAGTTCAATACAAGTTTTTTTCGGCAAGTGGGATTATTCTCATATGATATACGTTAAAACATCGTGTAGTGACGCATACAAAGAATTTGAAAAGGAAATTCAGGAGGATCTCCAGGAAGTTGATGATCGTCTTGAAGAAGAGGAGGTTAGGCTAGCCTTTCTACATTATTTGAGCTCTATGCCTTGCACGTATTTGTTCTGCACAGCTGATATTAGCGAACTTGGTGTGTGCCTTGTAGATTGATGCTGCTGCTGAGAGGGAAGAGTACTTGACTTTAGAGCAAGAGTATGACCCTTTCCATGTCTTGTTCTGTCCACATACGCATGCTTAGCAAAGTGAAGAATTTTGTTTTATTTGTCATCAGCTCATCATCCATTTATTTGTGTGCAGGGAATACAGGCAGCGAGTAGATATGCTGAAGAAACAGCTCACTGAGTCGAAAGCCACACGGAATGCTAAAGCAAATAGCAAACCCGCTGGTATGGACATGGAGGCCAGCACCAGCGACTCATCAAGTGATGAGGAAGACGGCGGCACAGATTTCGCTGTTGACTGGAGAGCACAGCATATGAAATGAAGGCAGAGGTTTCTGTGATTTCTTCTTGCCGTGCCAACACAGAAGTAGCCACCTCCACCATTGTTCATCCAACCGTGAATGAGAACTCATTTCCTCAGGATTTTGCATAGAGGTGTTTATTTTTTTCTGTTATTCGTTTCTACTTATGAATTAACACAGCGAAGCTATTTACTTCTTGCGAATGTGAATAGTCATGAGTCTTAACTACTGACAATTGCCTCCGACTGATTGTACTTTGGCTGTAGCAAATTTGGGGGAATGAGTGAAACGACCATGGATGCTGTACAGTTTCTCGCAGTTTTGTATCCTTCCCTTAGAAATTGTGATACATGTTGGATGGACTCCTGGAAACCGGAAGGGATAGTTCCACCTGTGCAGATTGACTTCCTTGTGCAAGCTTCAACCCGTTCGATAGGGAACAAGGGATCGATCCATGTTTGTGCTTGTGTGATGTTGATGCCTGCGGGGGAGTGTTGCTTGAGCTCATTCAGCCAAAGCTCATGATCCATTTCACATATTTTTAGGCAGGCTTTAGTTTTCAAGGTCACATTTTACTGCTCACTTGCAGTGGAGACCTCGTTCATGGGCCAACTTTAGGCTTAGTTTGGCAGCAAAGTTTTTCTAAAACCGAAGTAGGAGTATACTAAAACCACAGTATTTACATCTCTGGGCAACAAATACTACATGTTCAATAAACCATAGTTTGTGTTTCTCTGTTTTCTAAACAAGGAGGCATAGACCTCTTTCTTATATACTCGCTCCGTCTAGAAATAAGTGTCTCAAGTTTGACAAAAAGTGGATGTCTAGATAGATCTACTTTTGAGCAAAATTGAGACACTTATTTTTGGACGGAGGGAGTACTACTGTAAAAGAAAACTGCAGTATTGTAGATAATATGATACTGTATATAAAAACTGTAGTTTTAGGTAAAACCAAACACCTCAAAATATAGATAACTATGGTACTTTCATAAACCACAGTATTCTTAGAATATTCAAAAAAACTTTGCACCATTAAATACCTACAGTAGATGTCTCATTTACACGCGTCTGTCACCTGGACACAAATGTCAGTCTTACACACTTGACCCTCTTTCTCTTTGACGCCTAATGTTAATCCCAGCACCTTTCAGGCAACTTGCCGTAGGTAAACTGGTTGAAACGGTTTGTGTTCATCATACGATTGCTGCAGTATATTTTATCTATTATCCAATACATACATTCCCTATCAGCGGAGACGTGCACTCGTGCAAAATTACGTCAGGATTGCCAACTGCATAGATAGTCCATAGATCTTCAGTTTTTTAGTGAACAGTTGACCATATATTTCTATGAACTAAAAATAAAGAACTCGCGGTCAGGGATGGAGCTAAACACGGCATGCGCATCTTTTATTTTTAATCAATCTAAGTTGCAATTGGAAATGGGAGGACGCGAATAAGCTAAGTTTACAATAAGGTGGTTCTGGAGCGAAAGAGACTGGTTAGCCAATAACCAACCTACAGCTTATGGCGCTGTCAATGATGAAGATGACTATGTTAACCTAATGTTTCACGGCAATCACGATGGACGATACCAAAAGATGTGTTCTATTCTGACTTTGCTTTCGAGGAAAATAACGATGCCTTCATTTAAATTAGTGCTCAGTTGTCCTCCTTTTTTTTTTTGGCACATTCAGTGCTACTAGTCTACTACTACTGATGAATGTTTCTGACGCAGTGAGTACCAACAGTTTTGCAAGCATGCCACATATAAAAAAAAACAGCAGTGCTAAGACACTAAAACTATTTTAGATAATGGTACTATCTGTAAAAATGATGATGTTAATGTAGCTCCTTCCACCATGACAAGTTGAAAACAGTGTCAAGTGTCAACTGCCAAATCAAATCATGCCTTCTCCTTGCTCCTTAAAATGGTGTGGACTTGTGACAGTGAGCAATGTCGGATCAGAATCCTTTCCTTGTGTTTGGTGCAGAAGTGGAACCAGGAATCTGCCATGGCCAACTTGTGCAGGCAGAGTAAAACCTGAGTAGCGCCTCTCCCAGATGAGATGTTCTATTACATCGCCGTCGGAATAGCATGTTGTAAAGCTAGAAAGGTTGCAGATGCTTAGCTTCCCTGTCTCATTCTTGCATTTCTCAGAAAAGGAATAAAAAGGGCTGGGTTCTGTAAAGTTTAATCAGTTCCTTTCTTTAAAATTTTGCCTCTTGACAAATTTTTGAACCAGATCACATGCATCAATCGATCATTCTAAATCCAGAGTTAGAAAGACTTTGTGGGACTGTCAGGAGCAGAGTTCAGGTTAACTCAAAACTTAATTTTGAACAATGAACACATTGTACCGATGCACATACCACAAACATGTAGCAGCATTCATTCACAGTAAAATTGCGCGGGTTATCTAAAATGTTTTCTGCAAAAGGGCTCCTCCGTTATCTAAAATGTTTACAGCAAAAGTGACCCAAAACGTACCATGGTACCGTCTGTTTGTCTGAATTCTAACATTTTTAAACTGGATGTATTCAGAACAAGCACATGTATTGAACAGTAAACAAATCGAAACTATATTCTGAGCAAACACATATTGACAGTGCAATTTTATACTAAAACACATCGGAGTATATTAGCTTCTTCTGTTGCTACTATATAAGTATGTATCAGAACATAAGAACATCAGATCAGTTGCACGCCCCCTGATCGCCCTTTCGTTCCACTTTCTACGAGAGTGTATTTCCACAAAAAGAAAAATAACTCTCATGGAGTAAGAACTACTGAAACAGAATGCAAGACAAGCCCTTGATATTAGCACATTCATTCATTCATTCATTCATCCAGGGAAGCAGAGCTCAACGACATCCATGGAGCCCGAGACATCGATCTCTCGCGCCGCGCCGCCATTGTCATTGTCGTCGAACCTGCAGTCCGCACCAGCTGGCCCAGAGCACTCCTCCCATGGCCCAACCTCAGAGTTGTCGTTGAAGCAGAGGGTCGGATCAGCGCAGACCATGGAGCCAACACAGCACTGCTTCTGGAACGGGAACGCACCGACCTCGGCGTCGATCTTCTCCCGGACGTCGAAGAGGAGGCTCCTCAGCCGGACCACCTCGGCCTGGAGCGTGGCGTGGCCCTGCAGCCTCCTCAACAGCTGCTGGTTGACGGCGCGGAGCTTCTTGACCTCCTCCTCCAGGAACGCGGCGTGCGCCTTCTTCTTTTCCCGGTACTTGCGCACGGCCTCCCTGTTGCCCAGCGGCCGCCGGGGCCTGGCGGCGGCGGCGTCGTCGTCGTCGCTGCCGGCGGCGAAGACCTGGGTGTGCGTGTGCTGGCAGGTGTGCGTGTGCATGGAGGCCGACGGGCCGGGAAGGTTGCAGGTGTGCGTGTGGCTGCAGGTCGCCGCGCCGCTACTGCTGCTGCTCAGGAGGTCGTCGAAGGTGCCGGGCATCTCTTGGTGGGAGAAGAGAAATTGGCTCGGGAGGTCCTCTCCATCGTCCATTTGTGCCAAGAACAACCTCTCTGTGCGTAGTCAATGGGAACAAGTTGCACAACCAGAGAAAAAGTGATGGAATCAAGAACAGGGTATTGTGTCAGAGGACATCAATTCTCCGGCAGAAACGGCGAGCCACCAAGAAACTGGACGAACACAGCTAAAAGCTAACCACTTGAGATTGGGCTGCAAGATTGAAGTGGGGCCTCTCTATGTGTCGGTATTCAAGTGGAAATGGAAACCCCACGAGGGATATAATAACGAGAACCAAACTGACGAGATGGCCGGGAGGTAAAAGCTGGAGGAATCAAGCATCAGAATCCCATCTTGGGGCACGAGGAGCGATACGAAATCGATTGATAGGCCTCTCCGCTCACGGCACCGAGCTGCCCCTTGCATGGAGAAACTTTCGTCTCCCTTTTTCGCCGCCTTCTTTTCAATCTCTCTCTCCTCTCGCCGCCGATCCTTTTTGACGACGTCTCTCCCTTGCTTTTTCTTGGCGATGGGATGGTGGGCAGAATCTGGGAAAGAGGGGAGGAGGAGATGGAGAGTGACGTGATTGGATTGGAGTGGGAAAAGAGAGGTGGAGAGGAGAGGATCCCTAGTTCTTGCCGCTGTTGGGAGGTTTTGTCTGCTTAGAGCATCTCCAACAGACGCGATTCGGCGCCGCGCGCTATATTCTGTATCCAGCGCCAAAAAGCAGTTTTCGGGCGCGACGCGCTGGTTTAGCTTTTCCAGCCGCGCTATAGTTTAGCGCGCCGGAACAGACGCTCCAGCAGACGCCCAAAACTCCAGCGCGCGCGGCTAGCCGGCACAAAAAATGAAACCAATATGCAAATTCTACATAGATATGATAGTTCAAACATAGATAAAAATTCTACGCATAGTTCAAACATAGATAAACATAGAATAAATATGCAAACCAACATGATAGTTCAAATATAGAATAAATACATGACATAGTTCAAATTCTACGGATAGTTCATCAAACCACAACATCGATCATGCATCATCTTGTTCCTCTCCATTTTCTTCATCCTCCCCCGCATCTTCTTCAACCGCCTCATTATCAACTTGGACGGTGTTCCCACTACCTTCAAATGCTCCATCGGAAGGCACGTGAGGCATACCGGAAGCATTTCCTCCACCCATAGAAACCCCCAAGCCAACCGGAGGTGCACTCGGCCCTCCCATGTTACCCATGCCTCCATATCCTCCCATGCCAACCGGAGGTGCACTCGGCCCTCCCATGTTACCCATGCCTCCAAAGCTTCCCATGTTTGCGCCCATGCTTCCGAAGCCACCCATTGTACCTCCCATGCCTCCAAAGCCTACAAAGCTTCCCATGCCACCCATGCCTCCCATCCCACCCATGGCACCCATGGTAGCACCAACACCACCCATGGCACCCATCCCACCCATGGCACCCATGGTAGCACCAACACCACCCATGCCACCCATCCCACCCATGGCACCCATGGTAGCACCAACACCACCCATGCCTCCCATGCCACCCATGCCTCCCATGCCTCCCATGCCACCCATGCCACCGACGGTAGCACCAACACCACCCATGCCTCCCATGCCACCCATGCCACCCATGGTAGCACCAACACTTCCCATGCTTCCGATGCCCATCATCTTTTTTCGAGCCATGAGTTGTTGACGGCATAAGTTGAGATACTCCTTTTGCGTATCGTCAAAGTGTGACGTATCCATGAAGAAGAGGTACTTCTCATATTCCATAACCCGCGCTTGTTCATCCATTTCCAACTTCTTTTCCTCCAATGCCACCCTCCTCTCCTCCGCCGCCACCTTTCTTGCTTCGATTGCCGCCTCTTGTGTCCTAGCCGCCCTCCTATCCTCCGCTTGTTGCTTTCTTGCTTTCACCATTTCGTCCATGGCATTCTTGAGGTCATCCTCCCCTCCCTTCTTCTTGCTCTCTTTTGCTTGTTTAGCTCCCGTTGGTCTTCTTGGTTTGGAGTAGGCAACCGAGTTTGGTGTAGGGCTCCTCTTCTTCGTGCCATCGCTTGAGCCCTCTTCATCATCATCAAGAACATTTGTGACGAGTCGCTCAATGTTTGGATAGCTTGGCACATCTAGTAAGCCCTCACGCTTCTTCCATTTTTCTTCATCCTTCAACACATCATAGCAATGAGACATCACAAAAGGTCTCCCTCTCTTCGTCTTGCCATTCTTCCCCTTCTTATCTTCCCCTCGAAACAAGCCTTGTGCAATGTTGAGCTACACATAGAACCATACAAGAGAACAAGTTAACACACAAATGGTGAAAGTAAGAAAGCAACAATGAAATTGCCACACAAAGAAATGCCACTTACCCTATCCACATCATTTGTGCCGCTTGGGTTGATGGAGTCAACCGCCGTCAAACACGCCGACCACTTTTGACAATCGGAGTTTATCAACGACAACCGGGAACGAAGAGATCTATTGCTACGCTCAACGCCACTCTTGTTGCGTGCGTCAAAGTACACCTTCATCCTATCCCAATATGTGTTATAAGTTTGGGCCGTCGCAACGGAGGCATCTAAGGACACATTCAACCACGCGTTGCATAGCAAAACATCTTCTTTTGTGCTATAATTGACCGCCCTTCCTTTCGGTGCCTCCACCAAACCCTCACCATCATCATCCATATCCTCATATTCATGATCCTCATCATGAATTTCATTGTTTTGAGACCATTGCGAAGTGTTGGATCCAACACCCATGGTTGACAAGTATGCATCATCATCCAAACTACAAAGACGGTGAAACTAACTATAATTTTGCTACACATATGCACATTTCATAGCAATCAACAACAAAAAAGAAAAAGAAAAAATTTCATACCTTGTTTGCATTTGATCAAACACCATGGGCGCGTCCTGTGGCAGCTCCGCTTCCGGTTGCGTCCGCGCTTGGAAGGGCGGAGGCGGGGGTGCCAGATGCGCTTCCGGTTGCGGCGGCGCTTGGAAGGGCGGTGGCGGCGGCGCTTTCCTCACCCGCTTTGCAGCCGCTCCGGTCTTCTCCTTTTGTGCCGGCCGCTTGGCGAGGACCTTGCGCGGCTGCGCACCAGTCGCCCGCGCGACGCCGTCGACGGAGTTCGCCCGGGGCGCCGTGAAAAGGCCGCGCGCGAGACCAACGGGAGGAGCGGCGGCGCCGGTGGAGGTGGCAAATCCCGCGCTAGGGTTTGCGGCGGCGCCGGCGAGCGAGGGGTCGCGCAGGTACGGAGGGGGTCGGGGGGACGTCGGAGCGGCCGTCCATCGCCGGAATTTCGCCGGCGGCGGCGCGGGAGGGGCGAGGGCGGGAGAGAGAGCGCGAGCGGCGGGAGATTTCAGCGGTAGTTGGGGGATTCGCGCGCGTTCTTCTTTTCCCCGCGCGCTGGACGGCACGCTGGAGGTTTGACGCCGACGGTACCGCTTCGTCCAGCGCGCTGGACGAATATCCCGCGCGGCGATTTTATCACGCGTCCGCTGGAGCACGGAAAACGGCCCCGCGCGCGGCAAAGGACCGGTATATGGCGCGCGCGGCGTTTTTCCAGCCGCTGTTGGAGATGCTCTTACCATGATTTTGTGTTGATTTTTTCCGCATGATGTTTCAACCTGCCGCCACTTGGTCGAATCGTGTCGTGTCTTTTTTCAGTTGGACTCTCTGTACACTATTGTTTTTTTTTTCAAACCACTGCCTCGCACGGGTTGCCTAGTGAGCAGGGACTAATCCGCGAAGGTAAAGAACATGTGGCGTATGGTTTGCCCGAGTACTCGGCAAACATGCATATGGGGAGTGTTTCTCGTCACACTTGGCAAAAGACAGTGAATAGCATAAAACTACCATTTGGACGGCAAAATTTACCAAATCATAACACCTTTCTTTGTTTCAGTGACAAAAATACACCACTTCAGGCTTCAGGCTTAAGTTTCCTCAAATCGCCCAAATCGTCTGCTTCGAGCCAATTGACAACGATTTTGACATTAGGCCGCATTCGTCAGACCAAATTAAAAATAGAAAATCTAAGAAAAAAATTGTTGGTGAGGTGGACATGAATCCCACCTGTCAGTGTCACATCATCCTTTTCCCTACTCCTCACCGTTGAGTGCTTTGTCTTTCCTAGTCGCGGCAGCGATGGCGGCGGGCATAGACCAGCAACAACCCCATGCCCTTGTTTCTACGGCCGTCGGTCCTCCACCACGTAATTGGCAACGGGCCCACCTCCTGGTTGCGCTCGCCATCGTGGGCCAACTCCTCTTTGGCTCCGGCCTCCGCGGGAAGGATCGGCGTCAGCCGCGTCAGGGAGAGGTCGTGCCTGGACAGTGGGGGGCGCCTGACGCGGTGGTGCATGTACCTGCAGATCGAGTACGACCGCATCAGGGAGGAGGGTTTCCCAGCGCCGTTCAGGTTCTGATGAGTTCGGCTCTGGTGGGCGCTCTTTATGCTGCTCCACGTGCTCTGATGACGGAGGAAATGGGGAGCTCGCCGACGGAGGTCTAGCTGGGCTGCCGGAGGTGAAGGTCAAACAAGGCTAGGCAGTCGATGCAATTCTTGTTGGACATGGTCAACAGAAGTGGAGAAAAGGAGATGTGAGACTGACAGGCGGGACCCACGTCCACCTCACCCAACAATTTCTTTTTTACATTTTTTATTTTTTGATTGGACCGACAAACGGGGCCGCTGTCAGTTTCGGTGTCAATTTGCTCCCAGCCACCGGCGATTAGGGCAATTTTAAAAAATCTCTGTCTAAAGCGATTAGGGCTCCACATCTAGATTGGTTAGATTCCTTGTAAGCCAGGCATGGTGCCCATATAAGCCGACCTCCTGGGAGCCTTATGGCTACACTTTACAACCCTCATTGTAACCTGTACACATATTCACATCTAGTGAATTATAGCAACACGTAGGATCCGTTGCGAGATCTGAAGCTGGGCAAACCCTTGTATGCAATCCTATCACCAGAGCCCTCCACGTTCTTCCAAACCTGTGGCGTATGGCACCCTACTATAGGCCTGCGTTACCAATACCTCGACACCCCTGCTTGCAGGTTTTGTTGCTCTGGGTCCATATCAAGAAGTTGGAATTTTGGTATTTTTCCTGAAATTTTCGTAGTAACTTTATGTTTGGCATTTTCTGCGATGCAAAGCCAACAAAAACACACTTGGCACCGAGTTAATACATTAGTCCATAAAAATGCTATAAAATGATATGAAATCACGATAAAATCATGTACTCCCTCCGTTCCAAATTAGATGACTTGCTATTCATCACATATGGATGTATCTATACATGTAACATGTCTAGATACATCTAAATTTGGTGGATAGCAAGTCATTTAAATTGGAACGGAGGGAGTAACAATGATATAATATTAGCATGAAACAATAAAATTATACATACATTTTGGACGTATATCACCATGGCGACCTAGCGCGATTCCCACGTCAGGATGTTAATGCGTGGTGGCCCCCGTGTTAAATAGAGTACCACCGGCGCGCCTCTCCTCTCCACATTCTCATCGCCTCCTCTTCTCTCACATTCTTCACCACCGACACGAAAACCCTAGCCTAGTGAGGCCATGTCATACAGTAGGGAGCAGCCAACGCATTGGTGGAGCCACCACCAACTGATTCGGGTGACGGAGCCTCACCATCGACCAAGCGACAACCTTGCACACCAACGGGTTCCTAGCGCATGCAGTGTCCGGGGGTGGACGCTCAGCGTCGGCGGGATTCCCATCCCATTGACATCGATCCCAACAAGCCGAAATTACTACTGGTCCGAGCTTGTCGACGTTCATCGTGCCGACCCGCGCTGGGACACCAGAGATGAGCCTCTAACCTGTCCGCGGAGCATCTCAAATGGATCAAAACGGATACTTTTCGTGTCCGGTCTGGGATGATGCACTGACTGCCAGGATATAGGCTATACCTAATTTCACATTGCACACATTCGGCAGAAGTAATGGGCCTGGGCCCTCAGCACTCGTCGGAGCCGAAACAACAAAATCTAGCCCAGCCCAGAGAGCGTAACAAGCGCATCTCGTTGTCCTCGTCAAGCACCGCACCGAGAAAGAGAATCCCCGAATCGCATCGTCTGCTCGTCCCACGCCGGCCGGAATCCTACGCCGCCGCTGCTACATCTTGCTTCGGGCTACTCAATCGAGTTTCTTCTTTGGTCTCTATCGCCGTCGCGCCACCGAAAAGGGTCGTTCGAGGTCGGCGTGGGCGGACGCGGGTGAGTGCGCGGAGCTTGAGCATCCGGGCGACCGGCGACCAGGAGGAGGAAGAGAACGTGTGCGTCGCGCGCGTGGACGGGGGTGTCGCCGTCCTTCCCGGCGCCGAGCGGGAGCTGCGCGCGGCGGCCACTGTGGTAAGTACGGCAACTGTACTACGGTGGGATCTGTTTAGTCCTATATTGCTTGGCTAGTAGGAACGCCAACAGTTTATAGACTTCCGCCTCTGCAGGTTCGTCACCAAGTAGAGTAAAATACAAGGCGTACTAGTAACATGATAGGTCTGTATAGGATACGGTAGAGGGCCTGGGTTAGCAGCGCATGGGAGGTATCCGCCGCTGAACGGCCTAGGGGACCGGCTATGCCCACCATGACAAAGTTACGTAATTGTGAATTAGCTATATTTTCGGAGGCTCGTGTCTGTTTGGCAAACTAAATGCTGAGGAAGTATTTTCTTCGAATTTGTAGCCGGCGATTATCCAGAACAAATTACTTCAACATTTATGATTGATGGTATTTTTTTTCCTAAGATGCTTCTCAAATCTCAAGAACGTTAGCAAAAATTTCTTCCAGATAATGATTTCAATTGGATACAATGTACTATTCAAAAAATTGTTAACATCATTATACATCGTAACAATACAGATTAAAGTTGTACTTTCTAGAAAGCCTTACATAACACTTTCTGCCCACTCCGAGTGTATATGTTGAAATCAATTTGGAATTGTCTTCCTCAATGCTGTTAAAACACACTGGAGTTTTAGAAGTTTGAGTAAATTAGATTTCAACATAAGAAGTGCAAACTGGTGGGGCTAGCAGGTAAAATGGCATAAGGTGTCTCGATCGTCTATTTTGTGTGTTCATTAGTCAGCAATCTCTATCAGACAGCTTCTTTTGTTTCTACACTAGAGCAACTTCTGAATCTTAAATATGCTAAAAGTGCATTCAGCATTTACATAGTTGTGTTTACCTTTTGATTATCACAGGATTGGTACAGACTGGTCCTTTGGATCCGTGCTTCGACGTTGGGAAGTGGCGGTTGTGGCAGCGATGGATGGAACAGGAAGGGGCATCAGCAGAGGGAGAGATGAGAAGAAGGTTGCTGCAGCATGTGACGTGGAGGCGCTGCGCAAATGCCTAGAGGAGAACAAGGGCGATCGCATCAAGTGCCAAGCCCACATCGATGCATTCCTGTCCTCATGTTCTGTCAGCCCCACCACTGCCTCCTCCGCCTCCGGTGCCACAGTATGTCCTTCCAATTCTTCACTCCCAGTCAAAATAATTCCTCTTCCCCAACTTTTACCCATGAATGTATCTAGTAAATTATTCCTACATTGTCTGCAACTCAGGTTATTTTCCATGTTCGTATATATAAAATGTCGCCATGTCCTTATATGATCCACTATTTTAAGCAAATGAAACTCTGTTCAAGTTAAAAGGTAAAAATGGACTCATCACCTTTATAGAAAAGATGAACAGCTGCTTTGGGAAGACGTCTATATATATATAAAGCTAATAAACATAGTATACTTACACTCTTACAGATAGAGCCTGGGTACAGAGGAACAAATCATGCATCCTTAGTTCTGAAACATGGTGCTATTTTTCTGGCGCAGGTACAAAAGCAAGCCTGAAACAACCAGAGGTGCTCTCGTCAGAATTGTTTTGCAAGAAACTTCTTGGAATACCTATTGTGAATGATGCGTCGAAACAAATGCAATACTGGGATGCAGATGGACTATTGAAAGTTGAGAAAAGTGGGAACTTAGACTTGCAGGGTAGTGCCTTTTCTTTTCTTTTGTTGACTGCTATATATATCAGTTTTTTGTGCGGAAATAACCCTTGTAGAACTGTCGAACTCGGTGTAATCTCTTGTCCAAGATATAGCTTTCGCAATCACAATTGTCTTCAGCGAGTAATGTTTTGCAAGCTGTTTCAGAGTTTTGAGTATCAGGTTTAGCCTACTGTGGTATAACGTCCTGGATATAGACACATGAATCAACGAAACCTTGTCAGTTAAACCAGCCTTCTTTTTTCTTCTTCCACTTTTAGTTACAGATTTGGTTGAGTAAAACGGTTAAGTGACTCTGTTCAACTCAGACTCTACTGTGGATTTGTACACCAGATGAATGCGATGTTTGAGCTTCAGAATCCTAACACTAATCCTAGAAAGTTTGTAACTGCAATAATTTGAGTAAATTTCTTCAATCTGTAATCTGTGCCTTTGAACAAGTTTTCACACAAGTACACATTAATTATAACTCATTCAGTCTTTCTTTTTGGGCAATTTGTTGAGAAGTGTGTTGTGCTAGAAACTATTTTGTTGTTATTGAGAAAGGAGCTTGCTTTGTTGCCTCACACACACAAAGCACACATTGTTGAGTTTTGCTGCACATAAGCTTCCCAAGTGTGACCAATTGTTTTAGGCAGATAACCTGTCTTCTTCAAGTTCCGAGGCAAATATCTGATATCGTTGTTGCCATAGTAGTTGGAGAGGAGGCGGTTCACTCACCGAAAAATTTCTTCAATGCATCCTGGAACCATGAATCTGTTGATAACACTATAAGAGTAGTCTCTATGGCATTGCACTTATTACTTAAATATGGGCTGTTTTCCGGTTTGGCCCAGGTGGGCATCAAGGGGATGTATTAGGCTTTCTCCCGGAGTTTCCTGCCACATTGCCTTGATTAGCTAAGAGAGTGCATGTGCGATGAAAAAGAAGAAAAGTCATTACATGCGGTTTGGGGGGGGGGGGGGGGGGGGAGGGTTGGGTGTACAACCACCAAAACCCTTTTATGCTTTAGCACAATGGAAGATACAATGACCTCATCAATCACAAGGGTAGATAGTACAACAAGGCGTGCATGATTTCTGCTTTTATTGAAGTTCACATATCTCTACTATATAATACGAGTAAAGGTGATGGTTGGCGGCGGTACGTCATTAAAACTACCCTAAAATTGCAAAAATTACACACAATGCCACCCTTAAGTTATGTACCGATTCATTATTTTCTTTCCGTCAGCGCACCAATCTCCCCGTCCGCTCGCTGTGTTCTGTTCGTAGCCTGCTCGGAAAGGTGAGATTTTCATGCAAAGACCATGCACCTTGGGCCGGCCCAGCCAGGATCCATTGATTTGCTAGCCTTTAAACCATGTAGTACAAGGATTCGATCGAGTCTGCAACTCTGCATCCATACCGGACACGTACGAACGAAGGACATAGCTCCCATGCAAGTCGGCGCGTGCTAGCAATATATACTCCACCACACCGCGACCTCTCTAGATCTCGTAGCTCTCGACACCAAAACTCTAGGCGGCAGACAATCCATTATAGTTTAGACGCCCGATTCGATCGAGTCGATCTCTAGAGTCTAGATCAACATACAGCCCCTCCGTGTAGGTGATCGTCGACGCCAAGATGCAGAAGAGCATCAGGATCTTGTGCCGCCGCTCGAGCCTGAGGTTAAGCGACACGTTGACGCCGGGGACTCATCTGGTGGCCCTGGCTTGAAGAAGAGCGTGCGGTACGCGGCGTAGCCCGTGATGTAGACGGAGACGGCGGAGACCAGCAGCGAGGCGACGGCGGTGGTGGCCGTGCCCCGGCTGGCCCCGGCGGCGTAGGCCACCAGGACCGCGAAGAAGTCCAGCACCATCACCACCCGGAGCGCGGCCAGGACCAGCAGCTTGTTGCTCCTGCCGATGCTCCGCTCCATGAGGAGCTGGAGGAGGATGACCACGACGGAGGCCATGAACGCGGCGGCGTTGCTGTAGTAGAAGGCGTCGTAGCGGCGACGGCCCATGAACACGAGGATCTGGTCGCTGGTCAGGTGGCCGTCCACGGTGCGCAGCCAGACGCCTGCTGCCTGATACCTGCCCACCGCACCTCACCTCCTGCTCGTGTCGCCTCTCACCTCTCGCGCTTCCGGCATGCCAGAGACAGTACATCGTGTTCTCAAGCATTACAACAAGATGAACCAACGTCTGGCACTTATCTAAAGCTGTATACGTACCAGGTAATATTTTTGAATATTTTCTTGATAATGTAATACACTTACGTGACTGGTCCTTTACTAGCATATTCAGTTGCACAGGAAAGCAGCTCCTTTCAAACGGCCCTGGCTACCTACAAATCAAGTCGATTTGGTCTTGCATAAATTAAAGCAAAATTTATATCTATGACAGATATGGAGGGCACTAACTTACATTCATGGCAGCGTTGGAGTTTGCCACAGTGATTTCACGCCTCCGGGAGCCAACTTGTAACCGTAATGACCAATTGCAAGAGGAGAGTATTGTCAACTGAGCTATATCCCCTCGAGGCAAGTTGGGTAGAAAGGTTTGCGGTGGATACCTCTAGAAAAATAATTCCTGAACCGATACAACGTGATGAGAAATACCCAGCCTCGACGACGACGCCCCCAAGAGGGTGACAACGCATAACGCTGCCTCCGTCGAGACTGAGTGGTCAAGCGTTTTCATCTGGAGCTCTAATGTGGAGAAGTGCCAACAACGGTACCCCCAAGAGGGTTACGACACCCGCAGGCGGCGTCAACGTCGGTGCCGGATTAAAGGAAAAAGATTTTGTGTTTTATCCTGTGAGTGGATTTCCCGCCCCGTTGCAACGCACGGGCATGTTTCCTAGTATCACTAGTATTATAGACTGACTACCAAAATTTAGTTTCAAGTGCAGTATCAGGATCAGATATAAAAACAAAGGAATTCATAGACAGAAGAACTTTTCACCGAACTGTACTTTGTCTCCACAAACCATTCTACTACCAGACTACCGTTGCATGTTTGAGATCTAAAACATAAGCTATATGGACGAAACTGCTTCTAGGAAGCAGGAGCATTTGAACCACATATTTCTTGAGAATATTAGGACTAGTTCTTTATCCTTGGTACTACCCCAGAATATGCTTTTCTTGATATATCTTAGGTCTTGCACTGGTTCTATTGCTCACTTGCCTATTAACAGTTGGACCCCATTGCAGCAAGGATACATTTCAAAGTTTGAACCATATACTACAACACTATTTGACGTTTCACTTTGTGATCAAAATCAGTAATAAACACAGTTGGACTCTCAACTTCAGAATATGTAACTTCTATTCACTTCATCCACTGCTATTCAATTCAAAATATCTGGAGACCCAATGACAGACCATACAAACCAGCTAAGTGCAGTTCCCTCCACATTTTCTCATCCGGGCTTGGGACCGGCAAAGGCAGTGTTAAACTGCAACAACCAAAAACAAATTAGCAAACACTACAACCAAACATTCAGCAAAGCATACAAGCCACACAATCGAGCAAAAGGCAACATTCGCACACAAGATCGTAATACAAAATAGAAATGGGGCACACAAAAATTGTTAATACATGCAAGAGTTAGGTTAAGTAAAGAAATCAAGCTATAAATTTCAGAAACTGAATAGCTGATTACATGCACAATTAATTACATGGGTTATATTTTGGTTTCAAAAATAAGAATGTACCTACAGTTAAGATGATGTGCTATTTCCATAAAGAGCGTTTTACGTGGGTTATATTTTGCCATAGAGAAACTGCAGTTAACGGACCAGTTTTACCCTCTAAAACCAAGGTGTAGCGAAGCAGAATGGCATAAAGAGCGATTTCTGAATTCTGTTAGAAGATAACTGTTGAGACGAAATTTGCAATCTGCCAGAATCATTAGATATGCCAGGTTGTATTGCGAATTAATCATTCATCAATCACAAACTGGAAGTAGGAAATTCCCCAGCAAACTGAGAGATGCAGACCCAGATCCCAGTGAAGAAGCACTATCAAGAAGAACTTCTGAAAAATCAATTCAATAACCAACAAACCGACATTTTCAGAAAATATGACCCTAATCAGAAACAGTTCAAGTATCCCATTCAGAACCAATACAGTATATAGCAGCAATTCCTAACCTCTCTCTGCAACATAACCCAACTAGAGTGAGGAGGGATCTTCGAATTAATTAAGATATATATTTTTAATATACAAGTGAAAAGGGGGCAAATTAGGTGAATCTTTGGTTGTTGAAGTTCAATGTCCGTGCATACCCCCAAATTGACAAGATGACCAGGAAACAGATAAGTGGACAAACAAATTGTTATCATAAACAACAATATAACGAGCAAATCCAGACATGATCTCAAATAATTCAAGCATATAACTGTAGGGATCTTTTACTGCTTTCAGAGTTCATGTACATTGCAATCTTCACTACCTATCAGGTGATAAATCTTCCGACTTACTGCTAGAGAAACAAAACACAGCAGGGTGCGCTGATAAAACTGAAGATACAAGTCAGTCAACTATTGGCATTAAACACAACTTCCAGAAACAAACATGGTAACAAAGTAATTCTAAGTGACTTCTCGCATCTCCTATGTTGAGTCGGACAAAAAAAGATAAGAACAGATACCATCCAAAACTCAGAACACCAACATAGACCAATTAATAAGCTTCAGGATTACTAATCAGAAGATCCAGATGTGCACGCAGCTAAAGACTCCAAGCTGTACCGAAGAGATGAGGCCACTGAATGCAAGTTGAAACTGGTTTCCGCAAAAGATCAAATCAAGTAATAATATGCTTCAGGATTTTTTTTATTAGAAGTCGGAACAGTCGGGAAAGCAGACACAGTTGATGGCTCAAGCTTCACAAAAAGACCCCACATCGGCCACCGGTTTGTTAGACTTTCCAACTCTACAGGCCTTGCACTACGAATCTCCAACACTGCAAATCGATGAGCAGCCCAAATCCCTATACTTCGAGTGAGATATATTAAATGTCAACTAGAATAAATGCCATGAAGTGTAGAACAACTATCGGGCCTACCGTTCCATCCACAATGCATATCATATTGACATCCGCAAGTACCCTGCAATCATTTATCGTACAAATGAACCAATTAATGGGCTGAATTCAAACTGAACAATCCGTAGTCAAGAAAGGAACTTCAAAGGAAGAATATATCCAAACAGAGCACTGCAGACTTCTTCCAGTTCTATAATCTACAGTCCAGCCAAGCTTCATGACACCTTCAAATCCTCAACTATGCAGGTCTGACCAACAAAATTCCAATCACGTTTGCCACCACAGACCAATAAATTAACATCACAAAATTATGACATGACCAAGAACAAGCATGAATTATAACCAAACCTCTACCCTTCGATCCAATCTCCACAGCCACTGTCTTGTAGCTAGAAAATAATATGCACATACCACAAACAAGATCAACTTTGTCACAGCGCAAACCAACCCAGGGTTCCAGACGCACCTTTAACTATAATAAGTTGCCATCGGAGAATGGAACAGAGCAATTTTTGGCAGAGAGAAATTCAAATCTGGAAATCACTGAAGCTGAGGGGGTGAACAAACCAATAAATCAAGCAGACCGTCTAGTACACTGACCTGACTCCACATACAGGGCACGGGTTTTAGCCATAGCAGGTCCCACTAATCCAAAACATACTGCACACTCTCACCAGACAACAGATGAAGAACAAATACAACCACAGTGAGATGGATTGCAAACCAAACAATACAACAGATTCCGAGCAACTGCCAGCAGGGCCTAGGCTAGACAATCTGCAACCACAGGAAGGAGGAAGCGGAACCCCCAATCAAAGCAAGAACTGAGAAAACACATAAGTTCAAATACTGAAAATAAGATCTCAAAATGTGTAAATAAGAGAGCACTGAGTTTTCTGTTGTGGGATGCGCCGTCTAGATTGAAGCTCCAAGCGTCCTTAAGACTCATTGTAGTAAATCAATCTGAATGTCCAAAATATTGCCTCCCGTAAGATATTTGGAAATTTTATAGGATTAGCAATGTTGGAGTTGAAAAGGACGGTTCAAAAGATATCCAAACAGATATAAGCTTGCTCCGCTAGGAGATAGGTAGACAACAGGCCTTGATTCCACATTGAAATCCTCTATTTCAATATCTGCGAGAGCACATAATTACTGAAACCATGTCGAGGAATTAATTATATGGATGGACAAGCAGCTAAATAAACAGAAAGACAGAAGAATTAGTTATAGACTCGAAATGAGTGTAATAGTCTTAATCGTTGTAGGATGCGCCATTGATTTTAAGCTCCAGATATCGTTAGATTCGTGCACCTTTCCAGATCAATCTGAATTTAGAATAGTAGCTCGTGTAAGATATTTATATGTTATCGACATTATGATGAATTGAAGAGACAGTATATTAAGAAGCTTTTTTGCAAACAGATTAAAACTCAGTAACAGGTTGATTTGAACTCGTCAACTAGGAAGTGGAACCTAGAACCTGCATCAAACAAGAGGCTTTCCCATTAAATTTTCACTAAGAAACCGCTAAGGCATGTCTAAAATGATGATGATGAGTGGGTAAAGGATAAGCCTGTCCGATGGTAAGGTTCAGCTGGACAACAACACCAGCTCCAAACTGCAATTTTATCCCTTGTCATCTGCAAGAGCTGATGATTTATCGAGTTAGGCAGAGAAAACTAGTGTCTGGAAAGTTTTATTGTAAAAGAAACCAGTTAAGTTTAGTAATAACAAGGAACCGTCATGGCAGGGAAGATAGGACCAATCGCCAATATCAAATTCTGGAAAATCACCAATTACTCCAAATCAGAACTGTGGGCTGTGAGAGACTAAATTTGAACTGAGATGGGAAAATTAATGTAGGGAGGTCGATTATTCAAACACAGATCAGCAAGAAGGTAAGTCCGCAAAGTGGAGTCCCGCAGTCCCGCTAAGCGGCATAGTTCCAAATTCTGGGAACCCAACAAAACGAGATCAGACTTAACGGAGACTATTGTACTAAGTAGAAGTTAACGGAGTGGGGTTGATTATCCAAACGCCTGAGGGGTAGGGGTAAGCCTGGCTCATCTTAGACTGAAGAAATCAGGCACACCAACCGGTTTCAAATTGCAACTTATAGTTCGTCCAAATGGATATCTGCAAAAACACAGAATTACCAACGTAGGCAGAGATTTTTTTAAAGAAAGATCAATTGTTGAGTTTGAAAAGAAGGTTGAAGTTGCAAAAGCCAGCAATCCCGCTCAGCCGCACATAATATTCCAATTCTGGAGAACAACCAATGGATCCAAATCAGACTTATTGTACACTAAATTAAAACTGTGCTGGCAAACAAATCAAACAGACGGTTGATTATCCAAAGACAAATCAGAAGTTTCCTGATATCACAGATCCAATCCAGCTTCAACAACAGGACTTCAGCTCAGACTATCTGACCATACCAATATAAACATTGAACCATAACAAACTAATATAACCATTAAGGGTAAGCAAACCTCCATCCTCCAGATTCATCCATCAAAAACCGTTGCCTCTCCTGTATCTCGTTGAGCACAAAAAAAAATACCAGAAGCGAGATCAGTTGTTTCAATAATAATCAACGCAGGGCCTCTAATCCACCTCAGATCAAGGGATAATAGTTACCCAGCCATCAGAATTGAACGCCAAGGAACATTGATCCAGAGGATATCTGTAACCACCGAAAGCAGGTAACACAACAAAAAACTGATCTGACGGAGCACGGTAAACTGACCTCCTCAAGTTCTCTTTCGACTTATGATGACTAATCTCTAGTTCCAGAAAATATCACACTCCTGCAACCAACGCATGGTCGAGGCAAACACGAATGAACTGAACAGACTGCCCACGAAAAACTAACCTGACTCCACTTACAAAACCCAGGTTGGCAACCCCCTTATATCCTGCAGCCAAGATCTAGACTAATACAGAACGCGGGATCAAAAGTACAGATCAACCTACAAAGAGATAGATAGCAAAGCAAACGATTTAACCGATTTCGAGTGACTACCAGGCTACCAGAATGTCCGTGGTAAAAAGGATCTGCAACAATGGCTGCGCAGAAATAAGAATCTTAATCAAAGATATGAACCAACGCAACTAATCAAAATAGAAAGACAAGAATGACGAGAAGAGAGGAAGAAATATATAGAAAGCACGACGTTTTCTTGTTCTTTGGGATGGCTTTAGTTTGAACCTCCAGAACATCCTCAGGGTGTAGATCAATCTGAATGTTCAAATATAAATTTTCGTGAGAATTTTCTATAGATTATGGAAGTTATGATGAATTAGAAAGGTAAGTAGATTTAAAAATATCTTCAAACAGATTGCACTCAGGTCAGATTTGAAATCGGCAACTACGACCTGCAATGAGCTATGAGTGCTTAGTGTGTTTAGTTAACGGGGCTAGAGCATAAGAAATAAGACTTTTTTAAAGAAAGTAGTATGCATCAAACTACGAGGGCATAGGCAGGGGGATCAGACAGACATCAGCAGCGGTTCAAAATTGGGTAATTATCTTCCGGCCAACATCTGCAAAGAGCTAAGAGTCACTGGCGAGGGAGAAAACTGATGTATTATTGAAGTTGCATAGTGAAGTCACAAAGGGGAACCGCCGCAGCATGATGAACCAAAATACACCTCTCGCTCTCCCTAAGGCGTATAATTCCATTTTCTGGAGAACCAACAAAAATCCAATCAAAATTTCCGGTAAACAAAAGTTAACTATAGGGTAAGATGTTGAGTCTAAGTGGGATTAATCCAGAACGAAGTTTTCCAGTCCTAGATGACCAGTCCAATCCGTGTCCACAAAAATTTAATCTCTGGACAACAAGAAGAGAGCCAAGTCACAATTGACGGATAGTTGAAACTAGAGGGGAAGAAGTTGAGTTTGAGATGGGACTGATTATCCAAACGCAGAACGGAGGTCTCCCAATCCTTACTATCACTGCTCCAATCCATACAATATCAATCTCTGGAGAACCACCAACAGTACCTATGTCAGAATTGATGGATACTAATGCAAATGAAGATATCAATTCGAGGAGTGAAGAAGAGTATTTCAAACACAAATCAGGATCTCCGATGATTAATCCAAACCAGCTTCAATCCAACACCAAAGCTTCACCTCCGAAGATCTGGCCATACCAAAATAGTTGAACAATAACAAGTTCAAATATTGTTTTCGCAAGGTAATTTTATATGTATGTAAGATAATGATGAATTTAAAGGAAAGGAAAATGGATTTTAAATCTTCAAACAAATTGCACTCAGCATCAGGTCGGAGTTGAATTTGGCAACAAGAACCTGCAATTAGCAAGAGACCTTCCTATGAATATTTCGTTAAGGGTGCTAGAGCTTAAGTAAATTAAAAATTATGCATCAAACAATGAGGGTTATCAGTGAATCAGGCATAGGCAGGGATCAGGCAGATCGGAATTGCAATTTATCTTCTGTGGCATATCTGCAAGAGCTAAGAGTTACTGACGAAGGCAGAGAAATCTAATGTTTGGAAAGTTCAATAATTATCGAAGATGACAAAGAGAAACCGCTGCAGCATGCTGAACCCACAATAGACCTCCCAGGTCGCTCTAAGCCGCATAATTTCAATTTTCTGGAGAAGCAGCAACAACTTAAATCAGAGTTTGGGGGAAACAGAGTCGAACTACAGGAGATAAAAGTATAGTCTGAGAGGGGCTCATTATCCAATCGGAGAACGCAGGTTTCCCAATCTTATGATCACTGAGTCCAATCCGTATAATTTCATCTCTGGATAACCAGAAGAGTCCGAAGTCAGAATTGATGGATATTTCAAACTACATGAAAAGAAGTTGAGTTTGAGAGGGGCTGGTTATCGAAAAACAGAAAGGATGTTTCCCAGTCCTAGGATCACCCGTCCAATCCAAACAAATTCCAATATCTGAAGAACCAGCAACAATCCCCAAGTCAGAATTGACGGATATATAGTAATGCAAAATAGGGAAGGACTTTGAGGAGGGAAGAGTATATCCAAACACAGATCACAATCAGGCGTTGTCCGATCCTACGATGGCAATCCAATCCAGATTCAATCTAACACTAGAGGGTCACCTCGAGAGATCTGACCATGTACCAAAGTAGACCATATATATACCAAAATAACTGAACAATAACCAATAGGAAATGACCATGGACATAACAGAGCAAACCTCCAGGCCTCGACTCGTCTTCTCCAGAACGAGCACCCACCTAGTTACTGCGTCTAAAGAAGGAACAGAGGAACACATCCCACAAACGAGATCATCTGATAAAATAAGAATCGACCAAGGGCGTCGGATCCACCTCGGGTCAACGGACGGTGCAATTCAATCCAAGGGGAGTGATCAGAAACATGAATCCATAATCCGTCCGGAATCCACTGAAATCTGAAATCACCGATGGCAGGGTTGACGAAACCAATGAATCGATCCGACCGAGCACGAGAAACTGACCTGCCTCAACCTCCCTTGCGGGCCTCGCCGCGCATATCTCCGATCTCAGAAACCATATCATCCAATCCAATCCTGCAACCGACGACGGAACAAAGGAGGCGATCCGAATCGAAACTAGCGACACGCGGGAATCGTTACCAGGAGACAGAGATCGCTAACCAGACAACTCGATCAATCCAGAGACACCGATCCCTCGCCGTCGACGGGAATCTGCGGAGAACAGGAACGGCACAGCCGACGAGAAGCAAAGGTCAAATTCGCGACGAACACGATTCGATCGGAAACGAATCGAGGTAAGGAGAAGAAACGGGGAAACAATTCCGCAGACGCGAGGAGCCGAGAGCGAGGGGCACCGAGACCCGAGAGCACCGATGACCGGAGAGCGCGGGGTGAAACGGCCGCACCTGGGCGCCTTTTATAGCCGGGGAAGAGGCGGTGGGCGGGAGGGAGTCGCTGGCGCCAGCCGGTTCCTTACCGGACACGGCTTGAAATCGTCGCGCTGGCGTGGCCGCTGGATTAGGCAAGGCACGATGATGATGCAAGTGGAGGTGCGGACGGAACACGGGTGGGCGGCGGAAATCGAAAGGAAGCGGGATTGGTGATCTGGTCGGATCCGCACTGGTTCGGTGGGCGGCTGGCAGGTCGGCAACGCGCGTCCCTGGAAATTTCTGGGTTGCTCGGGAGACGGCAATGGCTCTGTGCGGCTGCCGTTGATTGCTGACCGTGTCCGTGAGCCACGGCGAGCTCGTGGATGAGAACGTGGAAAAGGCGGTGGGTTGTTTCTGGTCCAGAGGGTCTCGTGGAATCAGCTAGCAACGTCGGTTGGCTCGATAATGATTTTTTATTCCTGAGTGATCAAAGATCACAGGATTCTTGATTTTTGTTGGGATAACTTATCTTCCACGACTTGTATGTTTGGACTAGAGGTAATAAACTGGTAAAGTCTCTGTTTCATTTCATTTTAGGACAGGAGCAAAACGACAAACGAAGTGTTTTGTTAGAGGGATTTAAGATTAGGGCGTGTAGAGGTCAGCTGTAAATAACTAAATAAGAGAGAGAAACAATCGTCGTAAATTTGCAGACAGTCCCTTAAATCGCCGACTATTGGCAACCTTCTTCCGTTGTAAACATATTTTCCTTCCATGATACTGTGGTTCAATCTAGAAATTTCTCCGCACCTTGGTGGTAGAGCCGTCAGGAGGTTCTGGGGGCCGGCGGCATGAGTGTCCTGAAGAAGAAATTGGGACAAGGCGTTGAAACGCGGTACCGGCAGAGCTGGCGAAGACTGGAAACAAAGGAGATCAAGGAGGTGGCGGGGGAGGCAGACGCCGCAGTGGTGTTAGGATGTGGTGCGATGTTGCTTGGATCTGTAAGATCTGAGGAGTCCGCCCGTCCGCCGGCGTCGTTGTTCCTAAATTTAGATGGTTGTCAGCTTGTCACGCACACGTTTCAACAGAATTATCCGACCATTGTCATTTGGCGCAACTTCTTAGATGCAGCGATTGTCTAGCCCATCTTCATCCTACCGGCACCTTTGTATTTGGCGAAGCTTGGAGACATGATTACAAGTATGGATTATGGACCTGGCTAGGTCGCATTATAGTCAGCCTATAGGACGAACAATTGTCTCGAGATGACGTGGTCGGAGCTGCACTGCAGACAGCTGTTATCTAAATTTTCTAGAATCTTTAATGTAGATGATTTTTACTAGACGGGTAATTGGTGTCACAGAGGCATAACTAGAGAGTAAAAAGTGGAATGCACTCTTTTTTTTAAAAGTCTCCAAAGACATGGGTCTAAAAATTTATAAGGATGTCCATCTACTACCCGCGCATGTTCATATTGTCAAGTCCGACATGCTACAAGAGAAGCGGCGGTGAACGTTGACGAGCTTCTATGTGGGCGAGGGTTGCCGTTTCATCCTTCTAGTGAAGGTGACCCGCACCTACGACAACATGGTGTCTAAACCCACGTAAAATAACGTCCTATAAACTTCCCTACTAATTTTCCACCACATACCAGATGTAGGAATAAGACAAATAATCAACTTCACAAGCCTCATCCCGCATATAAATTCTCCTCCAAACTCATATGTTGTTTCCCCAAAGTTGCTAAACGCATAGCCGTGATGTCATTCCATCCTCTCTAGTATATAATGATGGAAAAGATTAATTCTCTCGATTCTTAACATTTGAAATCTTTCATCTTTCAAACTATTAACCCAATGCTAATCCAAGTTCACTGTTGGATTAGAAATTTTTCAAAACTAGATTCCACGTTGACATGTTTTGACTACTTTTTTACGGGTGAGGGTCAAACTGTATTGTTTACGCTTACTTTCCAGATTATATAGTACTTACCTATTGGATAATAAAAACTTCCTTGTCAGGTTTATGAACGTCATTCTTCACCAACATAAAGACCTGCATTGTAGTATTTTGTGACATGATACCATCTGTTACTTGTTGGAAACACTTAAATATCTCTATTTTGCATAACATTTAAATTTAAAAAACATGTAATAAATTATATGGTAACTACACATTACAATCGTGGTAACTGTTCAACCTTAATCTGCCAACTATAGTATTATAATTTGCAACTGGTGCGCTAAAAAAGTTCATCCGAACATGGCAATTCGGATCTAGTTTTTAAACTCTCGTGGAGACAAACTCAGCGGTGTAAGAATAACACTAGTTTAGAAAACAAATAATTTTAATGTTTCAAATTTAGCAATGTTAACATGAGATGCGAGTGCATTCATGCGCCCTCTCTATAGGAGAAACTCACATAAAAATAGGTATGGGAATACTAATTTTCATGTGTGTGCTAATTAGCTTTGGTAATTGATATGCATAATATTTAAATCCCTTTTATCAACTTTTGTCCTCAATTCAAAGTAATTTCAATAACAATTAACTAATTTAAGCAAAAGGAATACATCACAACTGTTCATTGTCTTCTTGCAGAAAAGTGCGAATAGGCACTCTAAACCTTCACTATCACGACGCGCTGAAGACAAATGTAAAAGAAGAGATGACCTAAGGACCTACGTGCGATAGAAGAATGAAGTTAAAAGGACTAAATGGAAAAATGACAGCGTCAAACCTTTGCCGTGCGCTTGTCTCGTCTCAAACGTATCTATAATTTTTGATGTTCCATGCTTGTTTTATAACAATGTCACATGTGTTTATTATGTTTTTATATCATTTTGACACATTTTATTGGACTAACCTATTAACCCAGTGCCAGTTTCTGTTTATTATGTCTGTGCATTGCAGAAAAGGTCCAAAATCCAAAGTGCTCAGAAAAATCCGAAAAAATTACAGAAATTCTTTTTCACCGGAAGACCCCGAGAGTCAGAAGGACAAGTCTGGGGGAGAGCCACAGCCCCCAGACGACCCTGGGCGCGGTCCAGGCTGTACGCGCCTGGGGCCCACCTAGACGCCTCGTCCACCGCCTCGCATCGCCTATTCGCCCATAAATACCTCCCTGACGTAAAAACTCCACACGCCGAAGGATTTCTCCAGAAAATTACCGAGCTCCGCCGCCACCAAAAACCCTAATTCGGGGGTCAAAATTTCCTGTTCCGGCACCCTGCCGGCACGGGATTGACCCCCGGAGCCATCTCCATCGACGCCATCGCCTCCATGATGCTCCGTGAGTAGTTCCCCCATGGACTATGGGTTCTAGCTGTAGCTAGTTGGAACCCTCTCTCCCAAGTTCTTCAATACAATGATCTCATGAGCTGCCTTACATGATTGAGATCCATCTGATGTAATCGGTGTTATGTTTGTTGGGATCCGATGAATTGTTACATTACGATCAGTCTATCCATGATGTTTGTGAATTATTGTTGCTGCAATCTTGTTGTGTTCATTGTTTGTCACTAGTGCATGGGTGGCATGATCTTAAATTTAAAGTATAATTGTTGCTTTAGATTGTATCTACAAGTTGTTGCACCTGTTGCTGTCCGGAACCCGAGGCCTCAAAGTGACAATAATTGGGACAACCGGAGGGGATGGCTGTGACTTGAGGATCACATGTTTTCACCAAGTGTTAATGCTTTGCTCCGGTGCTCTATTAAAAGGAGTACCTTAATTACCATTTAGGTTCCTGATTGGCCCCGCTGAAACGGGATGGTTGGACAAAAGATATCATGCAAGTTTCTTGTTTCAAGCACATATGACTATATATGGAAAACATGCCCTACGTATGATTTATAAATTAGATGTCTATCATGAGTTAGTTGCACTTTTGTCAATTGCCCGACTGTAATTTGTTCACCCAAGACTTGTCCTATTTGTTTGGAGAGTTGATGGCGTGAATCACACGCTCGTTGGGAGACCCCAAGAGGAAGGTATGATGCAGTTCAGCAGCAAGTTTTCCCTCAGAAAGAAACCAAGGTTATCGAACCAGTAGGAGCAGCAACTCTTCAGAAGGTTGTTGGTGGCTCGCACGGCGCAACACGATCACCAACGTGGAATCTGCACACAACACAATCAAACTACTTTGCCCCAACGAAACAGTGAGGTTGTCAATCTCACCGGCTTGCTGAAAACAAAGGATTAAACGTATGGTGTGGAAAATGATGTTTAATTGCAGAGAATGAAAAAGGAACAGTTTGCAGTTTGTGGTGGTTTAATCGGTGTAAAAGAATGGACCGGGGTCCACAGTTCACTAGTGGTGTCTCTCCATAAAAGATAACTAACATGTTGGGTGAACAAATTACAGCTGGGCAATTGACAAATAGTGAGCGCATGACAATGCATATACATGACATGATGACTACTATGATATTTAATTGGGCATTACGACAAGATACATAGACCGTTATCCAACAGCATCTATGACTAATAATCCACCGCCGGGTTGTCATCCGAGTCTCCCGTTGGTATTAAGTTGCAAGCAACGGATAATCGCATTAAGTAAAGCGCGTAATGTAAACAAACACATATGCCCGTGGACATAGCATCGTTAGGTTACCCCTAGTGGCAACAGCACATCCACAACCTTAGAACTTTCTGTCACTGTCCCAGATTTAATGGAGGCATGAACCCACTATCTAGCATAAATACTCTCTCTTGGAGTTACAAGCATCTACTTGGCCAAAGCATCTACGAGTAACGGAAAGCATGCAAGATCTTAAATAACATATAAGATAGATTGATAATCAACTTGACATAGTATTCAATATTCATCGGATCCCAGCAAACACAACATGCAGCATTACAATAATATGATCTTGATCATGTAGGGCAGCTCACAAGATCTAAACATGATGGCACAAAGTGGAGAGACAACCATCTAGCTACTGCTATGGACCCGTAGTCCAAGGATGAACTACTCACGCATCACTTCGGAGGCAGGCATGGCGACGTAGAAGCCTCCGGTGACGATTCCCCTCTCCGGCAGGGTGTCGGGAAGAGGTTCTGAACCCTCCCGAGCTAGGGTTGACGGCGGCGGCGTCTCTTGAACTTTTCGTGGATATTTGCTCAGGCACTTAGGGTTTTCGCGTCGGGGGGAATAAGTAGGCGAAAGGGCGGCGGCTGACGACCCCCGAGGGGCCCACACCACCCTAGGGCGCGGCAGGGGGGAACCGCGCCCTAGTGGCGTGTGGGGCCCTGGTGGCCCTCCTCTGTTGCTTCTTCGCTCCGTCAGGTGAGCTCTGGTAAAATAGGGACCCCCGTGAAGTTTCGTCCAATTCCGAGAATATTTTCAGACTAGCTTTTCTGGAATACAAAAACAGTAGAAAACAGGAACTGTCACTTCGGCATCTTGTTAATAGGTTAGTCCCAAAAAATGTATAAAAGTGATATAAATTAGATGCAAAACATGTAGCAATTGGTATAAAACAAGCATGGAACATAAAAAATTATAGATACGTTTGAGACGTATCAAGAGTTAACTCTAGTGAATGCTAGGAACCCCGGTCCATATTTCACCACCAATTATTTTCTGGCACCATTGCTTCTGTGTTACTTTTGTTGTTGCTACTTTATAGTTACTATTGCTCTCATATTACTGCTGCTTTCACATCACTTTTGTTACTAGTGCTTTTCCAGGTGTGGCTGAATTGACAACTCAGCTGCTAAGACTTATAAGTATTCTTTGGCTCCCCTTGTGTCGAATCAATAAATTTGGGTTTCACTTCCCTCGAAGATACTGTTGCGATCCCTACACTTGTGGGTTATCAACTGGGAGCAGGTGAGCTCTGCGGCGATAAAGGCAGGAAAGCAAGAAGCTTCTCGCTGCAACAACCACAACCACCACCGGAGAGATGGACACAGGAATGGATCGAGATCTCCTTCGCCTTGAAGAACGGTTACCCAGCGCTTGAACGAACGTCGACAAGAATAAGATCCACTCTCCCCCTGCTCTGCTTCTACTTCGCCGACACCAACCTCTGCTTCTTTGCTTTGTTTCAACAGAGCTTCAACCAAGAACAAGATCATCATCAAGTAACCAGGAAGATCATCTAATCCTTTCACTTGTTGCTGCTCAAACTGCTCAGTTAATTCTGTAATTTGTGAATCCGTTAGAAGTTCAGTGTTGCTCGCCAACTGTTTGTGGAATTGTTCAGTCGAGTAGTTCATGTGTTTCCCGTTATTTACCAAGTACTCGTGTTGATCTATGTACGTTAAGGTGTATCGTGATGTTTGTTACTCCAATCATCCAGATGTGCTTGTTTATCTCCTTTCTGAACCTTTCTTTGCTGGTTGTTTGAGTTGTTTGTTTTGTCAAGTTTCCGTCAGGTACACTTATATAAAAGAACAAAAACATTTGCTTTAAACTTTGGTTTAGTTTTTCCTTAAAAGATATCAACCCTTTTTCATATATCTAGCTATAAGCAAACGTGAAAACTTGTAGTTTAATCCCTTAGTTCGAACACGAAAACCCTATATACTCACCTTGATCAGTAACCATGTGGTCACCGGAAAACTCACTTTTTTGGCACATATCCTCAACCTAAATGGACTATTGATTTTCGTAAAGTGATAATCCATTTTACTTCCTACGGATTATTGTTTTATTTGAACCAACAATCTGATTTAACTTAAAATTTACCGTGGTCTTTTAATTTTGTAGTGTCTTTACCTTAGCATGCAAGTTCTCTCATTTGGTTGAATTGGAACTTTTCACATGAGAACTATGTCCGCTTTAATCCGAGTTTTATATCAAAATTTTGACAAGTTAGGCTCTTAAAGGTTGGCAACTTAATTTGTATGTTGGGGTAACTTGTGACATGGATTGGATCTTCTATTTGTTCACGTGCATCGTCCACGTTTATCATATAGCTTGTCAAAGTAAAAGCTTTCTTTCTGAGTTAATGTGGCAAAATTGTGGTAAATTGCTCTACCTTCGATCATCTATGAAAACCCACACATCAATATTCTTGCATTTTCTGACACGTATACTGATATGGACAAGATATATCTTTGACGTGAGCATGAGAAACTTGCAAACATATCTTAGCAAAATAAACTGCACAACAATTTGTACTCGATGCATCGAAACTCAGCGTGTTGAGCTGTATCTTTGGAGAATAGTTTATATCCATCCAATCTACATGGCGACACTGCTTTATGTATAACCAATTTAGGTCAACACAGTCACAAATCTCAATGATTCCATTTCCTAGAATGTATTTCGGTTTGAAGAACGCTACAAAAGGCATTCAACCAAGTTGAAAACTTGTATACATTATGCATGTGATGTATTTTGATGCGAATGTACCAATGACCTAGTTCTACTCATTGCTTGACCTCACATACGCACGCATGATCGATTCTATGTGAATTATGATCTCACACTATCTCACTCCTCGAGCTTAAATAGGATCACATGTGGCCCAACAACCATTTTCATCTAGTTATGTTATTGACGTACAACACATGGGTGGTACCTTTTTGTTATGAGCATCCTTACCTCGCTGAAGTAACTCCCAGATAGACATATCGATTTTATTAATTTAGGTTGCACTATAGTTTATTTTATTTCATTTAGGTGACTGATACCCTATGACGTAGTTACCTGCGTCAAAAAAATATGGGTTAGGTTGAGACTCCAAGTGCAGAGTGTATAGTATAGGAAAGACTGTTTTCCCCACGAGGGATGACTCGAGGGTTTAATATCGAACTCTCGGGGAACCAGTAGTGAAAGATTTATCTTCTTATCCTTCTCTTGAAAACCTACAAAACAAAGTAAATTGTTTTGTGCCCTCAACCTCACCAAGTGGTTGTCAAGCACAAGGTGTGAGTATGATATGAAAAGATAATGCATGCAAAACAATAAATAAATATGCAATGATGATAAATAAATATGCAAGGATGGTGGAAACAATGATGGATGATATTTTTGGGTTTTGTATTGTGAATGCAAGATGTAAAAGTGTTTTTGTATTTTCGGATTTTTAAATGGCAGAAAATGGAAAATGCTTAAAAGTTGTTGGAAAGGTGTTTCTTATGATTAAAATGGACCGGGGTTCATGGTTTCACAAATGCACTCTCTCTTTAATAAAGTGGTAGATAATGGAACACTAGAATTGACATATTAGATTGCAACAAAAAGGTTTCATGACAAGTTACTAATTATATGGGCATCACGTCCTAACATAGAGATCTTTTGTTTATTAATCTCTCTTATACTCCACTAAGATGGGAATTAAATCGAGCCATCCTAGTATTAAGATAAATCAGAGTATAGCATTAAGTTCTATGACATGAAGTTAAAATAAGAACTTGCTAGATCTAGTCATGGAGTAGTGGCAAGGTCACACCCACATCTCCGGTAGCAAGGTATTTTTTTCTTTATCCCTAGTGAGGTAACAAAGTAAGGTAAAGTACCCAAGTGGATCGCGGAACTTCTGTCACTTTCACCGCACTAGCCACCCCCCCGTTACTCCATCTAATGCACACGTTCCCCCTCACACGCTCTCATACACAAGTTTGATCAGAACAAGTAAACAAGAACGGGGTACATAATATGCATCTACTTTCATAACTGAAACAAAACTATTGCAATCTCAAACATATATTAACTCATAAAAGATCCACCGCAAAGGTATTACATAGATGACCGTAATCATGTTTAGCAGCTCATACGGTGCTAATTAGTGAAGCTCAAAGAGACGGTGGAGAAGTCGTTGGAGAAGAAGGAGACCACGCCGGCAGCGCCCCGCCGGAGTTTTCCCCTTCCAATCTGCAACTCCAGGTCTCTGTTTCGTGGTTTCTGTGTTTCGGCGGCGCTCCCTTCCGAAAGCCGTCGGGGGACTATTTTTATAGTCGTTTTTAGGTCAAGACGGAGGCTCGGGGAAGAAGATCGACGGCATCGGAGGCTCGAGGCCCAAGTTAGGGGGCCCCACGCGGCCAAGGAATCTGGCCGCGTGGGCCTACCTCTTTCGGCCCTCGGGTCTCCGTTTGTTCGCTTCCTTCGCTCCTACTCTTCGTTCCTTCCAAAAACTGATGCCGTGAAATATTAGGTCATTTGGACGTCGTTTGGGTCCCTGAAACATAAAAATATAGAAAATAGGGTTTTCTGCCAGTGCAGGGTTAATTCCAGAAAAATAGGGAAACTGTGAAATATTCCCAAAATCAATATAAAACAATGATATAACCCTTATATGATGCAAATATGATTGAAATATAAGTAATATAATGCAAAGTTCATGTATGCATTTTACATGCATCAACATCCCCAAGCTTAACCTATACTCGTCCTCGAGTATGAAGGTGATAAAACTAACATGGACTTTGCTTTTTAATACTATCAATGGATATCAAAGATGATTACTATTGCTACATAGAGTCAAATGATTCATTCTTCAAAGGAATAGCAATATACAAGATAGATTATGAAGTGATATCAAATATTCAATGTAAGGATGTTCAATGATAATTCACAAAGTGTAACATAGAAGAAAGTACTATGGACCAAATGTATGCATAATGAAAAGTAAAAACATCCTATAATGGTCATAGAGTATTCTTGTAAATCTGAATATAAAAGGTGGACACTTTGGAAAGATATATAAATAAGTAGAGGTAAAACATGAATAAGTTTCATCTAACTTCCAAATGCTTCTACTTAAGTTAATGTTTGCAATGTGGTATTCATTGGTGTGGAGCTCTCATTACCCCTATCATAGCATCTTGAATGGTTAAAGTTTAAAGTGAAAGCAAATATGAGTAATGTGCTTGACAAAGTATGGGTTGAATGCTCATGCCCCGTGAATACGAGTACCTACACCACGGTGTTACTCAACTCGGGCCACAAAGCAAGTTCAAGTTAAAGTCATTGTAAGTAATATAATAGCGTCATCAAGAGCGTCAACTGGGGTACCTCTTGCCTCAGGACATGGAACAAGCCCATGTCAAAATGACAAGACAAACAACAATGAACAATCTCACACTCTTTTATTTACTATTGTATAGCTTTTTATTATGAGTGCATCACTGAAGGTTCACTTTGGTGCGCTGTAAATTTCCACCATGAATGATGCATGGCTTAGATTAGCGGCCCAGGCGTCTCTCTAGCCATTTATACAAACTCAAACTTACTAAGTTTCCGCATTTATTTGGCACCATGATAAGCATCCATAAACAAAAGTACATGATATCAACTAAATATAATTAAGAGCACGTTGAAAGCTTGCCATGTGACAGCACATATGAGCTAACTCCCAACCAAGACTCTTGTCAAGCTCACAACTTCATAATTTTAATCACAATGGTTCATGTTTATTAAGTGCAATAAAAGTAAAGTGTGCATCAAGTTCGTGAGAGCTTTTAACCAACTTTTCCCATAACAATCAATAACATAAGCATTTTAATTCAGAAGTATAGATAATACAATATAACATGATAAACATACTCGGAATAGCATAAAGCTAATAGGTAGATATGGTGGACTCACTGGAAAAACTTTGGTTGAAGGTGTTGGAAAACAAGTTTTTACTTGTTGGAATTTTTGGGCTAGCAAGAGGGAGAAAGTTGACCGTCTAAATGCATGCATAAGTGTCCATAGAACTAACCAATCCATGTTAAACAAAGTAAAGTAACATTCAGCATCAAAACATGAATAAAAGATAGCTCTTGATAAAACACTTGCAAATTAATACTCATTAAAAGCACATGAATCATGCAACTATATGTATCTTTTGAATCAACTCAAACATCCCTTTCCCAATCTTTTTAATAGCATCCAACTTAATTCAACCCAAATTTCCAGTAGCTCTCTCATATATAAATGATAGTGGTGGTCTCAAGACAAACAAAAATCAAACCGAAATAACAAAAATAAAAGACGCTCCAAGTTTATGCGATAAAGTGCATTGATCGAAAAACAGAAGTTAGACGTGTGCAAACCGAGAGTGTGTTGGTCCAGTGGGGTTGTCTTCACATCCCCAAGCTTATGGTCTTCACCATCCTTGGATAGCTCTTGGTGCATCTCCTCTAATCCCTGTGAAAAAACTTCAAAACACCGTTTCTCCCATTTCTTTTCTGTGGGGTGACATTAGTAGTGATAGACAAATGAATTGCTTGCTGCATAAAATCCTTAAACAAAAATTCATATGAATGTCCAGAAAGTGTATAATGTTGTATGCCTACTTATAAACTCAATTGGATAAAAAATTCAAGTTAAAAGTTCAAAGAATGCATCAAACAAAATGGGACAGAATCTGTCCAGAAAAACAGCAGCAGCAAAACGTATTTTTCTACCCTACTTAAATATGTCGAAAAATCTGAAAAAATTCACGCTTACAGAGGATGAAAAGTTGCAACTACAGTTCAAATTCAGCTCATTCGGAGTTACAGAATAGGAATAAAAATCATACCGTGCACAGATTCGTGCTGGAATAAAATCTCCGAATGCAAAAGCAACTTTTTCAAACCAAAATAGGTAAAACTTGGCACTTTATTAAAAATTCCAGAAACAAAACTAAAAACTAAGTCTCTTGTTACAGCAAGAGGACACAAAGAAAATCAAAAATAAAAACAACCGGGTTGCCTCCCGTAAAGCGCTTTCTTTATAGCCATGTAGCTAGGCTTCTTACTTGATATTTATTGTGGACGAAGCTCATGAGGGAGCTTGAACTTTGATGTGTCCCTCTTCCTTGGGAAGTGTTCCATGCACTTCTTGTGTGGAAACTGAAACTTCACATTCCCTTCTTTTGAATCAATGATAGCACCTGTGGTACGAAGAAAAGGTCTTCCAAGAATAATTGGACTAGAGGTTTTATTCCCCATATCCATGATTAGAAAATCAACAGGTACAAATGTCATATGCAACTCTACCATAACATCACTTACTTTTCCTAAAGCATGTTTAATGGAATCATCAGCAAGTGCAAGTTCAATAGAGCATTTTTCAAGATTCTTTAATTCAAGAACTTCATATAATTCTTTAGATAAAACAGAGACACTAGATCCTAGATCTAATATAGCATGGTGTGTCTCTTTTCCAATGGTTACTAGTACTTTGGGAATCCATATATCCCCAAGCTTAGGTGGTATCATAGCTTCTTGGTTGTACCTAGCAATCTTTTCTTTTAAAACATGATTAGCAATATAAGAACCAAAACCTGCTTGGTTAACATTAATGGAAGGATCACTTGCAAATTTTTGTAAGATAGATATTAATTCATGCAAGCTACAATTCTCTAAGTCAAGTAATGGTTCCTTGACTTCACTAAGCATTTTAACTTCCTCAACTTTTCTTTCTAACTCAATTAACAGAAGAGATTCATCATATTCAGTTTCGTTAACTTCTTCTTTTAAACCAACAAGTTGAGACATAAATGGCAACAAATATTCAGGATAGTTCAATAATTCATTAAGAGTTTCCTCCAAAGTAAGAGGAACATTTTCAGCAATATTAATAGAATTCATTCCAACCACAGGTGGTGCTTGTGGTTTCCCTGCAGACATACTCAATAAAGTGGCTTGGTTATCAGCTAGTTTTGACAAGGCTTTGTCTAGTCCTGCAGCTTGGAGTTGTAAGCCTTTAATATCAGAACTAATAGAAGCAACAGACTTATTCAACTCTTGTATCATGGTATTATGACTAGCAACTTGTTCCATAAGAATTTTATTAGCCTCAAAATTATCATTACGTGGTGGCATAGGCTTCCAATTATTATCACTAGCATTAGGATATGGAATAAAGGACGGTTGTTGGGAACATATGGGGTTTATTATAGGAATTATAATTGTTGTTACCATACCCATTATTACCATAGTTCCTAATGAAGTTAACATCAACATTTTCAGGATTATTACCAACTAGTTCTTGCAAAGGACATTTTCAATATTTTGTTTATTAATGAAAGCAAGAATAGTGTCCATTTTAGATGACAAATCATTTGTTTCTTCTATGGAGTTTACTTTCTTAGATGGATTAGGTGCTCTATCAGTATGCCATTGACTATAGTTTTGCAAAATACTTTCCAATATGTTCTTAGCTTCTACTATAGTTTTTCCCATAAAAGCCCCTCCAGCAGCAATCAAGAATATTTCTAGACATGTAATTTAGACCATTGTAAAAAGAGTGTAATATGGTCCATTCGTTAACCCCATGTGATGGACAAGTTCTAAGCATAAGTTTTATCCTATCCCAAGCCATGGCAACATGTTCATTTTCATTTTGCCTAAAAGAAAGAATATTGTTTCTATTTTGCAAAATTTTAACAGGAGGATAATATTTCTTAATGAAAGCTTCTTTTAGATCATCCCAAGAATTAATGCTACCAGTAGGTAATGAATGCAACCACTCTTTAGCTTTTCCTCTAAGTGAGAAAGGAAATAACTTCAGTTTTAGAATATCACTTTCCACATTTTTAAATTTTGCATGTCACATATTTCAACAAAATCATGAAGATGCATAGAGGCATCCTCCATAGCACTACCGCCAAATTGTTCCCTAGTTATCAAGTTCAACAAACTAGGACTTACTTCATAACTATCAGCTTTTATCTCAGGTGTGGCAATGGGCCTAGCAATAAATTGATCATTTGGAGTGTTTGTGTAATCACACAACTTAGTTCTTTCTCCCATTTTGCAAGTTTTTATGTGTTTTTAATTTTTTATGCAAAACTGAAAATAAAATGATACTAAACAATGCAAACCGAAATAACAAATGCAACACAAAATGCAAAACTGAAAATAAAATATGCAAACCGAATATGCAAGACAATAACAAAACAAATAAAATGATTTGAAGGTAAAGATGGATAAGATGATGCTCACGTAGGTGCAACCTCCCCAAGCTTAGGTGTTTACACAAGTTGGTGATGAAGTTGACTTTGTTGTGAGATACTCTTCTACTAGTCCTTAGGCAACGGAACCAGAAAGTGTGGTGCGTGGCTTGAAACTAGTTGGATAAATCTTTACAGCAATGATTCCCGGCAACGGCGCCAGAAAACGTCTTGATACCCTATGACGTAGTTACCTGCGTCAAAAGAATATGGGTTAGGTTGAGACTCCAAGTGCAGAGTGTATAGTATAGGAAAGACTGTTTTCCCCACGAGGGATGACTCGAGGGTTTAATATCGAACTCTCGGGGAACCAGTAGTGAAAGATTTATCTTCTTATCCTTCTCTTGAAAACCTACAAAACAAAGTAAATTGTTTTGTGCCCTCAACCTCACCAAGTGGTTGTCAAGCACAAGGTGTGAGTATGATATGAAAAGATAATGCATGCAAAACAATAAATAAATATGCAATGATGATAAATAAATATGCAAGGATGGTGGAAACAATGATGGATGATATTTTTGGGTTTTGTATTGTGAATGCAAGATGTAAAAGTGTTTTTGTATTTTCGGATTTTAAATGGCAGAAAATGGAAAATGCTTAAAAGTTGTTGGAAAGGTGTTTCTTATGATTAAAAATGGACCGGGGTTCATGGTTTCACAAATGCACTCTCTCTTTAATAAAGTGGTAGATAATGGAACACTAGAATTGACATATTAGATTGCAACAAAAAGGTTTCATGACAAGTTACTAATTATATGGGCATCACGTCCTAACATAGAGATCTTTTGTTTATTAATCTCTCTTATACTCCACTAAGATGGGAATTAAATCGAGCCATCCTAGTATTAAGATAAATCAGAGTATAGCATTAAGTTCTATGACATGAAGTTAAAATAAGAACTTGCTAGATCTAGTCATGGAGTAGTGGCAAGGTCACACCCACATCTCCGGTAGCAAGGTATTTTTCTTTATCCCTAGTGAGGCAACAAAGTAAGGTAAAGTACCCAAGTGGATCGCGGAACTTCTGTCACTTTCACCGCACTAGCCACCCCCGTTACTCCATCTAATGCACACGTTCCCCCTCACACGCTCTCATACACAAGTTTGATCAGAACAAGTAAACAAGAACGGGGTACATAATATGCATCTACTTTCATAACTGAAACAAAACTATTGCAATCTCAAACATATATTAACTCATAAAAAGATCACCACAAAGGTATTACATAGATGACCGTAATCATGTTCAACAGCTCATACGGTGCTAATTAGTGAAGCTCAAAGAGAGGAGAGATACATAAGTTACTTCCACAAACCCATAGTCCAGGGTGGACTACTCCCTCTTCATCATGGAGACGGTGGAGAAGTCGTTGGAGAAGAAGGAGACCACGCCGGCAGCGCCCCGCCGGAGTTTTCCCCCTCCAATCTGCAACTCCAGGTCTCTGTTTCGTGGTTTCTGTGTTTCGGCGGCGCTCCCTTCTGAAAGCCGTCGGGGGACTATTTTTATAGTCGTTTTTAGGTCAAGACGGAGGCTCGTGGAAGAAGATCGACGACATCGGAGGCTCGAGGCCCAAGTTAGGGGGCCCCACGCGGCCAAGGAATCTGGCCGCGTGGGCCCACCTCTTTCGGCCCTCGGGTCTCCGTTTGTTCGCTTCCTTCGCTCCTACTCTTCGTTCCTTCCAAAAACTGATGCCCGTGAAATATTAGGTCATTTGGACGTCGTTTGGGTCCCTGAAACATAAAAATATAAGAAATAGGGTTTTCTGCCAGTGCAGGGTTAATTTCAGAAAAATAGGGAAACTGTGAAATATTCCCAAAATCAATATAAAACAATGATATAACCCTTATATGATGCAAATATGATTGAAATATAAGTAATATAATGCAAAGTTCATGTATGCATTTTACATGCATCAGTGACCACATTTCGAGAAAGCTTTTGCATCTGCGTCTCAATTACAGATATTTAAGGACAGAAATCATGCTAAGCAATGAAAAAAACTACTAAACCAAAATAGCAACGAAAAAACCAAAAAATAGTGAACCAACCCACGGTCTAGACGAAAAATCTGCATCACGGGCGTCGCCTGGAGTAAATAGCTGCTAGGCCAAGCTCATTCTGCCCGGGTTTCTTTTTTCTATCCCCCATCCTCCCACTTGTTAATATGTCTAAAAGATATATGTTCACGGATTCAAAAAATGTTCGCAGGGTTTTGAAAATGTTAAAGGGTATAAAAAAGGGCCATGTGGTTCGAAAAACATTTCATGGTGGTTCACGAAAATGTGCATGAGGTTGAAAAGAAGAAGTGTACAACACTTCGACATAATGTTCTCAAAAAATGTGTATGGGTTCAAAAAATGTGTTCACAAATTCGAACAAAACTCCACAAAAATCGTCACAATGATTCAAAAAATTGTTCATGATGGTTAAAAAATATATGTGTTTTCAAAAATATATTCATGTGGTTCAAACATTTGTATACATTTCAAAAAAAGTTAAAGGGATTTAAAATTATGTCTCAATGGTTTGAAATTTTATTCACGCTGGTTCGGCCAAATTTTCATGAGGTTCAATAAAAAATATATGGATAGATTCAAAAGTTCACTGGTGTCAAAACAAAGTTCACTGGAGTCAAAACAATGCTTAGGGGATTCTAAATGTTCACAAGTTCAAAATATATTTCTTAAATAGACTGAGTTTATACAATTAAAAGAACCTTGATACAAATTATCATTTATTAGAAAATCTAGAAACCAGCTTCGACTTAGTTTGAGTGTAGAATTTTCTTATCTTGTTCATTCATTCTTTATGAATTATGGCATTTTTCTACGTTAAATAAAGAGGCTTTGGAAAAATCTGAGTGACATAATCAAAGAAAGCGAAAATCTCGCTTTCCCAAAAAATAAATAATGAAACGGTCGAAGGGAAGAAGCACGCTTCCTAGTCGTGAAATGGGCCAAGCCCATCACCGGAGTGGGTACGCGGAGACTACTTATTTTTCTGCTAGAGGCGGGAAATAGGAGCACCCTGTCTAATCACGATGGGGTGCTGCAAAACAGCCCAATAAAAAGATATAGTTTTTTAAATCTTACTTTTATCAAGTTTGTATTTATCTATATAATTCAGTTCAAACAGTGTTACTAAAGTACAACATGTGAACATTTTTTTGAATCTTGTGAACGTATTTTCTGAACCATGTAACCATTTTTTTCAAACCTAATGAAATTTGTTTATGAAAGCCAGTGCAAACGATGCTAAAAAATTGAACCCTTGGACAATTTTTAAAATCCTTATGAATATTGTTTTGAATCGGTGAACTATTTTTGAATCTTGTGGAAGTATTTTTTTAACCAAATGAACATTTATCAAGCCCGATGAAAAATACAAATGACATCGTGAACCATGTATAATTTTCCATAGACCGTGAATATTTTGAAAAATATACAAATGAAAAAGGAAAAACAAACAGAAAAGAAAAAGAATAAAGAATAATAGCAGAAATAAAAGATGGCCCGAGCCCATTACTTGATCGCTTCAGGCGGTGAGTGACGGTAGTGCCGCTTTGAGCGGCATATAGGATTTGGCAGTCTAGGCTGTGAGAGAGCTCGCGCGACAGTTATTTCAGTGGGTTAGCCCAGCTTGTGTCAAGCACGAGCGTGGTTTGGTCCGGCCAGGTTGTGCTCTAGCCCAGCAGTTTTCTGATAAAAAAGCCCAGAATTTCGAGTAGCACCAATGCGGTCGGCGGCTGACCAGAGCGGACGGTAACCCGCTCTCACAGTCACACTCGTGTTCGCCTACCCCAGGCCCTCCTTCGTTAACAGCGAGGCGGATATCTCCTTTCCCACCATAGCTGGAGCCTGGAGGGCCTCACCGCTCACCTGGGACTGGGAGTACGCTCCCTTGAGTTCAGCAAAGAATGTATTGGAAGTTGTATCTCTTCCGTTACCTCTTTGCTCTCCAACGGTTTGCAGGCTGAACGCATGGATGTATGTGTTTTTTCTCTAGTCAGAATCTGCAAGTGTGTTGTATACCCCTATATCTCAAACTGATTCGGATTCCATGCTCAGCTCGACGTCCTTTGCCATCCTCGCCCTTCTCTTTTAGGACTTGACCTGTTGACCAGCTGAGCAATAGTGAATTTTCAAAAGCAAAACCTACATGTGGGTCCTAATTGAGAATCCTGTCTTCTGCTAAACGATGCTTAGTTTTGTTAAATGCATCATCAGTACATAGCTGAGCTCCCACTAGTAGAGAACAGTAGTGCAGTTCCCACCGGTAGATTAGGCTATGTGGAAGATAAACTTTCTGTCTAGCTACCTAGGGCTGCTGAGTAGGGACACAAAGTGGATCTCACTTGTATCCCACTTCTAAATCATTTAGTTCATTTTTTTGGTTAAAAATATAACTTATAAATCATTTAGCCCATTCCCACAAAAACAAATTCCGCTATAAATTTTAGCATCGTTCCGCCCGCTCGCCACGATGCACGCACCATTCAATAACTTCTGGCGTGGTCACCTCACACCTTAGTTTCCACCCTCTCTTCCTTGGCCACCGCCTCCCCTCCCCGAAACCTCCGTCGTTGTTCCATACTAGCCGATGGCTCCGTTCATGGTCGCCAGGTGCCTTTGTGCCGCCTCCAATGTTCCTCCGCCATGTCGACGCTCCTCCTTCGTGCCACCACACCTCCTCGAGCGCCCGACCTCCTAGGTGCTCCCTCAGCACGATGCCCATCCACCGCGATTCTTTGAAGGGCATTGGCTCCCTCGAGCAATGCCTCCCAAATTTTAGCATTGTGAATACATGCCCGATGTTTAACGAAACAAACATATATCATATTAGTTTAGAGCAGGGATTTTCTTAGATTTCCTTCGAAACAAGCTCTATTTCATATGTTCTAAATGGCCCAACAAATCGCATGCACTAGTAGAAAATAGGCCTTCCGTTCGGACCTTTAGTCCCGGCCATGTTTGGAACCGGGACTAATGCTCATTAGTCCCAGTTCCAACGGATAGGACGCCGCACGGCTTTAGTCCCGGGTCAAACGGGACCTTTAGTCCCGGTTGGTGATACCAACCGGGACTAAAGGGGCTGTGACAGGGTGGGACCAGTGCGAGCCCCTTTAGTCACGGATAGGACGCCGCACGGTTTTAGTCCCGGGTCAAACGGGACCTTTAGTCTCGGTCGGTGATACCAACCGGGACTAAAAGGGTTGTGACAGGGTGGGACCAGTGCGAGCCCCTTTAGTCCCGGTTGGTATCTCCAACCGGGACTAAAGATAGACCTTTAGTCCCGGTTGGAGACCAACCCGGACTAAAGCCAACGTGTTTTTTTTATCTATTTTTCATTTAGTATGGAATAATTCATTTCTTTAAATCCGTAAATCAAAATTTAACAAATAAAATGTCTAAATCGATTAGAAAAAGAGAGGAATACAAATATGACAACTATATCATCTTTTGCATCACAAAAACTCATTTATCTAGGCGAAATTACTTTCGAAAAATCGGCATAAACACATTTAACTAGGCGAAATTAGGTAGAAATCAAGAAAATTTCTAATATTTGGGGATTATTCATAAAATGTGGATTACTCTTTGGGTTTCGAGATCTTATGGGTTTCAACTCTAGCCTACCCCAACTTGTTTGGGAAAAAAGGCTTTGTTGTTGTTGTTGTTGTTGTTGTTGTTGTTGTTGTGGATTACTCTTTGTGAAATTAGATGGGTGCCATTTTGCACCATATCTTTTTGGGAGGTTTTTTTTTTACTTTATTTGATTTTTTTTCAAAAAACGGTCAAAATGGTCACCATGACTCTCATCGAAAGAGGTCAATTTTTTTAAAACTATCGATATTTCTGTGATATAACCACTAGTTCTGTATCTTAAAATGATTTAACAAAAATCCAGACCAAACTATCAAACACTTCTAGTTCAAATTTTGATTACTTTCAAAAAATCAGCATAAACTCATTTAACTAGGCGAAATTAGATAGAAATCAAGAAAATTCTTAATACTTGGGGATTATCCATCAAATGTGGACTACTCTTTGTGAGAATTAGATGGGTGCCATTTTGCACCATATTTTTTGTAGTTGGTTCACAAAAAAAGTTATTTTTGCCACTTAGAAAAAGGAAAATGATATTTATAAAAATAATTTGAAAAATCCCTTCAGAACCAGTGTTTCCTATACCAAGATACACCTATTTATCGAATATGAAAACTTTATCACAAACTATGCCGTGGGAATGGTTATAACTTGTTCATTTGGCTTGAAACTTATACATGATAGAGCTTTTTGTGAAGATTGTTTTTGAGCAATTTGTAAAAAATCAAGTTTACCCTTTTTCATAGCAACTAGTACACATAAAAGGACTCCATGCCAGAGGATGTCTTTTTTTGAGCTTTCTTTCAGTTTATTTGATTTTATTCGAAAAACGGCCAAAATAGCCACCATGACTATTCATCGAAAGAGGTTAAATTCTCTAAAACTATCGATGTTTCTATGATATAACTACTAGTTGTGTATCTTAAAATGATTTTTTTAAAAAAATCTGACCAAACTATCAAACACTTGTAGTTCAAATTTGGATTACTTTCAGAAAATCAGAATAAACTCATACTAGGCGAAATTAGATAGAAATCAAGAAAATTCCTAATACTTGGGGATTATCCATCAAATGTGGACTACTCTTTGTGAGAATTAGATGAGTGCCATTTTGTACCATATTTTTTGTACTTGGTTCACAAAAAGTCATTTTTGCCACTTAGAAAAAGGAAAATGATATTTATAAAAATAATTTGAAAAATCCCTTCGGAATCATTGTTTCCTATACCAAGATACACCTATTTGTCGAATATGAAAACTTTATCACAAACTATGCCGTGAGAATTGCCATAACTTGATCATTTGGCTCCATGCTAGAGGTTTTTTTATAGCAAGTTTATCATGTTTCTGTGATGCAAAACATGATATGGATGGCATATTTGAATTCCTCTAATTGATTTAGATATTTTATTTGTCAAATTTCGATTTATGTATTTAAAGATATGAATTATTCCATATTAAATATTATTACATAATCATTGTTATTTATTAAAAAATATTAGTACATAATCATTGTTATTTATTCAAAAAATATTATTACATAATCATTATTATTTATCCAAATAAAGTTTGAAATTTTAAACAATAAAAAAATATAATATCATGACTCAGGGGTTAATATGATTGATATGATACTAATATCAGTAAGTTCTAACTTCTCATTTGAAACCTCATTTGGAAGGAATGACCTGACATTAAGTGTATAATTAGAGATTAAGTTTGTGGCTAAGTGGGAAATTTCGGAATAGAGATTAAGTGTGTGGCTAAGTGTATAATTAGAGATTAAGTGTGTGCCTAAGTGTATAATTAGTGGGAAATTAGGATGTGTGACCGAATGAGCCACGTGAAGTCCTGAGTTTAGACAAAAAAAAATCCTCTAGATACTTTTAGTCCGGTCCTTTAGTCCGGGTTGGTAGCCCCAGCGCACTGCTTCGTCCACGTGGAGAGCTTTTAGTCCCGGTTCACCTTTAGTCCCGATTTGGTAGTCCCTTCCCAACTGGGACCGTAGGCCCTTTTTCTACTAGTGATGTATGACTATGATTTGGACCTCTTCGCTCAATCAAATTAATAAGGAAAACCGCCATGGGTTTCAGTGAACGATCCCAGCCTAAGCCCTTCCAATAGCTCTACTTGTCAACCACAAACACATTTGACATCAACACATTCAAGGAGAGTATGCTGAATTGACTCTTCTTCATAGGAGAATTGACAAATTATTTTTTTACTCGTTATTTTTTTTACCATGTTATCCTTTCTAGCAGTGGCATTGTGCCAGATCAGGCAAAGCCAAATCTTGATCTTGAAAGGAATCTCAGCTTTCCACAAACACAAATGTTTGAAAGATCTATATATGCAATTGCTTGAAATACGAGCATACATTGATTTGAGAGTAAAACTCTCGGACTTACTCCATTTCTAGATTGGTTGATTCCGTTCGCATTTAAGAGCCACTCTCACCGGTAAGTTCAGACTAGTCACAATGGGGAGTAACTTAGACTAGTAACATGCATATGTTACTACTCTAAGTTACTACCTCCATAGTGAGGAGTAACATGTGTGTATTGTCATATTTAATAGGTTATACACTCATCTTGCCTTGAAATGTGTGATGTTATGGTAACATAGCTAGTTACCACAACCATCTCTCTCCTCATTAATTATCCGCCACATCAGATTTTTTGCCTATGTGGCACTGATGTTACTCCTATGTTACTCCCCATTGTGACTAGTCTCAACAGTTATCTCGTTTGTCCTACACCTCCACATTCAACCATTTCTTAAAGCTCAAATTCCATCTTTTGTTTGCTAGCGTAGCTACTGGAGCCTCTTGGTCATAAATAACACAAGATTGTTTGTGATAATCACGAAACACTCAAATTATAATTATGCTTTTATTTATAGGACATAGTAAAACAGATAACATAAATATACATCCTACACGTTGAAGACTTGAAGTGGATGTTGAAATAAGTAAGTAAACAAGCTTTTGTGACGGTAGAAAAACTACCTATAGGACCAAATCCTAAAGAGTTTGGTTTGTGGAGAAAAAAATGGTTTGGATATCTGGACGAAAAATGATGTGAATTTTCTGCGGTCCAAACTGGCCCTAGGCGAAAGACAACGTAATTAACTAGGTGCAATTAGCAGCCTGGTGTGAAACATCCTTTAACTGGATTTATCTAAGAGCATCTCCAGTCAGGGCGACCAAACGGCCGCCCAAAGGCCTTTGGGGGCGTGCCGGACAGAAATCGTGTCCCACTCGCGGCGTCCAAACGCGAAAATGGTCCAGCACGGCTCAGTTTTTGGTCCGTGTCCACCCCAAGCCCTCATCTTGGAGAGTCCTCGGGCGGCCCCGGACGGAACGAAGCGCGACGCCATGTCTGCCTCTGACGCCTGGGTCACGCCTGTCATTGAGACACGAGGCTGAGTTAATGCCGGGCGGCGTCTCGGTTTCCTAGCCGGGCGCAGCGACGCATCGCTTCACCTCTCTGCGTCTCTGTGGCGAGGAAGCGTCTACGCCACGACGGCGTCAATGCAGGTGAGCGCGCCTTTTGAAGCGTCGTCGTTAATGGTGTGGCAGGCGAGCCGTTGGCCGGCCGGAGTTAAGGCGATCTCATCCGTTCGCCTCCCCGACCGCTATATAGAGCGGGTTCCTCGCCGTCTCCACCACAAACATCTCCACTCCACCACCTAGCCATGGCCCCTCCCCAGCGCGCCACCCGTGCTCTCTTGACGGAGGAAGAGCTTGAGCGTCTCCGGGCGGAGTCGGCGACCCGCAGGGTCCGCCGGGACAATCAAGCTATCTAGAACGCGCTGCGTGACGCTCGCCTCCGCGCAACCCGGCCCTTGCGGAACGACCACGAGGCGGGCTCGTCTGTCAGCGTTCCGCCACCTCCTCCGCCACCGGCGGACCTGCTCACGGAAGCTGAGGCGCGGGAGCTCATCCGCACCAACACGCCGGTGTCGGCGAACTGCCGTCTCCCCGAGGGATGGGAGATGAATCCAGTGCACGTCCCGGTTGCACCAAGGTTGACCGGCCAGGCGCGTCTCGACTACATCACCATGTGCCAACAGACCATGCCGCCGGAGCTGTACGACGACGTGAGGTATCAGCCGAACTCGGCGTACTGGGACGAGCAGATCGAGGTAGAGCACGCCTACTGCAGCAACTCCTTCATCGCCCGTGAGCCGCCTGCGAGCTAGTTCGACTCTGACGATGACGTCCTCACCAACACCTCTGACGAGGACTTCGCGACCAGCATGGAAAGGGAGAGGGTTCGCTACGAGGCGGCGGAGCAGGCTCGTCGTGCAAGATCAGAACAAGGCCGCGTGCAACCTCCTCCGCCGCAACCTCAACAAGAGGCGGAGAAGGTTGATGGTGATGATGACGGCTTCGAGGAGTGGCCGCCGACGCCGGAGTGGGATCCCGGCCACATGCAGCTCGCCATTGAGGCAGACATAGCCTCCGCCACCACCGCCGCCACCGCCGCCGTCCGTGACCACCGGCTACCTCTACTGCCTCTGCTCCGGTTGCCGCCGGGGTCCTATGCTCGCCGCCGCAAGGGCCGGCTCCTGCCCCAACTGCCGGTGCCCGGCGTGCCACCCTACGTACTAGATCTAGGTCTAAATTTTAATTTGAATGAATTATGTTAGTTTTCAGCGAAATTTCAATGAAATATATGCACTTTCGTATCAAAATTTCGTATTTGATTAATATTTGGGCGCCGAGTGGGGAGCGACGGCACCCAAAGCCAGCGACTAATCCGGACGGCGCCCAAACGGCCTGTCCGGAAGGCTTTTGGGCGCCGCGAGTGGAGATGCTCTAAGACGAGCTTGGATTAGATGTTTTTTTTTTGCGAGGGAAATTACAGTTACATCCAGCCAAGTTTCTTACAGAAAAGCCCAGAAAACATAAGAAAATACAACGAGGTCCTTCCGAGCTCTGGCTTCTTCTTCGTCGAGCACGACGCTGCACCGGCGAATCTCACCGCACGACCTCCGATGGCTTGGACTGGGAGGCTCCCCATGGCGGAGAAGAAGTCGACGCTCCTCGGTGCAAGCACCTCCACCCTGCACAACGCACGAAGAAACCACCTTGGCCGCCCGCAACTGCAACTCCAGGTCGTCAGACGCTGGATCCGCCATCCCGCGGCCTCCGGCGAAGGGGATACCCTGTCGAGCGCTCCGGAGAGCCGCGAACCAGGGCGCGACGGCAGATCCGCGGCGGAGCTCCTCGGAGCCGCACCATCGGAGGGGAAGTCCACCGCCAGCAAAAGCTTCTCCAGCACCGCCTCTTCCACCACGCCGGCGCCGGCAAGCACACACCCACGCACACCTAATCTACAGCCATACCTGGATCCGGGGATCCCCCGCCCTCCCGCCGCCGAAGCGGCCGCCGGAGGGCGAGGAATCCGACGAGCCGCCGATGGAGAGCTGATGCGCACGGGTCGGGGGAAAATCGCCCCTCTCGTTACTGTAGATGGGGAGAGGGAGACGGTCCAACTCGTCTGTCTATTTATGTCTGAAACAAAGAAACAAACAAATAAATAATCTTCTAAGATTGTAGCAAAGTTGTTTACATGATCAATTTTTATGGAATATTGCTTCCGTAGAAAAAAAAAACATGTGAGATTTTCGGTCAATCCAAAGAGGCCATAGGCGAGAGATAGCCTCCGCTGACTAGTAGCAACGCAATAGCAGCCTGGTGCCTGCTGACAGTGGCTAATCAAGTAGATCGATCAAAAGCATCTCCATCGATCTTATTTAAACCGAGCGTATAAATCCGGTTTCCTTTTCATACCGTTATTGACCACCGATTGAAGAAGTCGCGTAAGCTTGTAATTTTCCTCGGAAAATCGCTCGGAAATTTCATCCGAAACAGCAATTTCCCGTACTATAATGTCGTGGAGAAATGTAAACATTCGAACTATTTGTGTAGGGGTCTCATTCTTCGCCCACCTCCCCGTACTATATATACACTCCTTCGATGGCTGCGTTCCCTTTTCTGCTGACGAAAGCGAGGAGGTGGAGACAGAGCAGGCGGCGGAGGAGGAGGCAGGCATGGAGGGAGGGAGCAGCAGCTGGAGCATGGATGGCTATCTGAACGAGCACTTCCACATCCCCTCCAAGAACCCGCCGAGCGAGGCCCGGCTCCGGTGGCGCCGCGCCGTAGGCCGCATCGTCCTCAACCACCGCCGCCGCTTCCGCGAGTTCTCCGCCCTCCGCACCCTCGACGACGCCCAGCGCCGCAAGATCCTGGTACGCTAGCTCCTTCACACTGCATGTCCCCACGATGCCATCCACGGCGTTAGATCGAGCCCGTAGAACAAACAGTTCGCGCCGGCCGTCGCCCTCGCTGAAGCTTACCTAGTTTAGCCTCTTCCGATTTTCGAACAGGGTTTTTTCGAAGTTTTTCGTGGTTTCTGAAAGCGCCAGGAAACTTCATACTACGGATTGAGTAGCCTGGTGATGTGAACGGATGTGCGCGTTGGTGGACGTGCGGGCACGACAGCGATATGTGTCTCGGTCTCACGGTGGAAATATTCCCCAACCATGATCATGTCAATTCTTCTCGGTTCTTGCATTGCACGTCTCGCCTTCCTTCCTCGCATTCTTCTGGTCCAAGGCGTGTGTTCCCACACCGTCCGGCTTAACTTGCAAGACCAGTTCCAGAAGAAAAACATGGTTGATCGCTAAGAGTAGTTGGAGTATATTGCTTCCTCCGTTCCAGTTTAATTGACTCACATATATCTAGATATAGATATATGTGAGTCAATTAATTAAAATGGAACGGAGGGAGTAGAATTGTAGTTGAAATCGTACAACCATATGGTAGTATACTAGTATAACAGTAGGTAACCGTAGGGTTGTACACACCTACTGTTTGTATTAGACAACGTGCAAGTTGTCAAACTGTATGATAAAACTGAAGTTCAAGTAACAACCCCCCTCGGCCCTCGCCCTTTGAGCCCTTAATCCCTTGCTAACTATATGCTCTTTATCAAGCAGAGTTGCAGACCGTGGGGCCTACCTTGAGGAAAGCATCATAGGTGATGTTTGGCGATTTTATCTTAATTAGGAAAGTGCCAAGAAGAACAATGAAAACCATCATCTCATAGGGATATTTCGTGGCGTGTTTCAGGTGCTTCGGCTCCGCTAGTTGCACTTGCGTGTTGCAAGCTCATATGTCTAGTGAGCAGGAAAAACTCGATGGTTGGTTACACTAATTACTAAGAAATGCTCTTCTCGGATGTGCACCTCCATGCCCTCCCCACCTTGTGCTACGTTACTCATCTCTTCTACTTCGGGGGCATCATATGAATACTAGTCCTTTAACTTTGATTAAATCTAGAGCATTGGGGCAGGTAACTAACCCCACAACTAGAGCGTGCAAGAAATGGCACCTAGGAGAGTTTCTGGAAAATACACATGCATATTGCCATCATAAAGGAGGTAATATGGCGGGTTGATAAAATTGAGGAGAGTAGATAACTCTTGTGTGAGAAGAGGGCACTAAGGAAGACGCTTTAGCTTCTCCACCTCACCTAGCGCTCATAGTGGACTAGACGATCTAGATTCGCGAGCGATGCAGATTGACCTAGATAGAATTGGCGATGCAAACTCAAAGACTTTCCATCTAAGGGGGAACAAGAGCCACCCCAAGAACTTCGTGTAGACACTATAAACAGTTGTGTTTTTGCCCATTACCAGAGAAGAGAAATAGCACGAACTTCATAGACACTTGGAAGCCCACCTCAGATCTACAGCTACTAGGATCACTGACATCATGTGGGAAGATATTTGTTACCATCAGGATGACTAGTCGTCACTTGATGATGCCCCTTTGAGTGAGGAAAAGATCAAAGTGGTTGCTTTCTCCATTTCATTTGTTAAGGCCCTTGGCCTCGACAAATGCATTGGATCCTTTTTCAAGTCTTGCTAGGAGATCATAAGGGATGACGTAGTGGTTGCAATTAACCGAGTAACTTACCTGTGTGCTGATTGTTTTATCCTATCAACTCGACAAATATTATTCTTTTGTCGAAGAAGGTGGATGTGACAGAATTGTGTGATTATAGACCGATTGGCCTTATCCCTGGAATGTCTAAGATCTTCTCGAAGTCAATGGCAAACAGGCTAGGGCCCTTCCCCCTACCTTGATACCCAATATCCAAAGTGCATATGTGAAGAAACAATGCATCCACGATGATTTTTGATAGGCTCTAGACATCGTAAAAGTGATTCAACCAATACTGGATACCATCCCAAATTCAAGGCTAACAATATTTGGTGTGTCTGGGTGAAGCTAGGTGCAAGATCTTTTCCTAGCTCGTCCATCACAACAAAATTCTCATTACAAAGCTCCAACCGTTGCATGGATGACTTTGTCATGTTTGATGCACTAGTCAGTGCAACCCTGAACTGATGAAAAGGGTTAGTGTAATCCACATATACTGTAAGACCCCTCTCACGTGTGTGACTCGGAGAGGCCAACACATGCAAACAAATATCAAGACCTATACGTGAACTCATAGGTATGACTCACGAGGTATATACGTGGACTCAGAGGTATGGCTCAAGAGATTATACGTGGACGCAATGGGATACAAGCAATTTTTTTAATTAACCACGAAAGCCAAGACTCGAACTCGAGTCTTTAGACTATGATTACATGACTCGCTCTCTTCCGGTTGCAGCTTTGGTGCCCTAATTTGAGGGAGAGTCCAGCATCGAGGGCAGTAGTCCGCATGTGGACCTCTATGGTTTCTTGGCACATTCCACTTAAATCTCAGCATAGCTTGTACGTACGTCTTGGAAATGTTTTGTTCTCTTCTTAATGATTAGGTGGTGCTCTTACCAAGATTCCTGAAATGCTTCCTCCGTTCAGACCTCGTAGTCTCCTCCCAGTTTTCAAATAGTTCGGGAATCTAAGACTTCTCTCCTTAATTGTCTTTAATTTCCATGAGTATTTCATATTGTTTTCTCTCTTTTCTCACTCTCCCCAGTCGATGCGGTTTTTTTCTCCCAGTGTGCCCCTCTTTTCTCTCTTTTCTCCAATGCGTGTGGTTTTCTCTCCCAACTATTAATGCATGCAGGATAAATTTGGCTCTTTGGCGTCTTCCAATGCATGTGTTAGTACGTTATTATAGGAGTTACAAAAACTTAACAGACAACTAACTCAATGCATTGTATTTTAAGTGTTGTCTCTAATTAAGGGAGGTTGCATTGGGGTCATGCTTGCCCATGATTGGGTAGTAACTTTTTTTTACGATGTACACGTGCAAGAGTTGTATGTTAGCTAAGTTACAACCTTACCCTATTTATTTATTAGCTATTTATCTATGATACCGTGTTAAGAGACAAGCATTGAGAGATGCCTTAGGCCTTGGATACCGGAACAGAGCAACTACCTCTGATGCAATGCCCTGGTAATTTAGGGGTGGATATATTTGTTACTGAAATAAAATTCCACGAAAAGTACTCCATATTTGACCCAAGTCAACATGTTTTTGTGTCTTAATTAGTTATGCTCATTTTTATTTTCCAGGGAAAAGTTCAGGTTGTAATTAACGTGCACAGGGCGGCACTGCATTTTATAAATGGTGTGTCTCGTCTCGTCAACTGATGGTGGAGTAGATACATGGCTTTATGATCTTTTCATAACTATCCTGTCAAATCTCAGTTGTTATCATTCATCTATGCAGGGGTAAAGCAGTACCACTTAACAGATGAGCTTATCGAGGAAGGATTTGGCATCAGCCCAGATGAATTGGCAGAAATTACTGGAATGGAGGAAGATTCTACACTCTTGAAGATGCACGGTGGAGCCAATGGAATATCTAAGAAAATCAGAGCCTCTTTGGAAGATGGTGTCAAGGAAACCGAAATAACAACCAGGAAGAAGTTGTATGGTACTAACAAGCACGCCGAGAAGCCCCCTAGAAGCTTATGGATGTTTGTGTGGGACGCATTACATGACCTGACTCTGATTATTCTGGTGGTGTGTTCTCTGGTTTCTCTAGTGGTTGGCCTAGCAACCGAGGGGTGGCCAAAGGGTATGTATGATGGCCTTGGCATAACACTGAGCATTTTATTGGTGGTACTAGTTACTGCATCCAGTGATTACAAGCAGTCAAGGAAGTTCATGGAACTGACCACGAAAAGCAGAAGATATATATCCCTGTCACTAGAGAAAAGAAAACCAAGAAGGTTTTGATTCATGACTTGGTGGTCGGTGACATCTTGCATCTTTCGATAGGTGATGTGATTCCTGCAGATGGCTTGTTTATATCTGGTTATAGCCTACTGATAGATGAATCTAGCTTGTCAGGTGAGAGCGAGCCAATTCAGGTCTCTGAAGAAAAACCATTTCTCCATGCTGGGAGTAAAGTGGTAGATGGGACAACTAAGATGCTCGTCACTTCTGTTGGTTCGCGTACCGAATGGGGGAAAATCATGGCTACTGTTAACGAAGATGGAGTTCATGAAACTCCTTTGCAAGTTAAGCTCAATGGCGTGGCTACAATCATAGGGCAGATTGGACTTGTCTTTGCTATTCTGACATTTGTAGTTCTCCTAGCAAGGTTCTTGGTCGACAAGCAAATGCATGTTGGTTTGATGAATTGGTCGGCGGATGATGCATTGATAATAGTCAACTATTTTGCTATTGCAGTGACCATCGTTGTCGTTGCAGTCCCCGAAGGCCTCCCGTTGGCTGTGACTCTTAGTCTAGCATTTGCAATGAAGAAGTTGATGAATGACAAAGCACTAGTCAGGCATCTTGCAGCATGTGAAACCATGGGCTCAGCCAGTTGTATTTGCACCGATAAGACGGGAACTTTGACAACAAACCACATGATCGTCGATAAGGTTTGGATCAGTGATGTATCCAAGTCGGTCAATGGTGCTGCAAACATCACTGGGCTAAAATCTGTAATTTCTGAAAGAGTTATGGCAATACTTACACAAGGCATATTTGTGAACACTGGATCTGAGGTGGTTAAGGGAGATGATGGCAAAAGAACCATCATGGGCACACCAACTGAAGCAGCATTGTTGGAGTTTGGCTTGAGCTTGGAAGGCGACCGATATGTTGAACACGATAAGCTCAGGAGAGTAAGAGTAGAGCCTTTCAATTCAGTCAAGAAAAAGATGTCTGTGATGATACAGTTACCAGACGGAGGTATCCGATCCTACTGCAAAGGTGCATCAGAAATTATCCTAGGGCACTGTGATACTGTCCTCGACGGTGAAGGAAACATAATGCCACTATCAGAAAAGCAGAAGGAAAATGCCTTGGATATAATCAACTCGTTTGCTTCCGAGGCATTGAGAACACTTTGCATCGCGTTTAAGGATCTGAACGAAATTTCTGACGAGGAACCTATACCGGACGATGGTTACACACTAATAGCACTTTTTGGTATAAAGGACCCAGTTCGTCCCGGTGTCAGGGATGCGGTAATGACCTGCATGGCTGCTGGTATTACGGTAAGGATGGTCACGGGAGACAACATCAACACTGCTAAAGCTATTGCCAAGGAATGTGGAATATTAACCGAGGATGGGATAGCGATAGAAGGACGAGAGCTCCACGATAAGAGCGCAGATGAACTGAGGGAGCTCTTCCTAAAATTCAGGTTTACATTTACTTGTTTACTTTTTGATAATTGCGGTATGGATGCAAAGTTGAAATGTTAACTAAATCTACTGCCCAAGTTCAGGTAATGGCCCGTTCCTTGCCTATGGACAAATACAAATTGGTAACAGGCCTGAAAAGCATGTATCAAGAGGTTGTTGCAGTTACTGGTGATGGAACCAACGATGCCCCGGCATTGAGTGAGTCAGACATTGGACTGGCAATGGGTATTGCTGGAACTGAGGTACTTCTTGATGTTTCCGTCTAATGTATTTTGCTTTCTTTTTTAATGTCTCCTGCAGTTCTCTATGTCCTCCCATGTTGTATTAATATCTGATAATATGTGTTATTAATCTTTGATATGTATACATGAAATGGAGGGCATATTAGATAACCCTATATTTGACCAAGTAGTAAGGCAACCTTGCGATCATCATTCGGTACTACACAACTCTCTACTACCGTTCCTATTAGGAATGGTTTGCTATGATGTTGGACATCTATGCATTTTTTGGGTTCTTTTGGGATGTGCAAGCATGGAATTCATGTGCACTAACCCATAAGTGACAAAGATCCACTCTCATTTACTTCATTTTTATGCCTTTTAAATCATGTTCATGAGATGTTGTCATGATGCAAGTATTTGGTCTTTTCATTAATGCAGGTCGCAAAGGAGAGTGCTGATGTAATAATAATGGATGACAATTTTAAAACCATTGTAAATGTTGCTAGATGGGGTCGCGCTGTTTACTTGAACATTCAGAAGTTTGTGCAGTTCCAACTTACAGTTAATATAGTCGCTTGATAGTGAATTTTGTCTCAGCATGTGTCACAGGTATTTTACACAGTTGCTACCAATCTAATTATTTTGATCGAATACGACTTCTTTGAAGTCTTTATGCATATTTGCCGTAGAACAATTTAGTTGAGCATTAAAAAATGATTTATATCCTTTTTCTGTTTCTAATAAATATGAATATTTTCATATATATTATCCACTTTGAACTAACTTGTAGGGTCTGCACCACTCACTGCTGTCCAGTTGCTATGGGTTAACATGATTATGGATACACTGGGAGCCTTGGCCTTAGCCACGGAACCCCCAAATGACGAGATGATGAAGAGGCCGCCTGTAAGGCGGGGAGATAGTTTCATCACTAAGGTTATGTGGAGAAATATTCTTGGCCAGGCTTTATATCAGCTCCTAGTTTTGGGTACTCTCATGTTTACTGGAAAGAGAATACTTAATATTGAAGGTCCAGCTGCCGATAAAACCATCAATACTCTCATATTCAACTCTTTCGTCTTTTGCCAGGTATGTCCACTGCAAGTTACTTTTGCATGCAACGCTTCTGTTGCTTCTGCCTATTTATTTTGTTCAGTAAGTTTTCAAAGTCGGGCCACATCCTTGTGGGTGAGACTACATTAACAGTATTTTTTTAATGAAAAAATTGTAGCTAGTGTTCTCTTTTTTTTGACGAAAAACAGAAAACATGTTATATCTCTTTTCTATTCTATCCATGCATTTAGATCCTTGATAAAATTCTACTCCCTCCGATCCGGTATTATTGTCGCCGCCTCTTCACAAATTTCTACTAGCGTTGCTTTCTTTCCGCGACATTTAATTCGGATCAGAAGGAGTAACAGCCTTCGAAAAACATTACCAGATGTCGTAACATCAGTAGGTGCTCATAGTTCATATGGTTATATGGGCTCCTTTGATCGAACGTAGTATTGTTTTTTTTCTTCTATGGATCACTAAAGATGATCCGACAAACTTAAAAGGATTCACAACAGCCCAAAGCATTATTTTCAATCATAGTTGAGTGTACATTTTTGCATAATGATGTGATCCTATTACACGCTAAGACAAAGTCCAGATATAATCATTTAGTTCCTAGAAATGTTATCTGTAGTGTAACTATAGGAATCTACGCATCATTTTAATGAGTAATTTTCATTTAATATGCTGCCACGCTTCCAGGTTTTCAATGAAATAAATAGCAGGGAAATGGACAAGATAAATGTCTTCCGAGGAATTTTCAGAAATTGGATATTTGTCAGCATATTGACAGCTACAGTAATATTCCAAGTGATCATAGTAGAACTTCTATGCACATTTGCAAACACGGTGCCATTGAGTTGGGATCTATGGTTGCTCAGTGTCATTCTTGGCTCAGCTAGTATGATCATCTCTGTGATCCTCAAGTGCATTCCTGTTGAATCAGGGAAGGCAAATACCAAGCCCCATGGGTATGAGTTGATACCTGATGGCCCAGAAACTCTGTAACTTCACGCACAAATTCTGCTGTTTCCACGGTGCCACCCCAATCCATACAACTGAAAAGGAATTCTTGTCAGACTTAGTTCTCTGTGTAGTTCTGCTGAGCAATATAGTCCCAGCAATCAGCCTTGGAGTTGACACTGAAGACTGAAGTGTTAATTATACACCGAATGATTTGTTACCGGATTCTGGGTCGCCCGGGGAAATTTTCAGACAAGTTCAGAGGCTGAGGCCTCGGAATACTGGATATAGGAAACGAGGAAGCATTAGATTAGTTCAAGTATGTATTACGACTTACAAGTGTGCATATTATTGTTTCGGTGCATAGCTTCCGTTGGACACATGTATAGGTTTTCGCGGGTTTATGCTGACACGTAGTTTTGATTTTGATTGGAAATTTGGATGTACAGGTTCATGCAGGTTTTGGAACTGATGTTGCTATGTTGATAATCATCAGTAAAAATAGTTTAGGAACTCGTTGAAGCAACATTGGCATTCATGGTGATTTGCAGGTCCCCTGCATATTTTATTTATGTGTAAAAAACAAGCTTACCTATTTTGTATTTCTGTTTACTGTCGTCTGGAATAAATTTGAATGAGAGAGATTGTACTTGTACAAACGATTTGCTCCGTTGGATCCAGTTTTTCTGGTTCTTTTACACATGGTTTGTGTTCTTGGCAGCTCCCAACCCCCGCGCAACTTGTCATACGACAATGATGGGCCAGCCTATGGAGAGAGGTAAATCGTCTGCCCAGATTAAATGCACACCCGGCCCGTTGAGCGATGGCATAGGCAGACACGCTGAGGGATCCCTGACAATTCCTATATCATGCGTACCACACGGGTGTGATTCGCTCCCGCCTACCCCCCCGTCGTGCTTGGTCCCGGCCCATTGCAAGGATGCACCGGAGGTGAGGAAGACGATGTGAGGCGGCGAGGGAGGCAGAGAGGCCGGAGAAGGAGAAGACGGAGATGAGCGCCTGAGACGTAGCCGACCTGGCCGTCGACGGGGACGGCGCGGCTAGTCGCGACATCGCCGGCCAGGCGAGGAACGGACCTCACTGTAGCCGGCGACGACGCGGGGGGTGGGGTGCGGGTGATTGGCGCCAGGGAAGATGGTGGGTTAGGGGCGGGTTCAGAGGGAAGCCGGGGGCAGCGGTGGACCGGCGGAGGCCACAGAGCGTCGCGGTAGCCGCGCCGAGCGCAAGGGGGGAGGAGCAGGCGGTTGCGGCCGCCACCGGTGTCGAGGGAATCAATTGGTGGAGGTCAGAGGTGGAGAAGAAAGAAATGATGGAGGTGGGCTTCGTTATGGACCATGTCGAGGGCGGCAGCAGGCAGGAGCGAGTAGGCTCCGCGTACTGCGTTGCCTAGGAGCACCCGGGATCGCTCGAGCGACACGGAGGAGCATGTCGCTTTCTTTCCCTCGGGAGGTCCTATATAACGCACAAGGCGGCGCGTGAGCGGTCCGGCGCGTGCAGCAAACGCTTGATGGGCCGATTTGAAGTGGCCCAACAAAAAGTACTGTTATTTTTCTTTTTGCATTTTTAAAAGCTAAAACAATTTAAAACCTGAACAAAGTTAAAATCTGAACATTTTTCAAAAATCTATTTTTCTTCAAAATACTAATTATTTCAAAATCTGAATTTTTTAAATTGGAATAATTTTAAAATTGGAATCATTTTTCAAAATCATAAAAGGCGGAAAGTTTCCAAATCTGAACTTTTTTTAATGTGAACAAATATCAAATCTGAACAATTTTAATATTTGAATTTTTTTCAAATCTGAACAAATATTAGATTTGAACAATTTTAAAATCTGTATAATTTTTAGATTTGAACCATTTTAAAATCCTTTTTTTAATGTATGAACAATATTTAGATTTGGACATTTTTCAAATTCGAACATTTTCAAAATCATAAAAAAATAAAATAGAAAAACAAAAAATAGAAATAAAATAAAAGAAAAAAAGAAAACATAAAAGAAGCGAAACAAAAAAGAAAAACAGAAAAAAAGGAACATTTGACAGATGGGTCGGCCAGGCAGAAGATCCCTTCAGACGGTGCAGCCGATTTGCGCCGCCGCTATATAGGATTTGCGCTTTCCTTCCCACCGCGACGAGTGCCTATTCGCCGTGTTTAGCCGGAGTGAAGTATCTTTCTGCCTACCCCTTGAGAAGTTCGTACGTGTTTCCCTGTTTCGGTTGCTTCGTACGTTTCTTTCTTCCTGTACGATGTTCAGCTAAGCTCGTGGCGCTGCTTATGTTTGTGTTGTGATGATTTTGGGGCTCTGTGGTTGATCATCCGGAGAACGAGCTGAGCAACATGTGTTACCGTGATGGCAATGAAGTCTCCTCCTGTCCTTTGCGTTCACTGTTTTTTCAACCTAGTTTAAAAGTGTTTTCAGTGTTCAGCCTAGTGCCAAAATATACTGCAGATTTAGGGACGTAAATTCCAAAAGTAAAGATAATTAGGCAGTAAAAATTGCATTTTTTGAAAAAAAAATATTTCATGGAAATATGTAATAATCACGATTCCTCTAAACAAAAATAAGTCAGACATCAGGCTCATTGTTTTGCTGCCTCTTTGATATCCGTGCGGGTTTGAACGAGTCATGTAATTGCTCAAAATAGAAGTAGTAGAACTAAATGATATTTTCAGTTCTTCTCCTTCAGTTCTCGTATGTTCGATCGTTAATCTACGTTTCAACGAAAAAACAAATAGGTGAACATCGACTATATCTAGGATAACCGAAATGAATTGAAAGTGTGAATATAAACTATATTTGAACGATTCCGATCGGGGTACAAGAAATTGAAAAACAATAAGAGTAAACAAAAACTATATTTGAACGATTTAAAAGATGGGTAATATATAGGGTGGACAGAAACTATGCTTGAACTATTTCAATGTAGGGGAAAAAATTGAAAGTGTAAACATAAACTATTATTTGAACAATTTCAATCGGGATACGAGAAACAGAAAAACATTATGGGTAAACATAAAATGTATTTGAACGATTTGAAAGACGAGTAATATATATGGTGAACATAAATTATGTTTGAACGATTTCAATGCAGGGGACAAAAAAAATTAATTTTCTTATACAAACTTTATTTGAACTATTAAAAAAACTGGGTTAGAAATAAGATTACAAAATATATACAGTGAACAGAAACTATATTTGAATGATTTAAAATCACGTTACAAAATGAGAACAAAAAAATAGGTGAAGAGAAACTATGTTTGAACGATTTCAATGTGGGAAAAAAATTAAGTGTGGACATAAACTATATTTGAACGATTTTAACTGGGATACAGGAAAATTGACAAAATTTGTTAGGTGAACATAAACTTCATTTAAACGGTTCTAAAAATTAGGATTTAAAAGTAGTTGAACAAAAAAGGGGTAGGTGGACATAAAAATATGTTTGAACAACTCTAAAAATAAGGTTAGAATATACATAGTGAACATAAATTATGTTTGAACGATTTCAATATAGTGAACATAAATCATGTTCGAATGATTTCAATCTAGTGAACAAAAATAAGTTTATTATGTTTCACAAAACCTGAGGTAAACAAAAATCATGTTTGAACGATTTATTTTAAAAAGCATTCATTCTATTTGAACGGTTTTTCAATATGAACACTTATTTTGTATCAAACGTTTTTCCAATAAGAACATTTATGTTATTTAAATAATCTTACAAAAATATGAATATTTATATTATTTGAACAATTTTCAATATGAGCATATATGTTATTTGAAGCAAAACAAATCTACAAAATAAACATTGGTTTTTAATATAAAATAGAAAGATACAAGACCAAAAGAAAACAGAAAATAAAAAGAGAAAATAGAAAAATAAACGAAAAAGAACACATAAAATAAGAAAGAAAAACAAAGAAAAAAGAAACGGAAAAAAGAAAATATAAAATGTCAAAAGGAGAAAAGAAAACAAAACCGAAAACATCTATACTTACTATTAAAAGAGCAAACATGTTCGGGATACATTAAATTTAATCCGTTCAATATTTGATGAACGATCTAGATCGCTCTAATGTTTGACAACTGAACACACCTTTTCAATTTCGTGGTAATTACATACATTGCCCCCGCTAAAAAAGACGTTTCAGTTCGTTTCGCCAGCGCCGTTGACATCACGATCGCCTTTTCACGCGAGCACCATCCTCCAGCTCCTCTCTCCGCGCGAGCTCTTCCACCATTGATGGTCAGGTCAGTTGTACTTGCGGCCAAAGGACCCTTCCCAATCCATCGCTCAAGATGGGGTTTTTCCCTAATTCTCCGCTACTCCAGATGGAACCTTAGTCGCTGTCGGGGAAATGATTAACCCGCGACTTATTCGAATTTAACAAACAGTGACTTAAGGTTGCGCTATCATTGTTGGGCCACGTGAAAGATGGGCCAATCTCGCATCGTGACTCGATGAAGGAAAGCTCCAGAAGGTCGGTGCAAACTTGCCTTGGAAGACAAGAAAGATAATCAGGCTTCGTGTAGAACTCTTGTAACCTGACGAGTCTCTGTGTATATAAAGAGGACTCGCATGACTTAGAGGGGCAAGCCCTTAAACCCTAGCTCATACGGCGAGTACCAGATCGGATCGCCTCCATTGTAACACCTCGATTATCATATCAATACCAATCTAGGGTAGGCATGAAGTAGGTCTTTTACCTCACATTGAGGGGGCCGAATCTGGGTAAATCTGTGTTGATCTTTGTTCCTGCGATCCCAAGCTCGGAGATGCTTGACTCGCGTAATCCCACACCTACGAAGTCATCCATGACACCTGACGTGACAAACCCACGACAGTTGGCGCCCACCGTGGGGCCTGCGGTCAAGAGCGTCACGTTCCGCGCAGGATCCATGAAAGGAGCTGAAGATCTTGTTGTTGGCCGTATCATCACGGTCAATGGCACACCCCTCATTGACGATTCAAGCTGGGGGCCGGAAGCAGATTACTTGGAGACCGGCCACGTCATCCCGTTTGGATCCATCAACATCTTCGTTGGCTTCATCGGTGGCAGGTCCATTAGCTCGGTCCAAGAAGGCGACTCAGTAGAAGAAGTCACCGATGATGGGGAAGAATCCATGGAAAGCATGGACTCGCAAGAGTTTGGGTCCATTGTACCTGCCTTTGAAGAAAGTTGCTGGGGTTGCCCACCAGAAATCGCATTATCACCAGATCGAGAGACGGCGCAAGTCGCGGTTTACACGACCGGAGGAGCAGGTGCATCAGGAACTGCTGGAGAAGCCGAGGCATCGGCACCCCGAGCAACCCACTTCTTGTCCCTGTGTCAGCCACTAACGCCGCCCTCCGTGCAACAGAAATTGAGGCCGCCAGGGCTGAGCTCCTGTATGAGGTTCGAAGGATGGGAGAAGAGCGCCGCAGGCTCGATCAGATAAACCAAGGGATCCAACAGGAGCGGCAAAGGGTAGCCGCGCTGGCTGCGACTCAACGACAGGTTGACTCGCAAACACAACTGCGCGTGACTCAACCAACATTGGAAATCCCGCTTACTCCAGCCGCGGGAGCAGGAATCCAGACAGTTGCGGAAGGATGGGGACCAACAAATAAAGAGACCCAGCAACAACCAAGGAGGTTTCACACCCCGCAGGGCCATTACCAAAACCCTGTCGATAATATGTATGCTGCGGCTAATATCTTGACTCAGATGGTACCAACAGGCGATGACCCGGTGATACCCGATGAGCAAGTCTTGATGCCTGCACAAATAAACGGGATTAGGTTGAGACTCCAAGTGCAGAGTGTATAGTAAGTGGAAGACAGTTTTCCCCACGAGGGGTGACTCGAGGGTTTAATATCGAACTCTCGGGGAATCTGCAGTGGTAGATTTATCTTCTTATCCTTCTTTTGGTTACCTACAAAACAAGGTTAGATGTTTTGGTCCTCAACCTCACCTGTGGTTGTCAAGCACAAGGTGTAAGAATGATATCAGGATAGTTATGCAATGCAAACAAGAAATAAATATGCAATGGTGGTGGATGCAATGATAAATGATATTTTTGGGTTTTTAAATGATGTATGCAAGATGAAAAGTATTTTTGTATTTTCGGATTTAATGATGGCTGAAAATAGAAAAGTGGTATATGGTGTTGGAAAGGTGTTTCTTATGATTAAAAATGGACTGGGGTTCATGGTTTCACAAATGCACTCTCTCTTTATAAAGTGGTAGACAATGGAACACACACAGTTAACATATGAGATTGTAACACAGGGTTTGCTAACAAGTTACTTAGTTATATGGGCATTGATATGTCCAAAACGTATCTACTTTCCCGAACACTTTTGCTATTGTTTTACCTCTAACTTGTGTGTTTTGAATACAACTAATGCGGACTAACGCTGTTTTCAGCAGAATTGCCCTGGTGTCTTGTTTTTTGTGCATAAAGTCAACTTTCGGGAAAAACACCAGAAAAGATCGCAAACCTCCTATTTTACCAGAAGACTCACGGAGCCAGAAGGGGAGGCGGAGATGGGCCACAAGTGGCCCAAACCACATGGTGGCGCGGCCAAGGGGCCTGCCGCGCCAGCCTATGAGGAGGGCGACTCGGGCACCTCCCCGAGTCCCCCTTTCGACTACTTAACCCTCTCTGACCTAAAACGCGAGGGGGTCGTCCACTTCATCCAGAAACATCACCGTACGCCGCCACCATCGCGAAACCTATTTCGGGGACCAGAAACTCCGTTCTGGCACTCCGCCGGGACGGGGAATTGGAGGAGATCATCGCCATCATCATCACCGACGCTTCTCCATCGACCATCCATGTTTCCCCCATCCATGTGTGAGTAATTCCCTGCTGTAGGCTGAGGGGGATGGTAGGGATTGGATGAGATTGTTCATGTAATAAGCTATAAGATCATTAGGGCATGGTGCCCAGTATCCGTTGCTAGTACTTATTGATGTTGTTGCAACTTGTTGAGCTTAATGCTTGTCACTAGGGCCCGAGTGCCATGATTTCAGATCTGAACATGTTATTGTTTCATAATGATATGCACTGTTTATTGATCATACCTGCAAGTTTATACACATATTGTTGTCCGGAACCCGCGGTCCCAAAGTGACAATAATTGGGACAGCCGAGGGGAATGGCTGCGATGTGAGGATCACATGTGTTCACGGCGTGTTAATGCTTTGCTCCGGTACTTTATTAAAAGGAGTACCTTAATTACCAGTAGATTCCCTTGAGGCCCGGCTGCCACCGGCTGGTAGGACAGAAGATGTTGTACAAGTTTCTCATTGCGAGCACGTACGACTATATACGGAACACATGCCTACGTTTACTTAGTACTTGGATGCTTTATCATTATTATCTGCAATGCCTATGTCTTGATTATTATATGAGCTATCTTATCCATGCAGCGCCCGTTCATCCATCCCTATGCCTACAGTGTTTTAATCCTACTGTTTACTGCAATCACTACTGCTGTCATTACTTCACTGCTGCTATTATTTCACCGCTACTACTGCTATAAAACTGTTGCTACTGATAATCTGTGTCGAGCAAGACTATTCACAGGTGCAGCTGAATTGACAACTCCGCTGTTAAGGCTCTCAAGTATTCTTTGGCTCCCCTTGTGTCGAATCAATAAATTGGGTTTTACTTCCCTCGAAGACTGTTGCGATCCCCTATACTTGTGGGTCATCAAGACTATTTTCTGGCGCCGTTGCCGGGGAGCATAGCTTTATTTGGGAGTTCACTTGTGATCTATATTGCCCGCTGAAATTTATTCATCATGGGTAAAGCTCGTGATGAGAGGGTCCATGTATTGCCATCCACTACAAGAAAAGGTACGACACTTAGTACCTCTGCTGCTCTTGACTCACCATCTGTATTGAGTCAACTTGTTACACCACCACAATCTTCACGTGTTGGTACTACTGCTGAATCTGAAATTGCCCCTGATAATGTTGATGATGCTTCTACTGTGATTGATGAGAATATTTCATTAGGTCCACTTTTAGATGCTGCTATTGCTAAGTCTAAACAACTTGAAAAATACTAGAACACCTAATGAAAGTCCTACTACTCCTGTTTATTCACCTGAGTTAAGGGATTATACTTGTGATGATGATCCTAATGAAACTTATGTGGAACTTGATGATGATTTTATTGATAAATGTAATGCTACTACTGGTGCAAGTAATATGAGAAATTTTCTTGCACAACATGCTGTTAAATACAAGTTGTCACCTGATCCTAAGTTTGCCACTTCTCCTATAAACATTAAAGATAATCCATGAAGATGGAGTTCATGAGCCTCATGAAAGTGGCTGGAGCATTTGTGAGACCGAAGGACATGACGGTGTACTCATATGAACCATAACGAGTGACAAAAGCCGTCTTTGGAATATCCTCCTTTCTGATTTTTATCTGATGGTAGCCTGACCTCAGATCCATCTTGGAGAATACCGTTGCACCAGCTAACTGATCCAACAGATCATTGATGCGAGGAATAGGATACTTGTTCTTGATTGTCACCGCATTCAACGGTCGATAGTCAGAGACTAGACGAGGCACGGTAGAATCCCTCTTCTTGACAAAGAGTACCGGACAACCCCATGGTGAACTGCTAGGCTGGATGAACTCCTTAGCTAACAGCTGATCAATTTGCTCTTTCAACAGAGCCAACTCTTCCACCGGCATACGGTAGGGCTTCTTAGAGATTGGAGCGGTACCGGGAGTAGCTCTATGACAAACTCCACACTTCGGTCAGGAGGCATGCCAGGCAACTCTTCCGGGAACACATCCGGGAAGTCACACACCACGTGTATGTCCTGGATTTCAGGAGGGGATTCGCCTTCCATAAAGCAAAGGAGAATCTCAGGTGAGCGGGTACGATGGCGGACGGAGGTATTGATGTTGCAGGCCAATACTTCACAATGTCACCGGAAGGAGCGGTCACAGTAATGGTCTTGGCGGCACAGTCGAGATTAGCCTGGTATTTGGTTAGCCAGTTCATGCCCAATATGACATCAATGCCTTTGGACTTCAGAGCTACCAAGGCATAAGGAAAGGACAAGGAACCTATATTAATCTGGACCTCAGGAGTAACCCCATCGGTTTGCCATTTGGAACCAGGAGTAGATCACCAAGGACGTCTCATTTTCTCGAACGGTATGTTGTGGTCTTTTGCAAAAGCTATGGATATGAATGAATGCGATGCTCCAGAGTCAAACAAAACTGTAGCTGTATTGCCGTTGATTCGTAACTCACCCATAAGAACGCCGGGGTCCTCTTCAGCTTCTTCAGCAGAGATGTGGTTCAGGCGACCACGCACATAGGTCCAGCCTTGCCAGTTGGAGTGGCAGGGGCTCGTGCAGGAGTTATCGCGAGAGGTGCCTTCTGGGGGCACTCCCTGGAGTAGTGACCAGCCTGGCCACAGGTGTAGCAAGTGACTCCAGGTGGAGCAGGTAGCATAGGACGGTACCCACTTCCGCCTATCCCAAGTGTCGAAGTAGTGGGGCGGAGGAGGTGGCCTATATCCTGCTGCTCTCGGCATGAAGGGAGCACGAGGTACGGCGCTGTAGGGAACAAAGACCCTGCGCTTCTTGCTCTCAGAACCCGAGGAACTCTGGTGGTCCCCATGTGCGGGCCTCTTGGAAGCTTCAAGTTCCTTTTTTCCTTGCTCAAGAGTGAAAGCCTGGTTGAACAGCTCCTGATAGGTCTGGAACCTGAAGGGCAATAGCTCATAGCGGAGCTGCGGATTCAGACCCTTGCGGAACAGCTCTTGCTTGTCAGCATCATTGGTCACGTCCCTTGGGGCGTAACGAGAAGATGGTTGAACTCACGACCATAAGTGCGGAGGTCCATCCGTCCCTGTTGCAAATCCAGGAACTCCCTCCTCTTCAAGTCCATGATAGGCTGGGGAATGTACTCCGCACGGAAGGCAGTGCGGAAATCCCCAGTGAAGACATGGTTGGCTGGAAACAAAGCCACATGGCTTTCCCACCAACAGCCAGCAGCACCAACCAAGAGATAGGTGGCAAAGTTGACTTGCTCAGCCACTGGGACATGCAGCGCGGAGAACTTGCGCTCCAAGCACGAAGCCAATCATCAGCTTCCAGTGGCTCCTTAGCATCAGCAAAGTGGGTGGCTGCGAGCGCAGGAACTCGGTGAGAGTGTTGCACTCGTTCCTCCGTGCATTCTGCTGCACCAACTGCTCAAGCAAGCGCTCATTGCGCCCACGGTTCTCCTCAATGGCCATCAAGACCTCAGCCATCGAGGGTGGTGGCGGCAGATCATCCTCATCATTGTGGTTACCGCGACCACCACGGCCTCCACGACCTCCTCGAGCCATTCTGGAGATTTGACAATGACACGTTAGTATCTTTCTCCGAATGGTCGAACAATAGCATTAGCGTCTACACAAGTACACAGACTAGGGACGATAATACTTTGCGAGAAGGAAAACAACAAGATAGAACTTGGGTCAAAGATCAGCATCATGTGCTACTAGTGAGAGTTAAGAAATCACAACTTAACACACTCTAGTTGACACAATCCGGGACCTTATGTTCAAGTCCGTGGGTTAAAACCCAAAGAAAGGATCAAATGATTGATTCGGTAGAAACATCTGAGTTGATTTGGGATTGCAACGCAGCGGGAGCAACGTGACACATAACACTAAAGGTCGAACCCACCCCGTTTCTAATTTTGAAGTAACAGGTGAGAAGTAAAACCTTTAAACTCAAATCGAGGTAAGATTGCTCCGAGATTAGAGGGTAACCAGATAAGGAGTAAAAAGAATCCTAAGATGGTTTTCACAACTCATTTTTAGGTTAAAATATTTTCACAAACACTAGACTCAACATCGACCAGTAGAAGGGTTTCCTACAGGCAGTACTGCTCTGATACCAACTTGTGGCGCCCTGACCCGACTGTTATACAGTGATGCTGTGTGTCACCGGTTAAGCGATACAACCGGAGGTTACGGGTTTACCAATCCCCGGCCAAAACCTTTGGCAGGTGTTGCTCGGAATGGATCATCGGCAACACAACACCCCGATTGATGCCTTAACACAGGCACAACCCTCAATGTATAATAGAGAGATCAAGACTTGTGGAACAACTGGCACATCACAGACTCTACGACACAAATCATATAGTTCAACTCTTATAATAGAGAAAGATAGCAAATGACAACCAGAGGTCACAGACCCAACATTACATCAAGCGGAAGCGAATTAGGTTGTTCTAAACAACAAGAACCAAATATGGCCTAAGAGGCCTACAGATAAACATCACAACGCCAGCTGTTCCAGGATGTCCCAAGCTGCCACCTGGGAACCCCAGACTACTCGTCGACGTCCACAAAGAACCCACCTTCGAGGTCGGTGAAGTCCTCCTCTGAAACAAAACAAACGACGTTGAGTTCGACGAACTCGCAAGATTAAGAGCTAATATATGCTCGATGAGGCTTTCAAGGTTATATGGTTGTTTTGCATAAAGCTGATTTTATTTATGAAAACATAACTCAAAGGCATCGACTATTCAGAATATTTTCAAAAGAGGTAAGAAGTACTCTTTCTTTCATCACCTTTCTCAACATCAACCATGTACCTGTTCATCAAAGGCACCTCCCCGAATCACCCTCGAGGAAGCTCACCTTGCATTTGTGAGTGGTACCTCTAGTACCCAGTTTTTAATCATTCCGTTAAGTTATTCTATGATCTTACCTTCACTTCCCAAGTCGTCCATAACCGCGGACACGGCTTTTCGAAAAGATTTAACCCTGCAGGGGTGTACAAATGTTTGCCACGCGTACCGTCCGGCCCATTACCTGATCATTAGCTCTCTTCCTTGGAAAGCCGGCTGGGTGGGAGCGGTGTCGACTTCTCCTCGTTAAGGACTTTCCAGGATCATCAGTGAGGACGGAACAGGTTTGGTGTCTCCTCCAACCCCCTGTCCCGTGGCCACTCATTTTCCTAACACAACCATCCTCATCTCGTTTAACCCACCATCATCACGCACGCGCAAATGGAAGCTCAAACTAGAGGACCCTGGCTAGCCCCGCCCGAGTTATTTAGTCTATGAGGGTTCCTGCAAATGCATAGGCCTCACGCATGGTTGCACGCTCAGTCTTGGTTCAAGAGGTAAGAACTCGCACCTAGGCGGCGAGAACGAGACAAAGCACCACAACCACAGTGGCCTCTCATCCCCACCTTCTTAGCATTTTATTATCCATCTCCACAATTCTCCACCATCAACATCACTGTCACAAGTTAACACCTGTTTCCAGCATTCACCATCCCTAGTACAACTAGGCATTTCACTAAGCATGGCTAAGCACTTGCATAGCATAGTAAGTATTCCATGGCCAACAATACAAACCTATGGTAATAGGAAGGTAGAACAGGTATTGGCAACAGGATTCTAATGCAACTAGTAGGATACTCTAATCCAGGCAAAAGACATTTAGAACCGCATGCAATATTCTAGTGGAGAAAATAATTGCGGAAAATAGGATAAGATATGCTCAGAGGGGGGGATTACGCTTGCCTTGTTCAGAGTGCTGGTAGTACTGCTCGGCGGGGTATTGAGGTGGAACCCCGTCTGCTTGATCTAACGAAGCACACACGGGAAAACAAATCAATCACCACACATGTGTACCATGCAATGCACAATCACATGATGACATGACAAGTTTATGCAAGGTAGCATCATTTAGTTCATCTAGCAAAATTAAATGGAGAGCCAAATAATTAGGCAATTATTTGGAAGCAACCCCATATTTAACTTAATGATTTTACTACAACTAGAGGTGCAATCAATTTAATTGTGGCAAGTATGCATGATGATGATGATTTTGGGTAGCTCGCCTTTTTCTGAACATTTTGGTATAAGAAACACAATTTTCTGAGGTCCAGAGAAGAAGTTATGAATTTTATAAATTCCTCTTTTAATTAATTACTTTTAAATATTTTAATTCCGACGAATAATATTTTAATTACTCGCCTTCGCGAGAGAGCGATGAAACATGGAGGAATCATCGAGGATCGATGTCCGTAAGTGCGGGAGAGAGTAGCGGGAACACACGCTACGAGGGAGAAATAGAAAACGACAGCAGGAAGAAAAAACAGTGGAACCGGCCTCCAGCCCGGTTGGGCCGGCTGGCAGGCCGGCCTGCTAGCAGAGGCAACCGGCAGCCCGCCCGGTTTGGGCCGGTTGTGAGGCCGGGCAGGTGACAGAGCCTGCCGGCTCCCAGCCCGGCTGGGCCGTTCCAAAGGCCGGCCTGGGGCCCGAGGAAAACGGCACGCAGCCCGGTTTGGCCGGTTCTACAGCCGGTCTCGCGAGAAGAGGAACGGCGACGGTGGCGAGCGGCTCCGGCGAGGTGGAAGCAAGGGGAAAAGGGAAGGGGTGCCTCGGCACTGGGTGCTCACCAGGAGAACAGTGGGGAGGTCGGGGACGGCGGGGTGAGGTCGACGGCGACGAAATTCGGCGGCGGAGCTGCGGCGGTGGTCGGCGAGGAAGCGGGCGGCACGGTCAATGCACAGCCTCCCCGGTCGATTCCTTTGGCAGGGAGGTGGAGTGGACCACGGCGAAGCTGGGGGTGGTCGTCGATCTGCTCCTTGGGCGCTCAGGTGATGGCGGCGAACACGGTGAGGTCGGCTGCCATGGCGCAGCTCCGGAGCTCGGGAGAGGAAGAAAAGAGGAGCGAGGCAAGTGGGGGTGGGGAGTAGAGGGGGCCCGGGGATGCTCTCCTTGCAGTGGAGGCAGAGAGGAGAGGGCCCAGGGGCGAGGCGCACGGCGGTGCGGCGCTGGTTCGGCGGGAGCAGAGCTCCCGGTCGCTACAGGATGAAGAAAGGGGATTTTGCAAATAGGCCCCTGGAAGTTTTGAGTTCACCACAGATAGGTCCTTACTCCTTTTAAATTTAAAACCAGTAGCAATTCCCGGATTTAATTAGGGCACTAAACAATTTTAGAAAAATCTGCAAAAATTTGGGTAGCCTCCCAACAACATGTAAAGTCACCACAAAAATTGGCATGTTGAAATAAAATAGTTTGGTACCACTTTGTCCATAGAGTTAAAAATAGGGCATTTTGCTAAATCCAAATATTGCTTCTTTGGAAATATATAGCAATTGCAAAATATTACTTTTGGAACTCTTGGAGCTTCCTTGACAAATATGAGATGTCATAGCATTTTTGTTTTGCAACTTTGGGTGCCACCTTGTTTGGAGATGTTGTTGAAACAGAGTTGGCATTTGGTGTTTCAGGGTTGCACACCCATTTGTGTGTTGTTTAGCAATATAACAAGGATGCTATGATGCAATGAAGCAAAAGTGGAAAATTTATACAGATTTTCAGGTTCTCAACGTTGGGCTTTACAATTCTACCCCCTTACAGGAATCTCGTCCCGAGATTCTAAGATTGCGAAAAGAAATCGGGATACTCCTCACGAAGACTAGACTCTCGTTCCCAAGTTGCTTCTTCTTCAGAGTGGTGAGACCACTGGATTTTGAGGAACTTGGTGGTCTTGTTGCGGGTCTTCTTTCGGCTTCATCCAGGACACGGATAGGATGTTCGCGATAAGTGAGATCTCCTGGAGATCCAACTCTCATGATTGACCCCATGGATAGGATCTTTGAAACACCGGCGAAGTTGAGATACATGGAACACATCATGCACATTGGGAAAGATGACCGGTAACTCCAACTTATAAGAAAGATCTCCTCGCTTGGCCAGAACGGTGAAGGGGCCAACATAGCGAGGTGCCAATTTCCTTTGATTCCGAAGCGGCGAACGCCACGGAGGGGAGAGACGCGGAGAGATAGCTTTATCACCAATTTCATAGTGACCTCTTGATGATGCTTGTCATAATAGCTCTTCTGCCTAGACTGAGCAATCTTCAGATTTCTCGTATGATTCTAACCTTCTCCTCAGCTTCATTGATGATATCTGGACCAAAGAGTGCCCTCTCTCCGGTCTCAGACCAATTTAGAGGAGTGCGGCATTTTCTTCCATAGAGAACCTCAAATGGAGCCATGCCCAGACTAGCTTGATAGCTATTGTTGTAGGAGAATCCGCGAAAGGGAGATACTTTTCCCAATCCTTACCGAAAGAGATTACACATGCCCTAAGCATGTCTTCCAAAACTTGGTTCACTCTCTCGGTCTGACCATCAGTTTGGGGATGGAAAGCGGTGCTGAAGTTAAGACGGTTCCCATGGCATTTTGGAAACTAGTCCAAAACTTGGAGGTGAATAGGCTTCCACGATCAGAAATTATCTTCTTGGGAATGCCGTGAAGGACAACGATACGAGAGGTATACAGGTCTGCCAACTTGGCAGCTGTAATGTCCACACGAACGGGAGGAAGTGAGCCACTTTTGATAGTCGATCAATGATGACCCAAATGGCATCATGTCCCTTTGGAGACTTCGGCAGACCAGTAATGAAGTCCATACCAATTTCATCCCATTTCCACTCGGGAATAGCAATAGGGTGAAGAGTGCCGGCAGGCCTTTGATGTTCAGCCTTTACCCGTCGACAGGTGTCGCATTCAGCAACATACTGGCAATTTCTCGTTTCATACGAGTCCACCAGAATTGTGGTCGAAGGTCTTGGTACATTTTGGTACTACCGGGATGAATAGAGAGAGGAGATTCATGAGCTTCTTGGAGGATCAACTCCCTCAATTTTCGTTTCTTTGGCACACCAAGCGGTCACCAAAATAAACAACTCCAGATTCATTGACAGAAAAACATTTGGCCTTCCCGCTAGCAATGTTCTCCTTGATTTTCAGAATACCCTTGTCACGCTTCTGAGCATCCTTAATCTGGTCCACAAGAGTAGATTTGATCTCCAGATTTGCAAGGTAGCCGAGGAACAATTTCCAGGTTCAAACGGGCAAACTCTTCATAGAGGGCAGGTTGGGCCTCTTCAATCATCAGATTGTTGCAATAGGACTTCCGACTTAGCGCGTCAGCCACGACGTTTGCTTTGCCGGGTTGATAGTTCAGACTCACATTATAGTCCGTGATTAACTCCAACCAACGCCTTTGCCTGAGATTTAAATCCGGCTGGGTGAAGAGGTACTTCAGACTCTTGTGATCCGAGAAGATCTCGCAACGGTTACCAAACAGGTATGGTCTCCATTGCTTCAAAGCATAGACCACGCGGCAAGTCTAGATCATGAGTTGGGTAGTTGAGCTCATGCGGCTTAAGTTGGCGAGAAGCATAGCCACCACATGGCCATCTTGCATTACACACAACCCAAGCCTTGTAGAGAGGCGTCACAGAAGACGACGAAATCCTTGCTTGTGTCCGGCAGGACAAGCACAGGAGCGGACGTGAGCTTGGCTTTCAGTGTTTGAAACTCTCTTCAGCTTCGGCCGACCATACAAACTTTTTATCCTTCTTGAGAAGGTCAGTCAGCCTTGGCTATCTTGGAGAAACCTTCGATGAATCGGCGGTAGTAACCCGCCAATCCGAGAAAGCTACGAATGTCCTTGACTGACATTGGAGTTTTCCAATCCAGAATGGACTGAATCTTGTCAGGAATGACAGCCACACCATTGCGGATATCACATGACCAAGGAAGACAATTATCCAACCAAAACTCACACTTGGAGAACTTGGCATAGACGGTGTTCTCGAAGTCTTGTCAGAACCAAACGAAGATGTTCCTCATGCTCTTCATTGGTTTTGGAATAGATGAGGATGTCATCAATGTAAATGACGACAAACTTATCAAGATAATCCATGAAGATGGAGTTCATGAGCCTCATGAAAGTAGCTGGAGCATTTGTGAGACCAAAGGACATGACGGTATACTCATATGAGCCATAACGAGTAACAAATGCCGTCTTTGGAATATCCTCCTTTCTGATTTTTATCTGATGGTAGCCTGACCTCAGATCCATCTTGGAGAATACCGTTGCACCAGCTAACTGATCCAACAGATCATTGATGCGAGGAATAGGATACTTGTTCTTGATTGTCACCGCATTCAACGGTCGATAGTCAGAGACTAGACGAGGCACGGTAGAATCCCTCTTCTTGACAAAGAGTACCGGACAACCCCAGGTGAACTGCTAGGCTGGATGAACTCCTTAGCTAACAGCTGATCAATTTGCTCTTTCAACAGAGCCAACTCTTCCACCGGCATACGGTAGGGCTTCTTGGAAATTGGAGCGGTACCGGGAAGTAGCTCTATGACAAACTCCACACTTCGGTCAGGAGGCATGCCAGGCAACTCTTCCGGGAACACATCCGGGAAGTCACACACCACGTGTATGTCCTGGATTTCAGGAGGGGATTCGCCTTCCATAAAGCAAAGGAGAATCTCAGGTGAGCGGGGTACGATGGCGGACGGAGGTATTGATGTTGCAGGCCAATACTTCACAATGTCACCGGAAGGAGCGGTCACAGTAATGGTCTTGGCGGCACAGTCGAGATTAGCCTGGTATTTGGTTAGCCAGTTCATGCCCATATGACATCAATGCCTTTGGACTTCAGAGCTACCAAGGCATAAGGAAAGACAAGGAACCTATATTAATCTGGACCTCAGGAGTAACCCCATCGGTTTGCCATTTGGAACCAGGAGTAGAGATCACCAAGGACGTCTCATTTTCTCGAACGGTATTTTGTGGTCTTTTGCAAAAGCTATGGATATGAATGAATGCGATGCTCCAGAGTCAAACAAAACTGTAGCTGTATTGCCGTTGATTCGTAACTCACCCATAAGAACGCCGGGGTCCTCTTCAGCTTCTTCAGCAGAGATGTGGTTCAGGCGACCACGCACATAGGTCCAGCCTTGCCAGTTGGAGTGGCAGGGGCTCGTGCAGGAGTTATCGCGAGAGGTGCCTTCTGGGGGCACTCCCTGGAGTAGTGACCAGCCTGGCCACAGGTGTAGCAAGTGACTCCAGGTGGAGCAGGTAGCATAGGACGGTACCCACTTCCGCCTATCCCAAGTGTCGAAGTAGTGGGGCGGAGGAGGTGGCCTATATCCTGCTGCTCTCGGCATGAAGGGAGCACGAGGTACGGCGCTGTAGGGAACAAAACCCTGCGCTTCTTGCTCTCAGAACCCGAGGAACTCTGGTGGTCCCCATGTGCGGGCCTCTTGGAAGCTTCAAGTTCCTTTCTTCCTTGCTCAAGAGTGAAAGCCTGGTTGAACAGCTCCTGATAGGTCTGGAACCTGAAGGGCAATAGCTCATAGCGGAGCTGCGGATTCAGACCCTTGCGGAACAGCTCTTGCTTGTCAGCATCATTGGTCACGTCCCTTGGGGCGTAACGAGAAGATGGTTGAACTCACGACCATAAGTGCGGAGGTCCATCCGTCCCTGTTGCAAATCCAGGAACTCCCTCCTCTTCAAGTCCATGATAGGCTGGGGAATGTACTCGCACGGAAGGCAGTGCGGAAATCCCAGTGAAGACATGGTTGGCTGGAAACAAAGCCACATGGCTTTCCCACCAACAGCCAGCAGCACCAACCAAGAGATAGGTGGCAAAGTTGACTTGCTCAGCCAATGGGACATGCAGCGCGGAGAACTTGCGCTCCAAAGCACGAAGCCAATCATCAGCTTCCAGTGGCTCCTTAGCATCAGCAAAGTGGGTGGCTGCGAGCGCAGGAACTCGGTGAGAGTGTTGCACTCGTTCCTCCGTGCATTCTGCTGCACCAACTGCTCAAGCAAGCGCTCATTGCGCCCACGGTTCTCCTCAATGGCCATCAAGACTCAGCCATCGAGGGTGGTGGCGGCAGATCATCCTCATTCATTGTGGTTACCGCGACCACCACGGCCTCCACGACCTCCTCGAGCCATTCTGGAGATTTGACAATGACACGGTTAGTATCTTTCTCCGAATGGTCGAACAATAGCATTAGCGTCTCACAAGTACACAGACTAGGGACGATAATACTTTGCGAGAAGGAAAACAACAAGATAGAACTTGGGTCAAAGATCAGCATCATGTGCTACTAGTGAGAGTTAAGAAATCACAACTTAACACACTCTAGTTGACACAATCCGGGACCTTATGTTCAAGTCCGTGGGTTAAAACCCAAAGAAAGGATCAAAGATTGATTCGGTAGAAACATCTGAGTTGATTTGGGATTGACAACGCAGCGGGAGCAACGTGACACATAACACTAAAGGTCGAACCCACCCCGTTTCTAATTTTGAAGTAACAGGTGAGAAGTAAAACCTTTAAACTCAAATCGAGGTAAGATTGCTCCGAGATTAGAGGGTAACCAGATAAGGAGTAAAAAGAATCCTAAGATGGTTTTCACAACTCATTTTTAGGTTAAAATATTTTCACAAACACTAGACTCAACATCGACCAGTAGAAGGGTTTCCTACAGGCAGTACTGCTCTGATACCAACTTGTGGCGCCCTGACCCGACTGTTATACAGTGATGCTGTGTGTCACCGGTTAAGCGATACAACCGGAGGTTACGGGTTTACCAATCCCCGGCCAAAACCTTTGGCAGGCGTTGCTCGGAATGGATCATCGGCAACACAACACCCCGATTGATGCCTTAACACAGGCACAACCCTCAATGCATAATAGAGAGATCAAGACTTGTGGAACAACTGGCACATCACAGACTCTACGACACAAATCATATAGTTCAACTCTTATAATAGAGAAAGATAGCAAATGACAACCAGAGGTCACAGACCCAACATTACATCAAGCGGAAGCGAATTAGGTTGTTCTAAACAACAAGAACCAAATATGGCCTAAGAGGCCTACAGATAAACACCACAACGCCAGCTGTTCCAGGATGTCCCAAGCTGCCACCTGGGAACCCCAGACTACTCGTCGACGTCCACAAAGAACCCACCTTCGAGGTCGGTGAAGTCCTCCTCTGAAACAAAACAAACGACGTTGAGTTCGACGAACTCGCAAGATTAAGAGCTAATATATGCTCGATGAGGCTTTCAAGGTATATGGTTGTTTTGCATAAAGCTGATTTTATTTATGAAAACATAACTCAAAGGCATCGACTATTCAGAATATTTTCAAAAGAGGTAAGAAGTACTCTTTCTTTCATCACCTTTCTCAACATCAACCATTGTACCTGTTCATCAAAGGCACCTCCCCGAATCACCCTCGAGGAAGCTCACCTTGCATTTGTGAGTGGTACCTCTAGTACCCAGTTTTTAATCATTCCGTTAAAGTTATTCTATGATCTTACCTTCACTTCCCAAGTCGTCCATAACCGCGGACACGGCTTTTCGAAAAGATTTAACCCTGCAGGGGTGTACAAATGTTTGCCACGCGTACCGTCCGGCCCATTACCTGATCATTAGCTCTCTTCCTTGGAAAGCCGGCTGGGTGGGAGCGGTGTCGACTTCTCCTCGTTAAGGACTTTCCAGGATCATCAGTGAGGACGGAACAGGTTTGGTGTCTCCTCCAACCCCCTGTCCCGTGGCCACTCATTTTCCTAACACAACCATCCTCATCTCAGTTAACCCACCATCATCACGCACGCGCAAATGGAAGCTCAAACTAGAGGACCCTGGCTAGCCCCGCCCGAGTTATTTAGTCTATGAGGGTTCCTGCAAAAGCATAGGCCTCACGCATGGTTGCACGCTCAGTCTTGGTTCAAGAGGTAAGAACTCGCACCTAGGCGGCGAGAACGAGACAAAGCACCACAACCACAGTGGCCTCTCATCCCCACCTTCTTAGCATTTTATTATCCATCTCCACAATTCTCCACCATCAACATCACTGTCACAAGTTACACCTGTTTCCAGCATTCACCATCCCTAGTACAACTAGGCATTTCACTAAGCATGGCTAAGCACTTGCATAGCATAGTAAGTATTCCATGGCCAACAATACAAACCTATGGTAATAGGAAGGTAGAACAGGTATTGGCAACAGGATTCTAATGCAACTAGTAGGATACTCTAATCCAGGCAAAAGACATTTAGAACCGCATGCAATATTCTAGTGGAGAAAATAATTGCGGAAAATAGGATAAGATATGCTCAGAGGGGGGGATTACGCTTGCCTTGTTCAGAGTGCTGGTAGTACTGCTCGGCGGGGTATTGAGGTGGGACCCCGTCTGCTTGATCTAACGAAGCACACACGGGAAAACAAATCAATCACCACACATGTGTACCATGCAATGCACAATCACATGATGACATGACAAGTTTATGCAAGGTAGCATCATTTAGTTCATCTAGCAAAATTAAATGGAGAGCCAAATAATTAGGCAATTATTTGGAAGCAACCCCATATTTAACTTAATGATTTTACTACAACTAGAGGTGCAATCAATTTAATTGTGGCAAGTATGCATGATGATGATGATTTTGGGTAGCTCGCCTTTTTCTGAACATTTTGGTATAAGAAACACAATTTTCTGAGGTCCAGAGAAGAAGTTATGAATTTTATAAATTCCTCTTTTAATTAATTACTTTTAAATATTTTAATTCCGACGAATAATATTTTAATTACTCGCCTTCGCGAGAGAGCGATGAAACATGGAGGAATCATCGAGGATCGATGTCCGTAAGTGCGGGAGAGAGTAGCGGGAACACACGCTACGAGGGAGAAATAGAAAACGACAGCAGGAAGAAAAAACAGTGGAACCGGCCTCCAGCCCGGTTGGGCCGGCTGGCAGGCCGGCCTGCTAGCAGAGGCAACCGGCAGCCCGCCCGGTTTGGGCCGGTTGTGAGGCCGGGCAGGTGACAGAGCCTGCCGGCTCCCAGCCCGGCTGGGCCGTTCCAAAGGCCGGCCTGGGGCCCGAGGAAAACGGCACGCAGCCCGGTTTGGCCGGTTCTACAGCCGGTCTCGCGAGAAGAGGAACGGCGACGGAAAACGGCGACGGTGGCGAGCGGCTCCGGCGAGGTGGAAGCAAGGGGAAAAGGGAAGGGGGTGCCTCGGCACTGGGTGCTCACCAGGAGAACAGTGGGGAGGTCGGGGACGGCGGGGTGAGGTCGACGGCGACGAAATTCGGCGGCGGAGCTGCGGCGGTGGTCGGCGAGGAAGCGGGCGGCACGGTCAATGCACAGCCTCCCCGGTCGATTCCTTTGGCAGGGAGGTGGAGTGGACCACGGCGAAGCTGGGGGTGGTCGTCGATCTGCTCCTTGGCGCTCAGGTGACGGCGGCGAACACGGTGAGGTCGGCTGCCATGGCGCAGCTCCGGAGCTCGGGAGAGGAAGAAAAGAGGAGCGAGGCAAGTGGGGGGTGGGAGTAGAGGGGGGCCCGGGGATGCTCTCCTTGCAGTGGAGGCAGAGAGGAGAGGGCCCAGGGGCGAGGCGCACGGCGGTGCGGCGCTGGTTCGGCGGAGCAGAGCTCCCGGTCGCTACAGGATGAAGAAAGGGGATTTTGCAAATAGGCCCCTGGAAGTTTTGAGTTCACCACAGATAGGTCCTTACTCCTTTTAAATTTAAAACCAGTAGCAATTCCCGGATTTAATTAGGGCACTAAACAATTTTAGAAAAATCTGCAAAAATTTGGGTAGCCTCCCAACAACATGTAAAGTCACCACAAAAATTGGCATGTTGAAATAAAATAGTTTGGTACCACTTTTTCCATAGAGTTAAAAATAGGGCATTTTGCTAAATCCAAATATTGCTTCTTTGGAAATATATAGCAATTGCAAAATATTACTTTTGGAACTCTTGGAGCTTCCTTGACAAATATGAGATGTCATAGCATTTTTGTTTTGCAACTTTGGGTGCCACCTTGTTTGGAGATGTTGTTGAAACAGAGTTGGCATTTGGTGTTTCAGGGTTGCACACCCATTTGTGTGTTGTTTAGCAATATAACAAGGATGCTATGATGCAATGAAGCAAAAGTGGAAAATTTATACAGATTTTCAGGTTCTCAACGTTGGGCTGTTACATACTAGTCCTACTGGTTTGCTTGATGTTTTCTTTCAGAAATATTTCCCTGCTAGTGCTCAACATGATGCTTTGCAAGAATTTATAACTTTGACCAGGAAGATGAAGAGAAACTTCCAGAGGCATGGACAAGGTTTTGCTCTCTTATCAGAGCTCGGCCTGGACATGATTTGGAAAAGCATGATCTACTTGATATATTTTACAGTGGACTAACTATTGAATCTAGAGCATATCTGGATAGTTGTGCTAGTTGTGTTTTCAGGAAAAGAACCCCTGAAGAAGCTGAAGAATTATTGGCTAAAATCAGCCAGAATTATGATGATTGGACTCTACCTGCGCCGACCCCCACACCTACACCGACACCAATATCAAAGAAGAGGGGAGGTATGATTGAATTGAATGATGAAACAATGAGGGAGGCCAAGAAGACTCTCATTGAGAAGGGTATTAAATCTGAAGATGTGAAGAACCTTCCACCTATTGAAGATTTGTGTAAGCCAATTCCTCATCCATCCATAATTGAGGTTCACTCTCTCCACAGGTTCGATGAAGGAGATATTCCCTACTCTAAACCACCTGATCAATGCTTAGATGAATTTGATAATTATGTTATTAAGCAAGATAATTTTAATATGAGAGTAGAGAATCATTTGCATGAAAACTCTCTAGCTATTAGTAAGTTGCATGATATTGTGGAGAGAACCTCCAATGATGTTAAGATGCTTATTAAACATTTCCATATGGTTCAAACTCAAATTGATCAACTCACTAAAGTGCAACAAGACATGTTAGCCAATGCTTCTAAAGAAAAATTAAAACCTGTCTATGTTAGCACTAGAAGTGGAGCTCATACTCAGGATCCTTTATATCCTGAGGGACACCCTAAAAGAATTGAACAAGATTCTCAACTAGCTGAAAATCCAGTTTCTCCTTCTAAGAAAAAGAAGAAGAAGAAACATAAAAATGTTGTAGAATCCTCTGAAACTGTTAATGATCCTAATAGTATATCTATCTCTGATGCTGAAACTGAAAGTGGTAATGAACTTGATAGTGATAAGGATAAAAATGATGCTCTTGATAAAGAAGTTAGTGAAAAGGAACCTGAAAAGCATACTAAAAACACAAAGTACACTAAGGAAGACTTCATTGCTAAGAAACATGGTAATGAAAGGGAACCTTGGGTTCAAAAGCAAATGCCTTTTCCAACTAAGAAACTAAAATCAAAGGAAGAAGAACATTATAATAAATTTTGTGAATGGATGAAACCCTTGTTCTTGCAAATTCCTTTGACTGATGCTATTAAATTGCCTCCTTACTCAAAGTATATGAAAGATATTGTTTCTAACAAGAGGAAAATTCCTAATGAGGAAATTTCTACTATGCTTGCTAATTATTCTTTCAATGGCAAGGTTCCTAAGAAGCTTGGAGATCCAGGTATACCAACCATCCCTTGCTCCATCAAGAATAATTATGTTAGAACTGCTTTATGTGATTTGGGAGCAGGAGTTAGTGTTATGCCTTTTTCTCTCTATAAGAGACTCTATCTTGATAAATTGATACCTACTGATATATCTTTGCAAATGGCTGATAAATCTACTGCTGTTCCTGTTGGCATTTGTGAGGATGTCCCTGTTCAAGTGGCTAACAATTGTTTAATTTTGACTGATTTTGTTGTTCTTGAAATGCCTGAAGATGATAATATGTCTATTATTCTTGGAAGACCTTTTCTAAATACTGCAGGTGCTGTTATTGATTGCAATAAAGGAAAAGTAACTTTCAATGTTAATGATAAAGAACATACTGTTTATTTCCCCAAGAAAGTTGACAAGATTTATGGAGTCAATACCATCTCCAATTTTAAAACTATCAAAGTGGGAAGTATTGATTGCCCTATATATGATCATCAAGAAGGATATCAAAACATTATGATTGGATCCATATCAATACAATACAAGGTAACATGAGTGTTTCATGATGTTTAAATCATTTGTGTCATGTAAATTTATTTGGTGCCAAGACTTGATCAACCTTGTTATCAAATGTATTTGCATACATAAAGAGCTAAACAGCATTTCTTTCTTCAACTTTGTTTTACCTCCTGTAGTGATAATTAGGTTGCAAAAGTTTAGTTGTTTTGAATTTTAAAAATAATTTTTCTGCCCAAGTTTTATTAATTTAAATATCCAGATTTCATGCAAATTGAAAGTTTTCAAAAATCTGTAAAAATTATACCATTGGTCCTATTTTTCAAAGAGCATCGTGGGAGTGCCTGGTGCTGACCAAGGGGACCCACCATGGGGCAAACCACATGGTGGCGCGGCTGCCCCCTTGGCCGCGCCAGCCACTGAGGTGGGGCACCCTTGGCCCTCCAGCAGTTCCCCCACCTACCACTTCTTCCTCTTGCATCACTCAGCTCGTTTTCTCTCTCACACTCGAGTTTTGCTGTTCTTCCTCGCGATTTCGATCTCTTTGTTCAGCCCATCTCAGCTGCTGAGATTTGGGGCATTTGCTCTCCGGTATGTGACTCCTCCATGTATCCAAGTAGAATTTTGTTTAGTAGAGTATACCTTGAGTATTTTGCTGCTGTAGGTGACTTGTTAAGTGAGTATGCATGCTTGTTCTATGTTGATATAATCAGTTTTGATGCATGTTTAGTCCTCTAGCAAGTCATATAGTAGTTCCCCTCATTTGTATGTCTCAAAATCATTTTTATAATGTTTGTTAAAAAATTTCAGAAAAGGAAAATGCATAACCACACCTTTGGGGAGGTGTTTGAAAGGGATTCTCAGAGAGCAAGAAGGCCTTTGAGGGCATCTACTCGAGTTAGGCGTTCCTATGATGAGGATGTCATTGCACCGAACATTGGAGATGGAGGGGATGACCAAATCCCAAATGCTTCATCCTTTCCATGCATGGAGTTTTTGCGTAATGCAGGGTTGCTTGATGACTTCATGTTCCTTATCCAGAGAGTTGGCCTAACCACTTATATGCAGGATGAGGGCGACCAACATTATTGGCTCACCAAAACTTTTGTTGAGAGTTTTAAATTTGTGAATTCATCTTATGCGCCTACTGTCCAATTTAAGATTTATGACAGGCCTGTTACAATGGACTTGGGAGACTTTTGTGCTGCCATAGATATTGCTCCTATAGGTACAGCGAAGAAGATTGCAGGGAACACCAAAGACTTTGTGGAACTTTACCGAGGAGTGACCAACGACGATGACCGCATCGCTCAGCGCGGCAAGATAAGGAACATCCAATTCCCTGCCATTAGATATTTCGTTTATTATCTTGCTACTAGCATTCTTGGTAGGGAAAACACCAGTAACATTTCTAATTATCATCTTGCTTTTCTTGCTGCTGCACTTAATGGTAACACTGCTTACAACCTTGGTGCCCTTATTGCTCGCCGTTTGGCTGCTAGTGGACCTATTTATGGAGGAATTGTTGCTTCACGAGTTATCGCATATCTAGGTCTTTCCGTTAGTCCTAATGATGAGAAGCTAACCCCTTTCAGACTTGATATTTCTGCTATGAAAGGCCATCAGTTTGTCACACCTAATTCTCATTTAGGAAACATTGTTTACAAAGTTTTATTTACTAACGGGGATGAATATGAAGTGCCTTTGCCCCAGGCCGATCTGTTCCCTATACACAGGAGACCGTGGTCGTACTCCAAGGAGGCGTTGGAGGAGCAGCTTAGAGTGCGAGGCTTTCACCAGCAGCACCAGGAGGAGGGAGAAGCACCTGATGATGGCTACACCGTCACTTACCTTGGAGCGTCATCCAGCTCTTACCAGGACGAGGGCCCTTCCTCGTCGTACTATGGAGGCGCCACTTCCTGGGCACCATGGGGTTGATCTCCACTTAGGCCAAAAGCCTAAGCTTGGGGGGAGGTATATCGACATCTCACTCATTTACATATCATATCTTGTCGATACTTTGTATATCCATGTTGCAGTTTTCTTTCTTTCTTTCTTTTTAATTGTTTACCTTTTATTGCTGCATTCCAAAACACAAAAAGACCAAAAATATTTCTGTTGTTTCTCTTCATTTGTTTCTTTAAGTTTCAGTATTAGTTTGCTTAGTTTTAAAATTCGGTTTGTTATTCAAAAATCCAAAAATATTTTGCTTTATTGTTTGTTTCTTTTTGCTCTTGTTTCAAAAACTCGAAAACCCAAAAATATTTGTTGTTTCTTTTTGGTTTTGTATAGTGTTTTCAGAGTTGGACAGCCATCCGTGACTCCGATGGAGCTTGGTTTTCATTCTTATCATTCGAAGCAACACAAGTGAAAAAGCAATAAGGATGATCTACAACAACTCGAGTTGGGGTGAGAGGCTGGTATGAACTCTATTTGTTTTCATTTTTGTACATATACTCATCTATGTGAGCATGCTTAGTTGGTTCATGTGAGGTATATGTCATTTAGTGGATGCTTAGTAGTTCTTGTTCTCTCATGATCGGTCCCAATTTATTAATAGTGGTAGCATGTTATGTTGATGTTTGCTTGCATTGTTCTATTCATAGAGGGTATGACATTGTGGTATCCTCCTCTGAATAATTCATTCGAATTGACTTGGCACATGCTCATGCATGCGTATGACTGAAAAACAAAAGTCAATTAAGCCTTGATGATTTATTTTGACTCAGAGTTCTTGTATCACTTTTATGTCTCAATTAATTTCATTTTGTCGCAAGCATGATTATGACGGTTATTGCTCTCTTGATTGTCGCTTCCCAGTCTATTGCTAGCCTTCACTTGTACTGAGCGGGAATGCTGCTCGTGCTTCCAAAACCATGAAAACCAAGTTATTCCAAAGTGTCCACCATAAATACCTATGCATGGCATTTCGAACCATTCAAGTAAATTTTCATGTGCTACCTTTAAAACCTTCAAAGTACTTCTCAATTTGTGTCAATGTTTTATAGCTCATGAGGAAGTATGTGGTGTTTTATCTTTCAATCTTGTCATTCAGACTTTCACCAATGGACTAGTGGCATATACATCCGCTTATCCAATAATTTTGCAAAAAGAGCTGGCAACGGGGTGCCCAGTCCCAATTAATTACAACTTTCATCAATAATTCTCTTCACATGTTTTGCCCTGATTTATCAGTAAGCAACTTAATTTGCAAATAGACACTCCTCCATGGTATGTGAATGTTGGAAGGCACCCGAGGATTCGGTTAGCCATGGCTTGTGCAAGCAAAGGTTGGGGGGAGTGTCACCCATAATGAAACTAAAATACATGTGTAAACAAAAGAGAAGAGGGATGATCTACCTTGCTGGTAGAAATAACGTCCTTCATGGGAGCCGCTCTTGAAAGTCTGGTTGACAAGGGGGTTAGAGTACCCACTACCATTCGTTGACAACAACAAACACTTCCCAAAACAATTTTGCTTCTGTTTTAAAAATAAAAAGCTCTAGCACATGATAATCCCTGCTTCCCTCTGCGAAGGGCCAATCTTTTACTTTCATGTTGAGTCACCATCCTTTCTTTGAGCACTTTCTCGAGAGCATAGTTGTCATTCTTAGTGTAATGTGCTTGTCCCAGAATGTGGTTAACTGTGATATAACTTTGATGCTTTTATCTTTGATATCTTTGATTCTAGTCTTCCCATGAACTTCAGAGGTGCCTGGGCATTTATGTTTTGCTGTACAAAAACGGGCAAGCGAGATACCATCTTATCATATCCTATTATGAGCATTACAATCTTGTGAATTAATATGTTTCATGTTTGTCGCTATTAGTATGTTGGTATCTTTTCATAGTTTACATGCCTATTGAGTGACATTATTTGCATTTGCCTCATCTTGAATTGCCTAAGCATTTGTTCATATAGTGAGAATATATGCATCATATGAAGCAAATGTGTTCGTGAAAGTCTTTTATCGCACTCAGTTGTTAACTGAATTGCTTGAGGACAAGCAATAAGCTAAGCTTGGGGGGAGTTGATACGTCCAAAACGTATCTACTTTCCCGAACACTTTTGCTATTGTTTTACCTCTAACTTGTGTGTTTTGAATACAACTAATGCGGACTAACGCTGTTTTCAGCAGAATTGCCCTGGTGTCTTGTTTTTGTGCAGAAAGTCAACTTTCGGGAAAAACACCAGAAAAGATCGCAAACCTCCTATTTTACCAGAAGACTCACGGAGCCAGAAGGGGAGGCGGAGATGGGCCACGAGTGGCCCAAACCACATGGTGGCGCGGCCAAGGGGCCCCCGCGCCAGCCTATGAGGAGGGCGACTCGGGCACCTCCCCGAGTCCCCTTTCGACTACTTAACCCTCTCTGACCTAAAACGCGAGGGGGTCGTCCACTTCATCCAGAAACATCACCGTACGCCGCCACCATCGCGAAACCTATTTCGGGGACCAGAAACTCCGTTCTGGCACTCCGCCGGGACGGGGAATTGGAGGAGATCATCGCCATCATCATCACCGACGCTTCTCCATCGACCATCCATGTTTCCCCCATCCATGTGTGAGTAATTCCCTGCTGTAGGCTGAGGGGGATGGTAGGGATTGGATGAGATTGTTCATGTAATAAGCTATAAGATCATTAGGGCATGGTGCCCAGTATCCGTTGTTAGTACTTATTGATGTTGTTGCAACTTGTTGAGCTTAATGCTTGTCACTAGGGCCCGAGTGCCATGATTTCAGATCTGAACATGTTATTGTTTCATAATGATATGCACTGTTTATTGATCATACCTGCAAGTTGTATACACATATTGTTGTCCGGAACCCGCGGTCCCAAAGTGACAATAATTGGGACAGCCGAGGGGAATGGCTGCGATGTGAGGATCACATGTGTTCACGGCGTGTTAATGCTTTGCTCCGGTACTTTATTAAAAGGAGTACCTTAATTACCAGTAGATTCCCTTGAGGCCCGGCTGCCACCGGCTGGTAGGACAGAAGATGTTGTACAAGTTTCTCATTGCGAGCACGTACGACTATATACGGAACACATGCCTATGTTTACTTAGTACTTGGATGCTTTATCATTATTATCTGCAATGCCTATGTCTTGATTATTATATGAGCTATCTTATCCATGCAGCGCCCGTTCATCCATCCCTATGCCTACAGTGTTTTAATCCTACTGTTTACTGCAATCACTACTGCTGTCTTATTTACTGCTGCTATTATTTCACCGCTACTACTGCTATAAAACTGTTGCTACTGATAATCTGTGTCGAGCAAGACTATTCACAGGTGCAGCTGAATTGACAACTCCGCTGTTAAGGCTCTCAAGTATTCTTTGGCTCCCCTTGTGTCGAATCAATAAATTGGGTTTTACTTCCCTCGAAGACTGTTGCGATCCCCTATACTTGTGGGTCATCAAGACTATTTTCTGGCGCCGTTGCCGGGGAGCATAGCTTTATTTGGGAGTTCACTTGTGATCTATATTGCCCGCTGAAATTTATTCATCATGGGTAAAGCTCGTGATGAGAGGGTCCATGTATTGCCATCCACTACAAGAAAAGGTACGACACTTAGTACCTCTGCTGCTCTTGACTCACCATCTGTATTGAGTCAACTTGTTACACCACCACAATCTTCACGTGTTGGTACTACTGCTGAATCTGAAATTGCCCCTGATAATGTTGATGATGCTTCTACTGTGATTGATGAGAATATTTCATTAGGTCCACTTTTAGATGCTGCTATTGCTAAGTCTAAACAACTTGAAAATACTAGAACACCTAATGAAAGTCCTACTACTCCTGTTTATTCACCTGAGTTAAGGGATTATACTTGTGATGATGATCCTAATGAAACTATGTGGAACTTGATGATGATTTTATTGATAAATGTAATGCTACTACTGGTGCAAGTAATATGAGAAATTTTCTTGCACAACATCCTGTTAAATACAAGTTGTCACCTGATCTAAGTTTGCCACTTCTCCTATAAACATTAAAGATAAGGATTATGAACATGCTTGATCAAAACAATGCTTGATCAAAACAATTAGACAAGAACGGGGTACATAATATGCATCTATACTCATAACTGAAACAAACATTGCAATCTCAAACATATATTAACTCATAAAGATCCACCACAAAGGTATTACAACGGTGACCGTAATCATGTTCAGCAGCTCATACGGTGCTAATTAGTGAAGCTCAAGAGAGGAGAGATACATAAGTTACTTCCACAAACCCATAGTCCAGAGGTGGACTACTCCCTCTTCATCATGGAGACGGTGGAGAAGTCGATGGAGAAGATGGAGACCACGCCGGCAGCGCCCCGCCGGAGTTTTCCCCCTCCAATCTGCAGCTCCTGATCTCCGTTTCGGTGTTTCTGTGTTTGTGCGGCGCTCCTTCCAGAGAACGTCGGGGGACCTTTTTTATAGGCGTTTTTAGGTCAAGACGAAGGCGGTGGAGCGAAGATCGACGGCAACGGAGCCACGAGGCCCAAACGGGTGGGTCCCACGCGGCCTAGTACTGTGGCCGCGTGGGCCATGCCGTTTGGCCCTCGGGCCTCCGTTTGCTTGCTTCCTTTTTCCGTAGTCCTTCTTCCTTCCAAATATTGACGCCCGTAAATTTCCAGGTGATTTCGTTGACGTTTGGGTCCCTGAAACATTAAAATACAAAACTAGGGTTTTCTGCCTGTGCAGGGTTAATTCCAAATAAATGGAAAACTATGAAGTATTCCCAAAATCATGATAAAACATTGATATAACCCTTATATGATGCAAATATGATTGGAATATAAGCAATTAAAGTGCAAAGTTCATGTATGCATTTTACATGCATCAACATCCCCAAGCTTAATCCATGCTCGTCCTCGAGTATGAAGATGATAAAACTAACATGGACTTTGCAATTTAATACTTAACAATGGATATCAAAGATGATTACTATTGCTACATATAGTCAAATGATTCATTCTTCAAAGGAGTAGCAATATGCAAATAGTTTATGAAGTGATATCAAGTATTCAAGACAAGGATGTTCATTGATAGTTCACAAAGTGTAACATAGTAGCAAGTAATATGGAACACATGTATGCATAATGATAAGTAGAACATCCTACAATGGTCATAGAGTGTAGATGAAAATCTGAATATGATAGGTGTACACTTTGGAAAGATGTATATGTGAGTAGAGGTAAAGCATGCATAAGTTTCATCCAACTTCCAAACTCTTCTACTTAAGTTAATGATTGCAATAAGGTATTCATTGGTGTCAAGCTCTCATTGCCCCTATCATAGCATCTTGAATGATTAAGGTTAAAGTGAAAGCAAATATGAGTAGTGTGCTTGACAAAGTAAAGGTTGGATGTCTCATGCCCCTTGAATACAAGTACTACACCATGATTACTCAACTTAGGAAACAAAGCAAGTTCAAGTTATATATCATTGTAAGTAATAATAGTATCATCAAGAGCGTCAACTGGGGTACCTCTTGTCCCAGATATGGAACAAGCCCATATCAAAATGACAAGACAAACAAACAAATGAAAAACCTCAACACCCTTTTTATTTACCATTGGAATAGTTTTTATTGCAAGGTGTGTCATAGAATTCACCATAGTATGTAAGTAAATTTCCACCATGAATGATGCATGGCTTAGATTAGCGGCCCAGGCGTCTCTCTAACCATTTATACAAACTCATTTGAACTACTTCATTTCCACCTCATTTCACCATGATAGCATCCATAACAAAAGTACATGATATCAACTAAATGAGATGAAGAGCATGTTGAAAGCTTTGCATGTGACAGCACATATGGGCTAACTCCAACCTCGAACATTTATCAAGCCACTAGCATCATAATCTTAATCACAATGGGTCATGTTTTATTATGCAAATAAAAGAACATTGTGCATCAAGTTCGTGAGAGCTATATAACCAATTTTTTCCATTGCAATCAATAACATAAACATTTTCATTCAGAGGTAAGATAACACAAACAACATGTTAAACATACTCGGAATAGCATAAAGCCAATAGGTAGATATGGTGGACTCACTGGAATAACTTTGGTTGAAGGTGTTGGAAACAAGTTTTTGCTTGTTGGAGTTTTTGGGCTAGCAAAAGGGAGAAAGTTGACCATCTAGATGCATGCATGAGTGTCCATAGAACTAACTAATCCATGTTAAACCAAGTGAAATAACAATCAGCACCAAAACATGAATAAGTGATAGCTCTACAAAAAGAATTTGCAAACTATTACTCATAAACAAGCTCATGAATCATGCAACTATATGTATCATTAAAAATCAAGTCAAACATCCCTTTTCCCAATCTTATAAAAGCATCCAACATATTTCAACCCATATTTCCAGTAGCTCTCTCATATATAATTGATAGTGTGGTGGTCTCTCAAGACTCAAACAAAAACAAAAAACGACGCTCCAAGTTTATGCGATAAAGTGTTTCGATCGAAAAACAGAAGTTGGACGTGTGCAAACCGAGAGTGTGTAGGTCCAGCGGGGTTGTCTTCACATCCCCAAGCTTATGGTCTTCACCATCCTTGGATAGCTCTTGGTGCATCTCCTCCAATCCCTGTGAAAAAACTTCAAAACACCGTTTCTCCCATCTCTTTTCTGTGGGGTGCATTAATAGTGATAAACAAATAGGTTCCTTGCTGCATATAATCCTTGAAAAAAATTCATATGACATGTCCAGAAAGTGTATAATGTTGTATGCCTACTCATAAACTCAATTGGATCAAAAAGATTCAACTTAAAAGCTCAAAGCATGCATCAAACAAAATGGGACAGAATCTGTCCAGAAAAACAGCAGCAGCAAAACGTATTTTTCTACCCTACCAAACTTTCTCGAAAAATTCCGAAAAAATTCATGCATACAGAGGATGAAAAGTTGCAACTACAGTTCAAATATGAGCTCATTCGGAGTTACAGAATAAGAATTAAAAATCATACCGTGCACTGATTGTGCAGGAATAAAATCTCCGAACGCAATAAGCAACTTTTTCAAACCAAAAAGGGTAAAACTTGGCACTTTATTAAAAACTCCAGAACCTAACTAGACACAAAATCTCTTGTTACAGCAAGAGGACACAAAGAAAAATCACACAAAAAATAACCGGGTTGCCTCCCGCAAAGCGCTTTCTTTATAGCCATATAGCTAGGCTTCTTACTTGTTGTTTATTGTGATGAAGCTCATGAGGGAGCTTGAACTTTGATGGTTCCCTCTTCCTTGGAAAGTGTTCCATGCACTTCTTGTGTGGAAACTGAAACTTTACATTCCCTTCCTTTGAATCAATGATAGCACCTGTGGTACGAAGAAAAGGTCTTCCAAGAATAATAGGACTAGAGGTTTTATTCCCCATATCCATGATTAGAAAATCCACAGGCACAAAAGTCATATGTAACTCTACCATAACATCACTTACTTTTCCCAAAGCATGTTTAATAGAGTCATCAGCAAGTGCTAGTTCAATAGAGCATTTTTCAAGATTTTTCAATTCAAGCACTTCATATAGTTCTTTAGATAAAACAGAGACACTAGATCCTAGATCAAGTATGGCATGGTGTGTCTCTTTTCCAATAGTTACTAGTACCTTAGGTATCCACATATCCCCAAGCTTAGGTGGTATCATAGCCTCTTGGTTGTACCTAGCAATCTTTTCTTTCAAGACATGATTAGCAATATAAGAACCAAAACCTGCTTGGTTAGTGTTGATGGAAGGATCACTTGCAAATTTTTGTAAGATAGATATTAATTCATGCAAGCTACAATTTTCTAAGTCAAGCAAAGGATCCTTGACTTCATTAAGCATTTTAACTTCCTCAACTTTCTTTTCCCTATTGTATAGGTTGAATATTTCATAACGGTCATCAAAGACATCTTCAGGTACTTGGGCTTTTTCTAAACTTTCTTTAATTCTTACTTCCAAAAGCAAGCCATCAAGTAAATAGTGAGTATCATTAGCAGCAGTATTCATGAAGGAATCCTCACATTCATTATCCAAAAAGACCCTAGAGGCTTCAGTCAAACCTCTATAAAACACATGCATGAGCATCCAATCTCTAAGACCATGTTCCATTCCAAAAGCTATGCCTCTAAACCTTTCCCATGTTTTCACTAGAGGTTCATCCTCTTCTTGTTTAAAGGTGATAAGTACTTGTCTTAGGTTACAAATCTTTTCATGGAACAAAATCTTTCAACAAAGAAGCTTTTAAATTAAACCAAGTGCTAAAATTTCCAGGTGGCCATCTTAATATCCAATCTAAGGCTTTTCCACCTAGGGAGTAAGGAAAAAGCTTAATTTTAACATTAGCATGGCTCAAGTTTAACATTTTGCACCTTTCATCAAACTTCTTAAGATGTGGTATAGGATCTTCTTTAGGTTTCCCATAAAAACGGTGTTCATAAATCACTTTCATGATATTAGGATCTACAACACATTTCTCAACAGGGATATTCATATCTTGGGGAAAGTTCTTAACACTAAATGGCCAAAAGGTTCGTTTCTCCATTTTAGCAAGTTTTTTTGGTATTTTTAATTTTTTATGCAAAACTGAAATAAATATGATATGATATGCAATGACACTAACAAAACAAATAAATTGCTTTGTAAGTAAAGATGGATAAGATGGTGCTCACGTAGGTGCAACCTCCCCAAGCTTAGGTGTTAGCACAAGTTGGTGACGTTGACTTTGTTGTGAGATGAATGCGATGATGCACACCCTTGGATAAATCTCTCAGCTACGATTCCCCGGCAACGGCGCCAGAAAACGTCTTGATACCCGAAGAGCAAGTCTTGATGCCTGCACAAATAAACGGGATTAGGTTGAGACTCCAAGTGCAGAGTGTATAGTAAGTGGAAGACAGTTTTCCCCACGAGGGGTGACTCGAGGGTTTAATATCGAACTCTCGGGGAATCTGCAGTGGTAGATTTATCTTCTTATCCTTCTTTTGGTTACCTACAAAACAAGGTTAGATGTTTTGGTCCTCAACCTCACCTGTGGTTGTCAAGCACAAGGTGTAAGAATGATATCAGGATAGTTATGCAATGCAAACAAGAAATAAATATGCAATGATGGTGGATGCAATGATAAATGATATTTTTGGGTTTTTAAATGATGTATGCAAGATGAAAAGTATTTTTGTATTTTCGGATTTAATGATGGCTGAAAATAGAAAAGTGGTATATGGTGTTGGAAAGGTGTTTCTTATGATTAAAAATGGACTGGGGTTCATGGTTTCACAAATGCACTCTCTCTTTATAAAGTGGTAGACAATGGAAACACACAGTTAACATATGAGATTGCAACACAGGGTTTGATAACAAGTTACTTAGATATATGGGCATCACGTCCTAACATAGAGATCTTTTGGTTATTAACCTCTCTTATACTCCACCAAGATGCGAACTAAATCATAACACCTCAGTAATTAAGATAACTCAGAGTATAGCATTAAGTATCATGACATGAAGTGAAAATAAGAACATGCTAGATCTAGTCATGGAGTAGTGGCAATGGTCACGCCCACATCCCCGGTAGCATGGTATTTTAGTTTATCCCTAGTGAGGTAACAAAGTAAGGTAAAGATACCAAAGTGGATCGCAGAACTTTCTCTCACGTTCACTGCACTAGCCACCCCCCGTTACTCCAACTAATGCACACGTTCCCCCACACACGCTCTCATAAACATGCTTGATCAAAACAAGTAGACAAGAACGGGGTACATAATATGCATCTATACTCATAACTGAAACAAACATTGCAATCTCAAACATATATTAACTCATAAAGATCCACCACAAAGGTATTACAACGGTGACCGTAATCATGTTCAGCAGCTCATACGGTGCTAATTAGTGAAGCTCAAGAGAGGAGAGATACATAAGTTACTTCCACAAACCCATAGTCCAGAGGTGGACTACTCCCTCTTCATCATGGAGACGGTGGAGAAGTCGATGGAGAAGATGGAGACCACGCCGGCAGCGCCCCGCCGGAGTTTTCCCCCTCCAATCTGCAGCTCCTGATCTCCGTTTCGGTGTTTCTGTGTTTGTGCGGCGCTCCTTCCAGAGAACGTCGGGGGACCTTTTTTATAGGCGTTTTTAGGTCAAGACGAAGGCGGTGGAGCGAAGATCGACGGCAACGGAGCCACGAGGCCCGAACGGGTGGGTCCCACGCGGCCTGGTACTGTGGCCGCGTGGGCCTGCTCGTTTGGCCCTCGGGCCTCCGTTTGCTTGCTTCCTTTTTCCGTAGTCCTTCTTCCTTCCAAATATTGACGCCCGTAAATTTCCAGGTGATTTCGTTGACGTTTGGGTCCCTGAAACATTAAAATACAAAACTAGGGTTTTCTGCCTGTGCAGGGTTAATTCCAAATAAATGGGAAAACTATGAAGTATTCCCAAAATCATGATAAAACATTGATATAACCCTTATATGATGCAAATATGATTGGAATATAAGCAATTAAAGTGCAAAGTTCATGTATGCATTTTCCGAGGGACACATGGAGCCAGAAGGGCAAGCCAGGGGGAGGCCCACGGCCTCCAAACCACCTCTAGGCGCGGCCAGAAGGGGGGCGGCGCGAGCAGGTGGTTTTGCCCACTCGAGCCTCCACCGACGTTGCCCCTTCGCCTATTTATTCCCTCAGACGCGAAAACCCTAGAGGAACAAGCCATATTTCCAGAAGAGTTCCGCAGCGCCGCCGCCATCGATGACAAGTTTCGGGGGACAGAAGTCTCTGTTCCGGCACCCTGCCGGGACGGGGATTGACCCCCGGAGTCATCTCCATCGACTCCACCGCCATCTTCATCGCCGCTGCTGACTCCCATGATGAGGAGGGAGTAGTTCTCCCCCGAGGCTGAGGGCTCTACCGGTAGCTATGTGGTTCATCTCTCTCTCCCATGGTGTGATCTTTATGTGATCATGTGTATTGCTAGTATCGCTGAATACATTAATAATGTTTATGCTACTCAAGTGATTTTTGTCTAGTTTCTGGAGTCGTTGTGACAACACGGTATCAAGGTGACAGTGTGGGTACTCGTGTGACTCTATGAATAATTTAGATATCTATCATGGCTTGTTCTTGGGAACTGTGGTGTTTGTTTACTCAGACTTTGAGGAGTGCTTTTGCAGCCCTACACGTAGTACTCTTGTGTTATCAAGAAGGAGAATAATCCCGAGCAGTATTTACTTGTGTTCAGTTGTGCTAATCTAGTTGAATATGTAGATGTTACTCTTTATCTATTATGCACTCTATAGGTTACTTTAATATGAACTCCGGTACTCTCCACGGTGTAAAGGTGACAGTGTGTGCACCGTGTGTGATTCCTTTATGACGTTGTGGCGCTTGTTTACTCCGGCTTGAGGTGTGCTTTTGTAGCCCTACACAATGAATGGTGTTTGTTATCCAACAAGAGAGTGTTTAAGAGTAGATTTTACTTATTCAGTTATGAGATCATTGTTGAGAGTGTCTACTAGTGAAAGTATGATCCCTAGGCCTTGTTTCTAAGCATTGAAACACCGTTTACAACAAGTCCTGCTACATGTTTGCTTGCTGCCATCTTTATTTCAGATTGCAGTTACTACTTATAATCATCCCTATCACTTGTATTTCACTATCTCTTCGCCGAACTAGTGCACCTATACATTTGACAAGTGTATTGGGTGTGTTGGGGACACAAGAGACTTCTTGTATCTTAATTGCAGGGTTGTTTGAGAGGGATATCTTTGACCTCTACCTCCCTGAGTTCGATAAACCTTGGGTGATTCACTTAAGGGAAACTTGCTGCTGTTCTACAAACCTCTGCTCTTGGAGGCCCAACACTGTCTACAAGAATAGAAGCACACGTAGACATCAAGCTATTTTCTGGCGCCGTTGCCGGGGAGGTAAGTGTTGGAAGGTATCTCCTTTAGATTCTGCAATTATTTCTTTTTGTTTCTTGTTTTTATTTTCACTAGTTAGGCTTAATGGAAAACAACAAAAAAATTAGAGATCTTTATATGGAATTGGGACATGATGCTTTTGAAGAGAAAATTAAAAAACCTATGGAGGCTTGTTTGCATGATGGTAGCAATGGTATTACTATAAATTCTTTGAACACCATTATTGCTAATGCTATGGAAAAGTCTAAGCTTGGGGAAGTTAGTTGTGATGAATATGATATTTTTAGTCCCCCAAGCTTTAAGGAGGAAATTTGTTTTCATAATACTTTGCCTCCAATATATGATGATTATAATCATTGTGATATTTTCAGTCCACCTACTATTGAGGATATAGTTTATGTTGATTATGATATGCCTCCTATATATGATGTTTACAATGATGAATATGATATTCTCAGTCCATCTACTATTGAGGATAAAAATTATTTTGATTATTCTATGCCTCCTATTTATGATGATTGCAATGATGGATGTGATACTTTTACTCTCACTATTACTAATGATAATGTTCATGCTTATGTGGAGAGTGATGATACTATTATGCATATGGATCATGATAAGAATGCTCTATGTGATAGTTATATTGTGGATTTTATCAATGATGCTACTGAAAGTTTTTTGAGAGAGGGAGACATGGATTCATATATCTCAATAATATCAAGTCTCCTCTCTTTTTGTTGAAAATTTTGATGTTGCACTTGTTTTGTCTTTCTATGCTAGTAGCTTCATGCTTCAATAATTTGTTTTCTTACAAGATTCCTTTGCATAGGAAGTGGGTTAGACTTAAATGTGTTTGGTATTTGCTTTTTGATGCTCTCTTTTATTCAACTCTTATACATATGAGAGCATTATCAAAATCACTATGCCTAGCTAAAAGGCTTTAAAGAAAAGCGCTTATGGGAGACAACCCATCGTTTTTATTTGCTGTTATTTTTATTTTCTTTGAGTCAAGGAGTTTTGTCACTTCTGTAGCAACTCCTTTGTATCTTTATTTTATCGCATTGTTGTGCCAAGTAAAGTTCTATATTGAAAGTTGATGCAAGATTTGGATTTCTGCGGAGTGACAGATTTTTAGCTGTCACGGATTTGAGCTTATCTCCCTGTAGAAAATTGAAAAATTCTGAAAAAAAAATCAAGCATATTCCTGAGATATGTACGCAACTTTCATTATTTTAGGCCAGATCCATCTGAGCAACTTAAGTGCCTCGAAAAAATTCGTTATTCCAGACTGTTCTGTTTTTGACAGATTCTGCCTTTTGTTTTGCATTCGCTCTTTTACTGTGTTTGTGTGGATTTCTTTGCTCCACAAAGCATTGGTGGCTGTAGCTAATGTCCAGAAGCTTTGGGATTGATTGTATCATTACAGAATATGAGAATTTTTGATTATGCACTAACCCTCTAATGAGAACTGTCTTGAGTTTGGTGTGAAGGAAGTTTTCAAGGATCAAGCGAGAAGGGTGATATTATGTGATCAAGAAGAGTGAAAAGCTTAAGCTTGGGGATGCCCCCGTGGTTCATCCCCAACCATATTCAGAGAGACTCAAGCGTCTAAGCTTGGGGATGCCCAAGGCATCCCCTTCTTCATCAACAACTTATCAGGTCATCTCTAGTGAAACTATATTTTAATTCTTTCACATCTTATGTGCTTTACTTGGAGCGTCTGTGTGCTTTTATTTTTGTTTTGTTTGAATAAATTCGGATCCTAGCAATCCTTGTGTGGGAGAGAGACACGCTCCGCTTTTTCATGTGAATACTCATGTTCTTCACTTATATTTGTTGAGTATTCTTAACTAGCTACTGCAGTGCTTTTAGCTCCTGTTTTTCGTGCATCTCTTCGAGCTGTTAGCACTTGTTTATAAATACTCTCTTGCTGCATTATATTATCATTTGGAGAGTTTATGTTTAAATAAATTGATTGGTGTTTGTTTGGAAGAAAGAAAATGCTACATGTAGTAGTTGGTATTGGAAAAGACATTTGCATTCTTGTAGATCATTGTCTTGTTTCGATTTGATGCTTTGCAATTGTTTTGAGCTCTCAAGTAGATCATGTTTAAGCTTTTGCATCATGTAGTTAAAGCCTAGTAGTGGAGAACTACCGTAGAGCTTGTTGAGACTTGGGATGCATATTTGTTCTCTCTAAGGTCTAGATATTTTCTGGTAAAATGTTTGAGCAACAAGGAAGACAGTGTAGAGTCTTATAATACTTGCAATATGTTTTTAAGTGATTCTTGCTGTACCGGTTTATACTTGTGTTTGCTTCAAACAACCTTGCTAGCCTAAACTCTGTACTGAGAGGGAATGCTTCTCGTGCATCCAAAACTTGAGCCAAAACCCATGCCATTTGTGTCCACCATACCTACCTACTATGTGGTATTTCCTGCCATTCCAAGTAAATATTTCATGTGTTACATTTAAACTATTCAAAACTTTATTACTCCTTATTTGTGTCAATGTTTTATAGCTCATGAGGAAGTATGTGGTGTTTTATCTTTCAATCTTGTCATTTACTTCTGACAGACTTTCACCAATGGACTAGTGGCATATACATCCGCTTATCCAATAATTTGCAAAAAGAGCTGGCAACGGGGTGCCCAGCCCCAATTAATTACAACTTTCATTAATAATTCTCTTCACATGTTTTGCCCTGATTTATCAGTAAGCAACTTAATTTTGCAATAGACACTCCTCCATGGTATGTGAATGTTGGAAGGCACCCGAGGATTCGGTTAGCCATGGCTTGTGTAAGCAAAAGGTTGGGAGGAGTGTCATCTATAAAGAAACTAAAATACATGTGTAAATAAAAGAGAAGAGGGATGATCTACCTTGCTGGTAGAGATAACGTCCTTCATGGGAGCCGCTCTTGAAAGTCTGGTTGACAAGGGGGTTAGAGTGCCCACTACCATTCGTTGACAACAACAAACACCTCTCAAATACTTATTTTGTGCTCTCTATATGCTTTCGAAAACTTAAAAAGCTCTAGCACATGATTTAATCCCTGCTTCCCTCTGCGAAGGGCCTATCTTTTACTTTATTGTTGAGTCAGTTTACCTACTCCTTTCTATCTCAGAAGCAAACACTAGTGTCAACTTTGTGTGCATTGATTCTTACATGTTTACTTATTGCACTTGTTATATTGCTTTATGTTGACAACTATCCATGAGATATACATGTTACAAGTTGAAAGCAATTGCTGAAACTTAATCATCCTTTGTGTTGCTTCAATGTCTTTTACTTTGAATCTATTGCTTTATGAGTTACCTCTTATGTAAAACTTTTTGATACTTGTCTTGAAAGTACTATTCATGAAAAGTTTTTGCTTATATGATTCATTGTTTACTCTTTATCTATTTGTTAGCAAACTATAGATCATTGCTTTGAGTCACTTCATTCATGACATGAGCCTTGCAATATATTGATCAAGATTGTGTGAAAGCATGTCTCCTCAGAAATTATTTGTTGTTATCGTTTTACCTACTCGAGAACGAGTAGAACTAAGCTTGGGGATGTTTGATACGTCTCCAATGTATCTATAATTTCTGATGTTCCATGCTTATATTATACCATTTGCTACATGTTTTATATACACTTCGTATCACTTTTATGCATTTTCTGGGACTAACCTATTAACAAGATGCCACAGTGCCAGTTCCCTGTTTTCTGCTGTTTTTGGTTCCAGAAAAGCTGTTCGGGCAATATTCTCGGAATTCGACGAAACAAAAGCCAAACCTCCTATTTTTCCGAGGGACACATGGAGCCAGAAGGGCAAGCCAGGGAGGCCCACGGCCTCCAAACCACCTCTAGGCGCGGCCAGAAGGGGGCGGCGCGAGCAGGTGGTTTGGCCCACTCGAGCCTCCACCGACGTTGCCCCTTCGCCTATTTATTCTCTCAGACGCGAAAACCCTAGAGGAACAAGCCATATTTCCAGAAGAGTTCCGCAGCGCCGCCGCCATCGACGACAAGTTTCGGGGGACAGAAGTCTCTGTTCCGGCACCCTGCCGGGACGGGGATTGACCCCCGGAGTCATCTCCATCGACTCCACCGCCATCTTCATCGCCGCTGCTGACTCCCATGATGAGGAGGGAGTAGTTCTCCCCCGAGGCTGAGGGCTCTACCGGTAGCTATGTGGTTCATCTCTCTCTCCCATGGTGTGATCTTTATGTGATCATGTGTATTGCTAGTATCGCTGAATACATTAATAATGTTTATGCTACTCAAGTGATTTTGTCTAGTTTCTGGAGTCGTTGTGACAACACGGTATCAAGGTGACAGTGTGGGTACTCGTGTGACTCTATGAATAATTTAGATATCTATCATGGCTTGTTCTTGGGAACTGTGGTGTTTGTTTACTCAGACTTTGAGGAGTGCTTTTGCAGCCCTACACGTAGTACTCTTGTGTTATCAAGAAGGAGAATAATCCCGAGCAGTATTTACTTGTGTTCAGTTGTGCTAATCTAGTTGAATATGTAGATGTTACTCTTTATCTATTATGCACTCTATAGGTTACTTTAATATGAACTCCGGTACTCTCCACGGTGTAAAGGTGACAGTGTGTGCACCGTGTGTGATTCCTTTATGACGTTGTGGCGCTTGTTTACTCCGGCTTGAGGTGTGCTTTTGTAGCCCTACACAATGAATGGTGTTTGTTATCCAACAAGAGAGTGTTTAAGAGTAGATTTTACTTATTCAGTTATGAGATCATTGTTGAGAGTGTCTACTAGTGAAAGTATGATCCCTAGGCCTTGTTTCTAAGCATTGAAACACCGTTTACAACAAGTCCTGCTACATGTTTGCTTGCTGCCATCTTTATTTCAGATTGCAGTTACTACTTATAATCATCCCTATCACTTGTATTTCACTATCTCTTCGCCGAACTAGTGCACCTATACATTTGACAAGTGTATTGGGTGTGTTGGGGACACAAGAGACTTCTTGTATCTTAATTGCAGGGTTGTTTGAGAGGGATATCTTTGACCTCTACCTCCCTGAGTTCGATAAACCTTGGGTGATTCACTTAAGGGAAACTTGCTGCTGTTCTACAAACCTCTGCTCTTGGAGGCCCAACACTGTCTACAAGAATAGAAGCACACGTAGACATCAAGCTATTTTCTGGCGCCGTTGCCGGGGAGATAAGTGTTGGAAGGTATCTCCTTTAGATTCTGCAATTATTTCTTTTTGTTTCTTGTTTTTATTTTCACTAGTTAGGCTTAATGGAAAACAACAACAAAATTAGAGATCTTTATGAACTTTATATGGAATTGGGACATGATGCTTTTGAAGAGAAAATTAAAAAACCTATGGAGGCTTGTTTGCATGATGGTAGCAATGGTATTACTATAAATTCTTTGAACACCATTATTGCTAATGCTATGGAAAAGTCTAAGCTTGGGGAAGCTAGTTGTGATGAATATGATATTTTTAGTCCCCCAAGCTTTAAGGAGGAAATTTGTTTTGATAATACTTTGCCTCCAATATATGATGATTATAATCATTGTGATATTTTCAGTCCACCTACTATTGAGGTGTCCAGAAGGAAGGCGAGTCAAGTCGCCATTGGATGAAAAGGGTGACAGAAATAATACACTCCTCAGATAATATACCACCAAGCTCAGCCGTCCTGGTAATGGAGAAAAACTGCAAGTTCGAGCCGCTGATTCATAAGCTGGGTCGCATGAAAGATAAAGTCAAGAGCCTCAGCGAGGTAATGGCTGCGGCTAACAAATATGCCGGCTCGGATAAAACCAGAGACGCGTCAGACGGAGAAGAAGAGGAGGTTGCTGCCAAAGGAAAGAAAAACTCCAACAAGCCCCAGCAGCAGCAAACAAGCCACAACAACGTGAATCAAAACAAACGCAAAAACGAAGATGGTTACTCAGGGCTCGTCGCCAATACGCGTGGAGGATTCAGAGGCCAGCGAGGAAGGGGCCGAGGATACGGCTCCCGTCTAATCAATATGAAAGAAGTTTTTAATCGGCCGTGCGACCTTCATGCAACAGGTGATGGATGACCAGCGGACCATACCAAGGCACAATGCAGCTATTACAAGAAGTGGAAAGAAGAAAGCCAGCACAACAGGGGAAATTCCCACGAAGGAAACCCTGGTACGGCTCATGACGCAAATGTTGGGCAGCACAGCATGAACCACCCCAGGCAAACGGGGCAGTATCACACAATAGTTATCGACACCTCCAAAAGGGAAGAGAAATTGAGTCGCAGGAGTCAACAGGTGAACGCCGTGATACCAGCAACACCCAATTGGCTAAGGTGGTCCGAGCACACAGTAACTTGGAGTCGCGACGATCACCCGCCACAAGTACGGGAACCTGGCAAGTTGGCGCTGGTTGTGGCACCATACGTAGCAGGATACAAGCTGACCAAAGTGCTTATGGATGGAGGAAGCAGCATTAATATCTTGTACTACGATACGTTCCAGCGTCTAGGACTCAAGGATTCCAGCCTGCAGCTCACGTCAACCGTGTTTCACGGCATTGTCCCAGGAAGGTCCGCACAGCCAGCGGGGAAAATAACCCTAGGGGTAACTTTTGGGACAGAAGAGAACTTCATAAGCGAGTTCCTATGTTTCGAAGTGGTAAAATTACAAAGCCCATATCACGCCTTGTTTGGAAGAAGAGCTTTTGCTAAGTTTATGGCCAGGCCATGCTACGTGTACCTACAGTTGAAGATACCAGGACCAAAAGGGGTCATCACAGTGTACGAAGATAGAGAAAAAGCGATAGAATGTGAAGAAGGAGATGCGGCCTTCGCAGAATCTGCCTGTGCCGCGGAAGAGCTAAAAGGTTATAAGTCGCAGGTGGACCCAAATGACATGAGCGTAGTTACCACGCCGTCTGCCGAGCCACCAATGAAATTCAAAGCGGCCCAGGAAACCAAGCAGATAAATCTTGTTCCTGGCGACTTATCCAAGCAAACCAGCATTGGAGCACACATGGAAGAAGAGCAGGAGAAGGCTCTCGTCGCTTTCCTTCAGGAAAATAAGGACATCTTCGCATGGAAACCGTCAGATATGCCAGGGGTACCAAGAGAATTAGCAGAACATAGCCTGAAAGTGAACCCTGCGGCTAAACCAGTGAAGCAGCCACTACGGCGTTTCCACGATGATAGGAGAAAGGCAATAGGGAAGGAAATAGCTCGCCTACTGGCTGCAGGATTCATCACGGAGGTATACCATCCGGAGTGGGTGGCAAACCCAGTCTTGGTTATGAAAAAGAACGGTACGTGGCGAATGTGCGTTGATTACACCAATCTTAACAAAGCTTGTCCAAAGGATCCATTTGCTTTGCCGCGAATCGACCAAGTGATTGATTCAACTGCTGGGTGCGAGCTGTTATGCTTTTTGGATGCCTATTCAGGCTACCATCAAATCAAGATGAAGAGGGAGGACCAAGAAAAGACGTCCTTCATCACACCCTTTGGAGCTTTTTGTTATGTCAGCATGCCCTTTGGGTTGAAGAACGCAGGTGCGACTTACCAAAGATAAATTCAGAATTGTGTACATGAGCAAATATGTCGCAACGTTCACGCCTACGTGGACGATATTGTGGTTAAGTCGCAAGTTGGCCAGGATCTTATTAGTGACCTGGCAGAGACATTCACAAATCTCAGAAAATACAACATGAGGCTCAACCCCACAAAGTGCGTCTTTGGAGTACCAGCAGGAAAGCTATTGGGGTTCATAGTATCAGAAAGAGGCATTGAGGCCAACCCTGACAAGATAAAGGCCGTGATGGATCTCCAAAAGCCAGAAAAGATAAAAGATGTGCAACGACTTACCGGTTGCGTCGCAGCTTTGAGTCGCTTTATATCAAGATTGGGAGAGAAAGCATTACCTTTGTACAGATTGTTGAAAAAATCAGACACTTTCGTTTGGGATGCAGAGGCCGACGAAGCTCTAACAGCCTTGAAACATCAATTGACAAATGCTCCAGTTCTGGCGGCTCCAAAGGATAAAGAGCCCATGCTACTATACATAGCGGCAAATTCCCACGCTGTGAGCGCTGTCATGGTTGTGGAGAGACAAGAACCCGGAAAGGAATACCCTGTCCAGAGACCAGTATATTACGTGAGCGAAGTCCTCACAGCTTCCAAGCAGCGTTACCCCAGTGGCAGAAGTTGGTGTTTGGAGTATTCATGGCGAGTCGCAAGCTGAAGCACTACTTCCAAGAACATTCAATAACTGTGGTTAGTTCAGCACCGTTAGCAGATATCATCCGTAATCGAGAAGCTACTGGAAGAGTCGCTAAGTGGGCGATCGAGTTGGGACCACATCATATCAGTTACGAGTCGCGCACATCAATTAAGTCGCAAGCCCTCGCAGATTTTATCAACGATTGGACAGAAATCCAAGTTGCTCCTAGCATGGCAGAAACCAAATACTGGACCATGCATTTTGATGGGTCAAGACAGTTGCAAGGCTCGGGGGCTGGAGTTGTTCTAACATCCCCCAAGGGGGACAAGCTGCGGTATGTGCTACAGATACACTTCAACTGCACAAATAACGTGGCAGAGTATGAGGCACTGCTTCATGGTCTACGTATAGCAAAGGAGATGAACATCCGTCGCATACGTTGTTTTGGCGATTCAGACTTGGTGGCACAGCAGGTCTCTGGAACGTGGGACAGCAAGGATGCGAATATGGCTGCATACAGAAGAGAGGTGGAAAGAATTGCTGGATACTTCACTGGATACCAAGTTGAACATATTGATCGGAGACAAAACGAAGCAGCAGATGCCCTGTCTCGACTTGGATCCAATAGACAGTCAGTCCCACCCAATGTTTTCCTGGATGAACTGCACAATCCATCAGTTAAACCTTCAGCAGAGATTGACATTGCAGAGCCAGAGAACGATTCAACTTTAGTCGCAGCCCTGCATGAACAGCCAGGATGGATGATACGTCCATTTTGCATCACTATTTTATATCATAATTTACTGCTATTCATCGATATATTTCATATTTAGAAGTGTTACTTATGTTATTTTACCTATTTTGCATGTTTGATGAATAATGGAGAATTGGACACCGGAGTCAGGATTCTGCTGGAAAAAGCACCGTCGAGATGCACTATTTCTGAAGATCAATAAATCGAAGGAGACATATGGAAGTCCTATTTTACCAGATGGAGGAGGCCAAAAGGGGAGGCTGAGAAGGGCCAAGGTGGGCCCTCCTCACCAGCTGGCGCGGCGGGCCCACCAGCCGCGCCGCCAGGTGGTTTGGGGGCCCTGGCCCACCTCAGCCGTTCCCCCTTCGCGTACTTGACCCCCTCGGAACCCTAACACACAGAGGACGGCCATCGAAATATTCCGCCGCCTCCACGAGGCGGAAAACACCAGAGAGCGAAAAGCTCCCCTGCAGGAAGAAATCTGCCGGGGGAAATTCCCTCCCGGAGGGGGAAATCGTCGCCATCATCACCGTCATCGAGCTGGACTTCATCGGGATCATCATCATCATCATCTCCACCGCCAACACCATCATCACCGCCGCTGCACCCCGTCTCCGCTGTAACATCTAGGGCTGAATCTTGTCTATTTCATAGGGGAAACTCTCCCGGTGTTGATTACTCTTGTTATTGATGCTATTGGGTGAAACCATTGGATTAAGGTTTATGTTCAGATTGTTATTCATCATCATATCACCTCTGATCATGTTCCGTATGATGTCTTGTGAGTAGTTCGTTTAGTTCTTGAGGACATGGGAGAAGTCTTGATGTTAGTAGTGAACTATGTTGAGTAATATTTAATGGTTTGATGCTTAAGTTGTGGTGTTATTCTTCTAGTGGTGTCATGTGAACGTCGACTACATGATACTTCACCTTTATGGGCCTAGGGGAATGCATTGTGTATTCGTTTGCCAATTGTGGGGTTGCCGGAGTGACAGAAACCTGAACACCCGTTGGTATATCGATGCATGAGGGATAGCAGGATCTCAAAGTTTAAGGCTGTGGTTAGTTTATCTTAATTACTTTCTTGTATTTGCGGATGCTTGCAAGGGGTATAATCACAAGTATGTATTAGTCCTAGGAAGGGCGGTGCATTAGCATAGGTTCACCCACACAACACTTATCAAAACAATGAAGATTAATCAACTATATGAAGCGAAAGCACTTGACAATATTCCCGTGTGTCCTCAAGAACGTTTGGTCATTATAAGTACAACAACCGGCTTGTCCTTTGCTGTAGAAAGGATTGGGCCACTCGCTGCAACTATTATTACTGCATTTTATTTACTTGTACTTTATTTATCTGTCATATCAAAAACTCCTAAAAACTTGTCTGTGAGCATTTACAGTGAATCCTTCATCAAAACCGCTTGTCAACACCTTCTGCTCCTCGTTGGGTTCGACACTCTTATTTATCGAAAGTACTACGATACACCCCCTATACTTGTGGGTCATCAAGACTATTTTCTGGCGCCGTTGCCGGGGAGTGTAGCGCTATTGGTAAGTGGAATTGGTAAGGGAAACATTTATTGTACGTGCTGTTTTTATTTTTGCCTGCTGCTATATCTCATTATGGAGGGGTCTTCTCTTGAATTCCTATTTGGGAAAACAACTACCACTGCTAAGGTAGTAGAGGAGGCGCCAGATGAGCAGGTAATACCGTTCAAAATTCCTATGAAAATTGTTGAACGTGTCACAAATAACCGCTATGCAGGAGATGGAACTGTCCATCCTGGAGATCATTTGTTATTTCTGCATGAATTGTGCGAGTTATTTAAGTGTGCAGGTATCTCGATGGGAGAAGTTAAGAAGAAATTATTCTCTCTATCACTGTCTGGTAAAGCTGCACATTGGTATAAACTGCTGAAGAATGGGTATTCTCTTGGATGGGAGGAAATTGTACCTCTCTTTTACTCCAAATTCTATCCTCCAAGTGAGATTCATAAGGATCGGAACCTCATATATAACTTCTGGCCCTATGATGGAGAGAGTATCGCTCAAGCGTGGGGGAGATTGAAGGCATTAATGCTCAAATGTCCCATTCATGAGCTTCCTGGTAATATTGTTATTGATAACTTTTATGCAAGACTCTCCTTTCAAGATAAAACTCTATTGGATACCACTTGTGCTGGATCGTTCACTCGTAATAAAGAAGAGTTTAAGTGGGACCTTCTTGATCGGATTCAGGAGAACACTGAAGGATGGGAGAATGACAAAGGTAGGGAGTCAGGTATAAACTATGACTTTGAGTGTGTTAAAAATTTATGGATACTGATGATTATCGCAAAATTAGCACTACTTATGGTCTTGACTCTCAAATTGTTGCAAACTTTTATAAAGCCTTTGCTTCCTATTTCGGTTTGCCGAAGGAGGGTTTTAAAAATTATCATGAACCATATAAAGATGAATCTGTTTCTCATATATCTAAAGGTGTTGAGGTTAATGTTGTGATCGCATTATTCCAGAACCTTATATTGAAAAAGTTCCTTTTCCTAATAAGATTAAGGAACATACTATCATAACTGGTGTTGTTAGTAAAAGTAATAAGAAAACTACCAAACCTGATGAGCAAATAACTGTTGAACCTGTTGTAGCATTGGTTAAAGATCTTGTCACTGAAAATTTAGAAGATAGACACATTATCTTTTGTGAGGATGCTTCTAATATTGTCTCACATCCTAAAAGTTCTAGGAAGTCTAGTGTTCCTGTGCTTTCTGTTAGGATAGGTGATCATTGCTATTATGGTTTATGTGATATTGGTGCAAGTTCTAGTGCTATTCCTTATGAGCTTTACAGGGAAATTATGCACGAAATTGCTCCTTGTAAACTTGAAGAGATTGATGTGGTTATTCAGCTTGCTAATAGGGAAACTATCTCTCCAATTGGTATCATTAGAGATGTCGAAGTCCTTTGTGGTAAGACTAAATACCCTGCTGATTTTCTTGTACTTGGGTCGGCTGCCAATGATAGTTGTCCTATTATTTTTGGTAGACCTTTTCTGAATACTTGTGGTGCTGTTATAGATTGTAAGAAAGAGAAAATCTTTACTAAATTTGCTGGTGAATCTTATGAATTCAATTTCTCTAAATTTGCTAAAGCACCTTATGAAACTGAATTGCCTAGTGAGGATTTTGAAATTGCTCAACTTGCATCTATTGTTCTTGCTCCTAACAATGCTTTGCAGCAACATATGGAGAATCATGAAAGTGAGAACTTCAGGGAAGAAAGGAATGAGCTTGATGAAGTATTCCTTCGTCAACCTATGCTCAAACACAATTTACCTGTGGAAGATTTGGGTACCACAATGCCACCCAAGGAGGATCCTGTTTTTGATTTGAAACCTCTGCCTGATAATCTTAAATATGCTTATATTGATGATAAGAAAATATATCCTGTTATTATCAGCTCTAAACTTTCAGGTACAGAGGAGGAAAGGTTATTGGGAGTGTTGAGAAACACCGCGGAGCTATGGGATATACTCTTGATGACCTGAAGGGAATTTCTCCTACTATATGTCAGCACGCCATCAACATGGAACCTGATGCAAAGCCTGTTGTTGAGCATCAGCGTCGTTTAATACCCAAGATGAAAGAAGTGGTAAGAAATGAGGTATTAAAACTTCTTGAAGCTGGTATTATTTATCCTATTGCTGATAGTAGATGGGTAAGTCCTGTGCATTGTGTTCCTAAGAAAGGAGGAATTACCGTTGTTCCTAATGAAAATGATGAACTAATTCCTCAAAGAGTAGTAGTTGGTTATAGGATGTGCATTGATTTTAGAAAGGTTAACAAAGTAACTAAGAAAGATCATTATCCTTTGCCTTTTATTGATCAAATGCTTGAGAGGTTGTCAAGAAAACTCACTTTTGTTTCCTTGATGGGTATTCTGGGTTTTCTCAAATTGCTGTGAGAGCGCAAGATCAAGAGAAAACTACTTTTACTTGTCCTTATGGAACTTATGCTTATAGACGTATGCCTTTTGGTTTATGTAATGCTCCTGCTACTTTTCAAAGATGCATGTCTGCTATTTTTCATGGCTTTTGTGAGGAAATTGTGGAAGTCTTCATGGACGATTTCTCCGTCTATGGAACTTCCTTTGATAATTGTTTGCACAACCTTGACAAAGTTTTGCAGAGATGTGAAGAAACTAGCCTTGTTCTTAATTGGGAGAAATGCCACTTTATGGTTAATGAAGGAATTGTTCTTGGACATAAAATTTCTGAAAGAGGTATTGAAGTTGATCGAGCTAAAGTGGAGGCAATTGAAAAGATGCCTTGTCCCAAAGATGTTAAAGGTATTCGTAGTATTCTTGGTCATGCTGGTTTTTATAGGAGGTTTATTAAAGATTTCTCTAAAATTTCCAAGCCTCTTACTAATCTTCTTCAAAAAGATGTACCATTTGTTTTTGATGATGATTGTAAGGAAGCTTTTGAAACTTTGAAAAAGGCTTTAATCACCGCTCCTGTAGTTGAACCACCTGATTGGAATTTACCTTTTGAAATTATGTGTGATGCTAGTGATTATGCTGTAGGCGCTGTTCTTGGGCAGCGAGTAGATAAAAAGTTAAATGTTATTCATTATGCTAGTAAAACTCTTGATTCTGCTCAAAAGAATTATGCCACTACTGAAAAAGAATTTCTAGCTGTAGTTTTTGCTTGTGACAAATTTCGACCCTACATAGTTGATTCGAAAGTCACTATTCATACTGATCATGCTGCAATTAGATACCTTATGGAAAAGAAAGATGCTAAGCCAAGGCTTATTAGATGGGTACTTCTTTTGCAAGAATTTGATTTGCATATCATAGATAGAAAAGGTGCTGAAAATCCTGTTGCTGATAATTTGTCTAGATTGGAAAGCATTCCTTATGATCCTATTCCTGTTAATGATAGCTTTCCAAATGAACAATTGGCTGCAATAAGTGTAAGTTCGCGAGATAGTCCTTGGTATGCTGATTATGCTAACTTTATTGTTTCCAAGTACTTGCCTCCAACCTTTTCAGCTCAGCAAAGAAGGAAATTCTTTTATGACTTGCGGCATTACTTTTGGGATGACCCACACTTATATAAAGAAGGAGTCGATGGTATTATGCGAAGATGTGTTCCTGAATATGAACAACAGGAAATACTGAGGAAATGCCATGGAAGTGCTTATGGAGGGCATCACGCTGGAGATAGAACTGCGCAGAAAGTTCTACAATCAGGTTTTTATTGGCCTACCCTCTTTAAGGATGCAAGAAAGTTTATTTTATCTTGTGATGAATGTCAAAGGGTTGGTAATATCTCTAGACGCAATGAAATGCCTATGAGTTATTCTCTTGTTATTGAACCATTTGATTGTTGGGGATTCGACTTCATGGGTCCTTTTCCTTCTTCACAAGGTAATACTCATATACTTGTTGCTGTTGATTATGTCACTAAATGGGTAGAAGCTATACCTACTAAAAGTGCTGATGGTGAGACCTCTTTAAAAATGCTTCAAGATGTCATTTTTCCTAGGTTTGGTGTACCTAGATATCTTATGACTGATGGAGGTTCTCATTTTATCCATGGTGGTTTTAGAAAGACTCTTGCTAAATATGGTGTTAATCATAGAATTGCTTCAGCCTATCATCCTCAAACTAGTGGACAAGTAGAATTGTCAAATAGGGAGATTAAATCTATCTTGCAAAAGACTGTTAATAAATCTAGAAAAAATTGGGCTAGTAAGTTAAATGATGCTTTATGGGCTTATAGAACTGCTTATAAGAACCCCATGGGCATGTCTCCTTATAAAATGGTTTATGGTAAAGCTTGTCACTTGCCTTTAGAATTAGAACACAAAGCTTATTGGGCAGTGAGAGAACTTAATAGAGATTTTAAACTTGCCGGTGAGAAAAGGTTGTTGCATTTAAGTTCTTTAGATGAATGGAGAAGTGAGGCTTATGAAAATGCTAGACTCTTTAAAGAAAAAGTTAAGAGATGGCATGATAGGAGAATTCTTAAAAGAGAATTTAATGTTGGTGAGAAAGTTCTATTGTATAGGTCTCGTCTCAGATTTTTTGCAGGAAAGTTACTCTCAAAATGGGAAGGACCATTTGTTATTGTGGAGGTGTATCGTTCAGGTGCAATAAAAATTGCTTCATTGAAAGATAACTCTACACAAGTGGTAAATGGTCAAAGACTCAAGCATTATATTTCTGGAGATTCTATTAATGAAGAGGTTGATACAATTAAAGTGGTGACTCCGGAAACTTTCATTGAAGAACATTTTTCTGGGACTGCAGAATTCGATTCGAATAGGTAACAGTTTCGGTAAGAAAAGTTTCGCGAATAACTTTCTAGAAGATATTTTCGTCGTTTTTATTAAATATGGAAAAATAAGAGACCGAACCGGATGGGAGACGGCACCCGTGGTGCCCAAACCATAGGTCGGCGCGGTGGGCCCCCAGCCGCGCCGCCTGGTGGTTTGAGCACCCCGGAGCTCGTCTCCGATCAGGTTTCCTCCTGTACCTTCCTTATGTTGTAAAACTTTTTGCTATATAACTCACCCGAACCCCCGAGGTTCGTATCTCGCCTTTTCATCGTGTTTCGTTTCGAGCTGTTTCTGTCCAGATATTGTTTTCAGATCTAGAGCTGCCATGTCTTCATCGAAGCCTCCAAAGGACAGTTTCTTTGTGAACGTCGTCACCCCATACATGGATGAGCTGAAGATGCATCCCAAGGAGTCGCAGATGGTTGATGGAAAGCTGCGACGGAAGACGTGCGAGGACCCAAAGGAGAAGGGAGCCTGGAAGCCAGGATGGAGAAGCTGGAGCAAGAGGTCTTCACATACAAAAAGCTGGCGGAACGTGAAGTGGGAGTCTTCCACTCAATGGTGTCCGCGCTGGTCGCTGAACATAAGAAGGAGACTGCACAACTCTGGGAAGACATATTTCACCTCATCAACACCACCAACAAACTGCAGGCGCAACTCTATGACGTCCAGAATCAAAACTGTGAGTATGAAACTCGGTTTAAAAACATAAGCGCTGCTGCTAGTTTCAGGATAATCGAAACCAAGTCGTCCTTTGTTGATGGGAAACCCCTTCCCTGGAAGTCTGATGATGAGGACAATTCACCACCACCACCGAAGGAGTAATTCATCATAAGTATTGGCATCCCCTTGGTTTGTTCCAAGCTTGGGGGAGTGCCGCGGTATCACATCATTATCTTTACCTTTTACTTTTCCATAAAGTCATATCGTGAGTAGGGAAGTTATCTTATATGATGGTTTGCAATGTGGAAGTATCTCTCTTTTAGTTGGTTATCTATGTATCCCTTGGTGTGAGTTGCCGTTATGAAATATTAATGAGAAGTTTTATCATTTACTTTCTGCATACTTTATTTTAGCTTGCAATTCTCTTTCATATTGATAACCTTGTTGTTAGTATAGGGATCACTTTTTAGAGCACCAAGTTAATCTTTTTGGTTTTGGCAAACTTAGCATTGGTCAGTAGTAGACAATACTTTGAGACTTAAGTAGAGAGAGGGAGTGCATGCAAATATATTATTCCATGATCTTTCTTTCTTTGTAGCTCATAAGCTTAGTATTCTTAAGTTAAACTATTTGTGCTTCTAAGGAAGATTGCATGATTATTCTTATCACTTGTATAATTGTTTGTATCCCTCAACTCTTATGCTTGCTACATAACCTTGCTAGCCAAAGACCTGTATCGAGAGGGAATGCTTCTCATACATCCAAACCTTGAGCCAAACCATTGCCATTCGAGTCCACCATAACTTCCTACTATATGGTATTTTGCGCCATTCCAAGTAAATACTTCATGTGCTACCTTTAAATTATTCAAAACTTATTACTCCTAGTTTTGTGTCACTGTTTATTAGCTCATGAGGGTTCTGTAGAGTTTCTCTAGCACTTTTGTCAAACAGACTTTCACCAATGGACTAGTGGCATATACACCGCTTATCCAACAATTTGCAAAAAGAGCTGGCAAATGGGGTGCCCAGTCCCAATTAACTACAACTTTCATTAATAATTCTCTTCACATGTTTTGCCCTGATTTATCAGTAAGCAACTTAATTTGCAAATAGACACTCCTCCATGGTATGTGAATGTTGGAAGGCACCCGAGGATTCGGTTAGCCATGGCTTGTGTAAGCAAAAGGTTGGGAGGAGTGTCAACTATAAAGAAACTAAAATACATGTGTAAACAAAAGAGAAGAGGGATGATCTACCTTGCTGGTAGAGATAACGTCCTTCATGGGAGCCGCTCTTGAAAGTCTGGTTGACAAGGGGTTAGTGTTCACTTTACTACGATTCGTTGACAACGACATACATAGCTCAAACAACTATTTTCATACTCTCTATATGCTTTGCAAAACTTAAAAGCTCTAGCACATGATTTAATCCCTGCTTCCCTCTGCGAAGGGCCTATCTTTTACATTATTGTTGAGTCAGTAAACCCATTCCTCTCTATCTCAAGCAAGCATTTGAGTTGTTGAGATCCAATTAGTTATATGTGTTGATACTTCTAATCATATCTCTCATTTCCTTGTTTCGCACAATAGCTTTTATCCGAATGAATATAACTTTGAAAGTTATCAATGACTGTAAGGAGACTGTTATGATTAAGGCATGTAAGTTCTGCTATATAAGCTCTGATATAAAGACTCTTCTCGAAAGATAAGTATGATCTGTTAATTGTTCTCTGACCAAGAGTTTAAGTTTGCCTTCACCAATCATGGTTCTCTTTATGCACTTCATCGTGGTTCCCTTTACTTATTTCAAGTTAGATTATATGAAGGGAAGTTGCTGTCTAGAATGACTTGTGTATCAATGAATGTGATGCTTCTTGTCCGTATTTTATTTATCGACACTTTGCTCCATAAACTTGTGGTCATGTTTACTGAGCTCAGTTTTCGCTTGGGGACAAGCGAGGTCTAAGCTTGGGGGGGTTGATACGTCCATTTTGCATCACTATTTTATATCATAATTTACTGCTATTCATCGATATATTTCATATTTAGAAGTGTTACTTATGTTATTTTACCTATTTTGCATGTTTGATGAATAATGGAGAATTGGACACCGGAGTCAGGATTCTGCTGGAAAAAGCACCGTCGAGATGCACTATTTCTGAAGATCAATAAATCGAAGGAGACATATGGAAGTTCCTATTTTACCAGAAGATGGAGGAGGCCAAAAGGGGAGCTGAGAAGGGCCAGGTGGGCCCTCCTCACCCTGGCGCGGGGCCCCCAGCCGCGCCGCCAGGTGGTTTGGGGGCCCTGGCCCACCTCAGCCGTTCCCCCTTCGCGTACTTGACCCCCTCGGAACCCTAACACACAGAGGACGGCCATCGAAATATTCCGCCGCCTCCACGAGGCGGAAAACACCAGAGAGCGAAAAGCTCCCCTGCAGGAAGAAATCTGCCGGGGGAAATTCCCTCCCGGAGGGGGAAATCGTCGCCATCATCACCGTCATCGAGCTGGACTTCATCGGGATCATCATCATCATCATCTCCACCGCCAACACCATCATCACCGCCGCTGCACCCCGTCTCCCTGTAACATCTAGGGCTGAATCTTGTCTATTTCATAGGGGAAACTCTCCCGGTGTTGATTACTCTTGTTATTGATGCTATTGGGTGAAACCATTGGACTAAGGTTTATGTTCAGATTGTTATTCATCATCATATCACCTCTGATCATGTTCCGTATGATGTCTTGTGAGTAGTTCGTTTAGTTCTTGAGGACATGGGAGAAGTCTTGATGTTAGTAGTGAACTATGTTGAGTAATATTTAATGGTTTGATGCTTAAGTTGTGGTGTTATTCTTCTAGTGGTGTCATGTGAACGTCGACTACATGATACTTCACCTTTATGGGCCTAGGGGAATGCATTGTGTATTCGTTTGCCAATTGTGGGGTTGCCGGAGTGACAGAAACCTGAACACCCGTTGGTATATCGATGCATGAGGGATAGCAGGATCTCAAAGTTTAAGGCTGTGGTTAGTTTATCTTAATTACTTTCTTGTATTTGCGGATGCTTGCAAGGGGTATAATCACAAGTATGTATTAGTCCTAGGAAGGGCGGTGCATTAGCATAGGTTCACCCACACAACACTTATCAAAACAATGAAGATTAATCAACTATATGAAGCGAAAGCACTTGACAATATTCCCGTGTGTCCTCAAGAACGTTTGGTCATTATAAGTACAACAACCGGCTTGTCCTTTGCTGTAGAAAGGATTGGGCCACTCGCTGCAACTATTATTACTGCATTTTATTTACTTGTACTTTATTTATCTGTCATATCAAAAACTCCTAAAAACTTGTCTGTGAGCATTTACAGTGAATCCTTCATCAAAACCGCTTGTCAACACCTTCTGCTCCTCGTTGGGTTCGACACTCTTATTTATCGAAAGTACTACGATACACCCCCTATACTTGTGGGTCATCAATGGACAGAGCCATACATGGCATATTTAAGTCGCGGAGTGCTGCCAGACGATGAGATTGAGGCGCGCAAAATCATACGGCGATCCAAGGCCTATACAATCATCAACAACGAATTATACAAGCGCAGCGTGTCAGGAGCATTCCAAAGATGTGTCTCACCAGAAGAGGGACGAAAAATCTTGCACGAAATTCATTCAGGCGATTGTGGCCATCATGCTTCGTCAAGATCTTTGGTGGCAAAGGCGTTCCGACATGGATTCTTCTGGTTAACAGCATTAGCTGATGCAGAGCAAATTGTCAGAGTGTGCGACGGATGTCAAAGATACGCTAGGCAAGATCATATGCCAGCTCAAGCACTTCGCACAATACCCATCACATGGCCTTTTGCCGTATGGGGTTTTGACATGGTAGGGCCCTTCAGACGGTCTTCAAATGGAAAAACTCACCTCCTGGTCATGGTGGACAAGTTCACAAAGTGGATAGCAGCAGAACCTGTGGGAGATTCGAGGCTGAAACAGCAGTCAAGTTCTTGAAGAAGGTCATATTCCGCTTTGGGTACCCCCATAGTATCATTATAGACAACGGGAGCAACACCTCTGAAGGAGCACACCCGCAGAGCAATGGACAAGCTGAGCGAGCTAACCAGGAAATTCTCCATGGAATTAAGCCGCACCTTATTGAAAAGGTTGAAGCATCTCCAGGATGTTGGGTGGAGGAATTGCCAGCATTACTGTGGAGCTTAAGAACAACCCCTAACAGATCCACAGGGTTTACACCACATTTTATGGTCTATGGAGCAGAAGCAGTCATGCCCAGCGATATCATACACGATTCACCAAGAGTTGCGGCTTACATCGAGACAGATAATGAGATAGCTCGGCAAGACTCGGTGGACACATTAGACGAGGTTAGAGACTTGGCAGCATCAAGGTCAGTGGTATATCAACAAGACTTGCGACACTATCATGCAAGACGCATCAAAACCCGCACCTTTCAAGAAGGCGACCTAGTACTGCGACTTAAACAAGATCACAAGGGAATGCATAAGTTGTCCTCTCCATGGGAAGGACCCTACATCATCAGCAAGAAGCTAAACAATGGATCGTACTATCTGCTGGATGCAAGGGAAGAAAGCAGCGAACGCCATGATTTCGAGGATCGTCTCGAGGCACCTCGCCCTTGGAACGTCGCACACCTGCGACCGTACTATACATAAGAAAAGGCTAATTAGAGCCAAGAATCATCCTTTCCAGCTTTATAGCTGAGTATCATCACAGCCACTCAGGGCTAGAACTTCAACTTTGGTCGCCACCTAGGCGCGACCTATGCAACATCTGATCGCCACCCAGGCGCGATCGACCCTTGTATCAGAAACCGGCTGCCACCTAGGCGCGGCCGTAAACTTTGTATCATTTCTGGTCGCCACCTAGGCGCGACCGACCCCATGTATCACCATGGATCGCCACCTACGCGCGATCCAACCCTATGTATAACACTCGGTTGCCACCAAGGCGCGACCTTATGTGTCATCATAATCAAAGCTTATCATAGCTTAGCCTATCATGGCCATATCATTATGTTTCTTGGGGCTTTGTTACCCTGAAACAGCCAACTTACTGGCAATTATCAAATTTACCTTAAGTTGGATTGCTACTCGCATTATGTGGCCAAAGTACTGGGGTGTGGCGTCAATCGAGCTTGATTGCCTATCATGGCCGCTCTCGACCCTGAACACACATGTTCCTAGGAAATACTGAGTCGCGCGAGTGCCCACTTAAGGATTCAGATGGCCTATAGAGAGGTCGATGTACTGCTTATAGTACGGCAACACCAATTACAATTACTTGTATCTTAACAACTGTTTTATTCATGATATCAAGTTACAGGTGACGACCTTCAAAACTATCTGAGAAGGATTGAGACGATTACCACGTTACATCCTCTCAATCCTTGGGGGCTACATCATATTATCATCAAAAATTTGAAGATGGATCGTCATCAAGTTTTGAAGCTATCAGGCTACTCTAACAAAGAAGCTCACGAAGTCAGATGATCCTCCAGGTGCGAGTCAAGGCCAATCCAGCTCAATTATAAGTTGCGAAATAAGGAAAAGCGCGGCCTAAACAATCAAGAACAAGAAATCCTATGAAGTTCAGGCCACGCTTGGGGGCTAATGTCGGGGGAATGATTAACCCGCGACTTATTCGAATTTAACAAACAGCGACTTAAGGTTGCGCTATCATTGTTGGGCCACGTGAAAGATGGGCCAATCTCGCATCGTGACTCGATGAAGGAAAGCTCCAGAAGGTCGGTGCAAACTTGCCTTGGAAGACAAGAAAGATAATCAGGCTTCGTGTAGAACTCTTGTAACCTGACGAGGCTCTGTGTATATAAAGAGGACTCGCAGGACTTAGAGGGGCAAGCCTTAAACCCTAGCTCATACGGCGAGTACCAGATCGGATCGCCTCCATTGTAACACCTCGATTATCATATCAATACCAATCTAGGGTAGGCAGGAAGTATGTCTTTTACCTCACATTGAGGGGGCCGAACCTGGGTAAATCTGTGTTGATCTTTGTTCCTGCTATCCCAAGCTCGGAGATGCTTGACTCGCGTAATCCCACACCTACGAAGTCATCCATGACACCTGACGTGACAAACCCACGACAGTCGCTGCCTCTCGCCCGCATCTCGCCCCCATCCGTCCCATGTCTAGACCATTGAAGACCCTTATTACAGCATGTCCACGGGGTTGACTTTGTGGATAGCTCTATATATGGAGATGGTTGTTGCCAATACCATTGCGCATCAAAAGATTTCAGATTAAAAAAACAAGGGCCATTTAAGCCGAAGGCGATTGTTTCTCTGCTGCCGCAGCAAGACGAAGCCATCAATGGAGCTGCTCCACCAAAATCTGGCCATGTACGACGATAGTTGCCTACAAACTTTCTTGTTCAGCCGGAAGCAGCTCATGCTAAAGACGGATATTGCCTGAATGACCGATTTCAAAAGAGTTTCCCTCCCAGCACAAGCCAAATTCTTTTCCGACCAACCCTACATCTTCCCGCGACTCCTCTCACCAATATGATCAAAGGTTCCGCTGGTGATTCTGCCCACAGCAGTAGGAAGCCCGAGATACCTTTCTGAAAAAGCTTCGGCATGAATGCCCAAAATGTTCTTCAGAAGAGCTCGATCATCTTGCTTCATGTTCGGGCTAAAATAGACAGAGCTCTTCTCCTTATTGACAGCTTGTCCAGAACACTCAACATAGATGCGTAGAATCTCATTGAGTCTAGCAGCACTCAAAGAACTAGCACTCATGAAGATCAAACTGTCGTCGGCGAACAAGAGATGACTCACCCACGGTGAGTGGACTCCCACCCGAATCCCTCTATCAATCCGAATCCCATCATAGTTATTCAGGAGCGCAGTGAAGCCTTGGGAACACATGAGAAATAGAAACGGTGACATCGGATCACCTTGGCGCAACCCTCTTGTTGGTATAAAGTACGGAAGAAGGGAGCCATTGACTTTAACTGACAGTCTAACTGATGAGACACACTTCATAATCAACCGAACAAAGCTATCAGAGAACCCCAGCTTGGTCATCATAGCCTCCAAATAGTGCCAATCGACATGCTCATATGCCTTTAGCATATCAAGTTTAACAGCGCATGCTGTATTTTTCCCGTTCCTTCTCTTTCTCATTGCATGCACACTTTCATACGCAATCAGGACATTAGCAGTGATCAACCGCCCTAATATGAACGCACTCTGCTCGACACCGATGATGTCATCCATCAAGCTTTTGAGCCTGTTAGTGATTGCTTTCGCAACAATTTTGTATAGGACATGACACAAAGCAATCGGCCGAAATTGTGAAATCTTCTGAGGGTTTTTAACCTTTGGAATGAGAGTTATAGCCGTATCATTCATACCCAAAGGAAGCTCACCTCCGTTCAGAAAATTCAGCAAAGCCACCGTCAAGTCATTACCAACAATATCCCAATGTCGTAGGAAAAAACCCGCGGTAAAACAATCTACCCCCGGAGCCTTAGATGGCGCCACCTGGAATTGTGCAACCTTCACTTCCTCCTCCACAAAGGCCTTCTCTAACATGTCGTTCATGGCCTCATCAACACGAGGCTGGACAACATTAAGTAGTTCACTCATATCATTATAGCCCTGCGAGAGATACAAACTCTGGTAGAAATCCGAGATTTCACCTTTAATATCTTCAGGATTTTCACAAACTGACCCATCCACACGTTGGAGGGAACTAATCCGATTAACTCTTGTGCGATGTGCTGCCTGGGAATGAAAATATTTCGTATTTCGATCACCCTCCCGAAGCCATTGCACACACGACCGCTGATGCATCCAGATTTCCTCTTGGCGAAGCGCATCTCTAAGCTGGGCCGAAACCGATATTTCTTCAGCATTTGGACCCCGGCCCACCGAAGCTATCCTAAGCTTTTCCAACTTTTTCTGCAATTTCTGAACTTTCTTGGAAAGATTTCCAAACTCACGTTCACCCCACGAACTGAGACTGCGTTGGACAGTCGACATGGCTACTATGACTCCCTCTAGGCCACCTGCCCAGCACCCGGCTGTCATAGATCTTTAACAAGTTTATCATAGTCTGCATGCGTCTGCCAAACATTTTTGTACCGAAACGAGCGTTGTGCTATTGGCCACAACCTCGATTGAGATAACCGTAACTCAGCCAACACATAGCAATGATCAGATGTCACCGAGCTGATATGCTTAACTGTGGAAGACCGAAAGATATTTAAAAAGGCATCATTTGCCAAGGCACGATCCAATCTTGCTTTTACATTGGCCGCGCCCTGCTGCTTATTATCCCACGTAAAGGGAACCCCTCTCCATCCCATATCCTGGAATGAGCAATAATCCACTGCTTCACGAAACGCACGCATTTGCCACTCTGGGCGAGCATGAGCGCTGAAGTGCTCATTGGCATGCAAAGTCTCATTAAAATCTCCCATACATAGCCATCCGTCATGCTGAATGTCATGTAGGGTAAGAAGGAACTCCCAACTTTGATATCTGTTTTCTGCACGAGGTTCTCCATAAAAGCTGGTGAAACGCCAAGGTGGACAGTCATGATCCTTCCACCTTACCTCCACATCAATATGCGCTTGGCTGTAATTCTTGAGAGTGACATCCACGGCACTGCTCCAAAACAGTCCAATGCCACCGCTCAAACCATCACTATCCACCGCATAACAACCAGCGAAACCGAGAGTGGTCCGCAATGCTTCCACATGTTTTCCCTTAATCTTCGTCTCCATGACAAAGAGAAGGGCGGGGCCTTCCTGCTTCGCTACCTTGCGAAGTTCACCAACTGTCGATGGGTTCCCAAGCCCTCGACAGTTGAAACCCATTGCATTCATTGGGACGGGCAGGGCTGGATCACAGCCTCTGCCGAAATTGCCGAATTAGGGGGAGTAGGACGCTTCTTCTTAGGATCCCTACTTTTAGATAGCTTATCTTCCTAGCTCCCATCCTCCATCAGAAGTGTTTGGTCAGGTGCAGTTCCCGCGCTTGGATCTTCATGATTATATGGAGAATTTGCGATAAGAAGCGGCTTCTGCACTTTCCTGTGTCCGACTGTCCACCTCTCTTAGCATTTGGCTTGATCGGGGAGGTGGCCTCTGGACATTTCTCTACCGCAGAGCTTGACTGATTGGTTTCACGTTTGTTGCTCTGAGAAGAAGACTGCTCTCTAGCCGAGCTCTCATTGGAAAAAGATGCTGATTTCTTTCTCTCCTCCACGGGTCTCAAATCTGGACCGAAAGGCCAGTTCCCCTTTGCATCACGGGACCCTGGTGAAGGGCAGAACTTATCAGCGTGGCCAATCCTGCCACAAGCAAAGCAAAAATGTGGGATGTGCTCATACTGCACATCATACATATCCACACTCTGGCGCTTGGCAGAGTCAATCAGAATCCACCTCCTAAGAGGTTTCTCCACATCAATGGTAACCCTTGCACGAAGGTAATCTCCTGCATGGTCAAATTGCGCATCGGTGGCTCCAATATCAATCTGTTTTGCAATGGGCAAACACCATGCATCTTTCATCAAGTTAAAGGGAAGATTTACTACCCGGGCCCAAACCTTGAGCTGATCAAACTTCAGTTCCGACGGCCTCATGCTGTCCTTGAACTCAGTGAGAATCACCGCGTAGAGTTTTGTTTTTCAGACAATACGTACGTAGAGCTACGATTGAAAAATACGTTTTGGGCCGGCCCAAAACCACTGTCGCGCGTGAGCGGAAGCGAAACGCTCTCGCGTCACGCGGAGAATAGGATTTGGCCCCACAGCGCCAGCATACTCTGTCTCTCCCAGATTGTACCGCGCCGCCGCCCTCCCTCAAGCACCACCCCGGCCGCCGTCGCCAAGGTGAGCTACCCCATGGCCAACTCCTCCTCTTCCGCCTTGTTCCTCTCCCCCCAAACTCATACTCCCGCTTTTTCTCTGTCCAACCGCCGTCCCTCCGACTCGCCCGGATCGACGCGCCGCCGCCACCCTCTAATCCGATAATCGGTCGATCGCTACAGCCATAGTCCAACAGCCCTCCCGACCTTAACCCTCGCGAGCTTATCTTACCGAACGGCGGCGGCGGCGGCCCTGTCCCCGACCGCACCGCACAGCTGCGACCCCAGCCTCCTCTCCGCCACGTCCTACTAGCAGGCTAGCAGCAGCAGCAGGCCAAGTGCCGGTCCTTGCTGTCCGCAGCTCTGCAAGTCGAATCTTGCATGAGTTTATGAGTTTGATCCCTTATATTAATGCTAGTTATGTTCCTTAATCTTCTATTGCGAATTGCATAACCATAACCAAACAATGCGGTGATGAATTAACTCTGTATCGTTGTTCTCATATGGGTAGCTGCGCAGTTTTTCTAATATGAGGGCGTGGCTTAGAAGCAATTTTAGGCAGGCGTTATCATGGTAGTCCCATAAGCCATCTCAGCTTTGCTGTTTCACCTTTGCAGTTTTTTTGCTCTTGTTTTTATCTTATGGACGACAAGAGTAATGTGAAGAAGGAAAAAGATGGACCCCGTCCTCGCAAGGTTATTGTTCACTTTGGTTGTTCCTTGTATTGGTCTATTCCGGATTGATGCTTACCATATTTGTTTCTTGCATGTTAAGGGAGGACTTAAATTTGCGCCCAAGAAGCCTCCAAAGAAACCTGCAAAGGTCGTTCCGAAAACGTATGTCATTCGGTCCATGTTTTTTCCATAATACCGATATATCTTCTATTCATGATTCGCTTGATAGGTAAGCATGGTAATTGCAACTGACAGTTATTGCAATTCTACAGGGAGCCTGTTGAGGATTGCAAGGATGAAACCACTGCTAAGGAATTGTTGATGAAACTTAGGACACCGGTGCGCATATTAGTCTATTGGTAATTTGTTGTATATGCAAGCTTATTATTTGGTGGCTGATTGGTGTGTGCTGTATGATGCTCATTTTGTAGAGCACTGGTTCCTTTGGAAGAGGACCGAAGATTGAGAAAAAGGGTAAATGTGGTTAATTGATGTTTTGTTCCATGCTTCATACTTTATGAAATTCGTAATTGTTTACTGAATGTGAATCCTATTCTTTGAGCATGCTCAAGGCCTAGTTTCCCCCGTTTGTTGTTTAGTGAATGGTAATCCTATTCTTTGAGCATGAGCAGCCCCTAGTTTCCCTCATCTGTATTAGCTCATCAGTCAACTCTTGTTGCCAAAGCAGCAATTCCTAAGTTCTAAATTTTAGACTTTAATATATGTAAGAAGAATTCTTGGAAGCCGTGAACACACTAAAATTAGTTCCTAATCAGCTGACAAAATTGACCAAACGACTTGTTGTTTAAGTCTTTGAGCGATGTCTATTTACCAGGTTATGCATCCACCCTTTCTTACCTAATATACAATCATTGTTCTACTAATACACAGACACTTCAAAGATAATTGCAAGTAGCTTTAGAGCTGGCATCTCATGAAAATCTATTGCAAGTAGCAGCTGCAATTATATGGGTTATTTCAGACCCTACTCTGATCAGTACAAGAAATCCAGAGGTCGCACCAAAATAGAGTCTTGTTCTCTTGCATACTGTAAAACATTTGCATGAAGTAATGGATATCTTAAGACTTAGGGTTGATATTCATAAATCTATCATACCTTAGTCCAACTAGTTTGGCCTTGTTGGTGAAATGTACCTACTATTTCAAATATTGCTGGCATTTTCTTAATAAAATGGACGTGTTGCTAATGATATATCAATGTTTTGTCATAGCAGAAAACCATACAGAGGTTGCATTTGGGCAAGGGAACTCTTCCCAAGCAAGATCTTTTCCTAGTCGACATTGTCCAGAAGGTATTGTTGCGAGATAATTATTTCCGTTGTTTTCTGCTGAGCGTTGGTTTAATATATGTTTGTGGAACTGGGTAAAGAGAACACATTGCACTTTTTTTTTGCTTCCTGTCATTGCAATCTTGTCTCTCTATTAAAATAAACTTAGAATACCGAAGGCTTATATATAGTTGTACACATTACTGTATTTGGATCAAGACCTTTCACACATTGCTGAATTTGGAGCTTTAACACCCTTTCTTTTCATGCATACTCTGTCTGATGGTACAGCACAAAAAGAACCAAAAGAATATGTCGATCCATGGGTGAGTGGAGATACAGAGTGCCTGATGCAAATGTCTTCCTTTCCACACATCGTTCATTTGATTAATTTCCATCTTTATACAGGACTATACCCATAGCGATTACCCTGTTACTCTCCCACTTAGGAGGCCCTACTCTGGGGATCCTGGTATACTGTTGGTTCCTTCTGATGTATATTGCAATTTTGTTCCTTCAAACCATCCCTTATTTTTCTCCTACATTCATAATGCAGAAATTCTTGATGAAGAGGAATTTGGAGAGTCCTCTGCCAACAAAGCTCAGGATGGTGAATTAACCGCAGCAGAAGAACTTGGATTAATGGTAATGTATTATTGAATTGTTAAAACACTCTCATTTCTGGTCCTATGCCTTTAGAGAAAAATCACTTGCTAGCAGAAATTTAAATTTACATAGTATCAGTACGCAACATGGCATTTAACTGCTTGAACCTTTTAGGAGTCGTGGAGGCTAAATAGCTGCTCTCTTATTTTTTATTCTTGTGTTGATAGGTTCGGTCCGACACACCACAGTTACTCTTCTTCCAGTTACCTGCATCTCTTCCTCGGCCAAAGCAGACACAAGTTGAAGAGCCAACTGTAGGCTCCGAGGAGAATGCTGAACCTGTAAACGCAAGCTCTAATCTGAGAAGACCATCGTCACTGCCGGGCTCCAAAATCAAAGATTTACCAGGAGGTCTAATGGGGAAGATACTCGTATATAAGAGCGGTAAAGTGAAGATGAGGATTGGGGATGCTCTGTTTGATGTGAGTATAGAAGCTGTAAACTGCTACACTTATTTCGTGTTTGCGTATATGTTTGCCGTGCATGTACTAAAAGTAACAAACTTGGCAGGTATCTCCTGGCCTCAACTGCATGTTCGTCCAGGAGGTTGCAGCGATTAACACCAGAGAAAAACACTGCTGCACCCTGGGAGAGATCAGTAAGCGTGCGGTTCTAACCCCAGATGTTGACTATCTGTTGGATCCTACTGACAGGATGGAAGAATAAGCCCATGTTTGCATCGGATGTTGCTGAGAGTGTTTGCCCTTCCAGGGCTTCGTTCAGGATAGAGGCACCAGTTTTTTCCTCTATATTTACCACTCTTCAGTTTTTGAGCAAATGCATTGAACAAGGATGAGGTGGTCAGTCGGTGGCAAATAGATCACCGCTGAGGCAGGGGGGGAGAAATATAGTCATGGTTTTGATAGCAAAGATAAGCTCGTGGTGCGATTTTGTACCTTGTTGAGGTCTTTTGATCGATTTTTCTTGAATGAAGGTACTTATATTTGCGAACATGTTTTTTTTCATACCATGAATGGTAGAATAAATGCAATGAATGTGTCAGAAAAAACGTGGTAATGCTACTGTCTTTTTTCCTTGGCAATGCATTTTCCAGAAATTACCAGTAACTGTACTAAATACTACTCCCTCCGTATCAAAATATAAGACTCTCTATCTAGTTTGTACAAACATGTATGTAGACATGTTTTTGGTGCAAGGTTCACATGAATCTTGCACTAAAACATGTTAGATACATGTGTGTACAACCTAGACAATGGCGGAGCTATGTTGAGGTCAGGGGGGCCGCCGCCCCCCAGCCCAAAACGAATTTTGTAATTATCAGCTACTAGTTTTGCCACGAATTGGAACGAAACAACTAGTATTCCACTTGCGAATGGCGAAATGCCGTCTTCCTCCTCTTGATGCTCTCCTTCCGATCTCTCCCTAAGTTTGATCCCCTCTCTGATTCAACCTCCTACATATCTCTCTTCCCCCTGATCCATTCCTCCTAGTCAATTAATTTCTTGTTCATCCAGCTTCCTCCACGGCCCCAAAAATCCCCAAATCTAGTGAGAAGCTTGGTTACGCTACCTCTCCTAGTTCCATCCGTTCCTTCCAAGATCTAATTTCTATACTGATTCTACTCACTACTCATCTATCTACCCCTGATCTGATTCTCCCCATCGCTCAATCCAGAAATCCCCAAATCTCTGATCCTCTGAATTATCTACGTAGAAGCTAGTGGACAACACTGCTACGCAACTTTGCTGGTGCTATGCTGCTTTTCTTCTTGCCCAACGACCGCATCCTACCGTTGCCGAGCAGCCTCCAGCCCATCTTTGGACCCCAACCCTTTCAGATCTGCTGCAATTCATAGTAGAGTGGAGAGAGAGACAGTCAAGATCAACTCGGGCCGCTGAGGACTCAAGGTTCTGAGATATCAAAGTTGACTCCGAATCTGCAGCCGATGTTTGTGTCGAAGACGTCTGGTAAGCCACCCGATGCAGTTGTCGCTGATCGAAGAAGACCTCCTGATGCTGGTCTGGATGTTGCGATTGGAGACGCTCGAACCCTGGCCCCTCCTTCTGCAGCTGTAAAGCTCATAGGCTGGAACTGTCGAGGTATGGGCAGGGACCTCCACGGCTCCACCAAGATGGAGTACCTTGCAAGGTTGATGAACTCTACCGGTGCCCAGATCACTTTTGTTTCAGAAGTAAGAACATCAAGGTACAAATCTTCACAGCTTAATTCTCGTTTTAACACAGCAGATAGCTTTGTAGTTCAGTCCAATGGACGTTCCGGTGGGCTCTGGTTGATGTGGTCTGAGGATGTTTGCGTCTCTGTCAAGTTCTCCAACCACTATATGATTTTAGCTCTAGTTATCAATAGAACCAATAATATAAATTTTGCTCTGGCTTGCGTTTATGGAGACCCACATCATCGCCACACTAGGATGATTTGGGATCATATTTTAAGTTTTGTTAATGATAACTTAGAGATGCCAGTTATTTGCTTAGGTGATCTGAATAATATCATGTGTGATGTCGACACCACTTCTGCTAATATCAATAAATATTGAATGCGTGCTTTCAATTCATATGTCAAGCAATGTGGTCTGTTTGATTTGGGGTATAGTGGGCCGGCTTATACATGGACAAATATGCGTTTCTCCTCTAGACCAATCTTTGAAAGGCTTGATCGTTGTATTGCAAATGCAGAATGGTGTGATGTTTATCCAAATACTAATGTCTTTAACCTGCCAATTATTCATTCTCTCAGTGATCATGCTCCTATTTTGCTATCTACTCATTCCCAAATTTGTAGACCTAAGCTTTATTTCAAATTTGAAAATTGGTGGACTTTTGAGGAAGACTTCCAAGATATTGCAAGAAATGCTTGGGCCTCTTCGGCCAACAAACCTTTCCATGCTAGAACCGCTAACCTTGCAGGAAGTTTGAAAAGGTGGTGCAAGAAGAAAAAACCGCTGCAACAACAACTTGATTGTATTCAAAACCAGATCAATGAGATTCAAATGAAGCCGGTGCAGCTCCAAGATCATTCCCTTCAGGCAAAGTTAGTTTCCCAATATGAAGACAGTTTGACAAAGCTCACTGAATTTTATCGGCAACGTGCAAAAAAACATTGGGCAACCCAAGGTGATAGGAACACATCCTTCTTTCATAGTGCTGTTCAAAAGCGTAAACGTCGAAACCGTATTATTTGCATTAAAGACACTTGTGGTAACAATCTGTTTGACCCGAATGATATTGCAATGGAGTTTGTTAATTATTTCAAAACTATTTTTCGCTCCTCTTCCACTAACAATGACAGGTCCAATTTGGAAACGACAATGCCGCAAGACACAAACGACTTCACCTATTCGATCCCTGATAAGCAGGAAATATGGGAAATTCTCAAAGCCATGAAAAAGAATGCCTCTCCGGGACCCGATGGATTTAATGTGGGCTTCTACCTTTCAGCTTGGAGTTGGATAGGAGATGATGTCACAAACGTGGTAAGGAATTTCTACACTACAGGCATTGTACCACCTCATCTCAATGATACCCAAATTGCTCTCATCCCAAAGAAACTTGTTTGCAACCTGCCTTCTGATTTCAGACCCATAAGCTTGTGCAATGTCATTTACAAAATTATTGCTAAATCTCTAGCCAACCGGTTAAAAGAACACTTGCCGGATTACATTCACCCCTCCCAACAAGCTTTTATAAAAAGGCAGACGCATTAGCAATAATATTATAGTTGCTCAAGAAATTGCCCACTCTTTCTCCTTGTCATCCTGGAATAGCTTTGATTTCATGTTAAAAATTGATCTAGCAAAAGCTTTCGATAGAATTGAGTGGCACTTCATAATTTCGGCTATGGCACGTAAAGGGCTTCATGACCATTTTATAAATCTTGTACATACTTGCATTTCTTCTCCGGCCTTTTCTGTCATTATTAATGGTCAATCTTTTGCAAAATTCAAAAGCAGTAGAGGAATACGGCAAGGTTGCCCTTTGTCGCCATATCTTTTTGTCCTTGCAGTGAACGGACTATCTCTAAGGTTACAAGATGCTCTGCAATCCAACAACCTTACAGGTATTTCTCTTGGACCAAACTGCCCTCCTATTCACTCCTTGATGTTTGCAGATGACTTGATTGTTTGTGGTAAAGCGAGCATGCAGGAAGCTACAGCTATTTTTAATCTCATTGACGATTTCTGTAAGGAATCAGGCCAGACTCCAAATTGGGGCAAATCTGGAATTTTATTTAGCAAAAATGTTCCCTTGCAGGTCAAGCAAGATATCAAAAGAATCTTTCCAGCCCCAAACATTGATGACTCATTTGTTCATCTAGGACACCCACTTGTTTTGCCATCCAAGAATAGAGCAGCGGCTTACAACTTTGTTTACGACAAATTTAAATCCAAGCTTAGTACTTACAAAGCCAATAGACTCTCCCATGCAGCAAGACTAACCCTTATAAAATCTGTGTTCTCTTCAATCCCTGTCTACTATATGTCCAATATTCTCTTCTCGAAGAAATTTCTCTCAAAACTAACAGCGATTATAAGAGATTTCTGGTGGACAGGTGTTCAAGATGATCAAATCACTAGAAGCCTGTGCCTTAGGGCTTGGGCTGATGTTTGTATTGCCAAAAATATTGGAGGTCTTGGTGTCAGGAACTTGCAGGTGGTTAATCAAAGCCTAGTCCTGTCAATGGCTTGGAGGCTAGCAAAGGAACCACAAAGCCATCTAGCACAAATTCTCAAGGCAAAATATCATCACGACACAACCATTTGGAGGGCAAAGCCAAATAAACCAAAATCTGCTTTTTGGACTGCAATTCTAAAGGTAAAAAAACTTTTAAATTCTGCTGCTATTTGTCAAATTGTTGATGGTAGCAGTTCGATCTGGAGCTCTCCTTGGTTTACGGGTTGGGAAACCATTTATGATCATCTTGTTATTCAAGACCAACCTTTTGTCTATCCTGCCACAGTTAAGGACCTTTGGATACCAGGTCAAAAAAGCTGGAATGTCGGCTTAATCAATTCATTGTTTAGTACGCAAGCTGCTAATGCAATTATTCAAACACCAATAATTGATTCAACCGGACAGGATACTTTGGTTTGGACGCTAACCCCTGCAGGAGAATTCTCGTCAAAAAGCGCGTACAAGCACTGCTTCAACAACCTACAGCTCCCTCGGAGGCAGCATCCAAAGATAGTACCTCAGCAAACTATTATGCTTCTCAATCAGGTTTGGCGAGACAAACAGATGGCACCACGAGTCCAAACCTTTGTTTGGAGGCTTCTTAGAAAGGCTATTCCTACAGGTAAGAGGGCAAGTAAATTGTCTAAACACATCCAAGAAAACTGCTCCAGATGTGGCGCTCCTGAAGATGAAATGCATATGCTATTCCTTTGCCCCTTCTCTAAGGCTGCTTGGTTCTGTTCTCCATGGTATATTAAAATTGAATTTCTAGCTGCACATCATCGCTCCATCCATGACATGATTGAAGCTCTTCTTAATTCGGGCCATCCACATATTACTCTCACTACTTTATACACTTTTTTGTGGTGTCTTTGGAAAGCTCGAAACGATGCTCTCTTCTGTAGGAAACTTTGCAGGCCTTCACAGGTGTATGCTGCTTCAAATGCAATCATCCAGGACACCAAGCTTGAAGTTGTAGCTTCCATTGAGGAGAACAAACCAGCTCCACCTGAGGCTCATATGCCACAATCAATTTTGCAGAACCCTCGCTTTTCAGGGAATACAGTCTTTTGTGATGCAGCTTGGGAGATACAGCAGAATTTGTCTACAAAACCTGCAGGCATTGGCGTTGTTATTCAGGCACAGAGCAGCAACCACTTCCAGCAGCTGCATGTCTCGGCGATGTCTCCACCAGCGTCTTCGCCCCTTCAGGCCGAGACTTATGGGCTCCTGCTTGCAACCATGTTGACAGATGTTCTTCACATCCAGGACCCCTACTTCTACACTGATTGTTCAGTGCTTGCTTCTGCAGCATTGGCGACAAACATTTTCTCGGCTCCAGGTCATTGGAAGAACAGGCCCTTGCTAGCTCAAATCCAAGCAAGCCCATCCTTCCATCAGAACAACATCGGACACATCAACAGAAATGAAAATATCAAGGCTCATCATTTAGCTAGACTTGCTCTTAAAATTAAGTCTAGACCTGTAGCTTTTAGATGCTTATGCTCAGGTTCAGAAGCATGTACAAGTAGAGATGTTCTCTCCCAGATCAGCGTGTTTCCATTCACGCTCCTTTCTGTAAAATGCACTTAAATGAATAAAATCTTTATGTTCAAAAAAAAAAAATTTGCCACGAATTGGAAAAATGAAAGCACCCGGCCCTCCCAGGCCCAAGAATGTCACACTTCTCATCCTCAGCAACTTCCAGCGCAGAGAAAACAAAGAGAGCATCTCTCCGCTGGAGGCTCTAGCGCAGCCGAACTGGCTAGCGCCGACCTCCGCCCACGCCGGCCGCCGCCACCGCCCCACCGCACTCCACGCCCCTCGCCGACCAGGATTCTCGCGACCTCTTCTCGACCTGGCAGCCGGCGGACAGGACCAAGAGCACTGGAGCAGCGAACAGCGAGCCGTCCAAGCGGCGTCGCCCCCGACCTGGCGGCCGGCGACCAGCAGCATAGCAGTAGCGACCTGGACCTCTCCTTGGGTTCTTTGATCCCTAGTAAGCGGTAGTCTAGATATCTACTCCCTCCGTTCCACAAAGTAAGACGTTAAAGAAACGTTCCGACAGCAACAAAAATCGCAATAATGACATGTTTGCCCATACGTATTCTATCAAATTACGTTTTATCCCATCCCGCACAGGAAAACGATTGGCCCAGCGAACCAGATTTGAAATCGCCCATCCCGTCTTCCTCGCCTCGCCCAGATCTCGTCTCAGGGCCTCGCCAGCATCGCCCAGGTGCAGATCGCTGGAGGGGGAGTGGCCAGCGCTCAGCTCCTCCCCAGCGGCAGCTTGCCACCCTCCTCCCAGGGCCTCGCCAGCTCCTCCCCAGCGTCCAACGTCCAGATCCAGGTCCAGGTCCAGTTCCAGCGTCCAGCGTCCAGCACCAGCGCCCAGGTCCAGCGTCCAGCACCAGCGCCCAGGTCCAGGGTCGCAAAAGGAAGGAGTCCAGCGTCGCTAGCTCGCCACCATCCTCCCAGGTCCTCGCCAATTCCTCCTAGCACCAGCTCGCTCCTACTGTAGATACTCCTGCAGTCCAGCATCGCTAAAGGAATGAGTCCAGCATCGCTACACCTGCAGTGAGTTGTGTGTCCGTAATCAGGTGTGCAAATCGATCTCAATAAAGCCCATCAAGAAACTCAGCTCAGCTCGATCAGGAAACTCACCTCAGCTCGATCAGCAAGGAACGCAGCAGGACGCCTCCCAGACTTGAACATGGTTCTCCTAGATTTAAACTTCACTCCACCTGCAGAAGATGGAGACGAAATGGATCAAGATGCAGGACCTGGAGTTCATCAACATGGAGAACATGAAATTGATCAAGATGAAGAACCTGAAATGGATCAAGATGCAGGACCTGGAGTTCATCAACATGGAGAACATGAAATTGATCAAGATGAAGAACCTGAAATGGATCAAGATGCAGGACCTGGAGTAGATCAAAATGCAGAACCTGAAATTGATCAAGATGAAGAACCTGAAATCGATCCTGGAGTACTTGAAAATGCAGGTACAGTTACAGTTTCAGTAGTACTCCTGTCAGTCTTGGAGTCGAGTCCCTGTCAGTCGAGTCCACATTTGGTTAATCCTGGAGTAGAATTTGATGCAAAAGGCCAATTGTTTATTCATGCAAGATTTTGGTAGCAAGTTATTCATGCAAGATTTTCGTAGCAAGTTATTCATGCAAGGTCCATTGTTTAACAAACAACACTTCCAAAGTTAATTTCTAATCCTAGCAAGCACGTTTAATTCCAAGCAGGAAACCCTAGCATGTTTATTTCAGCAAGCTAACACTACTTGTGAGCATGAGCATGTAGGAGTACATGCCAAATTCTGAACTCCAATATTTCTGCACAAGCACAATATCAAGCAGTAATTAAATACTCCTAGCAAGCAAGCTAACTTGAACTTATTTTTTATCTTATTTCTTGTTGTAGGTGTGCAGCAAGCAAAGAGAACAAGAAAACTGCTCACTGACGAGGAGAAATATGCTGCCTATGTGGCAATGCATTTTGTTTGCATGAGCAATGGTGGAAAATTTAAAAGAGATGACAAGAAAAAGATTGCAGAATTCTTTGGAGCTGGCATTCAAGCCATCCAACGGATTTGGCAGAAAGCAATGAAACAGATTGAAAATGGTTTGCCAGTTGATGTTTCGAACAATAGGAAGGGAAGATGTGGAAGAAAAGCAGTCGATATTAATCTAGCGATGATCCCAACTATTCCACTGAACAAGAGGTCCACCATAAGATCACTGTCTTGGCAGTTAGGCTGCAGCCCCACTACACTGTTCAGAAAGTTCACTGCGCATGAAATAAAGAGGGTGTCAAGTGCCGTGCAGCCAGCTTTAACCGAAAAGCATATGAAGAATAGGGTTGAATTTTGCGTGTCAATGCTTGATGAGACAACCACAACAGATGCAAGACCAAAGTTCAGCAAGATGCACACGATTGTGCATGTTGACAAAAAATTCTTCAACATGACCAAAGTAAACAAAAACTATTATCTCCTACCTGACGAAGAACAACCTAAAAGACAAATTAAAAACAAAAACAGCATTGGTAAAGTGATGTTCCTTACGGCTGTAGCAAGGCCTAGGTTCGGCAGTGCAGGAAATGAAACATTTTCTGGAAAAATAGGTTGCTGGCCTTTTGTTAAAGAAGTTCCAGCAGCTAGGAAGAGTGATAACAGGCCTAAGGGTACACTAGAGACTAAAGCACTGAAAGTCAATCGTGAAGTGATGCGAGAGTTCTTCATTGGCAAGGTCTTGCCGGCAATAGTGGCTGCTTGGCCAGACAAGGAACCTGGACAGATAATATACATTCAACATGACAATGCTAGACCTCATATACTGCCTAATGACCCGGAATTCATGGCGGCTGTGGAGAAGACCGGGCTTGATATCCGACTGATTCAACAGCCAGCTTGCAGCCCAGATTTGAACGTCCTCGATCTTGGGTTCTTCAACTCCATACAATCTCTAACAGATTGTAGAAGCCCAAGAACACTACAAGATCTAATTAAAGGAGTTCTGGAAGAATTCGAGGGATATGACTCCTACAAGCTCAATAGAATTTTCCTAACCTTGCAGTGCTGCATGATAGAAATCATGAACCACAGTGGGGGAAATGACTACACAACACCTCATATTAACAAAGACAGGCTAGAGAGACTTGGGCTGCTACCTCTAAGGATGCACTGTCCCGCAGAAGTGTATGCTAATGCCCTAAAGGTGCTAGGCCTAGATGTCCAGTGACTTCATCTCCAAACAAACAGTGGAAGCAATACTAGTTCAGTGCAATTATGCTTGAAGAAAACCCCCAAACTACAGTGCAATTATCCTTACAGATTATATGTTGTGTGTAATGTATGGATTATATGTTGTGTGAACTTGTTTGTGTAACATGGATTATATGCTGTGAGAACTTCTGTTGTTATTTGCTGTGAACATTTTTTACATAGCCAAGTTAAATTACTGGAAGCACAAGCACAAGTTAAATTTAATTTTAGTTACTGGCATCAAGAAAGAGCACTTGTTAAATTCAGTCACTTATTTAAGCTGCACAGAAACAATACAAAGCAGTACTGCTACTACTACTCCTGCAACCAGATGCACAAATGCAATCAGTTTCGAAAATGATTAACGAGTGCATGCATTCAGTTCTGAAATGATTAAAGTACAGGAGCATCCCACTATAGAGTACTGTACTCCCAAATTCAGGATAGTACTCCTGACAGAAATATTTATTGCAATTTATAGCACAAGCAGTAGTATACTCCAGAAAATATACTCCAAAAATAATGCAAGTACAGTACTCCAGTTGCAGTTTACAGAGCACAAGCAAGTTAAAAAATCCAAGCAAAATTCAGGAAAAGGATTTCATGTTCATTTAACACAAGCAGTAGGAGTAGCCGCAAGCACTCCAAGCACCTATTCCTGACAGTAGCTTGATGTAGCCTTGTGCTACAGCTTTTGTGCTACAGCAAGAGCAAGATTCAGTGCAAGAAAATCCAAGCAAGGAGTATTTTTTCTTTAATCTGCAACCTGATTGCTACTGTCAAACTATAGTACTGCAAGCAAACCTGAGTGTTACTCATGCAAATTTCTCGAACAGAGTACTCCAAACCTAATGCAAGCAAATCATGCCAAGTTCACATACAGAGAAATCGTATTGCCAGCAAAGGCTACTCTACAGATCTTCCATTTCTTTGACAAGCAAGAAATTTAGTCCAACCAAGCATTGAGCTACCACGGTGTACTCTAACCAAGCATCGAGCTACCACGGTGTACTCCAACCAAGCATCCAATACAAGCAAGCACTACGGTAGGAGAAGAAAGAGTACACGTACCAGGCGCACGGAGCCGTGGCACCGTGGCGTGGAGGGGCAGGCCCTCGCTACCACGGTGGGGGCACCGTGAGGACGATGACGCCGTCTTCACGCACATCCGCTGCTCCTGCGGCCCCACGCGCATCAGCTTCGTTGCTCGCGTGCAGATCCACGTGCATCAGCTCCTCTGCTACCGCGCCGCTTCACGAGCATTCAAACCCCTCCAGATCCGCTGTTTCGTCGGCGCACGCGGATCCAGAGGCGCCGCAGGCAGATCCGGCGCTTCCGCACCCAGACACACGTCGCCGGCGCATAAAAATGCGAACTTTGGCTCTATGCCGTAGGCGGGCGAGAGGATTCCGTGGGAAGGGAGAAGGAAAGGGCGGCGACGGAGAGGGAGATGGACAGGGCGGCGATGGGGAGAGAGAGGGACAGCGCCGCGGCGGGGAGAAAGATGGACATGGCTGTGACGGGAAGAGAGAGGGAGAGGGTGGCGGCGGCGAGCGAGATGCGAGCGACGGGAGAGAGAGGCGAGATTGACGAGTGAGGGAGAGAGAGAAGCGAGTGCGGCTGTCGCCGCGTGGGTACGGGGTAAAATCGGAAACTCCAAAATATACGTGACGTGACAACTTTTGTACTACAAATCCTTAAACGTCTTACTTTCTGGAACGGAGGGAGTAGTTAGTAATTATTCTTCTTCCAGTACGAGCACATCTAATCCTCCTTTACTCAATCCCAAATTCGTAATTGGGGATTTTTGTTGTTTGATCTGCAGATTAGTGCAATTTCGCTGTTCAGTAGTTGTTGGAATTGAGAGGAAGAGAATTATTAGTGGTGCTAGTCTACTAGAACTGGGAAATTGGATTGAAAATGGGTAAAAAGGGCAACATTGCATCGTATTTTGCTTGGCATTGATGGAATTGAGAGGAAGAGAATTGGCCATGTTGCCAATATCAGTATATATATGATCAAGTCTAGAAAATTCTAGTTTCTTGCACTTTTTCAAATTTTGCTTGGCCTTTCGCCCCCCCCCCCCCCAACCATTTTTGTCAAGCTCCGCCACTGAACCTAGGTAGAGAGTTTTATATTTTGATACTGACTAACAGGTACGTTAGAAATTAGCTGTGCTAGTGCTAAACTAATAAATGAGCACAAGGCCTGAGCCAGAGAAGCACGAGCAGAAACCGTTTGACCATGGCGCCACCACAGCTCCATAAGAGTCGTAAAGACTGAAAACCCTTTGATGTGGCTGCATTCTGCAGGTATATTTTGAGACCTCTTTCCATCTCTAGTCACTGAAAATGAAAGGCCCCGGCAGAAGAGGAGGAAAGCTACAGGCAACTGAAACATGAATGAGGGTTGGATCAGAACGGCCACCACCCCCGTTTCGCTCTCTCCCCCTCCGCTACAGTAAAGGCGAAGGAAAGGCGATCTTGTTTGCCGCCGGCGAGATCGCTGGTTCCCTCCGCCTCCGGCGCCGCTGTGCGTCGTGAGGTGGGGGGAACCTGTGGATCTCGTCGCGCGGAAGTAGTTAGGTTTAGTTTAGTTCTCCTTTCTGTCCTCCTCGTCGACGTCGCTCCCGTGGCGATGGAGGCGATGGTGTTGAATAAGTCCTCCGCTTCCTTTCTCCGGTCCGGCGGCGCGCTCGCTGGGAGGGAGGTGGAGTTAGTGTACTCCTTGCTGGCGGCCGGTGTGGCGATGGTGGCTGCTCTGCTTCTTGGAGTTTTGGACCTTCGGGCCGCTCGCCATCGCGTCGTCTTCTTCGGGGCGTCGTGCGACCCGTGAGGTGGTTTGTTGCAGGTGAGCTTCGCCATTCCTGCTTCTTTGGCCGGCCGTGGCGGCGAGGGAGGAGGCAGGTGGTTGGGGTGATCCATTTCTGGTGCAGTGGTTGGTTCTGGGCTTCCTCTCTGTCGGCGAGTCGATTCCGGTCGCCCATGGTGGTGCGAGGAGTGGCGCACGGAGAGGGCGGCTCGCGGTGGTTGGCCTGGGTGACGTTTCCGTCGGCTGGAGGTTGGGTGGTGCGGTGGAGGTGGTGCTGGGACCGAATCCGTTCAACGAGACAAGTTGTCGTCGCGCAGCGGCGGCCGGGCTTTGCGGTCATCATCGACATGAAGCGGTGCTTCCTCCACGGCGGTGTGCGGTACGGCGACGGCGGCGCGGCCTAGGCGTCTTGGTTCAGCGGAGGGTCTGATTGAGTTCTTCACCGGGTGCTCAGGGTGCTGTGTGCTTTTTGCAGGGGTCCGTCTGTAATTTCTTTTACTGTTTGGACTTGCTTGTAAAATGTACTGGGTGCTCTGTTTTAATGAATCAGATCCTGTTCAAAAAAAAAAAAAAAAAAAGAACGGCCACCACCACCAGCCAACCGCACCAACCCACGGCACGAGTCGACCGCCGTTGGGTGGGTACGCTGCTCTTTTCAGGCTAGCGCTGCGCTGCCGATGGCGTTGATCACTGGTAGGTCACCGCGTGTGCTGTGCCTGTGCGCGGGTGACCAGCTCCGCCACCCACTCGGGCGGCCAATTCACTCGCCACAAGCTAGCTGGGGTTTAGTTTCACTCAGGTACTAGCCAGTTCCTTGGCACCTAATCGTAGAACGTTTGGACTGGCCAGACGCTAGCTTCACCACAACTAACGAACCTCCTCTTCTTTTTTTTAAGAAGAGCACAATGTAGTAGGACGTAGGTTCACACATGCAGGTATCATCATGAATTCATACACAGTAACAATGTTCTACGGATGATAGACAAAGTCGTCCCTCTGTGTCTCACCATTGGTTACCATTCACCAAAACGCAACCTGCCCTTGTTCGACCTAGCGTTAAATCAAGATTGAAACACGTCAGATATCCTAAAACTGTTTGAGAAGTTTGAAAAGTTATTCATAATTTACAAAAAAAATACAGATCCAGGTTCTAAAAAAGATTGTCACTCGCCGCGGGTCCTAAATGTGCTTTGACCGTCCGTCACCCATAACCTTGGTAGGCCTCTAATTCTCACCCACAACACCCCTTTTCCCCAAGAAGGTGATGATTCGAGGGGATGGACGCTTTCCTTTGACCGAGGAAGTCAACAAGCGGATGGTCGTCATCGAGGGTGTGTGCACGAAGCTTAGGCGTTGGCGAGTGTACCCGTGAAACTGCATGGAGACAAGGGAATGCACATGCACCATGGTAGCTTTTTTAGCTTGTAATCAGCTGAAAAGTCATTGTGTGCACCCCTATAATCAGCGATTAGTACACTCTGATGAGCCAAATCATCACATATTGCATGTTACTGCACCCTTATTGAGTTTGTTGTAGCTTTATCCCTTCCCGCGCTCTTGATCCATTCTATGAGGATGTATGCCACAACACACATGTTCTTGCACCCTTCTCTTCCGGCGTGCTCCCATGCTGCTCAAACGATGGCATGTGGGACTACACGCACGACCCCAATACTAGCAGATCCTTCAAAAGCCATCTTCTAAAATGGTTTTAGGGTCTGTTCGGTTCTGGAACGAGCTGGAATGGAACGGAACCGTTCCATTCCAGGTTCTCGTTCCTGCGTTCGGTTTTGGAGTGGAATGGAACGAACTCGTTCCTCGGAAGAGAATATTCCTCCATTATCCGGAACGCACCGGTCCGGCCGATTCGGCCGGACGGGGTGGAATGGCTCGCTGTCACGCGCTAATTAATCAAGATTAAGAGTAATTAATTAAGTTTAGGAATAATTAATCAAGATTAGGAATAATTAATTAAGTTTAGGAATAATTAATCAAGATTAGGAATAATTAATCGAGTTTAGGAATAATTAATCGACATTAGGAATAATTAATCGACATTAGGAATAATTAATCGACATTAGGAATAATTCCATTCTCATCCCATTCCATTCCATTCTCCCCCAATCCCAAAACCGAACACAGGAATGGAACGGTTCCGTGACAAAAAAAATCTCCAACCGAACACAAGAATGGAACGGTTCCGTTCTGCTGGAATGGAATGGTTCCATTCCATTCCTTCCGGTTCCGAAACCGAACACACCCTTAGAGAACTATATGGAGGTTGCAATTTTCAGATCCCCTAAGACTGAATTTTTTTGCAGTCTATTTTTATATCAATCATATGTGTGTGCATATCTATCAATATATCATAGCTGAGCGTTTCAGCGAGCTCTCGCGTTGTCCACGTCGACATATACTGTAGCAGCTACAGTTACCGCACTCTACAGTGTATTTTTTTTTTGCCCTTTTCCTCAGCCTCCTACCGAGCCGGCCACGTCGCCACTGCACTGAGTGACGCACTTCTACAGGGCCCTCCGCACTGTAGTATCTACAGTGCAAAATTTCCCCCCCTTTTTCGCGATAATATGTACATGAAATATATGCGCGCCGACAAGTAGGTTCCATTCCCGTGATCGGTTCCGAGTTCGGTCGGACTCTAGCTCCTCAATTTTGGATCCAGATTCGCAAAAACATTTGACGAATTTTGTCAAATTCATGGCACTCAGTCGTCCGTTTGAATTTTCCTCTCACGAGTAGATGGATATCACCCTACCAAACAAATTCCATGTTCTAACCTTTTCATTTTGACGGACATATAGATATACCGCTTTTCTACACTAAAGTCCTCGCGTTTTTCAAAAATTCTGAATCGGTCCTCCAGAATGAAACAGCTTTTCTACACTAAAGTCCTCGCGTTTTTCAAAATTGCGAATCGGTCCTCCGGAATAAAACATTTTCGCGGAAAAATCCCCGCGTGTCGCTTTTTTGCAGAAAAAGTCCTCACGTTCTCCGAAAGAATTTTAGACTTTCCTAACAATTCACAAATTTGTCCAATTTTGTAAATGCAATAATTTCTGATCCGTGATTCACAAAAAAGTGCGCCGCCACTCCGGTGACCTAAACCCAGCGGCGCCGCCGCTCCCGGACGCTCCGCGTTCACGCGCTTCCACCGCGCGCACGCGAGCGTCCCAGATCGCACGGATGCGGCGCCGCCGTGCGCTCTGCTCGCCGTGGCCGCCATCGCCACCGTAGACGTCAGCCTGACGTCACGGTGGACCCCACCTGACAATTTTTTTAAAAAAAAACAAGAAAATGCAAAAATTCCCACAAATAACCACTAGACAAATATAAAATATATATCAAAATGCTAAAAAAAAACTTTTTTTTGGCAAAATGCATGAATAATTCAAATTCAAATTGGCCAACATTTGTATAATTTTATGTAAAAATACAACCATATACTTCATCATTCCAACTCAAATTTCGAATTTGCATATTTCAAAATTTTAAAATGACTTTCAAACCTGCAGGTTTTTCTACAAAAAAAGAAAAAGAAAATGGAAAAAATTCCATAAATTTCCATACATAACCACCGGAAAAACATAAAAAATATACCAGACTTAATTAAACAAATTCGGAAAACTACTAAATGCTATAAAATCAATAAATTTAAATATATCCAACTGCAAAATATATAAAAATATATCAAAATTACCACAAAAATAAATGCTGACTGTCTATAACATATGATCAAAAATCAAATTTGAATATTTTGAAATTTTAAATGTCCTTCAAATCTGAATATTTCAAAATTTTGAATGCCTTTCAAGTCTGATCATTCTACTAACGTAAAAAGAAATCAAATCTAGAAAACTTCCCAATTTGAACATTTTCCGAAATCTGAACAATTTTTGAATGTAACCTCTCTTTGCATTTTCAATAATTTCAAATTTCCACACTTTTAAAATAAGGACATTTCCAAATTTAAATTTTACCACACGGGCGCGGCGGTGTTGCCGCGCGAAATTTTCCTAGTACTATATTTAAACCACAATTTTACAAAAAACTAGACCACATATTCACACTTCAATTCTAGTAACATATCAAACTCAAACATAACATACAGAACATAGTGCAAATTTCAACATAACATATGAAACATAGTTCAAATTCAAATGAACTTAGCGTAGTTCAAATTAAAACACCACATATCAGAGTAATACTTCTTCATCTTATTCTTCTTCTCGAACGAGTTGAGATGTCACTTGTACTCTGTCGGAGGGTCATGTAGTAGTTATAGAATTTCTTCATCTTATTTTTCTCTAAAAATCCATCCTTCCTACTAGTAATTTTGGGTCTGAGCGCTGGATTTGACTCTTTCGTATTTGCTCTGAACCATTGGAAAGCGAGCAAAGCGATGATATGTATCATCCATACGGACAATGATAGGAATCTTTAGTCTAAAGGTACAAACTACAACAAGGAAACGAAACCTGACTCGGAAAGGAAGTCACCAACGTATGTAGATAAGAATGTCCAACAGCAAAAAAATAGTCATCGATTTTATCTTGATGAGTTACGGGCGAAGACATCGAGGCTTTTGGCGAGATCACGCTGACGAAGTGGAAAACACATCAAGGACCATGAATCTATGGCAACGTCTACGAGGAGTCGGAAATGGCAATATGAATTTGGCAATTAAGCAATGGTGCTGAAAGGGCATGCAACGGTTATAATATATAGATGGATAATCCATGTTAGAGGTACCCACTATGTGGCGAAAATCTAATACCACAACAACGATAACATAACCTACACAGTATATAGCGCTTATTATAACCCAACAAGACTGTAAAGATGTCTCATAATTAATGAACATCACCACTGCATCCTGGAGATAACATGAGAACATAAGCACCCACATAAATATCAAGCATGATATATCATCACATACTCTCATATTTATTCCTCTTGCAGTATCATGAGTCTATCATAGTACTATAGTAGTACATCCAACAATATAAAAAATGAGGTTAATTGTCGTAGCAAGTTGTGCACGAGCAAACACCATGCCAAGACCCACTACACGAGGAGTTCCAACTTTTGGCATGATTTTCTTCCGCTATACGCTTGCAAGGTTTCTCGCATGTTAGCTTCATGCAGAAGTTGAGCCATTCGTTCTTTCTTTCGCAGTGCTCTGTGCCCATAAAACATGCGTATATGTGATTAGACGAACAACATGACTAAAGGGGGATATCATGTACTTGAAAAGTTGGAAACCTGTGATTGGACTACTAAAGAACTCGAATCTTATCAAAAGATAGCATGTCGTGTGCATCACATATGTCATAGAGCGTAACAAGTACAAAAACGAGTAAAATCTGAAAAGAAATAGTGAACCATTCTCCATCGAAAAACTTTATAATTATCTTATACTAGTTTTGTAAAGGAAGTCCTCGAAAATCAGACTTGAGACTTAAATACAATGGCGTACAGAGAAAAAGACCATACCTGCACAAACATGACTTCCTAGTAATAGTAGTTCCAAGAGGAAACATACACCGGCGGACCTTCCTTCCATTTTTTAGTGCCACGTTACAATGGTACTACTATGTGATTTTCTTACTTTTTTCCCTTTCTGACACCAAAATAAAAATATGTATGTCATGGGGATACATAATAGTCTCATTTATAGACATCTGCATAGAAAAAATAGAGGATTTAGATATCTCTTTTCTAAACTTGAAGAAGATAAAAAAATATGTACATAATTAATAACGTATCATTATGGCCTTTCTATAAAATAGCCAAAAATATTGGTTGCGGCGTGAACTTGGTGAGCACGGAGACAAGCGAGGACCACATCAAGGCCGTGTGCTTGCGCTATGAAATCTTCAATTAATATAGTGATCTAAGGATACGTGATATTGTAATATCAGGTTGATAAATGAGGAATATAGAATAAATACACAATACAATGGTCCATAGTTCATTATAGGCAACAAATGCTGACCAAAATCTTGTTGATATCTGGGTTGATCTTCTTCTCCTATATTAATACTGACCAGGTATGCTGCAATTAATCTGATATATGCAACAAATTGTAGCCATATCTCTACACACTTGGCCAGGTATGTCGCAATTTATTTTGTTGGGCCGTAAAGTCCATTATTTTACTAGTGGTTTCCTGACATGACATTAATTTTGAAATACAATCTTTTTAATATGTTGAAAGATCTGTGGCAGCTGTCACCTTTAATCAACGGTGCATATGTCAAACAGAGCAATTTTAAGATTTTTTATTGTAGAATATAAAAACATAAAATACAAAATGTTTTATAAAATGTAAGTTTATTTTCTATAGTCCTAAAATTTCAAAAGAATTCCCTGATATGGCAAGAATTGCGAAACAATATTTTTTTAGTTTTGTGGAATGATCAGCTATCACAATTACTGAATGGTATGGGTAATCCTTAAAACAAATCATGAGGCAAAAGAGCTTAAACATGGAAACTCGCGGTGCTCAAAATAAACCTATTCTCGACAAACTACTAGTTTTTCATTCTATTCAGGATAAACTTATACAACTTAGAAATAACATGCAAAGGAATTTTTGTTTCAAACCAAATTAATATTCTAAAGAAGATTTGCTTGATTTTACTCCTTAATTTTGCATATATAGTTATACGAAATGTTTTACAACTTAGAATTATATTGTTCTGAAATGAATTGCATGTCATTTATGCAGAACTAAGTTGTGGCCTTGTTCATCAAACATTAAGGCACACCAGATAACCTATCCCCATTCTCTTTCAATTTCTTGTGACTGCACTTCAAAATATGCAACGCCCAATAGAGATAGCTGGACTGTCCACAAATGAGATTTTTTTTATCGCGCGGCACACGTGATAAGCTACCTCAAACCCAAAAAAACGAGAATTTTTTACTAAAGGTACCACAGCACCCTATATCCGCTAAGAAAATAGTAATTGAAAAATTAAAAAAAAATCCGAATGGGTAACCAAAGATGATCAAGTATTGTACTCGTGTAAGAATATTTGGCCAATAAATGATTCTGATTGACTTCAGGGAAAAAAGATAAATTTATGATGAATATAGCGTGTAATTGTATAGTACTTGTATATATAGGGCAATTTTTTTACCCAAGGGCAATGAAAGTCATTCGCTTACGAAACTTTTCATAGTAGTACAATACTTGATCATGTTGCCTAAAAATATTTTCGAAAGTTTTATTTACCTTTTTTCGAATTACCAATGTTTTTTGCATATAGAGTGCGCTGGTACCAGGAGTACCAATGTATTTCCGCACTATACACATCATATATCCGATGAAAGTACAAAATGTTTTTGGACATGTGGCGCTCTCTGCTTGAAGGGGAACCTAGACCCACGTCTATCTTGTATTTTCGCTATAGGCTGGGTCGAAGCCTAGATAAAACTCCAAAGTCCTACTATGAAAATGGGAAAGGATACTTGAATACCAAGTTCGAATTGCATGAATTGCCTAGTTAAAAGACCCTGCATGAAGAAACTTAAACTTGATAGAGAGGAAAATAGTACAATCTAGCGGTGTGTGTTTGTTGCAGTGTTAGAGCATCTCTAGCAGTGACTTTAAAACGCGCCGAACCTTAAAATAACCATCGCATACTGTTTTGCAACCGTAAAAACGGACAGAATAGAGATCGTAAACCTTGCCAACCCATAAACATTTTTAAGGGCGCCCGTGAATCTCCCCCTCCAAACCGTGAATTCACAGTTTTCATGGCCGAACAGGTTCCCGCTCGAGGCGTTGGCGGGCTTAACATTCAGGACCCGCCGATGAACTTCCGCTGTGAAACTCGCTGGAATCCGGCAAACTACCGCCAAACTCGCCGGAATCGCCGGAAAATCGAGTAGCGGTGGGCAGGAGCTGGTCGACTTCCCCGAGGGCCTCTATGCTGGCCCGAGGGACTCCATAACACGCGGCGACGGCGGCCGCGAGGAGCGGCAGCGGCGGCTCGACGCCGAGGGGCTTCATCCGCGTAGCGGCGGCCGCGAGGAGCAGCGCTGGCAGGCGGCGCCCAGGAGGACCGCGTCGGTCCGGCGAGGAGCAACGAGCAACGGCGGCTCCGTCCGCGCAGGCGTCACTGCCGTCGCTCGATTCGAGTTGACCTGCTCGGGAAAAAGATAAAGGGAATATTCGGGAATATTCCTTTATACAGTTTGTATATTCGGTTTATGTTCTTTTTGGACGGTTTTTAGCCCCTAAAACACACAAAACACGAACTGTAAACCATGTTTTTAGTTCCGATGGATACGGTTTCTACTAGAGATGCTCTTAGTCTAGCATCATGTGGGTGACAAAGCTGCATCGCTTGTGCGGGTTTTCAATCATATTTTTCTTATAACAAGCCACTGTATGTTTTTTGGGGCAGGTTTCCTTATAATGTCGTGGTGGGATCACGGCAGATGCCATAGGTATGGCTAAGATGGGGCCGAATGGTCGTTGGGGGAATCCGGGGAGGGTTTATGCACTCAAGAAGTGCACAAGCAAGAACACGCAAGAAACCGCAAGAACATGAACTAGAAACCAAGAAACCAAGAACACAAAGCACACCACGATGTACCCTGCTTCGGGGCCCTCTTGTGGAGGTAACACCCCTACTGCAGCACTATCCTACTTGGTGTATACCTCAAGGTGACAAGTACAAGCCGCTCCTCGAGCTGTGTGATGATACAATGGTGAGAACTTGAGGTAGAAGATGAAGCTACAAGGGGGAAAAAGGAACTCCGAGCTTGGATCCGAGGTGTCTCCGGGGATTCCGAGGTTCCTCTCTTGATTGATCCCTCCCTCGGTCGATCCTTGTCCCTCTCTCCCTCACGCAGGAGGGGTTGAAGCCCATTATATAGGCCAGCCGAGTTACCGTTGTGCCCCTTGCTGAACACTGTTGCCATGCCTCTGCTTTGGTCATCATCGTACTCCTGTCAGGGACAGGACATGGCCTGCCCATCCCCTGCATCACCACAGTAGAGCTAGGATGTCCCCTCTGACAGAGACAGGACGTGGCCTGGCTGAGCTACCTCGTAGCCTTTCCCCAGATCTCGCGTGGTCAGCGGTCAGAGACGTGCAGCCCCGCAGAACCCGGAGCACGCCTCTGCCGGGCGCCGCGCGTGTCAGACGCTCTTGTGTCAGGCAGGAAGTGACAGGAGCATTGACTCCTGCCCGACCTACGGCTTCTTGCCTTGGTTAGCCCGGCACGGATGTGTCGGGCTCCTTACCTCGGGTCTTGCGCTTAAGATCTGACCAGGTCGGACCTTACTTCCTTCAAATAGCTTCTCCTGCACTCACAATACAAATCATAGCACCGAGGTAGTTAGGTCGGCTGATCATAGCTCGGATTATGAACGTCGGCCCAAGCCAACGGGATACCTCGGACCCCTCTGGGCCAAGACAGGTCGGCCTTTATATTCTCCAGGTCAAGATAAAGCTCGGACACTCCCAGGCCCAAACAGGTCGGCCCTTTCCGTACCTCGGCACATCTTTAAACTCAACTTATGCCAAGCAATATACCAACAAGGTCTCCGACGTTATCATAGCCGGAATGTCAACCCTCGTGTGTTTCACGAGGGAGATTTGGTGCTGAGGCTGGTGCAGCGCAGTAAAGGTCGGCACAAGTTGTCACCTCCATGGGAGGGACCGTTCATTGTGAGCCGAGCTCTGCTCAATGATTCGTACTATCTTATAGATGCGCAGGAACCAAGGAAAGATGGGCTGGACAACCCCGGATCAGAGGTCAAGCGACCATGGAATGTAGCTCTACTCCGACCTTTCTACTCATGAAGGGCGCAATGTATGTACCTCGGTTAATCCTTAATGAAATGTCGGCACTCCGAGGTTGAAGCTCGGGGACTGCCTCGCTCATGTGCTTGTGTTTTATTTCTGTTTGTCAATTTCGTTCATATGCCGAACTGTTTTGAACCTCGTCTCAAACTTCAAGTAATGTATGCTGTGTAACTAATCTTGTGACTCGACTGACGAACGCCGAAATGGTAGTCAAGAGCAAAGATGAAAAAACGTGGGAAACATGAAAATGGACTCGGGGACTCGGTCCAAAAATATAGTTCGGCATGTGTCGTTTACTAACCCCTGTCTTTACCTTTCATTTATGTCGGATGATTTTGAAACACACCTCGGCATTTGCTAAGTACTGTATGCTATAAACAACAATCTTGTGACTCGACTGTCGAACGCCAAAATGGTAGACAAGAGCAAAGAATGCCAAGTATAGTAAACACGAAAGTGAACTCGGGGACTCGTTCCAAAAGGGTTCGGCATAAATTTTTAGAAAAGCATGGTTCGGATAGCAAGATAATGTTAAGAGGTAGCAAGGATAACCACTTAAGGTCTATTACATCTGAACCCGGCATACCGGGAATTTAATGTTTTTCTTGAGACAAGTTCAGGCCTCGGAACCAGAGACCTCGGTCGCCGAAGTTGTGGTAGTGGGAATCTCGCTGGAAGAAGCCTCGGGAGCCGAAGTCTCGGGAGGAGGAACCTCGGGCGCAGGAACAACCTTGGTCGCGGAAGCAACCTCGTTGTTGGAGTGGATGCCGGGGTGTCCGTCACGTCGGGGGAGATCACCTCGGTGGCTACGGCTTTGCCGGACTTGCCCTTGGGGTTCGGAGGTTCGTCGAAGTTGAAGTCATCATCAGAATCTTCAGCCACCTCGGTTGTTTGGCCGGCCTTGCCCTTGGAGCTCTGAGGCTCGTCGAAATCAAATTCCTCGCCGTCAGAGCCTTCTTCACCAGTTCCTTCAGCAGCTTCTTCACCGGACTCTTCTTCCTCGTCCGAGCTCCCTTCATCCTCAGAATAGACACGCCCGTCATTGAAGGTCCGGGTGTTTGCATAACTAGCAAAGAGGTCGGCTGCTGCTTGGCGTTTCTCAATGCCATCAGGAGTGGTGTTCCAAGGAGAGCCCTTGCGCAGGGAGGTAACCGTGTGGATCTCGACAGATTCATACCAAGACAGCACGAACACCAGGGCCTTGTCCGCGCCAGCCCGAGCTGATGAGCATCTCCACTCCCGAAGTCTAGCCTCGGCTCCTTTTAGCTTCGTGGCGAGCTCGTCGATGCAAGTGGGAGGCTTAACCTTGGGCCAGAGGGCACGATGGACCTGGATGGCAGCATCTACCAGTTTAGTTCCAATGGCCCTGAGCGGCCTGATCCGAGCATTAAGGGCGACGAGGTGGTCCTGGATATCCCAGCTTCGCCGAGGGTTTCTGTCTCAGCCCTCTTTGCCCGAGCTGCTAGAACTTCTCGGACAGCTTTGTCCTTGGAGTGCTCAAAATGCTCTGAAGAAGACAAAAAGGCTGTCGCTGAATTAAGACATACGGTGGCACGGGGTGTAGGTCGGCGGAAAAAAAGGAAAAGGAGAAAGGAAACTTACTATCCATTTGGTGATTAATCCGAGTGAGCTCGGACAACCAACTTTTCGATGTAGCCCGGAGAGCGATCAGTTCGGTTTCGGCCGAGGTGGCGCGGTTCTCCAGGGTCTTGGCAATTTCTTTCTGCTGTTCGGCGGCCTGGTCTTTGACCTTCATAGCGTCCTCCACAGCAGCTTTGGCTTCATTAGCCCGGTTCAGCTCTTGTTGCAGCCGAGCTATTTCGTCCTGGGCTGTCTTCAGCTTGGAGGCATAATCTTTCTCGCTCTGCTCCTTTGCTGATAGAAGAGTCCGGTGAGACTTCTTCAGTTTGTTGTGATCCAGCAGGAGGTTCTTGAAGATTTTGGTCCGAGCATTGTTGCACTCCTGAAAAATAGAGAGATCAGTTCGGCGGAAAGAGATTTGACGAATATTGAAGATTTACATTTCGAAGAAATCCGAGGTCTTTTTAGCACCCGAGGCCCAATTGAGTCCCGGGGACTCGGCATTGGCCTCGGGGACTCAGCATTGGAGAAATGACAAGTTTTTGAGATTCAAGCCGAGCAATTTTAACTCGGTGGAGTGTCAATTACTCAACCCGAATCTCGGGGACTGGGAATAGTGTATGTTTGTCATTTGGTTTCAGATTAAGAAAAAGTACCGATGCCTTCTGCTGCAGTCAAGGACCGCAGTCTGCATGTTGTAAATGGACTGGAGCACGGCGCTAGGTCCAGCTGGGTGCTCGGAGGTCGGATTCGAGGAGACCTCGGCAGTGTCAGCCGAGTTCCAGTCCATGTCGTAATGCTTCCGAGCCTAAGCTGTTCCCGCTCTTGGTCCGGAGTTGCCCGACCTCCCAGCTGCTGATGTTCGGCTGGATGGTAGCAGCAAAAAGAGCTCGGGAGGTGGCGACCTGAGAGCTCGAAGGCGCGGTCTTGGTCAAGGTGGACTTCGGCGCAGGAGCGGGAACATGCGGCACCAGTTGGGTGTTCGCAGCCTTGGGTCCTGGTGGCGATGGCGGCATCGGAGTCTGCTGTGGCTGTTTGGGGGGCTCAACATCTTGAGCTTGATCTTTCTGCTGCTGCTGAAGCTTTTGCTTCTGCAGTTGTTGTTGTTGTTGTTGCTGCTGCTTCTGCTGCTGCTGCTGATTGCGCGCAGCTTGAGCCTTGGGGGAGAGGCGAGACTCCGGCAAGGTCTTAGCCGGAGTCTTGGCGTGATCTGACTCCGCATCCTTCTGAGGACGCGGAGGAGTCTGATCTTGGCTGGGAGCAGAGTGTCCCAGGCCTGAGTCAGAGCTCGGCGGTGGAAGTTCGGGGAGGCGACACGCACCGGGGAGGAGATGGTCCTCTCCGGGCTGTGGATATCAACGGACTGTTCTGGAGGAGAGGCTCTGGCGGGGCTGCCGAGGTTAACCTCGGCCTCGGTTGTCTTAGATTCAACCACTGGAGGCAGTGGTGAATGTATCGAGCTGTGGCTCTGTTTGATCTGCCGAGCCGGGCTAGACGAAAAAGAAAGATTAAGTTAGAGTATAAAAACTTAACCTCGGAACAGCGTGAGAAGTAAAAAGGAGCAAGGTGACTTACGCATCTTCCTCCACGGGGCCTCGTTTCTTGTGCCTCGCCGAGATCTTCTTGAGGCGCTTGGCTGCCGGGCCTTTGGAACCTCGGCCCCCGAGCTGCTCGTGTCTTGGCGCTTCCGAGAAGCGACCTTGGAGCTCGTCGAGGTGGGAGCTGGAGGGGCCGAAGGAAAAGCGTATGAAATGGGAAGGGCGTCTATTGGTGGTGGCTCCACGATGTAACAATCGTCATCATCGTCGTCAGACCAGTCTCTGATGGAAGTGGGAGCTTGTTTCTTACCCGGGTTGGAAGAGCTAGCCTTTGGGGCGGACCTCGGAACGGCCTTAGGGATCGGCAAATGATCCTCATTGTCCGGGTCCTCAGTCTCAGGACCTTCCAGGGCGAGGCGAGCAGGCGCCCAGTTCGACAGCTCCGGGCCGTCCTCGATCAGCTGTCGGCCGAACCTCTGCAGGAGTGGCAAAAAAGAGTTAAGTTAAGAGGCAACCGAGGTGTGCAAAACCGGAGTGTAAGCTCGGAAAATTAATAAGTACTTACTTGCTCCGGAAGGTTTTCTCGGTCATGAGGCTCCACGCCCCATGTCCAATCCTCGTCCATCTCGGTCTGAGCAATGGCTTTGACCCGCGCCGAACTGAGGCCTTGGAAAGCGCCCTGGTGCTGATCCGAGTAGGATCGAGCAGACCTTCCATGTGGCAAATCTTGTGGGCTCGATGTTGGAGGGGGCTGACTCCGGTCCACAAAGGTCCGGAGGATATCATCGGAGCCCCAGCCTTTCTTCTTGAGGTCCAGCATGAAGCTGTGGATCTCCTGAACCTCGGCGTAATTGTCTTCCGGGTTGAAGTCCCAGTTGAGCTGAGCCGTGGGGGATCCAAGCTTGAAGTCCGGGAGGTTGATGAGGTCGTCAGCACCGGGGTTCCTCACATAGAAAAAGGATCGCTGCCATTTCTTGCAGCTCTCCAGGCCTTTGATCCGTGGGAACTCGGAGCCCAGCCGGGGTGAAATAGAGGCTGCGCCACAGGCAGTCATATCTTTGTTCACCACGTCTTTATTGGGGATGCTCTGCTTCTTTAGCTGAAAGTACTTGGCCCAGCCCTCAATGCTCGGCCAGAGGCCGAGATATCCTTCAGAGAAAGCTGCATAGCATGATAGCTGCAGCACGGCGTTAGCAGGGAGATGGTGCGGCTGCAAGCCGAAGAACTTCAGAAATTCTCGAAAGAACTTGCTAGCAGGGAGTCCGAATCCGCGCTCAAAGTGAGCGACAAACACCACTTTCCGCCGGGGTTGGCGATTGGTTCGCCGTCCCCAGTATGCAGCCGATATAGTAGGCCGGCTGGGATTCGGTGAGTGTCACGGAGCCATTTGATCTCGGCGTCGGTGACGTCCGAGCCATCCCATCCACCTCTCTCGCTGGCGGGAACCTCGGCGCGGCCCGAGGTGATAATTGCCGACATGTTGGCAGTGACCTGCGAGGAAGTAAATAGAGCCGGGGTGAAAACCTCGGGCAAGTTCAAAACCTAACTAAAGCAAGTCCTAAACCGAGGTGTATACGTCGGTCAGTTTGGAGCTAAGTTCAGGCAGAGTATGTTTGAGCGGGAAACACGTTTCTACCACTGCGAGATACTAGCAAAGATCTACCGATGAACTAAAAAGGAAAGTAAACTCGAGTTCATCAAGGGGTAAAACTAAGAGGATAGTGCTATGGATGTATCTAAAACGAGTCTAGATGAGATCTAAAAGTGCTAAAAGAATGCGAGAGTGGATCATCAAGTTCATCAAGATCATCGGATTCATCAAGGTCATCGAGTTCATCGTTAAGGATGAACACGTTCATGGCAATGGAGGAGAAACGAAGAACTCACCGGAGTAGAAGAAAGGATGAAGGATTGGCGCGAAAGATCGACGGCGGTGTGGCGGCGCAAGGTGCGGTGCACGTCACCGGTGAGGAGGTTCCGAAGCGACGAGGTCGCAGCGGCGAGGGCTCGACGGCGGCGCTGGAAGCGGAGAGCACGAAGCGGCGAATGAATGGGGAAGAAGAAGAAGTTCCCCCTGGGCCCCTATTTATAACCGCGTGCGGTAACTACGCACTACCGCGCGTTTACCGGAGGACGTGGGATCGTGTGTGGGCGAGAGTGCGGTTGCGGTGGTTGTGGCCGCACGATCGACCACATCGTGGGCCACAGGATGGCAACCGCCAGCGCCAGATCTTCTGTGCTGGTCAGCGCGAAAACCGAGGGGTCGTGGGCGGTCAAATTGGTCAAGCACTTGAGTGCGCATGTGCACTATTGGGTGGGTCCGGCTGACGAAGGCGGCGTGTGGTCAGGACCTGTCTTTCAAAGGTCCGGATTTTAGGGTCCGGGCAGAGATTCTTCGCCACGTGCCCCAGGGAGTCTTGAGGCAAGATTGGGCTGAGTCAAATAGCTCGGAAAGTTCAGATTGCAGATCAACCATGGATTAGATTATGGTCTATGAGAAGTACCTCGGCAAAACTTTATATAAGGTCGGATTTAGAGGTGGTGCCTTGTTTATTTTTGAACCTGCTACGGCCCTCCATCCGAGGTCGTAGGACCGCACCAGCTTCGGGGACTAATGTCGGGGGGCCACCCCGGGTAGGGTCAAGGCTTGGCATAAGTTGAGTTTAAAGATGTGCCGAGGTACGGAAAGGGCCGACCTGTTTGGGCCTGGGAGTGTCCGAGCTTTATCTTGACCTGGAGAATATAAAGGCCGACCTGTCTTGGCCCAGAGGGGTCCGAGGTATCCCGTTGGCTTGGGCCGACGTTCATAATCCGAGCTATGATCAGCCGACCTAACTACCTCGGTGCTATGATTTGTATTGTGAGTGCAGGAGAAGCTATTTGAAGGAAGTAAGGTCCGACCTGGTCAGATCTTAAGCGCAAGACCCGAGGTAAGGAGCCCGACACATCCGTGCTGGGCTAACCAAGGCAAGAAGCCGTAGGTCGGGCAGGAGTCAATGCTCCTGTCACTTCCTGCCTGACACAAGAGCGTCTGACACGCGCGGCGCCCGGCAGAGGCGTGCTCCGGGTTCTGCGGGGCTGCACGTCTCTGACCGCTGACCACGCGAGATCTGGGGAAAGGCTACGAGGTAGCTCAGCCAGGCCACGTCCTGTCTCTGTCAGAGGGGACATCCTAGCTCTACTGTGGTGATGCAGGGGATGGGCAGGCCATGTCCTGTCCCTGACAGGAGTACGATGATGACCAAAGCAGAGGCATGGCAACAGTGTTCAGCAAGGGGCACAACGGTAACTCGGCTGGCCTATATAATGGGCTTCAACCCCTCCTGCGTGAGGGAGAGAGGGACAAGGATCGACCGAGGGAGGGATCAATCAAGAGAGGAACCTCGGAATCCCCGGAGACACCTCGGATCCAAGCTCGGAGTTCCTTTTTCCCCCTTGTAGCTTCATCTTCTACCTCAAGTTCTCACCATTGTATCATCACACAGCTCGAGGAGCGGCTTGTACTTGTCACCTTGAGGTATACACCAAGTAGGATAGTGCTGCAGTAGGGGTGTTACCTCCACAAGAGGGCCCCGAAGCAGGGTACATCGTGGTGTGCTTTGTGTTCTTGGTTTCTTGGTTTCTAGTTCATGTTCTTGCGGTTTCTTGCGTGTTCTTGCTTGTGCACTTCTTGAGTGCATAAACCCTCCCCGGATTCCCCCAACGACCATTCGGCCCCATCTTAGCCATACCTATGGCATCTGCCGTGATCCCACCACGACATTATAAGGAAACCTGCCCCAAAAAACATACAGTGGCTTGTTATAAGAAAAATATGATTGAAAAACCGCACAAGCGATGCAGCTTTGTCACCCACATGATGCTAGACTAAGAGCATCTCTAGTAGAAACCGTATCCATCGGAACTAAAAACATGGTTTACAGTTCGTGTTTTGTGTGTTTTAGGGGCTAAAAACCGTCCAAAAAGAACATAAACCGAATATACAAACTGTATAAAGGAATATTCCCGAATATTCCCTTTATCTTTTTCCCGAGCTGGTCAACTCGAATCGAGCGACGACGGCGACGCCGGCGCGGACGGAGCCGCCGTTGCTCGTTGCTCCTCGCCGGACCGACGCGGTCCTCCCGGGCGCCGCCTGCCAGCGCTGCTCCTCGCGGCCGCCGCTACGCGGATGAAGCCCCTCGGCGTCGAGCCGCCGCTGCCGCTCCTCGCGGCCGCTGTCGCCGCGTGTTATGGAGTCCCTCGGGCCAGCATAGAGGCCCTCGGGGAAGTCGACCAGCTCCTGCCCACCGCTACTCGATTTTCCGGCGATTCCGGCGAGTTTGGCGGTAGTTTGCCGGATTCCAGCGAGTTTCACAGCGGAAGTTCATCAGCGGGTCCTGAATGTTTAGCCCGCCAACGCCTCGAGCGGGAACCTGTTCGGCCATGAAAACTGTGAATTCACGGTTTGGAGGGGGAGATTCACGGGCACCCTTAAAAATGTTTATGGGTTGGCAAGGTTTACGATCTCTATTCTGTCCGTTTTTATGGTTGCAAAACAGTATGCGATGGTTATTTTAAGGTTCGGCGCGTTTTAAAGTCACTGCTAGAGATGCTCTAACACTGCAACAAACACACACCTCTAGGGTCTTTTAACTAGGCAATTCATGCAATTCGAACTTGGTATTCAAGTATCCAAACGGCCGCCCAAAGGCGTTTGGGGCGTGCCGGACACAAAATCGCGCCCACTCGCGGCGACCAAACGCGAATTCGGTCCGGCGCGGCCCAATTAAGTGTGCACATAAACTATATTTGAACGATTTTAACCGGGATACAGGAAAATTGAAAAATATGTTTGGTGAACATAAACTTTATTTAAACGGTTTTAAAAACTAGGAGTTAAAAGCAGCAACAAAAAAAGGGTAGGTGGACATAAAAATATGTTTGAAGAACTCTAAAAATAAGGTTAGAATATATACAGTGAACATAAATTATGTTTGAACGATTTCAATATAGTGAACATAAATCATGTTCGAATGATTTCAATCTAGTGAACGAAAATAATGTTTATTATGTTTCACAAAACCTGAGGTAAACAAAAACCATGTTTGAACGATTTATTTTAAAAGGCATTCATTCTATTTGAATGGTTTTTCAATATGAACACTTATTTTGTATGAAACGTTTTTTCCAATAAGAACATTTATGTTATTAAACAATCTTACAAAAATATGAATATTTATATTATTTGAACAATTTTCAATATGAGCATATATGTTATTTGAAGCAAAACAAATCTACAAAATAAACATTGGTTTTTAATATAAAATAGAAAAATACAAGATGAAAAGAAAACAGAAAATAAAAAGAGAAAATAGAAAAATAAACGAAAAAGAACACATAAAATAAGAGAGAAAAACAAAGAAAAAAGAAATAGAAAAAATAAAAGATAAAATGTCAAAAGGAGAAAAGAAAACGAAACCGAAAACATGTCAAAAAGGAGGAAACAGGAAAAGAGAAACTCGCACAAAAACCGGTCATCGACGAAAACCCTCGTCGCAAAACCCAAAAGAACTCTTTAGGTAGGTAGAGTTTTGTTTTCCAGACAATACATACGTAGAGCTACGATTAAAAAATATGTTTTGGGCCGGCCCAAAACCAGTGTCGCGCTTGAGCGGTAGCGAATCGCTCTCGCGTCACGCGGAGAATAGGATTTGCCCCCACAGCGGGCAAATCCTATTTGCCGCTCTTTGCGGCGCGGGAGGCTCGCGCCGCACACCCCGCGCGGCATTGGGCGGCTCAGTTCGCCTTTTTTCTTTTTCTTTTTTCTTTTTTCTGTTTCTTTTTTAAAATGTGTTTTTTGACAATCGTTCAGATTCAAAATTTGTTCAGATTCGAAAATTTATTCAGATTTAAAAAATTGTTCAGATTCAAAAAATTGATCAAATTTGAAAATTTGTTCAGATTCAAAATTTGTTTAGATTCGAATTTTGTTCAAATTTTAAAGTTTGTTCAGATTTAATTTTTTTTCAGATTCGAAATTGTTCAAATTCAAAAATTTGTTCAGATTCGAAATTTTCAAGTTGGAACAATTTAAAATTTGAACATATTTCAAACTTGAACAAATTTGAAGTTTGAACAAATTTCAAAGTTGAATATTTTACAAAAAATACATTTTAAAAAAGAAACAGAAAAATGAAAATGAAAAACAAAACAGAAAGGAAAAGCCGAAAACGCGAATTGGGCCGGCCCTGTGCGGCGCGAGCCTCCAAATACACCTCCCCGCACAGCGCTAGCCTACTCTGTCTCTCCCAGATTGTACCGCGCCGCCGCCCTCCCTCAAGCACCACCCCGGCCGCCGTCGCCAAGGTGAGCTACCCCATGGCCAACTCCTCCTCTTCCGCCTTGTTCCTCTCCCCACAAACTCATACTCCCGCTTTTTCTCTGTCCAACCGCCGTCCCTCCGACTCGCCCGGATCGACGCGCCGCCGCCACCCTCTAATCCGGTCGATCGCTACAGCCATAGTCCAACAGCCCTCCCGACCTTAACCCTCGCGAGCTTATCTTACCGAACGGCGGCGGCGGCCCTGTCCCCGACCGCACCGCACAGCTGCGACCCCAGCCTCCTCTCCGCCACGTCCTACTAGCAGGCTAGCAGCAGCAGCAGGCCAAGTGCCGGTCCTTGCTGTCCGCAGCTCTGCAAGTCGAATCTTGCATGAGTTTATGAGTTTGATCCCTTATATTAATGCTAGTTATGTTCCTTAATCTTCTATTGGGAATTGCATAACCATAACCAAACAATGCGGTGATGAATTAACTCTGTATCGTTGTTCTCATATGGGTAGCTGCGCAGTTTTTCTAATATGAGGGTGTGGCTTAGAAGCAATTTTAGGCAGGCGTTATCATGGTAGTCCCATAAGCCATCTCAGCTTTGCTGTTTCACCTTTGCAGTTTTTTTGCTCTTGTTTTTATCTTATGGACGACAAGAGTAATGTGAAGAAGGAAAAAGATGGACCCCGTCCTCGCAAGGTTAGTGTTCACTTTGGGTGTTCCTTGTATTGGTCTATTCCGGCTTGATGCTTACCGTATTTGTTTCTTGCATGTTAAGGGAGGACTTAAATTTGCGCCCAAGAAGCCTCCAAAGAAACCTGCAAAGGTCGTTCCGAAAACGTACGTCATTCGGTCCATGTTTTCTTTCATAATACCGATATATCTTCTATTCAAGATTCGCTTGATAGGTAAGCATGGTACCATGGCGACTGACAGTTATTGCAATTCTACAGGGAGCCTGTTGAGGATTGCAAGGATGAAACCATTGCTAAGGAATTGTTGATGAAACTTAGGACACCGGTGCGCATATTAGTCTATTGGTAATTTGTTGTATATGCAAGCTTATTATTTGGTGGCTGATTGGTGTGTGCTGTATGATGCTCATTTTGTAGAGCACTGGTTCCTTTGGAAGAGGACCGAAGATTGAGAAAAAGGGTAAATGTGGTTAATTGATGTTTTGTTCCATGCTTCATACTTTATGAAATTCATAACTGTTTACTGAATGTGAATCCTATTCTTTGAGCATGCTCAAAGCCTAGTTTCCCCCGTTTGTTGTTTAGTGAATGGTAATCCTATTCTTTGAGCATGAGCAGCCCCTAGTTTCCCTCATCTGTATTAGCTCATCAGTCAACTCTTGTTGCCAAAGCAGCAATTCCTAAGTTCTAAATTTTAGACTTTAATATATGTAAGAAGAATTCTTGGAAGCCGTGAACACACTAAAATTAGTTCCTAATCAGCTGACAAAATTGACCAAGCGACTTATTGTTTAAGTCTTTGAGCAATGTCTATTTACCAGGTTATGCATCCACCCTTTCTTACCTAATATACAATCATTGTTCTACTAATACACAGACACTTCAAAGATAATTGCAAGTAGCTTCAGAGCTGGCATCTCATGAAAATCTATTGCAAGTAGCAGCTGCAATTATATGGTTTATTTCAGACCCTACTCTGATCAGTACAAGAAATCCAGAGGTCGCACCAAAATAGTCTTGTTCTCTTGCATACTGTAAAACATTTGCATGAAGTAATGGATATCTTAAGACTTAGGGTTGATATTCATAAATCTATCATACCTTAGTCCAACTAGTTTGGCCTTGTTGGTGAAATGTACCTACTATTTCAAATATTGCTGGCATTTTCTTAATAAAATGGACGTGTTGCTAATGCTATATCAATGTTTTGTCATAGCAGAAAACCATACAGAGGTTGCATTTGGGCAAGGGAACTCTTCCCAAGCAAGATCTTTTCCTAGTCGACATTATCCAGAAGGTACTGTTGCGAGATAATTATTTCCGTTGTTTTCTGCTGAGCGTTGGTTTAATATATGTTTGTGGAACTGGGTAAAGAGAACACATTGCACTTTTTTTTTTGCTTCCCGTCATTGCAATCTTGTCTCTCTATTAGAATAAACTTAGAATACCGAAGGCTTATATATAGTTGTACACATTACTGTATTTGGATCAAGACCTTTGACACATTGCTGAATTTGGAGCTTTAACACCCTTTATTTTCATGCATACTCTGTCTGATGGTACAGCGCAAAAAGAACCAAAAGAATATGTCGATCCATGGGTGAGTGGAGATACCGAGTGCGCTGATGCAAATGTCTTCCTTTCCACACATCGTTCATTTGATTAATTTCCATCTTTATACAGGACTATACCCATAGCGATTATCCTGTTACTCTCCCACTTAGGAGGCCCTACTCTGGGGATCCTGGTATACTGTTGGTTCCTTCTGATGTATATTGCAATTTTGTTCCTTCAAACCATCCCTTATTTTTCTCCTACATTCATAATGCAGAAATTCTTGATGAAGAGGAATTTGGAGAGTCCTCTGCCAACAAAGCTCAGGATGGTGAATTAACCGCAGCAGAAGAACTTGGATTAATGGTAATGTATTATTGAATTGTTAAAACACTCTCATTTCTGGTCCTATGCCTTTAGAGAAAAATCACTTGCTAGCAGAAATTTAAATTTGCATAGTATCAGTACGCAACCTGGCATTTAACTGCTTGAACCTTTTAGGAGTCGTGGAGGCTAAATAGCTGCTCTCTTATATTTTATTCTTGTGTTGACAGGTTCGGTCCGACACACCACAGTTACTCTTCTTCCAGTTACCTGCATCTCTTCCTCTGCCAAAGCAGACACAAGTTGAAGAGCCAACTGTAGGCTCCGAGGAGAATGCTGAACCTGTAAACGCAAGCTCTAATCTGAGAAGACCATCGTCACTGCCTGGCTCCAAAATCAAAGATTTACCAGGAGGTCTAATGGGGAAGATACTCGTATATAAGAGCGGTAAAGTGAAGATGAGGATTGGGGATGCTCTGTTTGATGTGAGTATAGAAGCTGTAAACTGCTACACTTTTTTCGTGTTTGCGTATATGTTTGCCGTGCATGTACTAAAAATAACAAACTTGGCAGGTATCTCCTGGCCTCAACTGCATGTTCGTCCAGGAGGTTGCAGCGATTAACACCAGAGAAAAACACTGCTGCACCCTGGGAGAGATCAGTAAGCGTGCGGTTCGAACCCCAGATGTTGACTATCTGTTGGATCCTAGTGACAGGATGGAAGAATAAGCCCATGTTTGCATGGGATGTTGTTGAGAGTGTTTGCCCTTCCAGGGCTTCGTTCAGGATAGAGGCATCAGTTTTTTCCTCTATATTTACCACTCTTCAGTTTTTTAGCAAATGCATTGAACAAGGATGAGGTGGTCAGTCAGTGGCAAATAGATCACCGCTGAGGCAGGGGGGGGGGGGGGGGGGGGGGGGGGGTTGTGTGTGTGTGTGTGGAGAAATATAGTCATGGTTTTGATAGCAAAGATAAGCTCGTGGTGCGATTTTGTACCTTGTTGAGGTCTTTCGATCGATTTTTCTCGAATGAAGGTACTTATATTGGCGAACATGTTTTTTTCATACCATGAATGGTAGAATAAATGCAATGAATGTGTCAGAAAAAACGTGGTAATGCTACTGTCTTTTTTCCTTGGCAATGCATTTTCTAGAAATTACCAGTAACTGTACTAAATACTAAATGACTAACAAGTACGTTAGAAATTGGCTGTGCTAGTGCTAAACTAATAAATGAGCACAAGGCCTGAGCCAGAGAAGCACGAGCAGAAACCGTTTGACCATGGCGCCACCACAGCTCCATAAGAGTCGTAAAGACTGAAAACCCTTTGATGTGGCTGCATTCTGCAGGTATATTTTGAGACCTCTTTCCATCTCTAGTCACTGAAAATGAAAGGCCCCGGCAGAAGAGGAGGAAAGCTACAGGCAACTGAAACATGAATGAGGGTTGGATCAGAACGGCCACCACCACCAGCCAACCGCACCAACCCACGGCACGAGTCGACCGCCGTTGGGTGGGTACGCTGCTCTTTTCAGGCTAGCGCTGCGCTGCCGATGGCGTTGATCACTGGTAGGTCACCGCGTGTGCTGTGCCTGTGCGCGGGTGACCAGCTCCGCCACCCACTCGGGCGGCCAATTCACTCGCCACAAGCTAGCTGGGGTTTAGTTTCACTCAGGTACTAGCCAGTTCCTTGGCACCTAATCGTAGAACGTTTGGACTGGCCAGACGCTAGCTTCACCACAACTAACGAACTCCTCTTCTTTTTTTTAAGAAGAGCACAATGTAGTAGGACGTAGGTTCACACATGCAGGTATCATCATGAATTCATACACAGTAACAATGTTCTACGGATGATAGACAAAGTCGTCCCTCTGTGTCTCACCATTGGTTACCATTCACCAAAACGCAACCTGCCCTTGTTCGACCTAGCGTTAAATCAAGATTGAAACACGTCAGATATCGTAAAACTGTTTGAGAAGTTTGAAAAGTTATTCATAATTTACAAAAAAAATACAGATCCAGGTTCTAAAAAAGATCACTCGCCGCGGGTCCTAAATGTGCTTTGACCGTCCGTCACCCATACCTTGGTAGGCCTCTAATTCTCACCACAACACCCTTTTCCCAAGAAGGTGATGATTCGAGGGGATGGACGCTTTCCTTTGACCGAGGAAGTCAACATGCGGATGGTCGTCATCGAGGGTGTGTGCACGAAGCTTAGGCGTTGGCGAGTGTACCCGTGAAACTGCATGGAGACAAGGGAATGCACATGCACCATGGTAGCTTTTTTAGCTTGTAATCAGCTGAAAAGTCATTGTGTGCACCCTATAATCAGCGATTAGTACACTCTGATGAGCCAAATCATCACATATTGCATGTTACTGCACCCTTATTGAGTTTGTTGTAGCTTTATCCTTCCCGCGCTCTTGATCCATTCTATGAGGATGTATGCCACACCACACATGTTCTTGCACCTTCTCTTCCGGCGTGCTCCCATGCTGCTCAAACGATGGCATGTGGGACTACACGCACGACCCCAATACTAGCAGATCCTTCAAAAGCCATCTTCTAAAATGGTTTTAGAGAACTATATGGAGGTTGCAATTTTCAGATCCCCTAAGACTGAATTTTTTTGCAGTCTATTTTTATATCAATCATATGTGTGTGCATATACTATATTTAAACCACAATTTTACAAAAACTAGACCACATATTCACACTTCAATTCTAGTAACATATCAAACTCAAACATAACATACAAAACATAGTGCAAATTTCAACATAACATATGAAACATAGTTCAAATTCAAAATGAACTTAGCGTAGTTCAAATTAAAACACCACATATCAGAGTAATACTTCTTCATCTTATTCTTCTTCTCGAACGAGTTGAGATGTCACTTGTACTCTGTCGGAGGGCTCATGTAGTGGTTATAGCATTTCTTCATCTTATTTTTCTCTAAAAATCCATCCTTCCTATTAGTAATTTTGGGTCTGAGAGCTGGATTTGACTCTTTCGTATTTGCTCTGAACCACTGGAAAGCGAGCGAAGCGATGATATGCATCATCCATACGGACAATGATAGGAATCTTTAGTCTAAAGGTACAAACTACAACAAGGAAACGAAACCTGACTCGGAAAGAAAGTCACCAACATATGCAGATAAGAATGTCCAACAGCAAAAAATAGTCATCGATTTTATCTTGATGAGTTACGGGCGAAGACATCGACGCTTTTGGTGAGATCACGCTGACGAAGTGGAAAACACATCAAGGACCATGAATCTATGGCAACGTCGACGAGGAGTCGGAAATGGCGATATGAATTTGGCAATTAAGCAATGGTGCTGAAAGGGCATGCAACGGTTATAATATATAGATGGATAATCCATGTTAGAGGTACCCACTATGTGACGAAAATCTAATACCACAACAACGATAACATAACCTACACAGTATATAGCGCTTATTATAACCCAACAAGACTGTAAAGATGTCTCATAATTAATGAACATCACCACTGCATCCTGGAGATAACATGAGAACATAAGCACCCACATAAATATCAAGCATGATATATCATCACATACTCTCATATTTATTCCTCTTGCAGTATCATGAGTCTATCATAGTACTATAGTAGTACATCCAACAATATAAAAAATGTGGTTAATTGTCGTAGCAAGTTGTGCACGAGCAAACACCATGCCAAGACCCACTACACGAGGAGTTCCAACTTTTGGCATGATTTTCTTCCGCTATACGCTTGCAAGGTTTCTCGCATGTTAGCTTCATGCAGAAGTTAAGCCATTCGTTCTTTCTTTCGCAGTGCTCTGTGCCCATAAAACATGCGTATATGTGATTAGACGAACAACATGACTAAAGGGGGATATCATGTACTTGAAAAGTTGGAAACCTGTGATTGGACTACTAAAGAACTCGAATCTTATCAAAAGATAGCATGTCGTGTGCATCACATATGTCATAGAGCGTAACAAGTACAAAAACGAGTAAAATCTGAAAAGAAATAGTGAACCATTCTCCATCGAAAAACTTTATAATTATCTTATACTAGTTTTGTAAAGGAAGTCCTCGAAAATCAGACTTGAGACTTAAATACAATGGCGTACAGAGAAAAAAGAGCATACCTGCACAAACATGACTTCCTAGTAATAGTAGTGCCAAGAGGAAACATACACCGGCGGACCTTCCTTCCATTTTTTAGTGCCACGTTACAATGGTACTACTATGTGATTTTCTTACTTTTTTCCCTTTCTAACACCAAAATAAAAATATGTATGTCATGGGGATACATAATAGTCTCATTTATAGACATCTGCATAGAAAAAAAGAGGATTTAGATATCTCTTTTCTAACATTGAAGATAAAAAAAATATATGTACATAATTAATAACGTATCATTATGGCCTTTCTATAAAATAGCCAAAAATATTGGTTGCGGCGTGAACTTGGTGAGCACGGAGACAAGCGAGGACCACATCAAGGCCGTGTGCTTGCGCTATGAGATCTTCAATTAATATAGTGATCTAAGGATACGTGATATTGTAATATCAGGTTGATAAATGAGGAATACAGAATAAATACACAATACAATGGTCCATAGTTCATTATAGGCAACAAATGCTGACCAAAATCTTGTTGATATCTGGGTTGATCTTGTTCTCCTATATTAATACTGACCAGGTATGCTGCAATTAATCTGATATATGCAACAAATTGTAGCCATATCTCTACACACTTGGCCAGGTATGTCGCAATTTATTTTGTTGGGCCATAAAGTCCATTATTTTACTAGTGGTTTCCTGACATGACATTAATTTTGAAATACAATCTTTTTAATATGTTGAAAGATCTGTGGCAGCTGTCACCTTTAATCAACGGTGCATATATCAAACAGAGCAATTTTAAGAACAATTTTTATTGTAGAATATAAAAACATAAAATCAAAATGTTTTATAAAATGTAAGTTTATTTTCTATAGTCCTAAAATTTCAAAAGAATTCCCTGATATGGCAAGAATTGCGAAACAATATTTTTTTAGTTTTGTGGAATGATCAGCTATCACAATTACTGAATGGTATGGGTAATCCTTAAAACAAATCATGAGGCAAAAGAGCTTAAACATGGAAACTCGCGGTGCCCAAAATAAACCTATTCGCGACAAACTACTAGTTTCTCATTCTATTCAGGATAAACTTATACAACTTAAAATAACATGCAAAGGAATTTTTGTTTCAAACCAAATTAATATTCTAAAGAAGATTGCTAGATTTTACTCCTTAATTTTGCATATATAGTTATACGAAATGTTTTACAACTTAGAATTATATTGTTCTGAAGTGAATTGCATGTCATTTATGCAGAACTAAGTTGTGGCCTTGTTCATCAAACATTAAGGCACACCAGATAACCTATCCCCATTATCTTTCAATTTCTTGTGACTGCACTTCAAATACGCAACGCCAATAGAGATAGCTGGACTATACACAAACGAGATTTTTTTTATCGCGTGGCACACGTGATAAGCTACCTCAAACCAAAAAAAAAAACGAGAAATTTTTACTAAAGGTACCACAGCACCCTATATGCACTAAAAAAAAATAGTAATTGAAAAATATATAAAAAATCTGAATTGGTAACCAAAGATGATCAAGTATTGTACTCGTGTAAGAATATTTGGCCAATAAATGATTCTGATTGACTTCAGGGAAAAAAGACAATTTATGATGAATATAGCGTGTAATTGTATAGTACTTGTATATATAGGGCAATTTTTTTTTTTGAGTACATGGGAATCCAGATCGAAAGAAAACCAAACTAGAAGAACAACCTCAGGAGACGAAGAACACAAACCAGTCCTGAGGTCCCAACCCCGCCGTCGCCGCCTCACCACGATGACCGCCGACCACGCGCTGCCGCCGAGCTCCACCCGAGCCGGCGAGCTGCAGCGAACCGTGGCCAGGAAGCCGCCGACGAAGCCGCCGTCTTCAATCACCGCTTGGGTCTTGGCGGAGAAGAAGAAGCTGGACGTCCTCCAGCTTGAAGCCATCGCCTTGACACCAGCGCCGTCGCACGACGCCGAAGACGACCTGGAGGATCTGGAAACCCGGCCTCCTGCACCACCACCGCAAACACCCACCGCCGCGGAGGAAGCGCCGGCAGGGCAGGGCAGCAGCCATCCGTCGCCAACCAAGGCGACGACGGGAACGAGGAGAGGCTGCAGCCCAAGAAGACGACGACGACGGCGGCCTCCCCGCCTCGGCCCCGACGCCCCAGATCCCCCAACCCCGCCCACCCCTCCACCGCCGGAGCGCAGATCCGGAGATTCCCTCACCTCCCGCCGCCGGAGCGGCCGACGGGGGGGGGGAAATCAGCCGGATACGCCGGCGGGCGCTGGTCTCACCGAGGTCGCCCTCGGATCGCCTCTGGCACGGAGAGAGAGAGGAGAGGGGGGAGGTTTCCAGAAATATGCGGTTTTTCTATAGGGCAATTTTTTTACCAAGGGCAATGAAAGTCATTCGCTTACGAAACTTTTCATAGTAGTACAATACTTGATCATGTTGCCTAAAAATATTTTCGAAAGTTTTATTTACCTTTTTTCGAATTACCAATGTTTTTTGCATATAGAGTGCGCTGGTACCAGGAGTACCAATGTATTTCCGCACTATACACATCATATATCCGATGAAAGTACAAAATGTTTTTGGACATGTGGCGCTCTCTGCTTGAAGGGGAACCTAGACCCTCGTCTATCTTGTATTTTCTATAGGCTGGGTCGAAGCATAGATAAAACTCCAAAGTCCTACTATAAAAATGGAGAAAGGATACTTGAATACCAAGTTCGAATTGCACGAATTGCCTAGTTAAAAGACCCTGCATGGAGAAACTTAAACTTGATAGAGAGGAAAATAGTACAATCTAGAGGTGTGTGTTTGTTGCAGTGTTAGAGCATCTCTAGCAGTGACTCTAAAACGCGCCGAACCTTAAAATAACCGTCGCATTCTGTTTTGCAACCGTAAAAACGGACATAATAGAGATCGTAAACCTTGCCAACCCATAAACATTTTTAAGGGCGCCCGTGAATCTCCCCCTCCAAACCGTGAATTCACAGTTTTCGTGGCCGAACAGGTTCCCGCTCGAGGCGTTGGCGGGCTGAACATTCAGGACCCGCCGATGAACTTCCGCCGTGAAACTCGCTAGAATCCGGCAAACTACCGCCAAACTCGCCGGAATCGCCGGAAAATCGAGCAGCGGTGGGCATGAGCTGGTCGACTTCCCCTCGGGCCTCTATGCCGGCCCGAGGGACTCCATAACACGCGGCGACGGCGGCCGCGAGGAGCGGCAGCGGCGGCTCGACGCCGAGGGGCTTCATCCGCGTAGCGGCGCCCGCGAGGAGCAGCGGCGGCGGCCGCGAGGAGCAGCGCTGGCAGGAGGCGCCCGGAAGGACCGCGTCGGACCGGCGAGGAGCAACGAGCAGCGGCGGCTCCGTCCGCGCCGGCGTCACTGCCGTCGCTCGATTCGAGTTGACCAGCTCGGGAAAAAGATAAAGGGAATATTTGGGAATATTCCTTTATACAATTTGTATATTCGGTTTATGTTCTTTTCGAGCGGTTTTTAGTCCCTAAAACACAAAACACGAACTGAAACCATGGATACGGTTTCTGTTAGAGATGCTCTTAGTCTAGCGTCATGTGGGTGACAAAGCTACATCGAGTCTTGTGCGGTTTTTCAATCATATTTTCCTTATAACAAGCCACTGTATGTTTTTTGGGGCAGGTTCCCTTATAAACTCTGTGAACTTTGTTCTATCCATACGGAATGCTCTTTTCGAGAGGATATGTGAATTTTCTCTCACTGAGTTATGCATTTATCTAATTCTTGTCATCCCACTTCAACGAATCATCTTTTATGATCGTAGTAAAATTCAATCTGCCGGATTTTCATAAGACTGAGAGTATGTACTGCACCAATTAGCTTTGGCGAGCAGGAGCGCCAGCAACCCGCGTTCGTCACTACCCATCAGCCCGTCGCCGTCTTCCGCCGCGGCCGGGGCGGCGCCACCCCAAATTCCACCTGTTTTGACCGGGTCACTCCCGCCTTCTTCCTTCCACCCCGCCCCGCGTTCCCCTCGCCTCCCAAATCGGGACACGCCCGCTTTTCTCTAGAAGCGGAACCCCCATTCGCTAGCTCGCCTGCTTACTTACTGCCTGCCTGCCCGGAGTTGCTGAGAGAGGGGCGGGCGCCGCCACCAACCGTCGCCACGAGGAATTCAAACGGGCGCTGGCCACGGCCGGGACAGCGAGGCCGCAGCTGGGGATTTAAAGCGGCGCTTTTTGGGAACCCCAGCCCCACAAATCCACCCGCATTTCCCCCATCCATCCCACCGCCACCTCCTCCCCCACCTCGCGCCTCCTCCCGTCCCTTTGCGCTCAGGCTCAGCTGGATTGCGGCCTTCGATCTCCCCGCGCAGCTGCGGCGATGGTGGGGAGCTACACGAACGGAGTAGGAAAGAACGGTGGGGCGGCGGAGGGGAAGCTGGACGAGCTGCGGCGGCTGCTGGGTAAAGCAGACGGGGACCCGCTGAGGATCGCGGGCGTGGGCGCGGGGGCCTGGGGCAGCGTCTTCTGCGCGCTGCTGCAGGACGCCTACGGCCGCGACTACCGCGACAAGGCGCAGGTTCGGGTCTGGCGCCGCGCGGGCCGCGCCGTCGACCGCGCCACCGCCGAGCACCTCTTCGAGGTCATCAACTCCCGGGAGGACGTCCTCCGGAGGCTCATCCGCCGCTGCGCCTACCTCAAGTACGTCGAGGCGCGGCTCGGCGACCGCACGCTCTACGCCGACGAGATACTCCGCGACGGCTTTTGCCTCAACATGGTCGACACGCCCTCTGCCCGCTCAAGGTCGTCACCAACCTGCAGGAGGCCGTCTGGGACGCCGACATCGTCATCAATGGCCTGCCCTCACCGAGACCAGGGAGGTGTTCGAGGAGATCGGGAGGTATTGGAAGGAGAGGATCAACCCGCCAATTATCATCTCCCTGGCCAAGGGGATCGAGGCGTCGCTTGACCCTGTGCCCCGGATCATTACCCCGACACAGATGATCACCAATGCAAGTGAGTTTTTTGCAACTTTGGTTACCGTATCTGGCTGATGACTTATTTTAGTTACAACGAATTGATGGTTGAATCGCTCGTTTCTTTGATCTTGTACCAGTTATGTTTGTGGAAGTAGGCCTTACTAATTTAATCAAACATGTACTAACCACTGAACTGAATGAAGGTACAGTTCTGTGGAATGTTCCTGATGAAATTTGCAGGCTAATCTTGATCTGTACGACTGTACCTAGTGTCCTTTATATTTGTGGCACGATTATATGGCTCATTCTTTATGTCTGTTGTTGAATTTTCTGAGAGTTAGTTAATGCTCAACCACTAAGTGGTTAAGCGTGAATGTTCATTTGTTATGTGTATGTCCCTCTGCAATTCTTTTAGGTGGTGTAAGAATTGCATACAAATAGTATCATTTTACCTGGCTTTGTCTGCATTAGTGCTGAATAATGAATGGTCTAGTTTACTAGTATTTCGTTCTACCAAATGTTGTGATATGCTCCATGTTTTCTCTTTCACTGAACCAGAACTCTGCTCTTATAGGTCAATTTGCCGTGCACCTTTGCAAGATTTTCTTCATACTGCACTTTCCACCAAATATTTTTCTTACCATTGTTTGTTGGTCTTTTTTTTTGTAGCTGGAGTTCCATTGGAGAACATTCTGTATCTTGGAGGCCCTAATATTGCTTCCGAAATTTACAACAAAGAATATGCAAACGCTCGCATATGTGGAGCCGACCAGTGGAGGAAGCCTCTTTCTAATTTTTTGAGGCAGCCTCATTTCATTGTATGGGATAATAGTGACCTCATTACTCATGAAGTCATGGGTGGCTTAAAGAATGTATATGCCATTGGTGCTGGTAAGATTCTATTTGCTTAGCTACTGTCTTGTTTAGCGGGCCTCATAGAATGTTGACTGGGAAATTGAAATCATCATTTAGACCTTTTCATGGTCCAGCTCAGCTGGAGCAGTTGATATGGCCATTTTACACCAAACAAGAAATATGTGGAATATCCTGCATTGCATCATGGAATATGTTACTTGAATCTACTATATCTTGTATTGATGTTATCTCTTTCACACACTGCTGGCTGCTAAATGCAATTTTGTCAGGGCTACCGCCTACCAGAGTACTATCCTAATTTATATGTAATCCAAACAGCCTAGTAGCCTACATCTCATAGATTTGAGAGAGTGAACTCTGCATGCCAAAATACGAGACCTCGGGGATATGTGGTTCATTGGTTCCTCTATGTGCACATTTTCCTTTTCACATTCTACATTACTGTTTCCCGGAAAACCTCGTCTTTCAATTGTTTTGCTGAACACGACGTTTTCTTGTAGGTATGGTGGCAGCACTGACCAATGAGAGTGCAACAAGCAAAGCAGTTTACTTTTCACTTTGCACGTCTGAAATGATATACATCACCCACCTCCTAGCAAAAGAGCCTGAGAAGCTTTCTGGACCATTGTTGGCGGATACTTACGTCACCTTACTAAAAGGTCGTAATGCATGGTATGGGCATAAATTAGCTAAGGGAGAACTGACTCTGGAAATGGGGGACAGCATCAAAGGCAAAGGGACAATACAGGTTTGCGGCATCATCTTGATGTAGTTTGTATAACTGTCTGGATGAGTTTTTGTATGTGCTAAGTTTTATGTGATTTTGTCATTTTTAGGGTGTCTCCGCAGTCAATGCATTTTACGAACTCTTGAGTCAAGGCAGCTTAAGTGTGACGCATCCAGAAACTAAGAAGCATGTTGCTCCTGTCGAGCTGTGCCCAATACTCAAAACACTTTACAAATTTTTAATCAAGAGGTTGGGATGCACTTCGATTATCAACTTTGCCTTACGCTCATTCAAGTGTGTTTTTTTCTTTACAGCTTCCCTAATTTGTCTACTTCATTTACACTTGCAGGGAGAGTGGTACCAGTTCCATTCTCCAGGCGATACGAGACGAGTCAATGTATGATCCACGGGAAAGAATCGAGATGGCACAACGTCAATCCCTCTACCGGCCATCTCTCCTTGGCCTACCTAAGGGTGATACCAAGCCTTAGATGCATTCTTTTTTATGCAGAATTTGTTGACCCTTCTGTCTGCACGGGCAAATATTGTTTGCTTATTTGTACACTAGTGAGTTTGATGATGAGATGTTTTAGCGTGGCGAGATCATGTCCACTTGTACATAAAACCCTTGGTGATTAATTGCATTTGTTGTAGATGGGAAAATAGATACATGTAATTCTTTTGTACTTGTAATTAGCTTGGTGAGTTGGTGTCCCTGCTTACTTGAGCGGCAGTCCTCCTGCCGTTTCTTCCAAAAGAAAAGAAGAAGAAAACGCCTGTTCTGTATATCTGATGCTTGTATTCCTGTGGCAGTTCGGCAAAAGATTTGCTCTTTTGAAGAACGAGCTTTTCAGATCCATTGTATATGTATTGCTTGTATGAATGTTGAATTGCCACACTATACAATTCCTTGGTAAGAACTTAGAGAAGTTGGATTGAAATCCACCTAATCTGACCATAGTGAAAAATCCTCCCAATCTGGAAGGTAGAGTCACTGGAGTCACATCAGATTATGGGTCTGTTTGGATGCCGCCTGGGGTAGCCAGGCCAATTCGCAGGCGCGCCAAATATTTGGCGAAGGAATCGGCCGCCCGCGTCTCGCCAAAATGTTGGCGTGAATTAAACTGGAAAGGCAATGGAGCGAGGGCACGCCAATTTATTGGCGTCGAACCAAACAAGCATCCAACCGCTCAGTCAACGCCAATTTATTGGCACGGCAGCTTGGGGCTCTAATCCAAACAGCCCCTATATGCCAAACAAGCCTCAAAATCCTCCAGAAGGGGAGCGCCTATTTGCCGCTCCTTGCGGGTTGTGTATATGGCCTTGGCCCATTCCTGAGCGCTGCTTGCTTGGTTCTTTTGCCGGTTTGTTCGCTGATCCCCCCCACCCCAGTCCAGTAGCCTACTAGTACGTGTGGTTGTCGTTCTCCTTGATCCGTATAATTTCTTTCTTTTTTCTCTCGTTTTTTATTTTACTACTTCCACTACGGAGTAGTTAATTACTGTACATCTATGTTTCTATTTTTTTAGGTTAATGTATGGATTTTTCAGATACGGGAATATTTACTTTTAAAATGAATAAACATCTTTTTTTAAATTGAGCTTTTGTTATGAGATATGAGTATTGAATGTATGATCTAGAATATCTTGTGATGCCGGTACGCATCACTGTCGATGTCGAAAACTAAGATGGGATTTTTCCTCCTGCTGGAGGTGACTAAAGAGTGGTGAGACTACATTTTGCGCCATCCCTCGCCACATACATCCCCCCCCCCCCCCCCCCCCCCCCCGGTGCGCTCGTCCCGACATGGTTCCAAGCAAACGGCCGAACTGAGCATTTTCAACTTTTTACGGTGCTTTAAGTATCGTGTAAGAGCTGACTAGCGCCTCGCGTGACCAACCAAACAACTCATTTTTCATCCACTCAGTTTATTTGTACATGCTGCGGGTAACCACACACCCTCTAGATGAACGACTAGAGACGTGAAGCTTTGGCTCAAAATGGAAATGAAACACGCTGTATTTGAGGCTCTCGTCATTCGTCTAAGATAGTTTTACGATCTTATAAATATGTACTCCCTCCGTTCCATAATATAAGATGTTTTAGGTGTTGCTCATGTTGTCTAAGTACATACTAAAATGAGTGAACATGTACATGAAATGTGGAGGGGCGGAGCTAGAAATTTTGGCCAATGGGTTCACTCACGATGAAGGCATGAACTAACTAGAAGCTTAGACCATCTAAAAAAAGACCATATCACTCAAAGACAACATAAGTAAGCAAATATCCTAACATATATAGCCGTTGTGTTAAAAGTAAAGAATGAAGACATACCGGGTAATGAAATCCTAAAATCACTTGTTTACATATTAAAGTAAAGTAGTAAAAATGATCATAACTTTTAGGCAGCTTCTCTCTCCTGCCAAAGATTAAAATGTCAAGTTAATTTCAATAGTTTTAAACAAGTACAAAAAAGCAAAACATTTAAACTCACTCACATTTCAAACCTTCCCCTGTTGATCCTTAATCTTCTTGAAAAGCTCAAACACGTCATCATTACTAATGGTTGAAAACTTGTCTTCGTCCACATAACAAATTAGACAATCACTCATAAACTGATCACCCATTTTATAGTGCAACTTTTACTTCACAACATTCATAGCTGAAAAACATCTCTCCACTGATGTCGTGGCAACTGGCAATATCAATACTAAGTTTAGAAGTTGGTAGACCAATGGAAAAGTAATATGCTTATTTGTCTGCAATATCAATACTAACAAAATCAGGCGGTGGCCTGTATGATCCCTGGTTAAGTCATAATCTCATCTTGCTTCTTAGGATCACGTGTGTACTCCAAAATGGCAAAATTCACTTCCGATCAGCTGGATCAAAAGGCAAATAATCTAAATCAATTTCTCTTTGATTAGAGGGCTTTGGGACTAGTTGTACCGAAAGCTTGCTTGCGTCTAAGAGCTGGCCTTGAAGTGCCTTCATCATTTGCTGAATCTTCCGATCGGTTTCTTTTTGCATAATACCGTTCCATGACCTAGATCAATCAATGTGTAGAGAGAAAACAATTACTACAAGGACTAGAGAGGACTTGCGCACGCCAAGAGACGGAGAGGATTTTCTTAATTTGTACTCACTCCGTTCCAAATTAATTGACTTGGTCTTGTCCAAATATGGATGTATCTATACGTGTTTGAAGTCTAGATACATCCATGTGTAACAAAATGTGTGTCAATTAAATCCGAACGGAGGGAGTACCTGTCGCGTTGCCGTTGCCGGCATCCGGGCGACGAGAGAGAGAAAGACAATCAGCAGTTTCAGATTTTGGTGTTGCGGCGCCGCGCTACGTGAACGACGCCGAGAAAGTATCGAAGACTACATTAACCTGCTACTTGCGTGTATAGGCCCAGATTGATTTTTTTTACTTGCGGGCTGTGGGCTATTAGCTTTTTTTTTTTTGAGATTAAACCTGTGGGCTATTAGCTGAATTAATACTACTTTTGACACGATATATGGGCTAAACCCCTTCCGATTGGTCCAACTAGGGAGTCAATGGGTTCAACCGTTATTTTTCGTTGGGTTCAGGCCAACTGCATAGGTGTATATGCTACTCGATCGGAAAAATCCATTGGTGTCATCTGCACCCAATGGTTATACGCTAGCTCCGTCCTTGGAAATATGTCTAGATACATTTGTGTACATGTGAATGTGAACAAAGCCTAAAACATCTTATATTGTGGAACGGAGGGAGTATAAATCAAAACGCCGACGTAAAGTTAGCCAGCTAATGTACGTTGCATCACTAGTACGCCCATGCCCTTGTAAAGGTAAACTAGCTAGGAAAAACGTTGAAGTGCAGTGCACGAAGACCTAAACACGATTGATTAGGTCCACGGCTTAGCATGCACGGACGATCGCCTGGTTTAGGATGGAAATCGAGCAGAGGAAAAACAGAGACGTGACATGACCGTTTCGTTTCGCGTCGATCGTTTTCGTTTTCGGAAAACTCGATCGCCTTTCCACAGGAAGAGGACGAAAGGGGGCTATTCATGTGACGCCCGTAACGCGTTATCCCAACCAACCTGCGGACCCTGAGAGCAGCTTGTTTGTCATAGCGCCTATAGCTGACCTATCAAAGTAGGAGTGCCCATGCTCATTGATCGCTTTGCAAGAATTTAACATTTTGCAAAAGGAAAATACTACGTATATGTTTGTCTATGTCAATATATTTTAGCCCCTACATCCGAACACGCCCTTCGTCATCTTCTTGACGACTTGGGCGACCAACCCTTCCGAGCGCCACCGCTGACCCTCTACTCCCCCTCTCCCTTTGTCGCTGCCGGAGGAATCCGTCAGGCAAACAGGTAAAGCCTGCTTGGCGGACAAGAGCGCCGGGGCCTCCTCTTATGGTCGGCTCTTGATGGGCCTCTTCTGGTTTGCACGTGACATCGAATTGCTACAATCGAGGCACATAAGTGTTCTGGTGTGCGGAGCGCGACGTCTGCGGGATGGTATATGTGGTGGCTAGGTCATTCTGACTACATGGCTTGCTCAGCCCTCTGATCTGGTCGGGTCTCCGGCCCTAGGGACCAGCGCGGTGTTCGTGGCTTGTTGCTGGACCCAATCCTGCTAGGTCTAGACATGGTGCGTGCTCTGCTGCGTCGTGCGGTCTTAAGACGTTGTGGCTGAGGAGACCAAGGTGGTGGCTCCGGGTCGATGGCGGTAGCGACAGCTGCTGTGCTGGCTAGGGGGTGGTGGTGGTGGTGGGGGGGGGGGGGGGGGGGGGCAAGTTCTTCCTCCGATACATGTGACTTCAGCGTCGTTGCGTGAGTCGTGGCGTGAGGTGACATGGCGGATGTGTCACGTGATGGTTCTAGGAGTGTGGCGGCTGAGAAGAATCCTTCTGCAAGGTGAAGTGTTCTAGCGACTTGGGTGTGCTTGTCAGCTCATATCAGTCGAAAATTGTTTTCCTTATCAGTTGAGGGCAAGGAGGAGCTCTGGTGAAATCCTTGAACTGACTTTGATCGGCGCCATCGACAAAAACGCTTTGGGCTTCGTTTTCAGCTCAGGGCCGTCGTCGAGGAGCTACTATCTCGTCCCTCTTGGGGTTGATGATCTCTCCTGGCAGAGCCCCTAGCTTCGGTATGCTGAAGCAGGCGAACGTGATTGTTACATCGTCATATCCTTAGAGGTGTTGATGCGGGTAGGTCCCGATTTTCACGGATTTGTGCGGAGGGAATGAAGAACACGCGAAGAACGATGAACACAAAGTGGGGAAATCAAACACACAAGGGTAAATAGCAAGTAGCAACCCGGCAAGAATCGACTGGTAACAAATCCCCTAGGGCAGCCCCCAATCCTCCTCTCCCAAGCACACCTTACTCTTAGGATTGTTTGTCCAATTGGTCAATCCAACCAACCCAATCTAGCCACTCAAAGAGGGAAGATTAGCAAGTAATCGCAACTACAAGTGGAGCCTTGGTATCCACGCAGGGATCTTCTCCTCAAGAGGAGGCCTTGGTTCATCTCCACATGTGGAGGTCTTGATTCATCTCCATAGGAGGAAAGAGACACTTTGAGAAGAAGGAGTCTAGCTCTACTTTAGTTCTCAAATCATAGTCTAACCCTAACCCTAGGCAGAGAAGTCCTATTTATAGTCTAGTGGACGAAAGGGTAGGAGAGGGAGGTTACATGGGCCTTCAGCCCGAATTCCTGGCGTCTCAGCGGTAGTACCGCTGGTGGTGGCGGTAGTACCGCTCCTGGCGGAGGCGGTAGTACCGCTGGCCGCTGGCGGTAGTACCGCTGGAGCTTGCGTTTTAATTCCTCTCAGCGCTGGCGGTAGTACGTGGTCGATACCGGGCAAGTACCGTTGGAGACAGTAGCTTTTGGAGACGCGCCGGTAGCGTGGGCGGTACCTCCAGCGGTACTACCGGTCCTGGAGCTGGCGGTAGTACCGCCGCCTGGAGCTTCTCTCGCTTCAGCTGCATCGTCAGGTGCCTGGCGGTAGTACCGGCCTTCTTGGCGGTAGTACCGCTGTTCTGCTTCTTCATCTTCCTCTTGACTCGTCTCTTGGCCATCTTCGACACTTTCTTGGAGATCTTCATGGTAGTTGTTCCTGAGTATGCACAACGTATCCGAATGAAGTAGCAACCCATTCAAAGGAGTGTCGAGATCACACATAGATAGGAGTGAATTCACCTTATCATGGAGAGCTTTGACTCTTGCTCTTGTCATTGGGCCACTTGGTGTTGTGTGCCTAGGTTGCACTACATCATCTCCCCCCCCTTGGAAAAGAGTCGTCCTCGACTCTTCGTCCTCATCATCACTTGGGTCACCAAGGTAAGGCGAGATGTCGGCGACGTTGAAGGTGTGTGAACGCCGTACTTGGACTTTGGTATGTCGATCTTGTATGCGTTGTCGTTGATGCGCTTGAGAACCTTGAAAGGACCATCTCCTCTTGGCGCGAGCTTAGACTTTCTTTCATCGGGGAAGCGGTCCTTGCGTAGATGTAGCCAAACAAGGTCTCCTTCTTCAAAGATCATGGGGCGCTTGTTCTTGTTCATCTTCGTAGCATGGTCTTTTATGCTTCTCTAGCGTGGCCCTTGTGTTTCATGTAGTTTCTTCATGTAGCGGCGCGCTTGTCGAAGTCCATGTTACTTGCTCGGAGTGGAAGTGGTAGCATGTCTAGCGCGGTGTAGGGGTTGGAGCCATAGACGACCTCGAAGGGTGTTCTCTTTGTTGCGCGGTGTAGTGCTCGATTGTAGGCGAACTCGGCGTGTGGGATGCACTCTTCCCAATTCTTCAAGTTAGGCTTGATCAACACACGAAGGAGTGTGGATAGGCTCGGTTCACCACTTCGGTTTGGCCATCGGTTTGAGGGTGGTATGCGGTGGAGAATAGTTGCTTGATTCCCATCTTGGCCATCAAAGTCTTCCAAAAATAGCTCACGAACTTGACGTCACGATCCGACACAATGGTCTTGGGCACTCCATGAAGACGGACGATTTCCCTGAAAAACAAAGTAGCAATGTGTGAAGCATCGTCGCTCTTGTTGCAAGGTATAAAGTGTGCCATTTTAGAGAAGCGATCAATGACGACAAAGATGGAATCCTTGTTTGTTTTAGTGCGTGGGAGTCCTAAGACAAAATCCATAGCTATATCGGACCATGGGTGATGTGGAATAGGCAAAGGTGTGTATAACCATGAGAGTTTAGAGTAGACTTAGCTTTGAGACATGTTGAACATCGTCGCACCAAGCGGTTCACATCCGGTACATCCTTGGCCAATAGTAGTTTGTGGAGAGCATGGCAAAGGTCTTGTCACGTCCAAAGTGTCCCATTAAGACGCCTCCATGTGATTCCTTCAAAAGGACCAAACGAAGCGAAGACTCGGGTATACATAGTTTGTTAGCCTTAAACAAGAAACCTTTGTGCAAATAGAAATCACCAATTCCTTTGTGCTCCGAACATTGAGCGAAAATGTCTCCAAAGAAAGCATCGGTAGCATACAACTCTTTAATCTCATCCAAACCCAAGACACTAATGTCAAGACGTGTAAGTAGGTTGGCCTTGCGGGATAGAGCATCCGCGACCACATTGTCTTTACCTTTCTTGTATTTGATTACAAAAGTGAAAGACTCAATGAACTCAACCCACTTAGCATGTCTTTTGTTCAAATTTGTTTGACTTTTCAAATATTTCAAGGATTCATGGTCGGAATGAATGACAAATTCCTTAGGACGAAGGTAATGTTGCCACACATCCAAAACACGAACCAAAGCAAATAACTCTTTGTCATAAATGGGGTAATTCAAGCGAGCTCCATCTAGTTTCTCACTATGGTATGCGATGGGTCTACCATTTTGCATAAGCACTCCACCAATGCCCAATCCACTTGCATCGCATTCAATCTCAAATGTCTTAGAGAAATCCGGAAGGGCAAGGAGTGGTGCTTCGGTTAATAACCGTTTGAGCTCATTGAAAGCAAAATCATGTGCATTGCCCCAAATGAAAGGTACATTCTTCTTTGTAAGTTCATGGAGGGGGCAAGCAATTGTGGAAAAATCCTTGATGAAACGGCGGTAAAATCCGGCAAAACCAAGAAAACGTCTCAACTCCTCAAGTGATGTCGGAAAAGGCCAAGTCCGAATTGCTTGTATCTTGCTTCATCAACTTCACTCCATCCGAAGAAACAACAAAACCCAAGAAAACAAGTTTGTTGGTGGCAAAAGTGCACTTAGAAAGATTTGCATAAAGCTTTTCATTGCGAAGAACCAACAAAACTTGAGCAACATGAGAAGTGTGCTCTTCCAAAGACTTGCTATAAATAAGGATGTCGTCAAAGTATACCACAACAAATTTGCCAATGAAAGGACGCAAAACATGATTCATGAGACGCATAAAGTAGAAGGTGCATTGGAAAGACCAAATGGCATGACGAGCCACTCATAAAGACCAAGCTTAGTTTTAAATGCGGTCTTCCATTCATCACCTTCACACATGCGTATTTGGTGATATCCACTTTTAAGATCAATTTTGGAGAATATAGCGGAACCACAAAGCTCATCGAGCATATCATCAAGCGAGGGATAGGATGGCGATACCGAACGGTGATGGCGTTGATGGGGCGACAATCCATGCAAAGGCGAAGAGTGTTGTCGTGCTTGGGTACCAAGATGACGGGCACGGCACACGGACTCAAGCTCTCGCGGATGTGTCCCATGGCAAGAAGTTCTTGTATTTGCCGCTCGATCTCCTTTGTTTCTTCGGGGTTGGTGCGGTAAGGAGCGCGGTTTGGTAGCGGTGCGCCGGGAACAAGGTCGATGCGGTGCTCGATTCCGCGTAGAGGAGGTAGTCCCGGTGGCACTCTTGAGGGAAGACATCTTCAAAGTCCTTCAAAAGAGACAACAAAGAAGGAGGAAGGTTTGTGAAAGTGTTAGTCATAGAAACTTCACCCTTGCATATGAGCACATAGTGTAGGGTGGATGGGTTTTCTCTCAACTCCCTCATCTCTCTCTTTGTGGCAAATAGTGTAAGTTTTGTGGGAACTCTCTTTGAAGTGTCACACTCATTTGGCTTGTGGCTCTCACTCACTTTTGGTGGTCTCTCGCTCACCACTCATCTCACTAGACGAACGATCTTGTTGTGCCCTTGCAATGGTCTTGGCGTTGTCGGCGATGACTTGACTTGGTGTCATGGGACGAAGGACGAAGGTCTTGTCGTTGTTCTTGAAGCTATAGTAGTTTGTTCGTCCATCATGCATAGCACCCTTGTCAAATTGCCATGGACGCCCAAGGAGTAAGTGACAAACGTTCATAGGCACAACATCACAATCAACCGTATCTTCATAGGCTCCAATCTTGAAGGACACTTGCACCATGTGTTGAATCTTGACGGCTCCGGTATCACTCAACCATTGCACATGGTAAGGATGTGGGTGCTTCTTGAACTTCAAGTTGAGCTTATCACAAAGTTCTTTGCTCGCTAGGTTGTGGCAACTTCCACCATCTATGATGACCTTGATGGACTTTCCATTGACTCCCGCTCTGTTGAAACAAGTTGCATCTTTGGTCTTCTTCTACTTGAACATTGGTGGTTAAGCTCTTGCCACAACCAAGGAAGGGTCTTTGTTGTCGCCATCACAATATATCTCATTTCTTCTTCTTGAGCACTTTGCATTGTGGCGACCTTGTTCAAAGCATTGTACTCATCTTCACTCATAGATTCATACTCTCCCATGTCATTGATGATCATGACCTTCTTGTTGGTGCACTCAAAAGATTTGTGCCCTTGTCCGCCGCACTTGTAACATTGCAAAGTCTTGTGCCGGACGAAGATCCTTGAGGCGCCTTGGAGGGGAGGTACTTTCTTGAAAGGTTGAGGCGCTTGAGGTGTCGAAGTAGAGACTCTTGGAGGACCTCGAGTGTTCGCTTGAGGAAGAGCTTGTGAAGGTGTAGGAGTTGACGAAGAAGGCTTGTTGGCGTAGAATGCCTTTGTCTTGAGGTATTTGAGCTCTTCAAGCACGTGGCGCTCGGCCTTGGAAGCTTGATGTACTAGCTCTACCAAAGAGGCATATGGTTGGAACTCCACGATCTTCTTGATGGGATAGTTGAGGCCATTCATGAAACGAGCCATGGATTGCTCTTCGTACTCGTTGACATTGGCTCTCATCATGGAGATTTCCATTTCCTTGTAGTACTCATCAACCGACTTCAAACCTTGCTTCAACTCTTGCAACTTCTTGTATAAGTCTCTAGTGTAATGGCTTGGCACGAAGCGCTTGTACATGGTTTCTTTCATTTCAACCCAAGTGTCAATTGGTTGTTGGTGGTTAGCGACGCGAGCATCTTGTAGTTGTTCCCACCACAAGAGAGCATACTCTTCAAACTCCATCGAGGCTAAGGCAACCTTCTTTTTGTCGGAGAAGCGTTGCACACGGAAGATCTTGTCAACCTTGAGTACCCATGAGAAGTAAGCTTCCGGATCACTTGTGCCGTAGAACTTGGGTATGTCAAAGCGGACGTTGGTCAAGTCATCATAGTCGTCACGTGGCCACCACGTGGGAATGCACGTCCACGTCTCCTTCGGTTGAGTCCATCACCATTGTGTTGGCTTGACTCGTTATCACTTGACTCGGAACGTTGGTGTTGGTGACGATCATGAGGAAGCTCTTGACGAGGCGCATGTTGAGGAGGTAGCTCTTGTTGAGGAACGGGTTGCTCGACATTGTTCGCATTGTCATGGTTTGATGACGTGGCCTTGGAGGATGACGAGGGTGACGTCCTTGTTCACCAAAGTCATTCGCACCCGGAACGCCATTGTCATTAGCCAATGGGTCATGACGATCACGTCGTGGCGGTGGTGGTGATGGTATGCGTGCGCGACGATCATCATTTTGGTGAGGTTGTTCTTGATGCGCATTGGCATTGTTCGCGTGAAGATCATGTGGTTGTTCAACGATAGGAGGAGGTCGTTCATGGGCGTCGCTCCTTGAATCATGTTGACGTTCTTGTCGAGGTTCATGACGTCCATGATGTGCTTGTGTCGACCTTGAGGTGCTTCTTGTACGGCTTGAGCGTGAAGGAGCTCGTTGTCGCGCAAGGTTGTTGATAGCTTCGGTCATCCGCTCCATGTTCGCATTGATTGCGTTGAAGTTGGCATCATGAGTTTGGAGACGGCGCTCGTAGCGGCCTAAGCCATCACGAACAAGGTGTCGAAGACCGACGAACTCGGATTGGTGACATAGCCATGATCACCGCGAACTCCACCATGGATTTCCTCATCCGAGCTTGAGCTTCCGTTTGTACTTCCCCTAAACATTTTCTCAAGAAACAAGTGAGATGTGTGGTAAGGAAAACCAAGACAAACTATATCCCAAGTATAATGTGGCTTGAGAGGAGAGTATCCGGTTCTAACACCCAACACACACACTTATGAGGATAGGAAGGTATGAAGTGGCAAACGAAACAAGCAAACCCGCCGACAAGTATATTGTCAAAGGTAGAGAAAATCCACAATGATCAAATTACCAAAGAAACTCCAACCACAAATATCAAGAAACACACACAAAAGCGAATGATGGGGTTGGGCGACCAAAGGGCGAGCACTCGAAGATAGACAACCTAACGAAGACTACGTGCTCAAATGTCACCCAACACAAGAAGGACGCTAGCTCAATTGCTTTTTGTGGGCAACGGATTTGCACAAGAGTTAACACTCACACTCACTTTGGCGGTCTTAGCTTTGTCGCAACCTACAAGAGATGAACTTGGCACCACTTGATTCTTTTCTTTCTCTTTTTTTTTTTGATTTTTGCTTTTTGACGATGATTCCTTCTCTTTTGCTAGTGCCAAGCTCTCTAACGATACACACTCGCCAATACTTGAAGACAAACACTCAACACGTGCAATGCCTCGCAATATCACCGAGCTAGTCCAATAGGTTAAGTTGCGCGAAAGGAAGAAGGGCTCACAACGGAAATGATGGTGGGGGAAATGTCGAGTCCTTGGTGGCGTCGTCGCTTGGCGTTGATGATGCGTGCTGCGGAAGCTTGTAGATGTCGTAGACGTAAGCACACCAAGAAAGGACTCAAACCAAAGAGGAAATGCCAAAACGAACCGAGGAAAAGAAAAATTTTGAAAAATTGGCCCTGGCGGTAGTACCGCTGGTCCGCCCGGTAGTACCGCTAGCGGTAGTACCGCTGTTCTGGAGCGGTAGTACCGTTGCGCACGGATCTGCGCGATTTGACTCGATTTTGGGCGGAAATTGGGCTCGAAAATCCTCGAATTCGTGGGAAATTGGCAAAATTAAGGCTAGGGAACGCAAACAAAGGTGGAGGGGGTCCTAAAGCAACAGATCCATGGACAAAAACTACCAAAAACGCAACGAATCGACAGATCGGCTCGAATCAAGGCAAGGCTATTTTTGGTGGAAATTTTCGAATTTCTCAAAAACGAAGAAAAATTTGGTGGATTTTGGTGGAAACACAAAACAAATCCGTGTCAACCTAGAGCTCTGATACCATATGATGCGGGTAGGTCCCGATTTTCACGGATTTGTGCGGAGGGAAGATGAACACGAAGAACACGCGAAGAACGATGAACACAAAGAGGGGAAATCAAACACACAAGGGTAAATAGCAAGTAGCAACCCGGCAAGAATCGACTGGTAACAAATCCCCGAGGGCAGCCCCCAATCCTCCTCTCCCAAGCACACCTTACTCTTAGGATTGTTTGTCCAATTGGTCAATCCAACCAACCCAATCTACACTAAGAGGGAAGATTAGCAAGTAATCGCAACTACAAGCGGAGCCTTGGTATCCACGCAGGGATCTTCTCCTCAAGAGGAGGCCTTGGTTCATCTCCACATGTGGAGGTCTTGATTCATCTCCATAGGAGGAAAGAGACACTTTGAGAAGAAGGAGTCTAGCTCTACTTTAGTTCTCAAATCATAGTCTAACCCTAACCCTAGGCAGAGAAGTCCTATTTATAGTCTAGTGGACGAAAGGGTAGGAGAGGGAGGTTACATGGGCCTTCAGCCCGAATTCCTGGCGTCTCAGCGGTAGTACCGCTGGTGGTGGCGGTAGTACCGCTCCTGGCGGAGGCGGTAGTACCGCTGGCCGCTGGCGGTAGTACCGCTGGAGCTTGCGTTTTAATTCCTCTCAGCGCTGGCGGTAGTACGTGGTCGATACCGGGCAAGTACCGTTGGAGACAGTAGCTTTTGGAGACGCGCCGGTAGCGTGGGCGGTACCTCCAGCGGTACTACCGGTCCTGGAGCTGGCGGTAGTACCGCTGGTGGCGGCGGTAGTACCGCCGCCTGGAGCTTCTCTCGCTTCAGCTGCATCGTCAGGTGCCTGGCGGTAGTACCGGCCTTCTTGGCGGTAGTACCGCTGTTCTGCTTCTTCATCTTCCTCTTGACTCGTCTCTTGGCCATCTTCGACACTTTCTTGGAGATCTTCATGGTAGTTGTTCCTGAGTATGCACAACGTATCCGAATGAAGTAGCAACCCATTCAAAGGAGTGTCGAGATCACACATAGTTAGGAGTGAATTCACCTTATCATGGAGAGCTTTGACTCTTGCTCTTGTCATTGGGCCACTTGGTGTTGTGTGCCTAGGTTGCACTACATCAGGTGTCGCCTTGGAGGGCCTACCTTGCGTCTGCTACATATGTTTCTCCTTCTTCCATGGTTGGTGGATGTCAAGGTGACAGCTCCAGGTGGTTCAAGATTGTGCGTGAAGGTGGCGGCCTTAGGGAGCCATGTGATGACGACCCTATGAGGAAGGGCAGCGACGCGAGATGGCACGAGGAACAACCTCGTGCAGCGGGGTATCGGTCTTAGTCGATGCAACCTAGAGGGGGCGGTTGGGGGGTAGCAGCCCCGAATTTTGTTGTGGCGTCCGTGGTTTGCGGGTGGTGCTATGTTGTGGCAATGGCCTCTGATGATAGTGTTGGTGGTTGTGCAGGACGCAGCGGAGCGGAAGGAAGTCGGGGCGTTGGCCCGGGAGTTTACCAGCGTCGAGGTATTGTCCTCGTGTCGTTTGGGCCACAAGGTTGTTCTCGATGTTACTCGTGGGTTGAAGCTATGTCCCTGATGGGGCTTCATGTACGGCTGTTCTATTTTTACATTAAAGCTCATCCTGACAAACAAACAGAAAAACGAGTAATATATAATTTTAATAATCCTAACCTTGCTAGGGCTAAAGCTATGTCTATTCCAATGGCTGTTGACGATGTCGGCCAGCATGGCCAATACATAATGCTTTAAGTAATAAGAGTATTGCGCACACTTCTTCCAATTAGTTGAAGGGGAACTATTGTTTATGTTGAGAGAACACATGTAGATCAAGAAAACAGACGAGCAAGCAAAGAAGAGCGCGTATATATCCTTTCCCGTCATAGTTTGTGTGCGCGGCCGCTTTCCCATGCAGCATCTAGACGGCTACTAATTTCAGGTTTCCAGCTAACCGCCATGGCTCAATTATTCATACGGGAAAAAGGATAATTAATTTAGTTTATCTTACAAGAAAACGGGTGAGATAAGGTGCATCGATTTGTCCTTATGGATATATATAAATTAAAGTATTTCTTTTTGTTTATCTTGGTCTCTATTTTAGCTAGCTAGACGTTCGTGTAGATGCTGCATGCGCAGACATGACCATTCATTTTTTTGAGATCAAAAGCTCGCAATTTTTTCTTTGGACTGAATGAACTTCAGAGGCGCAATAAAAAACAGTAAGATAGGTTATCACGTTGTAAATAAATATATTATGCATATTTGTTAATTTGATTATGTAGTATGTACACACACGAGCATTCTTGTTTCTTTAGATGACAACTTGCTTCCGGATCTTCTCCTGCCCGATAGATGGAATGCTTGACCCTCGTTCCTTATGTGTTAGATGTCGATTCAAAATGTGTGAAGATGACTGTTTACAAGTTTGTCTATTACGTGCAAACCGTGTCATTATCGAGTACGACATGTAAAAAGAATGGAGGAGCATACCTTAGACCGCCTCAAAACGACGTCACAATGATCAAAGTATAGAGTACTGACTGTACGCATAATCAAGAACCTTATATTTCGAGACGGAAGAAGCATATCAATATAGCATGTGTATCCTATATGAGCAACAATTTGCTAGGAAGAAGGTTGAGGCTAATAATGTTTTCTTTTTCTCGAGTGAGGTTTTCTTAAGGACCGCACGGAAACTTTGTTTTGTACTAGGACGGTAGGAGTATCAAATTCTTCTCTTCTTTGTGAAGGATATCCCCTCCCAGGTGGACTGCTAATTGCATATATACTAGATCCCCAGGCGCGGCTTGCCGCGCGCCACCCGTCGATGACACTGATATTCAACGTGCAAAACGCTATGATAAACACTATTAATATAGGAGGAAGGCGTTTTGGCTCCCGGGAGCACATGCTCCCGGTATGTTCAAAAAAATAGAACAAATTGAAAACTTTTCAAAAAAATCCGAAAAAAATCATGCACGTACCTGACGATGTCACGCACGACCGTGTCAAATTTCGCACTGAAACGACATCGTATGCGCCCTGTGAAAAAATGACAACTATTTTTTTGAACATACCGGGAGCATGTGCATCTTGAAAAATCCGAAAAAAATCATGCACGTACCTGACGATGTCACGCACGACCGTGTCAAATTTCGCACCGAAACGACATCGTATGCGCCCTGTGAAAAAATGACAACCCTTTGAAGCACATCAGTTTCATTGCCATATTAATGCATAAAATGAGTATAGCACCTTCGCCTGTTGATAAATTTCAGTAGCACATGCATCTTTATTTAATTTGTGGCTTTGATATGAAAGCTAATTAACACAATTACATGCAGATTTAGTTTTTCTCGGCAGGAATGATTCTACAAAATCGAGTAATGAATGGCTGAAACAAAAAAAAAAACGGTGTTTTACCTGAACCATGGGCAACACTTGAGCATTCAAAATAGCCGTCCTGTAAGGTCTTCCTGACAGCAGAACCACACCTAAAGAGAGGGGGTAAAACACAAAGTAGAGAGTCAATTTTTTGGCATGAATCATACAAATTGTGGGCATGGTTTTATAAAGGAAGTCAAGGCACTGGGTAATGAGGAATGAAACGGAGAAACAACATTGAAGAGCAGAAGCTCATAATGAATAATGAACACCAGATGATGAACTAATTAAGAAGAGCAGAAGCTCACTTGAAGCATAGTGAATAACCAAGACTGTAGAATTTAAAGTACGTAACTGGTTTGTACTCAAAACCCAAGTATTAAACTATTAAAGCAATGAAAACCATCTAACCAATTGTTTGTACATGTAGATGCTCCTAGTTGTGCTGGGACAGCAGATAAAATTAGGAAAATACGTAAGCTAAGGACAACAGTAAGGAAACGCAGAGCGGAGACGGGTATATACCTGACAGTCGATGGAGCACGGGCACAGAACAACAATACACCTGAAAGAAACAAAAGAAAACTTGATTATGTGACCCATACCAAGAACTATCATCACGAGCTAAACAGAAATCCACATAGAGCAGGCTCGAAGCTACCCGTATGATGGACAAAGATAACAGACAAATAACCATTAGGATAATCACATCAAAACTATTCTTTCACCATAACTACACAACTACACAGCAAACAATCCTAAGTCACATAAAGCACCTGAAAGCTAGCCTCATGAGTCATGAGCTGCAAGGACAGAGGGAGACAGACAAAACAGATGGAAGGACTGTTAGGATAAAGATAACAAAGGTACTCCATTTTCGTAATTAAACATTATCAAGAAGACACTGATGCACCTAAAATGTATCTACTTTTCCAAGCACTTTGCTTCATAATTTGCTCCGGAATCTTCCCATATTTGAATAAAACTGCTGAATCTGACGCTGTTTTTAGTAAAGTCTCCTTTCTGGTTGTTTTTGCAGGAAATTAAATCGGGGAAAAATTCCACGTCATTTTTTATGGAAAAGAAGGACATCGTGCAAAAGACGGACTCGAGGAGGCGCACGAGGCCCAAAAGGGTGGGCCCCACGCGGTCAGATTCCTTGGCCGCGTGGGCCCACCTATCTGGAGCGTCGGGCACCGCCTCTCCCTCGGTCTTCCGCGTACCCCTTCATATATACGAAAAAGTGGACGCCCTAAGAGGGGAGGAGCTTTCGCGAAACAGAGCGCCACCACCACCACGATCTTCGTTTTCGGAGACTGATTGATCCAGGATTCTCGCCCGGAGGAGGGATCCGGAGGCCGTCTTCACCGCCATCTTCACCGCCCTCATCTCCATCGACCATGAGCTCCCTCACCATCACCATGTGTGAGTAGTCCCCTGTAGGCACATGAGGTGGATGGGGATTGGATGAGATTGATCATGTAATGGTACCCGTTGTTCTAGATCCTAGGGGTTTATCTTGAAGATACTTTTGTATTGTGTTGATGCACTTATGCTATGTTTAATGCTTGCTACTAGGGCTCCAGTGGCATGATTTCAGTACTGAACTTATTTTGCCCCATCATATATTTGAGTTTGGTATCTATCTGCAAAGTGTATTACCTGCTATTATGTTGAACCTGCGAACCCTAAAAGTGACAGGTAGGGAAAACAAGGGGGAGATGTATTAGTTTGAGGATTCTATGTGTTCATGAAATGTTAATGCGTTGTTCCGGGCTATTCGAATGGGTAGACCTTAATTACCTGTAGTTCCAAGTTGGCCCCGGTGAAATGGGCAGGTATGACAATAGATGTTGTGCAAATTCTCTTGGTTAGTACGCACATCTATTTATGGAACACATACCTACATATATCGGAGTTAGAGATAAGTCCCATTGCTGCTCGTATCTTATTATATGATCAATCTTATTCATGCAACGCCCTGCTATCACCTCGTGCCTACGTTTTAAATCCCTGAGTTACACTTTTACTTTTCCGGTGAAAACTGGGAAACCCTTGTTACTACTACTGTTTTATTTTGCTTACTTGAATCACCTTACTGCCATCACTATTACTGCTGCAAGTTTATTGATATACAGGTGTGGTTGAGAGTGACACCTCAATTGCCAAAGTCTTATTGGTATTCTTGTGTTCCCATCGAGTCAAACTATAAATTTGGGTAATACTTCCCAACGAAGATTTCAGCGATCCCCTATACTTGTGGGCATCAGACACCAATGTCCACATAATCCAAAACTGGAAAAAGCAAAACAAACAATTTCATTTCAATGTCGGCACTATCAGTTCTAATTTCGACCATGAGGAACTAAAACCTATTTAGTTGACTAATTATGACTGTCCCTAAAAGCAAACAGCAGTGACCATATCATCAGGACATAAAACATCAAGAAACACCGATGTGAATGGCAGCCAAAAGAAGCGTCTCCGTAATGTGCACATGAGCATTCCTCACCATTGACACTTAATCTATATCTACATCATGATTACAAAAGCAATCAACAGAGTCTTTAAAACGACGTTACCCATATTAATATATAAGGGACACTTGCTTCTAACTTACATCACCAAAAGTGTCTGTACCTAAGAAAAGAGCAGAAGAATTAGTTAGATACCAGCAACACCTCTGATGATAAAACAAATAAACCACAAAGGGTATAGCAAGTACATATTTCGTAAAATGCATCAGAGTGATTCAACCTGCCCTATATCGAAGTTCACATAGGCACTCATTCCACGTATTCCATATGCATCTGATACGTCCATTTTGCATCACTATTTTATATCATAATTTACTGTTATTCATTGATATATTTCATATTTAGAGATGATACTTATGATATTTTACCTGTTTTGCATGTTTCATCATTATTGGAGGATTATTCACCGGAGTCAGGATTCTGCTGGAAAAAGCGTCGTCAGGATACGGCAGGGAGAAATCTGCCGGGGAAATTCCTTCCCGGAGGGGGGAAATCGTCGCCATCGTCACCGTCATCGAGCTGGACTTCATTGGGATCATCATCACCATCATCTCCACCACCGACACCGTCATCTCCACCGCTCCACTCCGTTCCGCTATAACATCTAGGGTTGAATCTTGTGTATTTCATAGGGGAAACTTTCCCGGTGTTGATTACTCCTTGTGGTTGATGCTATTGAGTGAAACCGTTGAATTAAGGTTTATGTCCAGATTGTTATTCATCATTATATCACCTCTGATCATGATCCATATGATGTCTTGTGAGTAGTTCGTTTAGTTCTTGAGGACATGGGTGAAGTCTAAATGTTAGTAGTGAATTATGTTGAGTAATATTTAATGGTTTGATATTTAAGTTGTGGTGTTATTCTTCTAGTGGTGTCATGTGAACGTCGACTACATGACACTTCACCTTTTATTGGCCTAGGGGAACGCATCGTGTATTCGTTTGCTAATTGTGGGGATGCCGGAGTGACAGCAACCTGAACCCCCGTTGGTATATCGATGCATGAGGGATAGCAGGATCTCAGAGTTTAAGGCTGTGGTTAGATTTATCTTAATTACTTTCTTGTATTTGCTGATGCTTGCAGGGGGTATAATCACAAGTATGTATTAGTCCTAGGAAGGGCGGTGCATTAGCATAGGTTCACCCACACAACACTTATCAAAACAATGAAGATTAATCAACTATATGAAGCGAAAGCACTAGACTAAATTCCCGTGTGTCCTCAAGACCGTTTGGTCATCATAAGTAAACAAACCGGCTTGTCCTTTGCTGTAGAAAGGATTGGGCCACTCGCTGCAATTATTATTTCCGCATTTTACTTACTTGTATTTTATTTATCTGCTATATCAAAAATCACTAAAAACTTGTCTGTGAGCATTTACAGTGAATCCTTCATCGAAACTGCTTGTCAACACCTTCTGCTCCTCGGCTAGCTAATAGGGAAACTATTTCTCCTATTGGTATTGTTCGAGATGTGGAAGTTTTATGTGGTAAGATTAAATATCCTGCTGATTTTCTGGTACTTGGTTCTGCTGCTAGTAAAACTTGTCCTATTATTTTTGGTAGACCTTTCTTAAATACCTGTGGAGCTATTATAGATTGCAAGAAAGAGAAAATTTTGACTAAATTTGCTGGTGAATCTTATGAGTTTAATTTCTCTAAATTTGCCAAAACTCCTTATGAAACCGAATTGCCTAATGAGGATTTTAGAGTTGAACAACTTGCATCTATTGCTCTTGCTCCTAATGATCCTTTGCAGCAACATTTGGAGGATCACGAGAGTGAAGTCTTTAGGGAAGAAAGGAATGAGCTTGATAAAATTTTCTTTCGTCAACCCATTCTTAAACATAATTTACCTGTTGAAGATTTAGGTACAACACCACCACCAAAGGAAGATCCTGTTTTTGATTTGAAACCTTTACCTGATAATCTTAAATATGCTTATATTGATGATAAGAAAACATATCCTGTTATTATTAGTTCTAAGCTTTCAGGTTTTGAAGAAGAAAGATTATTGGAAATATTGAAGAAACACCGAGGAGCTATTGGATACACTCTTGACGACTTGAAGGGGATTTCCCCCTCTATTTGCCAACACGCCATCAATATGGAAGATGATGCAAAGCCTGTTGTTGAACATCAACGTCGTCTAATTCCTAAAATGAAGGATGTGGTAAGAAATGAGGTATTGAAACTTCTTGAAGCTGGTATTATATATCCTATTGCTGATAGTAAATGGGTAAGTCCCGTGCATTGTGTTCCTAAGAAAGGAGGGATTACTGTTGTACCAAATGATAATGATGAGCTCATCCCTCAAAGAGTAGTTGTAGGATATAGAATGTGCATTGATTTTCGGAAAGTTAATAAAGTTACTAAGAAAGATCATTACCCTTTACCTTTCATTGATCAAATGCTAGAAAGGTTATCTAAGAATACTCATTTTTGCTTTCTTGATGGTTATTCTGGGTTTTCACAAATTGCTGTTAGAGCTAAAGATCAAGAGAAAACCACTTTCACTTGTCCTTATGGAACTTATGCTTATAGGCGTATGCCTTTCGGTTTATGTAATGCCCCTGCTACTTTTCAAAGGTGCATGTCTGCTATTTTTCATGGCTTTTGTGAAAAGATTGTAGAGGTATTCATGGACGATTTTTCCGTCTATGGGAATTCTTTTGATAATTGTTTGCGAAACCTTGATAAAGTTTTGCAGAGATGTGAAGAAACTAACCTTGTTCTTAATTGGGAGAAATGCCACTTTATGGTTAATGAAGGAATTGTTCTGGGACATAAAATTTCTGAGAGAGGTATTGAAGTTGATAGAGCTAAAGTTGAAGCAATTGAGAAAATGCCCTATCCCAGGGATGTAAAAGGTATTCGTAGTATTCTTGGTCATGCTGGTTTCTATAGAAGGTTTATTAAAGATTTCTCTAAAATTTCGAAGCCTCTTACTAATCTTCTTCAAAAAGATGTACCTTTTGTTTTTGATGATGATTGTAAGGAAGCTTTTGAAACTTTGAAAAAGGCTTTAACTACTGCCCCTGTAGTCGAACCACCTGATTGGAATTTACCTTTTGAAATTATGTGTGATGCTAGTGATTTTGCTGTAGGTGCTGTTCTTGGACAGCGAGTAGATAAAAAGTTGAATGTTATTCATTATGCTAGTAAGACTCTTGATGCCGCTCAAAGAAATTATGCTACTACTGAAAAAGAGTTCTTAGCTGTAGTTTTTGCATGTGACAAGTTTAGACCTTATATTGTTGATTCAAAAGTCACGTTCATACCGATCATGCTGCAATTAGGTACCTTATGGAAAAGAAAGACGCTAAGCCAAGGCTTATTAGATGGGTGCTCTTTTACAAGAATTCGATTTACATATTGTAGATAGGAAAGGTGCTGATAACCCTGTTGCTGATAATTTGTCTAGATTGGAAAATATTGCTTATGATCCTGTACCTGTTAATGATAGTTTTCCAAATGAACAATTGGCTGCAATAAAGGTGAGCTCGCGAGATAGTCCTTGGTATGCTGATTATGCTAACTTTATTGTTTCCAAGTACTTGCCTCCAACCTTTTCAGCTCAGCAAAGAAGGAAATTCTTTTATGACTTGAGGCATTATTTTTGGGATGACCCACACTTATATAAAGAAGGAGTGGATGGTATTATGCGAAGATGTGTCCCAGAATATGAGCAACAAGAGATATTGAGGAAATGTCATGGTAGTGTTTATGGAGGACATCACGCCGGAGATAGAACCGCACAAAAGGTTCTACAATCAGGTTTTTATTGGCCAACTCTCTTTAAAGATGCAAGAAAGTTTATTTTATCTTGTGATGAATGTCAAAGAGTTGGTAATATCTCTAGACGCAATGAAATGCCTATGAATTATACTCTTGTTATTGAACCGTTTGATTGTTGGGGATTCGACTTCATGGGTCCTTTCCCTTCTTCAGAAGGTAACACTCATATACTTGTTGCTGTTGATTATGTTACTAAGTGGGTGGAAGCCATACCTACAAAAAGTGCTGATGGTGAAACCTCTTTGAAAATGCTTTTAGATGTTATTTTCCCTAGGTTTGGAGTACCTAGATATCTTATGACTGATGGAGGTTCTCATTTTATTCATGGTGGTTTTAGAAAGACCCTTGCTAAATATGGTATTAATCATAGAATTGCTTCAGCTTATCATCCTCAAACTAGTGGGCAAGTAGAATTATCAAATAGAGAAATTAAATCTATCTTGCAAAAGACTGTTAATAAATCTAGAAAAAATTGGGCTAGTAAGTTGAAGGAAGCTTTGTGGGCTTATAGAACTGCTTATAAAAATCCTATGGGTATGTCTCCTTATAAAATGGTTTATGGAAAAGCTTGTCATTTGCCTTTAGAATTAGAGCACAAAGCTTATTGGGCTGTGAGAGAGCTTAATAAAGATTTTAAACTTGCCGGTAAGAAAAGGTTGCTCCAATTGAGTTCTTTAGATGAATGGAGAAGTGAAGCCTATGAAAATGCTAGACTTTTAAGGAGAAAGTTAAGAAATGGCATGATAGAAGAATTATTAAAAGAGAATTTAATGTTGGAGATAAAGTTCTATTGTATCGTCTCGTCTCAGATTTTTTGCAGGAAAATTACTCTCAAAATGGGAAGGACCTTATGTCATTGTGGAGGTGTATCGTTCAGGGGCAATAAAGATTGCTTCGCTGAAAGATGACGCTACACAAGTGGTGAATGGACAAAGACTCAAACATTATATTTCTGGAGATTCTTATAATGAAGACGTTGATGTTATTCGAGTGGTGACTCCGGAAACTTTCATCAAAGATCAAATTGGAGGGACTGCTGAGTCTGATTTCGAGTAGGTAACAGTTTTGGTAAGAAAAATTCGCGTTTAACTTTCTGAACAATTTTTTGTATTTTATTAAATATGGAAAATTACGAGATCGAAACGGGTGGAAAAGGTGCCCGAGGGCACCTCCCCACCTGGTGGCGCGGGCCCACCCCTGGCCGCGCCACCATATGGGGAGGCTCCTCGGAGCCCTTCTCCGACCCGGTTTCTCTCCCGTACCTTCCTTTTGTCGTGAAAGTTTTTGCTATATAATCCCCCGGACCCCCCGAGGTCCGTATATCGCCTTTTCGTCGTGTTTTGTTTCGAGCTGTTTCTGCCAGGATCTGTTTTCAGTTTTAGAAGCACCATGGTCTCCAACAACAACAACAAGGGCAAGGAGCCTTTGGAGGAAGATCCTCAAGACCCCAAGTTGAAGGAAGAAGTCAAGAGTGAAGATGAAGGTGAAGTAGAGGAAGATCCGCGCGTATACCCGCGCGCCACCGTCGCAAGCATCGGGGTGGTGGCAAATCCGTTCAACCTCAAGAGAGGCGCGCGGATGAGCACCGGAGGAAAGGTTCCGCGTCGCTTCCTAGCCCAAGGACGTCTTCTCCAGGCATCAATAACCCCTTCCACAATCTAATTCATAAGAGTCAAATTGAAAGGATTCCTGAGGCAGAGTTGCCTAGTGGTTGGAATATGGATCGTTCTAACAATGCAGGAAAGATGAAATCTGAAGCTGAGGAGTGGGGAAACAACTCCAAGAGTTGGGACTCGTCGTCTGACAAATTCATGAACCGCGTCGAGCACAACTCGGAGCTGATTCGCAACCTCACCTACAAGATTGATGAACTAAAGGAGCTTGTTGATAAGCTTATCAAGAATTCACCACCACCACCGAAGGAGTAATTCATCATTGGTATTGGCATCCCCTTGGCTTGTTCCAAGCTTGGGGGGAGTGCCGCGGTATCACATCATTATCTTTTACCTTTTTACTTTTCAGTCAAGTCATATCATGAGTAGAGAAGTTATCATATAGGATGGTTTGCAGTGTGGAAGTATCTCTCCTTTAGTTGGTTGTCTATGTATCCCTTTGTGTGAGTTGCCGTTATGAAATATTAATGAGAAGTTTCATCTTTTACTTTCTGCACTTCTTATTTTAGTTTGCAATTTCTGTCATATGAATGATCTTGTTGTTAGTATTGGCATCACTTTGGGAGTATTTAGTGAATCAATTTGGTTTTGGCAAACTTAGCATTGGTCAGTAGCAACAATACTTTGAGGCTTAAGTAGAGAAGAGGGAAGTGCATGTAAATATATTATTTCATTATCTTTCTTTCTTGTTGGCTAATGAGCTTAGTATTCTCAAGTTAAAATTATTTGTGCTTACAAGGAAGATTGCATGATTGTTTTTACTATATATATGTTTGTTTGCATCCGTCAACTCTTATGCTTGCTACCTAGCCTTGCTAACCGAAACCTGTACTGAGAGGGAATACTTCTCGTGCATCCAAAACCTTGAGCCAAACCCGTGCCATTTGTGTCCACCATAACTACCTATTATGTGGTATTTTGCGCCATTCCAAGTAAATACTTCATGTGCTACCTTTAAACAATTCAAAACTTATTACTCCTTATTTTGTTTCACTGTTTATTAGCTCATGAGGGTTATGTAGAGTTTCTCTATCACTCTTGTCAGACAGACTTTCACCTTTGGACTAGTGGCATATACATCCGCTTATCTAATAACTTGCAAAAAGAGCTGGCAAATGGGGTGCCCAGTCCCAATTAATTATAACTTTAACCATTTGATTCTCTTCGCATGTTTGCCAATGATTTATCAAAAGCAAATTCCAAAATGTTAAACTTTATCAAATAGGCACTCCTCCATGGTATGTGATTGTTGGGGAGGAGTGTCAAACCAACTTATAATATGCATGTGTAAACAAAAGAGAAGAGGGATGATCTACCCTTAGGTAGAAATGACGTCCTTCATGGGAGCCGCTCTTGAAAGTCTGGTTGACAAGGGGATAGTGTTTTCTTTACTACGATTCGTTGACAACGACATACATAGCTCAAACATATATTTTATACTCTCTATATGATTTCAAAAACATAAAAAGCTCTAGCACATGATTTAATCCCTGCTTCCCTCTGCGAAGGGCCTATCTTTTACTTTCATGTTGAGTCAGTAAACCTATTCCCCTCTATCTCAAGCAAGCATTTGAGTTGTTGTGATTCAATCATCTATATGTTATTATTTGCGATCATGTCTTTTATCCTTCCTTGTTTAGCACAAGTCTTTTATCTGAACGAATGCAACTTTGAAAGTTATCAATGATTGTAAGGAGACCGTTGTAGTTGAGCATGCAAGTCTGCAATATAAGCTCTAATATAAAGACTCTGATCGAAAGATAAGTACAATCTGTTAATTGTTCTCTGACCAAGAACAAAGTTTGCCATCACCAATTATGATTTCCTTTATGCACCTTTATTTGTGATTTCCCTTTACTTGTTTCAAATTAAGTCATATGAGAGGGAGTTGTTATCTAGAATGGCTTGTGTGTTAATAAATGTGATGCTTCTTGTCCGTATTTTATTTATCGACACTTCACTCCATAAACATGTGGTCTTGTTTACCGAGCTCAGTTTTCGCTTGGGGACAAGCAAGGTCTAAGCTTGGGGGGAGTTGATACATCCATTTTGCATCACTATTTTATATCATAATTTACTGTTATTCATTGATATATTTCATATTTAGAGATGATACTTATGATATTTTACCTGTTTTGCATGTTTCATCATTATTGGAGGATTATTCACCGGAGTCAGGATTCTGCTGGAAAAAGCGTCGTCAGGATACAATATTTCTGGAGATAAAAAATTCTAGAAAATTATACAGAAGCTGCTATATTGTCAGATGACGGAGGAAGCCAAAAGGGGAGGCCAAGGTGGGCCACCATGGGCCCTCCCCACCCCGTGGCGCGGCAGGGCCCACAGGCGCGCCGCCATGTGGGGAGGGAGCCCTGGCCCACCTCAGCCATCGCCCTTTCGCGTACTTCATCGTCCAGAAACCCTAAGACCGGGGGGATCATCGAGGATAGACAGCGCCGCCTCCTCGAGGCGGAAAACACCAGAGAGAGAAAAGCTCTCCGGCAGGGAGAAATCTGACGGGGAAATTCCTTCCCGGAGAGGGGAAATCGTTGCCATCGTCACCGTCATCGAGCTGGACTTCATTGGGATCATCATCACCATCATCTCCACCGCCGTCACCGTCATCTCCACCGCTCTACTCCGTTCCGCTGTAACATCTAGGGTTGAATCTTGTGTATTTCATAGGGGAAACTTTCCGGTGTTGATTACTCCTTGTGGTTGATGCTATTGAGTGAAACCGTTGAATTAAGGTTTATGTCCAGATTGTTATTCATCATTATATCACCTCTGATCATGATCCATATGATGTCTTGTGAGTAGTTCGTTTAGTTCTTGAGGACATGGGTGAAGTCTAAATGTTAGTAGTGAATTATGTTGAGTAATATTTAATGGTTTGATATTTAAGTTGTGGTGTTATTCTTCTAGTGGTGTCATGTGAACGTCGACTACATGACACTTCACCTTTTATGGGCCTAGGGGAACGCATCGTGTATTCGTTTGCTAATTGTGGGGTTGACGGAGTGATAGCAACCTGAACCCCCGTTGGTATATCGATGCATGAGGGATAGCAGGATCTCAGAGTTTAAGGCTGTGGTTAGATTTATCTTAATTACTTTCTTGTATTTGCGGATGCTTGCAGGGGGTATAATCACAAGTATGTATTAGTCCTAGGAAGGGCGGTGCATTAGCATAGGTTCACCCACACAACACTTATCAAAACAATGAAGATTAATCAACTATATGAAGCGAAAGCACTAGACTAAATTCCCGTGTGTCCTCAAGAACGTTTGGTCATCATAAGTAAACAAACCGGCTTGTCCTTTGCTGTAGAAAGGATTGGGCCACTCGCTGCAATTATTATTTCCGCGTTTTACTTACTTGTATTTTATTTATCTGCTATATCAAAAATCACTAAAAACTTGTCTGTGGGCATTTACAGTGAATCCTTCGTCGAAACTGCTTGTCAATACCTTCTGCTCCTCGTTGGGTTCGACATTCTTATTTATCGAAAGTATTACGATACACACCCTATACTTGTGGGTTATCAACATCTCAATAGGTTCCAGGAATATCATAGTGTATTTACCTCTGGTTACTTCCATTCTATGTAATGGATTCATCCGGCGCCATCCTTCAGAGATGCTTCTAAATAATCTTAAAATTTGTGACAGCAGGATATCAGGCCATCTATGACCTGGAAAATCAAGAACAATTAGAATCATTAGGCGCATACCGAAAATAAGCCATCAATTAGGATGTGGATGTCGTAAAGGGCATGGAGCAAAAAGTGATAGCCATTTCATGAGCTAGATTCCAGTGATAAACACAACCAATTCATGAGCTAGATTCCAATGAAGACTGCAGCTGGTACATGTACCACTCAGTTATGAAAATAGATGGGACCTGAGAAAGGGATAGCTCACTGTTGTACGTAATAGAGGCAACATAAGTGAACATATATTTTCAAGCATGACGAAAACAGAGAATTATCTCCCAAAAATAAACTAACGAAAGCTCATGGCGACTGCAGCCCCCACCTTATGTTTTTCTGTTCTATAGGTCCCACTGTCAACCTTTAATTACAAAATCTTGTTTCTATTTTCCATGCAATTATACATGAACAAATAACTCAAAACGGATGGAAAACCAAAAAGCCAAATAGTTAATCAATCTTCGTATTCAGTATATCTTAATATAAGCACAAGCCAAAGAAGTGAAACATAATTTGGAAGCCCAAATACTTTGTTTAAGTGAAAAACGCGCCTAAATATCATCGGAGCATTTCAGATTCATTGCCAAATAAAGATCCGAAGCGGAAACCTCGGGTGAAGCAGCACACTGATAACCCTTTGAAGCACATCAGTTTCATTGCCAGATTAATGCATAAAATGAGTATAGCACCTTCGGCTGTTGATAAATTTCAGTAGCACATGCATCTTTATTTAATTTGTGGCTTTGATATGAAAGCTAATTAACACAATTACATGCAGATTTAGTTTTTCTCGGCAGGAATGATTCTACAAAATCGAGTAATGAATGGCTGAAACAAAAAAACGGTGTTTTACCTGAACCATGGGCAACACTTGAGCATTCAAAATAGCCGTCCTGTAAGGTCTTCCTGACAGCAGAACCACACCTAAAGAGAGGGGGTAAAACACAAAGCAGAGAGTCAATTTTTTGGTATGAATCATACAAATTGTGGGCATGATTTTATAAAGGAAGTCAAGGCACTGGGTAATGACGAATGAAACGGAGAAACACCATTGAAGAGCAGAAGCTCATAATGAATAATGAACACCAGATGATGAACTAATTAAGAAGAGCAAAAGCTCACTTGAAGCATAGTGAATAACCAACACTGTAGAATATAAAGTACGTAACTAGTTTGTACTCAAAACCCAAGTATTAAACTATTAAAGCAATGAAAACCATCTAACCAATTGTTTGTACATGTAGATGCTCCTAGTTGTGCTGGGACAACAGATAAAATTAGGAAAATACGTAAGCTAAGGACAACAGTAAGGAAACGCAGAGCGGAGACGGGTATATACCTGACAGTCGATGGAGCACGGGCACAGAACAACAATACACCTGAAAGAAACAAAAGAAAACTTGATTATGTGACCCATACCAAGAACTATCATCACGAGCTAAACAGAAATCCACATAGAGCAGGCTCGAAGCTACCCGTATGATGGACAAAGATAACAGACAAATAACCATTAGGATAATCACATCAAAACTATTCTTTCACCATAACTACACAACTACACAGCAAAAAATCCTAACTCACATAAAGCACCTGAAAGCTAGCCTCATGAGTCATGAGCTGCAAGGACAGAGGGAGACAGACAAAACAGATGGAAGGACTGTTAGGATAAAGATAACAAAGGTACTCCATTTTCGTAATTAAACATTATCAAGAAGACACCAATGTCCACATAATCCAAAACTGGAAAAAGCAAAACAAACAATTTCATTTCAATGTCGGCACTATCAGTTCTAATTTCGACCATGAGGCACTAAAACCTATTTAGTTGACTAATTATGACTGTCCCTAAAAGCAAACAGCAGTGACCATATCATCAGGACATAAAAGACAATTTATTTGACTAATTATTGCTGTTCCTAAAAGCCATGAGAACATAAAAACAAATTTAGTTGACTAACTATCAGCTGACTAAGCAAGCTAGGCAAATAGATAGTCAGCTAATCAGCCATAACGTACACTAAGAAATACCTAGCGCCACCATAGCTAATTTCTATTAATATGTAAAGCACATATAGATCAGCCCAACCTCTATTAACATGTAAAGCACATACAAATCAGACCCACGTCTATTAATATGTAAAGCAAAGCACACGTAACTCAGCCCCACATCTGTCTGTATCATCAACATAACCCATAGCGTTACTTCAGGCCTTGAGCTTACCAGCAGAAAACAGAACACAAATCAAGCAGCAGCAGCAATCTTCAGGCAGCAGTCACCAACCACGCGACGACCTGCAAAAAGAGCAAAGAACACCACAAGCATGTTAGGCAAAAACAAAGAAAACACAACACAACAGACTGCAATATCACAGAGCTGAAAAAGAAAAAAAATCAACAAAGCACGCAGCAGAACCAAGCCTTGAGGAAGAAGAGCCAACGACGGAGACCACGGACGAAAGAAAGCAAAAAAGACAATCACCTCAACTGAAACCACTGCTGAAGGCTTGCATCTCGTCAGATCCGCCGGAGATAGGCGAAGCGGCGGTGGATCTGAAGCTCCATCGACGAAACAATGCTGCTGAGGAGCATGAAGGGCCGACAGGGATGAGCCCATGAAAATTTCGAGCTGAGGATGCGGGAGAGAATGCTCACCTAGGCAGCACCGTTTGGTAGGGTTTGACGGTGGCTCGTGGTCGCCGAGGCGCTGGTGGTGTCGGCGTGGACGGCGGGCTTCGTCGAGGCACCGATAGAGCCATGCGCAGCCGAGGGGCGAGGGTGAGGATGGTGGTGCAGTGGTGGAGAGGAGAAGGATGGTGGCGGCGGAGGGAGGAGCGAATGCAAGAGGGGATTGGATAGAAGCAAATGCGTGAGGGGATTGGGTGCGGAACTTAGGGTTTCACCACGGGCTGCGGTTTTTATACGGCAAAACAAATGAATGGCCGAGATGGCACGGTCGGCGCGCGCGAGCACGCGCTCGGAAGCAGCACGAAGAATGGCACGCGCTCTGCCTCTGCGAAGCGGGACCGCTAGTGCTCGGACCCTCCGTCAGTGACTGTTGTTCGCTGTAAAAAAAGTAACGCAGCAAATCGACGGTGCAGATCGTGCGGTTACTGGTCGATCCGACGGCCGAGAATCGCTAAGCTCTGTGAGGCTTCCTTGGGTACCCCATTTACCTCTCCTGATGCACGTACTTTTTCGATTGTAGTTTTCTTCTACGATGGCGATCGACAAACAAATGCATGAACGAAAACATTCCGGGCTTGGTTAATTTACCGTGAAGCTAGCTATGAGTATCAACCGTGTGCGCGCGGCGGCCAGAGGTTGCTAGATTTCGGTGCACCTAGCTAGGAGCTAGCAAATCCAAAGCAAGGGCAATACGTGGCCAGAGTCGGTACGGCTGCATGGAATTACTAACGTAGCGTGCATTGACCTCGATCTCCCGTGTGCGCGTGTACGTGTTAGAAATGACTGTTGTACGTCACCAAGAGCCGCCAAATTACAAACTAGAGAGACCCTCGAGAACTTGAATCTTGCAATGAAAAGAAAACGAATTTGTTTCGATCAATTATTACTCGATGGTGACATTGATATTGATATGGATACTTCTTTGTTGGTTACCTAATGTCTGTTTGTACACACATGACAAGTCGATCGATCGTGACAATTAACGCAAAAAGAACAAACACCCAATGGCCGATCATATGTAGGCAAAATTTGTGCTTTCAGCCCGTGAGTCGTCGCCGATCGTATGTATGTGTGTGTTCAAGGGAATCTCGTGACGTTTCTGGCGTGATCGGTCTCTTTGCATCCTGTGGAGGCCAGCCATACAAAGGTTTGCACATCTGCAAAGCATGAATTCTCACGTGGATTAATTATTTTCCTGGCCAGGATTGGATATGGGATACTCCTTTACAAGCAGAACCACTCGATATCTGCGGCATAAATTATTCATTTCCATATACAGTATAAACGCAGGAGTTAATTGAATTCGCTATGGTATTACAAGCAGAACCACTCGCGCGATATCTACAGCATAAATGAATTTTTTCCATATATATCCGCAGTTATAATGAGGCAGAAAATCTTGTCGCTAACGCTTCGCGATGCATTTTTACGTGCGTACAGGAGATTGATACGCGTGTATCTCCTCTGTGAATCCCCAATTAATCGAGTCATCGCCGCCGTTAATCGCCATGGAGTAACCGACCGTTCTCGATACCTAAAGGAATGGCCAATTAACGAGGACATGGTCAAAACGGCCACACGAACGCCATCCAGGCCGTCCATCTCGCCCACGTGGCGCGCTCACGCCGTTCGTCTTCGTCGTTTTTTCCGGTGATCTGAACGTAACCGCCGCAGCCTGCACGGCCGACTCGGCCGCGGCACGTAGAGGAGGAGCACGCGCTTGCCGCGGCCAGGAGTCGTGCGGTTTGGTGACTTGCCATTGATTTTTTTTGATATCGCCGCACGCGCGCACGCCTCCCACCTCCCCCTCTCGCACTCGCACGTAATCTCTAAACTTGGCAGTTTTCCGCTCGCGCGCCATTACCCTTTGCGCTTCTGCAGCTCTATATAAACAGAGACCTGGCGCCTCACGGACACAAAAGAAGATCTAACTCGCAGCACCAGCTACTGCATATCGATCTCAGAGTTCCTTCACAGAGGCATTAGAGAGGGTTCACAGAGTCCAGAGGTAGACGAAGAGAGTTCAGAGAGAGAGATCCTGGTGGTGCGAGGATGTCTGCTGCAGCTGCCGGTCGTCGTGTTGGTATGGCCGGGGCGGTCGCGCCATGGATCCTCACCTGCAGCTTCCTGCTCTGCTCGTCATCTGTGTTGTTCCAGGGTGAGTTCAGTCTGACGATCATTGCCTTGCCTACCCCTCTGCTTCTCCCTTGTTCTGTTCAGTTCCTTTAGCTCGTGATGACAGATTGACAGTACATCAATTGCTCATACGTACTGCCATGCGTACATCATGTATCGTTTGCGGTTTATCTCAACTGCATCTCCGGCCAATTTATTTCAGTACGTCAATAATATCAATGTTCAGCTCACCTGTATTTTCCTCCTGCTTTAAACAGATCGTACGTACAAGTTTTTTGTTTCTGTAAAAACGTGAATAGAAGCGTGTTTCCTTATCCCTTTCTTGTTTTGCCACCGTCCCAATCCATTCTTGGTATGCCTTACAATTTTCCCTTCATTGCGGTTCTGTTCACCCCACGCCTATATGTGTCCAACTGACTAGGTTGCCCTTTACTTTGTTCGTCATCTGATTCTGCAATCAATCAGTCTGTTCACATCTGTTCTTGGCTCGATCGAGCTTGCACCCTGGTTAGGATAAAGGATTTTTGTTTTCGAAGGGGATCCTTTAGGATAAAGATGGCGCCAAATGCTTGCTTCCATTGTTTATGCCTTGTAGGTAGAGACGTACCTAGACTGCTAGAGGTGGTTGTCAGGCTTCTTATTCTTTGTGTTCTTGGGCGGTTTTTCTAAAACTAGAAAACTATCCGGGTGAGGAAGCATAACATGTATGATTGGTTTCGTAATGTGCATGTAATTCCATACTGTCATTGACACAGTTTGATTATTACTTAATTAGTTATGCATCATTGCACGGAACTTTGGTGATCAGAGGCCCCTGTTTATTTTGTACGGAAACTGCAAATTGCAAGCATAGCGTGTACTGGATATTATAAGTTGCAGCAAAGTACTTGCTCGTACTCTTCTTCGACCTACTCTGTTCTCACCAGCGGCAAATAGATTAGTCGGCACAAGTTTGGGCAAGCCTACCTAAACACAATTTTGAATGGATTATTTTTTTCATTATTTATTAGTAGTAGATGTTACATCGCTAGCAAAAATAGTATTAATTGTGCCGGTCGTATCTTTGTGTGACGAATTCAAAAGGCAGGGCTCTTTTTGAATCAGAGAGTTAATTGCTTGTTGATCTCATCTTAATATGACACTGCATGACAGGAACTAAAGTCTTCTTTCGTCTCAATTGTTCCCATATCACACAACCAAAGCCCTAGGTCAGAAGTTTGTTGTACTGAATACCATCATTTCTGTACTGAAAAAAAAGGTTTCTACCCTTAGCTCACAACCTGCACTCACATGCATCATCATTATATAGCTTATCCTTGAGCTTTCATGGACCAGCCCTAATTAGGCAGGATTAGAGATTCTATGAACTTAGCTGATGTAGGCGTGCATCAAGTTGCCTTTTCTTTTTCTCAACCATGTCTCTGACTTCAACTTCGACGCTGACAGAACACTGTTGACATCAAGTTGAAAAAGTGTATATATCCATTGCATGCTCAACTAAAGTATGTTGATAGGGTTGGGCCATTTCAAGTACTAGGTAGGAAAACTTTACACAGACGTTAATTGTGTACAGACTTAACTTAGAATTTCGGTGCCATCTTCACTAATCTAGGATGTCACTTCGTGTACGTAATAAGCTAGGTTGCCTACTTACTACTTTCTTCTTCATTTCATAATTTTTTGCTACATAAATATGATTTCAGATGGTAAGCATCCTACGTCTTCTCTTGAAACATCTATGTCAAAATGGTTAGGTAATTTGAATGTGAACACGGTTAATCAAAGATTGCATCATTCCTCACACAAATTCTTCTTTTCTTCTCCACGCATTTGCTTAATTTCCACCAATATTTTAGTATTTTACCTTGGTTGGTACTTGTTGAATTATGAATTATCATGCATGGTTGCCATTTTAGTTGTGATCAAAGAACAACATAAAAAAAGTATGGCCGAAATTTAATTTCTTTTGTATGTTGCCAATCATTGCAGGAGCTGAAGGCGCAATTGGTGTGAACTACGGCATGATCGCTAACAATCTGCCGTCGCCGGACAAGGTGATCTCCATGTACAAGGCCAACAACATCAGCTACGTGCGCCTCTTCCACCCGGACACCACCGTCCTCACCGCGCTCCAGGGCACAGGCATCGGCGTCGTCCTCGGAATGCTCAACGAGGACCTCGCCCAGCTCGCCTCCGACCAGTCCTTCGCCACCTCGTGGGTTGCCTCCTACGTCAAGCCCTTCGCCGGCACTGTCACCTTCCGGTACATCACCGCCGGCAACGAGGTCGTCCCGGGGCCTCTAGCCGTGCACGTCCTCCCGGCCATACGGAACCTCGAGGCCGCGATTCAGGCGGTGGGCGTCACGGGCGTGCCCGTCACCACGGCCGTGGCCACGGGCGTGCTCGGCGCGTCGTACCCGCCATCACAGGGTGCGTTCTCTGAGGGCTCGGCGCCGGTGATGGTGCCGCTCGTGTCCTACCTGCTGTCGAATAAGGCGCCACTGCTGGTGAACGTGTACCCATACTTCGCGTACGCGGCGGAGCCGGAGACGGTGCAGCTCGGGTACGCGCTGCTTGCCGGGTCGAGCGCGACGTCCAATTCCAAGGTGGTGTCGATGACTGACGGCGGTCTGGTGTACACCAACATGTTCGACGCGATCCTGGACGCGGCGCACGCCGCGGTGGACAAGGCTGGAGCGCAGGGACTGGAGCTTGTTGTGTCGGAGACCGGGTGGCCATCGGGCGGCGGCGCGATGGGGGCAACCGTGGAGAACGCCGCGGCGTACAACAACAACTTGGTGCGGCACGTGGCCGCAGGCACCGGCACGCCGCGGCAGCCGGGGAAGGCCGTGGAGACGTACCTGTTCGCCATGTTCAACGAGAACCAGAAGCCCGAGGGCACGGAGCAGCACTTCGGCCTCTTCCAGCCAGACATGACCGCGGTGTACCAGGTCGACTTCGCCGGCTCCTACTGATACTGAGAAGTGGGACAGTAGATTCAGGTTTACCACACATACAGAGATTGATTCATTTCCCAGTTACCTTGCTACTCTAGTTATTTACAGGTTTACACTTTATAGCTTTGTACAGCTGCTGGTACACGGCATATAGCATGGGTAGTGTTCGTTGCTTTAGGTATCACGAGTGCGTTGGATCTGATTTGTATTGATACTTATGCATTACTTCTTCAATGTGCTCAATTCAGTTCAATTTAACACCCCTCATGGTGTAGTTTCACAATTTTCTGAACTTCCAATTACAGCTAGAAAAGAAAGGGAATTCTGCACTACGAATTTGCACACTTCTGTACTTTCTGCACTCCGAATTGCATATCTTCTGAACTTTCTTTGAAGGGGAAATTAAAGAAAACTTTTGTTACTTTCTAAGTGAAGAAAAATGATACTCCCTCCGATCCACAAAAAGTGTCGCAAGTATAGGTATGGATTTGTACTGAGGAAGTTCATTTTCCACGACACTTTTTTATGGATCGGAGGGAGTATCTCGCTACCTGTATCATTGGCCCAACTGAATCCAAAACAAATAACATACTTCAAGGCTACCTGCAACTGATGAGCTCTTGATTCGCTGTGCCTCGTTTGCTCCCCTGTCGCCCACTCGATCTACATACTCCAGGCGGCTGAGTCTATCAGTCTGTTACTCCGTGTCTGCCTTTCGGTTCTTTGTGGTTGCGTGGTCAGGATTTAGCTTTTATTTAGAACTAGGGAGATATCATGACTGAACAAACAAATAAAAAATGCATTTTTCGAATAGCCAGCTAAACGATTTCCATATTTTCATTGGATAAGGAGACCTGCAGACATTTACAAGAAGGGGCCCCAAAAACAAGCCTACTGTGGAAATATGAGTGATCGGAGGTCATCTTCAGCAGGTGGATTGGTGGTTGTTGGTACTCAACTCCACCCCCCGCTCGCTGCGTAAGGGCACCTCTTCGGTGATCATGTTCACGGCGTGGTGGATCTGGAAGTAACGAAACGCGATCGTCTTTGACAACGCACGTCCCTCAGTTAGCGCTTTGGTGGAAACCATCAAGACTGAGGCTCGTTCTTGGGTGAGCGCGGGGCCCCGTGGTCTCACACAGCTTCTCCCCTAGTCTAGGTCGTTGGGTTGAGTTGTATGGTGTGGGGTGGCCTCTCTAAAGGCTTGTAAATAACTTTTCTATCTATCAATGCAAAGAAACGCAAAGCTTTTTGCGTTTTCGCGAAGAAAAAAAAAATCTTCAGCAGGTGACACGCAAGGATGAGATTCTAGCTGAATCCTCCTCAAGTGGAAGAGAAACATGGTGGTGCGGTTCGTCCTGAAAGGTTGCGCGCGCGCTCCAATGAGACAAAGTATCAGCAAGTACCTCTGCAGTCACCTCTTTCAGTCTCAGTGGTTCATGGGTGACAACGTATTGATCGACCTAGTGCATGTATATGTTAGAGCACACACGTATGATGCATTGCTCGATTGCTGAACAGAGCAGAGCGATCGAGGCATTTGGGAGGACAATAAGATGTTATAGTCGACATGCTTGCAACAGGGAAAGCACACTAGCCAACTCTGGTAACAAAAGCTCGGTGGATCGGCTCCCGTAAGTGCTATCAACTCCTACTCATATTCCCAGTGCGTCCCATTCCTAACACATATCATCAATCTCATGGGTCAAGCTAGCGCCACTTCTGTATACTCTCCCAAGTTATTTTTTGATGTGTGTATACTCCAAGTTGCAGCTATAGAAAAGATGACAACCTTATATTTTCGCCATGCAATTTTGAGTACTCCCTCCGTTCCAAATTAGATGACTTTCATTTGTCCACATGCGGAACATCCGCATGTGGACAAATGAAAGTCATCTAATTTGGAACGGAGGGAGTATTTATTAGCTTATGTACTCATTGCGATTTGGGACCGTGTTGATAGGTGCAAAGGAGCGGTTCAATATTTTATTTATGACTGTGTTGTAACATGGAGTTTCTAGATTTGTGGCACAGCGCTGGTGTCATCAAGGTGTAGTTATGAACATGATCAACAATGACCTGATGATGGTTATGTGTAGTTATAAAGAATATGTATTTACAGTCAAAAAATAAATAAAGAATATGTATGTGTGAGTGGAGATTTCCAACTCCTGAGCTCCACTGATATTGTTATCTATTATATACTAAAAGCAAAATGAGAGAGTTTTTTAAGGCACCACGTTAAGCCACATCATCTAAATTAATTTTAGTAGTTAGATCTAGAATATATGGCTAAGATGTAACAAGAAATTTTGTAGTTACGTAACCGCAAATTTTAGTTTGACACGTTTAATCTGTATCTACACAAGACGTGGATTTGACAAAAAAAAAAGACCCAACCAGGTACGTACTATCAATTCAGCCCAAGGCAATAGCACTCCAGAAAAGGAAAAAACTAGTTGCGTCGCGTTCCCAAAAAAAGAGATGTGGCACATAAGCTGGATACCCGACGGATTGGCTAGGCCTATCAAATCTCAGAAGAAAAAAAAACTTGACCTACCGTATGTATACAATTCATAGCATCCTGTCAACTGCTTCTCCAAAGTAAACTTGACATGTCACGATAAAAAATGCTTCTGCACCGGCTAGAATATGGTGGTACATGTATAACAAAAACGAAATACACACTTTCTTTTTATAGGAAAGATAAAAAATGCATCTCTGGTAGTAGTCGAGTATACTAATATATACTCACTCCGTTTCAGAATATAAGGCACATTTAAATTTAACTGATCAACGACATACAATTTTGACCACAAAATTAGTATATTGGCACATGATTTTTTTTTGTAAGACGAGCAACAAAGACCTGCATAAAATAGCATGCATTATATTTTTTGGACGGAAGGAGTATATGTGTAATATGTTTGTGCATGAGTGGACCAAAAATGATAAGCTATCTACATGGTTTTTTTCTAGCATATGGTGCGTTATCGACATACGCACGAGTACACTGCCACCATATGCACACACATACACATACACACTCGCAGATAGTCTGCTGACTACCAGAGTTGTGGAGTTTGATTATTTGCGAAGTCACCTCTATTGACGGTAGCGTCATTTGCTGTTTAAAATATAATCTGATTTAGCGACACACGTATGGTGCAAAGACATATGTTTCATCCATGGTGCTGGTTAGAAACTAGCACCTTCCTACCCATCTAACCATACATCGGTTCTCCAAAAATAATTACACTTATAATGTATTGAGTAACACACATACATAGAGAAAAAATTGACAATAAATTTAGTTAAAACATTATGCTCAAGGATTTTTATCGTATCCTGGCACTCAATCCACACAAGCTATACTAAAGGCTGAAGTCGGACGTTTCAACATTGACGAAGCCACCACTAAGTTATCGATAAGAACGACACTTTCCATTTAAAAGATAATTTCCCTTAATGAGACACACATAGTAAAAAATTAGGGTGTTCATATGTGGTGGTTAGAAATACAAGCACCTGTCTAGCTATCCAACCACCTGTTGGTTATCTAAAACATCTACACTTCTAATTTTGAGTTTAAAACATAGAAGAACAGCTCATGAAAAACATTCTTTTATAGGTTGCGCATATTACTGCGATAAGACTTAAAGTTTAAAAGTTCCACACAGACATAAGAAACACACAATCTTCCCGAATTTCAGTTTAATTATAAAACATGGTTCATGATTGTTTATTTTGTTAACTGTATCATCTAGACCATACGGGCACATCACCATTGATAAAATAGCTAACACAAGAAATAATCAGGTTATTCTCAATTTAATTTACTGAATGATAAAATCAAAGTATATAGTAAAACTTGAAAATAGAGAGATAATAGAAATTCCTATAAAACCGCCAGCCTTCCGATTGTCGATTTGTTTGATCCTTTTTTATACAATTTTTGGACCCTAAGAAATATATATTCATAAGTATCACCAGTAATACATTATCAAACTAAAATATTTAAAAATTAACATTAAAAAATAGAGACATGCACAAAGTAGGGATCATAATATATGGACCTATAACCGATGGCGATCACGGAAAATGTGATGGTTGCTCATACGAAGTGACAAAACACATGAAGAGGAGATGTAGTGAGAAGCTAGATAGGATCTAATGTTAATATAGGTCTGACGTGTCATCCGAATGAATCTCACAGTTGTTATAAGTTCATTATTATCGAGGGTGTTGACATGTGGTTATTAGGGATACAAGTTCCCTTCTAGCCATACAACCACACATTAGTTCTCTAAGATATATGCATTGCTAATTATCATTTACAAACATAAAACAACATATGAACGGTGAATACTGAGTATACCCCAAATCACAATAATTCCTGCCCCAGAAATTAAAGATCTTGACGACATATGTGATATATTATTTACTATATCATTTTTGTTCGTGTTACATAACTCAAAAGTCTCATTGTTATTTCAACAGAAATACGATTTTTTGTAACTATATAGATAATACGGACGTTAAACTTGCCTACTAATTTAACATCATACCGAAAATACAGGGGCGTTTATGGAAATGACGTAATAATCCTTACATATCTGCATATGTCATATTTAAGTGTATAGTGGTAGAGCATATTAGTTTTTAGTACATAATGTGATATCAATGAAAACACAATTTAATTCCTTGCAGCCTTCAACATACTTAAGACAATGCCCTCGCATTTGCGAGGGCCACCATGCTAGTTTTTCTAAAAGAAAAAAAAAATCAAAAATCATATTTCCGACTTTCAAAAATATTTAAAAAGAACTAGGGAGATCGCATAACTGAACAAACAAATAAACAATGCATTTTCTTCAAATAGATGGCAAAATTGTTTTCCATATTTTCATTTGGATAAGGAGAGCTACAAATATTTACAAGAAGGTGCCCCAAAAAGAACCCTACTTCCCAGATATGACTTGAGTGACCTGAGTTCTTCTGCACCAGTCGACAAGCAGTTATGAGCCAGCTTAATCCTCCTCAAGTGGAAGAGAAACATGGTGACAACGTACATCTGAAGGGTCATGCATTCCACTGAGACAAAGCATCACCACTGTTGTAGTCACCTTCTTCTGTCTTGGCGTGTTGATCGACCTGGTGTATGTATTTGAGCACACATGTAAGATCCATTGCTCGAGGACCAATGCTGAACAGAGCAGTGAGATCAAGGCGTATGGGAGGGCCAGAAAACACTACAATCGACATCCGTCTAGCAGGGAAAATTCGCTCGGAACCTCTCGTAACAAGTGTTCGTTGGATCAGCTCGCGTAAGTGCTCTCACCACGGACTCATGTTCCCAGTGCGTCCCATGCCTAACACATATCATCATTCTCACGGGTCCATCTAGCGCCACTTCTGTATGCTCCAAGTTGCAGCAATAGCTAGAGAAGATGACAACCTTATATTGTCACCATGCAATCTTGAGTGTATATTTAGCTTCCGTACTCATAGGGATTTGGGACCATGTTGATAGGTACAAAGGAGTGATTCAATATTGTATTTATAAGTGTTTGTTAACCACCTATCTGTCCTTAACTCTGTTGATACATTCAATTTTAGTAGCATCGGCTTTTCAGATTGGTGACACAGCCTAGTGTAATTTTTTTTAGAAATGGGGGTGTGGATCCCGGCCTCTGTATCAAAATAATGCACACAACATTCGTAAATTATTGCAAAGTATCAATATTCAAAGGTTTACAATTGAAGGATTGCTCAGCGTGGATTAAAAAATCAGCCAGGTAAACAAAGCTCTAGCCATATAATCTCTTATGATGTAGCCACCCACCCCGGTAGAAGATAGTCCCACTACAGGAATAGCCACCTGTGCCGACGGCCGCAGCCCGTCGGCAAAGGTAACAATGCCGTCGGCACACACCTATGCCGACGGCCACCGTCGGCACAGGATGGTCGGCATAGGGCCTTGTAGGCACAGGCCACCTAGCCGTCGGCACAGCTATACACCGTCGGCACAGCTTTTGCCGACGGCCAGAAACGCACCGTCGGCACCTAGTTTGTCGGCACAGCGGCGGGTGGGGCCCACATTGGCTGGGCGAGGTGGAGGGGCCTGTGCCGACGGCCAAGCCGTCGGCACAACGTTGCCACATAGAGGCAGCTGGGCGCTCCAGGGAGGGGCCTGTGCCGACGGCATTGCCGTCGGCACATGTTTGCCCAGATATTTTTTTATCCAGCAGCTCGTTTTTTGCAGCAAAAATAGCAGAAAAAATAATCAAAAATCACGACAAATTCACAACAAACAAGATCACACAATGGCTCCATATATCATCAAGCAAAATGCTATATCATCAAGTAGATACACACATAGGACCATCATCAAGTAGATACATACATAGCTAGATGTCTAGACGCCCAAAGCCCTACATCTATTGCGGCGACGGCGACGGGGTGAACCCCATATCTCCCCGGCTGATAATAGGTGAGCGTCGGATTGGCGCAGCAGAAGCACCGGAAGTAGGCGAAACACCAGGAGAAGCTGAAGCACCGGGAGAAGGACCACCGGTATGTAACGGTGTGATGCCAGGCAAACCCGTCGAGGAACTAGGAGAAGCACAAGGATCAATGTGTGGGTTCTCCGACGAGCATCCCGTTTCCTACATGTTTGAGCAAGAGTTAGCAACTGCGAGACAAAGGAAAGCAGTAACCAGTGGTTTGGGATCAAACTTACCGGGGTACTTTTGTAGTAGGAGAGAGCGAACACGTCCCTCGATGGCATCCGTGAAGTCGTACCCGGCTCCGGAGGCTCGTCCATAGGAGGGGCTACCCGCACTCCAGTGGTGAAAAAGTTTAGCACCGACTGCAAGATTGTTTAGATGTCAGGTGTTGCAAAAATAAAGGTTCAAACTAGGGAAGTGGGACTTGTCATATTTGACAAAAGTAAAGGTTAAAACTTACAGCTCGGAACAACTTTTGATACTCGGTCCAAGGCTTATTCATCTCCTCCCACTTGGCAAAGGCCACCTCATACTCCGCATGAGCGGCAGCGTAGGCTTCCTCAAAATCGGGCTACAATTTCAAAAAGAATGAATCTCGTCAACTTAGCCATGCAAGAACGAATGTCGGAAAGAGGATGCAAAAAAACTTACATCGATGGGAGTGGATCGACGAGGCTGTGGACGAGGCGGGATCAGTGGGCTGTTGTCAGGGAGAGTAGCTTTTGCCTGCGTGAAGGTCATGGCAGGCCTAACCACCTTATTAAGAGTGCGATTACGGCCATGCGGCCTTCCGTGCCCCGAGAGGACCACCACCCTGCATCGCGAAAAGAATTGTTATTCATACCAAGTAGAAACATGCAGTGAAAATAAATGCACGTTGTTCCATGTATATATATACCGACCTCTCGTCGACCTCCTCGCTCAAGGGGTCATCCACCTCCGGGTGAAAATCCTGGAACGTCGTGCAGTAGCTGTCCACGACCTCCTCGGTTCTGCCGTAGTACTCAGGAACCTGTGGCTGAGGCTTCGATGGATCAGGCTTCTTTTGCCTCATCTTCTTCCACGCACCGATGTGGGAGCTTACCGTCCCAGTATCGGCGTCCTGCATCACGAAAAGAAATGTTATTCATACCAAGTAGAAACATGCGGTAAAAATAAATGCACGTCGTTCCATGTATATATATACCATCTTATCCTTAAAGAGGAAGTGGTTGCGGTTTCCCGCACTGTGTGTTCCCTTGGAGCCTCGGTTTGCCTTGTTCCGCTGGCTCACGACGCCGAAATCCGCGTCTTCCCCGACCCACCTCCTAACCAACGCATCCCATGCGTCTTCATTGCCGTCGGCCCAGTCGGGCATAACCTGAAAATGCAATTCAAGAAGAGCTAAATGCAATGGCAACTTAGCAGCAATATAGAATTTCATTGACAATTTACTTACCGAAATGTACTCCTCCTTTGTCATCTCCGCTGCATTCTTGGCATTATCCGCCTTCTTGGCCCTCTTGCCCGTCTTCTCATACGTAAAGTCATTGGCGGATGTAAACTTTTGGTTGTAGAATTGCTGCCGTGTCAACCTCACACAATGAGCATGCAAAGTGCTATCCGCAGCTTGCTGGTCCAGCACACGATAAAACCGCTTCAACCATGCATAAAAAAATTGTGAGTCATGAGTTATCACGGTGGGGTCATTAACTATGAACGGAATTCGAAAAATATGTCTTACCCAAAAAGTGGTGATCACGGCGTGAGCAGCTGTCTCGAACGGTGGGGACGGCGCAGCCTCATAGTCCGCCCATTTCGTGGCTAACTTCAGCTCGTCGCCGGGCCCTGTAGTGTACAAGCCTGGCCAATATTTCCTAATCAGAGCTCCAAGCAAGCTCCCAGGAGTGCGTGGAATCTTAGGGCCTGTCCATGTCCATGAACTGCACAATAAGTAAACATTAGTACATATGCCAAATTGTTATGACCAAAATGAAATTTCATGTTCAAAATTACAAAACTAGTACACTTACTCAACGCCATGAGGCTCAATGAGGGTTTTCGCCTCCTCGGTCTTAGGCCAATATTTTTCCTCGGGGACTCCTGCTTCGCCACGACTCTTCTTCCGCTTTGGCGCCGCCTCCACCTCGTCCTCCACCTCCGGCTTCAGCTCCAGCTGGTTCTAGGAAGCCACGTCGCCTGAAGCGGAGGGCAACTCGGAATCCACGTCGCCAGAAGCGGAGGGTGGGTGCTCCACATCTCCTCCACCTCGTCCTCCACCTCGCCCTCCACCTCGTCCTCCACCTTGCCGTCCACCTCGTCCTCCACCTCGTCCTACTCGTGCACCCTCGTCCGCGGCGTAACGCGAGGTGGTAGGTCGTCCACTCCGTGTAAGGTTAGACTTCTGTGCCTTCAGAGTACTAAGCAAGGTAGCTGCGCTTTCCTTGCCCTGGCTCATATTGTTCAATCAACTGCATTGAGAAAGAGAAAACAAGTAAGCATCAAGACATAATAAAATGTAGACACTAAGCATAAAGACATAATGCAATGAAGAAGCATGTCGAAAAATAAATACTAAAGAATAAAAGACATAATAACATGTAGATACCAAGCATAAAGACGTAATGCAATTAAGAAGCATGTTGGAAAATAATTACTAAAGCATAAAGACATTATAGACCGTCACCTATCGTCATCACTCTCCTCATCAGGGTGTCGGTTCTCATTCTCACTATCACTATCACGTGAGTAGTAGGGCGGAAGCTCATCGCCAGGCTCGTCATCGTCGTCATTTTCCGCATGAAACTTCGAGAGCACATCTATGTCCTTCAGATCCACCACTGACTCACCACGAGTGTGTGCATTGTTCTCGAGGTCCTCGAGACCACCTATTTGTAAGTCAAAGTGCCCGAAGTCCTCTTGCTCTTGATAGAAAATTCCCTCGTATGTTTTAGGGTCAATGTTGTTGTAATCGTCGTCGGAGGGCCTGGGTAGCTTACCATGTGGGGATACCCGGAACACGACTTCCCAGCCCTTGAGGTTCTCTTTCTGGCATGGGTAGGGCAAATAATAAACTTGCTTGGCTTGGTGAGCCACAATATAGACATCGGCTCCGGTATAGGTGGTTGAAGGCTTAACTTCAACTAACCCAATGGAAGGCTCACTTCTCTGTCCACCATGTGGTCCAGTGCATGGGTCGAACCAGTGGCACTTGAACACAACGAGCTTGAGTTCTATGTTCGTACGATTGAACGTCAGCTCGTATACGTTTTGTAACCTTCCGTAGTAATCTACGTAATTGGCTCCATCGGCTCCTCTGGATCCTTTGGTGAAGACCCCAGTATTTACAGTTTTTGCTCCAGGACGATTATTCTGGTGATACTCTGTATGGAAGCGGAACCCATTCACATCATACTTCTCATACTTCATGACGGTACGGTTAAATCCTTGGGAAACACATCTCAGCTCATCTGTCATCTCAACGTTGGGATCAGCTCCCTACAAGTACGGTTCAAATTGTTTTGTGCATTAGTTACGTGTAATAAGAGGGACAAGTCACATATTGCAAGGTAAGAGGGACACGTTAGAAATTACTTTTCCCATGAACCAAGACACAAATTTTTTTCCTCCGTGAGCACCCTCTTTCAGAAGAGTGTCCAGCTCCGCGGGATCGGGATCCACCGTTCCCAACCAGTATTCATCTTGGAATTGTCTAAAAGGAGAAAATACGTATTAGACCGAAACTGAGTTACTAGTTGCAAAGTAATTTGTTCACCATTTACCTCATGAAATCGAGTACTTCCGTCATGTTTATAAGCACATAGAGCATTATGCAATCCTTCTCTTCCTTGGTCAATTTACATTTTTCACCGGCACCGGCCTTGCCACCGGGACATTGGAAGAGGAGGAGCTTGGGGTCATTCTTGGGCTCGTCGACATTGTACCGAGTGACCGGGTTATGCATAGTGGCAACTTCATCGGGAAAGTACGTTGTCACGGCGTCTGCCATCTCCTGAGTATTGTTGCCTCAGCTATGCATGCTTCAATCCTAGCTTTGTTTCCAGTTATGTTTCGAATGTACTTAAACTCTCTCTCAATACAAAACTGCCAACGAAACTGCACCGGTCCACCCAAGAGTGCCTCGTTCGCGAGATGCACAACGAGATGTGCCATCGGAACAAAGAAGCCTGGCGGAAAGATCATCTCTAACTTGCATAGCAACTCCGGCACAAGATCACGCAGCTTCGCAATAATCAGGGGACATATCTGTTTCGCACAGAGCGTGCGGAAGAAATGGCTCAACTCCGCAAGCACTCGCCAGATACTATCGGGGAGATACCCTCGAAGCATCACCGGCATCAACCGCTCAATCCATATGTGATAGTCGTGACTCTTGAGCCCAGTGACTTTTCCTGTAAGAAGATTGACTCCATTACTTATATTGGAACAGTAACCATCAGGGAACATCACGGCGATGTTTTTGAGCCACTTGAATGCCTCCTTCTTTTGGATATTATCAAGGCAGTAGTCGGCATTTGGCTTAAACCAATTTTTTTGACGAGGGTTAGGAGGCTTCATGTGTAATCTCTCCCTATCACAGAGCTTCTGAACATCAACTCTAGCCTTCACATTGTCCTTTGTCTTCTTAGGAATGTTCAGGACTGTGTGAAAGATCATCTCTCCAACATTCTTTTCGGTGTGCATCACATCGATGTTATGGGGAAGTTCGAGGTCCTTGTAATACTCTAGCTGCGTTAAGCCTGCCACATGAGTCCAGTTGTGCGTTACACCATACCCTCAAATTTTCGGATAGATCCCTCAGCAGGCACGAGAGCACGTAGCTCGGCATCAACTTTTGCACCATCGAACTTCGGTATCGCTTTTTCTTCACGCACAACTACGCCCTTCGTGAAGTTTTTTTGGTCTTCTCGATAAGGATGCCTTCCTTCGAGGAACTGTCGATGCTTGTCAAACGCGACATACTTGCGACCTGACTTTAGCCAAAGGAACTCAAGTTGGTTCCTGCACACTGGGCATGGCCATTTACCAGCTGTACACCATCCGCAGAATAGGGCATACCCGGGTAGGTCGTGCATGGAATAGTGGAACCAAATTTTCATCAAGAAGTTTTTCTTTGATGCTCGGTCGTATGTCCACGTCCCATTGTGCCATGAGTGGTGCAAATCATCCACAAGCGGTTGCATGTAGACACTCAAATTCTTCCCCGGGTATTCGGGCCCTGGAATGATCAGCGACAGAAACATGTGCTTCCTTTGCATTAGTACCCCAGGAGGGAGATTGAGCGGAATAACAAACACGGGCCAGCAGCTGTACGACGCAGTCGACATCCCAAATGGATTGAACCCATCTGTTGCTATTGCAATTCTGACATTCCGAGCATCTGCTGAATTAAGGGGGTGTTTCAAGTCGAAGTTCTTCCATGCCTCACCATCAGATGGATGTCCCATCTTTTCCCGTCCTAACTCGTCGACGTATCTCTTCCCTTTCCTGTGCCAAGTCATTTGTTTGGCAGACTCCTCGGACATGAAAAGCCGCTGCATTCTTTTTATGAATGAGAGGTACCGAAGAACCTTCACAGGGATTTTTCCCTGCGTCTTCCGACCATCAGGCAGCGTTTTCTCCTCATACCTAGAGGCCCCACAAAGGCTACAGTACTTGTCATTCGCATATTGTTTCCGGAACAACAGGCATCCTTTTGGACAACAATGAATCTTTTCATAATCCATGCTGAGCGATCCCAATAGTTTCTTCGTCTCGTGCATGGATTTTGGCAGACAATGCCCTTTGGGCAACATGTTACCAGATGTTGTCAGATTAGCTTCAAAGCCTGCACGGGTGGTGGAGAACTGACACTTGTCACTTAGTAGTTGAGCTACGGCATCGAGCTGAGAAACGTTTGCACCCTCGTATAGAGGCTTCGTAGCCGAGGCCATCGTCTCATAGAAAGCCTTCGCGGTTGGCTCTGGTTCCTCCGGTTCATCCGGTGCCTCCGGTTCACCCGGTTCCTCCTGTTCCTCCTGTGGAGGTGGCGAATCCGGCATGTAAGCAGCATGGTGATCATCTAGCATGTTTCTCAACCCATCGTACTCATTGCCATCGATCCGCTGCCGCATCACCCCAACTCTGAGACGTTCGTACTGATCAAATTTGACATGCGTGACGTAGTTAGGCGTATACCCATACAACCAAAGATGTTTAGTCATATCTTCCTTTCCTTGACGGTCACGATTCTTGCAATGAGTGCAAGGGCACCTTCCACGAACTCCTTTTGAACCACGCCCTAACTCCTTCACTAATATATTGGTCTTCATCTCCCACTCCTCTGTTCTTTTAATCTTATCGACACGGCCACTGTACATCCACCCATTATCAGCCATCCTCTGCTTTATTGGGAGCGAAACAACCACGCAGTCTTTTAATATGCACCAAGTAATAATAAAATGATTTAGTGTCACCAGATTAATTACGGTCAAATTTTAATCTTTACATCATGCAAGGGTTCACCTACACTTCTAATAGGAGGGCCTATCCCGCCCGAGTACGTGTAGATCGAGCCGTGTTCCATGTTCTACCCCGACCCGAGACGGAATTTCGGCAGCACCTCCCCGCTGTTCTTCAGAATACACGTCTCGAGCTTGTCAAGCCGAGAGGGTGTGCATCCGAAGAACAACAGGGAGGTGCTGCCGAAATTACGTCTCAGGAAGGGGTAGAACATGGAACACGACCCGATCTACACGTACTCGGACTGTCCAACAGGACAACCCGGAAGTGTTACGGTTATAAATATGCAAAGATGGACAATCCTGCATATTTATAAATTTGTAACCCTTCCGGATGGGATCTGACTCGGGTTACGCGACTGACTTGGTGATCTAGACCAAAATAAACCTATGCAGCAAGAGAGGCGAAAGATTTATACCCTCGAAGCGTGATCGGTGGCCGGAGAAGGTCGAGGACGTGTTACGGAAGCGGGGCGACGAAACAGGGCACCGAGGCGGCCCCTCCTCAGCTGGAGAAGAAGCCCCGCAACGACGCGCGGGACCGACGGTGGTGGCTGCCGGGAAGCTAGGTCATCTAAAAAAGCACAAACAATAAATATTAGCACACAAGTATGACAACATTAATATTGAAGCAATATAAGACGGCCAGATCAACATGACAATGTCCCAATGCAAACAAACACAAACCATGCACACAAATGCACATGTTTCCACTAATTATCCTCAACTCACCACACTTGACAAAAGCCCAAACTAGAGGATATGATACTATAACAGAGTAGATCCTACCACAAAAACACATAGTGCTTTCTAGCACAACATACACAAACGGGCGTGGCACGAGGTCATGAACTAGAGCACATATTTCTCATAATATGCAACAAAACTTCACAACTACGAAACTAGACGACACCAAACTAGCCAGAGTTTGTCCCAGATCGCAGCTCTCACATGCATGCCAAACCATAGCAAGTCTCCTAAGTCATAGGTGCAGAATTACAAAATTCGGCTCCGAACAAATTGCTCCGTGAAGCAGCTACCCTCTCCAATCAAACAAACCAGCACCGAGGCTAGACCCTAGTGGCAGCACAAAGCAAAGCAAAATCGAAGCAACGGTAGCAGCGTTAAGCTGCGAGGCGACGACTACACGAGAGGAAGGAACAAGCACTTACAGGTGAGCGCGAGGACGCGGGGCTTGGCGAGACGTCGGAGCTTCCAGATGGCCGGAGCTCGGGCTCAGGCGGCCGCGAGATGGGCGGGGCGGGGGCGCAAGGTCGCGGGGCAGCGAGGTCGCTGGGGCGCGGCTAGGCGCGGTGGCCGAGGTCGCTGGGGCGCGGCGAGGCGCAGCCAGAGCGGCCGGGGTGGCGGCGCTCGGGGAAGGATGGAGGCGCGGGGGGATTGGGGGTGGCGGCGGGGCGGGGCCGGGGAGGAAATGGGGTGTTTTGGCCCGCGCACGCGCGGGTCTGAAAACATAACCTACCCAAGGCCTATGCCGACGGGAATGCCGTCGACTTAGGTTTTTTTAATTTATTTACTTAAATCATCATTTTTATGATTTATTTATTACTCTAAATTAAGTTTTACTCTAAATTAATTTTAATAAGCTCAATATTAAATTCCGACGCTCCGGGACTCCACTTCGGCGAAACCCTAGCCCCGATGGAAAAACCCTAACGTTTTCGTCTACCCCTTGAATGACGTCGAAAGGGGGTAGCCCAGTGGACTTTTTTACTTGGTTGTGTTAGCCTTGGTCATAGGGACTTGGGAAACCAACTTTTATCACAAGGTGTCACAAGGTTGCCCCCGGTTCGCCCGAAAGGGAGTTTTCACCTCTAAGTGCAGAAACTCACAAGAGAGAAAGTGAAGTCGGTGAAGCCGGTCACACCCCGGAGTAGGATATTGGAAATTTAAAACACACAACACACTTGTATACATATGGTATGGCACAACCTAGGTTTGTGTGGGGTTCCGACGCTCCGGGACCCCGCTTCGGCGAAACCCTAGCCCCGCTGGAAAAACCCTAACGTTTTCGTCTACCCCCTAGAACGACGTCGAAAGGGGGTAGGCCAGTGGACTTTTTTACTTGGTTGTGTTAGCCTCGGTCATAGGAACTTGGGAAACCAACTTTTATCACAAGGTGTCACAAGGTTGCCTCCGGTTCGCCCGAAAGGGGAGTTTTCACCTCTAAGTGCAGAAACTCACTAGAGAGAAAGTGAAGTCGGTGAAGCCGGTCACACCCCGGAGTAGGATATTGGAAATTTAAAACACACAACACACTTGTATACATATGGTATGGCACAACCTAGGTTTGTGTGGGGTTCCGACGCTTCGGGACCCCGCTTCGGCGAAACCCTAGCCCCGCTGGAAATACCCTAACGTTTTCGTCTACCCCTAGAACGACGTCGAAAGGGGGTAGGCCAGTGGACTTTTTTACTTGGTTGTGTTAGCCTCGGTCATAGGAACTTGGGAAACCAACTTTTATCACAAGGTGTCACAAGGTTGCCTCCGGTTCGCCCGAAAGGGGAGTTTTCACCTCTAAGTGCAGAAACTCACTAGAGAGAAAGTGAAGTCGGTGAAGCCGGTCACACCCCGGAGTAGGATATTGGAAATTTAAAACACACAACACACTTGTATACATATGGTATGGCACAACCTAGGTTTGTGTGGGGTTCCGACGCTTCGGGACCCCGCTTCGGCGAAACCCTAGCCCCGCTGGAAATACCCTAACGTTTTCGTCTACCCCCTTGAACGGCGTCTAAAGGGGGTAGGCCAGTGGACTTTTTTGCTTGGTTGTGTTAGGTTAGGCCATAGGAAGGTGAGAAACCAAAGTCTACCCCAAATCAACACAAGATTCCATCCGGTTCGCCCGAAAGGGGAGTTTTCACCTCTAAGTGCAGGAACTCACTAGAGAGAAAGTGAAGTCGGTGAAGCCGGTCACACCCCGGAGTAGGATATTGCACATTTACAACACACTTGTATACATATGGTATGGCACAACCTAGGTTTGGGTGGGGTTCCGACGCTCCGGGGCCCCGCTTCGGCGAAACCCTGAATCCGCTGGAAAAACCCTAACGTTTTCGTCTACCCCCATAGACGTGCGTCGAAAGGGGGTAGGCTACTGGACTTTTTTGCTTGGTTGTGTTAGGTTAGGCCATAGGAAGGTGAGAAACCAAAGTCTACCCCAAATCAACACAAGATTCCTTCCGGTTCGCCCGAAAGGTAGTTTTCACCTCTAAGTGCAGGAACTCACTAGAGAGAAAGTGAACCGGTGAAGCCGGTCACACCCCGGAGTAGGATACCGGACATTTACAACACACAAAACACTTGTATACATATAGTATGGCATAACCTAGGTTTGGGTGGGGTTCCGACGCTCCGGGGCCCCTCTTCGGCGAAACCCTGAATCCGCTGGAAAAACCCTAACGTTTTCGTCTACCCCCATAGACGTGCGTCAAAAGGGGGTAGGCCAGTGGACTTTTTTGCTTGGTTGTGTTAGGTTAGGACATAGGAAGGTGAGAAACCAAAGTTTACCCCAAATCAACACAAGATTCCTTCCGGTTCGCCCGAAAGGGGAGTTTTCACCTCTAAGTGCGGGAACTCACTAGAGAGAAAGTGAATCCGGTGAAGCCGGTCACACCCCGGAGTAGGATATTGCACATTTACAACACACTTGTATACATATGGTATGGCACAACCTAGGTTTGGGTGGGGTTCCGACGCTCCGGGGCCCCGCTTCGGCGAAACCCTGAATCCGCTGGAAAAACCCTAACGTTTTCGTCTACCCCCATAGACGTGCGTCGAAAGGGGGTAGGCCAGTGGACTTTTTTGCTTGGTTGTGTTAGGTTAGGCCATGGGAAGGTGAGTAACCAAAGTCTACCCCAAATCAACACAAGATTCCTTCCGGTTCGCCCGAAAGGGGAGTTTTCACCTCTAAGTGCGGGAACTCACTAGAGAGAAAGTGAAGTCGGTGAAGCCGGTCACACCCCGGAGTAGGATACCGGACATTTACAACACACAACACACTTGTATACATATGTTATGGCACAACCTAGGTTTGGGTGGGGTTCCGACGCTCCGGGGCCCCGCTTCGGCGAAACCCTGAATCCGCTGGAAAAACCCTAACGTTTTCGTCTACCCCCATAGACGTGCGTCGAAAGGGGGTAGGCCAGTGGACTTTTTTGCTTGGTTGTGTTAGGTTAGGCCATAGGAAGGTGAGAAACCAAAGTCTACCCCAAATCAACACAAGATTCCTTCCGGTTCGCCCGAAAGGTAGTTTTCACCTCTAAGTGCAGGAACTCACTAGAGAGAAAGTGAAGCCGGTGAAGCCGGTCACACCCCGGAGTAGGATACCGGACATTTACAACACACAAAACACTTGTATACATATGGTATGGCACAACCTAGGTTTGGGTGGGGTTCCGACGCTCCGGGGCCCCGCTTCGGCGAAACCCTGAATCCGCTGAAAAAACCCTAACGTTTTCGTCTACCCCCATAGACGTGCGTCGAAAGGGGGTAGGCCAGTGGACTTTTTTGCTTGGTTGTGTTAGGTTAGGCCATCGGAAGGTGAGAAACCAAAGTTTACCCCAAATCAACACAAGATTCCTTCCGGTTCGCCCGAAAGGGGAGTTTTCACCTCTAAGTGCAGGAACTCACTAGAGAGAAAGTGAAGCCGGTGAAGCCGGTCACACCCCGGAGTAGGATACCGGACATTTACAACACACAACACACTTGTATACATATGGTATGGCACAACCTAGGTTTGGGTGGGGTTCCGACGCTCCGGGGCCCCGCTTCGGCGAAACCCTGAATCCGCTGGAAAAACCCTAAAGTTTTTGTCTACCCGCATAGACGTGCGTCGAAAGGGGGTAGGCCAGTGGACTTTTTTGCTTGGTTGTGTTAGGTTAGGCCATGGGAAGGTGAGTAACCAAAGTCTACCCCAAATCAACACAAGACTCCTTCCGGTTCGCCCGAAAGGGGAGTTTTCACCTCTAAGTGCAGGAACTCACTAGAGAGAAAGTGAAGTCGGTGAAGCCGGTCACACCCCGGAGTAGGATACCGGACATTTACAACACACAACACACTTGTATACATATGTTATGGCACAACCTAGGTTTGGGTGGGGTTCCGACGCTCCGGGGCCCCGCTTCGGCGAAACCCTGGATCCGTTGAAAAAACCCTAACGTTTTCGTCTACCCCCATAGACGTGCGTCGAAAGAGGGTAGTCCAGTGGACTTTTTTGCTTGGTTGTGTTAGGTTAGGCCATAGGAAGGTGAGAAACCAAAGTCTACCTCAAATCAACACAAGATTCCTTCCGGTTCGCCCGAAAGGGGAGTTTTCACCTCTAAGTGCAGGAACTCACTAGAGAGAAAGTGAAGCCGGTGAAGCCGGTCACACCCCGGAGTAGGATACCGGACATTTACAACACACAAAACACTTGTATACATATGGTATGGCACAACCTAGGTTTGGGTGGGGTTCCGACGCTCCGGGGCCCCGCTTCGGCGAAACCCTGAATCCGCTGGAAAAACCCTAACGTTTTTGTCTACCCCCATAGACGTGCGTCAAAAGGGGGTAGGCCAGTGGACTTTTTTGCTTGGTTGTGTTAGGTTAGGCCATAGGAAGGTGAGAAACCAAAGTTTACCCCGAATCAACACAAGATTCCTTCCGGTTCGCCCGAAAGGGGAGTTTTCACCTCTAAGTGCAGGAACTCACTAGAGAGAAAGTGAAGCCGGTCACACCCCGGAGTAGGATACCGGACATTTACAACACACAACACACTTGTATACATATTGTATGGCACAACCTAGGTTTGGGTGGGGTTCCGACGCTCCGGGACCCCGCTTCGGCGAAACCCTTAATCCGCTGGAAAAACCCTAACGTTTTCGTCTACCCCCATAGACGTGCGTCGAAAGGGGTAGGCCAGTGGACTTTTTTGCTTGGTTGTGTTAGGTTAGGTCATGGGAAGGTGAGTAACCAAAGTCTACCCCAAATCAACACAAGATTCCTTCCGGTTCGCCCGAAAGGGGAGTTTTCACCTCTAAGTACAGGAACTCATTAGAGAGAAAGTGAAGTCGGTGAAGCCGGTCACACCCCGGAGTAGGATATTGCACATTTACAACACACAACACACTTATATACATATGGTATGGCACAACCTAGGTTTGGGTGGGGTTCCGACGCTCCGGGGGCCCGCTTCGGCGAAACCCTGAATCCGCTGGAAAAATCCTAACGTTTTCGTCTACCCCCATAGACGTGCGTCGAAAGGGGGTAGGCCAGTGGACTTTTTTGCTTGGTTGTGTTAGGTTAGGCCATAGGAAGGTGAGAAACCAAAGTCTACCCCAAATCAACACAAGATTCCTTCCGGTTCGCCCGAAAGGGGAGTTTTCACCTCTAAGTGCAGGAACTCACTAGAGAGAAAGTGAAGCCGGTGAAGCCGATCACACCCCGGAGTAGGATACCGGACATTTACAACACACAACACACTTGTATACATATGGTATGGCACAACCTAGGTTTGGGTGGGGTTCCGACGCTCCGGGGCCCCGCTTCGGCGAAACCCTGAATCCGCTGGAAAAACCCTAACGTTTTCGTCTACCCCCATAGACGTGCGTCGAAAGGGGGTAGGCCAGTGGACTTTTTTGCTTGGTTGCGTTAGGTTCGGCCATGGGAAGGTGAGAAACCAAAATCTACCCTAAATCAACACAAGATTCCATCCGGTTCGCCCGAAAGGGGAGTTTTCACCTCTAAGTGCTGAAACTCACTAGAGAGAAAGTGAAGTCGGTGAAGCCGGTCACACCTAGGAGTAGGATATTGCACATTTACAACACACAACACACTTGTATACATATGGTATGGCACAAGAACTGCGACATCGAGAAATCGAATGTGGGCTCCGGCGGCCAAATGCCTAATTATTATCTTATTTTATTTATACTTATTTATTTATTAGTATCAACTAGCATGTTGGCCCGCGCAATTGCGCGGCTAGACTATCTATTGATGTTATTTCCTTCTACTCATTTTTAAATCTTTATAGGAACATTAAATTTATAGTCAGATTTTTTATCTCATTATGATTTGATGTTATTTTCATGTAGCCGTGTTTTTGAGATACATCTGCTTATGATTATTCAGCCATGTTTTTCTAAATATTTCATACATATTTGTATTTTATTTTACCATTAATTTCTCACATCTTTTAGTACACGTTGTAGATTTAAATGTAAATGAGCTTGTACTCCCTACACTCCCTACTCTCTCTCTCTCTCTCTCTCTCTTCTGTACAGCATGGAAGAGAAATGTCATTTCCTCTTCTCCACCGGACACTCAATCGACCATACCCAATCCACTCACCATACTTTCAAAATAATCTCATTTCTGCATTGTATTCAAGGCCATGCGATTCTTGACCAACCTGTGTATGGGCGATTCAACCACAGATATGGCTTTTCGTGCCGGCGATGCTTCATCTCGCCGTCGCTGCTTTGAACCTGCTGTCGTATGCTAGAGACATCACACCTGCCGGCGACGCTTTATCTCGCCGTCGCTGATTCTGCGGTGGCCGGCAAGTTTAGTGCGTGCTGGACTGTGTGCGACCCGGCTTGTACCTGGATGTGGTCGAGCACGACGAAGGCTTCAGATGCGGCCCGCGTTCAGCAGTCAAGGTGCGTTCCTCACTTCTCCCCTGTTCGTGGTATGTCCGCTGTAGATCTGGTGTGCTAATCGGTGGCTATTAGCAGCAGCACCGCCGCACGGATAATACGACTCTGGCGATGTGGTCGACGGCATGTTGTGCTAATCTGAGTCGAGCACACCAAGCGTTAAGGAGGTTACAAATGGCGCGTGAGTGGTCGCATGTATCAGCGCAGGTTTGCCCTTCATCACTGGTTCCTATAAGAGCTAATTTGAGCACGCTTTGAGTATGAACCTCATGAAGTTAGCTCTAGAAATTTTTCTAATAAAGTAGATTGGTGCGGAACTGCATCTTTGCACACTTAAAAAATAATTTATCTTATAGGATTATGAGCGCTAGTAATTTTTTAAGTGAGGTTCTGGTCTTGGGCTAAATAATCACTCCCTTGATTTGAGTAAATCATCACTACCTTGATTATAGTTACAAATTTTATATATCTTTAGATAATTGGTCAAACCAACTTTAGTCCGTTTTAATTTCATCTTCGAATTTAGGATTTCCGTTTATTTATTTCGAGAACCCAGATTAATTTCTCGACTCTCTGCATGTTATGCTAAGATTTGAATTACAGTGGATACTTGTGACATTAGTTGAACCTTGATAATGCGCTAGACGTTCATAAGGATTAAAGAAGTATTCAGTACGCAAAGAACCAAAGGACAGGCATGATGTTTTGCTCGGCATGCTGTCTTCAATCTGAAATAAACCGTGGGCGATGCTAGTACATTGAAGTTTCTTTGAAAGTTCTATGTATAGGAGAGCGCTGATGGAGAACATATCTTCAATTTTGATCTTGCAAATTGAATAAATTTTCGAAGGAGAAATGTCAAACTGTGCATACACGTAGATCATAATTGAAAGTAGAAACATCAAATGAAATGTAGAGCATCTTGGTACTATCTAATAATCAACTACTATGGCTTACAACCTAAATCTAATTTGATAAATGTCTGGACTATTTCCTTTCTCTCTTGGGTCTTGCGTCATTGCATTTTGCATCAGCACCTTTTGTTTTGATTCCATTAGAGCTTCGTGTCATCCTTCTTTTTGTAGTTACAGAAGTTTTATCTTTTGCGTAGCCAAGTTCCGAGCCATCATCTTCTAGCTTTGTATTCTTGGCTTTTCCATCGACACATCTCATGTTTTTTGGTTGTGTTTTTTCTACAGTTTTGGATCTACTTTCCTCATCCCCATTATCTTCTGAGTCATCAGATAGTACAATAGATTTACGTTTCCTTTTTTTGCCATTGACACTTGTTGATAACTTCTTATTCTTGATGTTCTTTTTTATTTACTGTACACCCGTCGAATTTATCTTCAGGCTCTATCTTCACTTGGACCAGCTCAATTTTTTTTTTGATAGACTGGAAATTTTTCTTCTGTATCTGCAAAATTATAATGCATCGAATAAGTAAGAGACATGCTGATAAAAAAATAGTATGGTAAAGTATTCAGTCACCTTTTTATGTGGCTCATGCAATTTGTTTGTTTCCTGTTTTAACATGTTGTCCGTCAATAACTCAACATCCATTAAATCTCTTGTTCAGCACAATAAAGATTCCTGAAGATTACTTCTAAATGCAATAGTTACTTCTAAATGGACAAAATGGATCATTACCTCTTCAGCTTTCTCATCCAAGTACCGCTTCTCAAGCTTGTCATTGGGCACAAATGTTTTTTTACCGCATAGTTTTGCATACCGAGAGTGAGATTTTTGCTGTTTAGCTTGAATTGAAAGATAAGTTTCCGTCCACACAATTGTTGTACGACCTTCGGAATTTGTTTGGATTTTCCATCGACAGAGTCCAGCAAGACTAAGACTGATGTGTTGAGCATTCTTTTGGCCTCTTCATCAAATAAAGTGCAACTTGTCGTAGCTGTGTGATCACTAAGCTGGAGCCGAATGCGGTACCTATCATCCCGTATTAATAGTGTAAAAAATATGATAGTAAACCGTGATGTTCAAATTAGTAGAATGTTCTTACCATGGTGTTACACCTTCTGGATATTTGTTGTAGCTGTTGCAATAATAATTATCAGATTCTTTGGTAGCAATTTTGTTGCATACATCGCATGAGAAGTACCACCACTGAATATTTTCTTCTATAAGATCAATTGTAGCTATTGTTGTGAACACAGAGTCCTAGAAGTTAATTTTCAAATGCCAGCTCTTCAAAGAATATGCTATTAACACAAAAAATGTAAATACTTCTATAGGTCTTGGAGGCTAGTACGGCAACATATCTTAGAAGATTCCGGATACATAACCTGGTCTGTCGGGTTGTGGTGCCTGATCCTGTAAGTTCTTGTAATGTTGTCCTTATGTAAAACATTTGTTCTTCCAATGTACCTTGAGTACTTTTATCTATCTCAATCATTTGTGGTAAAGTTTCTTCCGTGGAATGCCTACACATAAGGTAGAATTATTTCAATCAGTAATTCAAGATATGTGAAATCCTTTCTAATTTGGTAATTAACTAATACCTGTCAAGTTTTTTTTAGAAAAGGAGGGTGCGAGTCCCCGGCCTCTGCATCGAGTGATGCACACAGCCATTCACACTTATTAATTCCAACCAGATTTACAAAGTACAATATTGAGAACAAACTGAAGTCAACCTCTCGACAACAAGGGTCGCTACCACTATGATGGGGGTGACGAACACCAACGCACATCATCTAAAAACCTTCAGCTAAACACTCAACGCACACCGATGTGCATGCTTTAGTCGCTGCCGCCGTCTTCCACGAACCCATCTTCAGAAAGGATCAACACCATGACCTTGCAAAATCAGGTCTGCCGTCGGCATCGCCACGATGCCAGACAGCTAATCTTGTGGCGCTTGTTGAGTTTAGGGACAAACCTATGGAATGAAAAATAAATAATTTGGCATTCTATGGAAATAATAGAATGTACTGTAACATAAGTTGACTTACCATGGAATTTTTGCACCATTGTTGAGGTAACAATAACGACTGTTTCATTTCCAATTACATCCTCACTAATAAGATCAGCTAATCTGCCCCACAATGTTACTCTGATTTTGTGGCCCCTGCAGATTTCATTTAATGCAATTAATAAGCTTAGTGCAATAAAATAGTCTGGTAGCGTGGATTGTATCATCCTTCAAAACAGAAGAAAAATAAAATCTTAGTACCAGTATAGAAAATAGAAGAATTCATTGTTAAATATATATAATAAAATACATATTTGTCCATCAAAATCATTTCGATGTTTATAAGTTCATCGGTCGAAGGGTTGATTGAATCCACAATCTTATTACTTTATCTTTGATGTTACATGCTTGTACGCCATAGAGTTATTGCCTTCAAAACGATTTCAGAAATAGTTTTCCCCAAAACATATGAAATTGATACTTTAATCTGAACAAAGTAATCAAACTAATAATTATTATTGCACGGTTGAAACAGGTTATTGGGAAGAAATCAAGAGTGTGTTTGTTGATTGATAAAACACGTATGCATATACTGGAGGGAAGATCTAAAAAAAAGATTCTAGTGGTTACCATGTTTTGGCGTCCTGCTGCCCTTCCGTGCCATTGATTTGACGACGAAAGCAAAAGTACTTGGCGAGATTGATTCTGGGGCACCTCCCTGTTGTGACTTCGAGGATGAAATCGAGAGTACTTCGAGATCGATCATGGCGCCTCCTGCTGCCCTTCCGTGCCATTGATTTGACGACGCAAGCAAGAGTACTTGGCGAGATCGATTCTGGAGCGCCTCCCTGCTGTGACTTCGAGGATGAAATCGCGAGTACTTCGAGATCGATCTTGGCGCCTCCTGCTGCGCTCGATTGGTCGACGTCCGGTGTTGTGTCCAAGCGTGCAAGCGTTTATGTTCTTTTTGGGGCTGTGGCAACCATGTACGTGTTAATTCTGGACTGTATTGTTGTATATTTTCCAAAACTGTCGTGCGTGATGGTTGTACGTGTCTGTAGCGTTCTGAAGCTGGACATCTATCCGTATATACTTTCCAAAATCATTGCACGTGATGGTTGTTACGTGCTTGTACGCCTTTCATAAAATCTCTTTCGTTAAATCTCCACCGTGGGTATATCTTAACTTTACGATGACAAATCTCCACCGTTGGTTGTTTGTTGTTTTAATAATATATTTTTTTTAGAAAAGGAGGGTGCGAGTCCCCGGCCTCTGCATCGAGTGATGCACACAGCCATTCACACTTATTAATTCCAACCAGATTTACAAAGTACAATATTGAGAACAAACTGAAGTCAACCTCTCGACAACAAGGGTCGCTACCACTATGATGGGGGTGACGAACACCAACGCACATCATCTAAAAACCTTCAGCTAAACACTCAACGCACACCGATGTGCATGCTTTAGTCGCTGCCGCCGTCTTCCACGAACCCATCTTCAGAAAGGATCAACACCATGACCTTGCAAAATCAGGTCTGCCGTCGGCATCGCCACGATGCCAGACAGCTAATCTTGTGGCGCTTGTTGAGTTTAGGGACAAACCTATGGAATGAAAAATAAATAATTTGGCATTCTATGGAAATAATAGAATGTACTGTAACATAAGTTGACTTACCATGGAATTTTTGCACCATTGTTGAGGTAACAATAACGACTGTTTCATTTCCAATTACATCCTCACTAATAAGATCAGCTAATCTGCCCCACAATGTTACTCTGATTTTGTGGCCCCTGCAGATTTCATTTAATGCAATTAATAAGCTTAGTGCAATAAAATAGTCTGGTAGCGTGGATTGTATCATCCTTCAAAACAGAAGAAAAATAAAATCTTAGTACCAGTATAGAAAATAGAAGAATTCATTGTTAAATATATATAATAAAATACATATTTGTCCATCAAAATCATTTCGATGTTTATAAGTTCATCGGTCGAAGGGTTGATTGAATCCACAATCTTATTACTTTATCTTTGATGTTACATGCTTGTACGCCATAGAGTTATTGCCTTCAAAACGATTTCAGAAATAGTTTTCCCCAAAACATATGAAATTGATACTTTAATCTGAACAAAGTAATCAAACTAATAATTATTATTGCACGGTTGAAACAGGTTATTGGGAAGAAATCAAGAGTGTGTTTGTTGATTGATAAAACACGTATGCATATACTGGAGGGAAGATCTAAAAAAAAGATTCTAGTGGTTACCATGTTTTGGCGTCCTGCTGCCCTTCCGTGCCATTGATTTGACGACGAAAGCAAAAGTACTTGGCGAGATTGATTCTGGGGCACCTCCCTGTTGTGACTTCGAGGATGAAATCGAGAGTACTTCGAGATCGATCATGGCGCCTCCTGCTGCCCTTCCGTGCCATTGATTTGACGACGCAAGCAAGAGTACTTGGCGAGATCGATTCTGGAGCGCCTCCCTGCTGTGACTTCGAGGATGAAATCGCGAGTACTTCGAGATCGATCTTGGCGCCTCCTGCTGCGCTCGATTGGTCGACGTCCGGTGTTGTGTCCAAGCGTGCAAGCGTTTATGTTCTTTTTGGGGCTGTGGCAACCATGTACGTGTTAATTCTGGACTGTATTGTTGTATATTTTCCAAAACTGTCGTGCGTGATGGTTGTACGTGTCTGTAGCGTTCTGAAGCTGGACATCTATCCGTATATACTTTCCAAAATCATTGCACGTGATGGTTGTTACGTGCTTGTACGCCTTTCATAAAATCTCTTTCGTTAAATCTCCACCGTGGGTATATCTTAACTTTACGATGACAAATCTCCACCGTTGGTTGTTTGTTGTTTTAATAATATAATAGATTATTTTACTACCGCACTTCGGCGAAGGAAACACACAAACTGCAACTGTTTGATCCAACGGCTCCCAAGCTCTCGAAGGAAACACACGATCCGCGTACTTGTTCCTGATTGGCTAGCCGAAGGGAGTCATTCGCTTGATCCAACGGCTCCCAAGCTCTCGAAGGAAACACACGATCCGCGTACTTGTTCCTGATTGGCCCGCACTCCGGCGAAGGAAACACACAAACTGCAACTGCTTGATCCAACGGCTCCCAAGCTCTTGAAGGAAACACATGATCCGCGTACTTGTTCCTGATTGGCTAGCCGAAGGGAGTCATTCGCTTGATCCAACGGCTCCCAAGCTCTTGAAGGAAACACACGATCCGCGTACTTGTTCCTGTTTGGCTAGCTGGAGGGAGTCACTCGGAGAAGCGGGTCTATAAGAGAGGCAGGAGTACACTTCACATCCATCATTGGCAGTACACGGGTAGCAGAGAGCAAGATTTCTGAGAGGCAGGAGTTCCTAGAGTGGAGGCTGAAGGTGAACCCTCCCCTCGGTCGGATCCAAGCAGCGGCAAGGATTTCTGATGATTAGCAACATTCCCAACACTTGTTCCGACGGTTGCAGATCATCAGAGACGTCTTGCCGCTGTTTGGATCGAAGGCCGATTTGCCGTCTCACGACCACGCGATGATTTGCCGATTTGCCGGTCAGAGTGGCCACTGGAGAAGGTAGGCAACTTCGATCCGACGTGGTTCTGAAAGAGGCATGGTTAATTTAGGTAGTGCTTGCGCATGGTTACCATCACTGGATAATATAGTTAGAATAGTTAGAATAGGATGTGCTAGAATATGATAACTTAGTTAGAATAGGAAATAGAAGGTTGGTAGATGCCATATCTTGGTCCCAACCTTTGCTTTACAGATTTGGCCAGCGCTATAAGATTTTCTATTTTATGGCTCGAGGAGAGCGAGGATGAAGATGATATCTTCATGCCGAGTGAAGAGAGCAAGAAAGCTGCAGCAGCGGCGGCGGCGTCGTCATCGAAGGACAAGGGTGCTGCGTCGTCGAAGGGCAAGGGTGTTGCGTCGTCGAAAGGCAGGAGTGATGCGGGAGACTGCGTCGATGGTAGATGAATTTTCTTTTTCTAATTTGCAGAGTACCATGTATCTTCAATTTATGTTGTCTTCTCGCTACTACCGATATTTTCTTCTCTGTGTAATTTATGTTGTCAATGTAATTTACAGGTTTTGTTTAATATCAATGTGAAAAGTAGTCGGAAGGGGGTAACAAAGTGAAATTTTTTGGTTGCTTGTGTAAGGTTAGCCAAAAGGTATGTTATGATACATGCTAGCCCATGCATGCGGCACCGAGGTGTCGACCCTGTTATCGAAAGGCAACACACGGCCTTGTTGGATATTTAAAACACAAAACACACTTGTATACATATGGTATGGAACAACCTAGGTTTGGGATGGGTTCCGACGCTCCGGGGCCCCGCTTCGGCGAAACCCTAGATCCGCCGGAAAAACCCTAATATTTACGTCTACCCCCGTGAACGACGTCGAAAGGGGTATGCCAGTGGACTTTTTTGCTTGATTGTGTTTGGTTGGGACATAGGCACATGGGAAACCAACTTTTATCACAAGTTTTTACAAGATTGCCCCCGTTTCGTCCGAAGTGGGAGTTTTCACCTCTAAGTCCACACACTTGGTAGAGAGAAAGTGAAGCCGGTGAAGCCGGTCACACACCGGGGTAGATTCTTGGACGTTTGAATCACCCAAAACACTTGTACACATATGATATGCATCAACCTAGGTTTTGGTGGGGTTCTAACGCTCCGGTATAGACAATTATTCGCGACGTTATTTTATGTGGGTGGAAACCGCTATTCGGCGTAACTATGTACATAGAATATGAATAAAACATATTAAACTTAATTGAGAGTAATAAATAGATACATAAAAAAAAGAAGATTAGGGTAAAAAACATTACGACTATTTTCAGCGAATCTGTATATATACGTATAGCTATTCGGTGTATCAATATACATAAAAATGAATAAAAATGGTAGAGGCCTGTGCCGGATGTCACCTGATTTTCTATGCTGACGGCTGCCTGTGTCCCGACGGTGGCCGTCGGGATAGAATGTCTGTGCCGACGGTCGTTTCTGTGCCGACGGCCATGTCGATGGCTGGTCCTGGTACGCCCCTGTGCCGACGGCCCCGATAAATAGCCGTCGGCACAGGTTCTGGCCGTCGGCACAGGTGGCCATTCCTGTAGTGTCCGTACGACCATCATCAATCGAGCACATCCTGTATTCATGAGACCATGCTGATCCGCATGAAAAAGATAGGACCACAAATGGATCCAGTAGGTCGCCTTATTTATAACCTGCAAATAATGTGAAGATTGTGCATTGTTAAAACTTATGTCATTACGACAATTCCAAATTGCCCACAGAACGGCCGCGATGCCAATTCTAACACGTTCTTTTGTTTTGAAATCCATCACATTCAACCAGCTGCCAAACAAATTGCGATAGCAGTTGGAGGGTAAATGTTAAAAGTAAAATGCACCACAGACTCCACGAGACTCATATGCATCACTGAAAACGCATTTCTTACACCCTGTCCATCTCCGTTTAGCCATGTTATTTTTCGTCAATAATTCTTTTCTATACACGAACCATAGGAAAATTTTAATTTTTAAAGGCACCTTCAGTTTTCACAAATATTTGCGCAAGTATCTGGTATTACCATTGATCAACTCGGCATAATAAGGTTTCACTGAAAACACTCCATATGGTGTAAGTTTCCAGTTCAATATATCCGGTTCATCTGTTAAGTTAACAATCATAAGTTTCTCAACAAGATGGAACCACAAATCCCTAGTGTCCCCTACCAAGTACCTTCTAAAGTACAGATTGATAGAAGTACTCTAGAAAACAGTCGCGACCGTAACGCTCTTGTTCGAGGCGATAGTATATAGTGAGGGATATTCATTCGCTAATGAATTATTGCCTAACCATATGTCCTCCCAACCGGATCTGATATCCATCACCGAGATTAGAAGAACCATACTTAAAGAAGTCATCCTTGACTCCCATTAAGTCCTTCCAAAACGGTGAATCGGTTGGCTTAACCTGAACCTGTGACAACGTTTTGTCACCTAAGTACTTATTACTTAAATTTTCTTGCCACACCCCATCCTCATAGAGTAATTTGAAAATCCATTTACTCAACAAGCATTTTTTTAATTTCCAATACCTCTATGCCGAGCCCACCTTGGTCCTTAAGCCTACAGACTATATTCCCTTTAGTGAGCCTATAATTTTTCGTTTGTTGATCATTCTGCCAAAAGAAGCGTGAACGATAGTAATCCAATCTTTTACGTAACCCCTTAGGTATTTCAAAGAAGGACAACATGAACATTGGTAAACTTGTTAGAACCGAGTTGATTAGCACCAGACGATCTACGTATGCCAACATCTTAGCTATCCAGGACCCCAGCTTACGCTCAAAGCGATCCTCAACCAGTTTCCATTCTCTATTTTGAAATTTTCTTTGATGAATAGGAATATCTAAATATTTAAACGGAAGTGAACCAACCTCACATCCAAAAAAAATCGGTATTGCTCTTGATCATCTTTTGCTTTGCCGAAACAGTATAGCTCGCTCTTATGAAATGACCAGATGATGTATCCGTGTAGTTATAAAGAATATGTATATACCTGCTAGTATAACATATTGAGTTCTATTATGAAGATATATTAGTTATCTTAGTGTACAATTACAGCGATCAACTTTCTTCTTAATTAGATATTAGTGACTTCTACACGAAAAGATTTAGTTGACCGCGGTCTACTATAAAAAAGAAGGGTCCAGCAATTATTGGTCCGGTGTCATAATCCTACATGAACTTGTATAGATTTTCTTGCACTTTCACCTGATGTTGAACATACAAGTGGTATTTAGTTCTCTTTGTCATTGCATTGTGTAGATGTGCAAAATATGCTTTATTTGGTGTTTTATTGCTTGTGGTTTCTAGTTTGTGGTTTAATGTTTGGTCATAACATTGCTTTTCTTTCAGAACGGGTACTCGCCTTGGGTAGATAAGAATATCTTTGTTCATAGGTATTGTGGGGTATTTTTTGAAACGAAGGCAAAAGATTTGCCTTATCCATTAATTAAGAAGAAGTTGCCCGGTTATGGTCTACTTTTCATGCAGTCTCAAAGGAACTTTTTTAATGAGTCTAGAGTCATAACATTTTCCTTTGTTTTTATGACATCTATAGTGCAATATCCTTTTAAAAATAGTAATAGCTTTGAAATATCCCAAAAAAAAGTAATAGTTTTGAAATATTTCACGAAATACAAAGAGTTGCAAATAGTTATGGGAGGCCCTGGAAAAGATCACAAGTCTGCTCCTTTTAAAAGTTTTGGACTTGAGCTCAATCGTGCTCATGAGGCTGAGAGGCATGGTGCTAACATAACACCCATGCATCAAGTTTCACGTTAACTATTAGAGGTAACAAAATATAATGCGTGCAGAGGAAGTTTATCATCCATCTTTGTGTGCCAAAAACTCTGATCGGCTAATCCACACTCTCAACTTGAACACATGATCCCAACGCATGGCATGCCTAACAATGTCCCTTGTTCTCACAGACCAATCTAGCACCACGTTTTTCTCCGCCCCGTGACAACAACAAAATGATGGGAAGGCTTACATTTTTGTAGTGTAGTTTTGAGTGTTCAACTTTAATGCTCATTGGTACTATGTAGCTGTAAGTGTAAAGAATAATTCAAATTGTATACATGGGCTGCATGTTTCCAAAATTAACACCTCACCGATCGCCGGTAATTATTTAAGTCCACAAGTACAACATGTATAAGATCCCCTAGTAACGTTATTTATACGTAACTAGTACGGTGCTTTATATAATTTGGGTGTAGTTATGAATGTTAACAGTAAGGATCATACACAATATCAGTTGTGACAAATGATGTTTGCTTATAGTTATAAAAAAATAGTGCTCCGGTGGGATATACTGGGTCCAACATAGAGAGAAATTATAATCGGTCATGGCATGTTTGGATATTGTTATGATCATCTGCCACGAAGATGTTATTTATCCATGATTATAATAATTTATCAACTTAGTATAGGAGATATATCACTAGTCGGCACTCTGTGGCGCACCCTTAATTGGTGCGCCACAGAAATAATTCTGTGGCGCATGGTGCCCCGTGCGCCACAGCAATCTTGCCCTTTCTGTGGCGCATCCGTTGCCCATGCGCCACAGAAAACCAGAATTCTGTGGTGCATGCCATCCCATGCGCCACAGAAAATGTGTGGGTGCCACGTCCAATGATTGGGCCAGATCCATCCACAGAAAATGTGTGGGTGCCACGTCCAATGATTGGGCCAGATCCATCTAGGAACTTTATGTGGCGCACTGCCCACGGTGCGCCACAGAAAGCAAACTTTCTGTGCCGCATGCGTTTGGATGCGCCACAGAAAGCAGACTTTCTGTGGCGCACTTAGCCGTGCGCCACAGAAATGCAGCTTTCTGTGGCGCACCGAGATCCGTGCGCCACAGAATATTGGCCCAGATCTACAAAAAGGTGGCAGCCCCACTTTCCCCATGTGACCTTCTCCATTCTCTCATCTAGCTCGAGTTCCTCCTCTCTCCCATGCCATTTTGACCATCCTATTCTCCATTATTTGTTGTTAAACCTACTTTGTTTGCTATATAATTGGTGAAGGCTTGGGGAGAGCCTCCATATATACTCTCCTCTTCTCTTTTTGTCCACTATTTTCTCTCCATCACCACACACTCTCTCTCATCGATCACGGTCACGTCTCGGGAATGGATCTAGATCTACTAGGTGGGTATTGTTGGATGGATGTTTGTTAAAGGCATGAGAAACTTGTCGGCGGGCGATTTGCACGTATATGGCGACGATCGATGTTTATGCATGAAACTAGTGTGTGTGGTTTGCATGAATCTTTGCATGTTGTTGCTTGCGCCGGCGTGGTGCATGGATGTTTGCCGAAATGTTGATTCATTTCCATTTCGGTAAATTTTTGCACCACCCATATGTCCTACTTTTAGGGGAAGTCATGCCGAATTTTTTCGTCGAACATTTCCGACTTTCCGACTTCCCGCATGAGAAGGTTGTATGTGTGTGTGTGCATGTTGCGGTTAATTAATTCTAATTAATAACACATATTCTATATGTACACCGCGTAGGCGTCCATGGTCATCAAGATGAGCTCCAGTCGAATCAACAACTACAAGGAAGAAGCGAAGGCGGAAATGAGTCGGTGCAACGGGCGCCAGATACGATGTCCGTGTCGAAGTTGCAAACTTGTGAGATGGATCGACCCTGATTCCGGACAATTGGAGGAACACCTGCTCAGGCGCGGTTTCATGCAAGGCTTCAACCAAGCGCCGACAGCAAATGTTGCGCCTGAAGACGAGGGCGGGCAAGATGATCGTGACGAAGGAGATGCCGACGGACATGGTCACGATGAAGGAGTAGATGGTGGTGGAGAAGACGCGAACACGGCACAGAGCGCGCTAATGTCGGCCTTGATGGAGTCTCATGTTCAAGAACTGCTCCTCAAGGAGGCGAGCACCGTTAGAGAGAAAGCCAAGCTGGCGCAAATGGAGATAGACGGGAAGACTCCGTTGTATCCTGGGTGCCAGCCACAGGATACGCGCTTGCAAGTAACGCTTGATGCTCTGGAGATGAAGTCGGGAAACAAATGGACCGACGCAAGCTTCAACAAGAACATGCAATTCTTCCACGAGCGTCTTCCCGAGGGGAACACATTGCCAACTAGTATCGAGAAGGCCAAGAAAGTCGTGTGCCCTCTTGACCTACCGCACGTTAAATACCACGCCTGCATCAATGATTGCACAATTTATCGGGGCGAGTACGAGGACAGAACCACATGTCCGGTGTGCGGCCAAGGACGGTACAAGAGCCGTGGGAAGAAAGTTCCTCGAAAAGTGGTATGGTACTTTCCTATCACTCCCCGTCTGCAGCGGTACTTCGTGGACCCTAAGGAAGCAAAGCTCATGCAATGGCACGCGGAAAGGGAGAAGCCCGAAGAAGATCCGGAGAAGGGCTGGATCCTTACACACCCTTCAGACGCTAGCCAGTGGCAAGAGTTGGACGCCGTCGGAAATTACGGAGTCGACGCAAGGAACGTCAGGCTCGGTATGAGCACCGATGGACTCAATCCGTTCGGCAAACAGAGTAGCACGCATAGCACCTGGCCCGTGTTTGTATGGCCTTACAACCTTCCCCCGTGGTTGTGCACGAAGCACAGGTACATACACATGAGTATTCTCATTCAGGGGCCGAAACAAGCAGGTGTCCACATACATCTGTATCTCGCGCTATTGAAAGAGGAGTTAGCCACGTTGTGGGAGACGTCCGCCCGTACGTGGGATGCCTACACTGGAGATTATTTCGACATGAGAGCCGCGTTGCTCACGACGGTGCAGGACTATCCTGGTTGCTCATATGTATCGGCCCAGGTAGGCCACGGATTCTGCGCATGTGTCAGGTGCATGGATAAGACCCCGCATCTCCAGCTACCAAGGAATCCAGGGTCTTCGAAAACCGTGTACCCAGTGGCTCGAAGGTGGATTCACATGGATCACCCGTGGAGAAAACGCGGTGACCTGTTCAATGGTAAGGACGAGATCGAAGGAGCCCCGAGCCCGAGGAGCGGCACAGAAATCGACGAGCTGTTGAAAAATTGGGAGGAGTGCCCCGCGCCGGGAAAGAAACGACCGAAGGCAGATCCGCTGCTGGGTGTATGGAAAGCGAGGTCTGTTTTCCACGACTTGGAGTACTGGAAGGTCCTTAAGACGCCACATAGCCTCGATATGATGCACATTACGAAGAATGTCACCGAGGCTCTGCTTGGCACTCTTTCCAACATGCCGGAAAAGTCCAAGGATGGGACGAAAGCAAGATACGATCTGAAATGGCTTGGTGTCAGGAAAGATCTTCAGATCCCGATAGTGATGACGATGATGATGATGATGATCAGACGGAAGGGACTCAAGGTCGCCGCAAAAGGGTAAAGAAGAACACTGTGGTGCTTCCCGCTACGTGTGTCGGCCCAGTGAAATCCAGGGTGTGCTGGGCCTGTCCTCTACGGCCCTCGACACTCGGTGGCGAATTTTCGCTAAGGACCAACCCTACGGCTTGGAGAGCCTCGCGAGGGCTTTTGAGGCAGCAGAGGCCTGCGGAGGCCCTCTCCACTGCTGCCCCCTCTTCAAGGAAATCTCCCCTGGAGAGAGGTCAACGCCGAATTCTCTACAGGGCATCCAAGCCCTCGTGGAGATCGCTTCGCTGCAAAGCAACCTCTGCAGAGCGCACATGGGCTCTGCAGCGGCCGCAGAGTGACGCGCGCCCCTGCGCGCGGTGACGACGACGCCGCAGTTGCCATTTTGGTGATTAAAGGGGTCAACAAAGCTGTGCCATCCGCACCGGACTACAAGGGTTTCCTCTTTGGTGATAAGGGGACCGGCCGGCGCTACACTCCACGGCCAACGTCACCGTGGGCACCCCCACGTTCCTCTGCGGCCCCAGCTGGCCGTCCTGCATGGACGGTGGTTACTCTGCTACAGGAGTCAGCTTTACGCCCATGGACCGCGTCCATGGACAACCGGGCTGCGGTGCACCGCGCTCTACCTTCTGCGCCACGTGACAGCCCTACCATGTGCAAGCGCAGGGGGGAGCACGGGGCGCCTATAAAAGGAGGACGAGCAGCACCGTAGCAAGGGATCGCATTCTCATTCCAGCATAGCCACTTACGCGCAAGGAAGAAGAAGACCAGCTTCCCTTCCTTGTGTACACCATTGCCAAAAGAGAGCCCTCGGCAAGCTCATTGTACTGTAACCTCTACAAGCAGTGCAATACAGACAAGCAGGAGTAGCGGTATTACCTCCACACGAGGGCCGTGAACCTGGGTACGGGCTGGTGTTCATCTCTGTCGTGATGTCCCTCCACTTGCTCGACGAGCACCGTCGCCGTGCAGGTTGAGGGTTGTTTGACCAACGTGTTCAGCCCCTTACACGAACTCTCTTCGTGAGCTTGACTATCCCTGTTTCGTGGGAGTCATTCTCCGACAATTGGCGCGCCAGGTAGGGGGCTGAGGCGCGTCTTCAACCTTCATCGACCTCTGCACCATGGCGGACACTCGCGCAGCTCGCGCCACCCGGCGGGCATCAGGCAGGGCAACCACCGAGCCCGCTGCCAACACCACCAACCCTCGCGGCCGTCCCCGCGCCAGCCGTGCCACGGGGCGCAACACCGCTGAACCGCGGTGGAGCACCCCGAGGACGACGACGGCCACCACGACGACCGCTTCGACGACGACGTCGACCACGGGCACGGCGAGGACGCTGAGTCCTCGCATCCGTCCCAGCGCCACAGCGCCTCCACTCTTGGGCGTCCAGCGCCCAGCCCAAACACCGCGCTGCTCATGGCCGCGGAACTCTTCCGCTACCGCCCCACAGCTGAGGCGCACGACAACTGGCTCGGCCGCCTCCAGCACCTCGTCGACATTGCGGCGGCACCGCGCGCTGCTCCTGCGGCGTCGCGCTCTCTGGTGCACCACAACTCCGGACGCGCTGGAACCACCGCGCATGGCGCACCTCCGCCGCCGCCTCCGCCGCCGCCTCCGCCAGGTCCACCTCCGCGCGGCGCACAAGGCCGCATCCCACGCGTCTTCGCCGCGCGATTGTCAAATCGTGCAGCGGACACCCCCAGACGCGCGGGTGGAAATGGAGCGCCAGAAGGACCTCCAGAAGCGCATCGTCGAGGAAATCGGCCAAGCAGGGCGACAGAACCGCCGTGCTCTTCAGGGTGGCATCGCCTCGTACGCCACAGGTTGCGCGGCCTTCACCCGCAACCTGCGTCGCGTCGTCTGGCCACAGAAGTTCAGGCCTGACCTACCCAAGGGCTACGACGGCACGAACAACCCCATCGAGTTCTTGCAGCTCTACACCACCTCCATCCAAGCTGCGGGGGGAGACGACAAGGTCATGGCCAACTGGTTCTCCCACGCTCTCAAGGATTCCGCCTTGTCGTGGCTCCTGAACCTTCCCGAGGACTCCATTGACTCGTGGGAGGAGCTCTGCCAGCAGTTCGTTGCGAACTTCAAGGGCACGTACGAGCGCGCCCTCACCTACAACGACCTGCGAGCTGTGCGCCAGAAGCCTGGCGAGACCCTCCGCAGGTACATCCAGCGCTTCAGCCAAGTCCGCAACAAGATCCCGAACATCCCGGACTCGCACGTCATTGCGGCCTTCAGAGAGGGCGTCACCAACCACAGGATGCTCGAGAAGCTCGGCATCCATGATACCCTCTCCTCCGTGGTGAAGCTCTTCGACATCGCAGACAAATGCGCCAAGGCAGAGAAGGGCTCCTCTTCGTCAAGGTGGGCTCGACAGACGACCCTGTCGAGGGATCCAAGACCCAGAAGAGGCGTGACGAGATAAAGCGCAAGCCTACCGCAGTCCTGGCAGCTGAACCCGACGCCAAGCATGTTCGCGAGGACTCCCAGAGGCTGGCGAGAAAAAGGTGGACAACCGCCCGTTCTGCATCTACCACAACAGGCGCGGCCATGCGACGGAGAACTGCTATGACCTCAAGCAGCTGAGCAAGAAGCGTGAGCAAGAAGAAGGCAGCGGTGGCCGCGGCAGAGGCCGTGGTTACCGCAAAGGTGGACGCAAGGGCAACTTCCAGAGGCCCAGGGAACTCAGGCGAATGCCGCCGAGAAAAACAACAATCTCCCGACGAAGAGCCTGGAGGCTACCAGGCCCCCAAGGGTGCCATGGCATGCATCCTCGGCGGATCCCAGGCGCCCAAGTCGAACAACCAGTTCAAGCAGTTCGCTCGCGAGCTCAACGCAGCGCTTCCCGGGGTCGAGACGTCCCGCCCCCTCAAGTGGTCCCAGTACACCATCGCCTTCGACGCCAAAGATCACCCCAAGTCTACAAAGACTGTGGGCACCCTCCCGTTGGTGTGCACCCCCACCATCAACAACATCGCCGTCGGCAAGACGCTCATTGATGGGGGTGCAGGCCTAAACGTCATCTCTGTCGAGACCTTCGAGACGCTTCAAGTGCCCTACGAGTGGCTCATGCCCTCCAGGCCCTTCACCGGGGTCACCAGCGGCTCAATCTCGCCTCTGGGGCAAGTGAGGCTCGCGGTCACTTTTGGCACGCAGGAGAACTACCGCACCGAGCTAATTGACTTCGACGTCGCGCACATTGGCCTGCCCTACAACGCCATCCTCGGCTACCCCGCCCTCGCGAAGTTCATGGCCGTCACGCACCACGCCTACAACATGGTCAAGATCCCTGGCAGCGGTGGCACCATCACCATACGTGGTCACGTACAGGACGCCACGCGCGCTGTCGAGATCGCCTACAAGGCCGCTGCCATGGCATTCCCCGCTGACGAGGACATGGAGCCTCTCGAGAGGCCCAAGAAGAAGAAACAACTGTTCACTCAAGAGCAAGCATCTACAAAGAAGGTGTCGCTGAGCACCAGCGGCTCGGGGGCTGAGGGCTCGGGGGCTAGCGTCACCATAGGCGCTGGCTTGCCTCCCAAATAGGAAAGCGCGCTCGTCGCCTTCCTTCGGGCAAATTCTGACATGTTCGCATGGACTCCGTCAGAAATGTCCGGTGTACCAAGGGAGGTGATCGAGCACCACTTAGCCGTGTGTCCAGACGCACGCCCTGTAAAGCAAAAGCGCGGAAACAAGCCCCCGAGAAGCAAGCGTTCATCATCAAAGAAGTAGAGAAGCTGAAAGCAGCAGACATCATTCGAGAAGTTGCCCACCCCACTTGGCTCTCCAACGGTGTGGTTGTCCCAAAACCCAATGGAGGAGGCCGGCTCTGCATCGACTACACAGACGTAAACAAGGCTGCCCCAAGGATCCATACCCCATGCCAAGGATAGACCAGATTGTGGACTCCACCGCCGGCTGTGATCTCCTCTGTTTCCTGGATGCCTTCTCAGGCTACCACCAGATCAAAATGGCCAAGGAAGACGAGGAGAAAACAGCATTTCTCACCCCTTGTGGTGTGTATTGCTACACTTGCATGCCCTTTGGCCTGAAAAATGCCGGCGCCACCTTCCAGAGGCTCATGAGGATCGCCTTGGGGGCTCAGATGGGAAGAAATGCAGAAGCTTATGTCGACGACATCGTGGTCAAGTCTCGCGAGGGAGACACTCTCTTGAAGGATCTCGAGGAAACCTTCGCCAGCCTGCGCAAGGTGAACATCAAGTTAAACCCCGCCAAGTGCGTCTTCGGGGTGCCTTCAGGCAAGCTCCTCGGGTTCCTCGTGTCCCACCGCGGCATAGAAGCAAACCCTGACAAGATCAAGGCTATAGAAGACATGCAGCCACCTCGCCGCCTCAAGGACATGCAGCGCCTAGCAGGATGCATGGCCAGCTTAGGCCGCTTCATCTCCAAGTTCGGCGAGAGAGCCTTGCCATTTTTCAAGATCATGAAGAAATCCGGCACCTTCAAGTGGACTCCAGAGGCCGACAAAGCATTTGAGGACTTGAAGAAATACTTGGCTAGCTCACCAGTCATGGTAGCCCCCAGGGCAGGCGAGCATCTGAAGCTGTACCTAGCAGCCACTCCACAAACTGCAAGCGCCGTCCTGGTGGTGGAAAGAGAAGAGCCAGTTCTCCCCAAGAAAAGCACTGCCACACCAAGTCCAGAACCTCCCGACGAGGGAACAGTCTCTCCAGACCCAGTGCCAGCCCACAGCCTCAAGTCGAGTCCACGAGCACCCTGCCGAGGCTCCTCCACAGGCAAACCTCGCCAAAGGTCCTGAGGAGCCTCTCGAGGGAGCCGACGCTGCCGCACCATCAACGACCCTCGTCGAGCATCCAGTCTACTTCGTCAGTACTGTACTGCGAGATGCTCGCGAGCGGTACCCAGTGCAGCAGAAGCTCCTCCTCGCGCTACTCATCGCCTCCAGGAAGCTGCGCCACTACTTCCAGGGCCACCCCATCACGGTGGTCACGTCCTTCCCCCTGGAGCAGATCCTGCGCAACCCCAACGCTACTGACCGCGTCGCAGGATGGAACATTGAGCTGCAGCCATTCAACTTGCGCTTCGACACCACAAGAGTCATAAAAGGGAGAGCGCTGGCGGATTTCGTCGCCGAGTGGACAGACCCAACTCCTGAAGAGCCTCGCGAAGAAGAAACCGCGTCATCGGGAGATACAATGCCAAGCCACTGGACCATGCACTTCGATGGAGCTTTCGCCTGCCGCAATGGTGGGGCTGGCGTTGTCTTAACCTCACCAAAAGGTGACAAGCTCTACTACGCCATCCAGCTGTGCTTCACAATAGACAAGATCTCCAACAACATCGCCGAGTACGAGGGCCTCCTCGCCGGGCTCAGAGCCGCAATCGCCCTTGGCGTCAAGCACTTACTCATAAAGGGTGATTCCCAGCTCCTGGTTAACTTCTCCAACAAGAGCTACACGCCTAAAGACGACCACATGGCCGCCTACCTTGAAGAGGTCCGCAAGCTCGAGAAGCACTTCAGGGGCATGGAGCTCATGCACATCCCGCGAAAGGAGAACCAGAGGCAGATGACATCGCCAAGCGAGCATCACGAAGGCAGGCCCAGCCGGCCGGCGTCTTTGAAGAGAGACTCTCCAAGGCGTCCATAAAGCAGCCACAAGAAGCAGCAGCCGCAAGCACAGACGAAGTACTCCCACCACCTCCTAGGTGGGGCACCCAACTGCGGTCCATCCTCAGGGGAGCGTCTGCTGCTGGCTATGGTGCATCAAGAGACAGGCTGGGTTGACGAACTCAAAGACTACCTGCTGAAGGGAGTCCTTCCTGAAGAAGACGCGGAGGCAGAACGAGTGGCTCGACAAGCCAAGTCATACTACATCCTCGAGGGAGACCTGTACCGCAAGCGCCCAAATGGAATTGCACTCAAGTGCGTCCCCCCCGAGGAAGGCCGCATGCTGATCAGAGACATTCACAGTGGAGAGTGTGGCCACCATTCCTCTGCACGCACCCTGGCAGGCAAGGTCTTCAGGAGCGGTTTCTACTGGCCCCAAGTGCTTCAAGATGCCACCACCATCGTCCAGTCTTGCGATGCGTGCCATTCCACGCCAAGCAAGTCCATCAGCCTGCACTGGGACTCCAAACCATCCCGCTCTCGTGGCCTTTCGCGGTCTGGGGCTAGACATCTGGGACCCTTCCCGAGATCACAAGGGGGCTACCGCTTCCTCTTCGTGGCAGTCGACAAGTTCACCAAGTGGGCAGAGGTTGAAGCAGTGCGCAGCATACCGGCCAGGGCAGCAGTAAAATTCATCAGAGGCCTGGTCTGCCGCTTTGGTGTGCCTAATCGCATCATCACCGACAATGGCTCACAATTCACCAGCGGCATCTTCAGGGCCTACTGCGAGAGCCTCGGCACCAAGCTCTGCTTCGCCTCGGTGGCTCACCCACAGAGCAACGGCCAAGCCGAGCGAGCAAATGCTGAGGTCCTCAAGGGCCTCAAGACAAGAAGCTTCAATCGCCTGAAGGGCTACGGCAAGGGCTGGATAGACGAACTCCCGTCCGTGCTCTGGTCCATCCGCACGAACCCCACGAAGCCCACTGGTGAGACGCCATTTGCCCTCGTGTATGGAGCTGAAGCAGTCCTCCCCACAGAGATCAAGCATGGATCCGCACGGGTCCTTGCCTTCAACGAGGACGATCAAGCAGACCTCCACAGCGACGACCTGCTACTCCTTGACGGGTTGCGCCGCCGTGCCGCCCTCAGGGCAGCCAAGTACCAGCAAGACCTGCGACGCTACCACAGCCGCCACATACGTCCGCGCACTCTCGAGACAGGCGACCTCGTCCTCAGGAGAATCCTCTCCAGGGAAGGTCTCCACAAGCTCTCGCCAATGTGGGAAGGCCCCTACAGGGTCTCACACATCGCCAGGCCTGGCGCGGTACGCCTCGAAACGGAGGACGGCATTCCGGTCAAGAATCCATGGAACATCGCGCATCTACGCAAGTTCTACCCGTGATCATAGTCACGCCAGACATTTTTTGTCTCTAGAGGGAAGCACACAACTTCACCTCCAAGCTTCACAAAAGCTTCTCCTCCCGAGGGCCAGCCCCTCTGAGCTCTCCTGATTACGTGCCGCCGCAGGCCGTGAAGAGTCTCAGCCACTGAATGTGGTCCCCATGCCTCGACATGGAAAACTTTATCTTGGTCACACCAAGTGTAATGAACCAATTCGTTTCTCAATGAAACATTGCGCTGAGGCGCCGCTATGTAATATTTTGGTGGTGAGTTTTACTTTTCATCATCTTAGTTCATTTCGCGCTCATATTCTTCCCCATGCGCACCTCGCGAGCGGGGGCTGAGTACGGTGACTGTGCCTCAAGAGCACCCCAACAGCACCGCAAAATCCAAAGGATCCGAGCTCTACACGTGAGCACGCTCTCACGCCTGTTACCTCCCAAAGAGCTCTGGCCCATGGGCTTGCTCCCAAAACACGCCACCTCACCAAAGGACCTTGGTACTTACTCTCCTCGCGAGATACCATGAGGAAGCCTATAAGCGCGCATGGTGTTTACTACCATGTGCCTGCTTTGGGTTTGCCTCTCTAACCAATACAGGGAACAAGAGTCCTCCCCAAGGTCGAGAAGTCACGCTCCGACCCCTAGAGGGAGCGCACCATCAGGGAAGCCAACGCCCTCTACGAGGCCAAAGTCTCGCCAAGCTAAGTCTAGCGCTCGCGCCCTCAGAGTTTTTCTCCCTCTCACGGCACCTGTCGTCCCTCGAGCGGTTTTTTCTCTCTCACACTCCATGGACTGCTTGTGCGTCAAAGGGGAGCCCTCGAGCACCGCGACTCGAGAGCCCTTACCTCTCCAAGCCTTAAACACCCCCCGGCCTTGCCGAGTCACGCTCCGGCATACCGTAGCGGCGGTGTCATAGCGCAAAGAGATGGGTCCTGACGACGTAGAGCGAAGAAAGACATGGAACAGGGATAAAAGGCCCTTCGAGGGGCACACACACATGTTTGCATACGATCAAAGTATCTTACAAGCCAGCGAATTAAAACAAGTCTTAAAACAAAGATAATTGCGCCAAGCGCATCTTGTTGCAGGAGTGGCCTAGGCAGAGGGTTCACCATCGCCGTCCTCTTCAGCCTTCTCTTCTTCGGCGCCTTCATCCTCCTCAGCGGCCTGCTCCGCCTCAACCCTCTTGAAGCGGTCGACGTAATCGTTGACTTCTTCTCGAACCAAGTTGGAGAGCTCCCAGGCTTGGTCCCCTCGATGGGCTCGGTCACTGACTCGTAAGTCGAAGCCGGGTGAAGGCGCTGGAGGTTGGCGAAGACGCGATCGATCGCCACGGTCAAGAGCTTGCGGCACTCCTCATCAACAACGTCGCCAAGTTCCGCCACAGGGCCCTCGAGCACAGTGAAGAGCTGATCGAAGTAGGCGAGGTATGTGGCGGCGTCAGCGTTCCCATTGACGGGAACAACAGGAGCATCCACTCCTAGCTGCCCCGCGAGAGTGTTCCCCCGGGTCACCAAGGACTTGAACACGCGCTCCCGCTGCTGCGTCAGGACCCGCGCCGCCTGCACGCTGTGCTCATCCTCTGCAGCACGCTCCACAGCAGGGCCCCCTGCGCGCAGCTCCCTCATATCAGCCATCAGGGAGGCGAGGTCTTGATCTGCACGTTCGCGAGCCTCTTCCGCGCGGCGACGACCGTCCCTGGCGCGCCTCACCTGGGAGTTCAGGTTGGCGTTCTGGTGCTCCAGTTGAACAATGCGGGCATTGTCATCCGCGCGTTTCTTCTTGAAGCGGTCCTCCTGCTTCCTGAACTTCCCGGCATATTCTTCGGCGACGGCGGAGCGATATTCTTTCTGCTTGGCGGCGGCATCCTTCTCAGCCTCTTCCTTCCTCGCGGCGAGCTTTCGGTTGGACTTCTCTACAAGCTTTTTGTGCCTGGCCACCTCCTCGTCATGCTTGCCTATGGCCTCGGCCAGTTTGCCCTCCCGCGCCTCAAGATCTGCGCGCTGCGTGGACAGCTCCTTGTCAGCCTGCAGTTGCTGCTCCTCGCGTTTGAGCACCTCCGCTTCGCGCGCCGCCAGTACTTGCTCACGGGCATCCAAGGACACGCGGTGTTGGTCCAAAGACTTCCGCGTAGCCTCCGACTCCGCAGCAAATTTCCCCTCGCGGTCGGCAAGCTCTTGGCGCTGAGCGGCTAGCGTGGTCTCGAGGGTCGCGCGCTCTGAGGCAGCGGCTTGGCGCTCCGCGCGGCCGCCTCGCGATCTTCTGCAGCGGCCTGGCGCTCTGCCTGGAGTGGCTCCAGGGTCTCTTGAGCCTCGCGAACCGCGCTCTCGCGGACCTCCTTGGCGAAGCGCAGCGCCTCCTCTCGCTGCGCCTGCATGGCCTCGTTGTCGTGGCGGCGTTGCTCCACGACCTCGAAGAAGCGGGTCCATGCCCTCTCAAGTTCGTCATACTCTCTGGCGAGCTCGGCCTCCTCGAGAGCGAGTTGGGCCTCCAGCCCATCCAGTGCACCCCTCGCCAGGCGGAAGGTAGAGCTGCGGCGAGCGCCGCTCCAGCTCTTGCCACCCAGGACCAGAGCCCGCGAACTCCCCGAGACATGGAGGCTCCCTCGTGCGCACTAGTTTCGAGGTGGGAGTCTCCAAGCTTGGGCCCGGGTCAACCTGGCCTGGGGGCTGTGCGAGCCCTCTCCGTCATTGGGGCCATGGGCTCCAGCACCGTCGTCTTCCCGGCGCCTCCTCTCGAGCTTCAGGGGCTGGGGAAGATTGCCCAGCCACCGTGGGGTCCGCCGCCGCCGAGCCCGCTGCGACCTCAGAAGAAGCCGCCGCCCCCTCAGCATCTGCGTTAGGGGGGGCGGCGGAGGGACGTTTTCCTCCATCGCGGCGTCGGTGCCTTGGGGCGGCGGAGGAATGTTCTCCCCCATCTCAACGTCGCGCCTCCCTTCGCCGGCGAGCCGCTCCCCGTTTCCCGCGGCGACCTCCTCTTGCCGCTCTGGTGGAGTGACGGGCGTGGTGGGTTGGTGTCCGCACCACCGCCTCCTCCTCGGGGCGCACCTCCGCGGTAGAAGACGAAGTAGCTGCTCCGGCCAGAGGTAACCACCACATGCCCTACGCTTCCTCCGCCACAGGCTTCGTGGCCTCCTCCGCCACCGGCTCCGAGGCCTCGGTCACTACGGGCTTAGCAACCTCTTCAGCTGAGGGCTCCACAGGCTCCTCGACGGTTGCCGAGGCCAGGCCCCGGACCTCCGCGGCCTTGCGGAGCCTCCGGCGTTTTGCCGTCACCAGATCCCTAACAAACAAACAATGAAGGCCATCAAGAGGAGAGCAAGAAAACTCTCGAAAGATGCGAAAACAGGGGCCAACGCTTACCCAGATGACTTGGCGCGTGAGTCGACCCACATCGTAGTGGACGACCGCCACGACCTCGACGAAGCAGCTCCAGAGCCGGGCCCCTCAGGAGCAGTCTCAGCTTTCCTCTTGAGAGGGGTGCCCACTGGGCTCTTGGCGGCCCTGTCGTGAAAAGCCTTGGAGCGGGGATCGCAGCGTCCCGCTACGGCCTCCTCATCGCTGTCTTCCTCCCCCTCCGCGACCTGGCGCGAAGGGGCCACAAGGAAATCCTCGTCCCCGCTGGACGAAATCTCCAGAACTCTCCCTCGGAGGAGCAGGTTCGAAGAGCTCGCCTCCCCTGCCGAGGGATTCGCCCCTCCACAGGTGACGCCCAGATCGGCGTCAGATGCGGCGGGTGACTCCGAGGCCCAGTCCTCTTCCACCACGGGCGCCGCGTCCTCCTTCTTCTCCTCCCCAGCCAGGCCCTGAGGGGTGAACTCCGGCATCAGCTCCAGGATCGCGAGGCGCTTCTTCGGGTAATCTGATGGAGTGGCTTCGCGAGCTCACTGCGCGGCACAGGAACCTCCGGGGCGGTGAAGAGGATGCCCATTATGGAAGCTACGACGTCGGGGAGGTGGGAGCTGCAGTGCAGCCGCATTGCGTCCGCCGGGCCTGAATACATCCACATCGGCTTTGTGTGCTTCTGGAGAGGAGCGATACGGCGCCTCACGAAGTCCTCAGCAATCATCTGCCCCGTGAGGCCAGCGTCGCGGACGAGCTTCATGCGTGCGACCAAGTCAGCAATCTTCGGGCTCTGAAAGGTTGCACTCGACCAGTTCGAGTTCTTCAGCGGCGGCGCCTCAGGGACGTCGAAGAAGGAATTCTGCGTCTTGGCGTCCACGAGGAACCACCGCTGGCGGAAATCGTCCACCTTCTTCGTCACCCGTGTGACGGGTTTGTCGCAACCAGACCGCTCGCCAGGCGCCGTGGAGCGGAGCGCGTAGAAGCTCCGGAAGAAGGCCACGGATGGCATCACCCCCAAATACGCCTCGCAAAGATAGGCGAAGATGGCGAGTATCAGGATGGAGTTGGGATGCAGATGCAGAAGTTGGATCTGATAGAAGGCAAGAACCTCCTCCAGGAAGGGGAAAATGGCGGCACCAAACCAGCGAAAATGGTCTGGAAGAAAATGGGGTACAGCCCCGCCGCGAGCTTGCCAAAGCGCGCCGCCTTGAGAACAGTGGCGCCGTGCTCGTTGTTCTTGCCTGCGGCTATCAGCCGGATCTTGTCCAGCGCCTCCGCCGTGTGGATGCGAGTCCCCACCAACGCCGGCGCGAACTCGTCCTCCTGCTGCGCCTCGGCCGGCACGTTCGTCATTGCCGCCTTGTCCTTCTTGGGGCCCATGGTCGAATAAAGAAGGGCGGCGGAGAAGCTCGTTGAAGAAGGAAGAGCGCCGGAGGCACAGGAGCGCAGACGTCAAGAGCGAGGAGACGAGCGCGCAAATGGTGCAGTAACTGCTGCCTGAACCGACGCTGCAGGCTTTATTCCCCTCAGAGCAGTTACCGAGACGTGGTGGGTCCCCCCACTACGCCCATCATCTCCGAAGAAAACGTGTCGTCGCGGCGTAACTGCACTACACGTGTCTCAGGCCAGCCGGACACTTTGGGCCCATGACGATTCGCCTGCGTCCGTTGGACTACATCGTGCCCATCATGGCCCGGGGGCTACTGTCGGCCCAGTGAAATCCAGGGTGTGCTGGGCCTGTCCTCTACGGCCCTCGACACTCGGTGGCGAATTTTCGCTAAGGACCAAGCCTACGGCTTGGAGAGCCTCGCGAGGCGAATTGCCTCGCGAGGGCTTTTGAGGCAGCAGAGGCCTGCGGAGGCCCTCTCCACTGCTGCCCCCTCTTCAAGGAAATATCCCCTGGAGAGAGGTCAACGCCGAATTCTCTACAGGGCATCCAAGCCCTCGTGGAGATCGCTTCGCTGTGAAGCAACCTCTGCAGAGCGCACATGGGCTCTGCAGCGGCCGCAGAGTGACGCGCGCCCCTGCGCGCGGTGACGACGACGCCGCAGTTGCCATTTTGGTGATTAAAGGGGTCAACAAAGCTGTGCCATCCGCACCGGACTACGAGGGTTTCCTATTTGGTGATAAGGGGACCAGCCGGCACTACACTCCACGGCCAACGTCACTGTGGGCACCCCCACGTTCCTCTGCGGCCCCAACTGGCCGTCCTGCATGGACGGTGGTTACTCTGCTACAGGAGTCAGCTTTACGCCCATGGACCGCGTCCATGGACAACCGGGCTGCGGTGCACCGCGCTCTACCTTCTGCTCCACGTGACAGCCCGACCATGGTGCAAGCGCAGGGAGGGAGCACGGGGCACCTATAAAAGGAGGACGAGCAGCACCGTAGCAAGGGATCGCATTCTCATTCCAGCATAGCCACTTACGCGCAAGGAAGAAGAAGACCACCGCTTCCCTTCCTTGTGTACACCATTGCCAAAAGAGAGCCCTCGGCAAGCTCATTGTACTATAACCTCTACAAGCAGTGCAATACAGACAAGCAGGAGTAGCGGTATTACCTCCACACGAGGGCCGTGAACCTGGGTACGGGCTGGTGTTCATCTCTGTCGTGATGTCCCTCCACTTGCTCGACGAGCACCGTCGCCGTGCAGGTTGAGGGTTGTTTGACCAACGTGTTCAGCCCCTTACACGAACTCTCTTCATGAGCTTGACTATCCCTGTTTCGTGGGAGTCATTCTCCGACAACGTGCTTCACTATGAGTCCGGAGGAGCTCGAGCAATTCTATAGGTGTCTCCTAGGAGTCAAATTTCCTCATGGTTACGCGGGGCAGATAAGCAGATATCTGGACGGAACGAAGAAGAGGTTTAGCGGATGAAGTCTCACGACTGTCACGTGCTGTTGACGCAGATACTTCCCGTTGCGATTCGAGGGATAATGGACGAGCACGTCCGTGATACGCTGCTTGCCCTTTGCAATTTTTTCGACGTCATCAACAGGAAGTCGATCGGCGTGAAGCAGCTCGACAGGCTACAGGAAGAGATCGTGCTGATACTATGCGAGCTCGTGATTTACTTCCCGCCAGCATTCTTTGATATCTGCGTGCATTTCCTTCTCCATGTCGTTGATGACGTCAGGCAGCTCGGAGAACCAGCATGTTGGTCTGCCCAGGAGGAAACACTTCGGCAGGCTCCATGGATATGGTCACCGAGAGGGCACCAGCTCAATCTTTGTCAGCATGCAGGGTCAAAAGGACGACTTCGACAGGGCTCACCGGGTCGCGCTACAACACTTACAATTGATCGAAACTTGGGTGGAAGAGCACAAATGCTTACTCGAGCAACATTACATCAACCTGTGCCGACCGAGGAAGAAGGAGACGTAACCAGAGAGCACAACTCCAGCTTCACGCGTTGGTTCAAGCAAAAACAACTGGAGCTAGCAAAGAGCAAAACGCCATCTACGGAAGATGAAAGACTCATATTCTCCTTATCACGGGGTCCCTCGCACAACGTAAAGACCTATCAGGCGTACGACATCAACGGCTACAGATTCTACACCGAGGAAAAGGACAAGAATAACGAATATCAAAACTCAGGAGTAACTATGTTATCCTACGGCGATGAGGAGGCTACTGTCAAGGAAAGATATACTTCGGAAGGATTGAGGACATATGGGAGCTCAACTACTATGGAGAGTTGGTGCCAATGTTCCGTGTAAGATGGGCCAAGGACGTCGTCAAAGAAGGCCGGTATTTCACCACCATGGTAATACCCAATGCCAAATCGAAGAACGCCTCCACGAAAAATGAGCCATGGGTACTCGCTAGCCAAGTTGAGCAATGCTTCTTCATTACCAACCCTTCAAAGCCTAGCCGTGTTGTCGTGAGGAGGGGCAAGAGGAGCATCATCGGAATGGAAGGAGACGCCACCGAGGAAGAATTGGACAACGAGCCAAAGATCGAGGAGGAATTCGACAAGTTCTTCGACATGCCTACTACTAGTACACAAAGAAGGAAGACCTCCCTACCTACTAAAGGTTGTCTGTTCACGCGAAGAAATCTCAAGGTGACCGGCCAAAAGTTTTCAACCGTGAAGAAGGGAAAGAAGAGAAGCTAGCTCGGAACCGAGACGAAGAAGAGACTTTTTTGGTGTATTTAATTTGTGTGTCTATATATGTATTCAATGAATATGTATGAGACATTGTGTGTGAGACAATGCAAGAGCATATATATATATATATATATATATATATGTATTCAATGAATTGAATATGTATGAGTTAATGCAAGTTTTTGAATATGAGTCAATGAATTGAATATGTATGCATGAATTGAATATACATTGTGTGTGAGACAATGCAAGTTTTTGAACCAAATTTTAAAGAAAAAATGTAAAAAAAAAGTGAGTTTGCCAGGATTTGAACCTGGCTATCAGGGTTAATTCGGACTATTGGAAACCACTGCGCTTTGTTGCTGTTTGTGTCACCAAACAGCAGCACAGCTTTTTAAATTTTGTACTAGACAATTCTGTGGCGCACCGTTGGATTGGTGCGCCACAAAATCCTTCCTTTCTGTGGCGCACCTGTCCAACGGTGCGCCACAGAATACTGCCTTTCTGTGGCGCACCCCTCAACGGTGCGCCACAGAAATCTTTTGTGCCCACTTACATGTGGGCCCGCCATCGCGCTGCGCCTCTTCATCCAAAATTTGCCAAGTCCCAAATTAACCGCGCGCGCTCGCGAACTCCGACCCTCGCCCCTACTCGCCGCCGGTGAACCACCACCTCCACTGCCACCTCGACGCGCCCAGGGCCACCCGCACCAGCCGCCGCCCGCCCCGGCCTACTGCCCATCCAGACGCGCCCAGCGCCCGCCCCCGGACGGCCTCGCCGGCAACCCTCGCCACCGGCACGCGCGCGCATCAGGAGGTTGCAGGCGCCCGCCGCCGACGGCCTCGATACCGGCCTCGGCGCCGTCCCCTTCTTCTTCGCCTGCGCAGGTCTCCCTCCTCCCTCCTCTCTCCCTGCCATCTTCCTCCTCCTCCCTCCTCTCCACCGAACTATGCACTCTAGGTGCTTGTGGAAATGCCTAACCGGACACTAGTGTGTGTCTTCAGCCCATGCTTGTTTTCTCTATGTTGTTGCAAATTTCTACGCTGGCCGAACTGATTTGTGTGTCAATGCACTATGACCGTAACTTGTACCAATGATGCGGAGCTTTATAATGCAACACTGAACTGGTTCAGAACAAGCCTTTAATATACTACCACATTGTTATCTGCCAAGTGCCATTTGTGTTGCTTGGTTGTTTATAGATAAGTAGGCTGCAAATTAACCACACTTTTAGTTTATCCCTTCAAAACCATTCTACTGAGCCATAGGCACATGCTATTGTAAGCATGGTCCCTTGCCATGCCATGTCTTCACAACACATAGGCACATACTGAAACTGTTAGCACATCCTGTTGCAAGCATGCCACTTTCCTGCTATGACTCCACAATACACAGAACCTATGCACATCTATGAAGTTAGGAACTGAAGTGTCCACTGTCCCAAAAATGAAAACTTATGTGAGGTTGCTCTATTAAAAATATATTGCCAGCATGCTTGTCATTTAATTTGGCTAGGTACTGCGTGCTGCTATGGACATATGCAGTCTAGAGACTACACCTCCTTTTCTCGCATCTATTAAAAAAATGTTGGAGCTTGTGTGTGCTAGAAATGTTGGAGCTTGTGTGTGCTAGATGTTTTGTTATATTTTGGCTCGGCTCTAGGTGCTTGCTATTAGTTGGCTGCTGCATAGTTGCTTGCTGCATAGTTGTTAATTGCTGATGATAATGCTTGTTTGTGTTAATGCTTGTTTGTAAGAAACTAGAAGAAGTGATTTTGTGAAGTGTTAGTACATGAAAAGTTGCTACTGCCACTATGTTAATTGCTATGGTGTACTAGAAGTGATTTTTGCTACTGCCACTATTTTTGCTACTGCCACTATGGTGTACTAGAAGTGTTAATTCTTATGCTTTTCTTGTGCAGACCATCGGCTTCGACTACATCAACTACTAAACTAAAGTTCCCTTTGGTGAGCATTTCGTCGAAAACCTCCGGTGACCATGTGTTCTGTGTTACCACGACCATCGTGTCGTGGTTGTTTGTGATGCTGTTGCCGGCCAGTATGCCGGCGGGAAATGTGTTCATGTGATGCTGTTGCCGGCCAGCGATGTCGGCGGGATATTATTTGTGAAATGCTTGTGCAGGTACCCCGTGAGGCCCTTGAGATTGCCGGAACGTCGATTAACTTCCGTTCCGACAAATTCGGGTACTCCATATGTCCTATTTTTAGCAAAGGTCATGCCAAAAAATTCGTGAAATTTAGCATGACTTTGCTAAAAATAGGACATATGGGGTATTGCGACTAATGCATGGGCCGGGTTATCTTAGTACTAAATTAAGTGATACTTTTGTTATATTTGTTGTACTAACTTTTTGCCTCTTTTTCAATGCAGTGCAAACATGTCCTCCGACGCCGGCCCTTCTAAGCACATCAGCGTCGAAGAACAAGCTAGAGAAAAGAACAAGTCGTACTGGGAATTCTCCCAGGAGATGGAGGATGCGGAGGCCGCCGAACTGGCTCGTGACGGCGATGGTGACTTTCTGATAGAGGATGCCGGTGGCGATGGGGACGAAATGACCACCACCGATGGCGGCGACCACACGGATGTCGGGGGTGGCGACCACACGGATGGCGGTGGTGGTAGTAACCCGACCGCTAAGAGGCATAAGAAGCCGAGGAAGGACCGGACACCGCAAGCGGTGGCCCCCATCACAGACACGTTCACTAAGGTCTCCTTAAGTGGCCAACCACAGGAGCCTAGGAACATCGCAAGCGGGTACGGCATGCAACTAGGGTGCATCCTCCGGGAAACCGTGCCGATCACCACGTATGACCTCAGGAGCAAGGACAATGAGGCTTTGCGCACAGACCTCCTCAAGAAGCTTCACCAACGATACAATTTCCCGGATGATGGAAACAAAAAGGTGGACAACTACGCCATCACGAAGATGAGCACCGCCTTGACCAGCTGGAGAGGCCGGGTGAAGGCGAAGATTGAAAAGGGTCTTAGCTGGGCGGAGATCAGTGCCAAAGAGCCGTACATCGACATAGAAGAGTTCGAGGCATTCAAGTTGTCCTTGGCATCTCCGGAGGCTCAAAAATGGACCGAGTGGGGGAAGAAGATGCGGGCACTGAACTTAGGTAACCACCGTTTGGGAAGCGGCGGTTACGCAGGAAAACAGCCCGTTTGGGACAAGGAGGATGCCGAGGTTGCGAAACTTGGGAAAGAGAACCAGTGGCTTAAAATCACGGACGAGCAAGTTAGGAACTTTGTTCGGTCCCGCTACTATCTCAAGCCGGGGACGGGGAATTCGTTACCGACTATAAAGATGTGCTGGATTTCGAGAAAACGCTGGTAAGGAACTTAATTACCGCGGATATCTCAAAGTCCATTTGCGTTGATTTCTACATGGGTTCACGTTTATTTCCTTTGTCCGCAGGAGGATCAGTTGAAGGATGAGGCTGAGGCCGGCCCGTCGTCCCAGGAGGCTCAAGCCGGCCCGTGGGACACGACTTTCAACCGGGCGATGAACGTTTACAAGGGGAGGGACAAGTCAAAGCCGCCGACGTCAGCTGGCCGTGTGACCGGCTTTGGTACGAGCATGAAGTTCCTCGAGTACTACAGCACGGACACTGAGAAGAAAAAGGAGAGGAGGAAGCCGGCTAAAGATAAAGCCGAGGTTCTCGAGCTAAGGAAGAAGCTGGAGACACTAGAGAAAGAAAAGGTGGACTCCAGCATGGTGGACAAGCTAGTGGCCGAGAAGGTGGACGAGAAGCTCCGGAGTTTCTTACCCCCTGCATTGCTGGAGGGGATAGCTGCTTGGCAAGCGAGAGGTCAACAGGGGCCGATACACGTGCCCAGCTTCGCCGGCAGCACCTCCAGCAATAACGTGTCGCCGGTCCTGGTGACCCCACCGGTGCCCCCTGTCGTGGATCAACATACACCAAGGCCAGAGAATAATGATAATGCGCACGAGCGGCCGGAGAATGATAGGCCGGCCCCGGCACCGGCGCCCTTGTCTCGACATTAGCCGAGCTCGACGCCATCACCAAGGTAACTAATTAGTTAGTCCGCGACATCTTCTATGACTATATATGCCTTTGATGACTGCCATATCTCATGCATGGCGCCCAACATGTGTTGACTCCCAGGACATGCCTTGCATACTCCTGCATAGGGTGGGGGTCGGCGGCGAGTTGAAGGAAGTCGCAACGGCCAAGATCATACAACCTTTGACCCGCGATATGCACAACACCCGAATGAGCGAGGTCGTGATGAAAGTCAATGTGCGCGAGGTACTGCCTGAGTTCCGTGACATCGACCCCCCCACGCAACCTCCGGGAGCCGAGAAACACATGAAGCTTGGCGAATACGGGAAGTGGATGATGGAATGGCCGAAGACCCAGATTCGTCTTGGGGATGTTCTTCATGGGCGCATCGGCGGCGCCACCTCGAGGCCCCGGCCCCCGGTCGTTCAGCCCCCGTCGAGGCGGCCACAAAAAGCTGTTGCGGATGAACCGGCGCCACAAGCAGCCGTCGCCACCACCCAGAAGGAACCGCCGGTCGCCGCCACCACCGGCCGAAAGCTACTGCCGGTCGCCGCCACCATCGGCCGGAAGCTACCGCCGGTCGTCGCCGCCACCAACCGCCACAAACAGTTGTTGGGAACGTCTTCACCGCAACCGTCCAAGGTTAGTTCTGACTTTCCGAATTCCCCGACTTTCCGACTTTCCCGACTAACGGATGTGCTATTGTTTATGTTTAGGACAAAGCCGTTGCACCTCAACTTGGTGGCAACGACGGCAATGAGGAGGAGGAGGAGAATGATGCCAACGTCGATGACTACATCAACACTGGCGCCTGCATGGATGGTATGTACATGCCTCTTGTGGATGAAGAACCCTTCCGCGACCACCGCGGTCAACCTGCTCGTCCAACTTCATGCACACAACGCCTGGCCTTCACCGACACACCTCCGGATGCCGGCGATCATCAAGCTCAATCGGGTAACATTTTCAGCCCTAACACACTGCAAGAAACTGTTAAAGCGGGGTTCACTTCACCCCCACAATCCCAGAGATGAAGAACAAGAAGAAGCACAGGAAGAGAAAAGGATCCTCCACCTCTGCGAGCCAGCCAGCTCCTAAGATCCGGGGTCTTGAAGACACGATTCCACCCCGTGCGGATGGCTTCCCCCGAGTTCATGAAGCTGGTAAACCTATCTTGTCTGGGGACTTGCTCCGCCTTGCAGATGGACCCATGATTGCCTTGCAGGAATCTATCTTGCATCTAGAGGAGCTCCTTTTTAAAGACAAGCAGCCGAGTTACCCGGCGTTCGCGGTCCAGGTGCCAAAGGAGCTGGTGGACTTCGTCTAGGAAGACCCCGCGGATGTGTTCTTCAAAGCGTACGAGGACATCTTCAACCTGTTTCACACTAAACGGCTGGACTATAACATGGTCCGCCTATATGCGCTCGATGTGGCGATGAAGATCAGGAGAGATGATACCCCGTACGTCGCCATAGTGGATCCCTACTACATGCGCGACAGCCATCTGGTGGAAGGATCAAAGACACGGGAAACGGCCACGGAGTACCTCGTAAGGGTCATGCTGGCCAACAAGAGGAAGAACGCCCTTCTTCTGCCTTTCATTTTCGAGTGAGTACACTGATGTCTACGCACGCTTCTATTCTTGTAGACAGTGTTGGGCCTCCAAGTGCAGAGGTTTGTAGAACAGCAGCAAGTTTCCCTCAAGTGAATCACCCAAGGTTTATCGAACTCAGGGAGATAGAGGTCAAAGATATCCCTCTCAAGCAACCCTGCAATTAAGATACAAGAAGTCTCTTGTGTCCCCAACACACCTAATACACTTGTCAGATGTATAGGTGCACTAGTTCGGCGAAGAGATATTAAAATACAAGTAATATGGATGATTATAAGTGGTAATTGCAATCTGAAATAAAAATGGCAGCAAGCAAACATGTAGCAGAACTTGTTGTAAACGGTGTTTCAATGCTTAGAAACAAGGCCTAGGGATCATACTTTCACTAGTGGACACTCTCAACAATAATAATATAATTGAATACATAGATATTTCCTCTTCACTATGCTACTCTGAGTTATTCTCTCGTTGGATAACGAACACCAATCCACTGCGTAGGGCTATAACAGCACACCTTAAAGTCACATTCCACATCTAGGGAACCCCACACTGTCAACTTGAGCGCCCTAAATAGTACTAGACAAACACCGCAATTTCATAGAGACATCCAACGCAAATAATAACTCATGATAAGTATTCCTGTTATCTTTAGCCTAAGAGCCACACACGGGGCGCACACTGTCAACTTCGCACCGTGGGACAAAGGTGACTCCGGAGATTACATTAATAAAACCACTTGAGTAGCATATAAGATAATGAAGAGTAACATCTATGGATTCAACTAGATTATAAAGCTCATGATCACATAAAGATCACACCATGGGAGAGAGAGATAAACCACATAGCTACCGGTAGAGCCCTCAGCCCCGATGGAGAACTACTCCCTCCTCATCATGGGAGGCAGCAACGACGATGATGGAGGCGGTGGCGTCGATGGAGATGGCTCCGGGGCAATTCCCCGTCCCGGCAAGGTGCCGAAACAGAGACTTCTGTCCCCCGAATTAGGGTTTTTGGTGGCGGCGGAGCTCTGGAACTTTTCTGGGGAAATCGTCGATTCTTTTAGGGTTTTCGGGGTAGGAGCAATATATAGGCCAAAGGGCGTCGCGAGGCGGTGCACGAGGAGGCGACACCACCCCAGGGCGCCTGGGCCCTGGCCGCGCCGAGCCCACGTGTGGGGCCCTCGTGGCTCCACTTCGTCTCCCTTCGGACTCCAGGTGTCTTCTGATAAAATAGGGGCCTCCGTAAATTTTCGTCCAATTCCGAGAATATTTCCAGACTAGCTTTTCTGGAATACAAAAACAGCAGAAAACAGGAACTGGCGCTTCGGCATCTTGTTAATAGGTTAGTCCCAGAAAATGTATAAAATGTATAAGTGTATGTAAAACATGTAGCAATTGGTATAAAACAAGCATGGAACATCAAAAATTATAGATACGTTTGAGACGTATCAGCATCCCCAAGCTTAGTTCCTGCTCGTCCTCGAGTAGGTAAACGATAAAAACAAAATAATTTTTGAGGTGACATGCTACCATCATAATCTTGATCAAATAATATTGTAAGGCAATGAATGAAGTGATCCAAGTCAATGGTCTATAATTTGCTACCAAATAGATAATGAGTAAACAATGAATCACACAAGCTAAACGTTTTCATGAATAGTACTTTCGAGACAAGCATCAAACAGTTTTGCATAAGAGTTAACTCATAAAGCAATAGTCTCTAATAAAAGGTATTTAATCAACACAAAGGAAGAATTAAGTTTCAGCATTTGCTTCAACTTTCAACATATTTATCTCATGGATATCGTCAACACAAAGTAGTATAACAAGTCCAATACGTTGCATATAACAAATGTTGTAACAAAGTTGACACTAGTGTTTGCTTGTGGAAGACAGAAAGAATAGGAAAACTGACTCAACATAAAAGTAAAAGAAAGGCCCTTCGCAGAGGGAAGCAGGGATTAAGTCATGTGCTAGAGCTTTTAGGTTTTTGAAAGCATATAGAGATTGCATAAAATATTTGATACTCCTCCCAACCTTGCTAACACAAGCCATGGCTAACCGAATCCTCGGGTGCCTTCCATCAATCACATACCATGGAGGAGTATCTATTTTTGAGAGGTGTTTGTTAATTGTCAACGAATGGTAGCGGGTGAGAACAGTATTCTACCTGTCAAACGGACTTTTAAGAGCGGCTCCCATGAAGGACGTTATTTCTACCAGCAAGGCAGATCATCCCTCTTTCTCTTTGGTTTACACACGCAGGTATTTCACTGTTTGTCATTGCTTACTGATGAATCAGGGCAAAAGTGTGAAGAGAATTAATGGTTAAAGTTGTAATTAATTGGGACTGGGCACCCCGTTGCCAGCTCTTTTTGCAAAATTAGAGGATAAGCGGATGTATATGCCACTAGTCCAGGTGTAAAAGTCCATTTGACAAATAGAATAAAGAATAACCACACTAATTCCTCATGAGCTAGTAAACATTGACACAAAAAGGGAATAATAACATTTTGAATAATTTAAAGGTAGCACATGAAAAATTTACTTGGAGTGGCAAGGAAATACCACATATAGGTAGTTATGGTGGACACAAATGGCATGGATTTTGGCTCAAGGATTTGGATGCACGAGAAGCATTCCCTCTCAGTACAGAGTTTAGGCTAGCAAGGTTTATGTAAGCAAACAAGAATATCAACCCGTACACCAAGTTTTATATGACAAACATATTGCAAACGTTATAAGACTTCATACCGTCTTCCTTGTTAACCAAACCCTGTTATTAGAAAATATCTAGACCTTAGAGATACCACCGATGCAAACCAAATTTTCAACAAGCTTTACGGTAGTTCTTCACTAATAGGCTTAACTCATGTGATGCACAAATTTAATCATGATCTACTTGTTAACTCAAAACAATTGACAAGCATCAAGTTATCCAAATTAGTGATCTACAAGATTAAGCAAGTTTTTCCTTATACCAATTACCACATGCAACATTTTCTGAACCAACCAAACACCAATCAATTTATTTAATCAACTCTCCAAACAAATATAAGTGAAGCAAGAGAGTACTTTCTACAAAAAAACTAATAGCTCTGACAAGAGATACATGAAAACAAGAGCTAAAAGCTGAACAGCGCTAGATATGAATACTCAACAAATATAAGTGAAGAATAGGAGTATTCTCATGAAAAAGCGGAGCGTGTCTCTCTCCCAATCAAGAATGTTAGGGTCCAGTCAAGCTTTATTGAAAATAAAAGTGCAATACTGAAAATAAAAGCACACAGACGCTCCAAGAAAAGCACATATGATGTGAAAGAATTAAAATATAGTTTCACTAGAGATGACCTGATAATTTTGCCGATGAAGAAGGGGATGCCCAAGGCATCCCCAAGCTTAGACGCTTGAGTCTTCTTGAAATATGCTGGGGAGATCCATGGGAGCCTCCCCAAGCTTGAGCTCTTCACTCTTCTCCATCCTATTATATCACTCTTCCCTCTTGACCCTTGAAAACTTCCGTCACACCAAACTCAAAGCAAATCTCATTAGAGTGTTAGTACACAATCACTACAACAAGACCCCTCCTACAGCAACACACTTATCTGTATCTAAATGTCCATATAAGCGTTGCTAGCACTTCTACCAACGGATTATTATGCGTTGCCTTATCGGGCGTTGCAAGGGTACAAAGCAACACATATTGATCCGTTGGTAACTAATGAATAAAGCGTTGCAAAATAACAACGGAGATCAAACAACAGTTCTATGCGTTGGTAGACAACATACAAAGATTGAACCTTTTATTTCAAAATAATATTATTTTATGGACTACATTGTTTGAGCACTTGAGTCTTTCTTTCACACGGAAATAATATTATTTTATGGACTACATTATTTTATGGACATACCACCACACACAAAAATCACAGAAAAAATTCATTGCGTGAAGAAAGAATATCGTGTATATTATTTTAGTCATCACATAAGTTTACAATCTTGCTTCAGAATATGACAATCCAACTACTCATTCATATAGTCCTACTACTATTCTATCTTGCATCTTGGATTCACCATCCCTTAAAGATTCTTGGTAGAATATCCTGGATTGTGCCTTTAGATACGAGTTAGTCCTTATATCCTAATATAGGAAGTCTTTGGTGATCTTTTGGTCCTGCAATAAACAAAATTAACATTTCAGTATCGAAGTGGCAAAAGTTGGAAGGCGAATTCTACTAGTTCAATGTCTTTTGGTCCTGCAATAAAGAAATTCCTGTCTCAGTATAAGAGTGTTATTTGCACAAAACAGAGAACAAGGGAACGGGAAAAAATGATCAATACATTGCTCGATGGTATTAACTTCAAGAGAGAAACATTTATGCACTAGAATGTGAACAAGTATACCTTGATTAGTTGATCCTGCTCTCAAGTGTTAGCTGTTATCACCAACATCAGCAGATGCATCGTATCTTATGGCAAGCGCAGTCCTCAAAGCTTGAAAAAGCCTGCAGACAAATAACTTGCTCAAGTCCCAGTGGGGTAAACCTCAAATTTAATTGCAGTAAAAACACAGGTCATTTCAACAGCAAAAGCATAACTTGATTAAACAATTGTAGGTATACTCACCTTGGTGGTATGCCAAAGCTAATTCAGCGAGGACATTTTATTCATCATGTGCATCTGACATACCTTGTCCGACCAGCAAGTCATAATAGCTAGCACACAAAGATGGGAATACAAATAAGCTGAATAAGAAGGATCTAATTAAGCAAATTCATCATACGGAATATCAAAATTTATTAATTAACTAGATCGGCCATCTAATCTTATTGGTAGTATGATCGGTGCACTAAAAGGATTGAGAGAAACAAAGACATAGGCAAAGTAGCACTTGGCAATTATCGTGACAGCTCTACCTGAATTCTTTGGTACAGTTCCAATATCCAATGCGGCCAAGCTTTGTGGATGGTACCGCTCATGCACAGCAATGAATCTATGACATTGTTGCTAGTCCTTCTGCACCCTCTCGCCCATTCCATTACAAGTGCTGATAAACCTGCATAAGTAATGTCATTAAAGATTTAAAGTCCTATAGAGTTAACTTGGAAAGCTGTGAGATAAAAAACAGGCCGGACTCTACAATTTTCCTACGGATCTAACCATACCTAACAAGAAAAAATATGACTGCACCTGATAAGCGGCCAACGACAAGAATGGCCAGGTACCAACTACTAGTGAATTGGTGAACACGGATCAAGCCAATGGAAAAATGAGACAAGAGACTGACAAAGAAAAAAGGAAATTTGCAACTGCACCTGAACCTCTGTCGTTCCCTTGCTTCGCCGCGGATCCTGTTCTCCAACTAGCCGCGGCGGCTGTTCCGTGGAGTGGAGATCGCAGCGTGAGCCTGGTCACCGGCGAGGGCGGCGCTGCTCGACGGCTGCTGAGCGACGCCTTGGGTGAGGGGTGGGAGGCGGCTATGTTTTCTGGACGCGATCGAGGTTGGGACTGCTGGGTGCGGGCAGAGGTTCGTGGCCACGTCGCTTTGGTGTTAGTAAAGGATCCGCAATGAGTAGTGCTTAGTGGGCTGGGCTCGTACGTGAAGGTTTCCCTAACAATTGGGATATGTGTATCCACAATGAGTAGCGTACAACATATAATATCCATATCTATGATAAAATTTTGCAACGAATATTTAAGTCCTTGCTAGGTATGTATTGCTTTAAGGGGTTCTTGTTGTAGTGAATCAAAAACTCACATGTTCTATAAAGACGCAATATGACTTATTACTTTAAACATTAGCTATTGCCACTGATGTTATGTGAAGCTCTTCCACCCAAAAAAGAATTTCACTCAACACTAGTAAAAGAGAGAATGCAAAATAAAAAAGGCATAATCTGTCCAAAACAGAACAGTCCGCAAAGACGAATTTTTTCGAGGCACTTACAGCGCACAGATCGAAAAACTTTGAACTAATGAAAGATTCAGACATTCATAAAGATTACGCACAAAAAATTTCAGATTTAATTAACAATCTGGTGATTTTAGAAATTTCGTACAGTGAACAGCAAAAATCTGTTTCTGCGCAGCAATCAAAATTAAGCATCATCTTAACATTAGAGCCTACTCTTGGCACAACAATGCGAGAAAATAAATATACAAAGGAGTTGCTACAGAAGTAAACAAACTCCTTGACTCAATTAAAGAAAAATTGCAGAAAATAAAATAATGGGTTGCCTCCCATAAACGCTTTTCTTTAACACCTTTTAGCTAGGCATAGTGATTTTGATGATGCTCTCATATGTATAAGAGGTGAATATGAAAGAGCATCAAGAAGCAAATATCAAACACATTTAAATATAACCCACTTCCTATGCAAATGAATCTTGTAAGAAAATAAATCAATAAAGCACAAAGTGATGAGCATAGGAAGGCAAAACAAGTGCGACATCAAAACTTTCAACATAAAGAGAGCAGACTTAATATTATTGTGATGTATGAAGCCATGTCTCCCTCTCTCATAATGACCAGTAGGTTTTAAAGTACCCATCAAATAAAAGCAAATCAAGAGAAAGCTCAAAACCTTCGTCATAAAGAGAGGTGTTTTAGTAACATGAAAATTTCTACAACCATATTTTCCTCTCTCATAATAATTTTCAGTAGCATCATGAACAAAATTAACAATATAGTTATCACATAAAGCATTCTTATCATGATCCACATGCACAAAAGTATCATTACTCTCCACATAAGTATAATCAATTTTATTAGTAATAGTGAGAGTAAAACTATCACAACCATCATTGTATTCATCATAAATTGCAGGCATAGTATAATCATAATAAACTTTATCCTCCATAGTAGGTGGCACCAAAATACCACTATCATTATAATCATCATAAATTGGAGGTAAAGTATCATCAAAGAAAATTTTCTTCTCAAAACTTGGGGGACTAAAAATATCATATTCATCAAAACCAGCTTCCCCAAGCTTAGACTTTTCCATAGCATTAGCAATAATGGTGTTCAAAGTATTTATAGTAATAACATTGCTACCATCATGCAAATAATTTTCCATAGGTTTTTTAATTTTCTCTTCAAAAGCATCATGTCCTAATTCAAGATAAATTTCATAAAGCTCTCTATTTTTGTTGTTGTTTTCCATTAAGACTAACTAGTAAAATAAAAACAAGAAACAAAAATATATAATTGCAGAATCTAAAGGAAATACCTTCGAGCACTCACACGTCAGCAACAGTGCTAGAAAATAGCTAAGTAGCTGGAGGATGTGAGTACCTTTTACCTTACCTCCCCGGCAACGGCGCCAGAAAATAGCTTGATGTCTACGCACGCTTCTATTCTTGTAGACAGTGTTGGGCCTCCAAGTGCAGAGGTTTGTAGAACAGCAGCAAGTTTCCCTCAAGTGAATCACCCAAGGTTTATCGAACTCAGGGAGATAGAGGTGATCAAAGATATCCCTCTCAAGCAACCCTGCAATTAAGATATAAGAAGTCTCTTGTGTCCCCAACACACCTAATACACTTGTCAGATGTATAGGTGCACTAGTTCGGCGAAGAGATAGTGAAATACAAGTAATATGGATGATTATAAGTGGTAATTGCAATCTGAAATAAAAATGGCAGCAAGCAAACATGTAGCAGAACTTGTTGTAAACGGTGTTTCAATGCTTAGAAACAAGGCCTAGGGATCATACTTTCACTAGTGGACACTCTCAACAATAATAATATAATTGAATACATAGATATTTCCTCTTCACTATGCTACTCTGAGTTATTCTCGTTGGATAACGAATACCAATCCATTGCGTAGGGCTATAACAGCACACCTTAAAGTCACATTCCACATCTAGGGAACCCCACACTGTTAACTTGAGCGCCCTAAATAGTACTAGACAAACACCGCAATTTCATAGAGACATCCAAGGCAAATAATAACTCATGATAAGTATTCCTGTTATCTTTAGACTAAGAGCCACACACGGGGCGCACACTGTCAACTTCGCACCGTGGGACAAAGGTGACTCCGGAGATTACATTAATAAAACCACTTGAGTAGCATATAAGATAATGAAGAGTAACATCTATGGATTCAACTAGATTACAAAGCTCATGATCACATAGAGATCACACCATGGGAGAGAGAGATAAACCACATAGCTACCGGTAGAGCCCTCAGCCTCGGGGAGAACTACTCCCTCCTCATCATGGGAGGCAGCAACGACGATGATGGAGGCGGTGGCGTCGATGGAGATTGCTCCGGGGCAATTCCTCGTCCCGGCAAGGTGCCGAAACAGAGACTTCTGTCCCCCGAATTAGGGTTTTTGGTGGCGGCGGAGCTCTGGAACTTTTCTGGGGAAATCGTCGATCCTTTTAGGGTTTTCGGGGTAGGAGCAATATATAGGCCAAATGGCGTCGCGAGGCGGTGCACGAGGAGGCGACACCACCCCAGGGTGCCTGGAGATTCCTGGCCGCACCGAGCCCACGTGTGGGGCCCTCGTGGCTCCACTTCGTCTCCCCTTCGGACTCCAGGTGTCTTCTGATAAAATAGGGGCCTCCGTAAATTTTCGTCCAATTCCGAGAATATTTCCAGACTAGTTTTTCTGGAATACAAAAACAGCAGAAAACAGGAACTGGCGCTTCGGCATCTTGTTAATAGGTTAGTCCCAGAAAATGCGTAATAATGGTATGAAGTGTATGTAAAACATGTAGCAATTGGTATAAAACAAGCATGGAACATCAAAAATTATAGATACGTTTGAGACGTATCATACACATCCGCTCGCCACCGTCGTATCTTATGCCTTCTTGTACATTTCTTCCATCGCTGATCCTTTGTCCAACATTCCGTTTCAATTGTGTTGAGCAGGGACAAGTACTGCGCACTCATCTACGTATCCCCGAGGTGGTCCATTGCCACTTATTTGGACTCGGGGAATAAATCCACGCCGAGACGATACACCAGAATAAAGGGTGTTCTCGATGACGCTCTCGAGTCCTATGCCCAAAAGGGCGGCCCCTTCCATAAGAAGTCGGAATTTTTCACGGAGGACAACACACACAAGTTCCAGCATGGGACCGGATTCCATTGCATCAAGCAACTGGATGGCAGCGTGAAGGAGGCCTACTACGCCCTCCATCACATTAAAGCGATTGTCCGGGATTTCGAGAAAACGAAGATTCCATCTGGTCTCGCGGAATACACCAAAATGGCGGATGCTCTCACCGATGCTGATTACAGAACAGACTTCCATCGCATCTGGCTGCAGTTATCAACGATCATCCTCGACGATGTCATTCACAAATCAGGGTCCTTCCACTACCCCAGAGGTATTATAAAGAAAGGCTTGCTAAGCATTACTAGTGTACTTTTTTGTATAACTGCATGTGTAGGGTTATATATTATATATATGCTATGCTATGAAACTCAAATAGGATAGCCATATGATTTCCAACCATGACAATTGATTGATTGTCTTGCCTCTATACTTAGATGAATAAATTATACTCTATGTATATCACTAACCAATATATATCCCAATCCATCTTCAGGGCTCTGTCAGAGGGATATCGAAGAACGACTAGAGGCGCAGAATGACACCAGGGAGTGGAGGACGAAAGATGGCTTTCTACCGTTCCCGGCGCCGCTCAAGAAGAGGACTCCATGATCATGCTCCATCATCGCGGCGGTGACAACTTTATTTGTACTAAGACTTGTGTGTGACATGAGATGAACCTTTGTACCAATTAAGACTTGTGTGACATGATCGAGATGGAACTTTTGTAGACTTGTGTTTTGGCACTTGTCACTATATGTATGTATCTTGGGCTCTAAGTGTTTGTGATGACATAGTAATGTGTTTGTTTACATATACCGTGTCAAAATATATTATTGTTTCTATTATTCCTGTATTTCCTGTAATATACCTGTATTTCCTGTAATATACCTGTATTTGTACAGGAAAAATGTGAATTTCTGTATTTCTGGAAAATCCTTTTGTGGCGCATCAAAATTTTTTTTGTGGCGCACCTATTTTTGTGGCGCACGGTTTAGGGATGCGCCACAGAATTCCTCTGTTGTGTCCACGGCGACATGATTCTGTGGCGCACAGCCTGGGTGCGCCACAGAAAGTTGGTCTTTCTGTGGCGCACGCCCTGGGTGAACCACAGAAATAATTTTAGTGGCGAGAATTCTGTGGCGCACCCAGCAAACCTGGGGGTGCGCCACAGAATCCCAAATTGGTGCGCCACTAATAGCCATTTCTGTACTAGTGTATAGATTGTGTCCTACTGTAAAAGTGTTCCACCAATTATCTATTGGATGTTATAATCATACCATGAACTCGCGGTACATTTTATTGCACTCTCCCTCGATGTAAGTGATCCAAAACTGGATAATTTACCAAGGTGAATGTCTTGTTCTTTTTTTTAGAAATGGGGAACCAGCCCCACCTTTGCATCAAAACTATGTACACAACGATTTATTGCATAGTTTCAAAAGTATAAAGTATCAAGCAAGAACATTTATAGCTAAAGAATCACACAAAGTGAAAATGAAAATCAACAAACAAAAGATGATAACACCATCCTCCCCTAACACCATACTTTTAAGGACATATACATTATATTTTGTTCGTCAGAATGATGGTCAAAGTTGGACTAAAAAATCAAGGGGATTATATAATCCTGAACGAAGGAACTTCCATGAACTCACGGTAGGTTTGCTTGCACATCCCTTGTATTAAGTGATCCAGATTCTAGATAACTTGTACCAAGAATGGTGATTCGTCCTTTTTTAAATTTTGTCCTAGATTTACAATGTTCCATCGATTATTTCGGAATGGAAGAATTGTTCCACGATGATTTTGCAACTCCCTCTGATCCAAAAAGATTGTCATGAGTTAAGCGTCGGAAGCATCGCACGTAGCTATTTCGGTACGACACTTAATCTGCATCGGAGGGAGTAGCTCTTACGGAGACTGTTGAGAAGTAGGACCTGTATGCTACAAATTTAGTTTTACCACATAGAGTAATTCATTTTCAGTTACCTTGCTATTATGATGTGCATGTTTACACATTACAGCTTTGTACATGTGCAGTGCACGTTGGTACACCATTCCCAAAAAAGAAGGTGTTGGTAGTTCGTTGCTTTAGATGTCATTGTGTGGACTCGTAGTGATACGTATGCATCACTATCACTAGTTTAATCTGACACTCCTTCTCTCGGTATAGTTTCAAAATTATCATCGCTCCTTTGGAACTGGAGCTTCCAGTAATTTGCTTAGCAATTGGGGCCAAATCCTGCTCCGAAGAGTAGAGTTAGAAATGAAAGGGAACTCTGACAACTGCATATCATATTTTCCTTCTTCTCTGCAGGTTGCGTATCTTCTGTACCTTCTTTGGAGGGAATCGAAAACAAAAACAATTTCGGATTTGCTAGATCTCAGGCGCCTGAGATTTACTTAAGTCTCCGTCACGTCTAGAGCCGTCGATCGTTTGCGTCGTGATTTGTGCTGTATCTGTGCTTTTTCCCGTCGTCCGCGCGGCGGGTTCTATTGTTTTCTTTGTCCTGTTTGTTTCGCAGGCTTTTGTTTATGTTGGGCTTTGTCATATGGGCTGTTGACTACGTTTTTTTCGAAGCGTTTTGTTAACAGGCTTTTTTCTCGCGTGAGCCTTTTTTCGTACGGCCTTTTTAGCGAACTAAGCCTGCGTGACACGCATCGAAACGACGGTGGAGTAGTGGTATCTAGGCCCGTTGCTCTTCTCTCCTGTTCTTGCTCATTTTCTCATCTGTTCGTTTTTCTTTGTTGTTGAGTTCTCTGGAGGTCAACGCAACCACAACCCCAAATCGGGTGGGGATGAGGGCGGGAGCTGGGGGAGGTGGGGTAAACGCAGCAGGTAACCAGTCTTTTTTGGTATTTTGTTCCTGACCTCACTACATGGACCGGCATAATTACCATTTGCTACTGCGTACCTAACTACACGGAAGCAAGCTCTAGTTTGTGTTTTTGCTCTAAGGGTCATGTTTTGTTTGTAATGTGTAACAGCACTATGTTGCTTTTTAAAGTGGACATGTGTAGTATGATTACTTTATGGACCCTTTTAACGTATTTTGATGGAAACCATCTACCCACGATGTAACATTGTGTGTCTGAGGCAGAAACAACACAAGCGTGTGTCTTCCAAAAACTCTAGCATGCATATTTTTTTGTCGACTCACGATTACACTTGTTAAAAGTTTTCAGACGCTCTCTTTTTTTCATCCTCTTTTTTTGCGCAAGAGAGTGGATTTGCAAGCTAGCTGCAACTGACCCTTTTTGTTAATCATTTTTTGTTTGTTCATTAGTTCCAGCCTAGTCGCAACTAGGGTTTTTATTGAATTTTTTCGTTAACCAGTTGCATCCCAGTTGGAACTATTAATTTTACCGATCATTTTTCTTATTGAGATAAACGCACCATTGGTCACTGAACTTTAATTAGATGAGCACATTGGTCACTGAACTCTCAACTTGTTACAAACTGGTCACTGGACTCTCACAAGATGAGCACATTGGTCACTGAACTCTCAACTTGTTACAAACTGGTCACTGAACTCTCACAAGATGAGTATATTGGTCACACTTTGTCCAGCGGAGCTAATTTTGTCCGACGTGGCATGCCGCCCGACGCTGCGTTGGACAGCCGCACCAGTGTAGGCGCCCGCGAGCTTGCCGAATCCCTTCGGGATTGGGCCGGAGAGCGAGTTGTTGTACAGCTCGATCTGGACGGCGCTCGTAAGGCCAGCAATCTCCGGCGGTATCGGCACAGTGAGCGCGTTCGTGGACAGGTCGAGGTCGGTGAGGTTGCCGAGAGACGCCGGGATGGAGCCGACAAGGTTGCAGCCAGCGAGCCAGAGTACGCGCAGCGCGGTGAGGCCGCTGAGCTCGGCCGGCACGGGGCCAGGCGCGAATGGCCTGGAGGTTGAGGTCGAGGGACGCGAGGCAGCAGAGCGCGCCGGGGAACGGGCCGACGAGGTTGGCTCCCGCGAGGGAGACCCCGGTGACAGCGCCGGCGTCGCAGGAGACGCCCGTCCAGCCGCAGGGCGTGGCGTCGCGCGGGTCCCAGTCAGTGCCGAGGGGCAGCAGGGAGAAGACGTCCGCCTCTAGTTGTGAGACCGATAAAAAAATCTCATTTGTCTAGTCAGCATGCCACGTCGGACAAAATTAGCTCCGCTGGACAAAGTGTGACCAATATACTCATCTTGTGAGAGTTCAGTGACCAGTTTGTAACAAGTTGAGAGTTCAGTGACCAATGTGCTCATCTTGTGAGAGTTCAGTGACCAGTTTGTAACAAGTTGAGAGTTCAGTGACCAATGTGCTCATCTAATTAAAGTTCAGTGACCAATGGTGCGTTTATCTCTTTCTTATTCACCAGTTTGCATGCTAGTTGCAACTATGGATTTTTTTTTATTGATTTTTTTTCATTAACCAGTTGCATTTTTCTATTTGCAACTGTGATTTCACTATTTTTTAGAATTAATCCCCTAGTTGCATGCCAACTGCAACTGACATTTGTTTTCAGTGCACACCAGTTGCATCCTAGTTGCAACTATGGATTTATTATTGATTTTTTTTTCATTAATTAGTTTTGCATTTTTTCATTTGCAACTGTTAATTTCACTATGTTTAGAATTAATACCCCAGTTGCATGCCAGCTGCAACTGACATTTGTTTTTAGAGTGCACTAGTTGCATCCTAGCTGCAACTGCGTTTTTTAAATGTTTTGTTTGGTTTTATTTACCATTTTTTATTTTCTATTCCCATTGCATGCTAGCTGGAACTGATTTTCTTTTAGCGAGAATCAGTTGCATACTAGTCACAACTGCGAAATTTTAATATTTGTTATAATATTCACCTTTTTTGTATTTTAATCCCTAGTCGGATGCTAGTTGTGACTAACAGTTTTTTAGTCAGAATCAGTTGCATCCTAGTCGTAACTGCGAATTTTTTGTTCATTAACCAGTTGCATCCCTTTTTTTGGAATTGTTATTTTTACCGATCATTTTATGCACTAGTTGGATCCTAGGTCGGTGCAACTATGGATTTTTTTTTCTTTTAACCGGTTGCACCCTAGTTACAACTGTGAATTTCACAAATTGATAATTAATCCTCAGTTGCATGCCACCTGTAACCGACATTTTTTAGAGTGCACCAGCTGCATCCTAGATGCAGTTGAGAATCTTTTTAAAAAATTCACCAATTTTGACATTTAATCCCTAGTTGCATGTTATACGCAACTGGATTTTTTTTGTAGAGTGCACCAGTTTTGCATCCTAGTCGCAACTGGGAATTTTTACACCACATTAATTTCTAGTCGCATGCTATTTGCACGACTTTTTTTCAGAGTGCACCAGTTTGCATTGTGGACGCAACTGGAATTTTTTCACCCAGTTGCATGCTAAGTGCAACTAATATATTTTTTCTTAGTGTGCCCAGTTGCATCGTAGTCGCAACTGGGATTTATAATGTTCATTTTTTCATTCGCCTTTTTAAAATTATTTTGTAGTTTTTTTATTTTCTAACCGGTTGCATCCTAGTCGCAACTGGTAATTTAAGTGTTTTTTCACACAGTTTCATGCTAGGTGCAATTAATTTTTTTCTTAGTGCGTCCCAATTGCATCCTAGTCACAATTGGGAATTCTAATGTTCATTTTTCATTCACCTTTTTTCAAAATTATTTTCTTATTTTTCTATTTTTCACCAGGTGCATCCTAGTCGCAACTGGAATTTTAAGTGTTTTCTTTTACCTAGTTGCATGCTAGGTGCAACTAATGTTTTTTCTTAGTGTGCTCCAGTTGCATCATAGTCGTAACTAGGATTATTTTAAGTGTTTTTTTTCACCCAGTTGCATGCTAGGCGCAACTATTTTTTTTTCCGTAGTGTGCCCCAGTTGCATAGTAGTCGCAACTTGGAATTATATTTTTCATTCATTTTTTTGAAAATTATTTTTCTAGTTACACAATAGGTTGAATTTTTTATTTTTGACCAGTTGCATCCTAGTCGCAACTGGGGTTTTTTTTTTTGCACCCAGTTGCATGCTACGTGCAACTAATATTTTTTTTCTTAGTGTGCCCCGGTTGCATCCTAGTTGCAACTGGGATATTTAAGTGTTTTTTCACCCAATTGCATGATAGGTGCAACTAATTTTTTTTTCTTAGTGTTCCCCAGTTGCATCGTGGTCCCAAGGATTTTTAAGTGTTTGTTCACCCAGTTGCATGCTAGGTGCAACTAATATATTTTTTTCTTAGTGTGCCCAGTTGCATGGTAGTCATAGCTGGGATTTATAATGTTCATTTTTCCATTCGCCTTTTTAAAATTATTTTCTAGTTCTTTTATTTTTTTTAACCAGTTGCATTCTAGTCGCAACTCGGTATTTTAAGTGTTTTTCCACACAGTTGCATGCTAGGTGCAATTAATTTTTTTCTTAGTGCGCCCAGTTGCATCCTAGTCGCAGTTGGGAATTCTAATTTTCATTTTTCATTCACCTTTTTCTTTCTTGTTTTCTATTTTTCACAAGTGGCATTCTAGTCGCAACTGGGAATTTTGAGTGTTTTCTTTTACCTAGTTGCATGCTAGGTGCAACAAGTTTTTCTTTTCTTAGTGTGCCCCAGTTGCATCATAGTCGCAACTAGGATTTTTTTAAGTGTTTTTTTTCACCCAGTTGCATGCTAGGCGCAACTAATTTTTTTCATAGTGTGGCCAGTTGCATAGTAGTCGCAACTGGGAATTATATTTTTCATTCAGCTTTTTCAAAATTATTTTTCTAGTTGCACGATAGGTTGCATTTTTTATTTTTGACCAGTTACATCCTAGTTGCAACTGGGATTTTTTAATTGTTTTTTCACCCAATTGCATGCTAGGTGCAACTAATATATTTTTATGTTAGTTGCAATTGGCATTTTTAGTGTGCACCGGCACACCATTTTTTAGATACAACTTTAATTTTTGGTAGTAAAATTTGTTTTTCTTCATTGCAATTTTATAAGGAGCATGTAAACATTTTTTCTCTACTTTTTTTGTTACAATAGTGTGCATTCGTCGGAGTGTTTTGTAACAATTATTGCAGGGTCTTTTTTGTCTGTTTCCCTTACACGGCGCGGCAGCACATAACCAATTCCCCTTTCCCCTTCGAGATTTTTCATTCAAACAGTACCACGAACGGTAGACGACAGAAGTAGAGCGGCTGAGGGGAGGGGAGGCGGAAGCCGAGCGGCGAGCCGGACGGTGGGGAGGTGCTCCGCCGTCCGCCGCCTCTCAACGGCGCCGCCAGTCGAGGCGCCCCTCACTGGCGCCGCTCCGCCGGCCATCTGCATCTTTCAGTTCGTCCTAAGGAGGTCACGCTCGCGCTCGCGCTCGCATGTAAGAAATCCGACCTAGCCATGTCATACACTGTCGCCCTACATGTTTTTTGTTCTGTAGGCGTGAGATTCGAGTGTGTTTGATTTGTTTCTAGTCACGATTTCGTTGATTCCGTGCACATAATCCCATCCCCCGACGAGATTCAAGCGTCTTTTGATTTCATTCCAGCTGCAGCTCCATAAGATGCAGTGCACAAATCCCCATTTCAGGACGAGATTCGACCAGATTTTGATTGTTCTGCATGTGCGTCTATCGACCATGTGAAGAAATATCTCCGCCCCTTGGATTTTAGTTAGGATTATTTGTGCTGCACCTGCACATGCATACATCATTGGTTGTGCAGAAGGGTAGCACGCGTTTTCAGTGTAGCTGTGTCTGTATGAGTTTGTTTTGGACATGGGAAGACTGAAGCACGAAATTAGTTTTCTGAATGTGGGTCAACCAAGTAGTTCATTGATTTTGGTGCTCTTTTGTTTCCAGTGATTCAGCAATTGCATGTATATTTAAGTGTACTGCTTACTAAATGATTGCCACCTATGCTAAGTGCTAACTATTATGGAATTTTGATAACGTGTAATTCGTATGCATCAAGTGATACATACGAAATGGGCTTTTCTATTTCAATGTGCAGGTACAGAAAAAAACATGACAGAACAAAACAGCCACGCAACAAGCCCATCAACAGCCCAAAAAAAGTCACACGTGATGCACAAGGTAACAAAACAAATTGGGCTACCGTGCTGCGGATAAATCTCATAGTAGGGGATCGGATACGTAGGGGTGACGTCAGGCGACCGAGACTTAACTAAATCTCAGTCGCCTGCGCCCTAGGCACGCCCAAACAATTTACCTACCTTTCTTAGGTCTCTCCTAATAAAATTACATTTTTCTGTGAGAAAGGTACATTTTTGTGGGAAAAAACAAGGAGTAGAACGTTGGCCCAGCTGAATTCAAAAATAAAAGCAGAAGATGTCCCACCAATCTAGCCCATTGGGCTCAAAAGAGGCAGAAAGGTGCCACGTTACCTCTTCTGCCGCTGAACACGTAGCGATGCACCCCACCCACGACAGCCGCACTAGAAAGTAGAAAGTGCAAGTGCCGAGACGAAGCGAAGAGGGGATTCGATTCCTTGGGGGAAAAGAACAAGATTTCCTTCGCTGAGTGCGGCGTGAGAAGCGGCGAGTTCTTCAATCTTCCGCGCCTCGTTTCTCCGCCAGGAGGTGAGTACGACGGCGCCTCGCCTTGGTGTTGGTTAGTTTCTTTCGCTCTCTGCTTGATCTGGTTTGCTCCGCGTCTGGTCTTCGGTTGCTTTTGTGGAGAAGTAGTGATCGATCCGCATGAGTAGCGTTCATGCAAGTCTATTTGTGCAGTAGGAGTTGTTTGATTTGTAGTTCCTCTGAGTAATCGAGCAAGGGGCAGCAGGAGGCGCAGGCGCAGTTAGATTTATGCTCTGTTTGAGGTTTTTTTTTTTTTGAATAGTCAGACTAATCTCGGCGCTAGTAGAAGTAGCAAGTGTTGGTGAAATATATGCGGGAAAATTTGTAAGGTAGTGTAATATCCCGTGGCCACCGACGACTGCCGGGGACGTGAGATGGATACAAGGTGCTTGTGGTAGCACAGTAGCACTAAACCCTAGTTGCTTGTGGTAGCAACCCGACCTCAATAGATCAGAGGAAGAAGAAGACGGGGAGAGACGACGGGAGCAACCCGAAGAGTCAATTCATTTCTGTTCTTCCTCTCAGGCTGACCTCCTGTATCTCTTTATCCTCTCCGCTCCAATGCTTTATCAACTGGGCCAAGCCCACATACAGCAGCCCATAACTCCAGTTCGGTCCAGAGGGTGCGTCGGGTGTTACACTACCGCCTCTGCAAAATATTGCTTGTCCCCAAGCAATGGCATGAATTTTGCTTATATGAACACCTCCAGGATCCCATGGTAGTCCATCAAGTGTTGACACGTTGCATATCTGAGGAATATTGAACCCAAATGACCTGGACTGCATGTGGAAATAACATCCCGAGCCAGCTTTTAGTTGATTCCGGTGAACCATTCCCTCCTGAAAGAGTGAATCCCACTGACCAATCTGGTTTTGCAAATTGACACACTGAAAAAATCCTGTTAATGCAGTAGCAGCAGTGCTTCTAGGAACCAAACTGAAATCAACTAGGACTGTATGAGCTGATGGATATGTTGCCTGCACCTCCACTGAACACCAATAAGCAAGAACCTCCATAACTAGAACCATATATTGACTTGTGCGCTCCAACCGAACAGAAATCAAGCATGGACACCCAAGCATAAAATGGCCATGGAGCTGAACGGCACATTGGGAATTCCCACCAAAAGTATGTTGGTTGTCTGCCGTGAACTCAACAACTATCATGCATACAGATCCCTCATAGATGTGTATATTGGTGCCAAGATACAAGTTCTGGAACATGTCAAGAGGGCTCAATCCGAAGCTCTCTTGTATCATGCACACGACATCACTCAGAGTGAGGCTAAGCAGGATGCACACTACACCTTGGGTAATATTGAAAATGCACTTGTACGAAGCATACCACTCCACTGAACATGTGTCAAACTTTGCAAGTATAATGGAGAGACAATCAGGATTTACCTCCACTCTGGATGACACAAAAAACTTAGCATAAATTTTTTTCTCCTTAGATTCAGTTTTCTGAGCCAATTGAACAAACATTGCAGTCATAAGAACATTCTCTATAATTCCTGGGTCCCACTGAACATAGAGCTCCATTGCAAGAGCTGTGGACCTGCCATCCTCCCAAACATGTAGATGAATCAGCAGGTTCAGGAAAGAAAGAGTGATATTTGCAGCAACAATTTTGTTATGCAGCACCCAACATAGGAACCTTGAACCTCCAGGATCGAAAACTTTGTCCGTATCAACATTTGATGGTGCAGCAACCATCTCTGTTGGGTTGCCCATGCCTGGCTCCAGAAAAATGGAGCAGTCTCCAACACAAGTGAGCACCTCAAACTTCATCTCCAGGTCCAGGAACAGAGAGACACCTCCAACAGTAGTGAACCCGTCATCCTCAAAGACCTTGTTAGCTGAATCGAGATCCAACTCCAGGAAAAGTGAGAGGCCACCAACGTGAGTGAGTTTATCGTCGACCTTGAGCTCCGTGCCACTGATTGGAAACGCCACTGCGGCATGGTTGCTGCCAACATTGACAGTCGAGCAAATTGTCGAATACCTTGTGGGCGCGAAGGAAGTGAGGACTGTGCCCGTCTGTAGAGCAGCAGTAGCCACGACCCTGTGCGCGGAGATGATCGAGGGCGATGAAGGCTTGGTCGCCTGCTGCTCTGGTACGCGACCCAGCATGAACACCGGCGTGGTTGCGGCGGTGGGCGCAAGCGCCGCCGTCGTCTTCTTCAAATCCGCCAGCATAGTCTCCTGCCTCGCGGCTATACGACCCAACGATACGGTGAGCTTCACCAAGCTCTCATGGATGGCGCTCAAGGTCGCCTCCGTCGTTGTCGTCGCCACCTCCATCGATTCGGCACCAGATCGAATGGGGAAAAAAAATTTGGGAAATTTCTGTGATTTTTGGTGGGGATAACCTAGCTCTGATACCAAATGTAATATCCCGTGGCCACCGACGACTGCCGGGACGTGAGATGGATACAAGGTGCTTGTGGTAGCACTAAACCCTAGTTGCTTGTGGTAGCAACCCGACCTCAATAGATCAGAGGAAGAAGAAGACGGGGAGAGACGACGGGAGCAACCCGAAGAGTCAATTCATTTTTGTTCTTCCTCTCACGCTGACCTCCTGTATCTCTTTATCCTCTCCGCTCCAATGCTTGATCAACTGGGCCAAGCCCACATACAGCAGCCCATAACTCCAGTTCGGTCCAGAGGGTGCGTCGGGTGTTACAGGTAGATCTCTTGCAACGTCATACAGTATTTGACAATTTTTGTGTATACGCACAGGCAAAAAAAACACTATGTTTCTGGCGGAATTTGGGGGTAGGCTGACAACATTGTTCCGTAAGAACTTCCATTAGGGCAACTGGAAGCCAATGTTGGATTAAATTAAAATGGTGATCCTTCCAAGAAGTCGCGGTAGCCTTGCCTGCAGTTTCCCATGTTGCAAATAAGCCGTAATCTGGATAGCTTCCAAGGAGGAGGATACTTTATTTGCATCTTGTCAAAATACTTAAGAAAGGAAAGAATTTAAGCATGATGTTAGTGTGAATGATGTTAGTTTGTGTAGTGTGGTATCTTGCCATGGATTTCTCATATCTAGTAGCATATCTTTCCAGGCATGGATGGGAAGAACTCCAGCAGTGGGCAACAAGCTCAACAAGCTAGGCCAGATGTGCTGAAGCCTACTGCAGATTCTGGTACTGGAAATGTGAGTCCGGTGAACGGTCATGAAACTGTAGATATGAACATGGAAGCCGCCATCTCCGCGGATGATGTCATGCGAGCTGGAGGGTTCGGTGCAAAAGACGACATCGGCAGCCTCCTACCAACGGCTATGGACTGCACTGACTTTGAGGCCTCGCTGCGGGACGCCCGTGACTTCGAAGGCGAAAAAGAGCAGCCATCACATCCTGGGCTTGGTTACAGGGCAACCGAAGCTGAGGGTGCAACCAAGCCATTGGATGTGCCGAGGCAGTGATCATGCTTCCTTGCGCAACTTTGAAACAAAGGACAGGGTCCATGTTTCTGAAGCAGTTCTGTAGTTTTCCATCTTCGAAACTCGGCTTCACTGAGTAACATCCTCTTGTTCCAGTGCTGGATGGACATGAGTTTGTGAGCCACAAGAGGTTTTAGTTTTCTGTAGTTATCGTTGTCCTTGGATCCATGAAATCTGCGGAAGTATATTTTATTTTGATTGTGTATTGCCTGCAGTTTCCGGTTTTGTCAGTGTTATAGATTGATCAGGACTTCTCTTACAGGAAGAGGGAATTTGTTCTGCCTCGATGAGCAAACAAACAATTCCAGAGCACACCCATATGACTTACTGTGTCTGGTGTGGCATCTTGCCCTGGAGTTTCCATATCCAGTAGAATATTATTCCAGGCATAGATGGAAATCACTCCGGCAATTGTCAACAAGCTCGACAAGCTAGACCAGATGTGCTGAAGCATAATGCAGATTCTGATAGCACAAATGTGAGTCGGGTGAATGGTCATGAACCCGTAGATATGAACATATAAGCCACCATCTTTGCCGATTAGGTCATGCGAGCTTGAGGCTTCGGTGCAGAAGACGATGTCGACAGCCTCTTACGGACATCTATCGAGTCCGACGTTGACACCTCACTGCGGGACACCCGCGACTTCAAAGGCGAAAAGGAGCAGCCGGCATGTCCTGTGCTGGGTTACAAAGCAACTGAAGCTGGCGGCGACAGTTTTAGCTTGTGAATAACTTATATTTAGTTTTCTTTGTTGTTGAATTATGAAAAGTCTGATTAAAGTGCAGTTTTACTTGTCTTGGCCAGAACTTGGCTTTTCTTTCAGAACCGGTGGATTCATCTGTCTGAACAAACAACAGATATTGGAACCTTTAATTTTCTTTTTGAAACATCGTAAAAATGATGTCTCTATTTTCATAAAATTAGGAGAGTTGCAAACATTTCCATGAGACCCCAAAAAACAGTGGCCCAAAAAGGATCAGAGGCCTGCAACAGTAAGATGAGTGCTCTTAGGTCTTCTCCACCGGCCGATACTCGAGTTTGGGACTTCAGCTTAATGCTGTTCAGGTGCACGGGGTATGGTGCTCACATTCACGAAGACATGTGCACCACACCCAGTTGATATGTCAAGGATGACGACGTTTTGGTTGGCCTGGTGCGTGGAGTTGGTACCAGAGCGAAGCCCTATGCCTTATTGCTCGACTCCGGTGTGGATTTGAGTGCTATCCATCTCACTTATCGTAGAAATAGAACAACTTTTGCCATGCGTGTAGCGGAGCAAGTTCACTAGCGAACTCTCATGACAAATGCCCGTTGGACTGGCTCGCGTACGCCCTCTCAGCTTGAACACACGTTCCCAGTGCATCCCATGCCAACCGCCGATAGGCCAAGCTTAGCATCACGTCTGTATACATTATACACCCAGTTATAACAATCAAATAGGTAGGCAAGCATACTTTTTAGCAGTAGAGCTCTGGGTGTTCAGTTTATATACTCGTCAAGACTGCTTCGTAGGTGCAGAGGAGTGATGCGACATAGTGACATTGTATTAATGACTTACAGGCCGAAGTGCATGACTAATTAGTAAGTACTTGCTTTGGATAGTTGGAAGGAAGTGCTAAATTGGTAGGTACCGCTGTACGTACCTGTCTTTAAATAAGCCATGAACTTCGGCATGCAAGTGTTCTACCAACGCTCATAGTGAACTTCGGCATGCATGTGTTCTACAAACTGAGCACCATGCTCCACGTACTCCAGTTTGCAAGGAGAGAAAGCTAGTTCTAAGATGATACAAATGAGTACGCAGAAAGATAAAGACATTTCAATTCCACACAGTGATCTTGGGAATAGGAAGTATTAGGAATTAGAGTTGCACTAACAATTTTCTAGCCTGCACCAGAGACTTCCCATGTACGGTTCAACCAATTAGCAGAGAATCAATAGACTTGTCTCAGGCAGAGATCCATCCTTCCCAGGCAAAGATCAAAGCTGAGCTTCGTACTAAGCTGATCTCTGTTGGTAGGAAGCTGATCTTCGTTGCTAGGAATTTGACCTGTAGTTCGCCTATGGGATATGAGCACAGAGCACGTAGGGCTGCTAGCCATGGCGCTGAGTAATTAAACTGTCAATGTGGTGTCTGGCTCTGGCCCGATACATTTTGTTGGTTGGGCTGAGCTAGAGTTGTCGCAATACAATGCATTGAAGCCGTGCACCTGGTAGGAGTCGGTGGCCTCACGTGTCTAGTCAGCCTTTTGTTGATACATTAAATTACTTTTTAATGGCCAAATATGATATATATATATACCTGCGAAATAAATCCTCAAATGCGTTTGGTTTCACCCATCCAAAGCAAGCCAGTGGTCCTTGTGAAGAGCACACTTGTTTCTCGTCCACCAACTGAGCTTGTTGATTAATCACAATACCATGTTCATATTTATGAGAAGTTGTACCGATAAGATTTTTTAGCTTCACGTCTCTCATTAGGTCGAACAGGGGGCTCTAATCAAATTCACAAAAAAAATCACGAAAAAGGGGCTAATCAAATGCCGGCGAGCTCAGGTACTATGGTAGCCATGTTGTGCCGCCTAGATTCAGGTCTGTGGTCATCCACGAAGGAGGCATCCGTCTGCCTCCCTTCCGTCTTAGTCAGAGGTGGAGCTCGTTTGTGCCACATCACTCTCCATATCTCGTGAGCCTATTTTTTTTGCGAAACACAGTACAACGCAGACGCTCACATATACGCGCATACATTCATCCCTATGAACGCACACACGCACACCCTACCCCTATGAGCATCTCCGAGAGACTGAGCCGGCGGATTGGGTCTTGAGATTGACGAAGTCACCACGGGCGCCTCGCTGTCGACGGGAACGTCGCCTCCCACTGAAGAAAATTCCGCCCAAATGAGAAACACCAGCGTCAAACCTAGGGTTTGAACTCTGATGGGATTGGGGTACAACCACCCACGTAACCATCTTACCACAGGCAAGTTCTCATATCTCGTGAGCCTCAATCTATGCACTTTGTTCACCGGCTCCATGTACGCACTTTTGTCTAGCCAGATTAATTAGAACAAAGATTATTGGAAAGAGTAGTTTCTTCTTTGGTGTTGACCCATTTGGCCATTTCTGGTTGCCCCTGATTATTGGAAAGAATAACGATGGCCCGTTGACGCTTGTTCATGAGCTAAGAACGGCGACAAAAACTGAGCTCGGACAAGATGTCGTGGCCACACAAGCCATTCGCTTCCCCCCTGCATTGATCACCATCTTCCTTTGCCCGCCGGATTAAAGCAGCCACGGGCCATCGTGGACACAAAAGTTCTAAATCTTCAGCCGCCCGTCGGCGATCTCCAACGCCTCTTTGTCAAAGACTTGGTTTCATGTCTTTCCATTTCTCTACCTCCCACTGATCGGATCCCACAACGTGATCCATGAATTGTCTATCTGTCTAGCTTCAATCTTGTTCTGAATTTGTGAGATTTGTCGAGATGGATAGTTTTGTACCTTTTCTTTTGGGACGTTGTACTATAGGAAAGTGGGATAGTTTTTCTATGAATATGGTCAAATTGTTGATCGTTTGACTTCAGAACAAAGAAAAAATTACACGCCTTGTTAAAAGGGGGGTAGTCGGGCTTCGGATTGATTTCTACAAGAGCGAGGTTATGTTTTGGGGAGCCCTAACCACGAGCAACAAAGGATCGCAAATATGCTGAACTGTAAGTTGGGGGCCTTCCCCTTTACCTACTTGGGCTTACCAATTAGCGATAAAGCCTTGATGCTGGGGATTGGGGTCCCCTGCCAAAGAAGGTAGGCAAGAGAGCTGACCCTTGGATGGGAACTTAATGTCATCAGCTACTAGGCTAACGCTAGTCAATGCTTGCCTCTCTAGTGTTCCACTACATGCCATGGGGATGTGAATGTTGGGGGATGGAGTTCATGGTTCCATGAGCAAACACAACGCCCATTTCTTCTAGGTGGGAGAAGGGCACCAAATGCAAATACCATTGGGTGCGGTGGGCCGACGTTTGCATGCCCAAGGCCTTGGGGGGCCTCGGGATCATGGACACTAAACTTATGAACAAATGTCTTATGGCCAAATGGATCTAGAAGATCTACGCTGGAGGAGAACAAGGTCTGTGGGCCGACATCCTCCACAATAAGTACCTTAGGGTAAGGATTTGTTAGTGGACAATCATACCCAGGGCTCGCAATTCTGGAAAGCGATCCACAAAGTCAAGGAGGTGTTTCGCTTGGGATCAAACACCTAGTTGGCAATGGGACTTCCACCAGACTTTAGTTGGACTGGTGGATTGACCCGACCTCTGCGGGAGAGCTTCCCGGAGATCTTTACCATAGCCTTGGAACTAGAGGCGACGGTCGCCCAAGCTTTTAGCCAGGAGATATGGGACATTTGTGTAGGCGCGCCTTCGGCCTTGTAGAGCAGGTCCAGTGGGTTAACTTGTTGAGGATCCTCGAGACTGCGCGTCTATTTCAGGCCCCTGAACGGATAGTCTGGGCTCTCGAAGCTTCGGGGAGGTTCACTGTCAGCCCTCTCTACCGCAAGCACTGCGAAGGAACACCTCGTAAGCACTTCTGTGAGATCTGGCGGATTGCAGTCCCCCAGAAAATCAAGGTGTTCCTTTGGCAACTTCTTTGGATGCGGCTGCCGTCTAATGACAATATTCGTCATCGGCATGGCCCTTCCACTGGGTGGTGTGCCTTATGTGGTGAGTTCGAGGACACGAACCACATCTTCTTCACATGTCCTCTCACCAAGTTCATGTGGAGTTATGTGCGGGAGTTGCTCCAATGCAATTGGAACCCTGCCTGCTTCTCTGACTTGTACCGGAACTGCGTAGATACGTGGGCCAATCGAACAGAATTATTTGGACGTGTTGTGCGGCTCTAGTTTGGTCCCTATGGATGACCCGGAACAAGTTCACCATTGGGGGTGTCTTTCCCTCCTAGCCGGCTGACGGTTTCTACAAACTTTCTATGTATCTACATGTGTGGAAGCAGTGGCTAGGAGGCAGGATCGAGAGGCTTTGGAGCTGACGATTAGCAGGATTCGTCCGCTCTACACACAGGTTCGGGAGGCGCCAGGCTGACGTTCCCCAACCTTCCTGCTTGTATCCCTTATCTAGGTGTGTCTTGCGTGTAGTAGGGCCTTGGGGTGCTTGTACTTCATGCTTTCTGTAGTAGCTAGTTGTGCCGTTATGTTCATGTGGTACTCTAGCGCTTGGCGCTTTTTATATTTCGAACATGTGTGCCCTGTTGCTGGTCCCCGGCTTGTACGAACTTTGTTTGTGTGTGATGGCTTCATTAAATCAAAGCCGGGCTGATCTTGAACCGTTTTTAGTTAGTTTTTCTGTCGGTTTTGCTAAATTCCATTCGAGAAATCTCACGGACTAGCAAAGGTCCCCATTCTTTTCTATCTGTGTTTTTCTGGGACATGTTGATTCCGGGAAGTAAAGCTACCACAGCTGGAAAATTACGCCAAGCTACCTTTTTTTTTGCATGGTAATACGATTCTCATTGATAAATAAAAGACGAGATACAAAGTACGTATACACCGATCTTACAAATCTGAAAAGATAGGATAAACCTATGTGACAAACCAACGCCTATCCATCTTCTTGGCACCACCGTAGCAGCCACCAAAGAAAAAATAGACAGATCACCTCTTCACCCGAGCTCGACGCGGCTCCATCGCTGATCATCAGCTTTTCGGACCTCCAAAGTAGTTTGCCATAGGACAAACCATTGCCGTTGAAAGAATCAGATCGGGCAGCACGACCCCGGACACGCCATCGAACTTCAGCACTGGCACCCCCGCACGACGACGTCGGAGTAGGGAGCCTGAACCGTCAGCCTCCAACCATGAACCCACCACAAGGTGCACCATCTTCCAGCTGTCACCAGTGCAGACCACCGTCTGCACGTACTCCTGGACGAATCATCTCTGCTCTACCATGGCGCCGGAGACAACGCCGCAGCAACGGGGACCGAGCAGGAGGAAAAATCCATCTGATGGAGTCGCCGCCGCCGCCTCGCCGACACCATCCATGAACCCTACAGCCACCGATCTGAAAGATCGGCAAGCACACAGTGCCACCAACTCCGAAACGCCGCCATGAAGGACAACGCCGGTGTGGGAGTAGAGTTGAGGCAAATTTATTTGCCCGGGCGCCGCTCCCACCACCCCAACGGCACACCATGCCAGAAAACTCCTAACCCTAATTACCATGCAAAAAACGGGGTCCCCCTCCCTCCTGCCGCCGGAGCGGCAAGCGGAAGGAGAGGGGCCCAGCTCTTCCGCCGGTGGCCTGCGGCGGCGGCTAGGGCAGGAAAACTGAGTCGCCTCGCGAGTCGCCTTCGAGCGCCTCACCAGCGAAGCGTTTTTCCTGGACTACGGACGTGTTAAGAGAGTCCTCTGCCAAACAGGGCACTTTAGTTTGCGTGTGTTTCGTACCGCGACGGTATTTTAATACTCCGTAGTACGTATTTGTTGGTGTGGTGCACTAAAGTCCATCTCCTACATTGTTTCTCCATATATGAATCCAACACCCTAAGCAACTTTATCATGCTCGTTGTGGGTAGAACAGCAGAGGAGGAGTTGATTAATGATGATGAGTGGCGTTGGTGGATTAGTGACATAATTTGTAGGGAATAAGATGCATCAGAAAACTGAGCCATTGACCAGAACCAATTGTCCGCGTCAAACTGATTGACAGTCCATGTAGGACTGCACTCCGTCGCGCGGCGTGGGGTTGTCCATCGTGGGCGTGAACCAGCCTTCCCTTATGTAAAGATGTACTTCCTCTGAACCGAAAACAGTGCCGCGGGTCATAGAGACAACTCGTACATGTTATGTTGTTTAGGTACGATAATTTTATGGGACCGGATGGAATATTATTAGTTGAGCCAAGAGAGAAAGGCCCATCAAATATCCTAATATGGTCCATTATTTGTTATATCTATCGAATTGACCCATGCTTAATAAATATTTTTTCACCCTTGGCCATTGCGTTTGTACGAGCATGTTCTAATGAACTTTGTCCTTCTACCGCATTGATGTCACTATCTCATCGCTAGAGATGGAGAAAAGACTGTCTGGGACCTATCATTGTGTTTGACCGCTCTTGGTATTTAGACCTTTGACTTTTTCGACATTAGACAGGAAGGAGGGAGATATTGAGAAGAAGAAAACTATGTTGTCAGTAAGTTTAGAAAACAGTCACTTGAACTTTTGTATATCTGGAAATCTATTGGTAGTCGTTTAGCACCCCACCCAACACAAAAAAAACATCTAGTCTGTTGACTGTTGGGGGGTAATGCGTCTGGATGTTCAATCATATCACAAACAACTAAACTCCACATAGAGCATGCTCTAGCCGCCTGCTCTTTCACAAACCTTTTGGGTTTCGGCTGACATACGCCACCCGCCTCTACCCGAGAACATATATTGTTCAATAGTGGTGTAACATATGCTTCCGTATGACGAATATTACCTAGAAGTCGCCAGAAAATCCGAAAGTCATTTGGATGCCAATCATCTATCATGTCAAGAATATTCAAATTTACATTCAACCCATATCTTGAGAAATAACAAATACAAAATGTATACAATGAATATAAGTTAACTCAAATTGGTCTGTTATTTGAACCCATTAACCTATTGAACTTGTTATTTTTGTCACTCGAGCAGTCCTTTGTATTCCTATTTGATTTTTGTGAAGTAGTAGATTATTATGTCCAATTCGTAAAAAAACAGAAATTAATACTTGTTTAATGTGTGCTTTTTACCTATAGTTCTGTGTGTTTTCAAACTCTGATGCACAATCTCACCACAAGTTTGGAGGCATTTGATACATTCGCGCATATATTACCCCTACCACGCATGTTGCTGCCAAGAAGAGGAAGGTCACCCAACTAGTGCAAGAAAATCATGATCGGAAATAATATTTTGTACGTACGTAAACACAGTATACTTTAGAATAGTATTCATAATGTTATAACTGACTCCCTGCCAAATAGATAAGGATATTTAATTTCAATTATTTCCCCTCCTCCACAGGATAAGTCCACGAGACGAATAATCAATATTTGTTGGTGGACAGTTCATTAAATTCATCGTTTCTCCATATATATGTATCCAACACCAGAAGAAGTCTATCATGTACACTATGTGTAGAGAACAGGAAAGCCAAAAAGGGTTGGTTGAGGATGATGGGCAGCATCGGTGGTTTAGTGGAGAAACTTATATGGAACTGGATGTATCAGAAATTTGCACCAGACACTAGCACCAGCAATTCACGCTCTTGCAAATCGACCTCTAGGTGGATGGTTAGAAGGTGGTTGTACCCCTAACCTAACATAGTTCAGTTGACACGTGTGTCCGCATAAAGTCGGGATATGCGAGGCAATGTTCCCCTTGATTGCGAGGCGTCTTGGTGGTTACATCAATTTTAAGATCCGATCCTCCGACTGAGTCTATCGGAGTTGCTCATAAGAGTAGGATGTACGTGCATTTATAGGGTCCAGTGTACGTATGTGTAGGCGAGCATCTGCGTTTGTATAGTGTTTCTCAAAAAGTGGCGCTCGTTTAATAAAAAATCTATATGCGAGGGCGTCACCGTAAAGACTTGTCTCGATGCCATTGTGTTATCATTGTACATGGACAAGGGAGGCATTTAACAAATAGAAACAACATTTTTGAAAGAAAAAATTACTTTACCACTATTTCTAAATATAAGATGTTTTAGATTTTTCACATGTTGACTAAATACGAAGTAAAATGGATGAACATATACACTAAAACCTGTCTAGATGCGTGTGAATCTAAAAAGGTTAAAACATGTTATTTATAAAAATGGAGGGAGTAGTTGTTAACAAATTATAAAATATGTTTCTAGTATCCGAAATCAACCCGAAACAAAAATTCTCGTCTAACTTGTCCTAGAGGCTCAGGATTTTACCGTGAAAATACCAATGACGGTAATAGTGGCTACTCCCTCCGTACCATAATATACATACATCCGCATGTAGTTCATACCCGAATAGCTAAAAAATCTTATATTATCGTACACAGGGACTATTATGAGTAATCATCATAAGATTGTACATAAGTAATCTTACAGCCCCCCACCCCCCCACACACACACACAAAATCATCTTTTTTCGTCATTCTGATTAATCTATTGCCTTGGAGTTCTGCTGGTTTGAGCGCACCGAATCGACTGGTTTGATTACTCTCTCACCACCATCTCCTAGTCGGTTTGGCGGTGTTGGCTTGATGATCTCTTGAAGAAGCTTCAAAAGAGGTCCGTTGGATTTTTAATATTGTTAGATTCCGGTGGAGGGAGAAACTATCCATATAGTGGATAAAGAACCAATAGCTCGAGGGGACATCTATACCTAATAATAAAGGAAGGATGGCTTCTTGTGGTACGTCACTGAAATTGCCCTTCAAGTTGAAGAAAATTACCCACCCTGCCACCGGTAAGTGAAAATAACGATTCGTATATGTTCCGTACCGTTCGCCCGCAGATAATCCCCGACTAATAGACTCCTGTGTCCCGAACCTCCCCGCGTGCCGCCCAGCTCGGGGACCTCGCGGCGTGCCGTGTTCGCCCAGGGCTCAAGTAGGAATGTTTCTTGCTATGTCCGGATTCCTCCGTTGCGTACGGTCATGGAACAGAGTCGATCTGAAGTTCTGAACCAAGGCAAACCTGCATCATGTTTCTATATATGTCTCAGATGTCCCTGACGAGCTTGTCGCATCGTATCCAAAGAGACGGTCGATTAATTACGTCTCCAACAGGAGACAGCTCTCGGCGGATCTGCCTCGCCGCGCTCTGTCTAGCCGGGCCGGGTGCGCTGTACCTGGCGTCCGTGCTGGGTTCCGGCGGACCGGCTGTGCGTGTTTGGCGTTGGTGCTTGGGACGGCAAACATAGGATTTTAAGCATATGGAGGAAGAAGAGAAATAGCCATGGGGATTTCTTTCGCTCGATGTGGTGCCCCATATCGCATGAAGGATGGAGCGGTTGGAAAGACGTTGCACGTTACCGAGGCCCAAGGCGGTTTCTATCTCGCAAGCTCTAGGACGCCTTCCGCCGATGACTAACAACCGAGCTCAAAGGGGAAGAGGGCAGGTCGCTGGTGGAGGTCGCTGTTCATGGTCGAGATATGGCAATAGCTTTGCTGGTCGGGGTAGCCGGTTAGGCATGTTGCGACGTACCGCTCGCTGGTGGAGGCCATGGCGGCGGCAGCGGGTGTGGCGGAGATATGGAGGACAGGACGCTTGCGCTGCGGTGCCCCACTTCACCGACGTGCTGGTACGCTGCGGGTGTCATGCTTTCCGGCGATCTAGACTGGCTGCGGCTCGATGCTCCACTTCGTCTTGACCAAGAAGCTGAGGAGGCACGCCAAGACGCCAAGGAATTGGGGGGAGACGAGCGACATGAACATGAAAGAGCACTATGACGATCTCTTCACCACAGAGTCCATGATGAGACCTCAGAAGATGAGCGTTCCGGGCAGTCCTGGCCTCCTGGGTCACAGGTGAGCGTCTCCTTCAGTCATCTATTTCTTTCAATTAGGCATCAGTATTAACTGAATATTATATATTAAGCCATCGGAGTAGACACTGAACCAAATTGATAAAAAGATGGATTGGTACTTCCTTGAAATCACATCAGTACAAGCAGCAACATAGTATTTTTGCTGCATCATGTATGTACCTTACCGACAAATGGCACTAAACTGACATCTACGGCCAATCATATTTTGAACATTTTAGCAATAATATGTAGGTTTAATTTTGGATAATATGGCGAGGCAATATCAAGGCCGGGGAGTTACTGTCACAACATATGTTTCTTGTCATGAATGCATGGACGCACTCGGGATTAAGAACTTCAGATCACATGTTCAGATATAAAATAGAAAATAAAAATTTATTAATAATGTGTAAAATGTATTGTTTAGGAGGAGGGCGATTTGGCGCCCGAGCACAAATACACCTGATATCTAGTCCATCAATGTTTCGCTGCGATTGTGACTCTGCCTGTTGTCGGCAAGTGGGCAGACAAGGTAAAAACTTGAATGGGCAGTAATTTTATAACAACGACCAGAGTGGCAGAGCCCGCATGTGACGCCCACTTCTTCGTTTGTCCGGCTCGGTTGGACGGTGCGTAACGCCACTTTTCCTGGTGGGACAATAGCCAAATATTCATGGTCCGTGGAACAGCCTAATCAGCAGTGCACTAATTAACGACATGACTAACACAGAAACTAACTACTCATTGTGTCAACTAACAGGCTGACCAGTACATCACTAACACGAAAGCGAACTGATCACTTTTTTTTTTTGCGGGAAGGTGATCACTTGGTCACTCTAATGTTGACGCCTAGTTCTAGTTCTTTGACCCGGACACCGTGACCCAGACGGTGATGGTGCCGGTGATGAGGACTTGGACCATGCGGTGATGGAGCTTGCCACTATCTCGTTCGCCGCCGTCAGGCAGCTCGCCGCCGCTGCGGCCACGCGGTACCCAGAACTTAAGCCTAAGCTCCCGCCTCTCCAGCATTGCCTCCACTTCCTCGATGGGCAGCCCCTTGGTCTCCGGCACGCAGATGAGCACGAAGGCGAGCGCCGCCACGGACAACCCCACGCCGGCCCGATGGCCTCCGTCAGCGACAGGAACGACTGTGCCACGACCAGGTTTGACACCCAGTTGGCCGTCGCCGCTACGCCGCCGCACACGCCACGGTGCCGCAGCGGGTAGATATCCGAGTTCATGATCCACGGCACCGTCCCCATCCCGGGCGAGAAGAAGGCGATGTACAGCGCCAGCCCGGCCATGGCCAGCCACCCGTACCGGCTCGGGCACCCGCGCGTGTACCACAGCCGGCCCTCTCCGTGGCACGTGTCGCGCACCGTCGAATTGGACAGCAGGCACGCGCCGGGAAGGAGCTTGCTACCGGCGCCGGACGCGCAGAAGCCACACTCCGTCGAACTGGCCTTGAGGCAACGCGTGCAGTCCCAACCAGAGCTGCTCGTCCGGTAGTCTGGGCAGGTGAGCGAGCCGTTGAAGTGGCTGGTCTCGGCAGCGCCGACGGCGGGGGAGTGGGAGGTGGTCTCGTGGAACACGGCGGAGAGCAGAGCGAGCGAGGCTATGACGCCGACGAGGCTGATTACCAGCAGCTTCCTCGGCCAGTGCGGTCGATGAAGTAGATGCTGACTATGGAGCCGAGCGCGTTGAGGCCGGAGGTGACCAGCGACAGCGCGAGCGCCGTTTGGTTGGAGGCGAACCCGGCGAGCTGCACGATGGTGGGGCTGTAGTACATCACCGTGTTGATGCCCACCAGCTGTTGGAACACCTGCAGCCCCACCCCGGCCACCAGTCCCCGCCGCACGGTCTTCGTCTTCACCAGCGTCGCCAGGCTTACCTTCTCCGACGACCCCCGCTCCCACGCCTCCGCCTCCACCTCCACCGACTCCTTCATGAATCGCCGCTGTTACAACCGGTTAACAAAAGGAATTACGATTAGCAAAAGAGACATCAGAGCGAGCACGGCGGCATGGGATAAGCACAGGGATTACATTTAGCTAATAAAGTGAAGCCTAATGACTACTGGCGTAGTTCTTTGACCCGAACAGCACAGCGAGCACAACACCAGGAAGGAGATTTGTCGCGAGTAAATTGAAGACAACGAGACTAATCCTGGCGATTTCAGGGGCGCAGGATGCGCTGTCTCCTTGGCCACCGTCGTCCTCAAGTCCAGCTACAGCATCGACGGCTGCTCGCCGGAACTGTCACGGGCGGGGCGGGAGCTGCAGAATGAGCAACGACGGCGACTGGATCCGCAGAAGCTTGTGGGTTGTGGCAGTGCGACGGCGCCAGGAACAACAGCTGCAGCATCTGGGGAATGCGAGGCCTGCTTGTGGAGGAGGTTCCTGGGAAGACGAAGCAGAGGACGACATATCGTGTGAGGCTGTGGTCTAAGTACGGATCCGTGCTCGGGTGTGCTCTGAGGACGCAGACGAAAGGTAGAAGAAGGGTGGGGAAATAGATCAATAAATGTGACCGGTGAGTGTGTGCGACGGTGTTCGGGGAACAGGCGGTACAGAACAGGGTCCACCCGTTCTAATTTTGCTGTTCTGGTACTACTGGCCACAACCCGTCATTTAATTGCTGGAGGTACGGTGCGCCGCGCAGAGATTTTATCATAGTAGAAAACTTCCAAGCGTTAGCCTGGACACAGATCGCAAGGCTATTGGAGGGATAGGATTTCAGTACTAGCTGAGCTCGGGCACCAAAGTGGTTTTCCGATTGTTTAGTTTATAAATATATTTATATCGTGTAATACCCATTCCTCTTTTGTTGAATTCATTTATTGTCCTATTGAGCCACTTAATTCTCCGTATGAATTTTTCCCCATATATTTTAGATTTGCAACATTTTCATGGTGAGGGTGGTATGTGTGTTCTCGAGCAAATGGGACCAATTTCTAGCTTGTTTTGTGCATACCCCATATGCACTTAATCTTATCAAATTTGTATTCTTCTTGTCTTTGTTTTGGTTGCACTGGGAAAACTTAATCCGCGATAAAGAGCAGTGGCAAGATATGGTCAAGCGAGTGGAAAAGGTAGGAATGTTCATAGCATAGCACCATTTTATGTGTTCCAAATTATTTTCTTCCCCGTTGCAACGCACGGGCATGTTTCCTAGTAGAGGAATAAATCAAAACCAAATACGTTGAAGTATAATTGCATTACCCCATTTTTTCATTGGTTTGATCTTTTGGATGATACGGTGGATGTAATTTTACATGTTATCAGACCTAGTCTTACCAGATGAACCATGTACTACTAATTTCCCGGATGACAAATACGCAGGGTTCTCTCTTTTCTGAACTCTGAAACATAACCAAACGACTGGGGCCAGCCGGAAGCAAAGCATAGCAAGCCAGACGCGTCGGGAAATCGCGCACGAGCGAGAGAGCGCCGCAATCCCCGTCCCCCAGATGGACACCGGAGAGCAAGCGACGGCGGAGGAGTCGTCGGCCAATCGCCGGGAGCGCCTCCTCGCCCTCCGCTCGGCCGCCGCCGCCGCTTCCGCCTCGCCATCTGCCGCGCCGCTTCCCCCGCCGGCGTGGGATCTCCCGGAGCCCGACCTGGCGCCCTTCTCCGCCCCGCGCGCGCCGGCGCGGTTCGGCTTCTACACCAACCCCGGCGCGGCCTTCTCCTCCGCCGCCGCCCCGCACAAGCGCAAGAGCCCCGACTCCCTGCTGGCTCCCTCTCACGCTCCAGCCCCGCCTCACGGTCGGTACCTTACCCTGCTAGGGTATTGCTCCTCTTCTTCTCTTCCTGATGTGTACTGCATTCTGTTCCTCTAGGTTAAGCATAGATGTTCCAGGCTTCTAGGTTAATTCCTGTGTAAGATTCGCGTCTGTAGGATTTGGATATAGTTCTCATGATTTTAGCACTTCCACTGATCTATACAACTTAGTTTTCCTGAGATTTGTCTAACTGCAACAAAATCATGATGCAGAAATTGAATTCTAATCGATAAAGCAGCCTTTTAGGAAGTATGTAGACGCTAACTTCTAACTGGATACTGGGAATAATTTTTAGGATGAAGAGAATAATTTCGAACATTTTCCATCATCAACCATGGAATGGAAGGGGTGTTCAGAGTCCACCTTCTTACACTCTAAATGTTGCTTTAAACATTGAATAGTAAATATTTTGGACTGTTTAGTGCTTACATTTAGCTATATCGTGCTGCAATAAACCTCAACTACTATTTTGGCCTCTTGCATATGCTACAAAATGTGAAAATCACCATCATTTATCGGTTCTCACTTCTCACGCTTCTAGTAAAACATAACCGGTTTATCCTTTTGATTACCATATGGGTTGATCTTAGCTTAGCTAAATGGCCCTACAAAGAACTGTATAATCATGATAGCGAGTTAAAACTACTTTGAGCTGTGTCTCTGCTTGAGATTTTCAATTTGCATGCCTTGAATGACTAATATTACAAAGCTGCGCCCTTATCATTGGTCTTACTTTGCTTTTTAGCTGGATCTGGGAACTATGGTAACAACTATCCTCCTCAACACCAGCACCATATGGCCCAGGAACCGGCTCCACCAGGGACTATTCCATGGAGAAGTCCTATGCAGTTCCAGACTCCAATGTCAGAATACCGAGGAGCACCTCCTGGTCCTCCACCACACTGGAACCCACATTCTGCTTCTCCAGCTCAATATTCTTATCCACAGTCGCCCAACTTTGGTATCAGAGGCTCTAATGTTGGCCGAGGGGGCAACCCGATGAACTATGGACCAAGAGGTAGCCCGGTGAATTATGGACCAAGAGGTAGCCCGGTTAATTATGGACCAAGAGGTAGCCCGATGAATTATGGACCAAGAGGTAGCCCTTCCGGACGAGGCAGGGGCGAGAACTACTACAGCGGCCAAGGTTCAAGAGGAAGAGGGGGAAGGGGTGGCTCTGGTTTTCAGAACCATTCTGGATCGCAAGAACAATTGGACTACAGCAATAAGTCCATGGTTGATGATCCTTGGAAGAACTTGCAACCTATTGTTGGCAGCATACTGATACCTATTGGTGGCGGTGGCGCCGAGTCCTGGCTTCCAGAATCATTGCATGCAAACAACTATGGACCAAGAGGTAGTCCGTCCTCATCTTCTGGACGAGGCCGGGGCGAGAACTACTTCAGCGGCCCAGGTTCAAGGGGAAGAGGGCGATGGGGTGGCTCAGGTTACCATTCTGGAGGGCAAGAGCAGATGGAATACTGCAAGAAGTCCATGGTTGATGATCCTATTGGTGGTGGTGTCGCCAAGTCCTGGCTTCCAGAATCATTGCGTACAAAGAAGGTTACACCTGATAAAGGCCAGACTATATCAACGTCGTCAGGATTGAGTCTGGCGGAATACCTTGACTTGTCTTTCAACGAGGTTTCTAATGAGAAGTAAGCTCTTGTGCGGGGTTCCTTTTAACATAAACTTATGTATGATTAGGATTGCTGTTGTTCTCAGCATATATTTATCACCTTTTAATTAATTTATCATGTTTGTCATACTGCTTCGGTTGTACTAGATGTGAGCATGTCAATGTGCAATATTTGTAGTACTGTGTATGCACTTTTGTGGCCATTTTGTACCGTGATCCAGGGTATGTAAGGCACTAATACAAAGGGGGATACCATTTTGATTTTTTATGATGGCTCCAAAGGAGAAAAGTAACAAAACAAAAACGAAGGTTATGTACTCCCTCCGTTCACAAAAGATGTCTCAACTAACTTCAAATTTGGATGTATCTAGTCCTTTTGTGGATACATCCAAATTTGAAGTTAGTTGAGACATCCTTTTGTGAACGGAGGGAGTAGCATATATGGGGTTTGTATTGTGCGTGTTGACCTTGTGTGTCTTATCTTTGATTAAAATAGTCAGCAGCAGAGTGGTGTTATGAGAAGGTTTTGCAGAGGACTCAGATATCCGCCTATTGTGTTAAGTTTGGTCTGTTTTTGGTCGAATCAAAATTAAGGCTTACTTCTTAAATCTGTTATCTTGTGCTTTTTGGTTAAATATGTACCACATGTTAGCAGCACGAATATCCATCGAACCAGTCCTAATGCTGAACTGCTGGTGGTTGAGAATCGACATGCAGGCTAGCATGTCCAAACTCCAAACGAAAGAGTGTTTAATAATATCATTTGGATGAAAGAATTTACATCAACACACATCTGATGATGCTTTCTGTTCCAAAAATGATGTTTTCAGTGATCAGCTTCAGCACTCAGTTGGTACATAAGTTCTGCGCCGAATTATGTCAATTCTCAATAGTGCTCACAGGATAGGACATTCAGATTGAGAAGTTAAGATGTGCCTGATTGTCCACACTGAACTTCGAGAATCGACAACTCTAAAGTGCATTGACTGCCCCACAGTCAACACCTCTAGAGTTTGCTTCCCTGGAATAGAAACGAAAACAGGAATCAAACATTCTCAACCCAGCAAAATGCAAAAGCTGATGCAAACACAGGAAGTTCAGAAGGAACCAAAAACAGGCCTCAGTCCATCTTTGCCATTGAATCGATTATGGTGCTAATTAAGTTAAAAGAGAAAAGATACTTCAAGTGAACACATGATGGGGTTGTTATTCAAACAGCTCCCAGCATTTCTCTATAGAACATTGGTCTCTTACATTTCGAGTGGTCGGGGAGGTGCAAAGGAGGAGGAGAGCATAGCAAGTTTTGAACGGTACAATGACAAAATGACGATGCAACAAAGTGAAGCTTAGCCTCATACTGTGACTGTGACAGCTTCGTCCAATGCGACGACTCCAGGGAGTTGCTTTCCTTCCAACAGCTCCAAGCTAGCACCACCTCCCGTTGAGATGTGGCTCATGACATCAGCCACTCCCACCTTCTCAACAGCCGCAACGGAGTCTCCGCCTCCAATAATAGTGGTAACACCCTTTTTGCTAAGCTCAGCCAACTTCTTTGCAACAGCCTACAGGAGAGATATCAGAGTTAAGTTTCTTTCTGCGCAAATTGTTCCATACTAAAACTGGGTGAATGTATTACACAGGTCATTACCTCAGTTCCAACTGCAAACTTGTCAAATTCAAAGACACCCATTGGTCCATTCCAAATGATTGTCTGTGTTGTGTCCAGGGCATCATTGAATGTTTTGACGGAATCTGGGCCAATGTCCAGCCCCATCCAACCATCAGGAATTGCAGATGCTGCGACAGTCTGCAGAAGAAGAAAAATCATGCCAAGAACTGATAACAATTTTCACGGATTCTTTAACTGCTTCAACTTGACTAAAAAAGGTCTACTGATAATTATCTCCAGTGATACGAGGAAAAAAAATGTAACATACCTGGCTGTTAGCATCAGGAGCAAACTTATCAGCAATGACAACATCAGATGGCAACAAAAGGGAGACACCCTTTGCTTTTGCCTTTGCCAGGAGAGTTGTTGCCAGCTCAAGTTTATCTTCCTCAACCAAGGAAGAACCCACAGAGAGTCCTTGTGCCTTGTAAAATGTGAAGATCATACCACCACCCAAAAGAAGGATATCACACTTCTCCAACAGGGATTCGATAACCCCAATCTTGGATGACACCTTTGAGCCACCCACGATGGCAGCAAATGGGCGCTTAGGGTTTGAAACAGCTCCATCAAGGTAGTCAAGTTCCTGCAATTAAAACAGGTCCAGAACTTGAGACAAAGTCTGGAAGGAACGGAAGCACAAAAGAAAATGTTAAATCTTCTGCCATAGACCTTTTTTTTTCCTTTTGTTGTGTGCTGACTAGTGTCAATTGATTTCAAGCATCAAACTTAAAAAATAAAAGAAAGTAGCAAACCTTCTGCAAAAGGAATCCTGCAACAGAAGGCTTCAAGAACTTGGTAACCCCCTCAGTGGATGCATGTGCTCTATGGGCTGTTCCGAATGCATCGTTTACGTAAAGATCTGCTAGTGCAGCAAGCTTCTTTGCAAACTCTGGCTCATTCTTCTCTTCTTCCTTGTAGAACCTTACGTTTTCGAGGAGCAAGACAGCACCGTTTGCCAGGCCAGCCACCAATTTCTCAACTTCTGGGCCAATAACATCATCTGCTTTTGTCACCTAAATCGTGAATAACAAGGTATTTAATCAATACAATCAATTAAGCACATGCTCAATTAGAAGTAAAGATGGTGTAAGATAAAAAGAATACCGTGATGCCTAGAAGCTCGGATAATCTTGGCACAAGGGGAGCCAAGCTGAACTTAGGAGTAACACCCTTAGGGCGTCCCTGCAAATCAAAATAGGAAACAGGGTTTTCAATCACATAGCGATGACATGCGCAATCATAAGTAGCTATGTGTGAAACTAGCATCGGATTATCCTTGATAAAAGGGTTGCTAGAAAAGAGAACAGGGAATACAGAGTATCACAATTTACAATCGAAAGGACAATTCACTACTTGTGATGCAATAGTCAGGACACATACTACGTCTGTTCTTAAATATAAGACGTTTTGGTAGCTCTACCAAAATGTCTTATATTTAGAAACAGAGGGAGTATTTGATTTGGCTCGGCAGTAGTCAGCTAAGAAGGTACTGTCTACTGTGTTTATAGAACTTACAAATAGTCAATAGATGATGAATTAAGAGATTAGTCAAAGATTTGTATTTAGTAATTCGTTCGGCGACGATGATCAGTTGTTTTAGGACAGGTTAACCATCGGACAATCACATTCACACCAATAAACAAACTGGCAACTGATAGCTAGAGCTACAGCGTTCAGCGCTTAATGTATATGTTGATGAGAACAGGTTATAGCAAACAAGCACATTCTGCAAGTCCCGGATTCCCACATTGCATATGAGACAGCGAGATCGCTAGCATCGGGGAGAGGGTGAGGTGTGGGAGGCTTACCAAGTGGCTGGTGAGGATGACCTTGGCGCCGTTGGCGAGGAGGTACTTGATGGTGGGGATGGCGGCGCGGATACGGGTGTCGTCGGTGATGTTCTGGTTGTCGTCGAGCGGCACGTTGAGGTCGGCCCGCACGAGCACGCGCTTCCCCTCGAGCTCGGCTGCGCCGAGGTCCCCGACGCTCTTCTTCGCCATGGTGGCGACGGCGCGGGTGCCGCGCGCGGAGACGCGCGCGGCAGCGCGAGGCGACGTGGATCGCGAGGCCGGCGGCGCCGCTGGCCGCGAACGCCAGCGACCGCGCCGGCTGGCACCCGGCCGCGAGCCCCGCGCGTCGGAGCGGCGCGGCGGCGGCGGCAGCGGCCGGCGGCGACGAGGGCGGCGGGCGGCGCGGCAGTGGACGCCATTGCGACTGGGATTGGGAAGGGTGGAGTGGAGAGGAGAGGTGGGAGAGGGGGTGGGGGTGGTAAAGAACGGGGCTTTTGTGGACGGGAGGGAGGGGAGCGGGATTTTGCTTATCGCTGGCGAGAGGTCGGGACGGCGGCTGGGTGGTGTGTGGGGGAGGAGGCGCCGGCGATCACGGCGATGGGGACGTCTGCGCCTCGTGTGTCCCCCTTGGCCCCTGTTCTTTCTGTGATCTGAGCTTGGAATCTTCGCATCCCGCTAGAACAATGTTTGACCACAGTGGAACTGTTATTTTAACAGAAACCAGCTGCACCAGGACAAACCCCATCTGGCTGTCAAAAGATAACGGACAACAGCAATCTGAATTGCACGTACACAAGATCAAGACAAGCAAAACTCTTTTATTTACCAACCATGAATTTTAACGACGTCGTTCGCCCTGTACATGGACGCAAAACGGGTATTCTTGATGTTGGTGGTGCCAATCGAAATTCTGGTTATCAGGTCGACGGTTCAGGCAGAAGCAGCTACTGAATTTGTACTCAGAATATTCTTTTCATATGCCTAATATCCAGATTGTATTAAGTTAAAAAAAATATGAATAGCAGAAGTAGGAAAGTTATCCCCAACTTAAAGAAAAGACCTAACTGAAATTTATAATTTATAATGAAACCCTCACAAAATTCTATTCGAATATGAATCCGTCGTCGTTCGCATGGCTGGAAGGGAGGACGTACGCGAAAGCAGCCGTCGTTGAGTCGCATGGAGACGGTATCCTCGTTGATGTCCTCATAGTAGCCTCGCACCATGTGCGACGACATTTGCAGTAGAAAGCCGCATGGACGGGGGTCGTGTCCCGATCAAAATTGATGGTCTAGCGGCCCGTACAAGCCCAAGGGAGGGGACAACCCGCACGAAAGACATTGCCGGCAACGAAACGACACAGATGATGACCCACCACATTGGAGCATAGGCTCGATGGAGACAAACTACCAAAAAAACCTCGACGTCACCACACACTCTACGGAGATAGGGTTGGAACCGGAGAGACCTTATTTGAAATGACACCACCATCTCCAGCGGTATTGTGCTGCCACAAAACTAAAACCTTGACCCTAACCCCACCCCCCAAGAGGGGGGTCACCAGGCTTGTCATATCCTTAGACCTGAAGTTCTCATATGATCCATTGTGGACCAATAAACTTAGGATTTATCAGACGATATTCCAACTAGATAGCTACAAAGGTAGATTCGGGCGGCTGTGAAGCAAGATGCGTGACGTAGTTGACCTAGACGAAATTTGCCCGTCTGAACCGGAGAGATATTCTCTAGACCGTCTCGAGTGATTTGACTTAAAAAGCTTGGTCATGCAACAGGTTAAGAGTTAACCAATGAGTCTAACTAAGAGTAGGAGAAGAGAGTCAAGCTATTATAAATATGATAAGCTCTTGTCTATAGCACTGACAAGATATTTCGTGATGCAAAGGGAATGAGACAAATGTCACATTGTGTAGGTTCGTAGTTACGACTTTAGGTCACTCGGGAGTCGGCACGTTTTGCTAAAAACCGCTAGCGACTAATGACTTAAAGTCGGGTGTTCAATGGAGCGAGTCTCGGATTCGGCGCCAGGACTAGGACTCGGAAGCGTAACTCTTGTTGTTTGTAAACCTGGGGTCACACACTTAAGAGTAAGGAGCCAGCCAGATGTGATTTGACTAGGGTTGGACCTAAGTCAGACAGGAACAATGTCTGGTAGAGAAATCGAATTAGCGTTTGATGGGACCGCAAGAGTTGCGGGTCAACAGGAACGCCTATATAAGGGGTGAGCTACCAAAGGACACGACACACAGTTCCATGTATTGGAATCCCTATCGACCACAAGTCTGCTCGAAATTCCTCCTCACACATGTGGATACCGACAAAGACATTGTCTGTTCAGCGCTGACATGAAATATTTATCCGAAATAGGTACCAACATTTTAAGAATAAGTAGGTGCCAACATGTGTGTTTATCCGAAATATTTACGTGTCATGAAATTCAAGCAGACTAACTTTTTCTAAATTTCCTCAAAATGATGATTGGATATCAGCCAGATTAAAGCAGTCGTGGACTCCTGACGAAAGATCCAACATCACTCAAACAGTCAAACTATGGAGATCCGGGTCATCTCACCGGTGGTCCAAACTTGGCAAAACCGAAAATTTGAACTATTACCACAGTACGCAATTCGCAGTTATTTCGCACACGGGGCAGGCAAACTGCAAACACATCGTCAGTCGGCACGCCAAACTCATGCTTCACAGTGAAGCAGCTTCAGCAAACCAGCAGATGAAGGCAGCATCAGCATGCTCATCGCTGCAGTAGAGACCAGGGTGCTGGCGCCTGGACAGCAACCCCCGCGCTCTCAGCACGAGCTCTCTGTTGGTCGCCACCTTCCCGCGCTTCTCCTCGAGGATGGCGTGGATGGCGTTGCTGAGCGCGCCGTAGTACGCGCCATCCGCCGTGATCACCTCCGCCGAGGTCTCGTCCGTCTGGCACCCGCTGATCAGGACGCCGTTGCACGAAGGCGGCGGCCGCGCCACCATAACCCCGGCCCCGGCGTACACCTCCTCCACGCTGTGCACCTCCTGTTCCATGGCTGGCCCGAGAGCTTCGTCACCGTCCGGCTTAGCGTTCGGCGTCAGCTCCATCTCCGTGCTCGTGGCGCCGGCGGGGATGACGACCTGGTCGGGGCTGTGCCGGAGCTTGCAGCCCGCCATGGCCTTGACGAATTTCTTGATCTTGGGCGTGGCATCCTCGCCGAAGTGGTGGAACAGCGTCGTCCGTATCGAGCCCACGCCGACGTCGTCCTTCCCCGTCTGCTCCTTGAGCATCCGGATGTACGTCGACACTGGAAGCGACCGGCTCGCGACGGTGGCCAGCGGCTTCGTCTTCTGGGCGCGGCGATGGAGGCGGATGCCGATGTACTTGAGCGCGCTTCGGATTGTGTCCACGAGCGAGACGCACAGGCAGGCGCCGGCGGGACGAGGCCGCAACTTGCTCTGCTTGGCGCTGTTGCCGATCTGCTCCTTGATCTTGTCGATGAGGCCGCCGCTGTTACATGAATCGGACACCATGGTGAAGAGGCAGCCATCGGGGACCTTCCGCACCAGCTCCGAGAAATCTTGGTCTGCAGCGCGTACAAGAAACCTTGTCACTTGTAAAGGAAGGGGCTTAAGTCGTGTTTGCTAATCTGAATTAACGTCTGTCAGACTAAGAGCATCACGCATGATAGAACGTAGCAACAACTAGACAGTAAGAGCAAACGGATTAAGATTGAAGTCCATTTTCGAATTAACCTTCGATGAGGTTGAAGTCGCATGGCACGATGCACTCGTCGTAGCCGGTGTCGTCGTCCTGGCCGGTCTCGGACGGCAGCCGCAGGCCGTGGCCGCTGTAGTAGAACAAGAGGGCGTCTCCTGGCCGCGCGGCCCCGACGAGCCGCTCGAGCTCCAGCCGGATGTTGGCGCCCGTGGGCAGAGTTGTGGACGGGTCGGCGTCGGTGAGGACGCAGATGTCGGCGTCGTCGAAGCCGAAGCGGTCGACGAGGCAGCGACGCATGCGGGCCACGTCGTTGTGGCAGCCCTTGAGATCCGCCTCCGTGCCCGGGTAGTTGATGCCAACCAGCAACGCGCGCTTCCGGCCCATCGTTGCTGCCATCGACGCTATTGGATTTGATTCTTACCCTCGATCGAAAACGAGAAATCAAAGCAACTTCGCGAGAGAGAAGAAAACGAAATTTGGTGGTGCACAATGATCGCACCTTTTCTTGATTCTTTCTTCTCTTCTTATAGGCGTTTACCGAACTAAACTCCACACGGTTTAGACTCTTCCTATGCGCTTTCCTTACTCAGACGGAAATTCTTAATCTTATGACTCCAATACTTGGAAATATTAATCATCAACAATCACTTCCTTAAGCCTGTCGTTCCTTTCCTTCCTTCATTACTTGAACGCCAATCTTGTCTCGCATTTACTGAAACTTTGGCCGACTTAATGGTGATGTGAGTGAGTTGCTCGTTTGTGCATATATATCGCACATCAATGATTCCAGCGTCCATGCATACATAAAATGAAACCAAGTTTCAATGTGCTTGCTTCGCTCATGGAGTGCCAGATTTCGGAGAGTTTTTTTCGAACCGAAAGATTTCGGAGAGTGAAATGGCTGATTGGTTATCAATTCAGAGCATCAAAGGTTCCACCTCTGTCTTCATCATCATATCCAGATGATAGCCTCCCTAACCACACATCTTCTTTTTTTTTAGAGCCCCATCTGATCGAGTTGGTGCCGAGATAGAATACCATCCCAAGTTACTTTTCCGGTTATCTATATTACCTGCCAGTTGTCCGAGTAACCATGAAGCTCCATACCTTCTTCGCCTTTCTTATACATGCATCCATGATCAAATTACTACCTATATGAAAGATGGGCGATTTCTCACTCCCTCCGCGCTCGTGTTACTGTAGTAGCTACAGTGTTGGACAGTACCTGGCGGCATTTTTGCAAAAAGGCCCCTGCACTTTCTGGAAATTATGAATCGGTCCTTTTATATATAAACTAAAACCTAACCCTAGAACGCAACTCCCTGCCATTTTCCCCACCCGCCTGCACCTCGACGCCGCCGCCGCCCCCGCCCGAGCTGTCCTGCCTCCTCACGCCTCGCCCCCTCTGCACCTCCCCTCCTCCAGCTCTGGCCGGCAAGTAGGGGTGGGCATAAAAAACCGAAAACCGAACACCGAACCGAATTAACCGGAACCGAAACCGAATTCACCGAAACCGAATTCACCGATACTAATTTCGGTGTGTATAAGTAATAGACCGAATTTTAAATTATAAATTCGGTTTTGAGTCCTGATTACCCGAAATAACCATAATAACCGAGATACTAGCATCAGAGACGGAAAACCCTCTTGTTCTTTCGATACTAAATTCTCAGCGCAACAAAAGAAATCCTAATAGCCCCATACACGTATACTAGTCCCGGCCTACACGTAGCAGGCCCAACGCCCCATGAATGCAAGCCTTTTTTTCACGGCCAAGTACATGCACGTAGGCCCGGCCGCCTGGCCGTATGCGCACCGTACGCACGTCTCGTCAATGTTCCAAGTCCCGTCGTATCACTGTATGCGTGGTGTGGAGCATAAACATCATCCATTTGTTTTTTTACCCACCCAATACGCATTTACGTTCGTGCATGCACATGCTGACTTGCATTCATGCGCACATATGCTAAGAACATCACGTCAGTTTTTTTTGTTTTCCCTTGTTTGGACATTTCGGTTTAAAACCGAACAACTAACCGAAGTGTAGGTTAACCGAACTTCAACTTAATTAGAAAACCGATATAATTTCGGTGCCTATTTCTTATAAACCGATTTGTGCAAAAACCGAATAAACCGAACCGAATAAACCGAAAAAAACCGAATGCCCAGGCCTACCGGCAAGGCCCGACCTCCTGCACCAACAAGGCTTGCGCGCCGCCCGACCTGCAAGGCCCCGGCCCGCCGCCTCCTTGGATGAGGCCACGCGTCACTGCCGACCAGCGAGGTCTTGCGTCGCCGCCAGTGGAGGGTCAGGGCAAGAGGAAGGGGACCGGAGGCACGCACGGCGGGAGGTCGGCGAAGGAGGTCCACGACCCGGAGCCCCAAGCTCTTCTACCAGGAACAGCACACGGGAGTGCCTCCCACAGCAGCCTATCCCTCCCCTTTCGCGTGCAGCCATGGGTCAGAGGACGACGAATAAGGTGTGTCTCTCCCTCACCCACCTCTGCTCTCTCTCTCTGCCGTCTCAATTAAATTCATGTATGGTTAAGTTCTTATGTTTATCTTTGTTTGCCCGGTTGCCTTCACACCCTTGCTTGGGAGTTTACTGATGCATTTCAAAGATAATAACAACACGTTCTTTCAGTTCAATGAGAATTGATGGATTTTATGTAGAAACCTAAATCTGATTCCATGTTACATATTTGTTTAGTAGTATAGCATCTTCATTTTTGTGTTTCAGTGGGGGAAACAAATTTATTTCCTTCAAATACGTCCAGATAACCTGCTTACTATTGTTATTGTGCTTGCAGGAAATACCAGATGAGGATCGGATTGCATGTTCTTCGTTAGCAGTTACTTATTTATCCAGTAATTTCATTTCTATCCTAAAGGTACTGTATGATCTGGAATGGCTATATATTTGGGCTCATGCTTTCTTCTTGCATATCATGTATAGTGTCTAAAAAGTAGCTTCAGTGGGTAGTGGCTTCATACTGCATATTCCATGACTTCTTTCTTAGATGTACATACTGTTTGGATGTTGTAATCATATAATTTTATCTTCTACAATTAGTTGTCTTGCACGTATATATAATTCTCGGTTTAAAGGGATGCTTGATAGCATGGTTAAATTCATGCATTAGGCTGTGGAAACAACTATTTGTGAAAAGGTTGTTCCTTGAGAATAATTAATCATACAATCAATAGTTTCATTTGGCTACTAAATGTTCACACGAATTGATTATCCTTTTCTCTGTATGAATATGCAGATTGGTATTCAATTTACCCTAGGATCTCTTGCTAATGAATCACTGCCATTTCCCCTTTGCCTGATCCCATATGTTGCTTTTATCTTTGTTTGCCAGGTTGCCTTCAGATCTTGCTCAGAGTTTACTACTGCATTCAAAGATAATGACAACACATTCTTTCAATTCAATAAGAATGATGGATTTTATGTACAGATCTAAATTTGATTCCATGTTATATATATTTGTTTAGTACTATAGCATGTTCATTTTTTGTGTTTCAGTGTGGGGAACAAATTTACTTCATTGAAATACGTCCAGATAGCCTGCTTACCGTTGACCTGAAACTTAATCATGCAGTTAAGTACAAAAAAGAAGCTGTCAGGTAACACATGTAGACAAACAGGATGTTGAAGAGGCAATCACTTCAGAAGTTTTCAGTTTGATCATGTAAGGGATCTTACATTTTCTTTCTTGAATGGTGTAATATCCATTTCTCGAATATGATTCAGCTAGAAACTTTATTTATCATTAATTCCTTATGTTACCATTCTTTGTTGTAGGGCTTAGATGGATATCTCAAATAAGCAAGAGTTTCTTGAACACCTGCATTGAGGTTACATGCAATAGGAACTTTATGGATGGCTTAGAGCACTGCTTAGGAAACTTCGAAGATCACAGTATCAATTAGGTATGATCGCCCTGTTCGATTATGTTTCTACTTGATGTTCTCATAATATGTACGTTTCGCTCATTTCATATGTGAGTTGCAGCCTAAATCTGTATATTAGGCATGCTGTGTATAATCATAATTGGTTGATGACTTATTAATTGCACTCTAAGTTGACTTATTTACACATAGACAATCATTTTTTCGATAGTAGTGATATATACTCCATTTAGAGTCATGCATGTGGTTTTGGTGTCTATATAGTGTGTGAACTGAACTGATATTTGGGGTTTTCTGCTACGAACTCAAGATGTTGATATTTTCTGTTGGAACAACACTTGCATCTTTATTGGAGTCATATTATGGTATCTCATCTCATCTTCCCCGCTTGATGCGTTCTCAATGTTTTAAGGGTTACCATCATCTAATATGTGTGCCTGCTATGAGTTTCATAAAATGCACATGAGATGTGTTGTAGTCTGCCATTCTGCAACCTTTGCTATGTAAGAGCTATAGTATTCGGCATTTCAAATCCCTTTAATATGCCTCCAGAAGAATTTCTCACCGTCTAAAACTAAGATCCTATTTCGAGTATTATTATATTAGTTGACTGTTTTCTTATGTGCAAGGTGATATTATTCAGTTGTGTCATTTTTTATTTCAACCATTTTCTGCCAATATTTACAGCAATTTGTGTTCCTTTTTTTTATAGGGTGGTCTCTTTTATAGCCAAGATGATTGGATTCTAATAAAATTTGTAGTAGATCCTTCATGGTCGTCCTTACAGAAGATAGAGGATCAGAAGAAAAATATTGTATATGGTGGCAACAGAACAGATCATCATACAACAAACAGATGCCTTATTTCAGTCCTTTGTTTGATTCAAATAAGTATCATGAATTATTACTAAGAAGATATTCACAATGCATAGAAGTTTTCTCAAAGGTTTGTCTTTCTGCCTTGAAAAGAATTTATGTACCCAAGAGGCCATTTTCCTCTGAGCTTCGTCAAAGGCTTCTTGCTTTAAATTCAGAGATGCCAAATTAGAATACAGTTTATACATTTCATTATCTTCTCTGACTGTTATTTGCCCTTGCTTTGAAGATTTTTCTAAGCATTGCAATGTTATTATTTGTTTTTAATGTTTGTTACATTCATATTTCTACCGTCATGATTTGATGATAAATTCTCATGAACATTTTATTTATATATTGTTAATTTCGAGATCCATGAAATCCATCTTTCAGCAATCACCAATTCGACAACCTTTTTAGTTTATGCATTCATCGGGCTTATAGTAAAATTACTTTCTCCAAACATTTTAAATTTACTAATATGAATTTATTTTCATGAATCAACCGAGTCAAATACTTACATGGAACATTCAGTTCTAAGCTGATGAAACTATTATTTTCACTTAAAAAATGAAGAGTGGTTAAAATGATTCAGACCTCTTAACAAAAATATGCAGTACTATTGGAATGGAGGGAGTACGGCATGAGCTATGTAACCAACACATGCACATGGGAAGTTATACTTAAGGTTTGAAGAAAAGGCCCAGTGGGGATCAATCTCTCTACTTGTGCAAGCCTAATAGCATTTGATCGTAATCAACCAAGTAAAACAAGTTCGACCACCTGCTTCATGCACATTTGAAGACACTTACATGTTCCTTGCACAAGATATTTAGAATTTTATCAAAATTTGCTTGATGCTTAAGGAAAGTAGGTGCAGGTATGTTCTGTTCACATGCTTTGATCCCTTAATTTACATGCTCTTTTCGTTTGCCAAGATACATACCTTCCCCCGGTTGATCTAAAAAAATATGTTTCTACAGCCAAATATCACAACTGCACGTCGAATTATACCATGTTCAGAGAAACAATGACATTGAGGAACTTAAACTGCTCACATGAAGCTTACAAGCCAATAATGTAAATTCAAAATTTTCTTTACTCGCAATTTTGGATCAGATTTAGTGTCGGTTCCCTCATTCAAACCAGATGCATCTGCTAAATTAATGTGAGAAAGCTTTAGTCTAATAGAATTTCAGTCGGAGTAGTAATATTTACACAAATATTTGCCTTTTTAGCTAGATTGTCGGTACATTCACAGCCAACAGACCTTTGCTCTCCTCTCACATTTGATCCAGTCTGCTTATCTTGACACAATTGTGCATGCACAGAGTGCTTTGGAGATGAGCAAATTGCAAGTGGAGAAGCCAGCATGAATGCATGATGATCCAATTGGAGATGGCACTATGATGTTCGAGAGGACAAAGCTGTGACTCTGCTCTCGAGTTGGCAGGACAAGCCGAAATACCGAAACCAGCTGATTAAGTATCTCAGGAAAAAGATGTGGTTGACATGATCAAGTCACGAGATAAGCTTGAGCTGAGCATAGTGCTACCGACATATATTTGATCATCAGCCCGTCTCATTTAACACAAATTGTGTTTAAAGTATTTTGGATATTTTCACCTGAAAGCTCTGTAGATTACTACAAAGGGATCAATCATATTACTTCTGAAGTGATGTGCCAGAAAAGTATATATACCTAATCGGTTCTTCATCAAAGCAGTAGGTTTATTCGGGAATTTTACGTATGTCCTTATTTTTGGATTGATCCTATGGATGAGATTTTTTTGGCTTTATCTCTTCATGTAGTGTATGACTTCAGAATGCAAGAATCCAACTTGCTCTATGAGACAGAACAAGCATTAGACAACAACCCACCACCACTTCTCCTCTGTTAAAACTTCACCCACGAATTCTCACCGAGGGTGCGGCGTGCCGCCGCACCAAATTCAACTAGTGTCTCTTTAACATACCGCAACACCCGCTTCACAGCAGCAAAGATATTCGGCAGTCGGCTTCTCCATGAACCGACTCAGAATCAAAACGGAGTGAGCTATATTTGGTTGTGTATCGATCAATTAGCTAAGATCGCCCACGGTATCTCGGTATGAGTATTGTCCACAAGAGGATTTGAGCTCTCTTTGCTCAACTTCGCTCGTGGATCCATGTGTATTAAACAATGTTATTAGAGCTGGGTTACGATTTTTTTTTTGAAAGGGATCCACACTGCACATTTAACAGAAAATACAGAGGAAGAACAGAAATATGCAGCAGTACAATCCGTCGAAGCCAAGCACAACAGCAACGCCTAAGGACGTCGCTGAACCTCCGCAATGCCTGGAGAAGATCTTCATCGCCGAACGCCGCCGGAGAAGAAGACTCCAAGCCACCGCCAACCCCGGGAAGGGGAGCACCCCACGCTTGTAGAAGGCTGCATGAGCCGTCCGCCGCAAGCGACGGAGCTGAAGATCGCTGAAAGCGCACAGCCACGGCGCCTCCACCCCGCAGCCACCCTTCTTCCAACAAGCCCTGCGATGAGCTCGAACTTGGATTGCCGGAGCCACCGCCAAAAGCACACCTTGTCCAAACCTTCTCCCCTCGCCACCACGGCAGGCCGAAGAAGGAAGAACCCAAGCGTCGTCGAAGCAGAGCACGCAATCCGCAGCGCACCCCCGCACGCCACCATGACGAGCAGGAGAAGCCCGGACACCGCGCCAAAGGCCGGCGAGCAGCTCCAAGACCCCAGAAAGAAAAGAACCTCCTGTACAGGCGGTGGAGGCAGCCAGCGCAAAGCACCAGCTCTCCGCCGCAGCACCCCCAGCAGCCCCACGATGTGGCCAGGAGAAGCCACACCGAGACGAAGACGGGGACGAGGGACAAAATCTCCACAGGACAGCCTTCACCTCCGCCGCAACGACCATCCTCAGAGAACCTATCCTCACCAGATCCATCGATCCAGGAGGAAACTACAGCAGGAGCTCGTCGACGACGTCCCACAGAACGCCATCGAGGTGGGGATCGAGCCCTCGCACCATTATTCCAAAGCGCCGCCGCAGCCACCACCCCTCCAGCGCCGCCGGGAACCCCTACCCTACTATCTACAAGCCTCAGGCACGGATCCGCGGTCTCCCCACTCTCCTACCGCCGCAACGGCGGCCGGAGAGGGAGGAGACCAACGGATCGGCCGTCGGCGGAGCGGTGGACGAAGAGGAACTCCCTTTCGCCTCTCTCTCGAACAGTAGCAGAGGGAGGGGAAAGTGGCAGCGCTCTGTTTGGGTTACGATATTTTATCCCACACTTTTCCAGCACCTTCGTTGCATATGTCCGATTGACACAAAAAAAAAATTGTGCTAGAGTTTTGACGCACTTCAATACCAAGGTAACAGCTGCGCAAGCCAAGGTCGCTCATGCTAAACAACTTTTTATCTAAATATTTGAAGGCTTTAATCTCTCTAGTACTCCTTCTGGTGATGATTAAATCATCAACGCAACTAAGAGTCTATCTTCTTGTCAGCTTCTCTTGTACATAGTATGCTACATGGGAAAGAGTGGCTTCAACATCTCTAGTACTTCCTCCGGTGAAAACTAAATCATCCACGTACATTCCAAACAAGAGTTTATCTCTTCGTCTGCTTCTCCTGTACACCCCAACCAAGAGCCAAATCTTTCTCAATTATATGCAAAACACCAAGCTCAGTCCAAACCTCACGGGCCCTTGTACATGAAAGAGTTATTTTACGGTGCATCAAATGATTTTGGACCGTTTATTCCCCCCGATCCAACGGCCCAGCACGAAAGTACTACACAATATTTTGTGTAGTATATTTAAGCTCGATGGGTATTTTAGACAATACACTGTTTCAAATTCGGTGGCCGGCGACGCAACCCCACTTGTGGCTGCTTTTCTGGTACCCGGATGTGCGACTGGAACTCGCCAACGTTGATGCCCGGTAGTCTGCATGACAAGCTAGCTGGCCAACACATACTCGTGTGCATGGCGCTGATCCTAGCTGCTCATGCGCTTGTGCTAGCTTGCGGCTCCTCGCTCTGCTCTGCCTTGCAGCACGCGTGCAGCTGCTTGTGCTGCCTAGCTCGCCGCCGCCGTCCATCGCCATTGCTCGTGCTGAGCATCACCTCGCCGACCGATCCGCCGGACCATGTCCAAACTGCTAAGGAGGCCGGCGGTAATGGACGCGGCAGTGGAACGCTGCGGTCTTGGCATGGAGGAGGACCTGCTCGACTTCGTCGTTCATGTAAAAGCGGAGGGACTTGACGGCGCCGGCGTCGTGGGTGGTCCTGCTCTCATCATTTCGGTCCATGCTCTCAAGGCAGCAGATGTCTTCCTTCACGCCCAGCACATTCTCGGAGAACTTGTCTAAGTTGGCCGTCCCCGACGTGCGCCGGCCGGATGGAGGAAGTGTTGGACTCGATGCCGTCCAGCGGTCGACGATAAATTGTGTGGTCGTTCACCCTGATCGGGGAGAAGTGAAAATCAACAGGTCGAGCAAGATGAGGAGCTAGCTAACCATAGACGAGCTCCGCGCAGAGACCAACGGCGCCGCCGCCCGCCGGCTTCATTGTTCGCTAGCCTTAATGAGCAAAAAAATTACAATTAATAACAAATTACCAAGTTGTCCTTGGACCTAAATCTAGCCCAAATTATATCAGCCGTTGGATCCGTTTAATACTACAGCCTAAAATATGTAGTAGGATGTACCGTAAAACATCCCTACATGAAAACATGAGATGCTTCATATCTTTAGGGCCTATTAGCAAGGCATTGTGGATGTACTTTTTTAAAAAATTTACCATATATACTAAACCAGCAAAGAGTACACGATTACATCGATTATAAAAACAAAAATAAAAGAGACGAGAAAATCTATGAGATCTTCAAGCCCTTTCTTCTTGCATGTCACAATCTTGTACTTTTCTGATGGCAGCTGTAGAACAACGTCGAATACACCAAATGAAAGTGCATGTGTTGCTCCATGCGTGGTTTTGGTAATTAATGACAATCCTTATGGACTAATGTTTGCTTTGAGATATACTTATAGATCTTGTCCATAGGCAAAGATTGGAGTTCATGTGTTGGACTCTAGAAGATTACATGATGACCAAGGTTCCATCCAAGGGTTTATATGAAGAATGGTCATGAGAAGAGTTGAGCCTATTGCATGGATGGCTTGGAAAAGAAGATTGAGTGAACTTCATGTTTATCTCCAAGCCATCATCTATATCAAGAGAAGAATATGAAGCGCAATTGGATTCATGAAGACGGAGCTTAGCGAGGCTCTCCCATAATGGAGTATGGGGGAGCATTTGGAGATGTCTTCATCAAGCATGTGCTAGCAAGCGCAAATCAAGAAAAGTGGTCCACTTGAAGAGACCAAGATCGTAATCATCGAGCTCAAGTGGAATGCGCAAGGCAAAGGTATGATCTTGATAGGGTTTCTATTTTACCGGTCTCATCGTGTGGGAGACCGGGTTATAGGATAGTTGCCGTACTATCAAGAGGGCCTCTCAAGTTAGTAACTTGATCGCATCTTTGTGGAGAGCTCAAACCTTTGCATACTTGACATTATCATCTTTCTTGGTTCTTATTTGGCTTTTATCCATGTGAGAATTGAGAGCTTGTGTTCATCTCCATACCAAGCTCTAGTTCATCAAAAAACGGATTTCATTTGAATATCTTGTGATGTTTTTGATGTTGGAGGTTTTACCGATTCGTCTTTTGTAGAGAGGTCAAACTCTCCTCTTGTGGTTTCCTCCTCACATGATGGACTATGATGTGTATATGCATAATCTTGTAGAGCTTGTGAGTATATTCTAAACAACCCAAGATCATAGAAAACGGAGTCCGGATGAGAAACATATTGCGGTTTTGGTTTGGAGGTTTAATCGGTTATTCTTTTATCGAGAGGTCTAACCTTTCCACATTTGGTTTTATCCTCCATTGGTGGACTATGATGTTTCTCTGCATGATCTTGTAAAGCTCTTCGTTACGATTCCAACGAGCCAAAGATCATCGAAAACGGAGTTCGGATGCTCAAGATATCGTCGTTTTCGTTTGGGTGTTTTCTGCAGTTTTCAGTCCAGCGGTAGTACCGCCCGGGTACCGCTGGGAGTCCAGTACCGCGCGCGTTTTGAGCGCCCGAAATCACCCGGAGCGGTAGTACCGCTGCCGGGGCGGTAGTACCGCTGCCTGGAGCCCGTTTTGAGCATGTTTCTCTGTTCTAACTTCCCAGGGGGCGGTAGTACCGCTGGGCTAGCGGTAGTACCGCTCCTGGGCGCGTTTTTCAGGTAACGGTTGGATTTTGGAGGTCCTATTTAAGGGGACCTTCTTCCCCAATGCCCCCAAGCTCTTTAGCACGAAAAAGCCCCCCATTGTTGACCTTCTTGAGTTTGGATTTCTCTCTATTCCTCCATGACTCTTGCCTCAAATTAGAAGGAAAGAGAGAGGAGATCTAGATCCACCATTCCACCAATCATTCTCTCCTCTAAGTGAGGGGAAGCCTTTGGATCTAGATCTTGGAGGGATTTGGTGTTCTTCCTTTGTTCTTCCTCTTCTCTCCCCCATAAGCATTAGTTGCTTGTGGTGGGATTTGAGAGTGAAGGACTTGATCACTTCTTGTGTTCTTGCCTTTGCTTTTGTGCATCGGTTTGCTGTCTCCACGAGGATTCGTGGAAGTGAAATTTGTGAGCTTGTTACTCTTGGGTCGTTGGACTCTAGACGGTGTTCTTGTGACCTTTTGTGGTCAAGGCCTTTTGTGGCTAGTTGGGACCTTTTGTGGTCCACTTGGGAGCTCCCAATACTTTTGTGGGTTGTGCCTCAAGATTGTTGTAAGGGACTCGATTTCCGCCCAAAAGGAAATCAATAGTGGAAGGTGAACCGAGCTTTTGTGCGAGGTTCATCGGAGAATAGGGTGAGGCCTTTTGTGGCATCTTGAGTTTGATACTCACACCCCTCCAACGAGACGTACTCCCCTAAAAAGGAGGAACTCAGGAATACATCGTCGTCTCCGCGTGTCTCGGTTATTTCTATACCCGAGCTCTTTACTTATGCACTTTACATTGTGATAGCCTTCGAGCTTGAAGTATTATATCTTACTATCACCTTGTTACTTGTCTTGCTTAGCATAAGTTGTTGGTGCACATAGGTGAACCTAGTTTATTTAGGTTGTGTGCTTGATAATTTAAACACCTAGTTTTATTCCGCATTTATCAAGCCTAAACCGGAAAAGTTTTTAAATCGCCTATTCACCCCCCCCCCCCTAGGCGACATCCTTGTCCTTTCACCAAACCACAGACCTGTGAACACCAACGAAGGTTCTCCCCTTTTAATTTTGAGCCGCAATGCCAAGGCTTTGTGCACGCACACAGCCATTAAATTAATCAAGCAACATCGGCAAGAGCAACACCACTGATATTTCAGGGACAAATAACCGAACCACTTTGTTGACGTCGTTGGGAGCCGAGAGAACGAATCACCATTGCCGAAGACGTAGTAGCCGGGATAGATATTGCGAGGACAATCCTACTCGCGGCAACCATGAGAAACACTCCAAGATTGATCTGGCGAAGCAAGATCTGAAGAACCATACCTAGACAAACTTAATCTTCTAAAGCCACCATTGACGTCGGGAAGGAGATCTCGCCGTCGAACGAAGCGCGGAAGATCACTTATTGCAGACGATGCCATCTCCATTGACGAAGAAGATAACAACCAAAACAAATCTCTAACATTAAGGAACTTTGTATAGCGCCCTGCGCAGGTCCGAGGTCCCCACCCCTTCTAGTGCCAGAGCGGCAACTAGAGAAGGCGAGGACCCTCAATTCTTAGACGAGGGCGACGATGAAGATGCAGATGGTGCCGGCGGCGACGGCTAGGGTTGAAACCCTAGGCCGCCGCCTCTCTTTCCTTCTTTTCGCGCATTGTGGATGTACTTTTATATGTCTAGTAGCGAGAATTGCCATAAAAGGAACAACACCATGAAGAGCTTTCCAGATAAAAAAATTTAACCTTACTTGGTACTTGCAATTTCCACAGCTTGTCCCAAACTAGATTTATCCTCGAGGAACCCTGTCCATCAACTCTCCTTGTTTTGGCACCAAATTGATGTTCCCACAAGCAGACAGTACCGAGAAAGTATAAGATTTTGTACGATGCCAAGCAACAAAATCTTAAGAAAATTGTTCACTAAGTGAAATACTTAATATTCTCTCTCCATCCACCTCTAGGAAATTCTCACAGATCAAGTCTTCATCCAACCTAAGAGACTAGGGATCACTCATCTACAGTACGTAGCAAGATATGACTGTGAGTAGTCATGATCTTTCCTGTATGGCTATTTAGGAACCAGTGGTCCCTCCCAAATATTTATTCGAGTACCCGAGTCAACTCACCAAGTACGTCTAAACGTCTGTGAACCTGCAAGGATGCTTTGCCAACTGAAAGACGAACCCCTGCTTGGGCCAGCTGTTAGCAAATCACCATTAGGGTGATACTTTGCCAGTAACACCCACGCACATAGCGATTCCGGATTCTATAAAGCCTCCAAATTTGTTTTGCTAACATTGCTATATTGAAAGAATGAAGATCACAGGAACTCATACCTCCCATCTTTTTAGAAATACATATTCGCCACCATGCAAACCAGTGCATTTTCTTCGGGTCATCAGAATCACCCCAGCAGAAGCTAGCCATAGCATTGTTTATCTCCACACATAATTGTTTGCGTTCTTGAATACCCCCATAGCAAACATGGATAGATTATCTTTCTTACCCTTCGAGCCACTTTCTGAGTAGAAAATTAAATTATTCTATGTGACTCGATTAACTTTTGGGGTAAAATTTGGGTCCTGGCAAAGGTTTTGACCAAAAGTTTTTCCCTCCCGTTACAACGTACGGGCATGTTTGCACGGTCAACGACTAATAGTCAAAGCTGGATTTAAACATGGCTGCAAGTTCATAGATCCCACATTTATTTTTAGAATCAGTAGTAGGTACCAAAATGTCTATAGTTTTATCCGAAAATCTTATATGAGATGATACAAACCTGAAACCACATTCAAGCAGACTTATCTTTTTCTAAATTTTCTCAAAATGTTGATTGGGTTTCAGCCAAATTTAAGCAGTCCTGGACTCCTGATTAAAGGTCCAAAATCACTCAAACTAGCGAGATCCCGGTCATCTCGCCGGTGGTCCAAACTTGGCAAAACTGAAAATTTGAACCGCTGCACAGTTGGCAAAAGGGACAGGAGAATTTCCCCATCCATCGGCACGGCAAACTCATGCTCCAGCAAATCAGCAGATGAAGGCAGCATCAGCATGCTCATCGCTGCAGTAGAGGCCAGGCTGCTGGACGTAACCCTGCTTGGACAGCAACCCGCGCGCCCTCAACACGAGCTCCCTGTTGGTCACCACCACCCCGCGCTTCTCCTCCGCGAGGACGGCCTGGATGGCGTTGCTGAGCGCGCCGTAGGACGCGCCATCCGCCGTGGTCAGGTCTGCCGAGCTCTCGTCCGTCTGGCACCCGCTGATCAGGACGCCGTTCCGCGGCGGCGCCCTCGCCGCGGCCCCGGCGTACGCCTCCTCAACGCTCCGCACGTCCTGCTCCATGGCTGGCCCGAGAGCGTCGGCCTGGTCCACGCCTTCGTGGTCGCCCAGCTTAGCGTTCAGCGTCAGCTCCGTGCCCGTGGCGGCGGCGGCGGTGACCTGGTCAGAGCCGTGCTGGAGCTTGCCGCCCACCATGGCCTTGACTAACTTCTTGATCTTGGGCGTGGCATCGTCGCCGAAGTGGTGGAACAGCGTCGTCCGTATCGAGCCCACTCCGACGTCGTCCTTCCCGGTCTGCTCCTTGAGCATCCTGATGTACGTCGACAGGGGCAGCGACCGGCTCGTGACGGTGCCGGCATGCGCGGCCAGCGACTCGGCCTGCTCGCCGCTCTGTTGCTTGTGTGCACGGCGAGGGAGGCGGATGCCAATACACACGAACGCGCCCTGGACGGCCCCGATGAGCGAGGCGCACAGGTTGGCGCCGGCGGAAGGTGGCCGCTGCCGCTGCTGGGCCTTGCTCTGCTTGGTGCTGTTCCCGATCTGCTCCCTGGTCTTGTCGATGAGGCCGCCGCTGTGGCATGAATCAGACACCATGGTGAAGAGGCAGCCATCGGGGACCTTCCACACCAGCTCCGTGAAATCTTGGTCTGCAGCGCGTACATGAAGTAGTTGACTGTCACTTGTCAGACACTTGTAAGATAAGTCGTACTCTATTTGATAATCTGAATTACGTCTGTTAGAATAAGAACATCACACGTGAATACGTGATCCTCCTACATGCTCTTAATAGCCACCTTAACCTTTGATGAGATTGGTGTCGCAGGGCACGATGCACTCGTCGTAGCCGGTGTCGTCGTCCTGGCCGGTCTCGGCCGGCAGCTGCAGCCCGTGGCCGCTGTAGTGGAAGAAGAGGGCGTCCCCTGGCCGCGCGGCCCCGACGAGCCGCTCGAGCTCCAGCCGGATGTTGGCGCCTGTGGGCTGCGGCGTGGACGGGTCGGCGTCGGCGAGGATGCGGATGTCGGCATCGTCAAAGCCGAAGCGATCGACGAGGCACCGGCGCATGCGGGCCACGTCGTTGAGGCAGCCCTTGAGCTCCCCCTCCGTGCCCGGGTAGTTGATGCCAACCAGCACCGCGCGCTTCCGGCCCATCGTCGCCGCCGGCGACGCTGCGCGCTTTCGGTGGGCGGAGACCGGCGGCAGCTGCCAGGAGGCCGGGACGCGGTTGGCTAGGTGGGGTGGCGTGCTCTGTGGTGGGAACGCGGTTGGCTAGGTGGTGGGTTGGTGGAGCTCTGCTGAGCTGAGTGCTCTCGCTCGAGGTGATCAGCGCTGCCAGTGCTCGTCTTTCGTGGCCCCAATCATTCCGTCAGCTTCAGCTATGTCTGTCTTGGCAACAGATCCCATTATTCTCGCAGTTGCCACTAACAAACAGGGGCGTATGCAGTGGGGGTGCCATGGCTACTAGTATTTGTTCTAATTCCGGCTAAATGCTAAGCCCAATAGAACATTTTAAAGCTTGGTACCCCCACTTATTTCATTCTAGATCCGCCACTGCTAACAAATAATGCAAAAGGCAGGCTTAGAGATGGTGGAAATGGACAACGACTCTATCTGTTGCCCAGTGACTTGATATATTCAGCTTCTGAGACAGCACGGGCCATGGGGTAATGATCTATGGTCTGTGTAGTTAAGTATAACCTCGGAGCATGTGAATGTTATTCGGTGCTGAAACATCAAAGAGTCCATTCTCAGCAAGACATATCGTCCAGGCTTCCAAGTTCCAAACCCACAGGCAGCATCATCCGACACACGAGGAGAAAGAGTAAAGTTCTCCCATCAATGGACAAAGACAGCTAAAGTTTCATGCTCTCAACATATGAAAGCCACTTCAGTGTGCTTGTCGCTGCAGTAGAGCCCAGGCTGCTGCTTGTACCCCTGCTTGGACAGCAGCTCCCGCGCCTTCAGCACGAGGTCCTTGTTCGTCACCTTCCCACGCTTCTCTGCGAGGATGGCCTGGATGGCATTGCTAAGTGCGCCGTAGGACAAGCCTTTCGCCGTGGTCGCGTCCGCCGAGGTCTGGTCGGTCTGGCACCCGCTGATCAGCACGCCGTTGCTGGGCACCCTCGCCGTCGTCCCGGCGTACACCTCCTCCACGCTGTGCACTTCCTGCTCCATGGCGGGCTTCAGGTCCTCCTGCTTGCCCTGCAGCTTGGCCTTCAGCAGCTCCTGCGCCAGCGCGCCCACGAAGCCCACCACGCCGCCACCCTGCTGGCCCTGCTGCAGCTTGTTTAGCATCACCTTCATGAACTTCTTGATCTTGGGGCTGGCATCGTCGCCGAAGAGGCCGAACAGCGTCATCCGGATCGAGCCCACCTCGATGTCGTCCTTCCCGGTCTGCTGCTTGAGCATCTCAATGAATGTCGAGAGGGGCAGCGACCGGTTCTTGGCGTGGCCATCTGTGACTGAGGGTTCCTCAGACTCACTGTCGTCGTGGCTGCTCTGTGAGCGGCTACGGTGAGGGATGTGAACTCCTTTGGACTCCAGCACGTCCCGGGCGGTCTGTTTGAGGAACGAACGGAAGCCGGAGCCAGAATCAGACCGTTCTTCCCGTTTGCCTTGCTGGGCCTGATTCAACCTTGTGCTGTGCCCAATCTGCTCCTTGGCTTTGTCAAGTAGGCCGCCGCTGTGGCAGGAGTCAGAGACTATGGTGAACAGGCAGCCATCAGGGACTTTCTGCACAAGCTCTGTGAAATCTTGGTCTGCAATGCAGAGGATAAAATTAGAAAAACATTGACAGGACGAGATGCAAGATGAGGTTTTGATGTCAAGATTAAGAGATACAAGATATGTTAGTTGCTAACGACTCTATATCTATGTATCGATACTTAACATTTGAAACCGGAAGATTGCTAGAACTAGCAAATTTATCTGCAAATATAGCGAGACTAAAAACTGAAGCAAGCACACAGCCGGAAAACACTTTTGACTCCCAAGCTCCAGTGTCCTGCTCCCTCTAGTTAAAAAATATCACAAATCATATTAATAAGTTTTAAAAAAAATCTGAAAAATTCCTGTATGTTGCCAATGATGTATCCCACAAATATGCAAAATTTTGATTTGAAATACTTTATATTCTGAGCTGCAAAAAATGACAAATCATGTATATTTTGGAGATTTGAAAGTGTGTACATTTAGATCCACACATTTGTCATTTTTGTGTACATCAGAATATAAAGTATTTCAAATCGAGATTTTGCACGTTTGTGGGATATATCATTGACAACATGCATGATTGTTTTCAGATTTTTTTTAAACTTATAAATATGAAAAAAATAATAACTAGAGAGCACTGGAGCTCGGAAGCAAGAAAACTCTACTCGCACACAGCATCCTATCTCCCGATGGCAAAGGGTACCCATTACCCGCATACCCAGCGGGTTTTTACCCATTAGGGTAAGGGTATGGGAAAAAATCTTTACCCATGGGTAAATAAATGGTAAAAAGTATGCACCCGTTGGGTATTGCGGGTGCGGGCGTGGTACATCAAAACCCATACCCGCATACCCACATACCCGGTATATATATAGATGGGACTTGGTTCCCATTTATCCAATGGTTAGGTTAACCTAACCTAAATAAAAGCCCAATGGGCTAGATGGTTAACCTAAATACGAGTTGGGTACAATAGGTTCGATCCCAAACTATCCAATGGTTTCCTGTCACCATCCCGCAGGTACGCCATCGATCGCCTAGGACTACTAATTACTCGCCGCGATTTGGTTTACTTTTCCCCCCTGATTCGCGCCGGGTCCCTCCTTCCTCCCACCTTCTTTCACTCCTCCCGAGAGACCCCCATGGCGGTAGCCTGAGCAGCTCGATCATATCGTCGCCTCGGTCATCTCCAAGAACTCCTGGACGCGGGAATCGGTTCGCCTCGACGTCCTCCTTCCTCGTCTGTAAGAAATTGGACCGGAGGAGCCCGCGACCATCGACTTCGTCTCCGTCTTCTTCCTTCGGCCACCGGCATTCAACGTCGAAATTCGTCGTCGCCGTTCGTCCCCGAGCCTGTAAAACGACGCCGAGCTCCTCCCGGTGAGCCACCAGCTCTTTCCCTCTCCCCAACCTCGCTTCCATCCGGTACTCGCCGATCCGTTCGCGCATGACGCCGTTCTTCCGCCATGGCCATGGCAGTTGTAGCTCATGGCTCTTCTTCGCCTCTGCACGCCCCGTGCAGCAAACCACCCTCACGTGGAGCCCGCCCTGCGCACCACCCCGATGTCATGCACTGCTCCCTGCTGCTTCGTCGCGATCTGGTAGCCGTGCTCGTCATCGGCCTTGTTTGTCGCCTGCTTTCGAACCTGAAGACTGTCGTTTGCTTGTCAAAATTCAGTTATCGACTGAGACAAACTCTGCTTGCAGATGAATATTCCGCACTAGTCCACGTTCGCAGCAGAATCACTGCATAATGTTAAAATGGTTCGAACCTAAATAACCAATGGTTAACCATTTCTAACCTTATTAACCTAATGGTTAACCCATTTTACCATTTACACGAAATGGTTAAATAGGTTAGAGTCCAGAACAAAAACGGTTAACCAAATCCCATCCTGAGGTATATATGACATGTGGGTCCATTGACAAAGGTAATTCTGAAAAAAAAATCCCAAATAATTCTAGTAGTCCACGCACGGCTCCAGTCCACCAAGTCACGCACCACGCCGCCGCCTTTAGCTTCCTCGACTCCTCGTATCGCTCGCTCGTAATGAACGCAGACTCCTCGTATCGCTCGCTCTCGTTTCCTCTCCCAATTAATCCCCTCAATCACGGCCCTGCGGCCTGCCTTTTCTTCCTCCCCTCGCCATCTCCTCCTCACCTTGCCATTTCCTCAATCTCCTCCTCACAGCCTCACCTCACTGCCCTACCGATTCCGACCTCCGGCTCTGGTCGCCATGGAGTTTAGCGGAGGCGACCTCCGCGTGGGTGACGTCCTGCTGGAGCAGGAGGAGATGGAGCACGACGACCTCGCTCCGCCGCAACCGAGGTCCGAACGTGAGCAGGAGCAGGAGAACACCGGTGAGCAGGAGCGGAGTGGTTCTCAGGCAGCGGCATCTCTCGCTGCACGGCTCCGACATCCAGCAAGTGGGCAAGTTCCCGGCCGTCACTCTTCGACACCGAGTGGAGGGCGTGGCCGTGGTCGCAAGGTGGCCCAGACCAGCCAGCATCAATCAAGCACCAGGACCAGGAAGCCGCCAGCCATGGCGTGGTAAGTTTGCTGTTCTCGTGTGTGTTGTGTGATTAGTAAATCGGTTTTGCTAATTCTCAATCGCATGAGAATTAGCTTAGTTCTCAATCGCATGACGTCATCAGTTGCAACTGGAGTTGCAACTGATTCGGATCACTTGATTTGCTTCGTGATTCGTGCACCAGTTGCAAGTCAACTTGCAACTGGGATTTGATGATGTCATGCGATTAAGAATTAAGTTAGCTCTCATTCGACTGAGTTGCAAGTGGACTTGCAACTGCTCCACACCGTTCGATTTGCTTCGTGATTCGTGCTAATCATGAGTTGCAACTTGACTTGCAACTGGGATTGATGACGTCATGCGAATGAGAACTAAGCTAAACTAGTTCTCATTCGATTGAGCGTTAGAGAGATCCTTAGTAAATAATCTGTAAATGATCTGTAGTTCACGTGTTTTGGAGAGAAATTTTGGACACAAATTGTATCTAGTTTTGGACAGACTTGTAGTTCACGTGACTTGAGGTTGACTGAATATTTTTGCTTTGTAGTGATACAACGATGGATGAAGAGGGGAATCATTCTGGAGATAATGTTATTGATTTAGATGCTGATAATGGAGAGGACGTGGAGAAGGAGATGAGTGCTGCTGCACATGTATTGGCCGAAGTTAGAACTATATATATTTGTTATGCTTCTATGCACCTTATGTAGTTATGTTGGGCTGCAGCCTCTGCATTAATGTTATTTTCGAATTACATAGTGTTGTTATTTTCGTATACATAATACATAGTATATCATGTTGAGTTTTTTTTTGTGGGTTTACCCGTGGGTTTTTAATACCCACGTGGGTGTGGGTATGGTATAAAATTTGTACCCAGACGCGGGTGCGGGTGCGGATGCGGGTGTGGTTAAAATTTGAGTACATGGGTGCGGGTTTGAGCTCTACCCACACCCAATGGGTGCGGGTGCCACCAGGAATCCTATGGCCAGAAAAATGTTACTATGAAACAAGCCAACAAGTGGGAAATTCAGATATGGCCTGGTTACAGAGGCACATATATTGTTGCGCTATTTTTCTCTTTGTTTAAACTTGAGGTCTACTACTTGTGTTTCAGTTCGACTCCGCAGGCCGTTCCGCTATAGTAGATCTGAAATAACTTGCTACCGCTGCACGCCTAAAATAAAATTGATTCAAGAGACACATGACTTGCTTGGTTTGTTGTTTGTCACCAAAGACCAATACATGCCAAAGTTTCGTAAATTCAGCTAGTGTTTGATTTGGTACAGAAAAAGCAGCTACCAAAGCAAACCAACATTCTATGACTATTATCAAATTCTGGTAGCAAACTAAATGGGGGCCAAATTCTACTTGCACTATTGTTGTTAAAAACATCTAGCATCAAACAGAATTTTGTGCATTTTTGTCAGTGAATGGCAGCAATACTATTTGCCTAACCAGTGGATTGCATATCAAAAAATTCTGCGCTAAATGAAAGTTCAGTTTTTTAGATAAAGAAATGAAAGTTCAGTTGTCCGACAACTAATCTGATCATGAACTGAATTTACCACCACAATGTGCTATCTGAAATCACAGTCCACTTACTACTGGAGTACTATGACGTAAACTTGGCAATTAAATAACGTCCCTCTCAGATCTCACCTACCATTCGATCCCCACTTCCTGACTAATTCAAAGGCAGAACAACAACAGAAGCGACACCGCAAACAAAAGCAGGAGGGCGGTTTCGGATCGCACCTGTGATGAGGTTCATGTCGGAGGGCACGATGCACTCGTCGTAGCCGGTGTCGTCGTCCTGTCCGGTCTCGGCCGGCAGGCGCGTGCCGTGGCCGCTGTAGTGGAAGAAGAGGGAGTCCCCGGGGCGCGCGTCGGCGACGAGGCGCGCGAGCTCCCGGCGGATGTTGGCCCCCGTGGGCTGCGGCACGGCCGGGTCGGCGTCGTCGAGGACGCGGATGCCGGCGCCGTCGTCGGCGAAGCCGAAGCGGTCGACGAGGCAGCGGCGCATGCGGGCCACGTCGTTGTGGCAGCCCTTGAGCTCCGCCTTGGTGCCCGGGTAGTTGATCCCCACCAGCAGCGCGCGCTTCCGGCCCATCGCTCCGGTGGCCGTCGTCGGTGGTGATGTGATGGCGGTGGCTGAGGTGAGGCGAGGCGCAGCGGCCGGACTCGGTGGGTCCGATGGAATTAAATGGCGTGGATTGGTGGCGTTTTCAGGGGCTTTTTGGTGGGCGCCGGCCGAGCTGTCTACTGGCGTTTTGATCTGGTTGTCCGCGGGTGGTTGGTGCGGTCGGAGGAGGTTGCGACTATCCGCCGTCTCGTAGCGTTGGGTTGGTCAGCAACTCCGCGTCGGGTAGAGAATGCTACTCCCTCCGTTCCAAATTAAATGACTTCACTTTGTCAAAATGTGGATGTATCTATACTTGTAACATATCTAGCTACATCCACATATTGACAAGTAGAAGTCATTTAAATTGGAACGGAGGGAGTATGATGGTTATTAGAGCATTTTCGCGTTGTAGGTGTTTCTCAAGCACAAAAGTCGTCGCGCAGAATAGAATCCGAACGGCGAACTGGAAATTTTGATCATTTTCGATTTCGCGGAACCAAACGACGAACACATGATCCATTTTTTCATGTTCTTCGCATTACAGATCATGCATGTCGGCATTTTACATTAACACTAATCTAAATTGAAGATCGTCGCCGCCCTAACCCTGGAACGCAAAATAAGACTCACCAGAGCCACGGGCGCGGCGGCGACGCAGCAGCGGAGGAGCTTCACTCCTCGTCGGAGGAGGCGAGGTCGATGATCTTCTTCGCCTCCCTCTGCCACTCCGCCTTCTCCTCCCACTCGGAGCGCAGCAGCATCACCGCCACGATATTCTCAATGGCGTCCTCGGGGACAACGTCCTCCCGCACGAGGGAGGTGCCGAAGGCGGCGGCGTCGACTCACTCCACGCGCGCACCAGCACCAATGAGGAGCTGCTCGCGCCGGTGGAGGAGCTGCCCTCGCCACGGCGGAGATGCTCCCAATTCTGTCGGTCGAACTCCACCTCGCATAGAGGAGCGACGCCGGCGGCTCGAGGCCGCGGTTGGCCCACTAGCGTGCCTTCCGCTTCCTCGCCGCGTCGGAGGCAACGACCCTCTTGCGCGCGACGTCGGAGAAGTCGCCCTCGATTTGTCGCCGCTCCCAAGCTCCCCGGGCTTCCTCTTCGGCGCCATCGGGCATTTACGGTGCCAGATCTGCAGTCGCGGGCGGCGAATTGCTTGTCAGAGGCGGCGGAGGTCTCGGTGAATTTCTCGTCGGCGGCGGTGGTCAAACTCGGTTTGTGAACTAAGAATCACCCCCCGACCGGCATATATTGGGGCTGGCGGGTGGGATTCACGGGCCCCATAGACGGTTTACGGGCCGGACCGGCTTTATGGGCTCTGTTCTAACAAAAAAAAACGGCCCGGGCCCGTAAAGCCGCCGGAGTTTTACAGTTTTTCGCGGTTTACGGTTAACTGTTAGAGATGCTCTTAGGAGGGTGGTTGTACCCAGCCCACCATAGTTCAAACCCCAGGTTTGACACTGGTGTTTCTCATTTAGTTGGAATATTTTTCAGTGTGAGCCGACGTTCCCGTCGACAGCGAGGCGGTCGTGGTGATTTCGTCAATCTCAAGACTCAACCGCCGGCTCAGTCTTTCGAGGGTGCTCATAGGGTAGGGTGTGCATGTGTGTTCATAGGGTGTGTATGTGCATGTGTATGTGAGCTTGTGCGTTTGTACTGTATTTCGCAAAGAAAAAACCCACGTCGGTAAAAGAAAAGTGTCACGGTGCAGGTTGGTGGCTCTTCGTTAGTTCGTCCGTATGGCATTTGTTTGCCATTCCGGCCATGTACACTCTACACAAGTGTTTTCTCTAGATAAGCTAAATATACGTGCGGGGGCTACGGAATAACTAATTACTTACATCCCAAGTCTAGGTGTGTTATATATCTTACATGTACCGCTTTGCTGACAATCACCACACGAGGTTAAGATATCAATATTGTGTGTGCAAGATATTGACCACATGCTTACAAAAGCAGAAATACCTTCAGTGGTATGGGTGTAAAATCACAGCCAATTTTTAGTTTTAACGTGTAAGAGCTAGCTCTGACTTTTCATTGATTAACAAGGAGGAAGCATGTGTGACCCAAGCAACAAAAACCATTAGGTCATGGAAAGAAATGCAAGGAGCCAAAACTTGGGCTCCACTTGGGCACTACTCCCTCCGTTAGTAAATATAAGATGTTGTAGGTGTTTTACATGTTGATTAGATAAAAAAATGAGACCAACCAGAACTAGCACTTAGTGGGATATTTTAATAGAAGAATTGCTCCTCATTAAAAATTCTGGAAATTCATACCCGACGGGAGTCGAACTCTGTTTGTTGGGTTTAGCCACCGCCACCCTTTGCCACTGGACCTCTAGAAACGGACCAAAATGAATAGACATACACACTAAAACGTGTCTGAATACATGTACATGCAGATACATGTGAATGTAGAAAAAAGCTAAAACATCTTATATTTAGGAACGGAGGGAGTAGTTGTTTTGTCTCTCTTGTTTTTCTGAACTCTCTAAAATTGATATGTGCTATATTTTACAAATAATCGACATCACACTATTGTGCATGTCGTGATAACTAAGTCACAAATGATTATATGGGCATTAGGTTATCTTTCAACTCCCTTGACTCTATTGCATGGCGTCGTAGGTGCCTGTTGGGGCGGTGCATCGATGGCGATCATATGGGAACATTGAAAACAAATTTGAGAGACAAGATTAATGGTAAAACCAAAAATTGGTTTACGGTACTTAAAAACAACTCAAATAGACAAAAAAATCATGATGTGCCACTACCTAGTATTTCAAAGTACTATGAATGCATGATCATAATCTTAGGCGAAAAGTCAGGTATGTTTTCGAGATCAGGCTTATCCTCATCGACAAACGGTTTACTGGCTTATTCTCTGAGCATTTCTTCCACCTCAAGGTTTGTTATGTAAAGATGAAGGCACCATGCAAGTGTAGTATTAATCCCAAAAAAATTGTCTGCAGAAAATGTATCATGTTTGTCTAGTTAACAAAATTAATCAATTGCAATATGATGATGTGGGTTATGTGTATCCTAGGTTGCAGAATTGAGAAAACATAGTTTTATATTTTATAAAAAAAATATTCATTTTGATTAACTTAGGACAAATGACTCACATCTCAAGGTCCGGAAGTTTCATATTCTTGTGGGGAAATGAATGGGTGTGGCATTTGATTATTTGGGCATCAAAATTATAGGAGAAAATGTGTGCATGACTTGCAATGTTCATAAGTAAAAGATCCATCTACGTCGACGAACATTAGTTTCTTCCATGCAGTGCGGAAAATCTAGTTAAATCTTGACCATGGATTTTTTTTTATGTACATGATCCTGATCTATATCGGGACTATATGAGTATAATGTTAACCTCGCTGAATAAATAACCAGATTTCATTTGTATTTGTACACACTTTCTACCCAGTACATGGTAACTTCAAGATTTATTTACTACATAAAACAACCGTCCGTGCTTGTTGGTTAAGAACTAAAGTCCCATGTCCACTAGTAGAAACAGGGGCTTCGGTGCGGCCCTTTTGTACTGGTTGGACAGGAACCGGGACTAAAGGGGGGCATTAGTCCCGGTTCCAGAGGCGAGGCGGCCGGCCGGAAGCCGTCCCGGTTGGTGCGGGGCCTTTTGTCCCGGTTGGTAATCCCAACCGGGACGAAAGGGTTGCGGCAGGCGGCTGCAGTGGGGGGCCCCACGGCGAGACCCTTTAGTCCCGGTTCGTAATACGAACCGGTACTAAAGGTCCATCTTTAGTACCGGTTCGTATTACGAACCGGGGCTAAAGTTTCCCCTATATATCTTCTTCCACCCCGAGCCCAGCTCCATTTTTCCTGCTCGAGCACAACTCCATTTTTTGCTCTCTCTTTCCTCTCCCGAGCTCGAGTTCACCCCATTTTTCTCCAACATTTGTCAAGATTGGTGGCACCTACCTATACAAGGGTTAGCAACTTCATCCTCTCTTCCGGCATTTCAAGTTTAGCTCATTTTATTGCTAGTTTAGCTCATTTGATTTTTGTAGTGCTAGCTAGGTGTTTGATGAAATGCTAAGTTAGGGATTTCATTTGTTTTATATGCATTTTGAGCTCAAATTAAAGTATGATTTGTGGTTTTTTATAGTGTCGTCCCGTCCCCTTTCTCACCGCCGTCGATCGCCCGCGCCGCCCCGTCACCGACACCACCTCGGTGAGCCTCTTGTTTTTATCTTTTATTTTAAAAAATCTTAGTTGTATGATTTAGATGCATAATTATTACTTGTATAATTTTCTTATTTGTATAATTGTTTGTTATATATAGTGTCATGGTTTTGACATCTGTCCACACCGGCTCTCGTCCGCTCTATTATTCGGATGTGGTACGATTGTTTGTTATAACTATATATTTGTTTAATTTCGTGTTTATGACAATTATGCCGACCAACTTGACATAGATATATTTTTATCTAGGAGGTAGTTGAACCGGAAATTCCAACCGACCCTATTATCGAGTTTTTTGAAAAAGAAAACAATGATTTGAAAGAAAAATTGAAAAGAAGTGAAGATCTTCGTCTCCAATGCTTAGAAGAGAAGATGAAATTGGAGTTCAAGTTTGCCGACGTCGTCGATGATCACGAGATCAAGATGGAGGCAATGCGCTTGGATCACGAGATCAAGATGAATGCAATGCGCTTGAAGCTTAAAAAGATTAGAAAATATGCCATTAGTCAAGAGGCTTGGTATCATTATGCTGTTGGTTCAATAATTACCTTAGTTGCGATTTTGATCGCATTTGTCGTTGGATTTAAATTCTTTAGATAGTTGTATGTTAGTTTCAATTAATGTATGTTTATGAGAACTATGTATTAGATTTGGTCACTACTCTACTTTTGTTTTAATGTGGTGAACTTGTATTAATGAATTTGGTCACGTATCTCTATTCATGATATAGCTATAGTGTAATGGTTTTTGATATATTTATATAATGCAGATGAGCCGGCAATGGATGTACGGTGACCGACGCTGTCCCGAGTTCATTAATGGCATGCATAATTTTCTCCGTGTGGCTGAGTCAAACAAGCAGAATGGTTTTATGTTTTGTCCATGTGATGACTGTAGGAATAAGAGGAATTACCCTTCCTCAAGAACCCTTCACGTCCACCTGATTCAGAACGGTTTCATGCCCAGCTATAACTGTTGGACCAAGCACGGAGAAAGAGGGGTTATAATGGAAGACAATGAAGAAGAGGATGATGACAACTATCCTGTGTTCTCTGAACACGGTGGTACTACAATGGGGGAAGACGAAGCTGAACATGAGGTCATTGTTGATGATCAGTCCGATGATGATCTTCGTCGGGTCATTCTTGATGAACAGATAAACTGCGGAAGTGAAAACGAGAGGTCGAAGTTGGAGCGCATGTTAGAGGATCACAAAAAATTGTTGTACCCAAATTGTGAAGATGGCCAGAAAAAGCTGGGTACCACCCTGGAATTGCTGCAATGGAAGGCAGAGAATGGACTATCTGACAAGGGATTTGAAAAGTTGCTGAAAATAATAAAGAAGATGCTTCCAAAGGATAACGTATTGCCCCCAGTACGTACGAAGCAAAGAAGGTTGTCTGCCCTCTAGGATTAGAGGTGCAGAAGATACATGCATGCATCAATGACTGCATCCTCTACCGCGGTGAGGAGTACGAGAATTTGAATGCATGCCCGATATGCGGTGCATTGCGGTATAAGATCAGGCGAGATGACCCAGGTGATGTTGAGGGCGAGCCGAGCCCCAGGAAGAGGGTTCCTGCCAAGGTGATGTGGTATGCTCCTATAATACCACGGTTGAAACGTTTGTTCCGAAACAAAGAGCATGCCAAGTTGTTGCGATGGCACAAAGAAGACCGTAAGGAAGACGAGATGCTGAGACACCCCGCAGATGGGTCGCAGTGGAGAAACATCGACAGTGAGTTCAAGGATTTTGCAGGTGACGCAAGGAACTTAAGGTTTGGTCTAAGTACAGATGGCTTGAATCCGTTTGGGGAGCAGAGCAGCAGTCATAGCACCTGGCCCGTGACTCTATGTATCTATAACCTTCCTCCTTGGTTGTGCATGAAGCGAAAGTTTATTATGATGCCAGTGCTTATCCAAGGCCCGAAGCAACCCGGCAACGACATTGATGTGTACCTGAGGCCATTAGTTGAAGAACTTTTACAGTTGTGGTCTGACGAAGGTGTACGTGTGTGGGATGAGTACAAACAGGAGGAATTTGACCTACGAGCGTTGCTGTTTGTAACCATCAATGATTGGCCTGCTCTTAGTAACATTTCAGGACAGTCAAACAAGGGATACAATGCATGCACACTGTTTAGGTGAGACTGAAAGTATATATTTAGGTAACAAGAATGTGTACCTGGGGCATCGTCGATTTCTTCCAAACAAGCATCCCGTAAGAAAGAAAGGCAAGCATTTCAAAGGTGAGGCAGATCACCGGACGAAGCCTACCCTCCCTACTGGTGATGTTATATATGGCATGGTCAAGGATTTAAAAGTAATATTTGGAAAGGGTCCTGGCGGACAATCTGTTCCGAATGACGCTGACAACGTACCCATGTGGAAGAAGAAATCTATATTTTGGGACCTACCCTATTGGAAATTCCTAGAGGTTCGCTCTGCAATCGACGTGATGCACGTGACGAAAAATCTTTGCGTGAACCTGCTAAACTTCTTAGGCGTGTATGGGAAGACGAAAGATACAGGGATGCACAGCAGGACCAGCAACGTATGCACGAACGAGACAACCTGAATCCAGAGAAGTATCAAGGTACTGCCAGCTACGCTCTTACCAAAGAAGAGAAGGAGATCTTTTTTCAAGTCCTGAGCAGTATCAAGGTCCCGTCTGGCTACTCGTCGAATATAAAGGGAATAATAAACATGGCAGAGAAAAAGTTCCAAAACCTAAAGTCTCATGACTGCCACGTGATTATGACACAATTACTTCCGGTTGCATTGAGGGGGCTTCTACCGGAAAACGTTCGAGTACCCATTGTGAAGCTATGTGCATTCCTCAATGCAATTTCTCAGAAGGTAATCGATCCAGCAACTCTACCAAGTTTACAGAAGGATGTGGTCCAATGTCTTGTCAGCTTCGAGTTGGTGTTCCCACCATCCTTCTTCAATATTATGACGCACCTCATAGTTCACCTAGTCGAAGAGATTTCCATTCTCGGTCCTGTATTTCTACACAACATGTTCCCCTTTGAGAGGTCTCTTTCGCGGCGTTTAGGGTGGTTTCTCCCCCAAATCTACTCAATTCTCCACATCGCGCGCTTACTCGGCTCCTCCAGAGACACAGAAGCGCCGCCGCTCCGTTGCCGCCGTCTCCTGCTCCGGTCGTCGCCGCCGTCCTCTCCTGCTCCGGTCGCCGCCGCTCCGTCGCCACCCTCTCCTGCTCCTTCGCCGTCCTCTCCTGCTCCGGACGCCACCGCCTTCCTCTTCCCCAAGTTCGGTCGCCGCGCTCGAGGACGAGCTCGTCGCCGTCCGACCTCCCCAGCCATCTCCGACCAGCTCCGTCGTCGTCTTCGTGCTTTTGGTGAGACTCTGAGCACTCCGGTGCCCTCCATCTCCTCCCTCTCCTTCTTGTTCGCCTTCCCCGAGCGCCACAACGTCCGCCGCCGCAAGAGATTGTCGCCGGAGCATCTCCGGTGGTCAAAACCAAGCCGCGCCGCCACCAATCTCCGGGAGATTCTTGCCGGAGCATCTCCGGTGCGGACAATTGATGGATTTTGTGTATGTAGTGGTCAAATTTGATGGAGCATGCATCTCGATCCGGTGGTCAAATTTGATGGATTCTTGTAGTGTCAAGAACACATTTTTTTAGCAGGGAAATTTATTTAGCATTCTTGTAGATTGCTATGTCATTAGTTAAGATGTATATTTTGTTGGATTACAAATATTTGTTGATGAATATTGGGTTGTGCATGAAGCAAAAGTTTATCTTCAATTTAGGCCATTAGTTAAGATGTATATTTTGTAGAATTTTATCTTCAATTTCCCTGCTAAAAAATGTTTCTTAGATAGTATTGTGGTATATTGAACTTGTGTAGTTGATGAATTGATGATTATTGAAGTATATTTTGTATAATTTGAAGTATTCAATATTTAAAGTAGAATTTGGAGCCGCAATCTTTAATTTCATCTTACTTATTGGACATATTTCATTTTAGTGTTCTATATGAATATGTAGAAAACCATGAATAAAATGTTTATAATTTTACAGTAGCTATAGACATTGTAAGATTCGTGAATGCAGAGTGGGAGTAATCTGAGACATTGGGTTCATTGACCCGGATAAAGTTCATGAAGTCACCGTAGAACAGCATGCCCAGGACACAGAGGACGTTTTGCTAATGTTTTTAAAGCGACAAAGTGCCAAAAAAGAAATACTTTTTTCTTACAACTTCAAGTGAGTGTTACTGTCTTGTACACATTCTATTTTGTTTTCCCGATATTAAGTGTAATTGATGAGTTCTGAATAACTGCGTATATAAACGTGCGCAGGTTCCACTTTATTCTGCTAATCATTAGAATCGAGCTTGGAGAAGTTGAAATCTGGGACTCATTAAGGAGAGATCAAGATGAATACAAAAGCGTGCGTATATTGCTCAAGAGGTAATTTCAATCGCACTATATCGGCCTCTTTCGTTCATTTTCTGATATCAAAGTAAGTAATAACTCCTCAATTCATTTTCTTTGCCAGGCAGGGTTTGGAGAAAGTTCATCGCGGAAGAACGCGGTGAATGGAAAGATAAGCTGGAGTTTAAGGCTAACAACGTAAGTAGTACTACGTACCTAGTTCCGCGTATCTCTCTAATTCTAGTTTCAATACCATTATCATTCTCTTGATTATTATTTGATTGAATTCTATTCTCGTATAGTGGTGCCTGCGACAACCACAGGGGACGGATTTATGTGGATACTACGTTTGCGAGTACATTCACATGAAGGTCAATAAGAGAGTCAATAGTCGAAAATATCAAGAGGTACGTAAACATCATTCACAACTTTATTTTGCTACCATCAATTGTGTTTAGTTTCCTTCATAATTGATTTGATCTCCTTCTTTTAAAGATGGCAAGGAAGCGGAACCAGCTCCTACCAAAAAACCGCGTAAAAGCAATTGCGGAGGAATTGGCGGGATTTTTCCTTACGGAGGTCATAGCCGAATCCGGAGAATTCCACTATATCGAAAAACAGACTCCCTCCATGTACTAGCAGTGATCTCCATGTAATGAGTACTTTATATGTGTACATATATATACCAAGTTGTATGTGTGTTATGTGATCTTCACGTGTGCGAAAACTTTTTTTTTATGCATCGACGTGATCTCCTCCGAAACCCTAAACCCTGAAAAATAAGCGAAAAGAAAAAAAACAGAAACGCTAAACCCTGAAAAATAAGCGAAAAAAAAAAGCAGAAACCTTTAGTCCCGGTTGGTGTTACCAACCGGGACAAAAGGTCCTCCGCCCGCGTGGAGGCCTTTAACACCGGTTCGTGGCCTACCGGGACTAAAGGGGTGGCCTTTAGTCCCGATTTAACTGTCCCGGTTGCACAACCGGTATTAAGGGACCTCTGGAACCGGTATTGAATCCCATGTTTCTACTAGTGGTCAGTACGTCACACTACCCTACCCCTCCATATATATGAAACCTATACCTGAAGTAACTTTAAACGTGTATGTCCCCTTCATTTGCCATGGAGAGAAAAGGGAGGGGGTGGGGGATGGTGATAAGCGGCATGAATGGTTTAGTGTTGACAATTGTTGGGAATGAGATGAATCAAAAACTTGGGCCAGGTAAGATGGTCAACCATTAGCTAGCTGATCTGAGTTGCAAGTCGCATAGTATGATACTAATCACAGAGTTGTACGATACTTTGTCGTCCGGTAGATGCTCTTGGCAGTATTGGTGTGTGCCAGAACGAGGTTGTGATAGCTAATAGGGAGGTTATAGCTAGGCGTCAAGATAAAAAGGGCACGAGCTGTACGAATTGTCCATCAGCGACAAAACCAAGAGTGATTGCGGCCTTGTTGCAGTGTTGGGTTGGTCAGCGTCTCAGCGATTCCGCATCGGGTACAGTGTGTCACGGCACACGTTCACGACTGCCCGCTAGTAATGGCACCTTTTTGCAATTCAGGGCGTGTACAGCAGACTATTCTTCACGTACGTGTTTTCTCCGTTGCTCTCCCGTATCACATGTTCGATCTACAGATATGTTTCATAAACGTACAACATTAATGTTTGCGCGTGCAAGACATTAGCCGCGTGTTTCTATAACAAAAATACCTAGGTTGGTTACATGTAAAGATGATGGCACCATGCAAGTGTAGTGTTACTTCCAATTTGGTTGTGGATAAGGCATCGTGTTTGATTAATCAGTTACAATACGATGGTGCGGGTTGTTTGTATCCTAGGATGCAAAATCGAGAAAATAAACTTTTCCCATTTCATAAAAGAATTAGTCATTTTGATGAATTTAGGGCGTAATTAAGGGACTCATAGCTCAAGGCCAGATGTTTCATGTTCCTACGAGTGGATGAATGGGCGTTACATTTGATTATTTGGGCATCAGAATCATGGGAGGAAATGTTTGTATGACAATATGACATGCAATGATCATAAGTAGAGGATCAATCTACACCGACGCACTCACGCACATTAGCGTGATCATGCACAGATTTTTATGTACATGATCCGATCAAGTTCAGCACTATGAGCATAATGGTAACCTCGTTTAATAAATAATCATTTCGTTTGTATTTGGGCACCCTTTCTATGCAGTACACAATAACTTCAAAATTTATTTACGACATAACAACCATTCGTGCTTGTTGGTGACGAACTAAAGTCCCACGTTAGTACTACACTGCACCACCCCTCCATATATATGAAACCTAAACCTGAAATAACTTTAACATGTATATGTCCCCTTCATTTGCCATGGAGAGAACAAGTAAGGGAGAGGGGGGGGGGGGGGGGGGGGGGGGGTGATGTCAATGAGTATCAAGGATGGTTTAGTGTTCCACAATTGTTGGGAATGAGATGAATCAAAAATTTGTGCCAGATAGGATGGTCAACCATTAGCTAGCCAACCTGATAAATGTGTAGCATACTATAATCATTCAGTTGTACGACACACTGTCATCGAATAGCTACTTTTGGCAATATTGGTGTGCGCTGGAATATGGTTGTGATAGATAATAGCGAGGTTAACCGCTTGTCGCAAGGTTAGAGTTGTACCACCGCCTGCAGGGGCGGACCCAAGTGTAGCTCAGTGGGGACCTATGCCCCCATTCAAAATTTTGAATTCCTATAGTATTTGTCCATATTTTACAGATATTCTTTCAGATTTTGTAAATTTACACAAAGAATGCCCCAGTCACTCTATGCCCCCACTCCTAATTTTTTCTTGCTCCGCCCCTGACCGCCTGTTGCATATGTGAGAGCTAATTTAGCAACCGAACACAAGGAACCAGTACTGGTTGTCAGATAGGCGGCAAGATAAGAAGGGCACGAGCTGTAGGGTGTGTCGATTGTCCACCAGTAGAGACAATACAGTGAGTGATCACGGCCGTGTTGTAGTGTTGGGTTGGTCCTCGTCTCAGCGATTCCGCGTCGGGTAAAAGTGTCACGGCAGCACGTTCGCGGCTGCCCGCTGTTAATGGCACTTTTTTGCAATTCAGGCTGTGTGCAGCAGCCTACACATGTGTTTTCTCGGTTGCTTTCCCGTATCACATGTTCAATAGATAAGTTTCATAAACGTACAGCATGAATGTTTGCGTGTGTAAGACATTGGCGGCGCTTTTTATATCAAAAATACCTTCTATGAGATGCATATAAGAATCACATGGGCCATCTGCAAAATCACATTCACTTGTTTTCTCATCTTCGTTCTTTTTTTTCAAAAAACATATATGCTATATTTATCACCACTAATATAAAAAGAGCGAGAGTGGCAGATCCGGATCATCTCAACCGTTCATGGCCTTGATCTAACGCTCCAGAGTCCCCCAATGTTGTATGATGTGCCATCCCGAACGAACAAACCGCCCAATAAAACATGCGTCACCGGCAATCCCGTGAACGCCACATCCTCCTCGCCTGGTAGTTACCATCTCCGCCATCGACGGATCTTCAATCTGCAGTTCTGCATCCTCGCGCGGTGGCGCCTCTAGCCACCATCGTCCGAGCACCGTCCATCGAACCTTCCTTCTCTACGAGTGCCGTCAATGCGCCGTACCGGCCTGCCACCGACGAATCATCCACGGCCCAAGGGGAACGCGGACCGCTGACACGCACGGAGGCGGGATCCGGGGTCAACAACTGCCTGTGCTGCCTCCCATGGAAGCCATACCCTCAACTCAGCGAGCGCCCAGACCACGCTCGCCCCCTTGGCTGGGAGCAGACGCCCGCGCCGCCTGCATCCATCTCCCTCGAAGGCGCCGTCCGTGCACCCATTACGGGCTGGAGTCATCGCTGCCAGCCTGCCACAACTATCATCTCCGCACTGCCACTTGCCGCCGGCTACTTAAAAGATCTACCTAAGAAGGTAGGCATCACCCACATGTAAGTACTCGCTCCAACCTCAGCCCCTGTCTGTTGAACATGTTGGGTACTGCATCTTCGACAGAATGCTCATGGTACATGTAAGGCCTTGGGATTAGAATTTGCCATCTGTGTAAGCGGTCTGTCGCAGCAGAGTATTTGTTTTGATAGTGCAAATCGACAAACCTAATTGTAAGGCTAATACTACTAGCATGTGCAGGCTTTCTATATGTTGAGAATTGGGAAATGATTGCTGACGTTACGCATTCTGTTACCTTGCGACCTATTTTCTGTGGATTCTGCTTAAAAGGAAATGAACAAAGGTTCTAAATAATGAGGTTCATGTAATCGGCAATCATTAATTTTACTTCATTGTTTGCCTCTCAGTTTTTTGTGTGACCTTGTTCATATTGTTTTCATTGCTCATGTAAAAGTTTATGGTTGAGTTGCAGGCAGTCCGCACATCCAACACCATTGCTGCTGCAGGGTGCGCCGTCGTGCTTGTCAGCGTGGCACCTTAGTGTTTAGCTCATATGCGCTGTGCTACACTGAGACAAATATGAATGCATGAAAGTTAAGCATACATAGGTGAAAGAAAAAATCCACAACAGGAGAACAACGGCAATAATGCATGCCTGGATCAAGTTTGATTCTCCAGGTTTCACTTTTCACCTACAAATAACTCTGTTACTCAAGTGGTGTACGGTCTTATCTTTAATTATGAACAACAAATCTGTCTTTACCTGTTCATTCTGTTAGCGGAACTACTGCAGGATTAATCCGGCCTGAATACAACTTGCTTATCATGGTATCTTCCGGCGCTTGATGCCATCATAAGGTGATTAACAACTAATACACGTCTTATCTCCATAAGGTGGGTTCTGAAGCTTGAGCCAGCGTTATATGTTTTTCCCCATATGTATATGTATTACTGAATTTGTTAAGTGAGTGAGGTTTGCTGGGACGGCAGGTCGTTGATCTGGACTTCAATTTTTGACCAAATTGCCGAGCAAGTGTCGAGATGGGTGTCTATTTTCTCTCCAGTTATAGAGTTGCAACCAGATTCATAGACTTTTTTATTAAACTGTTCTATACTTTCGCCAAAACTGATGCATTGTGCTAAGTGTGGTTTGTGTTTACAAAATGTATGTTCTCATTGATAAGTTTATTTGGGTTTACTTTCTTTTAGACATGGACGTTGTAACCTTATAGAGTACTGGATGCACTGCACCTCATATGGACGGGTAATACTTTCTTGCTTTTCTGGTGTTGCTTTGAGCCATTAATTGGTTACTACGAGCATGCTACTTCCCTGCTTCAGTACTGGAAGACAACAAAGTAGTGTCTCTGATAGGGAGGGGATCAAGACTCAAGAATAGATGCAGGACGGTAGTTTGAGAGGGTGGCTAGGTAAAAATTGCGCAAGCTTATGCCCAATGGCAAATAAACCTTTGCTCGATGCCTCGATGCCTTGAATTTTTTTTATTTCGTAACAGCACACATGTTTTGTGTGAAAATTAAATTCTGTTTACACACTTCTCTAGGTGCAGTTATAAGGCTTTTGAAGCTGCTCACACAACTTCTTTGAGCACCAAGCCCAGCATCATGGAAACCTCATTGGAGGACCAAGTCCATCCTCAATTCCTCATGGGTGCCTTCAAGTTTTTAATCTGTATGCTCTACACACACGGCTAGCGGCTGCTGAAGCGAAGGAAGTTCGTTGGTCTTGGTCTGTGGCAACACGAACCTCAACACCCGCTGAGGAACAACGAGCTTCCTTGACCCGCCGCAACCACCCGCTGAGGAACAAGGCTAAGGGCCACAGAGAAGAACTTCATGGTGGAACCATTGTAGAGCCTTCGGCTACATACTTAGTTACCGTATTTTATCACCTCCTATGACAAATAGAGTTGTTGCGCAACTCCCTTGCATCTATGCAAAAAAAAAGGAGCATGGAGCCTTGGATTGTTGCATAACTACTATATTGTTTGGTACATCTGTTTGTCAAAGACATTTGCTCTATCTGTTGGACATGATGTGTGTGTGTGCGCTATGCTCAAATATTCCTTTTGTTGTTGTTATCTCTATTGTTACTTTGGAGCTGTAAACATATGCTCCATAGATATCATAGATTTAGACAAAAGCAATCTGAAAACATAGATTTCCTTCCACGCCAGTCTCCAATCCAACTTCATAACCAAGACTAATGGACTCTATAACTAAAATACACTCCACAACCAAAACTATTGGTTATATTTAATACATTATTATACATTTATTTTTAACTTGATTATACATTTAGTTTTTTACCTGATGATACATTTAGTTGATTGGGTTTAAATATTGCATGCTAACTAAGATATACGAAGCAATTTCTTTCTAAGGATACACGTTCATTGCACGTGCACGATTACTAGTAGACAACTAGACATCACACACATATGTATGATATACATAGCTCGGAGGTGATTGTATGGATATGAGCACTCTGCCCATGGCGCATGGGCCATTAGGGGCGTGTTTGGTTGCTCGCATCAAAATTTGCCACTTTACATTTGTGGCTCACTTGGGCCTGGTCCTGAAAAAAGGGAGTTGAGACATGTTGTGCATGTAGTTTGGTTGTCAACATTGTTCTAACCAGGCCCGTTCGGCTGGATGCAAGATTATTTAACACGGCGTTTGCTTTCATCCGTGTTTCGTGTACTCTTACCTCACATTTCCATGTAGTAGGCTTACCTCACACCATCACAACACCATGAAAGACGGCGAGCAGGAGAACGGTGTGGCACAGCGGCGGTGTCGGGACAGCGGCGCTGGGACAACGGCGATGCGCGGTCAGTTCACGAACGTACACCAAGCACAGCCTAATAACCGCTGCAGCGATGACGAATTCCATGGCTACGAGCGACATCTCTGAGCGAAGAACATGTTGAGTAGCTAAAAAACACCTACACCAAGCACACCTAGTAGCAGCAATGGCAATGGCGGAGTTCACAGTAGCGGCGAACGACGGCGACAGATGTTGAAGAACATACTAACATACTGTGCACTAGCTGCAGTCTAAATACGTGCATACATACAACACAATATCTGCTTGTATACGACTGCCGAATCAGAAAACTTACAACACGAAGTTGTGCGGATCGTTGAGATGAAGCTACACGTCAAAAGATATCTCAAACGGTCCACCATATGCGACGAATTTGACAAAAATTGTCCAAAACAGCAACAAACTCCGGCCCGGATTTGACAAGTTACACTCGACGAAACTCAAAACCGAGTACGGGAATGGAACCTACTCGTCGAGGCGCATATTTTTCATGTACACTTTATTTCAAATCAAGCAATATTTGGGTAGATTATGGAGGGGTAATCCGAACATATCTGGGAGCCATCTATGTCAGCCACCTATGATTTCACGGACTCCAAAGCTGCATGGCTGGAAACGTCAAATCGTCCGTTCTTACCGGGCCTGGCCCAAGGCTAATTTAAACATCCTGTCATGCAAAAACGCGGAGCGGGCTAAGAAACCAAACAGACCCAAAATCACCTAATCTCTACTATAAAAGCATGGAGTGTCCTGTCTCCTGCTCGTCCGTCGTACGTCGCCGTCTTTTTGCAATTGCCCCCTCACAAAGCAGGGAATCAACCCGCAGTCCAGGAATCAACTCACTGTAACGCTTCGCGCAGACTCCGTCGCGGCCTCGCCCACCCTCAGTGAAACCCTAGCACGGTGGAACCCTAGCCGCCAGCCACCCACTCCCCGCGCAATCTGCCCTTCCCCAATCCCCTCCTGCGCCTCTTCTTCTCCAATCCGATTCCTTTTCCCGTCGCCGCCGCCGTTTTCTTCTCCACCATCCGGCTCTTCGTAGTCGCACCGCCGCTCCGAACTCCTCTCAGCCTCTTCTCACGCAGCCAGCCTCGCGCCACGGAGCACGGGCCGCCGCGTCGTGCGAGGTGGCAAACCTCCGCCGCCATCTTCCTCGCCTTCAGCGGACTGGACGCGAGTGCTCCACCTCCCCGGCGTCTTCGCCCGAGCAGGAAGGAGGGACAGCTGTGGGAGCGCTTCGAGTAGAGGTGCCTGCTCTGCCGGGAGAAACGCTGCTCCGATGGGACGAGCGCGACGTGGCCATCGTCAGGAGGAGCACCATCTGCTGCTCCGGCGGTACAAGCGCCCACGGGGCGCCACCGCAACGCGCGACAGCGCCAGGACTTCAAGACGATTTCAGCCGCCTCAGATTCGCCGATTCCCTCCACCTCCACTGCTCTTTTCTCGCCGCCCCTCCGCCGTGTGAATACATGTTCGCTCACTCTGCCTCTCTCTATGTGCACGTGCCGGCGTTCTTGTGTGTCTGTGTTTGCTAATCCCCTTTTTCCCGTAGTTGCTTCGAACAAGGAGGATCTCAACCTCCAACAGGACAAGGAGGATCTGGTCGCCAGCGTGTCCTTGGCTGCGTTTTCAAGGTCCTCCGGCCTCTATTCTCCTGCACCGAACCTGCAACCACTGTTTCCTTTCCTACGCACCTCAGCAAGGTGATGTGCGTGCTCTCTCTTGGCTCTATCTATTTTTTGTGGATCTGAAAGTAGCATGCTATTAGCTGTAATTTGGTGTGCTGTACGTGAAGGAAGAGTAGGGGTAAAATGGTGCCTACAAGGCGTTCGATGAAAAGGCAAGCTAGCTGCAGGGGAAAAGATCAATCTACGTACTTCTCATTTTGCTTAATTGCTTTTTTTCTCTCTCTAAAATTTAGCCTACAACCACAGATGCTTGGACATTATGCTACCTCTCTCTATGTATAACTTATGTTGTACCCTGCAAATATTTTTTTTTCTTTTGGCATTATGAATGAGACGCAACACATCTCTCATGTCCTGTAACAATATTAGTAAAAATAGATGTGCCTTCCACGAAATATTGTTATAGCAATGTTTTCTCTAAAACAGGGCGATGTTCGCTGCAATATATCTTGGTTATACGAGTTCCATGTGCAAGATATATTTGCTAAATAGATGAGTGATTCGTGAGAACAATATCAGTTATCATATTTAAGGCCCATGCAGTTTTGAACAGGTTTAGGTTTTTGTATGGTATCATTCCTGAAATCAACGTACAGGTTATATTCTGACAACCATTAGAACCATGCTTCTTTGCAGGGACGACTCTTTTCAGTTCGAGGTTGCTTCACGCCTATGGTTGATGGTCATCTGGTCTGTCTTCTAGGTAGCTATTTTTACTGCCCTGCCTCTGTTATTTATATGCCTTACTGTTATTTCCTGGTATTTTTCTATCCATTTGTTTTTCAAATATTTTGCCAGCTACTGATTCTGCTATGTGCTATCTACTTTTTGTTTTGGTGTGGTCCATAGGTTAGCATCAGTCTTAATCATGGTCCATAGGTTAGCATCAGTCTTAATCATGGTCTTTAGGTTATCTTTTTGCATGGTGTACCTCAAAGTGAATTTCACCATATAATCGTGTTGATGATATTGTGTTCTGTTTGCAGTTTACAGTAGCTTAACTGATGAGTAGATAATTAGTGGTGGTTTCTTGCTTTTCAACTGGTGTCTTACTGATTTGCTATGATGATAATTGTTGTGGTGATGAATTTGTTTACTTGATGAGATATCTGAATTAATTTTTCAGCTTGCACAAGTAGAAACTCTAGCGATGGAGATCCCGTGCATGAATAGTAATTCAGATGATTTGATGCCCTGGGTCTTGCGGTAAGCATCACTGTCTTCAGACTGAGCATTCTTTAATGTTGCCGTTCTTATCCCTATCAATTGCTCCCTCTTTTTATTGATGTTTCAGTCACTCACCATCATTATCAATACAAGGGCAGTTGAAAAGAATGTCTTGCATACGCTGTAGCTCTGAATATCATGTAAGGTTTCTCTCGGTATTCATACATATACTCTACAGAAGATACCACAAGGTGCTTGTGGAATTGCCCTCGGCTAGACGATTCTGTTTCTGGCTGCACCTAATAATTAACATCATAGCAAAACTCAACTAATCAAGTGACTGTCTATTACAAGTACAGAATGTTAAGTCATGTAACCAGTTTCTTATGTGGTCAAGTATTTTCATGTTAGCATGCCTCGATTCAAATGTAGCTTACAATAGATCAAATGGGATGATAGTTGGTCTTATATGGTGAATATTCTACTTAATATGTGATCTACAAGCTTTATTTGTTCCCATCTAATATTCATTTATGATATAATTACCTTCAGCATATAGTCTTTCTTGCTTAAATACCATCTGGTATAGTATGAGACATTTGCTTCGTTTTGTTTATAGGAGGTCATCTGATGGATTTGCTCATAGCTCTGGAAATGAACATCATCTATCTCATCCGTAAGGTAATGATTTAAAGTTCAAATTTCTTTACCATGCGTAGCTGGATCTATCTCATATTATGCATGAGTGCTGGTACAATATGTGCATGCGTAGCTATTTATGTTGTAAGGCTGTTGAAACTTAACGCCAAATACCCATGGACACCAAACCGTTCTTTTGTATCACGTCTTCTTTTTATTAGTATGTGAGAATTAAATCTTCAGTTATTGGAAATAAAGCAAAGTTTTGTTGAGAATGGTAACCTACAAAATGTTTTGATTCAGGGGTCTTTGTTAGCACCTGGTTGAATGCAAAGAATTTTCATTGCTGCATTATCAGGTTTGCAACAGAGAACAAGTGAACATCAATATAAACGCATCTATAAAGGTTAGGATTTGTTGATGCACGAGAAATAGGTGATTGACTGTGGCCCTCTCCTGGTGGAGGGCATAGCTGCTGATCTTTACCCTGACGAGTATGAGTGGTGAGCATGGCTATGCATGATTGACGACACAGGGCCTGGTGAGCATGGCTATGCATGAATGTTGGAGTAGTCTGAACTTAATTAATATCTCTAGCTAGCTCCATGCTTATGAGGACCGCTGTTTCAATTTGCTACTCCTGTAGGTTGAAAGGAAGCAAGTAATTTTAAGGACGTTGTACTGGCTATTGGGCATGTCTGGTTTGTCTGCACACTTTTTGTAATGTGGAAGATAGGTGTATGCATTCAGGTTAGGTATACTCTTCGGTTTGATTATCGTCTGAAGGTAAACGTAGTTCGACTTCCCGCTGCACAACTTCTGTTATAGCGCTGCTTTGAAGATCACATAAATCTTCTCCGCCTTGGTAAAAGAATGTGCCAGCTAATAGTTATATTTCCACTTTTTGCAGAGTGCATAAAGGAACGCTTGAGATGTCTTGAATACTGTTGACCTATTGAAGTTGGTTCTGAGGCTTACTGAAAGGCGACACCAGGGTCGACAAGATGATTGTGTATGGTCGCATGATTAAACATTTATATGTACACGCATTACTGTTGGACAGAATCCTGATATGCTTATTCTATTGCACTTGGCTGGGTGCAACATACAAATTGTTTTGGTCAGATCAATAAGTATTTGTAAGAATGGCAACACGGTTTAGAGTACGGTCATAACATATGATTGTGTCAGAGAAGATGACTTTCTCGGGGTAGCTTTTCTATGCGATTGTGCAGTGAATCCTCTGAATCAACATGGTTAAGTGATGTATTGAAATCCACATTTTAATTATAACTCTATCGCGAAAAGTTGGTGATAGCCAACAAATAGTACAGAACTTTTCTCGAAAGCACCGGTAATGGCAAGGCCACAAACTATTTTCAGTTGTTAGTTTGGCTCTTCATACTGATGATTTGTCATGAATAGTTTGTGTAAGTTGAATGTGTCTTAAATTACTTGAAATTGCAACTTGGTTGGTTTCTGACACGTCACAATTGTAACAATGAGAACTTACTTTGTGTGTTTCTGTGACTTGGATTTTTTTTCCGTACTTTTCTTCCGTTGCAATGCACTGACATTTTTCCTCTTGTAGTTTTATCTATGTGTGGAGAGTTTGGTTGCATAATACAGTACCAGTATTCTGCACAAGTCGTCAATTCAAGTGCTATGAGCTTTTGTTATTTATGACCTGCAGGTTGGCTGTACTTATAACACCCCACCTTACTAATAAGATGAAATGTTACCAAAAACATCACAAACGGAAGGGTACAAGCCCACAGACGAAATCCGGCAGAGTTTCCCCTATACCGGAGAACATCCATGACAGGCAGTTGAATAGTTATACAACGAATAACATGAAAACAGGTCACAAAACAATGGCGCCGCTAGCATTCATAAGGAACTAAGAACTGAGCGACCAAAGGCTCACACAAAGCACTGAAGAAAGATACTAAAAACAATTGGTGTCCACTGATTATTATTTGAAGTTATGTGACGTGCTTAAACATGTAGAGGAGCTACGCCCATATCCCAAACATGCCGCTTATTAGTACCTGAAAACCAAATGAAAATGCAAGGGTGAGTATAGAAATACTCAGCAAGTATAGTACAGAACCATCAGAATAATAAGGAACAATCAACCAAAGAACAATACTCGTATCTTCCTTGTCAACTTGAAGACTGAAACCAAATATCCACTTGGGACAGTCTCTCACCGGACCATAGAATCGAAAGAACCGATTAGGAATGAACTGAACAAGGACCACATGAAAATACTAATAATCTCCTTTATGAACTAGATACCTGAAACCGAATATCTGAATATGTCGCCCGGACTAGCCCACGAGCTGACAGTTCTCACCGAACTCTATCGGAGTAGCCACTCGGGACAGTCTCTCACCGGACCATAGAATCGAAAGAACCGAATATCTGAATTTGTCGCCCGGACTAGCCCACGAGCTGACAGTTCTCACCGAACTCTATCGGAGTAGCCACTCGGGACAGTCTCTCACCGGACCGACCAGAAAGGTTAGCCATCGGACTAGCCCACAAGCTGACAGTTCTCACCGAACTTTATCGGAGTAGCCACTTGTGAACAGTTTCTCACCGAGTTAGCTATGAAATTAAGAATGTGAAATATCTCTGAACATGGACGAAGGAATCGAATCGAAAGAACTGAATAAGCCTGAAGTGAACCAACTGAACAAGGGATCTCAGTCCGTGAAAGCAATCAGTTGAACCGTCACACAATGGACAACCATAGAGAACAAGGGTTCGTCATGCACTTGCCTTTACTGAGGGCGGAGGGGTTGAAGGGAGCCAACCCTTTGTACCCTTGATGCTTGAACAAGGGGAAATCGGACAGGGAGTGATGGGGATCTTCTCTTCTTCTTCCTTCTCCTCCTGTTGCTCTTCTCCTTGTCTCTTCTTCTTCCTCAAGCACTAGAACAAGGGATGGGACGTGGTGCAGGTGGGAGGGCTCAGCAGAGAAGAAGGGAGGTGGAAGGAGGGAGAGAGAGGAGGCGCCATGGAGAGGGAGAGCTCCTGCGTTTGGGGAGGAAGTTTTGGAGCGGCTCTCTTGGAGATGGCCACGGCTTGGCTGGAGATGAGGATGAGCTCCTCGTGTGGTGTTGAGGAAGGATAAGGTATGGGGGTTGTCCAGCCTTTTTTTCTTTCCTTTTATTCAACATATTTTCGAAATACAGAAAATAATCTTGGCCATTAGAATGAAATAAATTAGGGAAGATGCATCCGGAATCCGATTTCTGCAAATGAGTAGTCCATTTCGATTGTCTCAACGAGCCCGATTCAACCATGGACTCGGATCTTTGAGAAGAGGCTTGTTTTTGAAAGGTCACAAGAAGATGACTACGAAAGGCGTAAGGCGAAGCGATGATAAGAACCCCGATGAAAATATCCAATAAATTACGGGGTATTACAGTACTTCACCTTATGTTTAAGTGCATGTCCTTAATTGACCTTCTGTTATTTATACTCAAGATTTTCATTAATTTTACCCATCTTACCTCGGATGTGGCTATGTACGGCTTGTTCACGCAGAACACATCATTCCAGAGTTTATATAATGGTGCATTCATCTGAAATTAATTACACATATACCTCAAAAGAACTCACAACTGATGATGAATTAATCTATGTTGTATACTTGTATCATACGCATGCATGATGGATTCTGAAGTGATGATTTGGCTTTATTATCTCCTTATTTTACTTTTTTTTTACTTGACGAACTTTGTAGCAGTTTTTGCAGCTACTAAAGTTCTCTTCAACATAACTAATCTAAATATGTATTTGCCCTTTTATGATAGAGGAAAAAATTAGAACAATAAATAGTTCTATCTTATTGCTTTAAATGGGTTAGTTTCATTCTTAGAAAGTTTCCTACGATTTGAATTGTTGGATCTAATGATATGTCTAAAAAAATAGGCTTGGGATGAAAGCATTTTTGTAGAAGATGATCGATAAATATATTTATACACCCGTAGCAACGCACGGGCATTCAACTAGTACGCACGAAAAGACCCAAAATCACCTAAAACGTCAGGTTCTTGCAGCCGGTGGGCAACCAAACACGCCCTCCCTAGGTCGTCTTTCGCTGCTCTTGGTTGTATTAAATGTTGTTGTTCGGTGGCTGCTACGATAGTGGGTGGGATATAACGAAATGACAACGACAATGGATGAGTAGGGAGGTGCATGTTCCTACTAGACAGTCATTAGTATTATTGGTTAACCAAACAAGATAACTCATAACCTAATAAAAAGAAGATAAATCATATGAAAATATTGAAAAAAGTATAAGCAACAAGGATCGCTGATAAAGACAAAAGTTAGGTACTTCAAAACAGCTCGAACAGACAAAACATCGTGAGCGGACGCTAGGTAGTATTAGACCATATTATGACTACATGATCGTAATCATAGGTGGAAAATCAGGACAATTCTCGAGATCAGGCTTGGCCTCGACAACAAGCGGTTCATTGGCTTATTCTTGAGCATTTTCTTCCACCTCAAGATTAATTACAGTAAAGATGAACGCACCATGTAAGTGTAGCAGTATTTACTACCAATCTTTTGGCTATGGAAAAAGGATCATGTTTATCCACTTGACAAAATCAATCAGTTAAGATATGACAATGTGTGTTGTGTGCACCTATGATGCAGAAGTTTGGAAAATATCGGTTCTATTTTATAAAAAATACTTTAGGGGAGGAAACTTGTAATTCTGCCATTTTGATGGTTTTGGGACGAAGGACTCGTAACCAAGGTTCGGAAGGTTCTTGCGATGGCAAGAATAGTTGTGGAAGTCGATTATTTGGAAATCAGAATCATGTGACGAAATGCAAGGTTGACTTGTAATGATCATAATTATAGAATCCATATGCATCGATGAACATTAGTTACGTCCATGTACAAAGTTCTTGTTAAGTCACGTACTAGAGATTTTTTTAAGGTACATGATCCAGATCTAACTCACCACTAGATGAATATATTTGTTGGCCCCGCTGAATAAAGAACCAGAATTTACATGTGCTTGTGCACCCATACTATGAAGTAGTAACTTCAAAATGTATATACGAGATAGCATAACCGTTCATGCTTGTTGGTGAGGCACTAAAGTCCCGCTTCACTACACAACTAGCTCCTCCATATATATGAAACCAACCCGAAATAACCTTGATATGTATGAACAGAACAACTAATGTGGGGTTATTGATGGTAATGACTAATGAGAATTGTTGATGGTTTAGTGTTGGCAATTGTTGGGAATGCGATGCATCGAAAAATTGTGCCGGATAGGATGGTCAACCACCAGCTAGCTATAAACAAGCCCTGTAACAAAATCTTCCTTTTGAGGGGAGGATTGATCTAGAGTACCTACTGTTTTTCTTTCACTTCGTGTCGTCCACTGGCGGACACACAAAGTAAAGAGTGATCGCGGTCATCAGGGAGCTCGAGCTACCGCACATCCACCCTGCTTCAGAGTCCATACTATTCAGAGCGTGGCATGGTAATATAAATTGCGACAACTATTTTTGGAATGCCATGGAGAAAATTGAATTTTGACTATGAATTATAGTCGAATATATGCGAGTTATTATTAGAAAAGTACAGTAGAAAGTTATCATGAGACATATTATACAAGCCAAATCAATTCCATGGTGCGGTGGTGTGACTGCTAAGGCGGTTGGTTGACGGCGAAGATAACGAACCAAACAACGACAATGGGCAATATATGGGAGAAGTGCATGTTTTTTTTCTAGACGTCTGACTTCATTAATTAACTAAACAAAGTACATCGTATGAAGACATTGCAAATGAATACAAGCAACGACCCATGATAAAACAGAAAGTTAAGTTAAAGTACTTCAAACTGGCTCGAACAAGAAAAATCATGATGTGCCACTAAAACAGACTATAGGAACTAAGAAAGTAGTATGACCATGATCGTTCTCTTACGTGAAAAATCAGGTCAATTCTAGAGCTTGGGCTTATCCTCATCGATAAGAAACCGATCTACTCTTGAGCATTAACTTCCACCTCAAGACTGGTTACATGTAAAGATGAAGGTTGGCAGTAACTGTAAAAAAAATCGATATGGAAAAGCATCATGTTTCTCTAGTTGAGAAAATAATCAGTCAGGATACGATGATATGGGTTTTGTGTATTAGGGGTGGACACCGAGTGAGCTTGATCCAACTCGACTCAACACGTAAATAATCGTTAGTTAGGAGTTTGCTCGACTTGACTCGTTACCTTAACGAGACAAAACCCCATCTTTGCTCGACTCGATAATACTATAGTTGGCTTGATAAGCTTAATGATCTCATTAAGAAACTGGACAACGTAACCAAATCATCGTGGATCAAGAGTACGAGAAGGGTGGTTCATCGTTGTAACACCCCAATTTTCACAAAAATTTAAAACTTTTCAATTGCGTCATGCATCATGTCATTGCATCATTGTTTGCATTGTGTTTGAATTCAATTATGAAATTTAGAGAATTTATCTCCAAAAACCTAAATTGCAAAGTAATCTGCAGATGCCTTCTCAAATTATTTCAAATTTTCAAATAAAGATTTTGAAAATTATATCCCCAATACATGCTAAACATGTGGGCATGTTTTTACAAATTTATTGAAAGTGGTTTGAGTGAATTTGAGTTTGAAATACAAAAGGTAATGAAATTGAGTAAAAACAGAAAAGAAAAACAGATTCTGGAAAAAAATAGGACGCACCTATCTACCGCTCAGCGCAGCAAGTAGCAGCCCAGCAGCCCAACCCCGGCCCCTCTCCCCTTTCTCTCACCGCCATGCGGGCCCCGCCCATGACGTCATGGATGACATCATCATTTTCATCTTCCCGTGCACGAAAAGGACACCGAAACCCTAGCCTAATCCGGACCAAATTCGTTGAGATTCGCAGCACGATTCGCACGGACTCCTGCCCCCATATATACCCCAGAACCCCGCCTCCAAAAGCCCCCAATCAATTCAATCTACGAGCCGCCAGGCTGCTCGTACGCAAGCCCGCCGTGCCGCCATTGCCGCCGCCATATTTCACAAATCCCGGTGAGCACCGTCGATCTCGAGCTCTCTCTCCTGTCCCAATCTCTTTCTTACGTCCTTGCGCATCCTCTAATTTTGCGCATTATTTTTCTTCGAGCTCCAGCGCGACGTGAGCTTCCTCGACACCACCACCGGCCGCGGAAGCAGCTCCGGCAAGCGACACAAGGAGGAGAAGGACACCCGCGACATCATAGACTCCGTCATCAGCTTCGCCGCGACGCCCTGCACCCCGTGGTATGCGCCAAGTCCTCTCGTTCACGCTATTTAGAACTCCGGCATAGTTCCGGCGATGGAGCCACCGTGGAACCTAGGTTTCCGGCAATGCTCCGGCCGGCAGCGCCGCCACTTTGTGGTCGTTTAGATCTGGACCGTAGGATCGTCCGTGTACGGCCAGGATTAGATCGCGCTGCGAACCGGTACCAGCCAACGGAGGAGCGCCACGTCGACAAGCTGCCCACGAAGCCGCGCCGCACCCGTCCGCGACCGTCCGCATCCGTCCGCGCCCGCATCTGCCCGCAAAGAAGACGCGCTCCAATCGGAAGACGCCACGTCAACCAGGGACTTCAGCGCGAGGAATCTTTCTGTTTTCATTACGTTTTAGCCCCTGCGCATCACAGATTAGTCCCTGGATTTTAGATTCATTATTAATTTTTATTCCTTTAGCCAAAATTTATGAAATTTATATTTTTGGAAAGCTAATAATGTGTAGAAACTTTCTGTATGCTTAATTTGAGGTTTGGACGAAATTAATTTAGATAAATTTTAAAAATGGTTTAATTGATATTTTGGCTATAATTTAATTATAAAAATTGATAATTGAGCAAAATATTTTGCTATATTTTTGTTTGTATAAGTAATGGCCGTAGTATTGCTCTAGTATTTTTGTATAAGTGTTTTCCTATGTTTTTGCATGTATTTTGTTTTTATTGCTTTTAGGTGTTATTTTAATAAGTAAATTATATTAAAATTGTCTTCACATTAATTTTTCGAATAGAAAATTTAGCTAAGTAATTATGACCATGTTATATGCAAAATAACTTAGAAATACTTCACCCCACCGAAATATTTCTTCCTTAGAAAATTTTGGGTAATAAAATGTTGAGAACACTTAGAATTTTTCCTTAGAAATTTTCAACACATTAAAAATGCTAAACTTGTCCTTAGAAATTTTTAGTATCTAGAAAACTTAGTTATTTCCTTAGAAATTATTCTAAGTACTTGCTATAACAAATGTTGGTCCTTAGAAAAATTTATCAACTTGCTATCATACTTTTTCCTTAGAAAATTTTAGCACTTCTTATTTTGTTTACTTTCCTTAGAAATTATTTTGGACATGATGTGTTAGTTTAGTCCTTAGTTAAATTTCGACCCAAGTGTTAGGACCTTGGTCCTTAGTCATTTTTGGACCTTCTTGATTGTCTTGTTTTAACTTAGAATTATTTCATGGCATGGCATGCATGCATCCTAGTCCTTAGAAATATTTTGCACATCATGCATGACATATTTTCCTTAGAAGTTTTATGAAAATTGTTTGTTCATTATGTATTGTTTGATGTGTTAGAAACTCCGGAGGGAAACGAGGACTGTTGCAGCTGCTGTTGTTCTGCTTGTTGCCAAGGCAAGTGGCACACCCCCATGAAGTTTTCCTAAGTATTTTATATGCATTACTTAGTGTATTTCTTATATGCATGTGTTGGATAGATTATAGCTATATGCTAAACCCACCATACCTTTACTCTAGTTGTGTCTAGAATCCCTTTTGATAACTTAGTAGATTATTGGATGCTATGCAAATGTGTTTTCCTTAAAGCTAAATTCTACTAAGTAATTTATCACCTGGGTGGACTTGGTTATGAAAAGATGATGGAAAGGTTGAGTGTCATCTCTTAGGGGTGACCTCTAAGGGATGGTCACTTGTGGTTGCCACCCAGGGTATTAAGGGGCCAATGTTTTCTCTAAGTGAAGTTGCTTACCGTGCAACCATTAGTCATATGGGCTCTGACTAGATGGATTAAGTTGCGTGGACTCGTCCCGTCTTGACAGGTGGTGGTAGATGGTTAGAAGAACGGGTCAAGGCGGCATGGGATGGGAAATGCTTCTGAAAAGTCTCGTCTCAACTCTCTCCTTTTCCTTAGCACAAATTGAGTGCTTGAGGATAGTTTGGGTTTGTTGGGTCTAATGGTGAAAGTGCACAACCTCTGCAGAGTTAAAAACTAAGTACTTAGCCGTGTCCCCGGTTACGGACAATTTGAGCAGCTGATCAAGGATTCAACGGAGGCTTCATCATTCAAATTTCGAAATTAAAACTTGGTGGTGAACAAGGGTAGTTAAGACAATGGTTTTCAAGCCATCTTGTCTCAAAATTTTGAAGGAAAAGTTTTACAAAGTGTTAGGCAAAATTGGCTTTTATGCAAATCAGCCTTCAAACTCCACCAGCCAAATATGCATATAGGTTATAGAGTTATTCCTATATGAGTCCACATAGTGTCACTTGCCAGGATCATTTTTAATGATTCTGACCCACTCTGTTGCAAATATTACTTTGTTGCAGACTTTTCTGACGATGAGTAAGGTCACGTTTGGGTTTCGAGTCTGCAACCAACATGTTTTCGCCTGTGGCGCATCATGAAGAATGGAGGCTCATTGAAGATTTATTCCGCTGCTTTATTTGTTTTGAGCTAGCTATAAGCTATGCAAAGATGTATCGAACTATTTATTTTCCAAGTCTGGATCATTCGTGTAATAATTGATACAATGTTGTGATATTCATCTTAAACTGTGTGTGCAAATGAAACGATCCAGGGGTTTGCACTATACACAGGTACCTTGCCATTTTCTAAGTGCAGGTACATTACAGATGGTATCAGAGCATAGTGTTGCCTGTAGGATCGAAACCCTAGGTTTGGTTAGAAATAAGTTGGCCAAAAACTTAATTTATTTACTAAGTATAAAATGCTTCTATGATATATTCTTGCTTTTTCTTCTAAGTACTCGTAATTCTTTACTTATGCATTTATCTCATACTTGTTTCTTCCTAAACTAAAGGATGACGAAGAGGTTCGAGTACATTGACGAGGAGGACTACCCGGTGACCCGCTTCGGCAGCATCATGTTCGACATCCTCAAGCACCTGAAGCTACCTACACCCATGATCAAGGGATGCATCTTGAAGAAGTTCAAAAGAGAAGGCCTTTGGGGAATCAGGGTGTTTCAACAAGGACGTGAAGGCGAAGCACCCATTGAGTACAGAGTAATGGGAGTCTCCATGGAGAGAGGAATCGACATCATCATGCAACACGTGATAGCTTGCCTTTGTGGACGCTACTCCAATGAATTGGAGGGGCACTACTCCTTCCCTTTTGGAAGGCGTGACGATGAAGGATCACCCTTCTGCTATGGCACCGAGAACATGGGCAAAGATGAGTTCGTGAGCGACTATTTCCAAGGCTTAGAACTCTTAGTCCATGATCTTTACTTTGATACCAGTGAGGAACTCCACAAGAATGATGAGCTTTGCGCCCAAGTCCAAGTGAATGATGAGAAGATAAAAGAGCAAGAAGAGAAGACCAAGGAGCTAGAAGAGAAGTTCAAGGCCCAAGAGAAGAAATTCATAAGTCAAGAGAAGAGAGTCAAGCAAAGAAACAAGCAAATAAGGGACTTGAAGGAAGAACTTTCCACCAATGATGTGGAGCTTGAAGCTGATTGTGACTTGATCAAGCGACTTCGTGCTGAGAAGAAGGAACTCCAAGAGAGAAACGCAGAATTGGAGAAGGAAGTGAAGGATCTCAGAAGCGTGCTCATTCAGGAAGGCTTTGAAATCCAAGAATTTGAAGAAGAAGTAGATGAAGGCACCATGATTGAGGACTAGGATAGTTAGTGAGACTACCATTTTACCTTACGCACCATTTTACCTTACGCCTTTTAAATTTTCGAATTTTAGTTTGGAACTACCAACTTGTGGTAGGACAATACCTAGTACCCTTTGATGTTTAGTGCGAATTGAGAAATTTGGAGTTGAAGTTTTGCTTGATGTGTTGTTTGATTGCTTTCTATGTGATGCTTGTATGGGTAGAATTATTTCTCATAGACCTGTCTATCTTTTACTCACCTATGCTAAAACCACAGATGCCTCCCCGTCGTGACAACACCAACAACAACAACAACAACAACAACAACAACAACAACAACAACAACGAAGCTATGATGCAACAGATGATGGCAGCCCAGACTCAGCTGATGACCATGATGGCACAATTCATGGCAAATCAACATGGACCTCCACCACCACCACCTCCTCCCCAAGTGGACAGACTTGCCAGGTTCTTAGGCTTAGGCCAAACAAGTTCTCAACTACAACTGACCCAATTGTGGCTGATGACTGGCTGCGTTCTGTGCAAAAGGATCTGGTGACAGCTGAATGTGAAGATGCTGAGAAAATTAGGTTCACCGCACATCTGCTTGAAGGACCTGCAGCCCAATGGTGGGAAACTTATCAGATTACTCACCCATTGGACACTTTGACTTGGGAGGAATTCAAGGAAGGATTTCGTAATGCTCATATCTCCACAGGCATTATGAATCTGAAACAGGAAGAGTTCCGCAATCTGCGTCAGGGGAACAGAAGTCTTAAGGAGTACATGGATGACTTTCATGCCTTGTCTCGATATGCTCCTGAGGACGTTGACACAGATGTAAAGAGGAAGGCTAAATTTCTCAAGGGACTAAGTGATGAGCTGAAGATACCTTTGACTGTGGCCTATGCTCCAACTTATCAGACACTTCTTGATCAGGCAATCACCCTTGAGGATAGCATGAAGAAAGCTGAAAACAGGAAGAGGAAGATGAATTCAAACAAGCACCACTCTGAACCCTCATTTAAGAAGCACTTTGTTCATGATGGGAACCATGGTCATAAACATGGGAACCACAATGGGGGCAACTTTCACAAACCCCATGCTCACAATCACAATGGAGGATTCAAGGGAAACAATGGAGGATCAAATGGAGGACACAGGGGAAATGGACATGCTGGACATAACCATAACAATGGACAGCATCGCCCAAATTCTGAACCCAAGAAAGATCTCAGCCAGGTGCTCTGCTACAAGTGCAACAACAAGGGACATTATGCTAATGAATGCCCTGAGAAGAGAGTGGACACTCCTAGCAAGCCCAATCCTTTCAACAAGGGACATGTGAACCACATCAATGTTGAAGAAGTCTATGATGAACCTGATGCTGTGATTGGTACGTTCCTAATCAACTCCTGTCCAGCATTAGTTTTATTTGATACTGGAGCATCGCATTCATTCATTTCAAGAGAATTTGTAAACAAGCATGGGCTAGTTGAGGAAACCATAGGCAAACCAATTAGAGTAAGCTCTCCTGGCGGAGAAATGTTAGTAAACTCTGGGTGTAGACAACTTAACCTTGAGATTGGAAAGCACCAGTTTCCCGCAAACCTAATCATCCTAGAAACCCAAGGTCTAGACGTCATTCTGGGAATGGATTGGATGACTCATTTCGAGGGATCATAGACTGTGCAAACAGAGCAATCACCCTCACCACCCAGAAAAGAAGAAGATCAGATTCAAGTCAAAATTTGAAATGAAGAAGTTTAGGTTAATTCTCTTAAGGGGGTTAGCCTCGGTGATGTGCTCATAGTAAGGGAATACCCAGATGTGTTTCCTGAAGAACTACCGGGAATGCCACCCGATAGAGATGTTGAGTTTCTCATTGAGCTTAAACCAGGCACAGGGCCAATAGCCAAGACCATACCCAATGGCGACAGAGGAACTGAAAGAACTCAAGAAACAGTTGGAGGAACAGTTGCAGAAAGGTTTTATCCGTCCAAGTTCTTCACCTTGGGGAGCACCAATCTTGTTTGTTGAGAAGAAAGACAGTACTCAGAGGCTAGTCACGGACTATAGAGCTTTAAATGAAGTAACCATTAAGAACAAATACCCACTCCCTAGAATCAACGACCTCTTTGATCAATTGAAAGGAGCCTGTGTGTTCTCAAAGATTGATCTCAGATCTGGATACTTTCAGATGAAGGTTAGAGAGTTGGACATACCTAAGACTGCTTTCACCACCCGGTACGGTTGTATGAGTACACAGTTATGCCTTTTGGCTTAACCAATGCGCCGGCATACTTCATGAATATGATGAATAAAGTGTTCATGGATTTCTTAGACAAGTTTGTCGTGTGTTCATCGATGACATCTTGATCTACTCCAAAAGCCACAAGGAACATGAGGAACATCTACGTCAAGTTTTACAAAGACTTAGAGAGCACAAATTGTATGGCAAGTTCAGCAAATGTGAGTTTTGGCTGGAACAAGTAGGATTCTAGGACACATTGTGTCTAAGGATGGAATAGCAGTAGACCCTGAAAAGGTTTCGGCAGTAACCAACTGGGAGTCGCCCAAGAATGTGGGAGAATCCGTAGTTTTCTGGGACTAGCAGGATACTATAGGAGATTCATTGAAAATTTCTCCAAAATTGCTAAGGCCTTAACAGAATTGCTACAAAAGGGCAAGAAGTTTGTGTGGACCGAAGAATGTGAAACTAGTTTTCAAGAATTGAAGAAACGTTTAGTATCAGCACCTATTCTATGTTTACCAGATCTAGAGAAAGATTTCCAAGTGTACTGCGATGCTTCACATCGAGGACTTGGAGGTGTGTTGATGCAAGAAGGCAAAGTGGTGTCATATGCCTCAAGGCAGCTCAAGAAGCATGAGTCAACTACCCCACACATGACTTAGAATTAGCAGCAGTAGTACATGCCCTGAAGATATGGAGGCCCTATCTCTATGGAAAGCGTTGTGAAGTATTCACGGACCATAAAAGTCTTAAATACTTCTTCACACAGAAGGAAATGAACATGCGACAAAGGAGATGGCTGGAATTGATTAAGGACTATGACCTGAGTTTGCAATACCACCCAGGAAAAGCCAATGTAGTAGCTGATGCCTTAAGCCGTAAAACTTATGTTAACGGACTCACGGCAGGGGAATTGCCAGAAGAACTATGCAGGGATTCAAGGATCTTAGGTTGGAGATAGTACCTGAAGGTTTTGTAGCATCTCTAGAAGTGCAACCACTTTTGATGGACAAAATCAAGGAGGCCAAAAAGGAGACAAAGTGATGGAAGAAATCAAGAAAAATTTAGGTGAAGGCAAGGCCAAAGGTTTTCGACTAGATGAAGAAGGCAGTATGGTTCATGAAACGATTTGTGTTCCAGAAGATGTGATCTCAGAAAGTTGATACTTCAGGAAGCCCATGATTCACCTTACTCCATACACCCGGGTAACACCAAGATGTATATGGATGTGAAGGAGAGGTTTTGGTGGAACAATTTGAAAAGAGATATTGCTGAATATATTGCCAAGTGTGATGTGTGTAGCCGTGTAAAGCTGAGCATCAGAAGCCAGCAGGGTTACTTCAACCTTTGCCAGTACCCGACTGGAAATGGGATCAGATTGGGATGGACTTCATCACAGGTCTACCCAGAACCAAGTCTGGTTATGATTCTATTTGGGTTATTGTTGATCGTTTGACCAAGGTAGCTCATTTCGTGCCTGTGAAGACAACTTACACAAGTGCCAAGCTAGCAGATATTTACATGAAGAGAATAGTATGTTTGCATGGAGTTCCAAAGAAGATTGTGTCAGATAGAGGCACTCAATTCACTTCACATTTCTGGAAGCAGTTACATGAAGTCCTTGGAACTAGGCTAGAGTTTAGCACAGCTTTTCACCCCCAGACTGATGGACAGACTGAAAGGGTAAATCAAATCCTGGAGGACATGCTGAGAGCATGTGCATTAGACTATAAGTCTAGTTGGGATGATAATCTCCCATATGCTGAGTTCTCTTATAATAATAGTTATCAAGCCAGCATAGAGATGTCACCATTTGAAGCACTGTATGGAAGGAAATGCACCACCCCACTTTTGTGGAGTGGAGTAGGAGAAAGAAGTCTGTTTGGTCCTGATATAATCGAAGAAGCTGAAGAAAAGGTTAGGCTGATTAAGGACAGATTGAAGGCAGCTCAATCTAGGCAGAAAAGTTATGCTGATTCCAAACGGAGAGAAGTCACTTATGATATTGGAGATAGAGCCTATCTTAGAGTCTCACCCCTTCGTGGAGTGAAGAGGTTTGGAATCAAAGGAAAACTGTCACCAAGGTTTATTGGACCTTATAAAGTTTTGTCACGTAAAGGAGAAGTGGCTTATGAATTGGAACTACCGGAAGCACTTTCCGCAGTTCACAATGTTTTCCATGTTAGTCAGCTGAAGAAGTGTCACCCTGAAATGGCAGAAACTCCGCTGAGGATACAGTGCCACTAGAAGAAGTTCAGCTGGAAAGTGATCTCACCTATGAGGAAAAACCCATAAAAATTTTGGAGACAGCAGAGAGAATTACCAGAACCAAGACTATCAAATTTGCAAAGTACAATGGAATCATCATTCAGAGGAAGAAGCAACTTGGGAAAGAGAAGATGACCTTAGAGAAGAACATCCTCACCTATTTGCTAGCCAAACCGAATCTCGAGGGCGAGATTCATCTTAAGGGGGTTAGGTTTGTAACATCCCAATTTTCACAAAAATTTAAAACTTTTCATTTGCATCATGCATCATGTCATTGCATCATTGTTTGCATTGTGTTTGAATTCAAATTATGAAATTTAGAGAATTTATCTCCAAAAACCTAAATTGCAAAGTATCTGCAGATGCCTTCTCAAATTATTTCAAATTTTCAAATAAAGATTTTGAAAATTATATCCCCAATACATGCTAAACATGTGGGCATGTTTTTACAAATTTATTGAAAGTGGTTTGAGTGAATTTGAGTTTGAAATACAAAAGTTATTTGAAATTGAGTAAAAACAGAAAAGAAAAACAGATTCTGGAAAAAAATAGGACGCACCTATCTACCGCTCAGCGCAGCAAGTAGCAGCCCAGCAGCCCAACCCCGGCCCCTCTCCCCTTTCTCTCACCGCCATGCGGGCCCCGCCCATGACGTCATGGATGACATCATCATCTTCATCTTCCCGTGCACGAAAAGGACACCGAAACCCTAGCCTAATCCGGACCAAATTCGTTGAGATTCGCAGCACGATTCGCACGGACTCCTGCCCCCATATATACCCCAGAACCCCGCCTCCAAAAGCCCCCAATCAATTCAATCTACGAGCCGCCAGGCTGCTCGTACGCAAGCCCGCCGTGCCGCCATTGCCGCCGCCATATTTCACAAATCCCGGTGAGCACCGTCGATCTCGAGCTCTCTCTCCTGTCCCAATCTCTTTCTTACGTCCTTGCGCATCCTCTAATTTTGCGCATTATTTTTCTTCGAGCTCCAGCGCGACGTGAGCTTCCTCGACACCACCACCGGCCGCGGAAGCAGCTCCGGCAAGCGACACAAGGAGGAGAAGGACACCCGCGACATCATAGACTCCGTCATCAGCTTCGCCGCGACGCCCTGCACCCCGTGGTATGCGCCAAGTCCTCTCGTTCACGCTATTTAGAACTCCGGCATAGTTCCGGCGATGGAGCCACCGTGGAACCTAGGTTTCCGGCTGCTCCGGCCGGCAGCGCCGCCACTTTGTGGTCGTTTAGATCTGGACCGTAGGATCGTCCGTGTACGGCCAGGATTAGATCGCGCTGCGAACCGGTACCAGCCAACGGAGGAGCGCCACGTCGACAAGCTGCCCACGAAGCCGCGCCGCACCCGTCCGCGACCGTCCGCATCCGTCCGCGCCCGCATCTGCCCGCAAAGAAGACGCGCTCCAATCGGAAGACGCCACGTCAACCAGGGACTTCAGCGCGAGGAATCTTTCTGTTTTCATTACGTTTTAGCCCCTGCGCATCACAGATTAGTCCCTGGATTTTAGATTCATTATTAATTTTTATTCCTTTAGCCAAAATTTATGAAATTTATATTTTTGGAAAGATAATAATGTGTAGAAACTTTCTGTATGCTAAATTGAGGCTTGGACGAAATTAATTTAGAATTTTTTTAAAAATGATTTAATTGATATTTTGGCTATAATTAATTATAAAAATTGATAATTAATCAAAATATTTTGCTATAATTTTGTTTGCATAAGTAATGGCCGTAGTATTGCTCTAGTATTTTTGTATAAGTGTTATCCTATGTTTTTGCATGTATTTTGTTTTTATTGCTTTTAGGTGTTATTTTAATAAGTAAATTATATTAAAATTGTTCTCCACATTAATTTTCGAATAGAAAATTTAGCTAAGTAATTATGACCATGTTATATGCAAAATAACTTAGAAATACTTCACCCCACCGAAATATTTCTTCCTTAGAAAATTTTGGGTAATAAAAATGTTGAGAACACTTAGAATTTTTCCTTAGAAATTTTCAACACATTAAAAATGCTAAACTTGTCCTTAGAAATTTTATTACTGAAAACTTAGTTATTTCCTTAGAAATTATTCTAAGTACTTGCTATAACAAATGTTGGTCCTTAGAAAAATTTATCAACTTGCTATCATACTTTTTCCTTAGAAAATTTTAGCACTTCTTATTTTGTTTACTTTCCTTAGAAATTATTTTGGTCATGATGTGTTAGTTTAGTCCTTAGTTAAATTTCGACCCAAGTGTTAGGACCTTGGTCCTTAGTCATTTTTGGACCTTCTTGATTGTCTTGTTTTAACTTAGAATTATTTCATGGCATGGCATGCATGCATCCCTAGTCCTTAGAAATATTTTGCACATCATGCATGACATGTTTTCCTTAGAAGATTTTTGTGAAACTTGTTTGTTCATTGTGTCTTGTTTGATGTGTTAGAAACTCCGGAGGGAAACGAGGATTGTTGCAGCTGCTGTTGTTCTGCTTGTTGCCAAGGCAAGTGGCACACCCCCATGAAGTTTTCCTAAGTATTTTATATGCATTACTTAGTGTATTTCTTATATGCATGTGTTGGATAGAATTATAGCTATATGCTAGAACCACCATACCTTTACTCTAGTTGTGTCTAGAATCCCTTTTGATAACTTAGTAGATTATTGGATGCTATGCAAATGTGTTTTCCTTAAAGCTAAATTCTACTAAGTAATTTATCACCTGGGTGGACTTGGTTATGAAAAGATGATGGAAAGGTTGAGTGTCATCTCTTAGGGGTGACCTCTAAGGGATGGTCACTTGTGGTTGCCACCCAGGGTATTAAGGGCCAATGTTTTCTCTAAGTGAAGATTGCTTACCGTGCAACCATTAGTCATATGGGCTCTGACTTGATGGATTAAGTTGCGTGGACTCGTCCCGTCTTGACAGGTGGTGGTAGATGGTTAGAATGGAACGGTCAAGGCGGCATGGGATGAGGAAATGCTTCTGAAAAGTCTCGTCTCAACTCTCTCCTTTTCCTTAGCACAAATTGAGTGCTTGAGGATAGTTTGGGTTTGTTGGGTCTAATGGTGAAAGTGCACAACCTCTGCAGAGTTTAAAAACTAAGTACTTAGCCGTGTCCCCGGTTACGGACGATTTGAGCAGCTGATCAAGGATTCAACGGAGGCTTCATCATTCAAATTTCGAAATTAAAACTTGGTGGTGAACAGGGTAGTTAAGACAATGGTTTTCAAGCCATCTTGTCTCAAAATTTTGAAGGAAAAGTTTTACAAAGTGATAGGCAAAATTGGCTTTTATGCAAATCAGCCTTCAAACTCCACCAGCCAAATATGCATATAGGTTATAGAGTTATTCCTATATGAGTCCACATAGTGTCACTTGCCAGGATCATTTTTAATGATTCTGAACCACTCTGTTGCAAATATTACTTTGTTGCAGACTATTCTGACGATGAGTAAGGTCACGTTTGGGTTTCGAGTCTGCAACCAACATGTTTTCGCCTGTGGCGCATCATGAAGAATGGAGGCTCATTGAAGTTTTATTCCGCTTTATTTATTTATTTGAGCTAGCTATAAGCTATGCAAAGATGTATCGAACTATTTATTTTCCAAGTCTGGATTATTCGTGTAATAATTGATACAATGTTGTGATATTCATCTTAAACTGTGTGTGCAAATGAAACGATCCAGGGGTTTGCACTATACACAGGTACCTTGCCATTTTCTAAGTGCAGGTACACTACAATCGTCAATACCTCTCTAAGTAGACTTTAGAGATTTTGACCTAATTGAATGTATTTTATCCCAGTTTTTTTTGTTCACTAACCTATGAGCTAGCATATTACGATAATAAGTATATTAACGAGTTTATGAGTACTCGCAACTTGACTCATTAAACTAGTATTCTAAAAATGCCAACTCAGCACGACTCATTAGTGTATGAGTTCAAGCCGATCTTTCGAGTACTTGTTAAGCTAGTGACTTTCTAGTTTTGTTTCCACCCCTAATCGTGGGATGCAATGATTATAGTAATGAAAGATTCATAACTCAATGTCCAGAAGTTTCATTTTCTTAGGACGGATGAATGGGCGTGGCATCGATGAACATTAGGTATGTCCATGTAAGAAAGATCTTGCTAAACCAAGAGATGGATACGTGATCCCATTCTGATTCAGCACTATATGAGGATCCCTGAATAAATAACCAGATTTCAGTTGTACTTTTGCCCCCCTTCATACGACTTCAAAGTTTATTTATACGAGATAAACAACCGCTCGTACGTGCTTGTTAGTGAGGCATTAAAGTCCTGCGTCTGTTCTCCTCCTCTATATATATGGACCAAGACATGAAGCAGCCTTGACATGTATGTCCCCTTCATTTTCTGCGGGGAGAACAAGTAAAAAGGGGGGCGATCCATCATAATGAACACGATGGTTAAGTGGTCACAACTGCTCGGTGCTCGGAATGGGATGCATTGAAAATTTGTGCCACACACAGGATGGTCAACCGTCCGCTAGGTCAGCTAATAAGAAAGCCGCGTGCTAGGTCAACCGTCCGCTAGTCATTTTGCTCTGCGCTCAATTGTGCTGGAGTGCCTACTTTTGCAACATTGCTGTGTGAGGACGTGCTTGTGATAGCTGATAGGAAATTGACCGCTCGTCGCGGTAGAAGGAGTACACGGATTGTTGCTCTCCAGATTGGTGTGGCGGCGGTTGCCACTGTGGTGGGAGCTTCTTGCCGGGCTTTCTCTGAGAAAGTTTACAGCTTTTTCTACACTTTGATGTTTCTTTGATTGGGGCTACCTGATGCATGTCTGCAGTTTTGTGGTCCATCGCGGTGATAATGTTCTCGGCGTTCCTTCTGAGTCTTGCGTGTTGAGCATGTCTGCTTCTGTGGACAGTAGCAATGTTCTTCGATGTTCGCCTGTAAATCTTCTCGTAGTTCTGTTTCATGTGTGTGCATCGTTTTGCTGTATGCTGGATTCAACACTATATATCCGATTCGTCGTATGGCATTATTAATTTAACACTGAACCTTTTATCCTTTTTATTAGAAAAGATAACATATCAGCGAGTACACCGATCTGGCGATGTGCCACAAGCGAGAAACCCCAAAGTATCGGGTGTGACTAGGCATCGAGAGATAAGGGCAGGTACTGTTAGGTCCTGCAAGAGTCCACAAGGAGAGACAACAAACAATGAGCAATCGTGGCCACCACGGACCTCAAGCTGCCAAAAATCCATGGCTCCATAGTCCGCACGTTTCAGATGAAGTATTTTTTGTTGTTAAATAAGGCCTCTGAACGAAACTAGTGTCAGTTTTGCCCTCTCTCTAAGAATATTACCAAATGTGATCCCTGAGGTCGGTTACAGAGAGGATGGACGTCGACCTTGTACATGTCCATCCTTTTTGTTGCCGACCCCTGTTTTAAAAATTCTAAGTCATTAGCAAAATTATGAGACTTTCACGATGGCGTCGAACTGAACTAGTTCGACTCCATCCTTTTTTGCGCCGACCTCAAGAGGCAGATTTGAAAATAGTTTTGAGAAGAGGTCATACATGTGTTTAGTTGCTCAAAAGGGCCAGATTTATCAAAAAATAATCAGATAAAAGTCCCAACTTAACCGACTGGATTTTGACACCACCATGTAGAGAAAATGAATGAACTCAAAATTCTCGTCGGATATATACGAATTTACTCAAGCAAGGCGTTATTATGAGACATGTGATTAAAGAGGTGATACGGAAAATGCATTTTGAAGCACGGGCTACATAGTGCCCTTTTTATTTTTTAATGACATTTTAAGTTTCAGAAAATTCTAAAATAAATCCTAAATGTTGACGGTGACATATTCTACGGCTATGCAAAGTTTCACCCCAAATACAAATAGTGTGTATTTCGGTCTACATAAAAATGAAAAATCTAGATTTTTTTTTTGTATTTTGCATTGTTTGCATCTCAGATTCAGAATTCTATAATTTTTACAGTGCCAAAAATACGGAATATTTCGAATTGAATCTTTGCAAACTGGAAGAAATAATCATTATCTACATCAAGAATTCTTTACATATCTTTCAAATATTAAAAAAGGTTGTTTCGATTTTTCACAAAAACGAGTTCCATGGAGCTCGTCCTCTAAATCACTCGCAGGGGATATCAGATGATTACAGTAAGAGCAATGTGTGCAACAAAGATGTATGATAAAACCAAAAATTGCTTTAAGGTACTTTGTGACAGTTGGTACAGAAAAATATCATGATGTGCCACTAACGAGTATCAAAAGTACTATGATGTCGATATTAATATATTTCTTTAGTCGAAAAAAAGAAAGTACTATGACTGCATGATTTAATCAAAGAGGAAAAATAAGGTCAATTCATGAGATCGGGCTTTTCCTCATCAATAAGCCGTCGACTGAGTGATTATTAAGGAAGAATTTTAATGCATAAAGAAGAGAGACAAATGTTTATGTTCACCTAGAAAAGAGTGAGAAATGTTGAAGCGTGTGATCACACTGTTAGACAATATGTGTATGTATGTATGTATGTATGTATGTATGTATGTATGTATGTATGTATGTATGTATGTATGTATGTATGTATGTATAGTAGTACCCGATCGCATACGTATCTCCCTCATGTACAATGTCAGAGGGGGATTTTTCCATCCTATGTTAAGATAAGTATATTAACGAGTTTATCGGGCACACGCAACTTGACTCATTAAACTCGTTTACTTAACAAGCTAAAAATGCCAACTCAGCTCAACTCATTGGTGTATGAGTTGGAGCCGATCTTTCAATTATTTGTTAAGCTTGCGACTTTTAAGTTTTATTTCCATCCCTAATCGTGGATGCATGATTAATATGGGGATGAAGATTCATAACTAAATGTCCGGAAGTTTCATGTTCTTACGAGCGATGAAAGGGCGTGACAACGACGAACATTAGGTTTGTTCATGTAAGAAAGATCTTGCTAAATGAAGATGGATGATCCCATTCTGATTCAACACTCGCTGAATAAATAACCAAATTTTCAGTTTACCTTTGCACACCCCCTCCCCCCCCCCCCCCCCCCCCCCCGCCCCCAATTCCTACGAAGTACAAGTGACTTCAAAGCTTTTTATTTACGAGATAAACAACCCCTCGTACATGCTTATTACCGAGGCATTAAAATCCTGCGTCACTACAACGTACTCCGCCTCTATATATATGGAATCAACACATGAAGCAACCTTGACATTTATGTCCTCTTCATTTCTATGGAGAGAACAAGTAAGGAGGGGGTGATCCATCCATCATGAACAGGATGGTTAAGTTGTCAGAACTGTTAGGGATGGGATGCATCGAAAATTTGCACCACACAGGAGTCGACCCTTAGCTAGATCAAGCAACAACCGAGCCGCGTGCTTAGATCATTCTGTTCGGCGCTCGGTTGTGCTGGAGTGCCTACTTTTTGCAACCTTGCCGTGTGTGTCGGCGTGCTTGTGATAGCTGATAGGAATTTGACAACTCGTCGCTGTAGAAGGAGATGACATACCAAGGAGTACACCGATTTGGTGGTGTGCCACAAGCGATGGCCAATACGGACCTCGAGCTGCCCAATATCCACGGCTCCATAGTCCATACAATTCAGACGAAAGAGCATTTGGAGCACGGTCTCCCTAGTGCCCTTTTTTTGATTTTTTTAATTGACATTTTAAGTTTTAAAAAATTCTGAAGAAATTCTAAATGTTGACAATGACGTGTTCTACGGTTCTGGAAAATTTCAACCCGAAATAGTGTGTATTCGGTCAACAAAAAATGACAATTTTTGACAAATCTGAAAATTTTCGAATTATGCACCATATACATTTCATATTCAGAATTTGCGAAAAAACAGAATATTTCGAATTGAATCTTTGCAAACTGGTAGAAATAATCATTATCTACATCTAGAATTGTTTTCACATTTTTTTTAAAACTTAAAAAATATCGTTTTGAACTTTTCAGAAAAACGAGTTCCATGGAGCTCATCCTCTAAATCACCGCCGAAGGGGATATCATATATTCAGATGAGTACACTGAAACCGAATGTGTGCAAACAAAGATGCATGATAAAACCAAAAATTACTTTAAGGTACTTCGTGACAGCTGGTACGGAAAAAAGAGTTATTTGCACTGGTGGTCACACAACTCGACAGTGCAAATAACTCACTGAAAAAATATCAGATGTGCCACTCACGATACTATTAGAAAGTAGCTTTCGGTATTAATATATTTCCGTAATCAAAAAAAGAAAGTAGTATGACTGCACGATTTAATCACAGAGGAAAAATAAGGTCAATTCTTGAGATCGGGTTTTGCCTCATCAATAAGCGGCCGATGGAGTGATTATTAAGCAAGAATTTTAATGCACGAACAAGAGAGACAAATGTTTATGTTCACCTATAAAAGAGCGAGAAATGTTGAAGCTTGTGATCACACCAGACGATCATCGGTGATACTAGTACTAGATTTTGGTCGTCATGTTTGGTTTGTAAATCCACGAGAGCCGGCTTCTTCAACTGCATGCTCCCTTCTCCTGTTTTGAGTTCGCAGTCGTACGACTCAACACCGGATGGTTTGCGGCCGCACGATCCTGTTCAGTGTTCACCATGGCCGGCGCTCGGCGGCGGCGGCGGAACGGGAGCAAGGACGCGGCAGGAACAAACGCAGAACGCAGAGTCATTGGCGTGGCTGCGTGGGAGCACTCCTGTAGGACGCGATTACACAGCCACATATTGGTTAGCGCTTGAACAGCAATTTACACACCCGTCTTGTCAACCAAAATGAGTATACTACCAATGCTGTCTAAGAAAACTCTTGTGCCTCTACGTTGCCGAGAAGGCCTCTTCGGTCTTACAAGACGTGTTCGCCGATCATCCTGAAGAGCAACTGGTTGGCCGCAACCTCCAGTTAAACCTACGGATGAACACCTTTTCAATGTCATGTTTACAGAAGAAAATATCGAAATTCTTACAAGCGCGACGAGCCAGCGACTACATCTCCATAGATTATACAGGTCATCTTCATCCCTACCAAATGGCATAGATTAGTAGTGCAGCTGTGCTAGCTGGTCATCACATTAGATCTCGTTGATGGATTCCACCATTGTACGTGCGTCCAAGGTCAATCGTCGAGCATAAAAGAAAGAAACGTACGTGCACGAAATATTAATTAACACCTTACGTGAAACCCACGATTAACCCTGACGCCAACTACGAATAATTCGGACTGTTTCCTCACAAACGGTAGACAAATGCAGAACAAAGTAAAATGTAAGTTTCAGAAAATGACAGCCGCGTCTACGAAATTAATTACAAGCTCACTCACAAGTCACAACCATGCATGGTGCACATCAACGTAAGAAACTATCCAAGAGATCGGCAATTTGCGTACCCCGGCGTACAAGATCGATATGATACAGAACGGAAACCTCATGCGTCTCATCTCCAATGCCTCCATCGATCGACGGATCGATCTTCAAGTGTGCGTACCACTTAGTTACTCCTCGCACCCGTGCGATATCTTGGGGGTGCTCATGCAGGAGGACACGGACATGGGCGACGACGGGAAGGAGAAAGACACGCGCGCGGACGCGGACGCGGGGCCGCCGTGCGGCATCACGCGGGACGACGACTGCTGCGACCGGCGCCAGTACGAGAACGACGACGAGTGCGCCCTCCGGCTGCCGCCCGTCGCGCCCCGCACTGTCGACGACGACCTCCTCCACGCGACGTCGCCGCAGCCGGAAGCGCCGCCGGGCGACGACGGCCACCACGTGGACAGGGACGCCGACGCCAGGAAGGTGACGCGCGGGGAAGCCAACGCGTCGACGGCGGCGGGCTGCTCGTCCACGTTTTTGTTGGAGTTGAGCTTCGCCAGCGGGGTTTGCTTCTTCTTTGAGCGGCGCGGCAGGTGGAAGCACAGGGACGCGCACCCGGTGCCCATGGTCTGGCCGCCGCGGCGCCCGAGCCCGCGGCGGCTGCTGCTGGTTTCCCGGGACGATGGCTGGGTCGACACGGCCGCTTCTTGATCTTTGGAAGAAGCCATGGATTGGGTGGTGTGTTTGTTGCTCGGTGAGCTTGGCGGAATGGAAGCGAGGGATTTGCTTTGGACAGATCACAACTGGACGTGGGCTTTGCGAGCGGCCGGTTTATAGCGGAACAGAGGTCCGGAACTACGTGTGGCTTTGCTTTTTTAAGCGAAACCTTCACGGTTTAATTATTTGTTCGCGTCAACTGCTCAACTAGAGAGTGGCCGGCATAACCAGGTGGAAACGATCTAGAAAAATAGATTCCTTTGGCAAGTTCCGCTAAGATGGGAATGCCATGTTCCTGTCAGCAAAAAACAAGATGATCCGTGAGAATCCCATGTCTTCTTTCCTTGACAGAATAAGTGAATGCTAGATGGTAAAACGTTCGATGCCGAAAATCTACTCAAGAAACGGATTATTAGGGTGCATGCATCGTGTTTTGGTTCTGAATGTTGAACTATGTCGGGTTTTGTGGAAGGACTATGCTACGCTCCTCAAGATCGTCATCAAACTAGATTTCCGTCTAATGTGAATCATGTTGCTAACCACCATCGTCGTCTCTTATGGGAGATCAGGGTGATGACAATGGTACGATCTTGAGAAGCATTAATTAATTTGCAACTACTGTCGTGTCCAACATAATGTCCGTTCTCACGCTTTGTGTTCGCCAGTTTGGGAGAACAAAAAATTAGATAGCCACGAAGATGTGGCGTGATTGTCCCTTTTCAACAATTTGTAATGATACATATCTCAGCATCGTTTCGAGGTAATATATTTAGGTGGTGACCTCCCCCTCTCCTTGTGATTGTTCCAAGCAACTATGTTTCACGCTCTTCATTTTGGACCCACATGTCTACTTCTCAGAGTTGGCATGCTCTTTCTTATTTAGCAGCGCTATCCCTTTTATCATCCTTACTCTAACGACCCCTTCCATCCTTCAAGATTCTCCTTCAACAAACGAAGATACTGACCTGCCAGGGTCTATTGGTGGTTGCAGTGTCAGATTGAAGATTATCCATTGATCAACCTCTCGTTGTCACTCAGCGTGCCCTCCTGAGACCTATGAAGGCTAAGGTGTAATTAAAATGTTACCGGAAGCCCATGTACTCTAACCCTAATCCCACCCCTCATTTCCAGCCACGATCTTTGTCATAATGTCCAATGCCATCTAGGGATGTAAGCGGATAGAATGATTTTCACACCTTATTTGCTTCTGAATCTGTTTTAAAGAATATACATCCGATTTGAAAAAATCTGGTGGGTACATATACCATATTTTGAACTAACATCCGCTCATGGTATAAGATATGATATGTCAAATAGCATCTAGATATTGAGTCACAAAGATCCCTAGATACCCACCAATGGCACGTTGTAATCTCCTCGTGCCCCAACCAATGTGGAGTGCCACGAACCACTAGACCCTTGAGGGTGGTCACCAAACCCTTAGAATGTTGGGGAAATCTTCACAATTTAATTGGAGGCTCCCAACAATATCCCGAAGCTCCCAAAACTCCGAGACAACAACGATCGTCTAGGTCACCCAAGCATCCAAGAGGAATAAGCTCTAGGGCACCCAAGCACACAATAGTAGTAAACTTCTCAACTTTCACTTCCACGAATCACCGTGAAGAATTCAAAACCGATGCAATGGCAAGACCACACGAGGTGGTCAAATACTTCACTGTCTAATTCCACCAAAGCAAATAATGCTATGGATGAACAAGAGAGGAAGAAACGACAAATCCCTCCAAGATCTAGATTCAAAAGCTTCCCCTCACTAAGAGGAGAGATTGGTGGAATGGTAGGTCTAAATCTCCTCTCTCTTTTCCTTTCAAATAGAGGCAAGAATTGTTAAGGAACAGAGAGGAAGGAAGCTCAAATAAGATCAACAATATTGTGAAGGAGATATGCCCTAGAGGCAATTAATAAAGATATTGTATTTGTCATATCTCAATTGTTCGTAATATGTTTTGTACCATGGTATAACTGTATTAAGCGGAAACATTAATACACGTGTGTATATAAACAACCAGATCCCTAGTGGCCTCTTAACTAGTCCATTGGGCAACAGATGATCAAGGTTTCCTGATCATGGACATTTACTCAATTGACAATGGAGTAATGTCATTAGGAGAATGATGTGATGGACACGCACCCAAGATATATAGAAACGTAAGTGTTCATACCTATGACCGTGAGATCATATCTAATCGGTTGCTCCTGGAAGGTGCTTTGATTACATCAAACGTCATGTCTTATCTAGCGTGACAATAAAGGTGTCCCTTTCGGGTATCCGAAGGAAGTGGTCGAGGCGAGTGATCAAGAGCGGGATTTGTCAATCCACATAGCAGGATAGATACTCTGGGCCCACTCGGTGAGATTACATCAATGAGCTTACAAACAAGTGACTAGGTCACGAGGATGTAATATCACAGACGAGTAAAGATAGAATTGTCAAGTGACGAGATCAAGCTTGGTAATCGTAATACCGGAGAACGAGTCTCGGACAATCTAAGTATCGTCAGGCAAAAGGTTGAAACTGGACGTCTAAGATTCAAACGAAAAAAAGACATTCGTGGACGCACAGGGACTGTCACGGTTATCCAGTCACCGTTGATAGTCATTGATCGGAGAACGTGTCTCAATCATGTCTTGAGTGTTCCCGAACCGCTAGGGTGACACACTTAAGGGTAGGTGACGTTTATTTAGATTGGACATAGAGAAGAAAATAGAGAGAAGAACACCGGAATGTTCCGGACATACCGGAAGTGTTTGGGTGATATCCGACGGAGTTCGGAGGCCGAAGAAATGTTTTTCGGAGCCGGAATAAATTAGATAAAATGTATTTTGATATTAAATAGTGTAATTAAAGTTAAATATATTTTATTTAATTTTGAATTTTTAAAGGCTGCATATTTAAATGGGCCTCCTCCCCCCTTTTGATGCGAGTTGGGAGGGGGCAACCCTAGGTGGGCCGAATGAGGCCCACCTAGGGCCGGCGGCTCCCCTTGGTGTGGGCACCATGTGGGGTTTAGTCCCACATGGCTAAGCCAAGGGAGTTGCACCCTCCCCTCCCCTTTATATAGAGGTGCCCCCATGCCTTTGAAAATACACAATTCTCCCTCTCTCCTCCCGGTTTAGACGTGGCTCTTCAATTGGGGGTACGCACGGGTTGAGGTTTTCTCCACCATACGCACACCACCGTGCTTGGTTCTCTCCGGTCCAAGTCTTCTATTTCCGCTTCCCGGCTGGATCGGAGCCCGGAAGTCGTCATCTTCTCCATAGTGTAAGCTCTGCGAGGTGCTACACGTGTGGCACTGGAAGTACGTCTTCTTCCTCTACACGACCTTGAGGTCGGCGTCGTCTTCGCCGCCCGTCTTCATCACACGTCGTCATCGAAACAGATCTTTTGATCGTCGACGCTTACGGTCTACAAGGGTATGTATACCGCTCCCTCCGTTACTTTATATCTGCATAGTAATAGATCCTGGCTATTTCGGTTATCGTTGTTAGGAATTTTTTGTTTTCTGTCTATGATCCCCTACAGTGGTATCAGAGCCGATCTATGCACAGATATAGTAGTACGGTTAGAACTCATGTTGAACGAGGGCACCGATCTTATAATTGTTTCCCACTCGCGTGCACTTGCTTATGCCATCGGCATTGAGTTGATGAAGCGGCCCAGACCGACCTTACGTGTATGCTTACGTGAGACTGGTTCCGCAATTGACATGTGGCTGGTACCATATATGCGGCTGGCGGGTGTCTGTCTCTCTCTCAATAGACGGCTTGGCATTTTCAATGGAGGACCCGAAAGGGATATAAAATTGACAATTATTTGATCGGTGTTGTGGTTGTAGGTTCGTAGGTATGAAAGCGGTTCTATTTACGAAAGCCCCTAAGCCACGTAAAATATTCAAAAGATAAAGTAGAAAGCGTCTAACTTTATTTTGCAGGGGCAATGTGATATGGTCACGGTAAGTTTTATGAATTGTTTATAAAGTGTCGGTGCAAAGGAGACCATTGGCGCAAGGACCATATCATGTCGCATTACATTTGATGTTATGTTATTGTGTGTATCTTATATTGTGTATATATAGTTTTATATATTAGTTACACGGCGGTAGTAATATAAGATGATGCCTCCAAAATACCATATAGTGGTCTCCTTTTAGCGTGCACCACCGAAAATTCTCCGATACGAGCAGGCCGTGACGATCAGGTGTCAGACGTATCTGCGTTCGCATACCGTGGGTGTAAGCCACGTTGCACAAGCAATACGCTAGAGGTTATTTTGGCGAGCCTAGCATGTACAGACATGTCCTCGAAAAACAGTGACCGAAAGTTAAGCATGAGTCACATAGATGTTGTGATTGACATATCGATGTCTATCTTTGAAGCTATGTTATCAGCCGTGACGATCGGGGATAGTGTATCGGATGATGATCGTGTAATCACTAAAACGATGCGAGGATGTTCGTTTTGAGTGGGAGTTCTGATAGTTTTATTTTATTAAAACTTGAACCCATATTTTATTATGAACAAAATCTTTATTTTGCAAAACCTTTGTATGATAATAACCTGTTTGATAGACCTTTTAAACTTAGGTGCATTCCTGCGATTGAGAAACTGAAAGGTTAGGTCCAAACTTCATAGTTTTATACCGTAGCTTGAGGATACTGTGAGGACCCCTCGTACCGAAGTCCGAGATGTCCACGTTATGTAAAATAGATCACGATCCCAATGATCAGTGCATCGCAATCACATAACCAACATGGTGTCAAGAGTTACATCATTCAAGTCGTACGAATAAAAGTCTTACAACACCAGTGGTCACATGACCAAGTCTGCAAATCATCGTCACGCAGGACGGAATTAACTACGATACAGCGGAAGCTCGAGGCTAGCGTCGGCCCTCGTCTCCAACGGACGCAATCCCACAAGTGCAGTTGACCGGTGACAGCATAGTCGGCAAAGTCGTTGGCGTGCTCCTCTTCTCCGGCGTAAGCCTCCTCATTGTAATCTGGACGTTTGAATACCAGGGACACAGCCATATGAGTACAATTACGTACTCGCAAAACCACCACCAGGCTTAAGTTTTCTTGGTAATGCAATAAAAGCGTTTTCGAAAACTGGGATAGCTGCTATATAATGACTATAGGGCTTAAGTTTCGCAAAATGATGCTTTTAGACATAGAGAATACAACATCTCTATATCATTGTTGAAAAATGGCATCTGGAGATATAATTCTCCTTATTTCAGAAATGGCAGAAAACCATTTCCAGGCTTGAAAACATTTTTATAAAACCTTTTTAACCCTAGGATAGGGATGCCCCTTTTTCCTTTCCGGGTTCCGACTGGTTGACTCCCCGAGACCAACCATCTTCTCCCAATTCCGTACCTCCCAGGTACCTCCTTGATGTCTCCTTTCTCTTTTGCGAAAACAGTTTCTTTTTAAAACATAAAATGCCCATACGCCTAGATCGGTGGCCTTTCCAACCGTCCATGACCGCGGACACGGCTATTCGAATAGTTTTACACTCTGCAGAGGTGGTGCACTTTCACCACACCAAACAGTCATTCCGCCGTGATCAGCCACGGTCCACATATGACAGTATGCGGGGTTTCGGATAACATGATCAAAGCTTTTCACTATGTCGACCCTATACAGAGCCTCCTCTTCAGTGGGTCTGAATCTCCCCGCACCCAGTGGAGATGGCCATCGTATCGATCCGGTCCCTCCAAGCAACACTGCGCCATGACAGGAGGCCCACTGTTTGCAACCAGCAGCGATCCAGACTCGAACTGGATCCCGCATTAGAAACTTGGTTCAGAGAGCCCCGCTCTCCTAAGCAATTTGAGGCGCTCCATACTAAGATAAACAAGTTTCCGGCTAAGCCCTACCCATCTCAGGTAATGTGTTGCACGGGTTAATTGTTCAGGCGGCCGCTAGGGCAGTACTTTGTTTTTCAAAAACATCTCCACCTCCGACTGCTCCCAGCAGCTCGGGTTTTCGTAAACATCTCCGATTTGCTCCCAGCAACTCGGGTTTTCGTAAACATCTCCGATTGCTCCCAGCAACTCGGGTTTTATAAAACACTTACTCGCCGATTGCTCCCAGCAACTCGTTTTTTTTTTCCTCCGAAAACATTTTATCAAAACCAGGCTCCCATCCTATAGTTTTGAGATAAGAATATAATTTTCTGATAGCGCCTTCAGTAGAGGGCTTCTCAAGTGAAGACTTCTTTTTGTAAACCCTATTATATACTAGTAGATATCTTTGGCCAACCAATATTTTGTAAAATAGTTTTTGGGTGGCAAAATGCCACGGAAGAAAAAACATGCATTACTTTATTTTGAAAACAAAACATGCTTGTAAAAATAATAGGATTTCATTAGAGTGGTGAGGTGGCTTGCCTTGCTCAGCAAAGTGTCCCTGGTCTTGCTCTTCCTCGTACACAGGTTCAGTTCCCACGTACAGCTCCTCCTCTCGCGGTCCTAAGGTACCGGAAAAGTAAACGGACTACCGTCAATACTACGAACGCGGGTTGACAACAATCTAAAGTATACAAGCCAACAAGTGACAACTAGCATGCAACCACAAGGAATTACTTCAGACAAAGTTAGCTAACTAAAATACACCTACACACCAGGGGTGACTTAGATGCTACTCACTAACTAATACACCATCAACCGCACAGCAAGGCATTCCAAACCAAGCAAACATCAAGCTTAATTAACAAGCAATAAACAAGACACAAGACTATTATCTAACAAACAAGTTTAGCAAACACAACACTACTCATTTTTGTAGAGATAGGGTTAAAGTGTTTATTAAGCATCTTTAGGAATTTCTACCAACATGCTAGGCTAAGCACAACTAACAAACCTAAACAAACAGTAGCTAAACTTAGTTAAGAAGATTGTTTATCTTGCTTCACAATCAAGCAACACAAACAAGGTTTAACACTTACTTGAAAAGCTACTAAACCTACTTTAACAACACTTGCTAGTCTATAAACAAACCTAGCACAAGCCACTAACAGTACTAACATATTAAGACAAACAAAACAGTTCTATTATGCTAACAACAGTACCAAAACATCTAAAACACAAAGTCCTAAAAATAAACCACTTAATTTAATTAACCTAAAAAGTGGCAGAAACACTAGTTTCACTAACAATTCTATTCAGAGAGTTATATTAAACAAAACATCACACAAACTTGGATCTAAACTCTAGGATACTATCAGGAACTAACACATTGGATTTTCTCCAAAATCTAATTCCCAAAAATCACCAAAAATACACAAAGTGTCTACTGACATAAACTTCACAAGCAAACAACTTTTATTCTAAGAATCCTAAAGACATGCAGTAAAATTCTAGTGATAGATACAACAGAGGGCTTTCCAAACATGTGAGTTTATAAAATTTGGAGTTGTTAAACTCAAGTTGTTCAACAAATGGTGTTTCTGACCAGTGGCAGATCTGTAATTTTCATGGTCACACAAATAATTATTTTTCAGATCTACAACTTGGAGATGGTCCCCAACTCATTTGGTCACCTCTGCAAATTTTTGTTTGCACAAATTTAAGTTTAACAATTTCAATACGATTTAAACTAACAGCCAGAAACAGATCTACACAGAAAAGAAAAAACAAAAAAAAAAACATGTTAGTGGGCCGGATCTGGACAGGGACAGGCCAACTTGGGCTGGATCTGGCCCAGCTCGCACAGCAGCAGCCTGTCTGCTTCCTCTCGACAGGCAGAGCACGGGCAGAAGCTCGTCCATGGCGACGAGCATGGGCTGCTCACCTAGGGCGTGCTAAAGTCGAAACCGAGCGTCTGGATGGAACAAGGAGCTCGAGGGGAGGCCGGGGGTGGCTGCAGATCAAGGCGTGAGCTCCGAAGCGACGGCGAGGTTGATGCCATCCGTGGTGGGTCCGAGATGGAGACGGCAGCTCCGGCGTTCCCTGGACAAAAATAAGATGTCTCAGAAAAAGATCTCGAGAAGGGGAAGGGGATGGAGCAAGAATGGAGAGCAGAGGATGGCGGGGTGGAACGCAGCCTTCCCGGGAAGAACACATGGGCAGCGGCGAGAGCGAGCACCTCCTCGCTCACCAGGAGCGAGAGCTTGCTCCTCTTTGCTCAGGGTGGTGAAGGAGAGCTAGGGAAGCAGAATGACAAAGTGAAGGAGAGGGAGAGGGCCTGCGGCCTTATATCCTCGAGGTGGTCGGTCCACGGTGCACGACGTGCAAGGACGCGAGTGGGGTGGCTGCTGGAGAGCGATTGGGCGAGCAGGGCGGTGTCTGGGAGGTAGGCTGGGGTGCAGGGCACCACCTTCACCCACTAGATCGTCCCCTGCGACAGAGAGAAGAGAGAGAGAGAGGGATGTCCTCACTGCGGTTCCCGAGGTGGACACGGCTGGTTTGGACAACACGGTCCTCTCGCGTGCCTGGGATTCCGGGGATAGGGTGCAGGGAGGGTGTGGTGCACGGCGGCGAAGTGTGTGCACGAGTGTGCACGCTGTGGCGCGTGTCTGTGCCCAGCACGGCCAAGGTGGCCATGAGCTCGACACGGCCTTGCTCGGCCTCCACGCACAGCACAAGTGCCCACACTCCACTAGGGTGAGTGTGTGAGAGGAGAGGGAGTGCTAGGTGAGAGTTTGAGTGAAAAACAATCGAGTTTTGAATCAAATTCGAAATCTGAATCAAATTGACAGTTTTTCAGAAAAATTCAGTTCAGACTTAGAAAAATTCCAAGTCCCTGAGTTCTGTCAGAGAGTAGCTAGGTTCAACAGATGATCTTTTGAGTTTACACTATTCCAAATGAAGTGATATAACTTTTATAAAACAGTACTCACTCCAGTTATGGATGATACCAAAGAAATGGATCCAAAAAAGAGATCTAGCTAAGAGAATTAAATTGGAAGAAATGCTATGTTTTAACAGCTTCTCAGCACTGTTATTTAATAGCAAACTGAGAGCATGATACCATCACCATATCAAACTCCAACAGGAAATCCCTTGGCTTTACAGTGAAGTACAAACACCATACTTCAATACCATGGCAAGAAATAAAATTAAAGAGCAAGTTTTCAAGTTATGACAGAGGTTCCAAAATGCTATCTCTTGACAGGAGTGAAGATAGGTCCAGAGAAGGTTCGCCAAGTTCTCCCCAAGGTTTTGAATAATAAAAGTAAATATTTTTAAATAAAAGGGTCACAAATGACCATAAGAATGTTGGGTAATTTTGCTAAGAATTTTGGAAATAGTTTTATTCACAAAATCTTTTAAAATCCACTCCTGGCCTTTTTGGAAGATAAAACATAATAAATAAGAAAATGTTTTCAAAACATATATTTTTGAATAGGGATGAGAGGGTATATAATATGGATCACAGAAGAGATTTTGAATAAATAAATCCTTTGAAAAACATTTGAGGTTTCTCTTGAAAACAAGGAAAACAGGAGGCTTTTTAGTAGGCTCCAAAACTTGGAGAGTAAAGGGGGTTTAATGGCCAAGACAAGAACATTAGCCACAGTAGATGTGAAACACAAGTCATGAGGATGGGAGAACAATGCTTGGTTGAGATCAAAAGGATTAAGAAGTGATTATACAAAGATTGCCAAGATAAGAGGGATATAGTTACTAATTTAGAAAGTCATGAAAAGGGCTTTGAAATAAGATGCTAGAGAGTATCATAATCTACTTTCAAAGCTTGGATGGAAAGTATAGATATGGAATATGAGATCCCTGATGGTGCATTGATGAGAAGAGCAAGATGTTGCCACAATGGCATGTCTCCAAAGTTGGAAGATTTCAGAAGCTACGAAGATATCTAAGGACAGGATTTGAAGAAGATCCTTTTATAAAGTCCTAATATTTAAAGGTTTACAAAATATTTAGGTCCACACACACTCACAAACAAACAAGCATAATCACTCCAAGAATAAACAGGAAAGGATCACACCTCTAGCAAGTCACAGAAGGTCAAACAGAGCAATAGGAAGGAAAACACTATCATTATTGAAGCATTTCAAAAAGTTTTTGTTGCCCCTGATTTTTGGCTCTCTAACAACTATGTTTTTCTGACTTCCAAAAAGTGGGGTGTTACAGATACTCCTTGTTTCAAACCTTTTAACTCTATATGATACAAAACCCGCTAGGAGATAAAACCGGAGATTCCGCTAACAAAAAAATAATTTGGATTATCAAGTTTTGTGCGGATAATTTCATCATAGTCCAGTGTATGCTATGATCTCTACCATAGAGAATAAACTGTGGGTGCGTGTTGACAGATCGCGAACATTTGGAATGGTCGTTGAGACTGATGATCTGTATCCATCGTTAATCAGTTTTCTTCTCAACCAAGATGGAAGAGAACACTCGCATTAAAGGAGCACGTGGCAGTCATACTTGATTACATTGGTCATACTTGATGATATTGGTCATACTTGATGACAATGAGACGCCTCGCTCAACTCGATCACTGGATGACAGAAAACGTTGTCAGATGCAAATGTTTTGTCGTAGACTATGTCATGCAAGGGGAATCGTTCACCTTCATGAATTCTTGATTATGTTGAAGAATCAAGAAGATGAAACAGATCGCCGGGGAGTCATCAATGATGATGGTGTATATATGATATACAAGTTATGAATGTTTTGCCTAAACAAGTACTTGCAGCAGTGACTAAGTTTTGATACTAGTCATGTTTTATGAAAACATATTTTCTGATTGAGTAGCTTGGAAGGATGAGGAGACAATGTGTGTTGATGATGGCAGGTGATTGCGTGGATCACACGTTCGCTGGGAGACCCCAAGAGGAAGGTATGAAGCAGTGTAGCAGCAGTTTCCCTCAGTATGAAACCAAGGTTTAATCGACCAGTAGGAGCAAGAAATCACTTCTGAAGGTTGTTAGCGGCGCCGTTACTCGATCACCAACGTGGAATCTGCACACAACACAATCAAACTATTTTGCCCCTACGAAACAGTGAGGTTGCCAATCTCACCGGCTTGCTGAAAACAAAGGATTAAACGTATGGTGTGGAAAACAGTAGTAAATTGCAGAGAATGAAAAGGAACAGTGTTTGCAGTTGGTTGTATTATCAGTGTAAAAGAATGGACCGGGGTCCACAGTTCACTAGTGGTGTCTCTCCGTAAAAGATAACTAACATGCTGGGTGAACAAATTACAGCTAGGCAATTGTCAAAATATTGACCGCATGACAATGCATATATATGATATGATGATTACTATGATATTCATGTGGGCATTACGACAAAATACATAGACCGTTATCCAACAGCGTCTATGACTAATAATCCACCGCCAGGTTGTCATATCGAGTTCCCCGTTGGTATTAAGTTGCAAGCAACGGATAATTGCATTAAGTAATGTGCGTAAAGTAAACAAATGCATTAGACCTAACGGCGTACCCTTAAGATAAGCATCGGTTATTTTATCCCTAGTGGCAACAGCACATCCACAATCTTAGAAGTTATTGTCACTCTCCCAGATTACCGGAGGCATGAACCCACTATCTAGCATAAATACTCACTCTTGGAGTTACAAGCATCTACTTGGCCAAAGCATCTACTAGTAACGGAAAGCATGCAAGATCATAAATAACATATAAGATAGATTGATAATCAACTTGACATAGTATTCAATATTCATCGGATCCCAGCAAACACAACATGTAGCATTACAATAAGATGATCTTGATCATGATAGGTAGCTCACAAGATCTAAACATGATAGCATAAAGTGGAGAGACAACCATCTAGCTACTGCCATGGACCCGTAGTCCAAGGATGAACTACTCACGCATCACTCCGGAGGCAGGCATGGTGATGTAGAGCCCTCCGTGATGATTCCCCTCTCCGGCAGGGTGCCGGGAAGAGCTTCTGAACCCTCCCGAGCAAGGTTGACGGCGGCGGCGTCTCTGGAACTTTTCGTGGATAATTGCTCGGGTATTTAGGGTTTTCGCGTCGGGAAGAATAAATAGGCGAAAGAGGGGCGGCTGCGGAGCCACGAGGGCCCCACACCACCCCACGGCGCGGCGGGGGGGCCCGCGCGGCCCCATGGTGTGGGTGCCACGTGGCCCTCCTCCGTCTCTCCTCTGGACTCCGTCTTCGTGTTGGAAAAATAGGAGGTTCTATCCAAGTTTCGTCCAATTCCGAGAATATTTCCAGACTAGCTTTTCTGGAATACAAAAACAGCAGAAAACAGGAACTGGCACTGTAGCATCTTGTTAATAGGTTAGTCCCAGAAAATGCATAAAAATGCTATGAAGTGTATATAAAGCATGTAACAATTGGTATAATATCAACATGGAACATCAGACATTATAGATACGTTTGAGACTATCAAGCATCCCCAAGCTTAGTTCTACTCGTCCTCGAGTAGGTAAAACGATAAAAACAAAATGAATCAGAAATTATCGATACGTTTGATACGCTAGAGCTTTTTAAGTTTTTGAAATCATAAGAGAGTAAAAATAAGTTTTGAGAGGTGTTTGTTAATTGTCAACGAATCAGAAAATGGAAAGTACAATATGACCCCTGCCAACAGACTTTTAAGAGCGGCTCCCATGAAGGACGTTATTTCTACCAGCAAGGCAGATCATCCCTCTTTCTCTTTTGTTTACACATGCAGATATTTCACTGTTTGTCATTGCTTGACTGATAAATCAGGGCAAAAATGTGAAGAGAATTAAGCGGTTAAAGTTGTAATTAATTGGGACTGGGCACCCCATTTGCCAGCTCTTTTTGCAAAATTAATGGATAAGCGGATGTATATGCCGCTAGTCCGGTGGTAAAGTCTGTTTGACAGTTGACATAAAGACATCCACCCCGTCCTCATGAGCTTGGTAAACATTGACACAAAATAGGAGTAATAATTTTGAATAGTTTAAAGGTAGCACATGAAAAATTTACTTGGAATGGCAAGAAAATACCACATATAGGTAGTTATGGTGGACACAGATGGCATGGATTTGGCTCAAGGTTTTGGATGCACGAGAAGCATTCCCTCTCAGTACAGAGTTTAGGCTAGCAAGGTTATTTGAAGCAAACACAGGATATCAACCGACACAGCAAGGCTTATATGAAAACATATTGCAAGCATTATAAGACTCTACACTGTCTTCCTTGTTAACCAAACCCTTTTACTAGAAAATATCTAGACCTTAGAGATACCAATCATGCAAACCAAATTTCAACGAGCTTTACGGTAGTTTTCATTAATAGGTTTTAACTACATGATACAAAAGCTTAAACATGAACTACTTGATAACTCAAAACAATTGACAAGTATCAAATTATCCAATACAATGATCTACAAGAATATGTAAGCTTTTTCCATTATACCATCTACCACATGCAACATTTTCTGTTCCAACCAAACACCAATCAATTTATTTCAACATAAACTCTCCAAACAATTATAAGTGAAGCAAGAGAGTACTTTCTTTAAAAGAACTAACAGCTCTGAATAAGAGATGCATGAAAACAGGAGCTAAAAGCATAGCAATAGCTAGATAAGAATACTCAACAAGTATAAGTGAAGAATAGGAGTATTCATATGAAAAAGCGGAGCGTGTCTCTCTCCCAATCAAGAATGCTGGGGTCCAATCAAGTTGACCATAAGAAAAATAAAATACTGAAAATAAAAGCACACAGACGCTCCAAGTAAAGCACATATGATGTGAAAGAATTAAAATATAGTTTCACTAGAGATGACCTGATAAGTTGCTGATGAAGAAGGGGATGCCTTGGGCATCCCCAAGCTTAGACGCTTGAGTCTTCTTGAAATATGCTGGGGTGATCCATGGGAGCATCCCCAAGCTTAAGCTCTTCACTCTTCTTGATCACATTATATCATCCTTCTCTCTTGACCCTTGAAAACTTCCGCCACACCAAACTCAAAGTAATTCTCATTAGAGGGTTAGTGCACAATCAAAAACTCACATGTTCTATAAGGACACAAACATGACCGTTACTTTTAACATTAGCTACTGCCACTGATGTTATGTGAAGCTCTTCACCCTAAAAAGAATTCCACTCAACACTAGTAAAAGAGAGAATGCGAAAAATAAAAGACAGAATCTGTCTAAACAGAACAGTCCGCAAAGACGAATTTTTTCGAGGCACTTACGTTGCTCAGATCGAAAAACTTTAAACTAACGAAAGATGCGTACATATCTGAGGATCACGCACAAAAAATTAGATTTAAATAATTTTTTCTGTGATTTTACAGAATTAAAACGGTGAACAGAAATCTGTTCCTGCGCAGAAATCCAAATCTAGCATCATCTTCCTATTAGAGGCAATACTTGGCACAACAATGCGATAAAATAAAGATACAAAGGAATTGTTACAGAAGTAAACAACTCCTTGACTCAAAAAAGAAAAATTGCAGAAATAAAATAATGGGTTGTCTCCCATAAGCGCTTTTCTTTAACGCCTTTCAGCTAGGCGCAGAAAGTAAAATCAAGTGTTTCCAAGTGATGAAGCATCAACAATCTTACGCTTAGCTCTCTTACCTTACCCTTATCTTTAGGAAATACTTGGTTACACATAGGTGAAGAGGCGAAATTCATAGTGCCTTGGCCCACATCTATTATTGCTCCAAAGCGTTTCAACAGAGATCTTCCAAGCGTAATTTGTCCTACTCCTGCACATTCAATGACAAGATAATCAATAGATATTGTTATCCCCAGGAGTTTTGTAAATACTCCTTCGGCTACTCCTCTTGGTAATTTAATAGTATTATCACCCAAAATTATACAATCTTCGCATTTGGAAAGCTCCCAAAGATTTAAGGAATCAAAAATATCCTTGGGCATTAAACAGAATTCAGACATAATATCACAGCGAGCATGAAAAGTTTCACCATTGATAACAACTTTTACTGAGGGAACCCATCCCGATGGTTCAAAATTTACTGGCACATTATCATAGTGTTCACAAATTTGATTATACCCTTCTTTTAGACCAGATATGTTTGTTTCAAGAGTGTTAAGTCTATCACTTATGCTTGTCAAAGCCAAATCAATTTTACTGATTGGAGGGCTAGAAATTGTAATCATTTTTTTATAGCATTAAAAGCTTGATCCCCATCATAACGAAGGAAATCTCCTCCTACCACAGCATCTAAAGCATATCTGTAGCAAAGAACAAGACCAAAATAAAAGCTACTAAGAAGCAGGCTTAAAGTCATTTTAGGTTCAGTTTTAGCATAAGACTCAAAAATTCTAGACCAAGCATCTTTAAAACTCTCCTCACTCCTTGCTTGAAAGTGAAATCTCTTCCTCAGGTGACATGATGACAGGAACAGGGCTAGACATGATAACAAGACTGAAAAATAACAATTCGAAAAAAAAGTAACTAATTTTTTTGTGTTTTTGATAAATAAAGCAAACAAGACTAAATAAAAATAAACTAAGCAAGACAATAACAAAGTAAAGAGATTGGAAGCGTGAAACTCCCCTTGCAGAAATCCTCTTGCTCCCCGGCAACGGCGCCAGAAAAAGATGCTGGCGTGTGAAGGGAAGCAAGGAGATTTCTGAACCGAAGTGCTTCGCTCCCCGGCAACGGCGCCAGAAAAAGAGCTTGATTGCGTGGATCACACGTTCGCTGGGAGACCCCAAGAGGAAGGTATGAAGCAGTGTAGCAGCAGTTTCCCTCAGTATGAAACCAAGGTTTAATCGAACCAGTAGGAGCAAGAAATCACTTCTGAAGGTTGTTGGTGCGCCGTTACTCGATCACCAACGTGGAATCTGCACACAACACAATCAAACTACTTTGCCCCAACGAAACAGTGAGGTTGTCAATCTCACCGGCTTGCTGAAAACAAAGGATTAAACGTATGGTGTGGAAAACAGTAGTAAATTGCAGAGAATGAAAAGGAACAGTGTTTGCAGTTGGTTGTATTATCAGTGTAAAAGAATGGACCGGGGTCCACAGTTCACTAGTGGTGTCTCTCCAAAAGATAACTAACATGCTGGGTGAACAAATTACAGCTGGGCAATTGACAAAATATTGAGCGCATGACAATGCATATATATGACATGATGATTACTATGATATTCATGTGGGCATTACGACAAAATACATAGACCGTTATCCAACAGCGTCTATGACTAATAATCCACCGCCAGGTTGTCATACCGAGTTCCCCGTTGGTATTAAGTTGCAAGCAACGGATAATTGCATTAAGTAATGTGCGTAAAGTAAACAAATGCATTAGACCTAACGGCGTACCCTTAAGCTAAGCATCGGTTATTTTATCCCTAGTGGCAACAGCACATCCACAATCTTAGAAGTTATTGTCACTCTCCCAGATTACCGGAGGCATGAACCCACTATCTAGCATAAATACTCACTCTTGGAGTTACAAGCATCTACTTGGCCAAAGCATCTACTAGTAACGGAAAGCATGCAAGATCATAAATAACATATAAGATAGATTGATAATCAACTTGACATAGTATTCAATATTCATCGGATCCCAGCAAACACAACATGTAGCATTACAATAAGATGATCTTGATCATGATAGGCAGCTCACAAGATCTAAACATGATAGCATAAAGTGGAGAGACAACCATCTAGCTACTGCCATGGACCCGTAGTCCAAAGATGAACTACTCACGCATCACTCCGGAGGCAGGCATGGTGATGTAGAGCCCTCCGGTGATGATTCTCCTCTCCGGCAGGGTGCTGATACGTCCAAAACGTATCTATAATTTTTGATTGTTTCATGTTAATATTATGCCTTTGACACTTGTTTTTTATATTAAGTTTATGATTTATTTGGACTAACCTATTAATAGTTTCAAAACTGCACAATGTTCTTGTTTCACTCTTTGATGTGTAGAATTATCAAAATACAAGAGGAAACCTTGTTGGAGTCGAATTGGGACTTTCCTGAAATCTGTCTGAGAACTTTTTACGAAGATTGTCAGGTTTGACCCTCGAAGACGACGTCAAATGGAAATCCAATTAAAAGAAAGTTGTCACAATTTTCCATACGAAGATTTTAAGCCCGAGATCAGCCCAATCGGAGTTCGGACGCGCCTGTAGGCCCGTTTTGGTGGAACCCTAAAAGGGGTGACGGAAATCCGAGAAGATATATAAAAGGAAACCTAACTCGTGGAGGACTCCTCCACCCACGAATTTCAGCCACCAAAAGCCACGTTTTTGCCTCCCCCATGGATCCCATCTCCATGGGGGAGGGCTCCCAAGAAGCCATGAAGGAGGGAGGCTAAGGGGCGGCGCTCCCCATGATGCCGGCGGCGGGGAAGGAGTTCCCCGCGCCGCCGGCGCCGCCGCCGCCCTGCGCTCCTCGCTGCCCTCTCCGCCGTCTTCACCGCCATCTCCATCACCATCTCCTCCTTGTATTCAGTGGTTCATCCTCCCAAAACCTCTGTACCGTCCTATGTAAACATGGTGTTTGATGCTATAATATTTATCCTATGATTTACATCATGTTTCCGTAGTTTATTTGTCTTTTGATTGCTTAATTGAATGCATGAGGTTCATTAGAGTTGTATGTCTATATGGTACTGTCCTTTGGTGTCCATTATATTTGTGCGCGCATGGATCAAACACCCTAGGGTTGGTAGTATTTGTAAACGAAGCGGGGGAAGTTCTGCCGGAGTGACAGAAACCTGAGAACGCGAACCGATTAGTTGCACGTATGGGAGTAAGAGGACCATGAACTTAAGGCTATGGTTGGGGAAACCTTAATGCATTGTTAGTATTTGCGGATGCTGCTAACAATCCAATCATATAGTACTTGTAATCCCAAGTAGTGGAGTGCATGTATATTTAGCCTCTCCCACATAGAAAACTGCATCGAAGACAATGAACCAAGTACTTCACTAATTAATCTTGGACAAAGCCATCACAATTACCACCACTTTTCCACACTCATGGTACTGTTAGTTTGGTTACTTAGTGTATTTTATTGCTGCAGCACTAACATTTACTTTCTTGTATTTATTATCTCGCAAAGCTATCTCTCATACCCGTATTGTTCTAGTATTATTTCCTAGATAAAGTAAACGTTTAGTGTGCGTAGAGTTGTATCAGTGGTTGATAGAACTTGAGAGAATACTTATCCTACCTTTAGCTCCTCGTTGGGTTCGACACTCTTACTTATCGAAAAGGCTACACGCGATCCCCTATACTTGTGGGTTATCAAGACCTTTTCTGGCGCCGTTGCCGGGGAGCCATAGCGTAGGTTAATGTTCTTGTGTGCACTTGTTTGCTTTATCTCTAAGTAGTTTTTATTTTCAGTTTAAGTTGTTCTTTATCTTACTATGGATAGGGAATGCGAATTACAAAAAAATTAGTGTAGTTGTTATCTAAAAACGTTTTCAAAAAGAAAAGTGATTGGAAAGATGAGTAATGGTTAAATGGGGGTCGACCTTGAACACTTGTGTTCATGCCTATGAAACCAAAACAAATCTTTCCATGGAAGCTTTTCATTAAAAACATGTAAATATTGTGTATATACCTCTGTACATAAAAATAAAATGATAATATCTCTAGTTAATTGAAAGTTGATAGTTTTACTTTGCTGTCCAGAAACAGATTTTCTGTGCTCCACCGTATTAAATGTTTAAAATCACCAGAACGTGATCTTGATCTGAAATTTCTTGAGTGCAAAGTGATGCTTATTAGCTTTCTTTCATTAGACTAACTTTTTGTGATTTGAGTTACGTAGCTGTCTCGAAAAATTCGATCTTCACCGACTGTTCAATTTAGACAGATTTGTGCTTCACTGTAAAAAATCGTGATAAATCTCAGAATAGTATTTTGACTGAAATTTTTGTGCATAAACCTGAGATTATGATCTGCCTTTCATTAGTTAAAAGTTTTTCGATTTGAGCTACTTAACTATCTCGTTGAATGCCATCTTTACGGACTGTTCAGTTTTGACAGATTTCTTTGTTTATTCAATATTGTACTTGGTGTTGTTAGTTTCATTAGTTTTTCGACGGACAACGGAAATCATGAACACCTTAGTATATACAGTGGCTAATGTTGAGTAAAGATTATAAAACTTGTCAATGCTTGAACATGAGTGGATTTTATTTAATGAGTACTAACCCTACTAATGAGTTTTGTGAAGTTTTATGTGGATGTAGCTATAAGATCTAATCAATATGGTGATATAAGATGAACAAGAAGACGCAAGAGCTCAAGCTTGGGGATGTGTAGGTGCATCCCAAGAACATATTCAAGAAGATACAATCATCTAAGCTTGGGGATGCCCGAGTCATCCCCTATTCATCAACTAACATGAGGTTGTCTCGTTCATACTCTATATTACCCGTCCACATGATATGTATTGTCTTAACTTGTATTATAATTGCTTTTATATGTCTTGGTTTTACCTTCTTTAGTTTTATTAGGCTCTTATTTGGTTTCGATTGCTTCTTTACTTTCACTTATAAATTCAAAAAACAAAAATATTTTCTTTTGTTTTGCTTCTTTGTTTGGTTCTTTATTTTGATTTTATTTGGTTTTACTTTTGATTTTTTTTAGAGTTTTCCTTGCTGTAGCTAGCATGTTTAGGTCTTGCTTAGCCTCTGGTCTTAGTTTATCAAAAATAAAGTACCAAGTTTTACCATTTAGCTTAGTTGATACATATGTAAAAAGTGATTTTCTGTTTTCGGTATCTACTGCTTATTGCGCGATTTTTCATATTTTACTGGAAGCTCTAAAAATCACGAAAAATTACTGATGTTGTATCACCAATCCTCTGCATGCACAAAAATTGGCTAAAATTTCGGACATGTTTTGAGCACCTAAAAATTACGTTTGCCAGCTGCTGTTTTTCTGGACAGATTCTGACTTTGTTGCAAGAGTGGCCTCTTTGCGTTTTCATTTGATTAATGGTTCTTACCTTTCATTTAGAAGTTGGCCATTTAAGCAACCTTTCTGTAACTTAAAAACAAAATTTGATTTGGTTTAATAGCAGCACTTTGAAAATATTATGTATTGCAATAAGTGCCTAGCTAAAAGGCGTTAAAGAAAAGCGCTTATGGGAGGCAACCCATTATTTTTATTTCTGCAATTTTTCTTTTCTTGAGTCAAGGAGTTTGTTTACTTCTGTAGCAACTCCTTTGTATCTTTACTTTCATGCATTGTTGTGCCAAGAGTAGTCTCTAATGATAAGATGTTGCTAAAATTTTGATTGCTGCGCAGGAACAGATTTCTGCTGTTCACTGTACGAAATTCATAAAATCACCAGATTGTGAATTAAATCTGAAATTTTTGTGCGTAATCCTGATATATGTATGCATCTTTCGTTAGTTCAAAGTTTTTCGATCTGAGTAACGTAAGTGCTCGAAAAAATTCGTCTTTGCGGACTGTTCTGTTTTAGACAGATTATGTCATTTATTTTGCATTCTCTCTTTTACTAGTGTTGAGTGGAATTCTTTTTTGGGTGGAAGAGCTTCACGTAACATCAGTGGCAGTAGCTAATGTTTAAAGTAACGGTCATATTGCGTCCTTACAGAACATGTGAGTTTTTGATTGTGCACTAACCCTCTAATGAGATTTACTTTGAGTTTGGTGTGGCGGAAGTTTTCAAGGGTCAAGAGGGAAGAGTGATATAATAGGATGGAGAAGAGTGAAGAGCTTAAGCTTGGGGAGCTCCCATGGATCTCCCCAGCATATTTCAAGAAGACTCAAGCGTCTAAGCTTGGGGATGCCCAAGGCATCCCTTCTTCATCGTCAAAATTATCAGGTCATCTCTAGTGAAACTATATTTTATTCTTTCACATCATATGTGTGTTCTTGGAGCGTCTGTATCTTATTATTTATTTATTTATCTTAGCATCAAACACCAGTTACATTAATAAGTTATCGTCACATATTTTATTTATCCTCTGTTTCAACGTTTACTTGGTTAATGTATTATTTGTTAAACTTAAAAATGATGTGTGAATGATATTGTTTAGTAGTTTATGTTTTCTTATGGTTGGCCTCAACTAGCTAATAGTGCATATCATGTCATATTGATATTACATGCATTGTCTTTCGTAAATGGTATGGAGTGGTATCCTCCTCTGAATATTCACTTGAATCGACTTGGCACATGCTCACACATGTTATGACTGAAAAATAAAAGTCAATTAAGCCTTGATGATCTATTTTGCCTCAGAGTTTTAGTATCGTTTTTATGCCTCCGTTAATTTTATTTTGTCGCAAGCATGATTATGACCGTTATCGCTCTCGTGGTTGTCGCTTCCCAGTCTATTGCTAGCCTTCACTTGTACTGAGCGGGAATGCTGCTCGTGCATCCAAATCCTTAAAACCAAGTTATCCCAAAGAGTCCACCAAAAATTCCTATGCATGGTATTTCAAGCCATTCCAAGTAAATTTGCATGTGCTACCTTTAAAACCTTCAAAATATTTCCTTTTTGTGTCAATGTTTACCAGCTCATGAGGAAGTAGTGGGTTATTCTTTATTCAACTTGTCAAACAGACTTTTACACCTGGACTAGTGGCATATACATCCGCTTATCCAATAATTTTGCAAAAAGAGCTGGCAACGGGGTGCCCAGTCCAATTAATTACAACTTTAACCGCTTAATTCTCTTCACACTTTTCCCTGATTTATCAGTAAGCAATGACAAACAGTGAAATACTTGCGTGTGTAAACCAAAAGAAAGAGGGATGATCTGCCTTGCTGGTAGAAATAACGTCCTTCATGGGAGCCGCTCTTAAAAGTCGTTTGACAAGGGAATACTGTTTTCCTCCGCTACCATTCGTTGACAATTAACAAACACCTCTCAAAACATTTTTACCTCTGTTTTTAAAACAAAAAGCTCTAGCACGTGTTAATCCCTGCTTCCCTCTGCGAAGGGCCAATCTTTTATTTTTATGTTGAGTCACCATCCTTTCTTTGAGCACTTCTTAGAGCATAGCTGTCGTTCTTAGTGTAATGTGCTTGTCCCAGAATACGATTAATTAGGTATAACTATGATGCTTTTATCTTTGATATCTCTATATCTAGTCTTCACTTGAACTTCAGAGGTGCCTTGGCATTTATGTTTTGCCCTTCAATAAAGGCAAGCGAGATACAATTTTGTCATATCTTATTACGAACATTGCAATCTTGTTGATGTTTGAAATTTCATGTTATGAGCTCTTAGTTCGTTGATACTTTTCATTAGGAAACATGATTGCTAAGTTTTATTATCCATACATCATGCAATTGTTAAAGATCTGATCATAACATTTACAATCAAAAATTATTTTGTTATCATTTACCTACTCGAGGACGAGCAGGAATTAAGCTTGGGGATGTTGATACGTCCAAAACGTATCTATAATTTTTGATTGTTTCATGTTAATATTATGCCTTTGACACTTGTTTTTTATATTAAGTTTATGATTTATTTGGACTAACCTATTAATAGTTGCAAAAGTGCACAATGTTCTTGTTTCACTCTTTGATGTGTAGCAATTATCAAAAATACAAGAGGAAACCTTGTTGGAGTCGAATTGGGACTTTCCTGAAATCTGTCTGAGAACTTTTTACGAAGATTGTCAGGTTGACCCTCGAAGACGACGTAAAATGGAAATTCAATTAAAGAGAAAGTTGTCACAATTTTCCATACGAAGATTTTAAGCCTAAGATCATCCCAATCGGAGTTCGGACGCAGCCTGTAGGCCCGTTTTGGTGGAACCCTAAAAGTGGGTGACGGAAATCCGAGAAGATATATAAAGGGAGGAAACCTAACTCGTGGAGGACTCCTCCACCCACGAATTTCAGCCACCAAAAGCCACGTTTTTGCCTCCCCCATGGATCCCATCTCCATGGGGGAGGGCTCCCAAGAAGCCATGAAGGAGGGAGGCTAAGGGGCGGCGCTCCCCCATGATGCCGGCGGCGGGGAAGGAGTTCCCGCGCCGCCGACGCCGCCGCCGCCGCCCTGCGCTCCTCGCTGCCCTCTCCGCCGTCTTCACTGCCATCTCCATCACCATCTCCTCCTTGTATTCAGTGGTTCATCCTCCCATAAACCTGATCCATGGGGGAGGGCTCCCAAGAAGCCATGAAGGAGGGAGGCTAAGGGGCGGCGCTCCCCCATAATGTCGGCGGCGGGGAAGGAGTTCCCCGCGCCGCCGACGCCGCCGCCGCCCTGCGCTCCTCGCCGCCCTCTCCGCCGTCTTCACTGCCATCTCCATCACCATCTTCTCCTTGTATTCAGTGGTTCATCCTCCCATAAACCTATGTACCGTCCTATATAAACATGGTGTTTGATGCTATAATATTTATCCTATGATTTACATCATGTTTCCGTAGTTTATTTGTCTTTTGATTGCTTAATTGAATGCATGAGGTTCATTAGAGTTGTATGTCTATATGGTATTGTCCTTTGGTGTCCATTATATTTGTGCGCGCATGGATCAAACACCCTAGGGTTGGTAGTATTTGCAAACGAAGCGGGGGAAGTTCTGTGGAGTGACTGAAACCTGAGAACGCGAACCGATTAGTTGCACGTATGGGAGTAAGAGGACCATGAACTTAAGGCTATGGTTAGGGAAACCTTAATGCATTGTTAGTATTTGCGGATGCCTGCTAACAATCCAATCATATAGTACTTGTAATCCCATGTAGTGGAGTGCATGTATATTTAGCCTCTCCCACATAGAAAACTGCATCGAGGACATTGAACCAAGTAACTTCACTAATTAATCTTGGACAAAGCCATCACAATTACGACCACTTTTCCACACTCATGGTACTGTTATTTTAAGGTTACTTAGTGTATTTTATTGCTGCAGCACTAACATTTACTTTCTTGCATTTATTATCTCGCAAAGCTATCTCTCATACCCGTATTGTAGTCTAGTATTATTTCCTAGATAAAGTAAATGTTTAGTGTGCGTAGAGTTGTATCAGTGGTTGATAGAACTTGAGAGAATACTTATCCTACCTTTAGCTCCTCGTTGGGTTCGACACTCTTACTTATCGAAAAGGCTACACGCGATCCCCTATACTTGTGGGTTATCAGGTGTCGGGAAGAGCTTCTTAACCCTCCCGAGGTAGGGTTGACGGTGGCGCCGTCTCTAGAACTTTTCGTGGATAATGGCTCGGGTATTTAGGGTTTTCGCGTCGGGAAGAATAAATAGGCGAAAGGGCGGCGGCTGCGGAGCCACGAGGGCCCCACACCACCCCACGGCGCGGCAGGGGGGCCGCGCGGCCCCATGGTGTGGGTGCCACGTGGCCCTCCTCCGTCTCTCCTCTGGACTCCGTCTTCGTGTTGGAAAAATAGGAGGTTCTGTCCAAGTTTCATCCAATTCCGAGAATATTTCCAGACTAGCTTTTCTGGAATACAAAACAGCAGAAAACATGAACTGGCACTGTGGCATCTTGTTAATAGGTTAGTCCCAGAAAATGCATAAAAATGCTATGAAGTGTATATAAAACATGTAACAATTGGCATAATATCAACATGGAACATCAGAAATTATAGATACGTTTGAGACGTATCAACAGGCAAAATGTTGTGATGGCCATAGACACTCTCTCTCTGCATCTACCGTTTTGGATTAATTTAGATTTGAACAAATTCCTTTTAATCGCTTGTTAGCATGATCGTTATAAGTGTGTCTTGCCTAGAGCGAGACAATTATTCATATATGTTAGTGACAAAATTGTTGTCCTACATTTATGAGTGATATCTTTAATGATCATACACCGATTATGAATGGAGTGTTCTTATATAAATCCAGATAGTAGTAGCTCCCACATTTATAACATTAATGCAAAAGGATATAAACTTAATAATGACACCACATTATTGTGGCACTAACGTTCTAATTAATGTCAATGTTATATGCATTAAGAAGCTCCATTCAGATGGACCTCCAAGTCCTTAGATTTTGATCTTTTGACACTTGCAAAATAACTAAGACACTGTTTTCTGGAAACGGGCATTTAACTTATTGATAATCATACATAATGATGTGTGTGGATCAATGAAGTACGTTAACGTATAGTGGAAATCATTATTTTATGAACTTCACCAATGATTTGATTAGATATGGGTATATCCACTTAAAGAAATGCTGGTCTGAAAAGTTTGATGAAGATCAAACAAGTTCGGAGTGAAGTAGAAAAATAAACTTAACAAGAAAAACAATTTCCTACGATAGCTGATCAAGGAAACAAAGTTTTGAGTTATAAGTTTGGCATATCATTAGAAGACTTGTGAGAAGAGTTCTACAAATTACGCCGCATGGAACACCACAATGTTATGGTGTGTTAGGACGTCGTAATCACACTCTATTGGATAGTGTGTGGTAAATAAAATCTCTTATCAAATTATTGTGATCATTGAACTCATATGGTGGAAACAAAACATTCACGTTAGATAATAGAGAAACAATCTAAATCCGTGGAGGCAATACCACATGAGTTATGGCATGGCTTTTAGCCTAGATTGTCGTTTCGGTATTTTAGTGTTTCGATATGATCAAGCCTAAAATGGATAAATCTTTGTAGTGTACCTAAAGAATTAGTTTGGTATGTGTCTCACGACAAAAAGGGTAAAATTGTTGCCGGAATATACCTTACTCGAGAAATAGTTTGTTGTCCGAAGATATAAGTGGGAAAGAAAGTAGAGCAAAACGGAGTTAAAGAACTTCCTCTCCAGACATCAGAGTGACGCAACGGAAACTGTTCCGATACCAGAAATTGTTCTGATATCGTCCTCCACAGATGAAAGAAAGCTAATGATAATGATCATGACGCTATAAGCTCGTACTAAGATCGTAGGCATACGAGAATGGTTTCCGCACTATGTGCTATGACTATCTTGTTATGAAACGTCATGTCAATGGAACATGAAAATACCTACGAACTACAAAGAAGCGATGGTGGATCTAAGTCCGAGAAATGGCTATGAGCATATATAATCCGAGATAAAATCCATGTATGATTACCAAGTAAGGACTTGGGTAAATCTTCTTGATGGGCTTTACGCCGTTGAGATTAAATGGAATTTTATGACAAGATAGACGCTGACGGAAAGGCAACCGTCTATAAGGATCGATTTGTCACAAAACAGTTTTGACAAATTCAAAACTAGACCACAACGAGATTTTGTCTCAAGTGGCGATGCCTAAGTCTGTTTAGGATTGTTCTAGCAATTATTTTCAATTAAGAAATTGATGGATGGATAAAGAAACCGTGTTTCCTAATGGCAACATTAAGGAAGAGTTGTAATTGGTACAACAAGTAGGTTTTGTTGATCCTGAGGATGTTGGACACGTATGCAAACTTCAGCTGACCATTCATGGGCTGAAGCAAGCATATCGGAGCTGGAATCTTCATTTTGATAATGTGATCAAAGGATTTTGGAGTCGTACAAAATGGTTGAAGAAACCTGCATTTACAAAGAAGCGAGTGGGAGCTAAGTAGTTTTCTTGATCTTATATGTGAATGGCATATTTGAGTGGGTAAAAGAAATTCCCTGGTCTTATATACGGATGGCATATTTAAGTGGGAGCTAAGTGTTATTCCAAACTTTATATGTAATGACATATTGAGAATGATACAAATCCTCTAGTAAAGTATAAATGATTATTTAAGTGATTAAATCTTCTATGAATGAAGTTGAGAGTATTAGGCATCAGGTCTATAATTTGTATAGATCAAAAGGGGCTTAATAACATTAGGTTGGAATATTTTCTTAGGTTAAGATTCTGAAATGTTTCAGAATAGAACAAGCGAAGAAAAAGTTCTTGCTTGTATGACTAGGTAAAATATTAAGATTATCTTGGCATTTCAGCGATAGTTAATGAAAGAAAAGGATGTCCGACATCCTCTATGCCTCAGCCATAGATTCTATCAGACTGAAAGCTCGACTTGGTGTGACCCAAGTTCTTGGTTGAAGAACGAGTTCTAGAGTGATCCCTGGATGGATCAATGAACAAACGTTAAGTATATCCTTCAGTGTCTAAAGAGAACTGAAGATATGTTTTCTGGTATAGGGTAAGAGAGAAAAGACAACTTGCCGTAAAAGGGGTTATGATGATGCAAGTTATGACACTAACCCATACGACTAGAAATCTCATATAGGAGAAGTCCTTTGTTTTGAAGAAAGACATGGTTAGCTTGCGAAATCGCATATGAATGCACTGTCGCATAATCTACATAAGTAGGAATATATGGCTACTTCAGAAGTAGCACGTGTGATTGGACTGAGCGGTTTTGCTGAGCATGTGTGGTTTCCCTTAATAGATCTCTGATAACCCTCAAGAGCAGGGGATCACTGTAGCACCTCTCAATGTGGAATTAGGGTATCGATCCGCAGGAGCAAGAAGGAAAAGTTATATATTCCCTACAACTAAAGTGTCACAAGTTTTAGTTGATTATGCACTAAACAAGTTTAAAGAACAAGATGGTTGATTTAATGGATGAAAGTTTAATGTAACAAAACAAGAATGTAAAAGTGTCCCAATCCTCTTCAATGCAAGAGGACAAGACAAAGGTTTTCCCTTATAGGAACAATGGACATGGGTTCATGGGTTCACTCAATCCTCTCTCCCATCTATGGTGATTATCATGTTATAGATAAAAAGTACACACAATTGTCATGCTTTAATGGTAAACTTCTATGACGGCTACATGTCCTAAGACACATAGTTGAAAGAAAATAATCATTTGTGTTGCTAGGGTCACCCTCATAAGGCTAGCGTGGTTTGTTGTCACTCCCACATCATACTTCTTCCTTTTTACCCCCAGATAAAGAATGTTGGGCGACATTACTGTCACTTAATGCCTATGCCTTCTGTCACTACGCCACTCTCTACCCACATACATCATACTCTTAAAGGAAAACATATTCTAAGAACTAGTGCAATGATTTATTAATGTACGTGCATCCACATCCCTCTCATCTACCCACCGAGATGGTTGTCAACCACCCCGTTAGCGCGGATAAACAAGGCATTAAGAATAGATAAATCCATTGCATGTAACATAGATGTATTCCAAAGTATGACAAACCATAAAATCCCAACATGACGGTAAATGCATAACATAATATCATATCACACCACAATATCCACCATAGGAATTACAAAGATAGTTCCATAATCATGCAAGGCACATCATATGGACTTCAACAATGATCATACATAGAGAGATTGGATCAAGTTACCACCACAAACCCAAAGTCCAGGGGGTGGACTACTCCCCCTTCATCATGGTGATGATGGTGGAGATGTTGGAGAAGATGGAGACCACCCCGGCAGCGCCCCCCGGAGTTTTCCCCCTCCAATCTGCAGCTCCAGGTCTTCTGTTTCGTGGTTTTGTGTTTCTGCGGCGCTCCCTTCCGAAAGCCGTCGGGGACTATTTTTATAGTCGTTTTTAGGTCAAGACGGAGGCTCGGGGAAAAAGATCGACGGCAACGGAGCCTCGAGGCCCAAGATGGTGGGTCCCACGCGGCCAAGGAATCTGGCCGTGGGCCACCCTATCTTGGCCCTCGGGCCTCCGTTTGTTCGCTTCCTTCGCTCCCACGCTTCGTTCCTTCCAAAAACGGATGCTCGTAAATTTCCAGGTCATTTGGACGTCGTTTGGGTCCCTGAAACATCAAAATATAGAAAATAGGGTTTTCTGCCTGTGCAGGGTTAATTCCAGAAAAATAGGGAAACTATGAAATATTCCCAAAATCAATATAAAACAATGATATAACCCTTATATGATGCAAATATGATTGAAATATAAGTAATACAATGCAAAGTTCATGTATGCATTTTACATGCATCAACATCCCCAAGCTTAACCTATACTCGTCCTCGAGTATGAAGGTGATAAAACTAACATGGACTTTGCATTTTAATACTATCAATGGATATCAAGGATGATTACTATTGCTACATAGAGTCAAATGATTCATTCTTCAAAGGAGTAGCAATATACAAGATGGATTATAAAGTGATATCAAATATTCAATGTAAGGATGTTCAATGATAATTCACAAAGTGTAACATAGAAGAAAGTACTATGGACCAAATGTATGCATAATGAAAAGTAAAAACATCCTATAATGGTCATAGAGTACTCTTATGAAATCTGAATATAAAAGGTGGACACTTTGGAAAGATAGATAAATAAGTAGAGGTAAAACATGCAAAAGTCTCATCTAGCTTCCAAATGCTTCTACTTAAGTTAATGATTGCAATGTGGTATTCATTGGTGTCAAGCTCTCATTACCCCTATCATAGCATCTTGAATGGTTAAGTTGAAAGTGAAAGCAAATATGAGTAATGTGCTTGACAAAGTAAGGGTTGGATGCCTCATGCCCCGTGAATACAAAATCCTCCCCAACTGGCTACTCAACTCGGGTCACAAAGCAAGTTCAAGTTTTAAAGTCATTGCAAGTAATAAAAGCGTCATCAAAAGCGTCAACTGGGGTACCTCTTGTCTCAGGACATGGAACAAGCCTCATGTCAAAATGACAAGACAAACAAACAAAATGGACAATCTCAGCATTATTTTATTTACTATGGGTATAGCTTTTTATTGTGAAGTGCTTCACTGAAGGTCCACTATGGCATGTAAGTAAACTTCCACCATGAATGATGCATGGCTTATGTTAGCGGCCCAGGCGTCTCTCTAGCCATTTATACTTACTCCTTAAACTTGCCAAGTTTCCACCTTTATTTCACACAATGTTAGGCATCCATAGACAAAAGTGCATGATATCAACTAAATATAATTATGAGCACGTTGAAAGCTTGCCATGTGACAGCACATATGGGCTAACTCCCAACCAAGACTCTTGTCAAGCACACAACTTCATAATTTTAATCACAATGGTTCATGTTTATTAAGTGCAGAATAAAAGTAAAGTGTGCATCAAGTTCGTGAGAGCTTTTTAACCAACTTCTCCCATAACAATCAATAACATAAGCATTTTAATTCGGAAGCATAGATAATACAATATAACATGATAAACATACTTGGAATAGCATTAAGCTAATAGGTAGATATGGTGGACTCACTGGAAAAACTTTGGTTGAAGGTGTTGGAAAACAAGTTTTTGCTTGTTGGAATTTTTGGGCTAGCAAGAGGGAGAAAGTTGACCGTCTAAATGCATGCAAAAGTGTCCATAGAACTAATCAATCCATGTTAAACAAAGTAAAGTAACATTCAGCATCAAAACATGAATAAAAGATAGCTCTTGATAAAACACTTGCAAATTAATATTCATTAAAAAACATGAATCATGCAACTATATGTATCTTTTTGAATCAACTCAAACATCCCTTTCCCAATCTTTTTAATAGCATCCAACTTAATTCAACCCAAATTTCCAGTAGCACTCTCATAACATAAATGATAGTGGTGGTCTCAAGACAAACAAATCGAAATAAAAAGTAAATAAAAAGACGCTCCAAGTTTATGCGATAAAGTGTATTGATCGAAAAACAGAAGTTAGACGTGTGCAAACCGAGAGTGTGTTGGTCCAGTGGGGTTGTCTTCACATCCCCAAGCTTATGGTCTTCACCATCCTTGGATAGCTCTTGGTGCATCTCCTCTAATTCCTGTGAAAAAAATTCAAAACACCGTTTCTCCCATTTCTTTTCTGTGGGGAGACATTAGTAGTGATAGACAAATGAATTGCTTGCTGCATATAATCCTTAAACAAAAATTCATATGAATGTCCAGAAAGTATATAATGTTGTATGCCTACTTATAAACTCAATTGGATCAAAAAGATTCAAGTTAAAAGTTTAAAGAATGCATCAAACAAAATGGGACAGAATCTGTCCAGAAAAACAGCAGCAGCAAAACGCATTTTTCTACCCTACTTAATTATGTTGAAAAAATCTGAAAAATTCATGCTTACAGAGGATGAAAATTTGCAACTACAGTTAAAATTGCAGCTCATTCGGAGTTACAGAATAGGAATGAAAAATCATACCGTGCACAGACTCGTGCTGGAATAAAATCTCCGAATGCTATAAGCAACTTTTTCAAGCCAAAATTGGTAAAACTTGACACTTTATTAAAAATTCCAGAAACTAAACTAAAAACTAAGTCTCTTGTTACAGAAAGAGGACACAAACAAAATCAAAAAATAAAAACAACCGGGTTGCCTCTCGTAAAACGCTTTCTTTATAGCCATATAGTTAGGCTTACTTACTTGTTATCAAGATGGTTGGAGTGAGGTGGCTTGGCATACCCAAGCTTGAATTCTTGTACTTATTTGATATATGTTGGGTGAGTCTAGGGGTAACATCCCCAAGCTTGAGTGGTTGTCCCTGTTGATCTTTGTTCATCACCCTCAACTCTTCCATTTGAAAAATTCTCTTTACACAAAACTCAACATAAAACTTGATTAGAGGGGTTAGTGCCTCCATAAATTAAATCCTCATAGGTACAGCAAAGACATATCATGAGTTGATTCTAAACATTAGCTACTGTTACTTATGGTTGTGCATTGCTCTTTGATCAATAGAACTACACAAAACACAAGTAATGAGAGTAATGCAAAATAAAGACATAATCTGTCAAAAACTGGACAGCCCGTACAGAGTGAATTTTCAGAGGCACTTACGTTGCTCAAATCAGAAAATTTTGAACTAATGAAATGTGTATTAATAACTGAAGATTGCTGTCGTAAAATTTCAGGTCAAAATTCCTTTTCTGTGATTTTTAACATTTTTCGCAGTGAAGCTTAGGAATCTGTTTTGTGGACAGCCATGATAGTTTTAAGGGTTAATTATCAGGCGGCCCTCAGATGTCGCCATGTACTCAGTTTTGCCCTCAGCTGCGAATCGTGCTCAGTTTTGCCCCTAGTCTGTGTGCAAAGACTTATTCCGTGACTCTTGCCGTCTCCTATCTGGTCAATGGTTTGACAGTTAACTTCTGACGGTTGGGACCCACATGTCATGAATTTAATAGTTTCAGCTTTTTTTTTGGAAATGTTTAAATTTCTCACAGGAGGCCCACTACTGACAAATCTGAATCTGAAATTTAAACAGTACAAAATTCGAAATTTTCAAGTTTCGAAAAAAAATTGAAAAAAATTCCGAATGTTGATAATGATTATTTATACTAGTGTGCAAAATTTGAGTGTGAAATATTGTGTAGTTTAGTCTATATAAAAATGACAAATTTCGGGATCTAAGATCTAGATCTAAAAAATTCGAATTTTTCAAGTTTTAGATAAAAATGTGAAAAAAATCCTGGATGTCAACAATGAACATTTATTCTTATGTGCAAAATTTGAGTGTGAAATATTGTGTAGTTTGGTCTATGTAAAAATGACAAATTTCGGGATCTAATATCTAAATCTAGATCTAGATCTAAAAAATTCGAATTTTTCAAGTTTTAGATAAAAATGTGAAAAAAATCCTGTATGTCAACAATGAATATTTATTCTTATGTGCAAAATTTTAGTATGAAATATTGTGTAGTTTGGTCTATGTAAAAATGACAAATTTCGGGATCTAATATCTAGATCTAGATCTAGATCTAAAAATTCGAATTTTTCAAGTTTTAGATAAAAATGTGAAAAAAATCCTGCATGTCAACAATGAACATTTATTCTTATGTGCAAAATTTGTGTGTGAAATATTGTGTAGTTTGGGCTGTGTAAAAATGACAAATTTTTGGATATGAGATCTAGATCTAAACAGTACAAAAAAATTCGAATTTTTTCAATTTTTGAAAAAAAATGTGAAAAAAATTCCGAATGTTGATAATGATTATTTACAATAGTGTGCAAAATTTGAGTGTGAAATATTGTATAGTTTGGTCTGTGTAAAATGACAAATTTGTGAATCTCAGATTTAACGCTATTTGAAGCGGGGGGTTTCGGACGGGGTTTAGGGTTTCCGGGGGTTTCGGACGGGGTTTAGGGTTTCAGTGAGCTAGGGTTGAGCATAAATAATTTAGAAAAAATCAAATAAATATGAAACTTTCGCTCACTGTTTACTTATGCAACTACGTTGCTAAAAAATTTTTAAAACTTGTTATATCCACAGTTAAATGAAAAACATTCACACAATTCAAGCTATCGATGGAATGAGCTAGGGTTGAGCACAACTAATTCAAAAAAAATCAAAACAACATACAACCAGCGCACATGGTCTACTTATGCAACTAAGTTACTATAAAAAAATATATAACTTGTTATATCCACATTTCAATTCCAACATTCACACGTTCACGATATCGATGGAATGAGCTAGGGTTGAGCATAAGTAATTCAAAAAAATCAAATAAATATAAAACCAGCGCACATGGTCTACTTACATGACATAGTTATCAAAAAAAATATAAACTTTGATTTTGAGTCGGTCAACGGTTTTGTGCAAAGTTTGACCAAACATTCAAATGAGCACAAATAATTCAAATAAATCAAAATAACATAAAACCAGCGCACATGGTCTACTTACATGACATAGTTATGAAAAAAAAACTTGGTATATTAGTATTTTCATGAGAAATCCTTCACACAAATGACTTACCACGAACGAAGTTGCAGAGAGTTCAAGGAAGTGAGAGAGGGTTTGATGTTTTGAAAATTTAAAAAAATTGAAAAAATCACCAAAGCTTCATTTTGGTGTGACTAAGAATGACCCAGGCTTAGTTTTTCATTTTGGTATTTTAAACTTGTTTTAATGTTGGTCAAACTTGGGTTTGACCGATTTTGAAATAATCATAAAATATTCATAAAACTTCAAAAAAATGAAAATCCAGTGCACATGGTCTTAATTTGTCATGTACTAACAGCTCCAACTGATAAATAAGGTCTAGATATATATCAAACAAGAAATGCTTCAATATGGTGTGAAATCTCACATCTCAAACTATGAACTCTCATGTGTGAAGAGAGGTGGTTTATGTTTTGAGAAATGACTCCATATTGGTCAAGGACACTATATTAGTGCAATAGATGTTAACCCTAGAGTTTGAGATCATTTGGAGAAGGTCAAAAAAATGACAGGATTAGAAATGGGGCTGTTTGGGCTACCTTTGGGGCTCTTTTGTAGCTCATTTTGGTGCATATTGATGCATTTTCATGCAATGCTTGAAATCTCACACCTTTGGCTATACCATATTGATGCATTACCATGAGTGTGTGAAATATAGCATGAGTGTGTGAAATATGGCCTCGTTTCGACAAACTATGTCATGGTTTCCCATTTATTTGATTTTTTTAAGTGGGTAAAAATAAGTAAAAAATAATAAATGGCATATTCTAGTAGCCCTCTAACTATTTGACAAGGTTTTACATTCTGAAAAATTCATTTGCCTACTCAAACATGGCAATGCCATTTGGACCAGAAATGTTTTTCACAAAATCGCAATATAGAAAGTTCCAAACTAGCGAAACCTTATAACTACAAAGTTGTAGTATTTCCCATTTGGCGCACAAAGATATAAAGTTTTCTTCCTAAATCGTTAGGAATATCCCGGAATGCATTGATGCCGACATGGCCATGTCCAGAGCACGCCCACAAGGTGCTCGACAAAATACCGACGGTGCCGCCCGGTCGTGGTCGTCGGATAAGCCATCCCTCGCGCATAAAAACTTGCCCGTTAGGACCATAGGCTCTCGTGGAACAAAATAGAGTGGATTTGGAGGTCGGGGGAGGTCATAAGGAAGCGAATTGAGCACGGCGACCTTCGGTTGGAGGCGAGGAAGACGGCGTCGATCCTGACGTTTTAGTCCATCCCGGCTCGCGTCCTTTCGCGTGGAGGAATAGTAGGACCCGGCGGAGCCCAATGTGGCACTGGTTCGAGTTGGGGCAGTCGGAATCAGCTCGTCCCCTTCACCACCGGCCGAAGCTCGCCGCGGATGATATCGAGCGCCTTAGAGATCCTCCGCCCCAATTGATAATACTAGAGCGACTAGGGTGAGCAACTGATCCTCATATGCATCTTTTCCCTATCGCTTGCCTCCTGAGGTCATCGTGGACGGCGAAGACCGCGGGGTGGAGCTCCGGGTGAGGGAGACGACCATGAGCGGATGGAGCTTCGTGGACGGAGACGCCAGCACTTGAAGCGGCAGTTGGAGCAGGACACCACCGCGACGCACGCCGCCGTCGTTTCGGCCGCGCCGCCCTCGCTCCGCCGGCATCGAGGTCGGCTCTGCTCCGGTGTCGAGGGCCGCCGGCATGGCCAGGACCGTTTTTCTATTTCCCTTTGTTGCCTTTTTTTTTACTTGCCTTGGTCCCACGTTTAAGAGAGAGAAAGGTGGGTGTGTTTGTTTATTTTCAGCAAGGGCATGTGGGTCCCACTCGTCAACAGCTAACGGTCAATGCATTGACCCGACTGAAATGATTAAATCCATGACATGTGGGTCCCACCCGTCAGAAGTTAACGGTCAAACGGAATGGACTTCAGACTTGCCGTTTGGCAGTAGCTGCGATCGAACTAAGGGCAAAACTGAGGACGATTCGCACCTAGGGGCAAAACTGAGTCTGAGGAGGTCTCTAAGGGCAATCCATTAAAAAGCCCTAGTTTTAATGATGCTCACATAGGAACAAGAATTGAAATGCAAAAGAGAGCATCAAGAGAAAAATATGAAACACTTTCAAGTCTAACCCACTTCCTATGCATTGGGATCTTGTAAGAAAATAAATCATTGAAACACAAAGCAAGTAGCATAGGAAGATAAAACAAGAGCAATTTCAAGACTTTGAACTTAAAGAGAGGAAACGTAATAATATTGAAATGTTTAGAACCATGTTTTCCCCTCTCATAATAACTTTCAGTAGCATCATGAATGAATTCAACAATATAATTATGACATAAAACATGTCTTTCATGATCTACAAGCATAAAAGTATAAGTACTCTCCACATAAGTAAAATCCTTCTTAGTAATAGTGGGAGTAAAACATTCATAATCATCATTGTAATCATCATATATAGGAGGCATATCATAATCAAAATAAACTTTATCCTCAATAGTAGGTGGACTGAAAATATCATATTCATCATTGTAATAATCGTAAATGGGAGACATAGTATCCTCCCCAAGCTTAAATGATTGCAAGATATAACAAAAATAAATTTAAAGTTTAGTGCACACAAGAATAGAAACTTAAGCGCTACGCTCCCCGGCAATGGCGCCAGAAAAGTACTTGATAACCCCCAAGAGCAGGGGATCACTGTAGCACCTCTCAGTGTGGAAGTAGGGTATCGATCCACAGGAGTAAGAAGGAAAAGTTATATATTCCCTACAACTAAAGTGTCACAAGTTTTAGTTGATTATGCACTAAACAAGTTTAAAGAACAAGATGGTTGATTTAATGGATGGAAGTTTAATGTAACAAAACAAGAATGTAAAAGTGTCCCAATCCTCTTCAATGCAAGAGGACAAGACAAAGGTTTTCTCTTATAGGAACAATGGACATGGGTTCATGGGTTCACTCAATCCTCTCTCCCATCTATGGTGATTATCATGTTATAGATAAAAAGTACACACAATTGTCATGCTTTAATGGCAAACTTCTATGACGGCTACATGTCCTAGGACACATAGTTGAAAGAAAATAATCATTTGTGTTGCTAGGGTCACCCTCGTAAGGCTAGCGTGGTTTGTTGTCACTCCCACATCATACTTCTTCCTTTTTACCCCCAGATAAAGAATGTTGGGCGACATTACTGTCACTTAATGCCTATGCCTTCTGTCACTAGGCCACTCTCTACCCACATACATCATACTCTTAAAGGAAAACATATTCTAAAAACTAGTGCAATGATTTATTAATGTACGCGCATCCACATCCCTCTCATCTACCCACCGAGATGGTTGTCAACCACCCCGTTAGCGCGGATAAACAAGGCATTAAGAATAGATAAATCCATTGCATGTAACATAGATGTATTCCAAAGTATGATAAACCATAAAATCCCAACATGACGGTAAATGCATAACATAATATCATATCACACCACAATATCCACCATAGGAATTACAAAGATAGTTCCATAATCATGCAAGGCACATCATATGGACTTCAACAATGATCATACATAGAGAGATTGGATCAAGTTACCACCACAAACCCAAAGTCCAGGGGGTGGACTACTCCCCCTTCATCATGGTGATGATGGTGGAGATGTTGGAGAAGATGGAGACCACCCCGGCAGCACCCCGCCGGAGTTTTCCCCCTCCAATCTGCAGCTCCAGGTCTTCTATTTCGTGGTTTTGTGTTTCTATGGCGCTCCCTTCCGAAAGCCGTCGGGGGACTATTTTTATAGTCGTTTTTAGGTCAAGACGGAGGCTCGGGGAAAAAGATCGACGGCAACGGAGCCTCGAGGCCCAAGATGGTGGGTCCCACGCGGCCAAGGAATCTGGCCGCGTGGGCCACCCTATCTTGGCCCTCAGGCCTCCGTTTGTTCGCTTCCTTCGCTCCCACGCTTCGTTCCTTCCAAAAACTGATGCTCGTAAATTTCCAGGTCATTTGGACGTCATTTGGGTCCCTGAAACATCAAAATATAGAAAATAGGGTTTTCTGCCTATGTCGGGTTAATTCCAGAAAAATAGGGAAACTATGAAATATTCCCAAAATCAATATAAAACAATAATATAACCCTTATATGATGCAAATATGATTGAAATATAAGTAATACAATGCAAAGTTCATGTATGCATTTTACATGCATCAATCTCTTAGACTTTTTAAGGCCCATGCTACGTGAAGTTTCGAGTCTCACTCCATCGACAAACATTATTTCACCGTTATCATAAGATACGGGATCATGTCAAACTAGGTGACATTAAAGTGTTGCAAAGCACATACAGATCTCAATGTGGGAGATTTGTTGACTGGATTTCTCTTCCACGAGACAAGCATGCACCATATTGCTATAGGTGTAAAGCTTTTACCAAGTTGTAAACTAGATTAAATTGTACTCTAGTGCAAGTGGGAGACTGAAGGAGATATGACCTAGAGGCAATTAATAAAAATATTTTATTTGTCATATCTCAATTGTTCGTAATAAGTTTTGTACCATGCTATAATTGTATTAAGCAGAAACATTAATACACGTGTGGTATTGAAAGTGCATGTGTTGCCCCATGTGTGGTTTTGGTAATTAATGACAATCCTTATGGACTAATGTTTGCATTGAGACATTCTTGTAGATCTTGTCCATAGGAAAAGATTGGAATTCATGTGTTGAACTCTAGAGGAGTATATGATGACCAAGGTCCTATCCAAGGGTTTATATGAAGAATGGTCATTTAGAGATGAGCTTATTGCAAGCATGACTTGGAAAAGAAGATTGAGTGAACATTCATGTTTAGCTCCAAGCCATCATATATATCAAGATAAGAAGATGAAGTTCAAGTGGATTCATGAAGACGGAGCATAGCAAGTCTCTCCCATCCCATCATGGTGTATGGGGGAGTATTTGGAGAAGTCTTCATCAAGCATGAGCTAGCAAGCTCAATCAAGAAAGGTGTTCCAACTTGAGGGAGTCAAGATCGTCATCATCTAGCTCAGGTGGAATGCGCAAGACAAAGGTATGATCTTGATAGGGTTTCTATTTTACCGGTCTCATGATGTTAGTGAGAGACCGAGTTATAGGATAGACGGCGTACTATCAAGAGGGGCTCTCAAGTGAGTAACTTGATCGCATCTTTGTGGAGAGCTCAAACCTTTGCATACTTGACATCATCATTTTTCTTGGTTCTTATTTGGTTTTTCTCCTAGTTGGGTTTTTGTGCTTGTCGTGATCTTCATGACAAGCCCAAGTTCTTCAAAAACGGTTTTTGTTGGGAAAACTTGTTGCGTTTTCGTGTTGGAAATATTATCGGTTTATCTTGTCGTTACCTTTCCAACAAAATTGGTTTCACCAGATTTGGAGTTCGAACGAGAAAGTTATTGCATTTCAGGTGTTCTGAGTGGCTGCAGGAAATCCAGGCCGGAGTTTCCGGTGCCCCTAAACCAGAGTCTCCGGTGTGTTCACACCGGAGTCTCCGGCCTGCCGGTTTGGCACTCGTGCCTTCATGGACGGCACTCTCTGCCTTCAGTCCGGAGTTGGTCCGGAGTGACCCCGGAGTCTCTAGACTGGTCGGAGTCTCCGCCCCTCCCGAGCCACTCTGCCCGGACCGGAGTCTCCGGCCCTCCTGGACCGGAGTCTCCGGTGTAAGTTTTCCTGCAACGGCTCTTTTCTGGGGACCTATAAAAAGACACCCCCCCTTCTTCCCCAAAGTGTCAGCTCTTCCAAGCACGAAATTTCCCCCTCTCTCACCTCCATTGTTGACCTTGGAAAGCTTGCCTCTCTCTCAATTCCTCCCATGATTCCTGCATATCTTTGAGGGATTTGAGAGAGGAGATCTAGATCTATATTTCCACCAATCCATTCCTTCTCTAAGTGAGAGGAACCTAGTAGATCTTGATCTTGGAGTTCCTTTTGTTGAGTTCTTCTTTGTTCTTCCTCTCTTCTTCCCCTACAAGTATTAGTTGCTTTTGGTGGGATTTGAGAGTGAAGGATTTGAGCACTTCATGTGTTCTTGCCATTGCTTTTGTGCATCGGTTTGTGCTCTCCACTAGGATTCGTGGAAGTGAAAGTTCGTGAGCTTGTTACTCTTGGGTCTTTGGATCTAGACGCCTTTTGTGGTGGTTGAGGCCTTTTGTGGCCACTTGGGAGCTCCCAATCATTTTGTGGGTTGTGCCTCAAGATTGTTGTAAGGGATTCGATTTCCGCCCAAAAGGGAAATCAATAGTGGAAGGTGAACCGAGCTTTTGGGCAAGGTTCATCGGAGAATAGGGTGAGGCCATTTGTGGCGTCTTGAGTTTGAAACTCACACCCCTCCAACGAGACGTACTCCCCTAAAAAGGAGGAACTCGGGAATACATCGTTGTCTCCGCGTGTGATGCATGTAAAATGCATACATGAACTTTACATTTTACTACATGTTATTCCATGTTATTTGCATCATATAAGGGTTATATTCATGATTTATATTAAGTTTTGGGGATAATTAACAACTCCCCCATTTTTCTGGAATTAACCCTGCGCTGTCAGAAAACCCCTTTTTCTATATTTTGATGTTTCAGGGACCCAAACGACGTCCAAATGACCTGAAACTTTACGGGGATCACTTTTTTGGAAGGAACGAAATGTAGGCGCAAAGGAATCGAAAAAACGGAGACCAGAAGGCAGAAAGGGGTGGGCCCACGCGGCCAGATTCCCTGACCGCGTGGGGTCCCCCATCCTGGCCCTCGGGCCTCCGCTGCCGTCGATCTTTCTTCCCGAAGCTTCGTCTTGACCTAAAAACGACTATATATAGACCCCCCCCCCCCAGGGCTTTCGCGAAAGAGAGCGCCACCAAAATAGAGAAACCAAGAAACAGAGATCTGAAGCTGGAGATTGGAGGGGGAAAACTCCGGCGGGGCGCTGCCGGTGTGGTCTCCTCCTCCTCCAACAACATCTCCACTGACACCATGATGAAGAGTGAGTAGTCCACCCCTGGACTATGGGTTTGTGGAAGTAACTTATGTATCTCTCCTCTCTATGAGCTTCACTAATTAGTACCGTATGAGCTGCTGAACATGATTACGGTCATCTATGTAATTCCGTTGTGGTGGATCTTTATTATGAGTTAATACATGTTTGAGATTGCAATGGTTTTGTTTCAGTTATGAATGTAGATGCATATTATGTACCCCGTTCTTATTTACTTGTCATGATCAAGCATGTTTATGAGAGCGTGTGAGGGGGAACGTGTGTATTAGTTGGAGTAACGGGGGGTGGCTAGTGCAGTGAACGTGAGAGAAAGTTCTGCGATCCACTTGGGTTCTCTACCTTACTTTGTTGACTCACTAGGGATAAACAAAAATACCATGCTACCGGAGAGTGGATGTGACCTTGGCCACTATCTCCATGACTAGATCTAGCATGTTCTTATTTTAACTTCATGTCATTGAACTTATTGCTATGCTCTGATTTATCTTAATTACTAAGGTGTTATGATTTAGTTTGCATCTTGGTGGAGCATAAGAGAGAGAACAACTTATACTTGATATCTCTATGTTAGGACGTGATGCCCATATTATTAATAACTTGTCAAACCATGTATTGCCATCTTTCATGTTAATTTTAGTGTTCCATTGTCTACCACGTTATCAAGAGAGAGTGCATTTGTGAAACCATGAACCCCGGTCCATTTTTAATCATAAGAAACACCTTTCCAACACTTTTATCACCACTTTTGTTTGCTGCCATTATTAAATCCGAAAATACAAAAACACTTTTACATCTTGCATACATCATAAAAAACCCAAAAATATCATTTATCATTACTACCATCATCCTTGCATATTTATTTTACCATCATTACATATTTACTACTGTTTGCATATTTATTTTATTATCATTTTCACACCTTGTGCTTGACAACCACTTGGTGAGGTTGAGGGCACAAAACAATTTATTTTGTTGCAGGTTCTCAGGAGAAGGATAAGGAGATAACACCTGAAATTCTGGTTCCCGAGAGTTTGATATTAAACCCTCGAGTCACCCCTCGTGGGGAAAACTGTCTTCCACTACTACATACACTCTGCACTTGGAGTCTCAACCTTACCCATTTACTTTTCACACAGGTAACTACGTGAAGGGCCATCAAGACGTTTTCTGGCGCCGTTGCCGGGGAACCATAGCTGAAAGGTTTATCCAAGGATCACTCACATCAAGTCAACTTCATCACCAACTTGTGTAACAACCTAAGCTTGGGGAGGTTGCACCTACGTGAGCATCATCTTATCCATCTTTACCTACAATCATTTTATTTTGTTTTGTTCTTGTCTTGCATATCATGTTTATATTTCGGTTTGCATTTTTATATTTAGTTTTGCATTTTTGTGTTGCATTTGTTATTTTGAGTTGCATTAGTGTCATTTTACTTTCAGTTTTGCATAAAAAAAATTAAAAACACATAAAAACTTGCAATCATGAGTCTTGAAAACAAAAAGAAAGTGAGTCTTCCTTTAAGTTCCATTTCTAGTTTTAAACAACAACCTGGAGAAACATTAAAAGATGCCAGGGTTAGAATTAATATGATGCACTATGAAGATCCTACACCTTGTGAAGATGAAAAGCTAGATCTTTACTTTTATTATGGAATAGATCCTTGGTATCAAAATGCTTTAGATGGGGCTACAGGTGGAAGTTTTGTCCTGTCAACACCATCCTGTGCGGCCATGACACTTTGATGCATGTAAAATGCATACATGAACTTTGCACTTTAATTGCTTATATTCCAATCATATTTGCATCATATAAGGGTTATATCAATGTTTTATCATGATTTTGGGAATATTCTTATATTTCCTATTTTTATGGAATTAACCCTGCACAGGCAGAAAACCCCGTTTTCTTATTTTAATGTTTCAGGGACCCAAACGTCAACGAAATCACCTGGAAATTTACGGGCGTCAATATTTGGAAGGAAGAAGGACTACGGAAGGAAGCGAGCAAACGGAGGCCCGAGGGCCAAACGAGTGGCCCACGCGGCCAGGTACTGTGGCCGCGTGGGACCCACCCGTTTGGGCCTCGTGGCTCCGTTGCCGTCGATCTTCGCTCCACCGACTTCGTCTTGACCTAAAAACGCCTATAAAAAAGGTCCCCCGACGTTCTCTGGAAGGAGCGCCGCACAAACACAGAAACACCGAAACGGAGATCAGGAGCTGCAGATTGGAGGGGGAAAACTCCGGCGGGGCGCTGCCGGCGTGGTCTCCATCTTCTCCATCGACTTCTCCACCGTCTCCATGATGAAGAGGGAGTAGTCCACCTCTGGACTATGGGTTTGTGGAAGTAACTTATGTATCTCTCCTCTCTTGAGCTTCACTAATTAGCACCGTATGAGCTGCTGAACATGATTACGGTCACCGTTGTAATACCTTTGTGGTGGATCTTTATGAGTTAATATATGTTTGAGATTGCAATGTTTGTTTCAGTTATGAGTATAGATGCATATTATGTACCCCGTTCTTGTCTACTTGTTTTGATCAAGCATGTTTATGAGAGCGTGTGGGGGAACGTGTGCATTAGTTGGAGTAACGGGGGGTGGCTAGTGCAGTGAACGTGAGAGAAAGTTCTGCGATCCACTTTGGTATCTTTACCTTACTTTGTTACCTCACTAGGGATAAACTAAAATACCATGCTACCGGGGATGTGGGCGTGACCATTGCCACTACTCCATGACTAGATCTAGCATGTTCTTATTTTCACTTCATGTCATGATACTTAATGCTATACTCTGAGTTATCTTAATTACTGAGGTGTTATGATTTAGTTCGCATCTTGGTGGAGTATAAGAGAGGTTAATAACCAAAAGATCTCTATGTTAGGACGTGATGCCCATATATCTAAGTAACTTGTTATCAAACCCTGTGTTGCAATCTCATATGTTAACTTGTGTGTTCCATTGTCTACCACTTTATAAAGAGAGAGTGCATTTGTGAAACCATGAACCCCAGTCCATTTTTAATCATAAGAAACACCTTTCCAACACCATATACCACTTTTCTATTTTCAGCCATCATTAAATCCGAAAATACAAAAATACTTTTCATCTTGCATACATCATTCAAAAACCCAAAAATATCATTTATCATTGCATCCACCATCATTGCATATTTATTTCTTGTTTGCATTGCATAACTATCCTGATATCATTCTTACACCTTGTGCTTGACAACCACAGGTGAGGTTGAGGACCAAAACATCTAACCTTGTTTTGTAGGTAACCAAAAGAAGGATAAGAAGATAAATCTACCACTTCAGATTCCCCGAGAGTTCGATATTAAACCCTCGAGTCACCCCTCGTGGGGAAAACTGTCTTCCACTTACTATACACTCTGCACTTGGAGTCTCAACCTAATCCCGTTTATTTTGCAGGCATCAAGACTTGCTCTTCGGGACATCAAGACGTTTTCTGGCGCCGTTGCCGGGGAATCGTAGCTGAGAGATTTATCCAAGGGTGTGCATCATCGCATTCATCTCACAACAAAGTCAACGTCACCAACTTGTGCTAACACCTAAGCTTGGGGAGGTTGCACCTACGTGAGCACCATCTTATCCATCTTTACTTACAAAGCAATTTATTTGTTTTGTTAGTGTCATTGCATATCATATCATATTTATTTCAGTTTTGCATAAAAAATTAAAAATACCAAAAAAACTTGCTAAAATGGGAGAAAGAACTAAGTGTGTGACTACACAAACACTCCTAATGATCAATTTATCACGAGAGCTATTGCCACACCTAAGATAAATGCTGAGAGTTATGAAGTAAGTCCTAGTTTGTTGAACTTGATAACTAGGGAACAATTTGGTGGTAGTGCTATGGAGGATGCCTCTATGCATCTTCATGACTTTGTTGAAATATGTGACATGCAAAAGTTTAAAAATGTGGAAAGTGATATCCTAAAACTGAAGTTATTTCCTTTTTCACTTAGAGGAAAAGCTAAAGAGTGGTTGCATTCCTTGCCATCTGGTAGTATTAATTCTTGGGATGATCTAAAAGAAGCTTTCATTAAGAAATATTATCCCCCTGTTAAAATTTTGCAAAATAGAAACAACATCCTTTCTTTTAGGCAAAATGAAAATGAACATGTTGCTATGGCTTGGGATAGGATAAAACTTATGCTTAGAACTTGTCCCTCACATGGAGTTAATGAATGGACCATATTACACTCTTTCTACAATGGTTTAAACTACATGTCTAGAAACATACTTGATTCTGCTGCTGGAGGTGCTTTTATGAGTAAGACTATAGTAGAAGCTAAAAATATATTGGAAAGCATTTTACAAAACTATAGTCAATGGCATACTGATAGGGCACCTAATCCTTCTAAGAAAGTGAACTCTATTGAAGAAACTAATGATTTGTCATCTAAAATGGATACTATTCTTGCTTTGCTTAATAAACCTAGTGTTGAAAATGTTCCTTTGCAAGAACTAGTTGGAAACAATTCTGAAAATATTGATGTCAACTTCATTAGGAACTATGGTAATAATGGGTATGGTAACAACAATTATAACTCTTATAATAAACCCCCATATGTGCCAAATAAATATGCTTCTAGTGGTAATGTTTCTAGTGACTTGGAAAACACCATTAGATCTTTTATATCTACCCAAAAAGAGCTTAATAAGGAATTTATCTCTAAGTTTGAAAAACAAGATGCTTTGTTTGAAAGGGTAGATCAGCTTACTAAGGAAGTCTCATCATTAAAGAGCATCATTACAGCCCAAAAACATGAGGAAACAATAAAATATTGCCAAGAGGTTATCAATAAGTCTTGGGAACACATTCATGAGCAAGAGAGAGTTGCTAAAGAATCTATTGGGGTAATGAAAGAGGTTGAAGTTGAGGAAGTTAAAATGCTTAATGAAGTCAAGGATCCTTTGCTTGACTTAGAAAATTGTAGCTTGCATGAATTAATATCTATCTTACAAAAATTTGCAAGTGATCCTTCCATCAACACTAACCAAGCAGGTTTTGGTTCTTATATTGCTAATCATGTCTTGAAAGAAAAGATTGCTAGGTACAACCAAGAGGCTATGATACCACCTAAGCTTGGGGATATGTGGATACCTAAGGTACTAGTAACTATTGGAAAAGAGACACACCATGCCATACTTGATCTAGGATCTAGTGTCTCTGTTTTATCTAAAGAACTATATGAAGTGCTTGAATTGAAAAATCTTGAAAAATGCTCTATTGAACTAGCACTTGCTGATGACTCTATTAAACATGCTTTGGGAAAAGTAAGTGATGTTATGGTAGAGTTACATATGACTTTTGTGCCTGTGGATTTTCTAATCATGGATATGGGGAATAAAACCTCTAGTCCTATTATTCTTGGAAGACCTTTTCTTCGTACCACAGGTGCTATCATTGATTCAAAGGAAGGGAATGTAAAGTTTCAGTTTCCACACAAGAAGTGCATGGAACACTTTCCAAGGAAGAGGGAACCACCAAAGTTCAAGCTCCCTCATGAGCTTCGTCCACAATAAAACAACAAGTAAGAAGCCTAGCTATATGGCTATAAAGAAAGCGCTTTGCGGGAGGCAACCCGGTTATTTTTGTGTGTGATTTTTCTTTGTGTCCTCTTGCTGTAACAAGAGATTTTGTGTCTAGTTAGGTTCTGGAGTTTTTAATAAAGTGCCAAGTTTTACCCTTTTTGGTTTGAAAAAGTTGCTTATAGCGTTCGGAGATTTTATTCCTGCACGAAGTCAGTGCACGGTATGATTTTTAATTCTTATTCTGTAACTCCGAATGAGCTCATATTTGAACTGTAGTTGCAACTTTTCATCCTCTGTATGCATGAATTTTTTCGGAATTTTTCGAGAAAGTTTGGTAGGGTAGAAAAATACGTTTTGCTGCTGCTGTTTTTCTGGACAGATTCTGTCCCATTTTGTTTGATGCATGCTTTGAGCTTTTAAGTTGAATCTTTTTGATCCAATTGAGTTTATGAGTAGGCATACAACATTATACACTTTCTGGACATTCATATGAATTTTTGTTCAAGGATTATATGCAGCAAGGAACCTATTTGTTTATCACTATTAATGCACCCCACAGAAAAGAGATGGGAGAAACGGTGTTTTGAAGTTTTTTCACAGGGATTGGAGGAGATGCACCAAGAGCTATCCAAGGATGGTGAAGACCATAAGCTTGGGGATGTGAAGACAACCCCGCTGGACCTACACACTCTCGGTTTGCACACGTCCAACTTCTGTTTTTCGATCGAAACACTTTATCGCATAAACTTGGAGCGTCGTTTTTGTTTTTGTTTGAGTCTTGAGAGACCACCACACTATCAATTATATATGAGAGAGCTACTGGAAATATGGGTTGAAATATGTTGGATGCTTTTATAAGATTGGGAAAAGGGATGTTTGACTTGATTTTTAATGATACATATAGTTGCATGATTCATGAGCTTGTTTATGAGTAATAGTTTGCAAATTCTTTTTGTAGAGCTATCACTTATTCATGTTTTGGTGCTGATTGTTATTTACTTGGTTTAACATGGATTAGTTAGTTCTATGGACACTCATGCATGCATCTAGATGGTCAACTTTCTCCCTTTTGCTAGCCCAAAAACTCCAACAAGCAAAAACTTGTTTCCAACACCTTCAACCAAAGTTATTCCAGTGAGTCCACCATATCTACCTATTGGCTTTATGCTATTCCGAGTATGTTTAACATGTTGTTTGTGTTATCTTACCTCTGAATGAAAATGTTTATGTTATTGATTGCAATGGAAAAAATTGGTTATATAGCTCTCACGAACTTGATGCACATTTTCTATTTGCATAATAAAACTTGACCCATTGTGATTAAGATTATGATGTTTGTGGCTTGATGAATGTTTTGGGTTGGGAGTTAGCCCATATGTGCTGTCACATGGCAAGCTTTCAACACGCTCTTCATCTCATTTAGTTGATATCATGTGCTTTGTTTATGGATGCTTATCATGTTGAAATAAATGTGGAAATGAGTGAGTTTAAATGAGTTTGTATAAATGGTTAGAGAGACGCCTGGGCCGCTAATCTAAGCCATGCATCATTCATGGTGGAAATTTACTTACATACTATGGTGAACCTTCTGTGATACACCTTGCAATAAAAAACTATTCCAAATGGTAAATAAAAAGGGTGTTGAGATTGTTCATTTTGTTTGTTTGTCTTGTCATTTTGATATGGGCTTGTTCCATATCTTGGGACAAGAGGTACCCCAGTTGACGCTCTTGATGATACTATTATTACTTACAATGATATAATTGAACTTGCTTTGTTTCCCAAGTTGAGTAACATGGTGTAAGTACTTGTATTCAAGGGGCATGAGACATTCAACCATTCTTTATCAAGCACACTACTCATATTTGCTTTCACTTTAACCTTAATCATTCAAGATGCTATGATAGGGGCAATGAGAGCTTGACACCAATGAATACCTTATTGCAATCATTAACTTAAGTAGAAGAGTTTGGAAGTTGGATGAAACTTATGCATGCTTTACCTCTACTCACATATACATCTTTCCAAAGTGTACACCTATCATATTCAGATTTTCATCTACACTCTATGACCATTGTAGGATGTTCTACTTATCATTATGCATACATGTGTTCCATATTACTTGCTACTATGTTACACTTTGTGAACTATCAATGAACATCCTTGTCTTGAATACTTGATATCACTTCATAAACTATTTGCATATTGCTACTCCTTTGAAGAATGAATCATTTGACTATATGTAGCAATAGTAATCATCTTTGATATCATTGTTAAGTATTAAATTGCAAAGTCCATGTTAGTTTTATCATCTTCATACTCGAGGACGAGCATGGATTAAGCTTGGGGATGTTGATGCATGTAAAATGCATACATGAACTTTGCACTTTAATTGCTTATATTCCAATCATATTTGCATCATATAAGGGTTATATCAATGTTTTATCATGATTTTGGGAATATCTTATATTTCCTATTTTTATGGAATTAACCCTGCACAGGCAGAAAACCCCGTTTTCTTATTTTAATGTTTCAGGGACCCAAACGTCAACGAAATCACCTGGAAATTTACGGGCGTCAATATTTGGAAGGAAGAAGACTACGGAAGGAAGCGAGCAAACGGAGGCCGAGGGCCAAACGGTGGCCCACGCGGCCAGGTACTGTGGCCGCGTGGGACCCACCCGTTTGGGCCTCGTGGCTCCGTTGCCGTCGATCTTCGCTCCACCGACATCGTCTTGACCTAAAAACGCCTATAAAAAAGGTCCCCCGACGTTCTCTGGAAGGAGCGCCGCACAAACACAGAAACACCGAAACGGAGATCAGGAGCTGCAGATTGGAGGGGGAAAACTCCGGCGGGGCGCTGCCGGCGTGGTCTCCATCTTCTCCATCGACTTCTCCACCGTCTCCATGATGAAGAGGGAGTAGTCCACCTCTGGACTATGGGTTTGTGGAAGTAACTTATGTATCTCTCCTCTCTTGAGCTTCACTAATTAGCACCGTATGAGCTGCTGAACATGATTACGGTCACCGTTGTAATACCTTTGTGGTGGATCTTTATGAGTTAATATATGTTTGAGATTGCAATGTTTGTTTCAGTTATGAGTATAGATGCATATTATGTACCCCGTTCTTGTCTACTTGTTTTGATCAAGCATGTTTATGAGAGCGTGTGTGGGGGAACGTGTGCATTAGTTGGAGTAACGGGGGGTGGCTAGTGCAGTGAACGTGAGAGAAAGTTCTGCGATCCACTTTGGTATCTTTACCTTACTTTGTTACCTCACTAGGGATAAACTAAAATACCATGCTACCGGGGATGTGGGCGTGACCATTGCCACTACTCCATGACTAGATCTAGCATGTTCTTATTTTCACTTCATGTCATGATACTTAATGCTATACTCTGAGTTATCTTAATTACTGAGGTGTTATGATTTAGTTCGCATCTTGGTGGAGTATAAGAGAGGTTAATAACCAAAAGATCTCTATGTTAGGACGTGATGCCCATATATCTAAGTAACTTGTTATCAAACCCTGTGTTGCAATCTCATATGTTAACTTTGTGTGTTCCATTGTCTACCACTTTATAAAGAGAGAGTGCATTTGTGAAACCATGAACCCCAGTCCATTTTTAATCATAAGAAACACCTTTCCAACACCATATACCACTTTTCTATTTTCAGCCATCATTAAATCCGAAAATACAAAAATACTTTTCATCTTGCATACATCATTCAAAAACCCAAAAATATCATTTATCATTGCATCCACCATCATTGCATATTTATTTCTTGTTTGCATTGCATAACTATCCTGATATCATTCTTACACCTTGTGCTTGACAACCACAGGTGAGGTTGAGGACCAAAACATCTAACCTTGTTTTGTAGGTAACCAAAAGAAGGATAAGAAGATAAATCTACCACTTCAGATTCCCCGAGAGTTCGATATTAAACCCTCGAGTCACCCCTCGTGGGGAAAACTGTCTTCCACTTACTATACACTCTGCACTTGGAGTCTCAACCTAAATCCCGTTATTTGTGCAGGCATCAAGACTTGCTCTTCGGGACCATCACACTTAGAAGAAATTTTGGTAACTTTGTCGGTAGAAAGAAAAAGGTAGAGGATACCACAGTAGCACTTGCATTATCTAAAGATAAATTCGAAGCTGGTTTAGAGAAACTACCAAATAAAGAGGATTTTGAACAACTAGCATCTGTTTCTAAAAATATTATTCCTAAGATAAATGATGAATTAGTTAATGTCATGCATAAACTAAGATTATGTGAGAAAGAATTTCTTGAAAAAATATTAGTCTCAACAGTATTGAGGAAAAGTTGGTTTGTGTTAGTGATTTATTAAGGAAAAACCCATCATTTAAACATGTGAAGGAAGTTCCTATTAAGAAACAAGTTTGGATTAAAAAGAGAAAAAAGTTGAGGAAGTTAAAATGCTTAGTGAAGTTAAGGAACCATTTGTTGATTTAGAGAAGTGTAGCTTGCATGAATTAATTTCTATCTTACAAAAATTTGCAAGTGATCCTTCTGTTAATATTAACCAGGCTGGTTTTGGTTCCTATATTGCTAATCATGTCTTAAAAGAAAAGATTGCTAGGTACAATCAAGAAGCTATGATACCACCTAAGCTTGGGGATATATGGATCCCAAAGTACTAGTAACCATTGGAAAAGAGACACACCATGCTATTTGATCTAGGATCTAGTGTCTCTATATTATCTAAAGAACTATATGAAGTCCTTGAACTTAAAAATATTGAGAAATGCTCTATTGAACTTGCACTTGCTGATGATTCCATTAGACATGCTCTAGGAAAAGTAAGTGATGTTATGGTAGAGTTACACATGACTTTTGTGCCTGTTGATTTTCTAATCATGGACATGGGGAATAAAACCTCTAGTCCTATTATTTTGGGAAGACCTTTTCTTCGTACTACAGGTGCCATTATTGATTCAAAGGAAGGGAATGTGAAGTTTCAGTTTCCACACAAGAAGAGCATGGAACACTTCCCAAGGAAGAGGGACACACCAAGGTTCAAGCTCCCTCATGAGCTACGTCCCCTTTGATTATCAAGTAAGTAAGCCTAGCTATATGGCTATAAAGAAAGCGCTTTACGGGAGGCAACCCGGTTGTTTTTGTTTGAGATTTTCTTTGAGTCCTCTTGCTGTAACAAGAGAGTAGTTTGTTAGTTTTGTTTCTGGATTTTTAATAAAGAACCAAGTTTTACCTATTTTGGGTTTGAAAAGTTGCTATTCATTTTCGGAGAGTTTTCTGCCTGCACGAAGTCTGTGCACGGTTTGATTTTTCATTTTTTATCTGTAACTCCGATTGAGCTGTAATTTGAACTAGCTTCAACTTTTCATCCTCTGCACGTGATTTTTTGCAGATTTTTCTGACGAGTTTAAGTAGGGTAGAAAAATGCGTTTTGCTGCTGCTGTTTTTCTGGACAGATTCTGTCTTGATATTGTTTGATGCATTCTTTGAGCTTTTTGCTTGAATCTTTTTGATTCAATTGAGTTTATGAGTAGGCATACAACATTATATACTCTCTGGACATTCATATGAATTTTTGCCTAAGGATTTTATGCAGCAAGGAACCTATTTGTTTATCACTACTAATATCACCCCACAGAAAAGAAATGGGAGAAACGGTGTTTTGAAGTTTTTTCACAGGGATTAGAGGAGCTGCACCAAGAGCTATCCAAGGATGGTGAAGACCATAAGCTTGGGGATGTCAAGACAACCCCACTGACCAACACACTCTCGGTTTGCACACGTCTAACTTCTGTTTTTCGATCAAAGCACTTTATCGTATAAACTTGGAGCGTCTTTTTTTTGCTTTTGTTATTTCGGTTTGATTTTTATAAGACCACCACTATCATTTATATATGAGAGAGCTACTGGAAGTTTGGGTTGAATTATGTTGGATGCTATTAAATATATTGGGATAGGGATGTTTGAGTTGATTTTAAAAGATACATATAGTTGCATAATTCATGTGCTTTGAATGAATGTTAATTTGCAAGTGTGTTGTCAAGAGCTATCTTTTACCATGTTTAGATGTTGAATTTTAACTTTACTTGGTTTAACATGGATTGATTAGTTCTATGGACACTTATGCATGCATTTAGATGGTCAACTTTCTCCCTATTGCTAGCCCAAAAATTACAACAAGTAAAAAGCTTGTTTCCCAACACCTTCAACCAAAGTTTTTCCAGTGAGTCCACCATATCTACCTATTAGCTTTATGCTATTCCAAGTATGTTTATCATGTTATATTGTGTTATCTACATTTCTGAATTTAAATGCTTATGTTATTGATTGTCATGGGAAAAATTGGTTAAAAGCTCTCACGAACTTGATGCACAATTTACTTTTATTGCATTTAATAAGCATGAACCATTGTGATTAAAATTATGAAGTTGTGGGCTTGACAATGTTTTGGTTGGGAGTTAGCCCATATGTGCTGTCACATGGCAAGCTTTCAACATTGCACTTATTTATATTTAGTTGATGTCATGTACTTTTGTTTATGGATGCCTATCATGGGTGAAATGAATGTGGATACTTAGTAAGTTCAAAGAGTTTGTATAAATGGTTAGAGAAATGCCTGGGCCGCTAATCTAAGCCATGCATCATTCATGGTGGAAATTTACAGCATAACCATAATGTTCATTCAGTGATGCACCTCATAATAAAAAGCTATACCCATAGTAAATAAAAGAGTGCTGAGATTGTTCATTGTCTGTTTGTCTTGTTGTTTTGACATGGGCTTGTTCATGTCAAGGGGCAAGAGGTACCCCAGTGCAGTTCTTGATGATACTATTATTACTTGCAATGACCTTTATTTGAATTTACTTTGTGGACCAAAGTGAGTAACACATGGTGTAGGTACTTGTATTCAAGGGACATGAGACATTCAACCAATACATTGTCAAGCACACCACTCATATTTGCTTTCACTTTAAACATTAATCATTCAAGATGCTATGATAGGGGTAATGAGAGCTCCACACCAATGACTACCACATTGCAAGCATTAACTTAAGTAGAAGTGTTTGGAAGTTAGATGAAACTTATTCATGCTTTACCTCTACTTATTTATCTATCCAAAGTGTCCACCTTTTATATTCAGTTTTCATAAGAAGTACTCTATGACCACCATAGGATGTTTTTACTTTTCATTATGCATACATTTGGTCCATAGTACTTTCTTCTATATTACACTTTGTGAATTTATCATTGAACATCTTTACATTGAGTATTTGATATCACTTCATAATTTATCTTGCATATTGTTATTCCTTTGAAGAATGAATCATTTGACTCTATGTAGCAATAGTAATCACCTTTGATATCCATTGATAGTATTAAAATGCAAAGTCCATGTTAGTTTTATCACCTTCATACTCGGGACGAGCATGGGTTAAGCTTGGGGATGTTGATGCATGTAAAATGCATACATGAACTTTACATTTTATTACATGTTATTCCATGTTATTTGCATCATATAAGGGTTATATTCATGATTTATATTGAGTTTTGGGGATAATTAACAACTCCCCATTTTTCTGGAATTAACCCTGCGCTGTCAGAAAACCCCTTTTTCTATATTTTGATGTTTCAGGGACCCAAACGACGTCCAAATGACCTGAAACTTTACGGGGATCACTTTTTTGGAAGGAACGAAACGTAGGCGCAAAGGAATCGAAGAAACGGAGACCAGAAGGCAGAAAGGGTGGGCCCACGCGGCCAGATTCCCTGACCGCGTGGGGTCCCCCATCCTGGCCCTCGGGCCTCCGCTGCCGTCGATCTTTCTTCCCGAAGCTTCGTCTTGACCTAAAAACGACTATATATAGACCCCCCAGGGCTTTCGCGAAAGAGAGCGCCGCCGAAACACAGAAACCACGAAACAGAGACCTGGAGCTGAAGATTGGAGGGGGAAAACTCCGGCGGGGCGCTGCCGGTGTGGTCTCCTTCCTCCAACAACATCTCCACCGACACCATGATGAAGAGGGAGTAGTCCACCCCTGGACTATGGGTTTGTGGAAGTAACTTATGTATCTCTCCTCTCTATGAGCTTCACTAATTAGTACCGTATGAGCTGCTGAACATGATTACGGTCATCTATGTAATTCCTTTGTGGTGGATCTTTATTATGAGTTAATACATGTTTGAGATTGCAATGGTTTTGTTTCAGTTATGAAAGTAGATGCATATTATGTACCCCGTTCTTATTTACTTGTCATGATCAAGCATGTTTATGAGAGCATGTGAGGGGGAACGTGTGCATTAGTTGGAGTAACGGGGGGTGGCTAGTGCAGTGAACGTGAGAGAAAGTTCTGCGATCCACTTGGGTTTTCTACCTTACTTTGTTGCCTCACTAGGGATAAACAAAAATACCATGCTACCGGAGAGTGGATGTGACCTTGGCCACTATCTCCATGACTAGATCTAGCATGTTCTTATTTTAACTTCATGTCATTGAACTTATTGCTATGCTCTGATTTATCTTAATTACTAAGGTGTTATGATTTAGTTCGCATCTTGGTGGAGCATAAGAGAGAGAACAACTTATACTTGAGATCTCTATGTTAGGACGTGATGCCCATATTATTAATAACTTGTCAAACCATGTCTTGCCATCTTACATGTTAATTTTAGTGTTCCATTGTCTACCACGTTATCAAGAGAGAGTGCATTTGTGAAACCATGAACCCCGGTCCATTTTTAATCATAAGAAACACCTTTCCAACACTTTTATCACCACTTTTGTTTGCTGCCATTATTAAATCCGAAAATACAAAAACACTTTTACATCTTGCATTCATCATAAAAAACCAAAAATATCATTTATCATTACTACCATCATCCTTGCATATTTATTTTACCATCATTGCATATTTACTACTGTTTGCATATTTATTTTATTATCATTCTCACACCTTGTGCTTGACAACCACTTGGTGAGGTTGAGGGCACAAAACAATTTATTTTGTTGCAGGTTCTCAAGAGAAGGATAAGGAGATAACTGATAATCCCCAAGAGCAAGGAATCACTGTAGCACAATTCGATAAGTATTTGAGTGTCGAACCCACGAGGAGCTGAAGGTAAACTATCTATTCTCTAAAGCCCTATAACCCTCTTATATGGCCTTTTATGCAAAGCAATAAATATGAAAGGATCTAACTAATGGAAGCAAGTGATGTGGAATGGATTTATCTAGTAGCAAGTTTCTCAAGCAAGTTTCAGACACAGGTTTCTTAGAGCAAGTTTCTCTCAGCAGTTTTCTCAAGCAAGTTTCTCAAGCAGCCAGTATCAAATATCTCAAGTAGCAAATATCTCAAGGGAGCAAATGTTCTAGCAATTGTTATTTCATTCGCGTGGTTGTCACAATTAGTGAAGCGCATGTTTCAGTCTTAGTTGTTTCTTTTAGGTGGGAGCCATAAATAGGTGTAGTCAAGTAAATGAGCAATAACACAACTCTTATGATGGATCTCATGGCCAAATAAATGTGCAGCACAAGAATTATTAAGACATAATTGTCCCACCATAGCCTTAAGTTCTAGGGTCCCCCATATATATCCCCCATAAAGTAACTTCAAGTCTCAGACACCGGTTTCTCTCTACTCCGACATGTCCTACTCAATCCATTACGCTACGGTGATCACCTTACATGCATTCCCCAACATATGCGTGCACTCATATATTGTACATAAAGACAATCAAAAGATAACAACACTTGTATGCAACCAATCAACGAACTATTTCACAAGTGCCATGAACAAATCACTTCTCAAACACAGATGGGAGACACAATAGATCAAGGGAATAGTATATTGCACCACACATCATGTTTGCCAAGAGTTTACAGTGGGGAGATGGAGATGATCTTGCTGTAGATGTCGATGATGAACACGCCGGAGGGGGGTGGAGCCCTCCGGAGGTGATTCCGGCGGCGTTTCCCCCCTCCGATCTTCTCCGGCGGCAGCCTTCTGACTCTCTGTTTCGTGGTTTTCTGTTTCTCCGCCGCCTCCTTTCGCGAAACGTCATGGGACCTTTTTTATAGGCGTTTTTAGGTCAAGATGAAGGCGGTGGAAGAAAGATCGACGGCAACGGAGCCCGAGGTGGAAACGAGCTGGGCCCACGCGGCCATGTACTTTAGGCCGCGTGGGACCCTCCCATTTCCAGCCTATTGGGCTTCTGGTCTTCAATTTAAGCCCATTGCGTTCGTCTCAAAAATTCTGAACCGTGCTCTTTGACCTTGCCCTTTTTGGAGTCCCGAAGCTCCCGGAAAGTCTGAAACACTAAAAAAAGACGTTTTCTGGAAAAACAGGGTTAATTCCAAATAAATGGGAAAATTATGAAGTATTTCCAAAATTATTATAAAACATTGATATAACCCTTATATGATGCAAATATGATTGGAATATAAACAATTAAAGTGCAAAGTTCATGTATGCATTTTACATGCATCAATAACACCTGAAATACCGGTTCCCCGAGAGTTCGATATTAAACCCTCGAGTCACCCCTCGTGGGGAAAACTGTCTTCCACGACTACATACACTCTGCACTTGGAGTCTCAACCTAACCCATTTACTTTTCACGCAGGTAACTACGTGAAGGGCCATCCGCGTGCCTCGGTTATTTCTATATCCGAGCTCTTTACTTATGCACTTTACATTGTGATAGCCTTTGTGCTTGAAGTTTTACATCTTGCTATCACCTTGTTGCTTGTCTTGCTTAGCTAAGTTGTTGGTGCACATAGGTGAGCCTAGTATATTTAGGTTGTTGGCTTGTTAATTTAAACACCAAGTTTTATTCCGCAATTATCAAGCCTAAACCGGAAAAGTTTTAAATCGCCTATTCACCCCCCCTCTAGGCGACATCCTTGTCCTTTCAGGTATATAAATAACCAGGTCCCTAGTACCCTCTTAACTAGTCCATTGGGCAACAGATGATCAAGGTTTCCTGATCATGGACATTTACTCAATTGACAATGGAGTCATGTCATTAGGAGAATGATGTGATGGACACGCACCCAAGATATATAGAAACGTAGTGTTCATACCTATGACCGCGATATCATATCTAATCGCTGCTTCTGGAAGGTGCTTTGATTGCATCAAACGTCATGTCTTAGTCTTATCTAGCGTGACAATAAAGGTGTCACTTTCGGATATCCGAAGGAAGTGGTCGAGGCGAGTGATCAAGAGCGGGATTTGCCAATCCACATAGCAGGATAGATACTCTGGGCCCACTCGGTGAGATTACATCAATGAGCTTGCAAGCATGTGACTAGATCATGAGGATGTAATATCACAGACGAGTAAATATAGAATTGTCAAGTGACGAGATCAAGCTCGGTAATCGTAATACCGGAGAACGCGCGAGTCTCGGACAATCTAAGTATCATCAAGGAAAAGGTTGAAACTGGATGTCTAAGGTTCAAACGATAAAAAGACATTCGTGGACGCACACGTACTGTCACGGTTATCCAGCCACCGTTGATAGTCATTGCTCGGAGAACGTGTCTCAATCATGTCTGGAGTGTTCCCGAACCGCTAGGGCGACACACTTAAGGGTAGGTGATGTTTATTTAGATTGGACGTAGAGAACAAAATAGAGAGAATAACACCGGAAGTGTTCCGGACACACCGGAAGTGTTCTGGGTGATATCCGACGGAGTTCGGAGGCCAGATAAATGTTTTTCGGAGCCGAAATAAATTAGATAAAATATATTTGATATTAATTAGTGTAATTAATAGTTAAATATATTTTATTTAACTAATTTCAAATTTTTAAAGGGCTGCATATTTAAATGGGCCTAGGAGGCCCATGGCCGAATGGGGCCCACCTAGGGCCGGCGGCTCCCCTTGGTGCGGCGCACCATGTGGGGTTTAGTCCCACATGGCTAAGCCAAGGGGAGTTGCACCCTCCCCTCCCCTTTATATAGAGGTGCCCCCATGCCTTTGAAAATACACAATTCTCTCTCTCTCTCTCCTGGTTTAGACGTGGCTCCGCAATTGGGGCTACGCACGGGTTGAGGTTTTCTCCACCATACGCACACCGCCGTGCTGCTGGTTCTCTCCGGTCCAAGTCTTCTACTTCCGCTGCCCTGCTGGATCGGAGCCCGGAGGTCGTCATCTTCTCCGTATGTGTGTAAGCTCTGCGAGGTGCTACGCGTGTGGCACTGGAAGTACGTCTTTTTCCTCTACACGACCTTGAGGTTGGCGTCGCCGTCGTCTTCGCCGCCCGTCTTCATCACGCGTCGTCATCGAAACAAATCTTTTGATCGTCGACGCTTACGGTCTACAAGGGTATGTATATTGCTCCCTCCGTTACTTTATATCTGCATAGTAATAGATCTTGGTTATTTTCAGTTATCGTTGTTAGGAATTTTTTGTTTTGCTGCCTACGATCACCTACATATTGAGGGTAAACACAAGCTCTAAAGTTGGGAAACCTTTGGGGGGAAGAAGGCCCCTTAAATATATCCCAAGAAATCTTCCTGTTATACACATGAAAGATGTAAACCGCAGATTCTGTCCTAACTCCGGTCTAATTCCGGACCGGGCACCAGTAAGAAACACCAAGAGATACCAACACAAAAACGAACATATCTTGAGCATCTGGATTCCGATTTTGATGAATTTGGGCTCGTTGTAATCACAAAAACAAGCTATATACATTATCATGCTGAGAAACATAATAGTACACACAAGGGAGGATAAAATCAAATGATGAAACATTTGACCTCTCTATAAAGAACAACCGGCAAAACCTCCAATACGGAAAATGTACACAACAAGTTTTTCATACGAAATTCATTTAAGTGAATTTGAGCTTGTCATGAAGATCACGACAAGCACCAAAACCGCTTCCATAGAAAGTCAAATAAGAACCAAGAAAAATGATACCAAGTATGCCAAGATCTGATATCTCTACGAACGATACGATAAACCTACTAACTAGAGAGCTCCTATTGATAGTATGGTTAACTATCCTATAACCCGGTCTCCCAACCAACAACAAGAGACTGGTAAAATAGAAACCCTATCAAGGTCATATCCTTGTCTTTGCGTATTCCACTTGAGCTAGATGATGACGATCTTGATCTCCTCAATAAGTTGGAACACCATCTTAATTGCACACCGCTCGGTGAAGAATCACAGATTGCTTCCCCATAAACCATTATGGTAAAGCCTCCCTTAAGCATATCTTCACTTGACCATAATATCCGAATGGGTGGCACGCTTCAAGCAAAGGGTCTCTTCGAGATGCTCATCTTGAACTTGCAGTACACAGCCTTGATGACGATCACTCCTTGACGTCATTCTCCATGGGCTATATGAAACCTTCCTTCCATGGAAAGATACCTAACCCGACATATAAATACCAGACACACATATCATGGGTTAGTTCAAATAGCTATATAGACAATTGCTTACCATACCACAAGATACATGATCTCACTTGGTACATCTTCTAGCTTTGTGTGTTGATCAATATCATGATCAGCCTTGTATATTTTATTCTCTCTTCATTGTGATGATGTCTTGTCGACCTCAATCATTGTGGTCAAAAGCTTCGAGCAAGTTCGCGAGGCTACAATTAAAATGTGGAGATTGAATTGAACAATTTGTAAGGGTTCGGCGACCGTCCTTAAAGGTCTCGGTGGATCGAGGCACTAATCTTTGTGGAAAGGTTCAAAAAGATTGATGTGAGCCTTTGTAGCATTGGTGAGTGGTGTGCTTAAACCGGTTTTATATTATCCAGAGTTAGCTTATCCCTTTAACCATTGCATATTCCCCTTTCTTTCCTCAAGCAGACTAGAAACTCCATTGATGACCCTCCACTTTACACCAGATCTATGTACAATCCACCACCACCGAAGCATCACGAGCTCGTGATGTGCTCGACGCTGACTGCTTCGACACCCGTAGCAGTTGTACCCAGGCAGGGCAAAGTTCCCGACGCCGGGACTTATGAGATGATTTATTCCCTTTTGCAATCCTAGGTGGGGATTTCAGATTTGGGAATGAAGTAGTCAATGACTAGTGGGGGCCGCATGCCAGATACTTTTTTGCAGGTTGTGTTTTTTTTTTGAGGAACTGGCAGTCGTTCTGCCTTTCGATTAGATAGAAAGAGTGTTATTTACAAAATTTGGAACAAGGAAAAAATCCCTCCAAAGGCAAAAAAATAAAACTACCAGTCTCCCAGATCGCCACAACGCGGAAGGTCATTCAGATCCTCTCCTTCTATCCCCAACAATGGTGATTGTAGCCGCCCTCCTAGCCTTGGGTGGAATGCCCGCAAGAGCTCGCCAAGACCAAAACCTGCCCTGATCAGCAATACGCTGACACCCCATCCTAACAGCTGCGCGGCGCACCGGTCTAGCCAAGCTTGAATTAACTCCACGGACGCAAACGGAACCTCCTTGCAGCATATGCAAGGAGGAGTGCCCCGACCTCAGAAACCTCAGCATCTGCCGCTTAGTCCCGCTCTCTGACTTCTTTTTCATGTTGCTTTCGAAGGCTCCAAAAATATTTTAGAGCTGCCTACATATCAATTTTGGAGGCTACCATTTTAACGACTCTGCCATAGTTTGGTATAAGGTTGAGCGAGCGCTCGACGCATGACGACAAACTGACACGATTTGTCTAAACATCTGCACTGCATTATTATTTAAGAAACACTTGCATTATTCAACGGCTCACTCTTCATTACGCCAGTTGCTTATCAGTTGTTGTGTACGTGCGCAGCGCCCTGAGACGAGTTATTTTAAGCTAATCACGCTGGCTCTTGGCCTGGATGAAGGAGCTTAATCGAGGACATAAGTGGTAGTTATTGGGGACACACTCCTCCTTTGAGCTGGATCGTCGCATTGTCCTGCTGCTAGCTGATTAGTTTTGGTGACATGAGGCTGGCGTGCTCTGCTTTACATATAGTACCCTCTCTAGTGACAGTGATAGAGCAAGCAAAAAGTATTTGGGGGCCTCGATCGTTTTGTTTAGCAGAACTTTGACCACAGTCTGTAATTAAATGGTTCGGATATCGCGTCATCAAGCTGTGTGTTTGGATATGGACTACGCATAGACTACGTGCTAATTTAGTTGTTTGATCTGTTCTTTTTTTTTGGAAGCGTTCCTTGATCGTCTATGATACTAATAGGGACTCTTCGATTCAAAAGATTTATATAGAAATTTTGTAAGATTCAAATCCTTGGTAATTTTCTATGGTGGTTTGCTGTGATAGTCTGTTGCCACTTGTTAAGTTTGTCAATTCTTTTTTTTAGCCGAAGCTTGTTAATACTAGAATGCGCTAAAAAAAACTAACCTCATCGAAATACACGCTCTCCCTAGGGGTGGGCGTTTTGCCATGACCAAACTTTAGGTATTTTTTATCTCTGTCTATTTTTAGTCCGTTGGTGACCGAAAATTCATGTACCAAAATTTGGTCTTTTATTCAGTCATGACCAAATAGTGTGGTGGTGGTTGTCACCTCCAAAATTGGATATGGTTAAGTACAAAGCTTAGAAGAATCAAGCTCAAAAGAGACTTGCAACGTGTTGCAATAGTGTCCAATATTTGCTGACGTTGTCGATCGTGCATCGTCCCGACGGACGTTGTAAGGTCCCCTCTCACCGGCTCGCTATATCACCCCCTCCCCCTCCAATCCCATCCGCCTTGTGAAATCTTGCCCCTCGGAGAATAACAACAGGTGAACCGTCATGGGTGTGGGTTGCGGTGCCTAGGGTTGCCTATGGTGCGGGGTAGTAGGTAGGTAGTGACAGTAGGAAGCATTATGAGGTGTGTATGGCTAGGGCTCGGGTTCAGGCAATACATAACAGATTTGTGATGGTCTGAGACTTAGGCCTCAGTCAATTTTGTTGTTGTCATCCAATCTAACTGGTTACCCAAACTTACTGACTGTATTGCCTGAATTGATGTGCTATCCAATTAGCAATCGGTCTTCTCATCTTTTGCTGGTTTTGATCTTGATATAAAGGTTCAGTTTTAATCATTTGTTTTCCTGCCCAACGCTAACTCCCATTTGTTGATAAATTTGCTCTGAGACAAGTATACTTTACTAGAGTACTTCAAATATTGTCTACTTTACTTTCTAGACATTGGCTCTAAAAGCATCCTCACTAGAGGGAGTATTTGGAACCTGAGTACATTTGATCTCAATTTTAGCAAAAACCACATTATTTAAGTTTAAAATGTTGTTGTTGTAAAAACAACAACGATGTAGCATGCATTCCTTCATATGCAGTCACAAACACAAAATGAGTAGACAACGATTTATAGAGATGGTCGTCATACTAACAAAATTTGACATACCGATGTTTTCAAATAGTTTCGGTCATCTTGTTGGAGCGCAACTTGGTCCTATATTATTAAGGCATCGATGGAGGCTTACTAGAAGGCTCAACTCGACGCGACTTCTCGTGGCTGCCTCGAAGGCGCTCTTTCTCAACGCCAATCCTAGCCGCATATGACTTTTCAGATTCGACCCTACGATCTCTCAAAGAACATGTATTGGAACTCTAATGCACTCCCATTGAATTCATTCAAATGAGAGTGAATGTAATACATGCTCACATGGCTATTTATAACCTATATAGGTCATTGCCAGATGATCAAGACTACACTTGTCATATGGGTTGTAAAAAAACTGAAGTGATATGGACCAAAACAAACGCAGGAGGAGCATACCGGCCCAGATTCAGCAAGGCAGCCCAACTCCGAATATTTCCAATTAATTTCGGTCTGAAATCATCTTCGCTCTTCCACTCCAGCGCGAGCAGAGAGCGGAAATCCTCCCCAACGTTTCAGTTTTCCCTCCCAAAATCTCCCCCAAAATTCCCAAATCCACACTCCCCTCCACTTTCCCCAAATCTCCCCCACCACCAACTCACTCCTGGTCCTCTTCGCCGGGCATACCACCACTCCGGTCTCGCCCACGGAGAGCGCCGGCGGCGGAGCAGATCTCGTGCGGCTGGGTAGGGTGAAATCGCTGCTGCGGCGGCGCTCGAGCTCCCGTCTCCCGCGGCTGCATTTTGAAATCCCCGCGGCGCTCCTCCATGGAGACCTCGACGCCGCCGTCGCCTTCGCCGGCTAGGTCGCCGGGCGGGCCGGCGAAGCCGCGGCTGTTCATACAGGAAATGGTCCTCCGCAACTTCAAGTCCTACGCCGGGGAGCAGCGCATCGGCCCCTTCCACAAGGTCACTTTCTCTCTCTCCCACACAATGCGCCAGCCCTAGCTAGTTTCTGATTTGACGTGCTCGTCTTCTCGACCACGGCAAGGGAGTTAGGGGTGCCGCGCACGCACGGTGTTTCCCCTCTCCCGCTCTCAGACTTTCCGCTCGTTTTGGCATCTGATTCGAGCCCATAGGAGCGTTATTATGGATGCTGGAGTTACATTTTTCACTTTATCTGTAAATCCTTAAACCCTAGGGATTCCAATTGGATAGCAGCTTAGGTTTTGACGTCTCGAGAGGAGTTTGGTATGGTTTCGTTGGAGATTCGCATATCTGGTCTCCCCATGCGGCCATGCCTACGAGATTTTGAATTATTTGCACCATTAGTTATCCCTTCAGCTTCTGAGTTCTGTTCGGGCTCATTTGGTTTCGACCACGGAAAATATGAACTGGCATATTCCTAGCCAACTACTTGTGCTTGGCGATTCACCCTGGAGTCGAACTAACACACTCATCAGTATATTTTTGTTCAAGGTCTTCTAGCTGCACAATCGATACCGTTAGGCATAAACACCTGTTTTGGTTGTGATATATTGAACTCATACACATGACGGAACTACAGCATTTGTGCATTTCTATTCAATTTCAGTTTATAGAAGCACCGTATTAAATTCTAAAGATGGTCAACTAAATCATGTGGAAGCTAAACACCAAACTGTGCCACTCTGTCGAACTTTCAGGTGGATCTGGTGATCCTTGTCCTGTAAGTGCAATCCCATGTTTTCTTCTTAAGTATGAGTGTATGACTAACATACGGGTGGTTCTGAAACCATATAATTTGCTTTGTATGCTTTTTCATATTTAGAAAACTTGCTTTGTATAGTTAAATTCATTGTTTGTTGCCATCGTGAATATTCTCGTGCAGAAGCTGTAATTTGATAAGACAAGAAGGATCCAAGTGCAACTGACTGAAATAATAACACGAACATCATTTAATCCCAAAAATACACAAATATTCTCAGGATGCAGAACACTTGTATCATAAGTCTTACAGCCAGAACAGTAGTCAATTATAATCTGATGAGCAGATGTACCATCAAAGAGTAAACTAGAGTTTTAGCCTCCTAGCTTTTCGGGACACAGAACTTGCACGCTACAGATATGGTTCATGCACAACAGAATTGTCCTTATTGCATTTTTTTGTCTAACGGTGCTTGTTAAGCGACAATTCCTAGAGATAAAACAAATTATAATAAAGTTTTTCTTGGTTGCAGAGCTTCTCAGCTGTTGTTGGGCCAAATGGCAGTGGGAAGAGCAACGTCATTGATGCAATGCTCTTTGTGTTTGGGAAGCGCGCAAAGCAGGTGGACATTAATGCTCTGCATCGTAAATGTTTTTAGTTCATTGGAATATTTGTTTGTTTAATATCGGTAGCATGTACGTATTACATGTCCATGTATCATCTCATTTACTTTGGCCTATCCAATGGTTAAAGGCCAGCAGTGTCATGCCATTCTAAGTTACCCAGTGATTTCAAAGGTTGAGTGTAACAACCTACCGTTCCTGTGGGATACTTGTACAACAGACAAAGTAAGCACATAATTATTTGCCTCAAGGTATTGTATAATCTAGCATATTGGTACTTTGATGATAATGACTTTTTGGTGGCTAAGTAGGATATGTTTAATAGTTGGACATGGTGTGAGTGTGACCCTTCTTTATGAAGTATTGTCCTCCTATTTTCCATTGGCCATTTCCTGCAAAGGTTTCCTTTGAATGTTTTGATTAACGATGTAAATTTCTTAAGTATGTCAAGCTCATGAAAGATGACCTTTTTGCATTCACTAGATGTTATCTTAACTTAGAACAATAAATTTATCTGGTTGTTTTGCATTGCATTATTGTTTCTGATTAGTTCATTCCTAACCGCAGATGCGCCTAAACAAGGTCTCAGAGCTCATACACAACTCTTCTAACCACCAGAACCTAGACAGTGCTGGGGTTTCTGTCCATTTTCAAGAAATCATCGATATGGTATTGCCTCAGCCATGTACCTAAAGTTTCTTAACGTTTCGGCAGTGCCATAATTCTTTGTTGCTTTTTATCTGGCCACATGCAGGATGATGGAAACTACAAGGTTGTTGAGGGCAGCGACTTTAGCATAACAAGAGTTGCGTTCCGTGACAACACTTCTAAGTATTACATAAATGACCGTGGAAGCAATTTTACTGAAGTAACTAAACTGTTGAAAGGCAAAGGAGTGGACCTTGATAATAATCGCTTTCTGATCCTGCAGGTTCTGTGCACTTCTACATTGAATTATACCGATATTTTGAGATATCTCGTAGATTTGATTACCTTCATAAAATTTCCACCTGTTGCATATTTCTTGATATAAACATGGAATAGGTAGGCAGCCATAGGTGCTTTTCCAACCGTATTTAACCAGTATTACATATGCATAACTTCTGAGGTTGACACTGTACAGGGTGAGGTTGAGCAAATCTCCCTGATGAAACCAAAATCTCAAGGTCCGCATGATGAGGGTTTTCTAGAATATCTAGAAGACATCATTGGGACGAACCAATATGTTGAGAAAATCGAAGAAGCTAACAAACAGTGAGTTTCTTAACAAAAACTTCAATGCCTGTTGCCTGTTGTCATGATGAGTGATTTCTGTCCATTTGGTGCTATGTAATCATTTCCTGTTCTGATGCTTTTAGATTGGAAGTGCTCAATGAAAAAAGAACCGCATCAGTTCAGATGCTGAAATTGGCTGAGAAGGAAAGGGATACTTTAGAGGTGCTGATCGGATGTCATAAATTGATTCTTATTTTTGTCGATTAACACTATTGATGGAGTTATCTTCCTGTAGAGTGCAAAAAATGAAGCTGAAACATACATGCTCAAGGAACTCTTGCTTTTGAAATGGCAAGAAAAGGCAACCACAATGGCTTCTGATGATGCTACCTCACATGTTACCCAGCTCCAAGATAACGTTACAGACCTTGAGAAGAACCTTGCCTCCGAAAGGTGATTTACTGCACGGTTGTTTTTACAGTCATGAGTTTAGAACTAATTGCTTTCTGTATAATCCAGGGACAAAATTAAACAGAATACTAAAGATCTGAAGGAAATGGAGTCTGCTTACAACAAACATGTCAAAAGGCAAGAGGTACGGCTGAAATTACATTTTCTAAAGCTTATGTTGCCGTGATTTTGAAGTTGAACTATACCTACATATGTAGTGACTGTTTTGCTAGTTTTACTCTAATTACCATACTAAATGCCCACTGTTATATTTCTTTATTTATATATGCAGGACCTTGAGAATAATATGAAAGCTTGCAAGGATCAGTTTAAGGAGTTTGAGAGGAAAGATGTAAAGCACAGGGAAGATTTAAAGCATCTGAAGCAGAAGATCAAGAAGCTAGAGGAGAAATCTGAAAAGGTATGTTAACATGATTTCAGGCGTAATTCAATCAATTAAGTCTAAAGTTTCATGTTGTTCCAGGATGTTGCAAAAACTGAAGGATCAACAAAAGAGATTGAAGAATCATCCAATCTCATTCCACAGCTTGAGGAAGAGATACCAAAATTGCAAGAACGATTTAACCAAGAAGAGAAAGTGCTGGAGCGAATTAAAGAAAGCTCTCGAGGTGATAATTTTTCCTTCAACATTGGCCTTTTTCTTCCCTTGTCATCAAACTGTTCTGTTTGATAGCCATGCTTTTGTAAGTACAGAAGAGACTGAGAGATTGCGTGCTGAACTTGCCCAAGTAAGGACTGAGCTTGAACCATGGGAGAAACAAATTATTGAGCATAAAGGAAGGCTGGATGTTGCTTCTGCGGAGAAAGAATTAATGAAACAGAAGGTTCCACCCTTGCCTTTCACTTATTTATACATTGCACAATAAATGATACCGTTGTCGATTTTCTTCAGTATGCTTTCCCCTATGACGAGTCACTTGACTACCAGTATTGGGCATGTGTTTCATCGAAAGCACAAGAAATGCTCACCATTAAGCCACAGTTTTGCCATCAGATCTTGGAACTGCCTTGTGGGGACAAGAAGTATTCACTATTAAGAATGACATTGCAGGAGTCAGACTCTAGGCAAAAATTGTTTTTATTTTTTGGCAAACCAATGGTAAGATATAATGTCTGATTTTTGTTCATTTACACGAACCTTATTGCATGGTTTCAGCATGATGGAGCTCGGGCAGAATTAACTGATGCCCAAAACCAGATGGAAATCATCAAGGAAAAAATCAAAACGAAGGATACATATATTACGGAGCTCGAAGGAAAAATAGAGAAACACCAGAGCGAAGCATCTGAAGCTCGTAAAGTTGAACTGGTAAATCACTTCCATACAATTTGAGTCATTTCTTCTCCCTGGGAGCATTAAGTTCTTTCAACTTTTGTGAGGTTCTGAACTTCCTGGATCCTAACTTCGGATTTGTAATAGGAATGCCTAAAAGAAGAGGAGACACTTATTCCCCTTGAACAATCAGCTAGACAGAAAGTTGTGGAGATTAAATCCACAAGGGATTCTGAGAGGAATGATGGAACCGTTCTGAAGGCAATTTTACAAGCTAAGGATTCAAAAGAAATAGATGGCATTTATGGCAGGCTAGGTGATCTTGGTGCAATTGATGGTAAGATCTAATCCATAGTCACAAAAGAATGACTTTCAAATGCATGAAGCTAAACTATTCCGACCTTTTAACATACCTGTGGCTGCGGAAGAGTTTTGCGTCTTTATCTGGTGGTTGGAACATATTGTATTTTTTCGCTCAGGAAACAAACTCTCATTGGCTTGGGCTTGAACCAGGTCACAGGGTTTGATGGGGATGCTGCCCCCACAATTTCCCACTAGAACCAACGGTATCTGATAAAACAGAATGCGATGAGCACATTTGACATCAGACTTATTTCTATTGCACTTGCACCTTTTTTTAATTAAATGTATTGTAATAGTATACTTTTATTGAAATATAAAAGCCAGTGTTAGGTGCCGTCCAATGAAGATTGTATCATATTTAGTGAAATTTGCTTTTGATAAATTCTGTAATTTTATTGTACTGAAATTGTGCATAAGTTCTGCGAAGACTCTTTCTAGAGGAGGATAGTTGGGCTGCACTAAACCCTCCCACCCCATCTTTAGAATGGAATGGTTTTTACTTAGACAAATGTGTTGTATATTGTTGTGAATCCAAAGTACACTGAACGGGTTTTTGGATAGTCTTGAAATTCTATGTGTATATATTCTTATAAGTTCAAATTATGCTACAGAAGCTTAGGCCATCAGTAATTCTGTACTACACAGTATATTTGTGCAAACATTTACTTAGCTAAATCTGCCTTAATTTCATAGCTATTGTGCCTTGCAGCAAAATATGATGTCGCCATATCAACAGCGTGCGGTGGGCTTGATTATATTGTTGTTGAAACAACAAATTCAGCCCAAGCTTGTGTTGAACTATTACGCAGAAGAAATCTTGGGATTGCTACTTTTATGATACTGGTATGCTCTAGTTTTTTTTCCTTTGCTTTCTTGTTTATTTAAGTGTAAATTTTTTCCCTGTTGGTTTTATTGCTTTATGCTTGACTTTGGTATTTAACCGTTACAGGAAAAGCAATCACATCATCTTCGTAAGCTAAAAGAGAAAGTAAAAACACCTGAAGGAGTTCCACGACTCTTTGATCTGGTAAAGGTTAAAGATGAGAAGCTGAAATTAGCTTTCTACGCTACCTTGTTCAATACTGTTGTTGCAAACGATCTTGATCAGGTAAATCCTCAAGTTACCTTTTTTTGTCTTAGCTGCTTGCAGTTATTATGTGCCTTATTCATTTGGTTCTCAAATAGTTTCTAAATTGGTTTCCTCTAGCATTTTCACGTAACTGTTATAAATTGTGAAAATCACTTTGTTTGGGGGGCATGTCATGTCCTGGTGCCAAACAATACCACTCCTTGTTTTTACATTTAAAGCACTAACATGAAGCATCTATTTGTTTTCAGGCTACTCGAATTGCATACACTGCAGATAGTGAATTCCGCCGGGTAGTTACCCTTGATGGTGCACTTTTTGAGAAGTCTGGGACCATGAGCGGTGGTGGTGGCAAACCACGAGGTGGCAAGATGGGCACATCCATTCGAGAAAGTGTCTCAGAAGAGACTATTATAAATGCTGAAAATGATCTCAACAAACTTGTTGAGCAACTCAAGAGGTTGCGCGAAACTATTAATGATGCTAAAAAACGCTACCGGTCCCTGGAAGAAGCTAAATCTCGTCTCGAGATGGAATTAGCCAAAGCTAAAAAGGAGGTACCTAAACTACAAAATTTCTTCTCCTTGTCCTTAAGTTGGAGTATGTCATATTGAGACCACCTTATCTTTTATTTCTTCTGTAAAAGGTGGAGAGTATGAATGCCCAATATAGTTACAATGAAAAGCGCCTAGATTCATTGAAAGCTGCATCACACCCCAAAGATGACGAGGTCGGTAGAATGAAAGAGCTGGATGGCATCATATCTACTGAACAAGTTGAACTAAAGAAACTTGCAAAGTGTTCCAGCAAGCTCAAAGATCAGGCAAGTGCCTATACAAACCTTGAAGTCTCACATTTCAACCAAAAGCTAGGTCAATGTGCTTTTGTTAGCAGTAAATACAATTTTACAGAAATATGTGAACACTATTTAACATTCAGACCCTTAACAATTTGTTGTAGCATTTTTAGTTGCCAAATACAGTTCCTACTTCATAACCGTAACTTCATCATTCCTTAAATGTACAACAGGCTTCAGAACTTCAGCAGAAAATTGAAAATGCAGGGGGGCAGGTGCTCAAGGATCAGAAGGCAAAAGTTGCGAATATCCAATCCGTGAGTACATCCTTGCCTGTTCATTTCCATATTCTGGTGTGTGTGTGTGTGTGTGTGGGTGCGTGGGTGCGTGTGTGTGTGTGTGTGTGTGTGTGTTTCTCTTACCCTGACGTTTATGAATTTGTACTTTAAATATCAGGAACTTGACAAAACAAGCTCAGACATCAATCGCCACAAAGTAAAGATAACTACGTGCGAAAAGTTGATGAAAAAGTTAGCCAAGGGCGTTGAGGAGGCCAAAAAAGAAATAGAGAATCTGGTTGCTCAAAAGGAGAACTTGATGTCTGTTTTCAAAGAGATTGAGAAGAAGGCTTTTCTTGTTCAAGAAGATTATAAGAAAAACCAAGAGGTAGTTTAGTTAGGTTGCTCTATGGTCTAGACCCTGAATGGCTTGTTGCGTGTTTGGAAGGTTAATGCTAGTTCGTTGTACTTGTAGATGATTGACAGCCATAAAGAGGAGCTTGACAAAACAAAGGAAGAGTACAATAAAACAAAGAAAGTGGTGGATGAACTAAGAGCTACCGAGGTTTAATCTCGATTCTACTAATATCTTAATATAGCTCACCAAGATGTTTCTTTTGGTGACCTGAACTTTCCTGGAAGCAAAATAACATGAACTGTTTGTGTAAAAACAGGTTGATGCAGAGTACAAACTGCAAGATACAAAAAAGCTTGCCAAGGAGTGGGAAATGAAGGTGAAGGCATTTAAGAAACGGCTCGTTGACATTCAGGCGAATCTCGCTAAACACATAGATCAGTATGTGGAAGTGTTATTTTTCAGTTATTTTATGAATCATGTATGTTTTCTATGCTTTCTAAATGGTACGTGTTTTCCTCACAGAATACAAAAGGATGCTATTGATCCTGAGAAACTTAAAGAAACACTAGGTGATGAGCATCTCAATGAAATGTGTAACCTGAAAAGAGCAATGGAGATGGTGGCATTGTTAGAAGCACAAATTAAAGACTCGAGTCCAAATCTGGATTCAATAGCAGAGTATGGATTATTGCCATAAACCTATTGACAAAACCTTTTTCCGTCAACGTCTTCATCACTTATCTTGGTTGAACCAGGTATCGCACAAAGGCTCGTTTATATAGCGAACGCGTCGATGAGCTAAATGCTACCACACAGGAGCGCGATGATCTTAAAAAGCTATATGATGGGCTGAGGAAGAGGAGGTATCGCCTTGGTTTAAGTTTTAATATTTGTGCCGGTCGATTTACCTCCTTACATGCAATATATTATTGCAGGTTAGATGAGTTCATGGCAGGGTTCAACATAATTTCTCTGAAACTGAAAGAGATGTACCAGGTATGACTATCAGATTATCTATAGCGTGCACGTAATATGACACTCCTTCCACAAATTAAGTCCAACAACTTATTCACCATCTAACAAACCAGGCACGGAATGTAGAGTTAATGCAATTAGACTGTACTTGCCCATATTAACTTTAATGGGTTGACCACTCAACCTTTGCATAACTTTCATGGGCTTGTAGGGGGTGGGGTAAAAATGTAATAACTGTATAGGAAATAGGGGCCTGGTGATGTCAGCTCATTGTTGCAACAATGTGTGTTTGTTTCGTTGTCTTGTTCTGTTGTGCAAGTTCACTTGTTGTGAACTTTTGTTAGCTACAAAACATTATTATTTCATAATATTGTTGAAGTAAAACATGCGGAAAGTTGGTCAAAATGTTTACTGATGGCAATATGTACAAGAAAGGAAGTTCCTTGCCGAAAAGGAGATATTTATTTTCGAAGGTGTTGTGGAATTATTTCACAATATTATCATGTTGTTTTAGATGATTACTCTTGGAGGCGATGCGGAGCTGGAACTTGTTGATTCGTTGGACCCATTTTCAGAAGGTGTTGTTTTCAGCGTAAGACCTCCCAAGAAAAGCTGGAAGAACATTGCCAATCTATCTGGCGGCGAGAAGGTATTTCTTTATCCATACTTATAGAAATTTCAGACAGCTAATTTCATAATGTTATTCATGCATAGAGATGGTACCTAGAAAGTCAATATAATTTGCAATGTTACTTTTCTTTAATAGTCGCATATAGTCCTAAGAGCATAAAATCTGTGTCCACTTTGTATTAGTTTCTAATGCATAACAGTGGGCTTTACCATTCATTGCTTATGAAAAATCGAGGACACCATAAGAATCAGAACAGTCGTACTATATTATTGTCTATTGCTCATTTAATAATTAAGACACTTGCTTTGTCTCACACTCTCACATTTCAGATGAAAGCCATATATGTTTAAGAAACATGCTTTATTAGGAGGCTAGAAATAGAAAGGAAGTTATTTAACATTAATCTTGATTCCAGGCACTTGAGAGTTAGCCTGAGATTTTTTTATTGGCAAAATAAAAACATCTATGTTTCCTGGTTAAGACGGCTGTTCATATTTAAGATATCACAGTGCATCAAAATTATTTGATTATAGAGTCAGGTACAACTCTTCAGAACCTGAAATAAGCATCTGAGGTGTGTTTGGTTCATGCGGCACACCTTTGTTCTTGTTACACATAATTCAAGTGTGTAGCTTGATTAGGAGCTTTTGATGTAATGCGAAATATATAAATCCCTTACGCTTACTCTTTTACGGTGCAATCTACATGGGCTGCTTATCTCTCATCTTAATATTGATCTGCTGGGTCTATGCCAATTTAAACATTTGTTGTTGTACAGACGCTTAGCTCCCTGGCTCTAGTGTTTGCTCTTCACCATTATAAACCGACTCCATTGTATGTTATGGATGAGATAGATGCAGCGTTGGGTAAGTCTTGTGACCATTCTCTTTACCTAATATTATCTGACATTTCAATAGACTAATCAAACTGCTGTTTATAGATTTTAAGAATGTATCCATCGTCGGACATTATGTGAAAGACCGTACCAAAGATGCCCAGTTCATTATTATTAGGTATGTTTACTTCAGCCCACTTTCCTCACATTTTGCTTTTCCTCTTTGCTTCTAAATCTTGTACTATTCAAAATGGAAATCCTTTTACGTTGTTTGAATACTTGGTATTGTCGGCTCAGTCCCTTTAGATAAGTTGGAAATTGATCTAAATTCCTACCTATGCAAGCAAGTATTATGAAAAACATTTGAGATATACACAAGTTCACCAACTGTGTACAATAATTATTATGGAGACAGATTACCTCTGCAAAACATGTCCAAATTTGATATGCAAAGTGTATAAAAGCAAAGCTGGAATAGTATGGATGGTATCGAAGCGAAGTGAAAATATCATTCCACGTTTGACTGCTTATATAACTCTCTCTGTCACCCTGTCTGCAGTCTCAGGAACAACATGTTTGAACTAGCTGATCGGCTGGTTGGCATCTACAAGACAGATAATTGCACCAAGAGTATAACCATTAACCCTGGAAGCTTCGCGGACAGCACGGAGGTAGTCTAGTCTGTACCATAGAGTTTCATCTGGATGTAATCTTAGGTGGTGCCCTCCTGGAACCGAGGTTCCTTTGGCATCAGAATTTGTTGTACTGCTATGATAGTTTTATGCCATCTAAAGAAACGTTGAGGATTTATTGTGCTGCTAAGATGATTTTATGCCATGTAAAGATACTATCAGGATTTATTGTGGTGCTAAGATTGTTTTATGCCATGTAAAGATATAATTGATAGAATGAGGCTAGTACGTCCAAACTGAACGTGGGTTACTAATGTTATCTCGGTTCCTGACATAGTAACATATTTGTTTGGCCATTAATGTCTGTTTCCTAATCAGTTTGGGATCGAAACAACGTTATTATCTTCCTTTTTCAGAACAGGATGAGCGCTTATGCAAAGAAAAACTTTTTTCATGCCAAATGCAGTAGGTGCTAACAGTAATAGTGTCCTAGAGAGGTGTTTTTGTGTGTTAAGTGACCAATTGATCATATTTAAGAACTTCCGTTATTAGTTAGCAGTACAGGTGCTTAACGACAGACATGTGCTAGGAAGCTGATTCTTCGAGCTAAATGCTGACGTAGTGTATCATAGTCAAAGACTTACTGCAAATGTAGCGACCGTGTAGTGTTTAGATGTGCTATTTGTTCTTCTTTTCATCATTCAAAATACCGGTGCAGCTAATTCTTTCACAACCAATATAAGGTACTCAAGGGAGTACTACATCTGATGTAGCATAATAAGTGTCATAGTTTTTTTTTTTTTTTTTTGCGGGTAAGTGTCATAGTTTTGAACTGGGGCAACACTTATTTTGGGTTGGAGCATGCCCATTCAAGGTTAAACATTCAATGAGAGAGTGTGTGAAGTGTGATTAAATGTGTCCATTCAAGGTTAAACATTCCGTGCCCTCCCATATGTTCACCATTTTTTTTCCATAACTAGTAGTATAGTTAAAAAGCAACAAGATGTCAAACGAAAAAGGAAACAATATAACTCACAATATACCAGGCTTCTCTTAGGGCACCTCCAACGGTGCTTCGCAAATGGACGGACCATGTCCGTTTCTATCTGAACGGACAGGAGGTAGTTCCAACGGCCCATCGCAAACGGACCGACGAGGGTGGACATGTCCGTTTAGCCCCAAACCTCGCCCAAGGTTGGTCTATGTTTGTGACGAAACAAACAGCGTCCCCGTCCGCCATTTGTCCTCCCGTGTCCGCCCGGGCCCAATTACCAGCCACACAAGCCCCCCACCTCCCACCCCTTTCCTATCCCGAGCGCACCCCTCCTCGTCGGTGCCACCGCCAAGTCCATCGTCGCCGCCATCCACTCTGGACCCGTCGCGGCGGTAGGTAGTCTCCACAGCGTGACGGCGGTACCCTGGATCTGGTGACCGGCCCGCGCTAGTACGCTTTTGCTTATCCCGGAGAAGCTCTCGACCCGCCGCCATCCTCCTCTCCTGCGGCCGCAGTAGCGGCTAGATTACCTCGTCCCCACGTCACGCCGACGCTGCGGAATGGTGGGACACCAACCTTCTCGCCGAGAGAGCTATATTGTCTCGACCTTTGGCTCCGGCTCGCCGGCAAACTCCAATGCACCCAAGTTGTTCGATGAATTGCCTTGTCGGACCAGGTATGGGGACCTTCTTTCTCTTCATTTGCAAAGGCCGGTACATTGTTCCCTGCATGTTTTATTGTCGTTTTTTGTGTAGATGGATAGTGGGGACGTGCTCTACTCTATTTCATCGATACTTCGCACTTCGGATGGACTCATCCGACAATGATACCGACATTTGGGTGGCCGCGACAACTCTCATCCGGTGACATTCGGTTATTGGGCGTGTGCCGGCGTTGAACCGTGACAGTGGAAACGACCATTACCAACTTTGGAAGGATTACTTTAATCCCGTCCAGCCAACATATCCGGCGCATATTTTTCGTCGCCGTTTTCAGATGGCAAAGCATGTGTTCATGCATATTCTGGAAGAGGTGAGACTATATGATGACTACTTTGAGGCGAAACTATATGCCACCAGTAAATATGGCTTCTCTTCTTACCAGAAGGGCACTACAGCTATCCGGAGTCTTGCATATGGAGTACATGGTGATCTTGTTAATGAGAATTTGCGCATGAGCGAGTCCAATTGCCTAGAGTCCATGTATCGGTTCTACAAAGCTGTGGTACAGGTGTTGCTAGGGAGTCCCATCTGTTGTTAATCAACGAGAGTAGATGCTTTTGTGGAATGCTCGGGGTGCATAGAGTATGCATTGGCAGTGGAAAAACTATCTTTTTGCTTGCCAGGGGCAATATCAGGGACATGTAGGAGACTACATTGTCATACTTGAAGCGGTGTCATCTCAAAATCTCTAGATTTGACACTCTTTCTTCAGCATGGCAAGATCTCACAATGATATCAACGTGCTTCAGCAAATTTTTAGTATTCACTAGGCTTGCCGAGGGCAATGCTCCAATTGTCAACTTTCAGGTCAATGGAAACGTGTACAATAAGGGCTACTATCTAGCCGATGACATCTACCCTTCATGGTCTACATTTGTGAAACAATCCGCAATACGAATGAAGAGAAAACTCGTCGGTTTGCTCAACAATAAGAGGCCGCTAGGAAGGATGTGGAGAGAGAGCATTTGGTGTGCTCCAATCTCGTTTTGCTATTATTCGCCATCCTGCCAGAACATGGAGCAAGGAGACCATGTGGTAGGTGATGACCGTGTGATCATGCACAATATGATCGTTGAGTATAGGCGTGATGATAGTATTTTCGACCAAGGATGGGAACTTTCAGGGGAGTTGATTGAGCACGCGACAAGACTCTCGACATTTCACATCATGAGATGCATGATTAAGCTACCCACGATCGACTTCAGAATGATTTGGCTGAGCATATGTGGACTCGCCTGGTAAACTAGTAGTGTCTTCTATCCATTTTAGTTCATTGTGCAAACTATGTTGTTTATTTTATCTATTTTTATTGTGTGAACTAAAATTATGAACCATGTTTTTTATCTATTTGTGTACTATTTATTTGCTTCAATTTATTTCTAAGTTTGTGTAAACTCGAGCAAACTATCAAAACAAATGACCAGGCCCGGACCTAAACGCACAATGGCATCATTTGTATCCACCCTTCTAAACGGACCCACGTACCGTTCTAAACGGACACATTTCGTGTCCGTTTTGAGTGTGGAGGTGGCCTTAGGGCATCTCCAACCCAGCCCCGCATACGGACATGGCCACTCCGATTCTGTCCGAATGGATAGGGGAGGGGCTCCAACGGCCCACCGCATATGGACCGTTGTCCGCGCGGACACCAGTTTTGGACCAAACCTAGCCCAAGTTTGGTCCAAGTTTGGGGAGAAACAGAGAGGCTCCCGGACCGCACTATGTCCTCCCTTGTTCGCGTCGGGCCCAGGCACCAGCCACACAAACCCTCCCCCATCCCATCCCTTCCCACATCTCGACCGGCCGCCGCCTGGTCCGATCTCGCCGTCGGCCGCACTCGTCAGGCGCAACCCTGGGCTGGCCTACGCCGTCGTTTGCGTCGTCGCCTTGGCTGCCCTTCGCAGCCATTTTCTTGTCCCGGAGTAGCTCTCCAAAGGCCGCCGTCCTCAATCTTCTCCGGCCCCGGTAGTGGGAAGATTAGCCCATCCCCGGCCTCGAGGACACTGTGGGGAAGTCGGAGGACAACCTTCTCGCCGGGATAGGTCTCTGGGCTCGGACTCGGGCGCGAATTCCGCCGCCCGGAAGGTGTTTGACGGATTTACCAACCCGCAAGAGGTACCCTCCTTCTCCTCGGTTCGCAAACTAGATACAAATTTTATTGCATTTTTTGATCCATCCTTTTGTTTAGATGGATAGCAATGATGAGTTCTTCTACAACTGCTTCATCGCTACGTCGGACGAGTCATCCGATGATGATACCGAAATAATGATGGCCACCGCTACTCTCATCCACAACTTCAACGAGGACATTCTACCTCGGCATGTCGGCTCGTTCATAGGAAGGGCGCCGGCGTTGGATCGTGACCGGGAAACGGGTCACTTCCAACTTTGGAAGGATTACTTCCACCCCGTGAAGCCAACATATCCGGACCACAAATTCCGTCGCCGCTTTCGGATGTCAAGGCCTATGTTCATGCGGCTACTTGAAGGAGTGAGGGCATATGATGACTACTTTAAGGCCAAGGCAGATGAACTAGGTACGTTTGGTTTCTCTTCTTATCAGAAATGCACTGCTGCTATTCAGATACTTGCATATGGATTAGATGGTGATCTTATTGATGAGTATTTATGCATGAGCGAGTCCACTTGCCTACAGTCCATGTATCGGTTCTGCGAAGCTGTAGTTCAGGTGTTTGGTGCTGAGTACTTGAGAGAGTCAAATGTTGAAGACACTGCCCGTCTTCTAACGATGAACTCGAGTAGAGGCTTTCCTGGAATGCTTAGGTGCATAGATTGTATGCATTGGGAGTGGAGAACTGCCCTTTTGCTTGGCAGGGACAGTACCAGGGACATGTTGAAGAGTGCACAGTCATACTTGAGGCGGTTGCATCTAAGGATGTGTGGATTTGGCACTCGTTTTTCGGCATGTCAGGCTCTCACAACGATATCAACGTGCTTTAGCGATCAACGGTGTTCGACAGAGTTGCCGAGGGCAATGCTCCCATGATCAACTTTGAGGTCAATGGCAATGCATACGACAAGGGGTACTATCTAGCTGATGATATATACCCTTCATGTTCCATATTTGTGAAGACCACCCGCAGACCTGATACTGAGAAAACTCGCAAGTTTTCTCAGCAACAAGAAGCATGCCGGAAGGATGTGGAGCGAGCATTTGGTGTGCTCCAATCTCGGTTTGCTATTGTTCGGCACCCTGCAAGAACATGGAGCAAGGAGATCATGTGGGAGGTGATAACTGCATGTGTGATCATGCATAACACGATCGTTGAGGATGAGCGTGATGATGCGAGGCTATTTGATCAGGGATGGGAATTTCAGGGTGAGTTGGTTGAGCCTACGCCAGGACCGGCGACGTTCCAGCAGTATATGCACGTCTATCATGAGATGCGTGATAAGTCTACACATGAACGTCTCGAGAATGATTTGGTAGAGCACATGTGGACTCATCTGGGAAACCAATAGTGGTCTCCTCCTCATTTTATTTCATTGCGTGGCCTATGTTATTTATTTCTATGTACGAACTTTATTGTAATATTTGAACATATTTTTTACTTATTTATGGACAATTCGTATATTAATTTGTTCAATATTTAGTGTGTTGTACAAATTTCTGTCGAAATAGGCAAAAAATGTCATTTGCCGGACCAGGGCACAAAATGCGGCGAGCCGTTGGGGGCACCCCACCCAAACGGACAACGAACCAAAATCGGAATCGGTCCGCTCCAACCGGATAAAATCGGTCCGCTTTTGCTGTCCGCATGCTAAAATCGGTCCGCTTTTGCTGTCCGCATACGAGGCTGGGTTGGAGATGCCCTTAGTCTCTTATACTAATTTGTACCTCGCGTGTTCCATTCTAAAATCACAGCGCCAAGGGCAATTTATAGAAACAGAGCTTATGGCACTGACGCTGCGGCTAACAAACTCTGTACGGCCAACACTGCGGAACATGCGACGAAACGTGTTCCGTTCCACGGTGATCGCACGAAAACTTTTTGCGGCATTTGGCATTCACCCGCGAAAGCGTTTTGAGTATTTGCCCTACCAATTATTGGCAAGAGTTGGCTTGCCAATTTTTTGGCCAGGAAATCCTCTGCCCACGTTTGGCCAACTTTTTGGCAAGAATCTGTGAGAGGGAAGGACTCACAACCATTGGCAGCCAAAATTTTGGCTACAGACCAAACAATGACCAAACTTTGATAAGCAGCTAATTTTTTGGCAGGGCTACTTGGGGCACCAAACCAAACACGGACAGAGATCTGGTGACATGCAAACGGCATGTCACCGTGTGCCTCGCGGCCTCCCATCCACCGCCCAGGCTACATCCAACAGATGAGATTGTCTAAAAAAGTGAACTCGAAATTCAAATATTTTAGAAAAAATCGAAAAAATTCCAGCAAGTTATATATGGTCCGTTATGTGTTCTGTGAAATTTATTTGTCATTTGGATATCTCCTTTATGATTTATTAGCGTTTTACGTTTAAAACATGAAAAGCTATTTAATGATAAACCAATTATCCAAATGACAAATAAATTTCACAGAACACATAACGGACCATATATAACTTGCTGGAATTTTTTCGATTTTTTCTAAAATATTTGAATTTCGAGTTCATCTTTTTGGACAATCTCATCCGTTGGATGCAGGCTGGGCGGTGGATAGGAGGCCACGAGGCACACGGTGACATGCCGTTTGCATGTCACCAGATCTCTGTCACCAAACACGCCCATATACTCTACCAACGCCACAGGGAAAATAGTAGGGAAATAAATCAAATAATGCCAAGGATAACCCGATCGAGATCAAGGCTGAACTTCCTTAATCAGGCACTATATGTACATACGGGGCAGTGATCTCACTCCCTAAATCACCTTCTCTACTTAGTTGCGTAGTACCATGATCCTACCACTAGAGAGCTCTACACTCGCTCGTGCGCGCGAGGGCGCACAGATCATGACCCGAAGAGCAGCGACGGCGGCTCGTTGAGGTCGAACGCCGGGACGACGCTGGGCCCTGTGCGGAGCTCGAGCACCGTGGACGGCAGCGACGGCGCCGTGGGCTCCCTCTTGACCGGGAGCGGCTGTGCCAGAAAGTCGAGCACCGTGGACGAGAGCCTGGACGGGACGTAGACGCAGTGCCAGGGGGACGGGTACGCGTCGTCGGCGTAGTGGCGCCCGCTGAAGAAGCCCTGCGGCGCCGGTGGCAGCCCCCCAGGCTGCGGCTGCAGGTGCTGGAACGGGAACGGGTGCTGGCCATGGCCGCTGCCGAAGTTGGTCCTGGCCTTGGAGCCGCGCATCGCGACGGCGGCGCGGTCGTAGGCGAGCGCGGCGTCGACGGGGGTGTCGTAGGTGCCGAGCCACACCCGCGTCTTCTTCCACGGGTCCCGGATCTCCGCCGCGTACCGGCCCCACGGCCGCTTCCGCACCCCGCGGTAGTGCGCGTGCGGCTGCGCCTCCGCTCGCCCTGCGGCCGCCCCGGCACCACCGCCGCAGCTGCTGCTGCTACTACTGCGGTCTCTCCTATGCTGCATCTGCATGGTGATGCTTCACTCGCTAGCTCTCGCTTGGCTCTGCGAAGTCTGTCTGGCTTCACGCACACAGCTATAGTATACTGATGCAAGTGCAAAGTGTGAAAGAACCAGGCTGAGAGTGGGGGTGGCTCTTATACGGAGCGCGCGAGCATGGGCAGCTCTCACTCACTGTAGCTCCCAGCCTCGGTAGTCTACTGATGGAGGCTGCTTAGATTAGCTTTTAGGCTATGGCGCGCCCGGCGCCTCGTGAAGTGGGGAGGTGTTATAGTAGCGCTATAGGGTAGGCGTCGGGGGGCTTGAGGGAGGCTGTCGCTGACCGGGCCTAGCTACGCTCGTGCCCGTGCGGCGCCCCAGCCCCAGGCTCTGCCGCCGCGCGGGGCCCTGCACTGCTGCAGCCCCCTGGCGTGGTGACGCAAGCCCTACACCATCCATCATCATCTACCTTCGACCCATCCATCATCTACCTTGTGCCCATCCATGGTGCCGGGCGGTTCGTCCCGTCTTGTCCATCCCACCGTCCGCCCGTAGTAGTAGCTCGTAGCCGCACTCATTGAGCCTGCGGCGGTGCCGTGCGTGGCCGGGCAAAATGACCTGAACCCGGCCATGTCACGTACCATTACGGTCCAGGATGCCAGTGCCGACCAATGGAGAGAAGAACCGTGTGGCCCTGGGTAGACGTACGTGCGCCGGGGGCCGAGGTGGGGGTGGTGTCGTGGGTCGGGAGGCAGCCAGCACGGCTCCGGATCGGATCGGATAGGGCCGCGTGCGTGCGGCGCGGCGGGCCCCGGACGGCCGGACCGGCGGTGGGGCATTCATTTCGAATTTCGTTTTCGGGAACGGGCTTGCTGCTGCCGCGGCAGCAGGAGAGGAGGACTGCGCTGCCGTGCCTTGGGAACGCGCGAGGCCGAGCCCTCCTCCTCCTTCACTGCCATCCTGCCTTCCTTTTCTCCGATTTCTGGCCGGTGCCGCTGCGTGCATGCCCTACCGGCTGCCGCGCCTGTCGCCATGCGTTGGAAAGAGGCGTACATTCAATGGAATCCTTCGCTGCACTGTTGGAAAGAGGACGTGGGTGCCCCTCACGCCGATACAGATCTTTCTGTATTTCTTCCGGCCTTAATTTTCACTGCTGACACTGACTACCGATGGATGTAGTATTGCTTCGCTCCTGTGCTCCATAAATTACCAGGGCCTATAGTTTTCAATGTGAGTAGACCACCTTCAATAGCTGATTTGACGAGTCTTATGATATTTTCTGCGTGACATTGCGCGCTTCGTATAAATCTATTCCGATTTGCCTCTCCTCGGATGCCCTCTACAGCGACAAGGCGCCATATTTGACCCTAGCTTAACAGTGTGTCCCGGTTAATCGTGGATGTGTCGAGCAAACCTGACGCGCTACTCTTTTTTTTTTTTTGTAAGGAGCTAGCTAAGCCAGAGATTAAACAAAATCTAATTACAACCAAGGCCCAAGAACTTTACTTGTCCAGTGCGTGCATACCCGTTCCACCCCGGTGTTTCAAGTTGCCATAGAAGGGCTAACTTGTTGATTTACTCCGAATTAGCCACCATATTTTTTTCTAATTTCCATATTATGCCTCGATAGCGGTTTGTCACCCGGAGAGAACTAGGCGTAGTCGATCGACTTGGTAACGTCTAGAGACGGAGGAACGGGGGTGGGGGCGGGAGGGAATCAGGGGCTAAGCCACCGCCATCAATCTGAATTTCTTCACAAACATGCTAGTACTCATACTTATACATTAGCAATTCTTAGTCATTTTGCCCCCTCTAAGCATTGTGGCTGTTTCCTGCCGTTACTCGTGATGCCCTGTTTTTCCCTGGGATTTTACTAGGGTTCATGGGTCGTGGTCGGTATCGATTTTAGGGTAAGGTGTCGTCGAACGTAGGATATTAGTTGTTATGTTTCGTATATAGGATATAATTAAGAGATAATAAGCATTCCTAAAACCTTTGCTACAAAAGTAGAGAGCAATTTAAAATGTTTCCTAATAGGTAGGGAAGGAGAGCTGCTTTAATTCCGTTAAAACATATACATGGTGATGATGCAGTTTGCTGTAGTAGGAATATACCCCAATGAATCTATTTATCGCATTGCAATATGAGGTGGGTGCCAAAAGGATGGAGGTGAATTTATGGCCGACCTCCTCCGTGGATTGTCCTGCTCCCTTTTGGCCAAAGGTCTCGAGATGATTCTTGACTTCCCCTATTTCCTTCCTTATTACATAGGATAAGTACAGAAACAAACATGGACGAAATGAGTGAAAACTTGTAAAGTTACAAAGAATCCATCACCTAGAACAGCTAGTAGGAGCGGCCACGCTCGTACGACTGCTCGGTCAAATTTCTATTGATTGCATGGAGTTTAGTATTTTGGCCTGATTGCCTCATACGAACGTCGCTTTGAGATTTATTCGGCTCGCATGATTCATGAGGACGGGCCCAACAATTTAATTCAACTGCAACTTCAATTTGAGAAATTTGGGAAATATTCAAATTTTCAAACTTTTCATAAGCCCTTCATTTTGTGTGTGTAACTTCTCCAAAATGACTACAACTTGGATCAATCCATTATACAAAGTACATGAGAGTTTAACATCACCCAGACACACACCAAAACCATGGAAAAAAAATAGGACCTAATTAATAAACTAAATATTATGTAATTCTCACAATAAAATGTTCCGAAATTAGTAATCATGCACATTAGAAATTTAAGTGGCTAGATAGAGGATGATATGGCGGATTTTATGACAATTGTAAAATACGTATAAATCCACTAATCAACATCCCCAAATTTATTCTTAGATCCAGAAGGTTGACAGAACAAAATGCGACCATCTAACTTTACACTGAAAATGTTGCCACTCGGTATATCCTATTTTTTCTAATGAAAGCAAGGCAACAAGCTTAATTGTGTAAATTATTTCAAGGTCCATACCACTAGAGCTTTGGTTAAAACTTCCATCACCTTGTAAAAGTTGATTATAGCATGAGGGTATATACTCGTGATCCTCCTATTTGCAATTTATTTAATTATTTTTGTTAAGTCAATATGAGCACTATTAGTGGTCAAGATCAAATATAAATTGAGATTTTTGAAACTACCACTAATTTTGTCAAGTCAATGCTCTCAAGTGCTAATTTTGGTTGTTGAGCTCCGGAATGTATATCTCTAAGTGAATGATCCGTACCAAAAAGAGTGGTGTGTGGGAATGAGTATTGTGTAGGCAAGGTTGAAGTAACCGGTTTAGCATCACTAGTGCAACCGAGATATCCCACTCTTGACCGATATCCGGGTTACCATTCGTTTTGACCGCACAAAAGTAAGATGAGTGTCCAACTTTTCTTAAGAAACACATTTATACAAGAATGCAAAAAAAATACCCGTCGTAATGTTGATGTTGCAGACATCATCCAACTCATAGCCGGAATCTTAGAGTTATCTCATGTAGATCATTTATAGGTCTGCGAAATTGTTAGTTTCCCATAGAGTGCCACAATAGCGAATGACACGTGTAAAACAATATCTCATTGTGATCACAAGGCAAACTTCATGACTAGAAAGCTGTGACTAGAAAGTCATTCAAAACTTGATGAAAGCACCATCGTTTTTTGAAGAATCTATAGAGTCGATGACATAAAGAACTAGGACCACAATTAAGATATTTATTCGACTATATATGTTAGAGATATGTATCATGATACATACATAATTAAATGTATACACGAAGACATGAATGCACACAAATACATATGTATACATTGTATACTTTATTTAATTATGAAATTTAATTCACGAAGCAATTTTATTACAACATATAATTTCAATTTGGTACAGGCAAAATTTAGTGGTATACTATACAACAAAGAACACTATAACATTTTTTACGAAACCTTGTTATGTGGTTGACTATGTTATATAATTAATTGAAAATTATACTAATTAATACATTAATGTGATAAAAATAATATTAAAAGAAGCTTAAAAGTTTAGTATAAAACGTAGTATGCCATGGTTCCAATTTCTTCGTATAAATCACTTAGTGTCGGAAACTAAAAAAATGATACCACCCGCTCTTTGCAATTGTTGGAAAAGAACTGCCCAATGATACACTAATGTGCTTCATCCCTTATTGGTATTGACAAAGTTTCAACCGTCAAAGTGAGAGTGAGAGGTTGGCACTTGTGCAATTCTATTGCCCAAACCAAGGCAATTGAGCTAGCGTCCATCTTGCGGTGGTGTGACACTTGAGCACGTAATCTTCGATAGGTTCATCGCTTCATTTGTGCTCGCCTTTGGTCACGCTAGCCCCACTTTTCGTTTATGTGTGTTTCCATAATATTTGTGTGGTTCAATTTGGTCACTGTGGTTATCTTCTACTTCTTACAACAAACTTTTCGTTGGATTTGCTTGTTTTGCTTTTCCACTTTACCTTCCTATAGCTCCTCATAAGTGTGCGTTGGGTCTGCTTTGGATTCTCATTTCTCAAGCCAAGTACCTTCAATTGTTAATCCTTTCTCTTGGTAACTACCATTGGTCCAATACTACATTCAAGGTTACGGCATTCTACTTTAAGCAACATATACGTCCACATTTCACTTGTTTTTTGAGAACATGTTTAGGGGAAGTACTTGTTCTTCACCACCTTTTGAGAGATGGTATTGAGCACTACGAGCATCGACTTCAAACTCAAAGTGCCGATTTCAATGAGCAATTGACACGCATGACCGAGCTCACCCGCTCCTAGCTGAATAAAAAATTGAAAAACTAGTAAAAAATTCAAAAAATATCTGAAACAAATTGGTGAGTGCCAAGTTTAAAAAAACGGATTTTTTGAATAAAAAAAACAAGTAAACAACTTGGCACCCGTTCTCACCTACTCCTAGCTAAATACATGTTTTTTATATGCGTGTCAAGTTTCGTGCTAAAAGGACATTCGTAGTGCTCTGTAAAAAAAAAAAATCAGTGGCTCAGATGAGATTTCAAAATATATTTTTAGATCACTGATTTTATTTTTTTAGAGCACTAAAAAAGTCATTTATTTTATCTTAAATAATTCTGAAAAAGGTATATCTGTGCATTACTATGTAGAATGGCGCAGGTTTGTCGAAATGTTTCATCATCCATGATCTACACACAAGAAGACAAATGTGGACGATAAAAATAGTGTTTATTTTCTTTATAGGGACACAAGCTTGTCATTTTTGTATAGCCTAAAATACAACCTAATTTTTCATCATTCAAGATAGGCAGATCATATAAATATGTACCCACGTACCGAATAGTAGACTTTTCAAAACTTCTAAGTAGTTTTATTTTCTAAAATACGGGGCTCTGTGTAGACGGGAGCCAAATCAACGCTCTTAGAGAAAGAATATGATTTTTTTACTTAAAAATGGTGATGATATTATCCAAGGGACTCTAGATTTGTTAAAACATACCAATTTGGACGGCGAATTGGTTATTGCCATGTTTCGGGAAAAAAATCTTAAACATTTCAAAAAAGTAATAAAACAACTTGGGGTACCACTTTGAATTTCTGGTTCTCTTCATGCTAAACAATGCGTGTAGGTGTAGTACATGTTCTGATGAACACTTGTGGTGCAAATACAATTGTACGTCGATCACTAATAGCGCTCACCGTAGACTCCACTGTGGACCTAATTATCTCGCACGCAAGGTGCGAATAAACTGCTTCGCATCGCACGCAACGGCTAGTACAATACAACAAATGCCTTCACTCTCCACCACACGTACGAGAGAGAGAATCACGTACGCTGGCCTGCCGCTCACTCGCGCCGTATGCACTCTGCTCTGCGCGGCGCGGTCAATAATTTCGTCCTGCCTGCCGTATGGGTGTTCCGCTGCCGCCCTCTGACGCCATCGGCGCCGCTCGCTGGCGGTGGCGTGGCCCGATCGATCGCCGCCTGCCTGCCACCGGCGATTCCCCCAGATGTCATTTACCTCATTGCCTGCTACCGGCGATTCCCCCAGATGTCATTTACCTCATTGCCTGCTGGTAGGCCTCATTGCCTGCTTGACGGTCAGTGCTGCCGCTTCCGGCGCCTGCCACGGACGCCGTGCAAACTTTCATTGCTTACCGATGATACGCATCCATGGACGACGGCATGAAGGCGCGCACGGGCGGGATCAGAATCAGGGCAGATAGGCAATAACCAAATACTCCTACACCACGTAAAAAACGGAGTGATAAAAGTCTTGGCCACGCCCATGAGGATTCATATCAGCGACGCATATGCGAGCCATTAATGGGCCCTAGCGGCATGGCCAGGCTGACGTGTCGAGAAGGCAGAGGTGGAGGTGGAGGTGGATGGCCCCGTCGCCGTCGTGGGGGAAGACGGAGACGGTCTATCATCAGGGAGGGAGAGACAAGGAGGCGCACGTGGGATGGCTTATCGAGGTGCGGTGTCGCCGTGATGGGGGCACGCACGGTGAGTTTTCAGTGTGCTTCGCCGTCAATAGCACGTACTCCGTACTACGCACGAATGGGCCGTCCCAGTCAGAGTACAAATCTGCTTGGAAACTTAATACTACAACCGGGTTAAAATCCATGTATGTTGATTTAATCAAATGGACATACTGTGTTCTTACGTAAATATATTTGGAAATTAAAAGTACCACAATCTTCATGCGCTTTCTTCTCAATAACTTTATTTTAACAAAAGATAACCTTGCTAAACGTAAGTGGAATGGATGCAAGAAATTTTTGTTTTAGGATTCAGAGTAGTCCATCGAACATGCCTATTTGCGCGTCTATTTCGGATTGTGGTAAATATGCTTTCAATAGCACCCCTACTGGCTTAATGGGATCGAAAAGAAAACAAACGCACAAATCGAATGGGAAGATGTACTTTGGTGTGGTATTTGTGGAAATGTAGGAACACTATTATCTTTAACAAAGCCGGCGTGCTAAATTTTTGGGTCATCTCGACAGAAACACACGGGACCCACCAATGGTCCTTCCTGCACTAAGAGGCACAGCGGGCGACTATAACCTCTAGATGCGCACGTCTGGTGATGGTCGATCGGGATATCTACAACCAGGGTATCTAACGGCTCTCTAGACGTCTAGAAGCTTTTACGCTACTTTGTAATAAATGAGGCTATGTGCATCAATTGATTCAGAGACCGCTTCCTATTTCGGAAAAAAAAACTAGAACAGAGAAAGCGCAGCCAAAATAATCCTCACAAAGACAAGCTGTTCAACAAAAGAGAGAGGCCTACATTTCAAACCAACCAGAATCTTAAGCATCAGGCGCAGTCCCTTCCAGATCTTCTGCTGCAAATTTGGAGACACTGGCCGGCAACTCGGATTGAAACAGGAAACACACGTAGTGCGCAGGTGCTACCATTCCTTTCAGCGGACCCATTTACACTGTATGGCATGCTGATACTGGCAGGCGCACCAAAACAGTTTCTGCTAACCGGTAGCATAGATGGAAGTGGCATTGATCTAGCCTCTCTTGTACAAATCGAATTCCTAATGCATCCTGTTCCAAAGGTTATCCTTTGATTGGCCGGCTATTTCGTAGGAGTATTTGGCTATCGATATCATTTTCACGATTCGCCCCAATGTTTTCGCACTGTGTGGTGGTTTGCAAGGAGAATGTATGTAATATATGTAGACGAGAGCGACAACTCCTGATGTACATGGTTCAACAACTCATGCGACTTCTTTATTGTCTCACCGAATTATGTAATCTGAGTGATTTGTTTATGTTGTGAAGGTACATCCATGATATGAAGAGCTAGCTGCTTTCCATGCAGGTGCACATGATGAACCATATACACAGGACATGGATGGGTGCATGGACTCTGTGTAACTTGGTTCGGAGCTCTGTATGGTACACGCCCATAAACGTCTGTGATATGTCATGGTCTTTCATGTGCACTGGTTTCGATTGTTTTACCCTCATTCAAGAGTTTGGAGAAGTTATGCAACTTAACACCTTTTGAGTGAAAATTATATGAAACTCGGGTGGACAGAACGCGCGAAGTTGTTAGCAGCAAAGCCCATTAAGTGTCGGACGTGGACTAATGACACATGAAGACAAACACACCTTATATACAGAAGAATAAGTAGAAATAACAAAAATTGTCGATTTTTTTAAATCTTTTTACGCTAAAAGATTACCAAAAATTCTATTCGTGTAAAACATTTGGCCGCAAAATATTTTTCGTTAGCTTCTGGGCAGAAAAGACAAACCTCTGACGAATATAGCGTGTATACAACCTCTTTTTGGCATAGCTTTAACCCAGGTTGAAATTAAAGTTATTGTCTCACACAATTTTTATACGGTACCATACTTGACAATATTAGCCAGAAAGTTTCGGATATTTTTTATCTTTTGTTGAATTATTAATTATTTTTTGAATATTGGGTGCACTGGTACGCGAGGGTCACAACGTATTTCGACTATATGCCCCCTATCTTTTGAAAATAGCAAAAGGCATATACATTGCTTTATTAATTTAAAGCCACGAGTGAGCCGTTTATCTAATGAAAACAGCGATTGGTACTAATCGAGTGTAGCTACTTTTCAAATACCTAAGGCATGTCAGTCAGATTCGTGTGACAATTTGCATTAAAACTCAATCAACCAACAACGGGTGGCAGTTTTAAACGACGTGCTTAGAAATTAATGTGGTGGTTTCATAAAAGCCTTCCTAAATGTTGTGTTTTTTTAGTAGTATAATCTTTCAAAAGAATGTGAAAATTATAGAAATTGGAAGTCTGGAAAGTTCATAAATAAAACTTACTATTTATATCAGGGGCAAAACTTTCAATAGATAAATATATTTCACTTTATTTTTGTATAAAAGATAAACTATCTTAATTTTCTTTTGATGTTTACATGACTTGTCATATATTTTAGTATTTTAGAGGATTATCATTTAACAGAGTTGCCTTCTCCATAAATCTATTCAGGATTTTTTCTGAAAGGCCCGACTAAAAAATATAGGGTTCCTTTTAAACAATATTGGAACTTATTACAGAAGATATGATAATTTAGTCTTCAAGTAAGACCAAGCATATTAGTTCGGTGTCTAAAAGTTTACTTTTCACAAATTTAATAGCTAGTAGATAAGTTTATCATTAAGCGCACGGATTTTCTTCTACACAAAGATCCATTCAGGCTTATCCGTTTAACTAATTTTTCATTGCAAATGCAGATGAATTAGTCCAGTTAGACACAAATCGGCAGTACTAGCACGTAGATACATCAACTAAAGTAGCTCCTGAAAAACAAATGGGCCTGCCAACAACGACCGACACACCCAAATAGTCTAAGCCAACTTACTGCATGTGCCAAAATTACCAAGCCCTCTACCTCTTTCTCAAACTCGAATTCCCAGTGTATCCTATTCCCTAGAATCATCGTTTGGTCGCTACATGCCCGTCTGTATTCGTCAGGCTTACTAGCTAGCACCACTGGTGGACTAGGCAGCCTGGGTGTGATCCTCAGCTTCTTGTTAATTAAATTAGTGACTCGCTAGTTCCTCCTAGACACCCATCCAGTCGTCAACATTTTCACTCGTTTCTATCTTCACACTAGCAAGCAGGCTCCACGGAGTGGTAGATTACGAATGGAAAGGCTGCAATATATGTAGACGGCCATGGTCAATAATGTACTCTACATGGTTAAACCATTAAGCCACCCAGATTTTAGTTGTTTCACCAATAACCTGACGTGCAAGATATTTGGGCTGTGAAGGATACCCTCATGCTATGAAGAGCCAGCTAGCGGACTTGCACGGTTTCTGTGTAAACATGTCATGGGCGGGCATACATATGGTGTACTCGGTGCAGGTTGGCAACATAATTGTGTCGTGTGCCACGTAGGTAGGTACTCCTTCCGTTCCAATTTAATTGACTTGCTATGCACCACATTTGGATGTATCTAGACATATTACATGCTTAGATACATCCACATGTGGTGCATTGCAAGTCAATTAAATTGAAACGGAGGGAGTACATTCTTCATGATCTCCATTCTCTAGTGTGTAGGAGTTTTCGAATTTTCCTACATTCATGCTCGTTGAAGAGTTGGAGCGCAGTCTGTAAATTGGAATTTTACTTTTTAGTGAAAATATGCAACTCAAATGGCAGGACGCTAGGAACTCTTGGCAGCGGTCCTACACACTGGAGAAATAGTCGTCTGGGTGAAATACATGAGTAACAAAGGAAAACTGTCACGGCCCTACACACTTGAGTCTTAAGAAGAGATTGGAGTGGATGTTCAAAATTCTATAAAATTGAGATATAGGAATCCAATCCATAGGAATTTAGGTAGTACCATTCCTTTAACTCCAAGGCAATCCATAGGAAAAAATCCTAAGAATTGGAATCCTATAAAAATCCTATGAATTTCTTACAATCCAAAGCGTTCCTTAGATTTCAAACAAACCAGAATCATGAGGACATCGGGCACATAGCCTTTCCAACATTCTGCTGTAAATTTAGAGAAACTAGCCGGCAACTCCGATGCAACACACAAGACATGTAGTGCACAGGTGCCACCATTGCTTATAGCAAACCCATTTACAACGCATGGCATGTTGATACTCGCAGGCTCACCGAAACAGTCTCTCGTATCCGGTAGCATAGATGGAAGTGACATTGATCTAGCCTATGTTGTACAAATCAAATTTCTAATGCATCCTATTCCCAAAGGTTTATCATTTGATTGACCAGGTATTTCGTATTTGGCTATCGATATCATTTTCAGTATTCCATATCTTCCCACAGTAGCACGATATTTTCACCGTGTGCTGGTCCGCAAGGAGAATGTATGTAATATATGTAGACGAGCGACAATTCCTGTTGTACATGGTTCAGTAACTCATGCGACTTCTTTAGTGTCTCACCAACCAAATTATGTAACCTGCATGACTTTTTTTTATGTTGTGAAGGTACATGAGTACATCCATGATATGAAGAGCTAGCTGCGTCGCATGCAGGTGCACATGATCTCTTCCGAACTGTATGGATGGGAGCAATGCATATCCAGTGATCCCAGCCCTCATGATACGGTGATATCAGTTCTCGAAATTCAAACTTTTAAGTTTCAAACAATCCGAAACAAATTGTGTATGTTCACAACGATTCCTAGAATTTGCAGAAACCAAATTCAAAATATAGGCATAGATACAAAAAAGACAAATACAACATTAATAGTGTGACAAAAAGACCAAAACACAAAATGACACTATTCACATAGTAGTATTCCTTTTTTTTTCTCCGTGTCTATGTTTAATTTGGTTCAGGAAAATTTAGGGAATGTAAGCACACGTCTTGTGAACACCCACCTTTTGTTTAGGAATTTTTTGAGACATGTAAATTTTAACTTTGGAGATTGGTATCATTTAAGCGTGGGATAACTAGATATTTTCCCGATGGTAGCATGTACTCAGTGTAGCTTGGTTCGGAGCTCTGTATGGCACATGTCCATGTATGTATGTAATGGTCTTTCATGTGCATTGGTTTCGATTGTTTTACCCTCATTGAAGAGTTTGAAGAAGTTGTGCAACTTAACGCCTTTTGAGTGAAAATTATATGAATCTCGGGTGACAGAACGTGTGAAGTTGTTAGAAGCAAAGCCCATTAAGTGCCCCCTATCTTTAGAACATAGCAAAGACAGGTACATTGATTTATTAATTTAAAACCACAAGTGAGCCTTTTATCTAATAAAAACATCAATTGGCACTAATAGAGTGTAGCAAGTATTCAAATGCCTAGGTCTGGCTGTTAGATTTGTGTGTGGCCATATGGGACCCAAGCATCAATTTTTTGTGTTAAAACTCAATCAACCAACAAGGGGTGGCATTTTTAAACGACATGTTAAGAAAACAATGTGTGGTGGTTTCTTAAGAGCCTTCCCTCAATGTTGTGGTTTTGAGTAATATACTCTTTCAAAAGAATGTGAAAATCATAGAAGTATGGAATGCTAGGAGTTTACAACATGGAAAGTTCATAAATAAAACTTTAACTATTTATATCATGGACAAAACTTACAATAGATAAATAGATTTCACTTGTATTTTTGTATAAGAAACTATCTTATTTTTTTTATGGTTACATGACTTGTTATGTATTTTAGTATATTGGTTTATCATTTAACAGCGTTGCCTAATCCATGAATCCATCAAGTTTTTTTCTGAAAGGCCAAAAAATGCAAGAACATTAAAAAATGATACAGTTCATTTTAAACAATACTGGAACTTATTACAGAAGAGATGATAATTTAATCTGCAAGTAAGACCAAGTATAGCAGTTCGGTGTCTAAAAGTTCACTTTTCAGAAATCCAATAGCTAGTAGATAAGTTTATCATCAAGCACACATATTTTTTCTTGTAAACAAAGATCCATTCAGGCTTATCCGTTTAACTTATTTTCCATTGCAGATGCAGAGGAACTAGTCAAATAAAACAGAAAAGAGCAGTAGCACGTAGGTACTATAATTTCAGTGGCTCTTTAAACAGAAATTGACCTACCGACGACGACCGGCGCACTAAAATAGTCGAGCCAACTTATTGCACGGGCAAAAAATTCCGATCCCTCGGCCTCTTTCTCAAACTCGAATTCCCAACACATCCTATTCCCCAGAATCATGCTTTGGTCGCAACATGCCCTTTTGTATTCGTCAGTTATTAATATGTTTTTGAAACCCATGGCTTACTAGCTAGCACCACTGATTGTGGACTAGGCAGACTGGGGCACTCATTCTGCGGTCAACATTTTTACTCTTTTCTATCTTCACACTAGCAGGCAAGCACCAGGCAGTGTTAGATTACAAATGGAAAGACTGCAATATATGTAGACGGTCCTGGTCAATAATGTACATGGAGTACATGGTTAAACCATTAAACCGCTCAAATTTTAGTTGTTTCACCAACCACCTGACGTGCAAGATATTTGGGCTGTGAAGGATACCCTCATGTCCTGAAGAGCCAGCTAGCTGACTTGCACGGTTTCTGTAAAACATGTCATGGGCGGGCATACATATGGTGTACTCGGTGCAGGTTGGCAACTTGAAATTGTGTAGTGTGCCACGTAGGTAGGTACATTCTGTATGATCTCCAGTCCAGTGCGTAGGAGTTTTCGACTTTTCGTACACTCATGCTCGTTGAAGAGTTTGAGCGCAGTATGTGACTTGGAATTTTACTTTTGGGTGACAATATGCAACTCAACTGAGCAGGATCTAGGAACTCTTGGCAGCAACTCAGCTGGGTATTAGTTTCAGATCAAAATTTCCTTTTGCGGCTACCGTAGCTGGAGTAAAAAAAAATTAGTATTCGGCAAAAGCTTGCACACCAAGCGTCGCTGCCACACTTATGAGGAGGAGATCCGCCGTACGGCCGGCCGTATGATTTACCACACGCTCTGAGTCTGAGCAGCCGCTAGCCAGCGGCGCCGCAGCCACCTGCAGCTTTTACTGCCTCTACCGCCGGGGATCCACGACCGCGTGACGGAAGCGACGGCCAAAGGTGAGCTCGTACGCACAGGAGGAGAATCAACGCTAGAGGAGGAGTAGGAGCTACCGGTAATAGAGCTCTACTGTACGGTGGTAGGCCAGGTGTAGAGGGCACACGGTCGTGACGCCTACAGCCTAGACAGGTGACCACGAAATGGGGGCGTAGCTGCTGCTGCTAGCTAGGACTACTCTGGTTTAGGGCTTGCGTGCCGTCTAGAGAGAGGGTGGCCCGCCCCGCCCCGCCCGATGAGGGAAGGACAAAGCGTGGGCAGGTCGCGTCCGCACGGGTGGGTGCCCCAGACCAGGCCCGCTCGTGCGGGTGCAAAAACTCATTGCATTAGTAGCAGTACTTTTCCTTCCGTTCCAAATTAATTGACTTATGTTTGTCCAAATACGGATGTATCTATATTTGTTTAGTGTCTAGATACATTCGTTATTAGACAAATGCATGTCAATTAATTTGGAACGAAGGGAGTAGATGATTAGCAAAAGCGCATGCATCATGCTACAGACGCAAGGACTTTTTGACCATCTGTTTCCTTTTCCTTGGTCTTCCTTGGGATCGCCGGCCCAACTCGTAGGTTTTGGGCTAAGGCCTATTGGCTATGTGACCAGAGGCACGCTCCACCTTACTTTGGGCCCTGTGGATTCAAGTGTCCTGTATTGGCCCAACAGGTGTTCAGAAATATACTCACTCTCATCCATAATTATTGCCGTCAGTCGTTTAGGATTTTGACTACAGTTGAATCGGACCAGATGGAAGGTGCTAACGACAAAATCTCCAAGAACAACCTTATCGACTTCACCTTTCGCACTTGTGGCATCAAAAACAAAAATAGGATAAGAACAAGAGAGGAATAAAACCAGGTTACAATGATCAGATCTCAACAAATTATACAAAAGAACTCGGCGAGATGAGCCATCTAGGGTTTATGACTATGTGGCGGATTGCAATGAAGAGCACGTATGTCTTCATCGTTCTGTCGTTTGGTCATATGATCGGTCCCTTCTTCCCCTGTAACTGTTTCCTTTTCTACTTCCTCCGTACCAAAATATAAGATGCTTTATGTATTTTAACACCGACTACATACACATTGAAATGAGTGAATCTACACATTAATATATGGCTTGGTACATCCGTATCTGAAAAATGCTCAATACCTAAAACATCTTACATTTCGATACGGAGGGAGTATAAGCGTAGGTTATGAGAGTTCTCTTAGAGTACGGGGAGAATTCCATGTGTTTGCACGTTATGTTGCGTGAGATCTTTAATATTTTCCCATCCTTTATACATTATCTTGGGACTTGTCGGGGTGTTGCACGACAGGTTAGGTCCGTCGCGTCTTAGAGCAGGCCCTCGTGACCTTTGATATCATGAAATGGATGACTACATGTTACTATGATGTACAGATCCTACCCGACCCCACATATCGTTGAATATACCCCCAAACAACATCCATACTGAAGCGGCTGGCTTCTTCCGAGTTGTCAACCAATAGGTTATTCGAGGTGTTACCCGAAAATTGGTCATGAGAGAGTTGAGCATTCCACTCGAGACTAGTAAAATAACACCATGAGACGGGTAAAATAAAAACCCTATCAAGATCATACCTTTGCCTTATGCATTTCACTTGAGATAGATGATGACGTTATCGACCGTTGCGTTCCACTCGATAAAGACTCTGAAAATGGTCCCCCTGAAACTGTTAACAGGGATCCTCTCGTAGAACCATATTCACTTGGCCATAATTTTCAAATGGATTGCAAGCTTCAAGTATAGGGATCTTTTCGAGATGCTTCATCTTGAACTTGCACTTCTCAACATTGATGACAATCACCATTGGGCTGGAGATAAGTCTGGCGGCTGAACGCCCAGATGAAATCTCCTTGTTCCATTTGAGTAAGGGTGGATAAAGAGGAAAGACCGTTGGGTTGGCATTATGTCCGCTTTTTCTCGAATGGACATTTGACAAAGATTTGAAAAAAAACCTTGGAGATGCCCTTAGCTTTAGGTGCTTTAGGGATGGGCCTAAACGGGCCATATGATACTCCAAGAAGCCCGTTGTGCATTGGGAACAACGCTCGTTTAGCACCGTCCATATGTTTCATTCGATTAATTTCCATTGTCCTTATCCGATAATAATGGAAATTAATTATGCAATAGTGCCAAGACCGCTTGAACGGTCTAGCATTGCGTACCACTTTAGAATTAATGTCATGTGTGTATATCCAATAAATTTTCTTTAAAAAAATATTACATAGCAAGGAAAACATCGGATGGGCGGTCCACAATTGCGTAACGTTGCATACATGATGCATCGCGATTAATTTCACAAGTGTCCTTATCTCAGAACCAATAATTACAAAGCAAGTGTTTCCATCTATAAAAGGAGTGTACAACTCCTCTTTCATCCCACAACCCATAGCTCAAGATTGGTATCTTGAGATAGACACTTCTCGTCACGAACCACTCTCAATATCAAGCATGCCAAAGAAAGGGAGTAGGTCGGCCGTGAGGGATAGCAACGATGAGCAGGAGGCAAGGATTGCACTTTTGCAATCTGAGCTTGCCGAGCTTGAGAGAGAAGCCGCAGTGCAGGAACAGAGGGCAAAAGAGGTAATGGAACGCGTCAAGGAGGCCGAGAAAGAGAGCGCGGGGACGGTGGCGGGGTTGATTTTCCGCAAGGTAGAGGATCTCAACCTTGAGGAGCTTCATGCGCTGTTCCATGAGCTCTCCCGGGTCAAGATGGAAATTAAAGGTCACCTGACTTCGAACTCTACTGGCCCAAGCGTGCCACCGTCACAGCAGCCACCATCTTCCGCGCAAGATCAGGTCAAGGAAGGGAAGCCGTGAAGCTCTCGTGCCCGATCCATCTCAAGGTCATGTCCTGTTGGCTCAGGCGTATCATTTTATGTTTTCATGAATAATGGACGTGTTGCTTTTCTGTTGTAGCGAATAATTTTCCTTGAACTATTGCTTGTATCGGATTTTATTATAAAGGAAACATTGTTTGAATAATGAGAGGTTTTTCACAACCTGGTAAGTCACACCTAGACGATATGGGAAACAAGCGTTAACCTCTTGCCTTTGCATAGCATGATTGGCATAATCCACAAAGGAAAAAAAAAGAGCTAAGTGTCCATGAAAACAATTTAAGCCGATAGAGGACCAATATATAAACTACACCGCTACCTAAATTGGGTTTTTTAAACAAATCTAAATTTGGTCAAGGCCTCCACATGCGTACAAGCAGCCATACCCTAACTTTACCATGAACGTCGACCGAATTTAAGCCGATAGTGGATCAACATATAAACTACACCGCTATCTAAATTGGTTTTTTTAAAACAAATGTATGTTGGGTGAAGGCCTCCACATGCGTACAAGCAGCCATACCCAACTTTACCATCAACTTGGGGACAGAATTTCTTCTTGTAAAATACGGAGTACATTAGTTATGTCAATCAATCGATCTACTTGTCAGGAAAAATATCGGATCGAAGCGGCGGGCCGCGCGTCCCTTTCGAGCCGCCAACGAAATTGACGAGCAGAGTAGTACTAGTACTATACGGCCGGCCTCCAGTCATGGCGCAACCAACTCGCCGGCCTCCTCCCACGCGAACACGTCTGTACAAAAGAAAGAAAAACTAGTCCAGCACGCCGCCGTCGCCGCACGAGGAAAAGCAATACTCTAGTCTGAAGAAAAAAAATCCCACCCCACCGAGCGAGCCGCGACGAAACCGGCGCCCGGTTGGATGGATCAGGCAGGCGCGGCGCCGCGCGCGGGGCCCACCACCCCGTGCCCGTGCCCGCGGGCGAGGGCGAAACTGCCCAAGCGTGCCACCATCACAACAACCACCATCTTCTGTTCAAGATCAAGGTAAGGTAGAGAAGCCATGAAACTTTCATACCTGATCCATTTGAAGGTCATGCATGTCCTATTGTTGGTTCAGGGTATCCTCTTATATTTTCATGAATAATGGACGTGTTGCTTTCTGTTGTAATGAATAAGTGTTCTTGAACTATTGCTTGTATCGGATTTTATAAAGGAAACAAAGTTTAAAAAATGGGAGTTTTTCATGACTTAGCACTGAGAGGATACAAGAAACACGCGTTAACCCCTGGCCTTTGCATAGCATGATTGACATGATCCACAAAGGATAAAAGAACCTAATGTCCATGAAAATTGAATACAACGTTTTAAGCCGCCAGATGATCGATGTATAAACTAGGCCGGTATCTAAGTTGGGTTAAGGCCTCCACTAGTTTACAAGCAGCCATAGCCAACTTCACTGAGGAAAATGTTACATAAAAACTACTAAATGATCCAATATAAAGAAATTCTAAATATAATTTACTGGCAATGCATGACTCTCAACTTTCTTTAGGCATATTCCGGGTACTATAAGGGATTAAAAAAGACAAGGAAAAGACGTCATTCATCACCCAGGTCATCTTGTCCTGCGACGGTCTGTATTCCGTTCAGTCTGAAGAACGCTGGCGCTGCCACCATATGTCGAGAGAACCCATGAATCCCGACCGAATTTCTTCATGTAAAAATACATCCTTTATGCCAATCAATCGATATGCGAACTTTACCTCTCAGAAAAAAAAATCGGATTGAATCGCAAAAAAAAGGGAAAAATATCGGACTGGTTGCTGGACCGCGCGTCCCTTTCGAGCCGCCGACGGTATTCACGAGCGGAGTAGTACTGTACCGCCGGCCTCCGGTCATGGCGCAACCAACTCCCCGGCCTCCTCCCACGCGAGCACGTCTGTATTATGAAAGAAAGAAAAACTAGTCGAACACGCCGCCGTCGCCGCACGAGGAAAAGCAATACTACTCTAGAAAAAAATTCCCACCCCACCGAGCGAGCCGCGACGAAACCGGCGTTGCGTGGCTGGACCTGGACTGGATGGATCAGACAAGGCAGGCGCGGCGCCGCGCGCGGGGCCCACCATCCCGTGCCCGCGGGCGAGGGCGAAACTGCCGCCGCGCGAATCACTGCACACCCGCCAGCGGGCCCGCACCGCCCGCTGTCTGCCGCGACCACGCACGCCAGGTCCCTTCTCCCGATCCTCTGCGCCGATCAGGTACACGCACCCACCAAGATCCTCCACCCAGCGGCGGCCGCATAGGAAGGACACAGGGTTGTGCGCAGCAGCGTGGATCCCGGTCCGGCAGGGAGTGGCCGGCAGCGGCGGCACACGTGGCCCGTGCGGGGTGGGGCGCGGCGTCGCCCACACGCTCACGTTACTCCCAAGATCACGAGCGGAAAAAGGGCGACCAACCACCACACCGCGCGCGCACACGGTCGCGATCCCCCTCCAGCCGTACGGCCCACCCACACCGACGGAAAGATCCATCCGTCGGCCCGCTGGGCCCCGCCACGCAGTGGGCACCGCACTGCTGGCAGCCGCGGCGGCGCCCGCTTTCTTTTTGATTATTCGATTGTTTGTTTAAATCTCCACGCTCCTCCTCTACCTCGTTCGTTCGTTATCCATCCGTGCCGTGAGAGAGAAACAAAACAGCCTGGCCCGGCCCGCCATTATTTTTCTCTCCTTCCGCTCTGACGCCGGACGGTTCCACAGCGGCATGGGCGGAATAAATTTCAGTTTCTCCGTCGGCAGGACGGCTGCTTTCCTGGTTTTACCGACAGGGATTTATCTCGTTTGTACGCGTGTGTTTTGAATTGACAGCTATACTCCTATCCTATGTGCGTCCACTTTTTTTTTTTTTTTTGAAGGGGGATCCGACTTATATAAAGGAAGCTCAGTACACTTTACAAGAAAGTCCATAAGGAAAACGAAATTACAACTGGACCCCAAAAAAGTGCAAAGAGCACCCTCAGCTTCCGGGAGAGACACAGACGGATCCCAACCGCACCCCAAATTCCTACGCAGCGCCGACGCCGCCGTACCACACGCCGCCGGGAAGGGAGCACCACCACCACAAGTAGACGACCGCAGAGGCTGTCCGCCGACGCCGTGCGACGGATCTGGCAAGCGTTGAACGCGAACGGCCAAAGCACCCGCTCCCCGGAACCACCGGACTTCCAGCCGGCTCGACGCCGCGCAGGACCACCTCCAGCAACCCCGCACCAGTTCCAGACGACGCCCTCCTCGCCACCACGGCCGGCCAGAGCTGAATCGTCGAGGAAAGAAACCACCAGATCAACCTGCAATCAAAACGGAAACATCCACCACCGGCCGCTTCACCCCCCGCCGCCACGGCCGGCCAGCGAAGCAGAGCCAGAGGAGAGGAACCGACGAAGCACTCCACTACCTCCCCGGCGCGACGGCCGAAACGGGGACGGGAGGGGGAGGACGGACCCCAAGACGCCAGCATCACCGCCACCGCCATCGGTGACACCAGCAGGGACGAACACTTAAACTAGGCCTAACCTACTAGCACGGCGGAGCCAAGGCTCCCCCCGCCTCCCGGCGCCGGATCGGCCGCCGGAGGCGGAGGGGAGCGGCGGACACGCCGGCGACGCTCTCGAACCTGCGGGTCGCCTCGGAGTCGCCCCTCTCTGCACTGTAGAGATAAGGGAGAGGGCCTTGGACGACAAAGCTCTAAAATTCCACTTTTTTATTTTTACATGTGCCGCGAACAACTTAAAAGGTGGGAGACAAGGAGCGGCGGAATCGTTGGTAATGGCGATTGATCGGGAGCGCAATACCGACGGAGCGAGAAATAGTGGTGGCAGTCGTAGTTAATTCGACACGTCGAGGGGACGAGCGAGCATGGATCCATGCAGCAGCACGAGGTGACTGGACTCGAGCTTTCTTCAACCGACCAATTATGACCATGTTGCATGGGTCGCAAGCAAGAGCGCCAGATGAGACGAGACGACGGGTGCAAACGCACTTACTCCATCCATCTCACTTCCGTTTCGCAACAAGAACCCGAATAGTAGATGCAAAAATATTGAATAAGTAAATTACTAAATGCGAGTGGTTTCATGAGGCTGTCAAAGTAGTAATAATAACTCAATATAATTCGGTCCATAACAACGCCGGCAGGACTTGTCTTGGGCGACAGTACATCATCTTGGGTTTGGGTGTCTTCCATCTCAAGCTAGTACAGTACCTCCTCTCCGGCGAAAAAAAAGAAACCGTATTTACAGATCAACGCCCTTGCCTTGCCTCCGTTACGCAAGACTGCAACAGGACCGCTCGCCTAAACATACAAGGATTTTTTCTTCTTCTAAGAAAAAAAAAGGCGACGAAAGAAAGATACTAGCATCGGGTCATATCAGCTAAAAACAGCTCCGGCGGCGGCCGATCAGAGGAGCTCCGCGGCGGCGGGCAGTTGAGATCGAGGTCAAAATCGACGGGGGCCCTCTTGGCCGACGCGGCGGCGGGCGGCGACGGCGCCAGATCCACGACCGACGAGGAGTCGGAGTCGCTCTGGGACACGGTGGCCGCCACGTCACCTGCGGCGGCATGCTGCTGTACATGTGGGACGCCGCGGCGGCGGCGGCCGCCTGGCCGAAGAAGTAGTACGGGTGCGACACGGGGTATCCGCTGAAAGGGAAGCGCGCGGCGGCGGCGGCGGCGGCGCGGTGGAAGAGGTCCAGCTCGACGGAGGGCGGGATCGGCATGGCCTGCATGGGCGCCTGCACGTCGCCGCCGAACGACTCCACGGTGCTGCTGTTGCTGCTATCCGGCCAGGGCGGCGGTGGCGAGCGCGGAGGGAGGGAAGGGGAAGTTGGTCTTGGCCTTGGATCCGCGGTACTCGCGCGCGGCGGCGTCGTAGGCGCGGGCGGCCTCCTCGGCCGTGTCGTACGTGCCCAGCCACACGCGGCTCTTCTTGGCCGGGTCGCGGATCTCCGCCGCGTACCGGCCCCACGGACGCTTCCTCACGCCCCGGAAGTGCGGCCCGCCGCCGACGCCGAGCGCCAGCCCGGTCGCCGCCGCCTTGTCCGACGTCCTCGGCGCCATGTCTTCCTTCCTTTCTTTTCGCTTGTTGGATGGTGTGTGCGTATGGATGCGTGTAGGATCTGGGGGAGAGGAGGCGCTTATTATAGGCGGGGAGCGGCTGGTTAAAAAGAGGGAGCGAGTGGTGGAGCGGCAAGAGGGAATAAAACTCGGCGCAGTCGCTTTGACTGTCCGCGCGCCCGCCGCCGCCCCTCGTCTTTTGCGTGCCGGCATTACAGTTTGTTTAGTTCCGGACGCTTTTCCATCCGGTCCCTCAGGATAGGGAGAATTTGCGTTACCTATGGAGCGGTTACATTTTGGTTTGCTTCTCGGCCACGCGTGGAGCATGGGGTTTGTGTGCACTGGAAATTCAAATGCAAAATATTCGTCAATATGCTTGCAATTGGATTAAGGTATTTTTTGAATTTAACAATTGTTTTGCGTATATAATGCATATCAGTAGAGCGTTACAACCATAATAATTAGTACTTATGTTTCTTCAAAAGTATTGTAATACGCTTTCTTCATTCTCGTTATTCTTTTGTCGTATTCAGCTTTCTATGAGTGTTTGAGACGACAACAGCTCTAACCTTTACCGCAATCCGAACATAAAACAATGACGTGTGATACGACAAACAGACCTAATATCATGTGCTCATTCTCACTCGGTTTTAGCTGGTGTTGCGCACTTAGTCATGGTGTATCTGAAGTAGCCTACTAATTTGTAGTATCCAATTTATAATGGGCGATCGTGTGGACGTATGTCTTACAACGCTACGCCACGTAGTACATGGCTCCATGTAGTGTGATGTATGCTGAGTTTGCATGTTCCTACTGTGGCATGGTGCAAACTTACATGACACGTGTCAAGTAAGAGCGCTTCTCTCGCTATAGTTAATCTCTTTATAGTAATATATATATATTATTAACTGCAACAACATGTATTTAATACCAAAACATGAGAAATATGACGGCAAACAAACTACTATACCAAAACTACAACGTAAATTTACCTTGTCAATGCTCTCATCAAGAGTACAATAAAACCAAATTAACTAAAAATGTAAGATCAGTGCGTGAGTGTCGTGTCTCGGCGGACGGACACCGGAGTAAAGGATACCCCTTTTTAGGTACGGCACGGGGCGCGAACGAGGCTAGGAAGCGTCTCTTCCGGGTCGATGAGGAACTCGAGCTCTTCGTGTGTGATGGCACGCACAGAAAGGTGACACAGAGAGTTAGCCAGGTTCAGGCCGCCTGGAGGCTAAAAGCCTTACTCCTGCATGTCTAGATTGAAGAGTTCACCATGGTGTGGAGCTACAAGAGTTCTTCTCTGAGTTCTCTCGCTACAATTAATCTCTTTGTGGTAATATATTATTAACTGTGGCAAAATGTATTTAAGACCAAAACATAAGTAATATGACAACAAACAAACTACTATATCAAAACTACAATGCTCGTATAATTTACCTTGTTAATGCTCTCATAAAGAGCATAATACAACAAAATTAACAAAAAATGTAAGCTCAGTGCGTGAGCTCAAGAGATCTCTCTTTTGACCCTGAGTTTGAACTTAGTTTAATTTTAATTATGTTCCTAAAAATAAGGTGTATAATTTTGTTTTGCAGTCAAACCATGTGAAGTTTGATCAATTTTATAGATAAAATTATCAACAACTAAAAGTTTGATTAGCTAAATAAATTTGATGATGTATTTAACAAGTTTTATTAGACATTGCAGAAGTTGAGTGTTTTCTAAAAGTTTGGTCAAACTTGATATGATTTGACTTTTGATAAAATTTACACGCCTTATTTTACGGAACAGAACTCTTAGGATCATCTACAACGTGACATTTACGAGGGGTCACTTGGGCAAAAATCGTGCCTTCAATCCGACATCGGCATTGGCGTCACCATTTGAATTGGAATTGGACGCCAGCCGGTTGCTTCGAACGATTTTTGATCTTAAAATTATTTAAGTGATTGTTTCCTAGCTGTTTTCATCTTAGGCAGAGGCTTATGAACGTAACATTGGCATTTTCATGTTATTAAGCGCATGTATAAGCTCTCTACCACAATGTATAAACTCTGTTGCAGAGGACATGCCCTAAATGATTTTCTTTAGAAAAGAAGTTCAGTCCTTTGATCTTAGGGCCATCTACAACGTGACATTTACAAGGGTCAATAGGGAATAAATCATGTCTTCAATCGAAAATCGTCCTTGGCATCACCACTTGAATTGGGAATCGGACGGCCGATTGTTTGGAATCATTTGAGATGTTAAAATTATTTAAGGGATTGTTGCCTAGCTGTTTTCATCTTAGGCAGAGGCTTATGAACGTAACATTGGCATTTTCATGTTATTAGGCGCATGTATAATCTCTGTACCACAATGTATAAACTCCATTCCAGAGGACATGCCCTAAATGATTTTCTTTAGAAAAGAGGTTCAGTCCTTTGATCTTAACTGAAAGTCACAACCATTAATTAGAAGAAGAAAATTAACAGGAGTATGAGCTAAGATTGCACTTGTTTTTTTTGTACACCACGGTAGAGCTGAGCTTGCGTTACTGTTTTTTTTCTGCGGAGAAACCTTGCAGTTACAACGAGCCTCGGCCTCGGGCTTTCCACCCGAAATAGCGGGATGCCAAACCTTTTTTGGATCGCAACAAAAGAAAAAGACCATCTTCCGGGTACCAGACCGCAAAACCGGCCCAGTCTCGTCTCGTCTGATCGCATAAACAACGGGCATCAAAGCCGCCGCTCGCTGGCGGGTCCCAGGTCCGCGGCGGTGCGTAGGGCGGCACGTTGTGGCAGCAGCACGTCACGGGCAGCGCGGGCCCCAGCGGCGGAAGGACGACGACGACAGGCGCGCCTCCTACGCATCTCTCGCGATCCGTGCGTCCCCAGCAGACGCAGCATCCATCCGGGCGGCGTGCGGGTCTCAGATCCGCCGCCCGACAGCGTGGGCACGTGGCCGGCCGGCTCGACGACGCGGCACGGCACCGCACCGCAGGCGCGCGAGAAGCTCGAGTCTCGCCGTCAGTTTTGTTTGTTTATTGATGGAAAAAATGAATCTGGTTGAACGGCATCGTCGTCGGCGCCGGCTGCGTGACGTCGCGCGGGCGGAGCGGACACGGGTCGCGATTCGGGAGAAACGGTGCCGCTGGGCCTGTCGTAAAGTGCGGCGATAAAATAAATATGTGTGTGAATAAATCTGAGATGGAGAGAGGGCGGGTGAGTGAGGGTGAGGCGACGACGTCACGCTAGGCGGCAGCGGCTAGCGAACTGGCCAAGTGTCTGCGTCGTGTTGCCTGGATGGACGATCGGATCAGCCGGCGATCGAGGGTAGCCAGCCACCAACCGTTTCCCTTGGCCCTGCATTGAAAGCGCGAGCGGCGTATGGGGTGTGGACGGACCGGACCGACAGCGCGGGCTGACCGGCACCAGCCGGTTGCTGTACTGACGTGGCCGTGGCCGTGGGTTGAGTGACAGCCTCGCCGCACGCTCGCGGCGCGGCGCTGCTGCCACAGTTTCCAGGACCACGGCGAAGGGTGGTGGTGGTGAGTGACGGGAGCGGAGGGTGGGCGGTGCGCCGTATCGCGCGCGTACTCACTACAGGCAGGCAGGCAGGCACCGCCTCTGGTGCCGTGCGTAGAGTACATTTATTTCGGGTGAGCGGCGTGCGTGTACAGGGCCGGCGGGCGCGGAAAGCGAGGAGGAGGCGAGCCACGGAATTCCAGGTGGGTCTCTCTCAGGACGGTAGTAACCTTGTCGGGCGCTCACGCTCGCGCTTAACCACCACAGGCCGTGCTTGCTCCGATGAGTCGCCGTATTTCCAAAAGATGCGGCGGCAGGCACCGCCTGTCTTCCCTGTATCTCTCCGTCGGTCGGTGTGAAACCCACACTTGCTTCATTTTTCCTTTGCAACACCAACTGCAGGTAATTAGCACGTACCTACTCCAGACCCCTCATGAGTTTGGAACAACATCTCGATCCGGTTCTGAATCCTGCTCAAGACCTGAAAATATTTTCGATGTTTTGCTGTGTCTACTCACGATTTGTTTGTTGCCGTGTCACATCAGTGAAGCTTTTTTCCTTCATCGTGGCATACATGGATGCCATACCATGATACCATGTCTTGTCGGCCGTGGAATTGTATTCCTTGGACCGCCACAGTGATGGTTATACTACACTACACATCATCATCTCTGCATCGATCAGGTATGACAAGAGTGTAATTTTTTAAATGGTGGCCGTGGTCCATCCTGCTAGTCTAGAAACGTGACGGTACACCACAGTTTGATCCATACAATTACAAAGACGATTTCAATCAGAGAGACGGTCTTCACTTGGCTGCCCCCAAACAACATGCTAATTAATAAAATGGCCGTATTCTACTACTTGTTGGTTCACTCTTAATTTCTTCTATCCCTACAAATTTCATCAATCTTGTAAGCACTATGGATTTCGAATTATATCACCTTTGATTATTTTCTGGTTTCATTAGCGTTCACTCCGTCGAATTTTTTAAATAGCCGGACGGTAATGAAGGATAGAGATGACTGATTATTTATTCTATTTTACCCCAATAAATTTAGCTGTTCACGCCCAGTCATCGCAAAAAATACTAAATAAACATTTGTTTTGTTTTGAGAAAATAAATTGGTCGACTTTTCCTCTCCTTTGATAAAGTGCTTATGCTCCAGTGGCGCGCTCGCGGCAAGTCATTTGGGAGGTTGGGGGGGGGGGGGGGGGGGGGGGGCTAGGAAGGCATTTTAGGTTTGGTTTGTGAGGCGAGGGAAATACATGGAATTTTGGTAAGACTTTAACAAACTCAAGCTGTGGGGGGGGGGGGGGGGGGGGGGGGGGGCAGTGGCCCCCTAAAGTACACATAGCACCAATGTTTGCGGCTGCGGCCGCATTTTCATAATTATCGTCCTTGAGCTCGTCCTAAGCCCCCTGGAGCATTGTCGCGGTGGATTCGAGGTCGAGCTTGATACGAAAAAGCTGCTTCCGAAACTTGTCAGGCTGTCGTGCAATGCAGGACAGCGGCTAGCCGTCACCAGCTGCCCTCGCATGGAGGAACGCCATCGCGAGGGCGAGTAGTGGGAAAACTTGGTGCTTCTCCATGGCAAAGTGATGATTCGAGGCGGAGCTTGACGCAGTGACGAGCCACATAGTGTATTTGTTTCTTCTATTCGGTCGTTATGTTTGCAGCAGATACTCTGCTTCTCAACGTTTATTTATAATCCCGAAGTGAAATGCGTGGAATGTCCAACAAGAAGTGTAATTCAAGGTTTAGCTTGAACTGCGACATGTTCATGCAGCCTAGTACAAAACTGCTGGAGCTAACTCGTGACACCGTATGCGCGTCTTGACCTTTCCTTAATGGTACATGAAAAAAATAAAGTGTCATGCTTTGCATACTTATTTCCCATGATTTTTCCTACTCTCTCCGTACATAAAAGAATGTCACTAAAATGGATCCTTTTCCAGACGAAGAAAGTACTTGTTTTTGTTGTTGTGACCTTGTTCGGATTGTTTTATTGTTATATATGTGAAAAATAATACTCCCTCCTTTCCATAATATTCTGTCCGTTCCAAAAATAAGTGTCTTTACTTATCTAAACATGGATGTATCTAGACATGTTTCATATCTAGATATATTCATATTTTGACAAATCTAAGATACTTGTTTCGGGACGGAAGGAGTATAAGACATTTTAGATATATTTAAAAGTTGACAACATATGGAGGGAAAGGAGTGAATCTACACACTAAAATATGTCTAGATACATCTACATATGTATAAATCAAGAAAAAACTAAAAGTTTTATGTTTAAAATGGAGGTACTCCCTCTGTTTCCATATTAGATACCCATCTATATTTAGATACGGATACATGTAGACATGTTTTAGTGTTAGATAATCCATATCTATATATAGGTGAGTTATCTAATATGGAACGAATAGAGTAGCACATAAATATTTTAATATACACGCAACTAATTTCCATACATTACACAACTTTATATTGTCCAAACTCAAAAATATATTTAATTCTACGGTTTGCACATCCAACCAGGAATTTGATGTCATCCTTCGACCCAATAGGAAAATCGTATACCTGTATAAGAGTAGCAGTATTATTTTGCAGAAATCCATAACGGGTAGCTGGTGCAGATGCACCCACTACCCAAAAACAAAATCTGAAATGTCAAAAAATTCAAAATAAATTTCCGCATATAGTTCAAGACATTTTATGTTAGCACAAAACGTTACGTGAAGAAAAAATATTTTTTGTGACCTGTGCAAAAAAGACAAATTCAGATTTGTACGAGACATTTTTTTGTCTTTTTCACAGGTCACAAGAAAAAATAGTTTTTCTTCACGACATTTTTTGTGCCAACACAAAATGTTATGTATATCCAAAAAAAAAATCTGGAACATTTTGACATTTAAAAAATATTACATAATAGGTTCATCGACACCTGCTACCCAAATCGCCGTCTCATTTTGTTTTGTCACCGGCTGCTAATCGAGAGGAAGCTGCCGGCCTGCCGCCGCTGCTCCCCGCAGCAGGACCGCACGTCGCCGCCTTCTTTCCTCCTTTTCCTTCGACGAAATCGTTCTCGCCGGCCTCTTTTTATTCCTCCAAACTTCAGTACTCGGCCGACACATCGCGTTGTGGTTGCAGCAGACTTGCAGAGTCGTATTTTTCTAAAGCCCTCCCCGAGATCACCGCGTCGACTAGCTAGCGTGGAGCGGCGGGCGGGCCCCAGGCCGGCGGCTGATGGAGTGAGTGGCACCATCTTACTATATATAAAGGCAGCTGAAGACGCCGCGCTGAGAGCCTCCGGGCACTGTAACGTGGCCTAAAGCTACAGTACACGCCACATCCGAACCATCCACTCACCATCCGACGGTCATCGCGGACGTTTTGCAACGAAATTTGCAAAAACATACTCCCAAATCCACAAATTGTTCCGCAGCCCACGAAACCCAACGTAGATGGACCTACACGCAAATTTCTAAAACCTCAGGGACCTAACAGAAAAAACGCCCCTCCGCTCCCCCTCTCTTCCTCTCTCTCCGCACCTTCCCGGTCAAATCGGAGCATACAGCAAGGTCCGCCGCCGCGTCCTCTCCATCTCCGTCCACTCTCGCGTGCTGGGGCGGCCGAGGCGCGACGGAATCGCCGCCGCCGTGGCCCTGGTCCGTCCGCCGCGTTCGCACACCGCCGGCGCCGCTCCGGCGACCTAAACGCAGCGGCGCCGCCGCTTACGAGTGCCTCGCCTCCGTGTGCGTCCCCCGCTCAACTGTGCGCTCCAAAACGCGCGGACGCGACGCCGCCGTCGTCGAGCGCCGCCGTCGTCGAGCTGGCTGCGGTGGCCATTGCTAACGTCAGTATGACGTCGCAATGGACCCACCTGTCAGTTTATTTTTTCTTTTTATAAAAAATTAGGAAAAACACTAAACCCCTGACATGTGGGTCCATTTTACCAAAAAAATAAAAACAATACTTTAAAATCAACAACTTCAAATACAAACTCATTTGAAAATTCCAATTTACTTACTATTTGGAAGTACACTAAAATACATCAAAATACTCAGGAAAAAAATGTAACAAATTTGTACTTCTAAACTTGCTTTAAAAAAAAGAAAAATTCACAAATCTTTCGAGAATTGTTTTAAACGAAAAATAATAATAGAAATGTCAAATGTTTGGAATATTACTTAAAATACTTCATCATTATAAATAGGAAAATTGTTCTCAAAATTAAATGAATTTCCATATTAAAAAAATTCAAGATTTCCACGCAAACAATATTATCCACTGTATTTTTTTAAAAAAAATACCCAAACTCTCCGCGATAATTTCCAACTGATAATATTTAACCGCATATTACATCAAAATACTCAACAAAAAAATGTAACAAAATTGTACTTCCGAATTTGCTTAAAAAAATTCACAAATCTTTCGACTATTGTTTAAACGAAAGAAAAAAGATAATAGAAATGTCAAATGTTTGGAATATTACTTGAAAGACTTCATCATTACAAATTGGAAAATTATTCTGAAAATTAAATAAATTTCCAGATTCAAAAAATATTCAAAATTTCCACGCAAACAATATTATCCACTTTAAATTAAAAAATAAAATTACTCAAACTCTCCCGCGATAATTTCCAACCGATAATATTTAACCGTATACAAATTAACGTTAAATTCATTCTTTTTGAAAACATTTTTCCAAAATGTTTTGTTTCTAACAAGTGGTACCATTTTACTTCAACAATTTCCAGAAAATTTAAAACATTCAAACTAACTTGATTTTAATTCTAAAATTCCTCTTAAATGGCGCTACGAAATTAAATAAATTTCCAGATTCAAAAAAATATTCAAAATTTCCACGCAAACAATATTATCCACTGTAAATTTAAAAAAAACCCAAACTCTCCCGCGATAATTTCCAACAGATAATATTTAACCGCATCAGGCAAATTAACTTGAATTTAATTCTTTTTTAAAGCATTTTCCCAAAATGTTTCGTTTCTAACAAGTGTTACCATTTTTTACTTCAACAATTTCCAGAAAATAAAAAACGTTCGAACTAACTTGCTTTTAATTCTAAATTTCCTCTTAAAGAATTCCACTAGTATGATATCAAAGTTGGCGGATTACGGCACGGATCTGGTCGCGGAATAATTCGCGTGAGCCGACGGGGCCGCACTGCACATCGCTAGCATGGCGTACGTACGTCGTGTACGTTGCCGTTCACGCACCCCCGTGGTCGCTCTCCGGTCCTGATTTCCGCCGCCGGGCCCGCGCCCCACCGGCGGCCGGAGCCGGACAGAGACGTGGAGCGTACGTGCCGGCGCCGCGCTCTCCACCTTCCGTCTGAGCCAGTGCGGCGTCTCCGTGCGCACGGTGCACGGTACAGCGCCGGCCACCGGGTTCGTCGTCTTTGCGTCCGAGCTCCAGCAAGTTCCTCTCCACGCTAGCTGTCTGGAGTGCAGCGCGCCGGCCCGATCTCAACGGCCGGATCCGTCGATTTGTTCACCTGCCCACACGGTCACTCGTGGATCGCATGACCTTGCCCGGATTCGCCGGATCCTACGTGCGGCCGCGAGCCTGTGACAGACAGACAGACAGCGGCAGGTGGGTTTTCTTCTTCCAGTGGGTCGCCGGAGCGTGCGTTCCAGATTCCTTGTCAGCGACACAGCTTGCTTGCTTCTCATCAGTTTTTTTAAATTATTTTAATACCAATTAGCCGTACGCGTCGATCGAGAGGGAGGACCCGGATTACACATGTCAGCGAGTGGTGCTGCTAGTGCTCATGATCTCCTTGTGACTTCCGTTGACCTCAGAGCATCTCTAACGACTGATGTAAAATAGGGCACTGATTTTGCAATATACATCACCAGTTTTTGCGTTTTAAGGCACGAAAACGACCGGCGCTTTACCGGCTGATGTATAATAGGGCATGGTTTGCTCCAGTGGCTGCTCTATTATGGGGCACGGCTGCCGTGCAATAGTCCACATTTTCACTATGATTTGCATACATATGTCAAATGAATAGTACTCACTCCGTCCCAAAATAAGTGTCTCAAAGTTGTCCAAAAGTGAATGTATCTATATTTGTTTCATGTCTAGATACATCCACTTTTTAACAAATCTAAGACAGTTATTTTGGGACGGAAGGAGTATAAAAGACGATCTAAAAATGTATTCAAACATTATTTTTTCTATTGTGAGCATAGACACAAATATCTACTACTACACCACACACTTGTATCGATGAGGAATCAATCGATTTGTAGTTACTAGCTAGCAGCAAGCGAGGCGGCCGGCGACCAGCTCACGTCCGCGCGCCGCCGGCGACCTCTTCCGCGACGAGCACGGCGAGCGAGGCGGCCGGTGACCTGTTCCGCGAACCACAAGCCGCATCTCCTCGATCTCCTCTTTCCTCAGCTCGTCTTCCTCTTGCATCCGTCTGCCTCGGTTGGCAGCCGCCTCAAGGAGTTCGTCGGCCGGCGAGAACGGCCGGCGGCGGAGGGGAATCGATAGGAATGTCGCGGGGAAAGCCGTTCCGGTGAGCGGCGGCACGGGATTTCGCCGGATTTTGGTCGGTATCCACCGGCGACGCTGAGACTAGAATGGGGAACGGGAGGAGATGAAACTTCCGGGTGGTAGTTGGGCTGCGCGCGCTGGCTGCATGCGAAATAGGACAGGCCATCTGGTGACCTATATTTGCATCACCAACCCCCTCTGATGTGTAATTTTTTAGGGCACGGAGCATAATAGGGCAGCCGTTGGAGGGTGTTTTTTGCCGTTTGGTGACCTAAAAGTTAGGTTTTATAGGGCACGGCCAATTTTATATCAGCCATTAGAGATGTTCTATAGTAGTAGGTGGAATTGTATTCCTTGGACCGCATAGTGATGGTCTTACTACCTTATCACGTGCATCGATCGGATATGACATGTGTAATTTCTAAATGGGAGCTTCCACATAGTATAAGCCAACATGGTACACACGAATAGTATTAGATTGCCACGTAATGAGCTCAATTAGGACTTGGGTCAGTTGATGTCTTGGTGATGATCAAGAGATTCTTGGTCTCACTTACATGCAAGCTTCCCATGAGAGGATCTATGGACTAAGCGTTGCAGCGTAGCCAAAATTAACCTAATATACAATTGAAATTAAGGAAGACGATACCAGGATCCGTGTATCATCCATCTTTTCACCCTGAAGCTACTTTGTTTTCAGCTATCACAGGTTGATCGATGAATATCCAACACGGAAGATTGAAAGTTACTCCTTTGAACGATGAATTCTTCCATAACCATTTAATACATGGACTTAACCTCGGATTAGCACTAAGTAGTGATTTTGTTGTAATAATTGAGCTATTAGTCGAGAATCGCGGTCGTCTATATAATCCGATAGTGGGCAGATGGGTGGCTCGATGAAATATAAAAAACCCTAAGTTTATCTAGTTCTTCCTTTTTCTCTTCAATATCATGTATTTGCTCCTATTTCTACCTAGATTAGTTTGCCTACCATACTCTTACCCATGTCTGGATTCGGTTCTAATTGCACAATCTCAACCGGGATCTGGCTATCACAACGTTGCCTATTTGATCAACTTTTTTTTTGACGCCGGGGCTGTCTGACCACTTTGATATACACGTAACCCCTTCGTTTTTCAGATATGGGTTCTGCACAACAACACCCCCATCTTGCCCTCACGAGCTTCTACCAAAGGGATCACCTTCCCTCTCAATGTCGTCGGTGCGAACTCGTTCATAGAATGCGCTTGATAAGACAGTGGAGGAGGCCGCTCTGCTGGAGGCGGCGCAAGCTCAAGCGCATGCGGAGGAAGAAATAGGGCGTCGTCTTCCTCGGGAAGTTCTCAACCTCAGTCGAAGACTCAGCAGCGACAACATCTAGGAGAGGATCTACATGGTAATATTTCTACACTCATTGAAATGGTATCTTAGCTTGGTACTGTAATGAATTTTTCTGGGACCGCGGGTCAGCCGACGTCACAACCTCCGGAATCGGGACGGCCCAGTTCTCTACGCCGCCGTACTACCACCCTCCTCGGTGCGATCTTGAAGATGAGCACACCTGGAACAACACCCACATTTTTTCTCACAACCCACCCAAGCCTTCGTTATCCTGTATTGCCTCCTATTTTTGCCTAGATTAGTTGGTAATCATACTCTTGCCCATGTCTGGATTTGGTTCTAATTGTTCAGTCTCAACCGGGATCCGTCTATCAGAGCGAGAGAAATGTGGTCTCAAAGATATCATATATGTGTTATGGAGGAAAACGTTGCTATGTCCCTACTAGTGGTTGCACGTGGTCTTAAAATGAGATTGTTGTGTGCCACTTACAAGTGGTGACTATCAGTAGGAACTTCTCTACTGTGTTATCAGCCATCCTATATCTAACTAGGGAGTTCATAAAACTTCCTGATCCTTCTGTCCACCCTCCCAATGATTACAAATGGAAGTGTTTTGGCAATGCACTTGGAGCACTAGATGGGTGTCATATTCCTGTGTTTGTTGATGCTACTAACAGAGGGAGGTATAGGAACAAGCACCAAGATATATCACCACTAACATGCTAGGTGTGTTAGACTGGAACATGAAATTTTTATGTGTTCTAATTGGTTGGGAGGGATAAACATCAGACTCAAGAGTGTTAGGATGCTATGAGAATCGATCGCTAAGATGCACTGCTTGCACCACTGGGTATGGCTCTTTCTCTTGGATTTTCATATCTCATATGATTGGTACCTAACTTATCTGCTTGACAATAGGAAAGTACTACCTAGCTGATGCTGGCTACACCGATGGATCTGGATTTCTATCTCCATTCAGATCCACCCGATACGACATTAAATAGTGGGCTTCAAATCAACAACAACCCCAAATTACAAAGAGTAGTATAACTCGCGCCATTCTCTTGCTAGAGAGAACTTTTGGGCTTTGTTGGAGAGAAAAATGGGTCATCCTATGTTCTTGTTCTTACTTTGACATCGAGGACCAGGTAGCAATGTCCATATGATGTTCGAAAAATTAATAAGAAACAAGAAATGCTGACTATGAACTAATATTGTTACAAATTTGACTTATTAATGCTTGATGTGTGTTACAGAACTTTGCAAGGGATAGGCAACATGCGAGGTATGATTTATTGCTGTAGGATTCGATGACGAACTAGCAGCTACAAATTCTGAAATGTAGATGACACTATGTTAATTAGAATTGTCCAAGTCACTCCTGCATGGTCCAACTTTAGGGAGCAATTTCCGAGGACATATTTGTTGAGTACCTTGTGGCGCATGAAGAACTAGAGATTGAGTAGATAACTAGTGATGGAGTAGCTAGCTAGCTGATGGTGCCCTTTTCTGTGCTAGCTTGGTGATGGTGCCCTTCTTTGTGTGGGAACTTGCTGACGGTGGCATTTGTGTGATAGCGTAGCTGACCGTGATAGTGCCTTTTGTGCTATTTTGTATATGTGTCATATTCAAATTAATATATAATACATATGTTTTACATTACTCAAACTTACTATTTTTGTCCTTACTTTTATGACCATTCATTTCTTGTATGTATAGAAGCATGGCTGAAGCAAAATGAAAGAAAGGTAATAGGGTTTTACCTTCGTGGACGGCTATCACAGCCTTTGATGATCATGCACAAAATGGTTGGAAACCACATGTGTACAGTGCTTGCATTAAGCATGTCAAGGATACATGTGACGTTGACGTCACGAAGGACAACATAACAACAAGAATTAGAACATTTGACAAGCATTATGAGGTTATTAATTAGCAATATGCTTGCTCGGAGTGGATTTAACTGGGATTGGGACGATAACACGGTGATGGTTGATAGTGACGGTAGTCTCGATTATGTGGAGGTATTTAACGATAAATTTTATTTTATGGTTACGTTTGCAACTTCACATCATCTCTAATGTATGTGGGTACTATGTAGGCTAACAAGGTGCAAGTGGCTACGGAAACAAGGTAGTGACGAATTGGTATTCTTTCAATACCATCTATTCGGAAAACCATGCATGCAACTAGTGCAGGTGCTAGGAATGGAGGTGAGTTTATTCAACACCCAGACACACAAGTTGCTGAAGAATATCCAAAAGTGGTGCCTCAAAAAGAGGCAACGCACTGGCGATGCTATCTTGTGCATGATGGGAGATATGAGGACATCTTTCAATGATGCTTTGAAGACAACCGAGCCACTTCCTATGCCAAAGGTTACTCCTCCAACTGAAATCCTCCAACTTCCTATGCTGACACCTTCTGGGAAGTTGATCACGAATGCATGCTTGTTTGAAACACTCATGGCGATCCCGGTGAACTTAAGGAAACAATGGCTCTTGACTTGGGCCGTCCCTAGGGCAGTGCAAGAAGTGTGACGGCCCAAGGTCTAGCCTATTTAGGGGCCCACACTGTTTGCACATGTTGATACCCTGTGTAGTCTGAAACTTACTAGAAAAGAAATAAATAGTCAACTATGAGGGCCTAAAGGCCGTGGAGAAAGGAAATAAGAAAAATAAAGACGTTAAGTTCCATCCAGGTAGTCTAGAAACGTGACGGTACACCACAGTTTGATCAATACAATTTAAAAAATACGTTTTCAATCAGTGTCGGTCTTCACTTGACTACCACACGCGTAGGCGGACGCAATTTATTCTCGCTTCTCTTTCTTTGCCCCCAAAACAACATGCTAATTAATGAAATGGATGTATTCTACTATTTTTTGATTCACTCTTAATTTCTTCTCTCCCTACAAGTTTCATCTATCCTATAAGCACTAACATCCTGTCTGTTTGGTCATGGACTCATCCCGTCTGTTGGGTCATTGACTCATGGATTTCGGATTATATTCCCTCTGATTATTTGATTATTATTTTTGTTATCCAGTGCTTCATTAGCTTTCACTCTTACTTTTTAAAAATAGCCAGACGGGGAATGAAGGACACACATGACTGGTGATTTCTTATATTTTATCCAATTAATTTAGGTGTTCTTGCTCGCTTATCGCAAAAAAAGTTCTCAAAAAACATTTATTTTGTTTTGAGAAAATAAATGGGTCGAATATTTTCTTCTCCTTTGATAAAGTGCTTCTGCTCCGGTGCAAGTCATTTGGGATATTTGGGGGGCTAGGAAGGTATTTTTGGCCTATGTTGTGAGGTGGGGGCAAATACATGGTATTTTGACAAAACTTTAACAAACTCAAGCCGGGGGGGGGGGGGGGGGGGGGGCAGTGGCCCCCCTAGAGTACACATAGCTCCTCCATTATTCTAATCGGTATTAAACTCCCAAAGTTCCTTTGTCTTCTTTTTCCTCAATTCCTTGAAAGTCTTCATGTACAAAGCCTCGAATATTTCTGAACGGTTACACTCATTCTTGAGCTCGTCCCGCACCCCTAGAGCACTGTCAGCGTCGACTTCGACGCCACCTCGCCACGCATGCAGCCAACCTGGACGAGTAGTGGAAGGACTTAGTGCCTTGATGGTTACTACATGTGAGTCTTGACCTTGCCTTGATGGTTCCTATATATCATGTGTATTGTTGTTATGAACTACTATGTATTTTGTTGCTCAACAACTATCTAGTTTGTGCTATGTGTAAGAGACATAAACAATTCACGTGTGCTATGTGTTAGAGACATGATAATTATCCATGTTGCAATTGTTGTTGGTACTTGAAAACTATAGTGTCTTGCTTTGCATATGTATTTTCCATAATTTTTCCTACTTGTTTTTGTTGTTGTGACCTTAATCGGATTGTCTTGATATTTTCAACTCAGTTTTGGTATTCCTACCCCAGTTCAATTCCAAGATAGAATACATAAATCTAAACAAAGCCTAATATTATCTACGTTCTTCCATTCTCCTACCTCAACCTGTATTTTGCTTCATATTTCTGCCTAGATTCGCTCTAGTTGCTTAGTCTCAACAGGGATCGAGACAATGGTTGTTAGACCCATTCCCACCAATCACTAGGTTAGCCAAGAGCCCCAATAATTAGGGGTTATGCGCTTGTGTGGAAGAAGAAAAAAGGAAGGTATTTTGAAAGGGCATGTGTTGCCCCATGCGTGGTTTTGGTAATTAATGGCAATCCTTATGGACTAATGTTTGTATTGAGATATACTTGTAGATCTTGTCCATAGGTAAAGATTGGAGTTCATGTGTTGGACTCTAGAAGATTACATGATGATCAATGCTCTATTCAAGGGTTTATATGAAGAATGGTCATGTGTAGAGTTGAGTTTATTGCAAGCATGGCTTGGAAAAGAAGATTGAGTGAACTTCATGTTTATCTTCAAGCCATCATCTATATCAAGATAAGAAGATGAAGTGCAAGTGGATTTACGAAGACGGAGTTTAGCAAGGCTCTCCCATAATGGTGTATGGGGGAGTATTTGGAGAAGTCTTCATCAAGCATGTGCTAGCAAACACAATCAAGAAAGGTGTTCCAACTTGAGAGAGTCAAGATCGTCATCATCGAGCTCAAGTGGAATGCGCAAGGCAAAGGTATGATCTTGATAGGTTTTCTATTTTACCGGTCTCGTGGTGTTAGTGGGAGACCGGGTTATAGGATAGATGGCGTACTATCAAGAGGGGCTCTCAAGTGAGTAACTTGATCGCACCTTTGTGGAGAGCTCAAACCTTTGCATATTTGGCATATCATCTTTCTTGGTTCTTATTTGGCTTTTATTCATGTGAGAATTTAGAGCTTGTGTTCATCTCCATACCAAGCTCAAGTTCATCAAAAACGGATTTCATTTGGATATCTTGTGGTGTTTTTTATGTTGGAGGATTTACCGGTTCGTCTCTTGTAGAGAGGTCAAACTCTCCTCTTGTGTTATCCCTCTCACATGATGGACTATGATGTGTATATGCATGATCTTGTTGTGCTTGTGATTATCTTCGGAGCAAGACCAAGATCATTGAAAACGGAGTCCGGATGGAAAACTTGTTGCGTTCTTGGTGTTGAAAATATTACCGGTCCTCCTCGAGATAAGGTCCACACCTCCCATGTGTGATATCTCCTCGAGATAAGGAAAACTTGTTGCGTTCTCGGTGTAGGAAAGCTCTTGTCGCTACCTTTCCAACCTCGTTGGTTTCATCTCGTTTGGAGCTTCCTTGCAAAAGTTATTACATTTCACGCTTTGCTTTTCTGCTGTTGTTTTTCCTGTTCGGAGTCTCCGGCCTCTGGGCCGGAGTCTCCGGTCTCCCTGGTTTTGGAGCGAAGTGCCCCGCGGACGACACTTGCGGTATAGCGTCCGGAGTTGGTCCGGAGTATCCCCGGAGTCTCGGCCTTCGTGGTCCGGAGTCTCCGGTATGAGTTTTTCTGCATCGGCGTTTTCCTGACTTTCTGCGTCCGGAGTCTCCGCCGGGCCGGAGTCTCCGGCCTCCCAGACCGGAAACTCCGGACTAAGTGGCTGCAACGGCTCTTTTTCTGGGAGGGGGTATAAATACCCTCCACCTACCTACAGCCACTTAGCTCTTCCAAGCACGTTTTTCCCCCTCTCTCTCCTCCATTGTTGACCTTGGAAAGCTTGTCCCTCTCCCAATTCCTCCCATGATTCTTGCATATCTTTGAGGGATTTGAGAAAGGAGATCTAGATCTACATTTCCACCAATCCATCTCTCCTCTAAGTGAGGGGAACCTAGTAGATCTTGATTTTGGAGTTCTTGGTGTTTCTCCTACTTTGTTCTTCCTCTCTTCTCCCCCATAAGCATTAGTTGTTTGTGGTGGGATTTGAGAGTGAAGGATTTGAGCACTTGCGCTCTTGCCTTTTGTATTTGGTGCGGTTCATCGGAGAAGAAGATGAAACCTTTGTGGTTGTTGAACCATTGTGTTGGTTCACACCTCTCCAACGAGACGTACTCCCTTAACAAGGAGGAACTCGGAAATACATCCTCATCTCCGCGTGCCTCGGTTATTTCTATACCCGAAGCTCTTTACTTATGCACTCTACATTGTGATAGCCTTCGTGCTTGAAGTATTCTATTGCTATCAACTTGTTGCTTGTCTTGCTTAGCATAAGTCGTTAGTGCACACAGGTGAGCCTAGTTTATTTAGGTTGTTGGCTTGTTAATTTAAACACATAGTTTTATTCCGCAATTCTCAAGCCTAAACCGGAAAAGTTTTAATCGCCTATTCACCCCCCCCCCTAGGCGACATCCTTGTCCTTTCATATTTAGTGAAGGTCGCATCTAGAAAGTTGTTTTGGCACAAGTTATCCCATTTTTGAAAATAATACTTTTGTGTTTAAAAAAACTATGAAAAAATGTACGCGTACATATACTTATTATCTATGTTTGCACCAAATTTTGTTTAGAATGACAAATTTGAGACCATATAGAGATTTTTTTTACTACTCCCTCCGATCCATATTAATGGTCTCAACATTGTCTAGATACGGACGCATCTAGTTTAAACACTTAACTAGATACATCTGTATCTATTTAAAGTTGAGTCCATTAATATGGATCGGAGGTTGTACTTTATAGATCCAGAAATTTGTTATTTTTCTGTAGTCCGAAATAAAACGTCTTTTAAACCGAAACTTTGGACAAATATAGGAGTATATCATATATATGTATTCACGTTCAAAAAGTTGAAACTCAAAATTACCATTTTGAAAAAATATCAAAACCGAGATCACTACTGCCCAGGTACACCAAGTCCTCTCTCAGGTCGCATCTCGGTAATTTTATAAGGAATGTGCGTAATAAATACCCGCTCACGGCAAACTCCCTCGGCGTTCTGAAGAAGTATAGCAAGTTGGCATGTGAATTTGTGTGTTCCAGTAACAAAACAAAGAACTGGAGGAGTTGTATACCTGTATGTATAAGAGGAGCAGTGTATTATTTTTTCTCACCGGGTGCTAATCGGGAGGAAGCTGCCGCCGATGCTCCCCGCGGCAGGACCACACGTCGCCGCCTTCCTTGATTTCTTTTTCGAACAAAATCGTTCTCGCCGCCCTCTTTTTCTCCCTCCAAACTTCACTACCCGGCCGACACATTTTGCTTTAGAAAAATACGACTGGCCGTCCAGAGATCACGCGTCGACTAGCATGGGCCCCTGGCCGGCGGCTGATGGAGTGAGTATCATAGATTCATGGTAGGCGGATCTGGTCGCGCCGCGCACGGCGCCGAATAATTCGCGTGAGCCGTCGCCAGACACGGGGCCGGAAAGCGACACCCAGCCACCGCCCGCACTGCACATCGCAAACAAAGCCATCGGCGTACGTACGTCGTGGGTACTACCCCCGTGGTCGCTGTCCTGTCCAGATTTCCGCCGCCGGGCCCGTGCCCACCGGCGGCCAGACAGAGACGTGCCATTGGTTTCTTTCTCTCCACCTTCGCTCGGCGCCGGGGTCGTCGATCGTCTTTGCGTCTCAACTCCAGCAAGTCTCTGCACTGCACGCTAGCTGGCCGGCCCCGATCTCAACTCAACGACCGATTTGTTTACCTGCCCACGCGGTGCTCGCTCGTGGACAGACAGCGGCAGGTGGGGCGTCGCCGGCGCGTGCGTTCCAGATTCCTTGTTCGGCCAGCGACACCGTGTGCTTGCTCCTCATCTGTTTCTAGATTATCATAATCCCGTACGCGTCGATCGAGAAGGAAAGACCCGGATAACACATGTCAGCGATCGAGTGGTTCTGCAGGTCGGGTAGTGCTCCTGATGCTCTTTTTGTAACTTTCGTTGACTCTCGCTCGCCCTCCTGCAGTAGGTGCTAGAAGTATCTGAGTATTGTCTGTATCATCATGGTGTGGACGCAGGACGCAGGTGCGGCGCCGCAAGCTTCAATCCTTGTTTAGTATTGCTACTACAAGATCATCCGAGCTGAGCCACGGCCAACTACTGCTGCTGCTCTGTCGACGGGCGGACGGCGACAGGGGCGTACGTGCGTGCGTGATGGGCTGTTCTGTGCCTGTGGGGACGCACGATCGTGATGGATTTATTTGGATGTGTCCCCTCCGCGGTGACGGATGCTTCCCCCTGTATCGGATCCGGCGGATCTCCTCCATGACGTATCGGATTTCGGCGGATCATTATGCTTCGTTGGCGGTTGTTCCGAAGTGTGAATGGCTGCTACGAAAGGGGTTGCGTGAGAGCGGATAGATGTGCCCGTGGAGTGGTTGCTGTCAGGTGGAGCATCTAGCCATTTCCCTCTACCCTGAACGCTAGGCACAAAAGCTGCCTTACCTGGTGTATGTAGGATATCAGTATGAGCATCGTCAGAGCATAAGATGGGATTGTATGTAGCCTGTAGTAGCCTCACCAAGCAAACAATAGGACTGATTCACATGGAGTGATGCCGCAACTGATTATATGTACTGTACAGCCAGCACAAAGTATCCAATGGTGGGACACGGACGGATTTTAATCAGCGTCTCCAGTGGTCCATGAGATTTTACGGGCCAGATACAGGAAACGAACAAGGAAAAGAAAACGGTGGAAAACAGTCACGACGAACCCTGAAAAAAAACAATTCAGTCCCGGCCTTAATAAGAAAACGGGCACAATGCAAAATCCATTTGCACTTCCCCTCCATTGGATACTTTGTGCTGGCTGTACAGTACATATAAGAAAAACAATGAAAAAGAACTTTCAACATGACGAATCGGGTGTGTGGAGCAATTCAATTGATAGGTGTATAACTGTTCTGAACAAACCACAAGCTTCTTTTATTCAGAAAACTAGAGCAGCAGACTTCAGCAACTTTTGAGGGAGACTACAAAATTTAAAACATAAAAAAAGCTACAACTACTCAAGAGTACAGCAGTAATTTGCATAGAAAAAGCTACAACTATTCAGAGTACGCAGCTTCAATGTTGAGCTTCAGGTTAGGTCGGATGCATCAACTAGCAGAAGCCTACAGCTTGTCACCTCATTAGCGGTAGCACTACCATACTGCATGAGATATGTTGCAGATAGGTGGTAAGAATCTATATATGCCTCAACTATTTCATAAGGTGGCCAAAGGGTTCAGAGTTTAGTACCTTCAGATAGCGTAGTATGGTTAGCAGCCCTGTTAGCGACAAAATTATGCTCCTGTGGCTACCAAGAGTGAGTATAGTTTTGCTCAACACTATCCCGATGTTCTGGTTCCGGACATTGTAAGAGCAAAAACAGAATCAGTAACTCATTAATCACGCGAGCAAACAATATTTCACAAAGAACAAGTCCTTTACTCACAGGAATGAAAGAATCATGATGTCCTATTTCAGCATGATTATCATGCTAGTACCAATCAAAAACATCATCCAGGTCATCATCATCAGCATTTCCGGAAACATGCTCCCCTTCTTTGACCTCAGATTGGTGCGTGCCCAGCTCTTCATCTGACCAAGTGGGACCATTCTCTTCCTCCTCGGTTATGACATCATGCGACGTGTTCTTAAACACAGAAAAATACAGAAAAAAGGTTAATGAAATAATTCAGTATTAAACACAGTGCATGTTAGTTTCGGAAAAAACCTCATTCCCAATGTCTCCTTCATTTGAGGCAACTTCTTGTTTATGCGTAATGTTGATGTCTTTCTGTAAATCTTCAATGTTGAGCTGTTTGATTACTTGTTTTAAATACACATTATCTGTATTCAGTTGCAAAACAGAAGCATTAAGTTAAGCACAATCACAAATCACAAATCAGAATATGGTCTGGACCACTTATAAAGGAATTGCTAACCTCTTGATCGATGAAGTATAGCATCATGGACTTGCATTGGATGCTTTTTCTCCTCAGATTTAAACTTTTGCCGCACCTGATCACGGGACTTATCAGGGAATAGTTGCTGTATCATTGCAAAATCACTACCAAATTGTTGAAGTCCCTGGACCAGAACAGATAAAAAAGTTGAAGTTTCCCATAGATGGGCAAGCCAAAACGTCAGCACAAGAAAAGTATATACAACATGAAAATAGTTGCTTGAGTAGTTGATTTCTAAATACCTGGTAGAACAAGTCAGTGTCAGATTTTGTCCATCTGGCCCGTGTCTGTCTGTTCATGTAGGAATGGTAATTCAGTTTGGTTGCATTTTCTAACGCCTGATCCTCTGTTCCGTCATTGACATAGTTATCTCCAAAAGGATCAAAATCATCGGTGTCTCCATATAGGGAACTGCTGTGAAAAAACAACAACAAAGAACAGGAAAGAGGGAAAGTCAGTAAAAAATGTGATTGAAGAGCTGGCTAAAATAACCTCTGAAACTGGTTATCTTAATACACTACCTGGATATAAAATAAGAAATGACACTTAAGCACGATTAAGAGAAAATATCCATGCATAATTTTTGAAGTGGAAAAAAGAGCACACCTTTGATTAGAGGATGATGGTCCTGACGGATTTGTTTTACTCTAGGAAGAGTGAGAAAAAAATCATGAGGCAACAGCATAATAATGTCATAAATAACACCAACAAACCTGCCTCAACACAACTCACCTGAATACGCTCTCTGGCCTCTTGTAACAACCTGAGATGCGTCACACTTAGCTTCATGCGATCTATCTCATGATCAGGTTTTTCCAGTAAGGTTTGGACTTCTGAAACTACAAAGGCCAAAATTGCAAGAGTTAAGAGGTCATATCATGTGAAACTGATGCTTTGTATCTGGGTGCTGTTGTTATTTTAGCCAGATACCTTTTGTTCTTTTTTGACGAACTCTGTGAGTAAGCTTCTTCTTCTCAGGCTGTTCTGTCAATGTGTCTTTCAAGGCTCTCTTACGACCGCGAGACGGTACTTCACTTTTATTTTTGTGCTGGTTCTGCTGTGCTGGCTTTTCTGCAGTGGGATTCTTCGAGGTGTGTTTCGAACCCCTCAAAGGTTCTTTATTTGGATCTTTCTTCCTTGACTTTCTCTGTGGCTTCTGCTTTTCGCCAGCAGTGTACTCATCACCACTATCATTATCTTGTTCGGCTGCTGAAGGTTCAACATATTCTTCATCAGAATTATCATCAGTAATATGCTCAGATACCCCAACTTTCTGTAATTTTTCCCTGTTTCTTAGTTTCATAGATAAACCACGATCTGATGGCGCTCCCTCATGGTACTGACTCTCTTTGTCAGCATATTCCCGATCATCTGAAAGTTCTTCTTCAGTAAGACAATGCTGAAAAAATTAACAAAGTAAGAGTAGAGTTCTTGAAAAAAAAAACAAGTGCAAAATTTAGCAGACTTACGTTTTGAACTGTTTGCCGAGGCAAGGTGTTCAAATTTTCATTAGTCCCTATGTCATTATGGTCCTCAGAATTGGTATCTGTTGGAGCGACCACCTCAGAATCATCCGGTAGAACAAATGTTACTGATTTGCGTTTGCCCTTTTTCCTTCCAACATTAGGTGTAAATTCAGCAGTGGCTTCAGCTGTATCAGAAATATGAGCCAAATATGAGAAAATAAGAACCAGGAAAGCTAGTCAAAGTTGTATAAAGTAATAAATGCAGTCAGCAACTCAGAAGATACTGTCTGGTCACAATGGGCATTATGCAAGTCCGTAAACTGTGTGATAAAAAAGAAGCAACTAATTTTTATTCTATTGTATTTCCTAGAAGATTAAGGGTATGGGAACATATGAAATAATACAAGTACTGAGGCTACTGGCAATTTATGTTTTCCCAATGTGTGTTGGCAATTTTAGGTTTCTACATGCAGTTTAGCAATAATTCAAACTAGGGCATGCATCAGAAAATCGATACCTGCAGAACAAATGCTAATTAAGATTACTAGTAATATCTATACTAATATAAAAAGACCCAGAGGGTGGATATCGGGACCATCACGTCCATTCAACCAAGCTACCTCGCACTAGTGCTAAACATCATTAAGCGCGTCCATTCAACCACACTCCGCCGCGTCTCTCACTCTCCGCTCCCCCGAATCGCCGACCAGAGCGCCTTCCCGACGGCCGCCGTCCTAGGGCGCTGCGCCGCCGCCTTGGAGTTCTGTGCCTCTCCCGCTCCCCCACCCCGGAGCGCCGCTCCTGCTCACACTCACACTCACACTCTGCTGGAACCACGGCTCGGCGACTTCAGCCACCTCCGGCCCGAATCAATTTGCTGCACGAAGGTACTCTGTTCTCTTTGATGCATATTTTCAATACCAATTTTGGGTGATTGATTAAACCATTGGTGGTTGGTCAATTAAACAATCTGGGCTTGACCAATTGTATCACTACTTGATCACAGAGAACATATTTTACTGCATCTCCGCTATACTTTTAATGGAAAGGTTTTCCCTTTAGCTATCCTGGGGATTTCATGCCTCCTACAGTTGATAAGCAAGAGAAGAATAGAAGTTGAGAAGCTAGAGAAATTATCACTTGATATTGTCATTTTAGGAGATGCCATACTTCATATAGGTTTTCACTTGATACTGTAAGAGTGAATACCAAGGTACCATGCTGCAGCGGTATTCTTTTATCCTCCAATATTTGACCTTCGTCTTCCTAATTTTCAATCACAACAACCTGTAGCAACATGAAGACAAATACACCTAAATGCTAGGTAAGAAAGCCTATCAGCTAAAGAGCCTCGGAGCAGTGGTTTCAGATAGCCAAGCTTATATATATTTATTCTTCAAGCAACAACAATATATATAGTCTTGACGTTTCTATTTTCCATACGCAAGTGATTATATTTTCTTTATCTTATGATTTGGATTTTGAAATTAGTTTCAGAAATTGAACAACCGTGCCAATATTCTTAGGTCTATATTTGTAGTGGTATTGTAGTCTTTAGCAATAAAATTACCTTATTTTCTTTAGTTATTATAGTGCTAAATATTGTTGAGATGCATACCTGTGAAAATACAGAGCAAGACCTCACTTTCATTATAAAAGGACCGATCGAGGAGCTAGCTAGGGAGATGTTAGTTAATTGATGCAGAGCAGAATTATTAACTTTCCACATTGCATGCAAATCAATGGAATTTACAGAAAACAATCTTCCTCCATATTCCAGAGCAACAAGCTAGCTAGATCTGTATCTCCATGTTTCAAACCAAGCAGCAGCAAGCTAGATAGCAATGGCAAAAAAATAGTAAGCTAGCTAGCATCAGCTAGCAATATTTTCTTGTTATGCCTACAATTTGCATTTTCCAGTCTTAGTCTGTATTTGTAGTGGCATTGTAATCTTCAGGAATAAAAGTACATTATTTTCTTCAGTTATTGTGCTAACTATTGTTGAGAGCAATCTAGGATGGCAAATATTCTGGCTGGAGTAATATATTTGTGATATCTTTCCATGACATCAAATCACACTTCAGGTTGAGCTGTTCATGCATATCTTTATGTTCAGATAATGGATGCGATGCTGTTAGTGGACATTAATAAGCTATCCATATGCACCAGCATGCTCGCTGAATACGCACTCACACACAAAGACAAGCAGATCGATACTCCAGGTAGTTGTAGCTGGCGTCCGTGGCAGCAGTCATGCCAATGCTGCAGGTAGCTGTAGCTTGGTCTTGCCCTTTGAGCAGCCTGTCGAAGACCAGCCAACACAATACATTTGTTTTCAGCAGTTTGTCTCCTATCTTTTTCATTCTTATTGCTTCATAAGTTGATTGCAAAATTGACATTACTCATCCCTGATCTGGCGTAGTTTTGTTTGTAAAATCACCTTATTTTCATAGTTTACAATGGTATCAAAATTGATTTTTTTTTAGAGTACGTGCGGGCCTGCTGCGAGGTAAAGAGTTGGTAGAATTGATGTAAGGAGTTGATACAACGACTGCATGCAAAAGCAGTAGGTTAACAGAGTTGCAGGGCCTTCTTTATGCAACATGTTGAACTGAACTTGTCTCCTCTCTTTTTTCTGTGGTTGGATCGTTTTTCAGGCACGAGAGAATCCACGGTCCGACCTTGTTGAGAAGACCTGGTAGTGAAGAAGGAACCCTATAAACTGAGTTCCCAGATCTCAACGGGGTGGTGAACTGTGAACCTTTTCTGTTATTGTTCATATTTATGGCCTGCTGATGTTTTACATAGGGCTTGATGACCCTAATTTTATTTGATCCTACGTGATAAGACTTTGAAAGGGCCATTGGCTGAAAGAGCCCTAGATGCTGTCGAAAAAGGGTAGCTAATTATTTTAAAAGATAAATGCATGGATTTTTTGCTCTGATTCTCTAGAAAGGGAGGTATCCTGTAGTTAATATTCTTTTGTGTGCATTATCAATCAGCCGGTAATCTTTGAACTAGAAGATGTCACATGGAAAAGGAAGTGCAAAAGTAAATCAAATGCACACCTGAGGATTCTCCAAAGATTGGTTGGGTGCCATCACTATGAGGATTTATGAGCCCATCTTGAGAGTCTAAATCAACGGTATCATTGATATCCTAAAAACAATCAAAAGCAGAGCATCAGCATATCATATTTGAGAAGTTAGTTAAAATCCTAATGGATCTGCAAACCTATAAATATAGACTAACATGTGGTGACCAAGTGTCTGGAACAGTAGTGGCTTCCCCATCTGTAGATATCCGGCACAGATCACTGTTCTGGTCTTCACCATGGTTATCATCTTGAGATATCACATCTGATGCAAAAAAAAAAAACCTTTAGATTACTGCTGCAGGATCATCACTTGTCCCAACAACCCTGGATGAAACCTACCAGGTTTTATTTGCGATTTGGGGGGCAACTTTGCAGCCGTTTCCTCTTGAACAGGTTCTTCAAGGATGTGGTCGCAGTCAGAGAAATTCTCAACTGAACCACCATCGGTTCCCAAGGGTGGTTGAGAATCTGAGGTTTGTACACGTTCTTGATGCCTAGGAGGTTGTACCTGCTCATCACCGCATCCTGTGAGATTATTAGTACTATCCTCTTTATTTTGTGAGACCGTGTCTACAGCGGAAGCTACCGCCTTTTGGTCCGTCTTCCGTGACTTGGATGCTGCCTTACTGAGTTTCACCTGTTTTTTTGGCTTGAACTTTGCAACTCTTTCCTCTTCAATATGGGTGTCACATAGTCCTCCAAAGTCAGCTAAATCATCAACTGTCTTGCTAGTTGAATGGGTGGATGATGCTTGGATATCTGCAACAACCAAGCTTTCCTCGTGTGCAGCTACTTCAGACTGGCCGTCATCGTGATCTTCATTTTGAGAAATCGCATCTACAGCAGAAACTGTCGGCACATTATCAGAAGGTGCGTGAAGAGTACCCCCGCGAGCTTCTGCGTCACCAATCGTTTCACTACCAAGGACGGTCAAAGGTGCTATTTCTTGATTGGCAGCAAGTCCTTGAGACAAATTAACTTGACTTGAAGCTCCAGCCTCAACAGGTCTTGATGGCATAGATGGCTTTCGGGGCTTGGCCCGTTTCTTTGGAATGAACTTTGCAGCTGGTGGCGCTTCTGCCGAGGCATCCAAGATGTCGCCAAAGTCAGCGTCATCATCAATCATCTCGAACCACTGTTATGGCCTCCAATAAACTGTTTTGACCTGCCAAAGTCACAACATTGCAGCTTCAGAAAGCAGCAGTAAGGAAAACGTACAATGAAAAGAAAGGGGCAATATGTAATCTGAGACAACAAAATAAGAGAAAAATGAATTCGTTGCTGGTACTATTTTTCTGAGGGGTAAAGTAAATTACTAGATGCAGAAACACAGGGGCGATGTCGCCGTGTCAACCTGCATACTAAATCATACCAAAAGTACTTTGCAACCGATATGGTGCTTGGGCAATATGCTAATGCTGAAAGCCAATTTGGCAACAGAAACAAGCGCATATTGGGAGAAACATTATGGCTCTTAATCAATATTGATCGCGTCCTGTCTTATATCCACATCAAACAGAACAATTGGGTTCGGAAGCCATACCAGGGCTAACAGTGCCCAGGGCTGAATCCCGAGGCTGCCCGCCGGGCCCAAGGGGGTGGGGGGGGGGGGGGGGGGGGGGGGGGGGTGCAGAAAGGCGCCTACGGGGAGGCGGGGCGGGCGGCTGGGACAGCGTCACGGCGGCAGAGAGCGCGGGATGGGTCGAGGAGGAGTAGGGACGGCAAGGGCGGCGGCGAGGGCAGCGGTCGTGGCGTCAGTAGTGGACGAGGGGATTTCACGATTTCCTGTTAGTGCTGCCGTGCTGTTGGGCTGACTAATTATGCAAACAGGGAGTATATCTCTACTACTCCCTCCGTCCGATAATAACTGTCTCAAGTTTGTCAAAAAATGGATGTATATAGACATCGGACGGAGGGAGTATATAATATGGCCAGAGGTGATGGTTGGTACGTTTTTCTGTTTCCTAATTTACCCCGTGAATTAGGAGATATTACCCACCACTGCCACCGGTAAGTGGAAAAAACGTTTCGTTTTTTTTTCGTTGTCTTGCGCCACGCCCCGCGAGGGGAGGAAGACGTGCTCGGCCGGCGCTTGGATAAGGAGGCTTTTCTTCGTTCCTGAGTCATCCCATCCATCTCCCTCGGCCTGAGCCCGTGGCGGCGGCGGGCGGCGCCGACCACACCGCGGCCATGTGCAAGAGGAGCAACCGGGTCGCGCGGCTGCTCGCCACGCGCTCCTCGAGTGGATCCTCATCGCGCTCCTCCTCGCCAACGGCGTCTTCTCCTACCTCATCGCCAGGTTCGCCGCCTTCTGCGGCCTGCCAGAAGCCTCCCCTCCGCCGACGCAGCTCCTGTACGGCGAGGCGCCCTCCTCCGTTGGCGGCTCCCGGCCGCCGCGCGCCTCTCGTCTGTCGGGGCGGCTCCGCTCTGCGTGCGCGCCTCGATTCTCCTTCGCGTCCTTCCGTCGAGCCTCACTGTGTGCTTCCCTTCGGCCAGGCTCGTTGCCGTCTTACAGCTCCGCGCACACACGGCCTACCTTAGTCGCTAATGGCGTCCGTGCTAACTGGAGCAAGGTCTCCGCCATCTTGCACGCTAGCTTCTGCCCATGCGTTTCTCAGGGCGGAATCTGTATCAAATTGGGCTGCCCGGACCGAAATCAGGGCGGTTTCTTCAGCAAATTGGGATGCACGGACGGAAATCAGACGGGGGCAGTCCATCGACCATGGAGGTTCGGAGGCCGTGATGTCTTGTTCTGTTGGCGTCGTAGAAAAGCTAGGGAAGTTGCTGCTCGGGCTTGGCATCTCCATGTGCTGGCGACATGTTCCAGGCCGGCCTGCTCCTCTGTTTGTTCGTGCTGAAGCTCCGCTGCTGTTCTTCGATTATGTATCTTGTTTTCAGAAAAGCTAGCAAAGTTGATGCTTGCTTCTTTTTATTTTCTTGGTTTTCAGCAACAGGTCAGAGTAGCGGAAGCACAAGAATCTGACCAAGGAAGTACAGGTCACTGGAAAGGAAAGTGCATGATAGAATCTTTGCAGATTAATTGTTTGATGTGGAAAGGAAAGTGCATGATAGAATCTATGCAGATTAATTGTGTGCTGTACTGTAGAATTGAGCGCATACAAGTTTAGTTTGTGTGGATGATTTAACAACTCTAGAGTAGTAGAAAAGCAAATTGTCTAAATTTTGCTGTTATGCCTACGGAAATGAATCTTGTTTCCAATATAAATTTTCATAACGCTCAAACTTGTTGAATATTATGCGATGCATCTAATTATTTCGTTTAGTAATTTGTATATCTCTTGATTCTAATAGTATTTTTTCTAATGCAAAAAGAAGTACAAGTATATATATCCGACAGTACAGGCACAATGTTAGGTCAGTATAACTAATCCAGAGTGCAAAAGAAGTGAAAATTCACATATATTAGAAAACAAAAGTGAAATTACACTCCATATATGAGTGTGACGTCGACGCAACGAAGATAGCGAAAGTTGTCGCTTATTTAGTGAGCACTAATCATGAAAATACCCCGTTGGAAGTACACATCTATCAACTAAGAAGTCAAAGTGTGTTACACGTAATGAATCCAGGCAGTACAACAACTTACTTCTGGGAAGTACAAGTGTGGTATAACCAAGTTTTAGTTAATAATAGTCGCTAATTTGCTACACATATTGTTTTTCATTTTTTAATAGATAGTCCCAAACTTCATATTTCCATCACAACAAGAATAACTCAATTCCGAGGTCGGATGCGTTATCAAATAATTTATCAATCATGTAAGAATTGTTTGAACGGACTTTGACCGAAAAACCCACCTAAAAATCGGTTTTTGAGATTTTTGTTATCGGTTTTCTTCAGTTCGAGCATTTCGAGTGGTCATACACCTATAACGGACACGTATGAAAACATTATCGTTGTTTTAGTAAACACTAATTACGAGAACTACGTAGGCAGTACAAACAAATTAACAAGAAGTTCAGGTATGTGTCGAGAGAAGTACACCTACTATGTTTTTTCGAGGCGGAAATATATCATAATAATCTCATCAATGTAAGCCTTGTACGGTCAGCAGTAAAAAGTGGTGTATGATGTAATTTGAAATTAATTATAATAAGGTGTGTATTTTATGACGAATTAAATTGCTAAACTCCTCAATTTGATCTCGCACATCTCGAGAAACACAAATATCACGAGTTTAGTAATTTTAAAATTACTTTTAAATCGTTAGGAATTTGCGAAATCAACTAATATGAAAAAGTAGCGTTTTTGTGTTATATAAAGATGCCAGCAGGTTTCTAATTGACATATCTAGCTTTTAAAGAGATATTTCACTGCCATTTTGTTAGTTGCATTGGATTGATTTGGCCGCGATAGTTTTTAAGAGACTGGCCTGTATCTAACAAATAACTCGGTGGCCATTTTAAAAATTGTAGAGAAAAATAACAATTTGCCATCTTTTCTTTATTACTAAAAACAATCTTCTACCTCTTCAACTATGTATAAAATCAGTGTGAGTAATGTTTGGGATCTTGGTTCAAGTGCAAATGGAGACAAGCTTCTGATGAATACCAAGATCTGTGAAAGAAATAGGAAAATAGCAAGATGTTGAATTACATAGAACCCACTAGAATCGCTCAACCATTAGACACCTACGACAATCAATTAAGAATATATATTACAGAAGATGTTGCCTGGTGAATTAAGAATTGTCTAAGTGGTGACTGTGGTATTGTATTGATCGTCCCGTCAAGAAAAAACTCATTTTCGGTAGTGATATTATAAAAGATCTACAAAATTAAATAAAAATAAACCCGTAGCAACGTACAGACATATGGTTTGGTTCATTAGTGCATGGTTTTTTTGAAAATTTTAATAGCAAGCAGTACCTTTCTTCATTTCAGAAGTAATATGAAATGTTCTATTCTTATTTGTACCTGCACCCTACTTACCAGATCAACCGAGCACAAGCTACTCAGCCTGATGGCCTTTGAGTGCGGGCAGGAGTCAACGAGGTGTCAGCCCACTTCAAGTCGATCAACAGCGGAGGGGATCAAATCGAACGAGCTCATCAGTTACAAGGAGGTGTCCAAGATCTTCAACTGGCTGGCCAAGATGGTTGTGCTGGACAGAGACAGTTCACACCACCAATTACAACTAACATTCTTTGGCCATAACAAAGAACGTTGGATGTAAGTGAATTCTTACTTCGGTGCAGACCATGTTAGTTTCTTCATAGTACTAGCGAGATGGGGGCTTGTGTGACACTTTCTCTGGTAGCAAAACTTTGTAATTTGTAAAACTGCATCTGACCTGATTCATGCCACGATTCAATGATCTCTCCTTTTGTATGTCAACTTCAGTCAGAAATGCATGTTGAGGTATTTGCTATAGTATCAAAGATTGTGCAAAGCATGTCTCTCCTAGGTTAATTTAGTTAGTAATGATCAAGAAAGAAACAAAGATTCGGAGTTCACATATTCCAGAGGCTATATTTCTTCAGATAATAAAGAGGGTAATAGTTCTGTGGGCAGTTATCCATTGGCAGGGTTTTGGATGAAATGTAAAACCTCTTATTTCTCTGTTTATGTTCTTTGCTATATATGTGTTCTTGTTGAACTTGGTAGAATGATGCTGAAATTAATTTGAACTAAATAGAATCAGACATACACCTAAAGATTCCATGTTAGTTGTTTTATTTTGCATCTTCCTAAGTGCTAAATATAATACATGTTTGACTCTGCATTATCAGATTTGGGCGAAATCTGAAAAGGTTTGTATGATAATGATGGAATTATATGTCAAGTTTATTGGTCTCCCTTGACTATCATTTTAGGCCCGTTGCAACGCACGGGCATTTTGCTAGTAGGAGTATAATATAAGCAGACATCGTTTACAGGTTTGCCATCTGACGGGCCGGCCCAATTACAGCAGCGCATTGTGCAAAGTATGCCGCTAGTTTCATGGGCCAATTTTTTTTAGCTTCACCAACAGGGCAACAGTACCTCTCAATTTGGGTTCTGGAGTAAAATATAAAATAAAAAACAAGCAATCACCTGGACGAGCAATCACCTGGACGAGCACAGCGGCGCGTCTACAAAAGAAGCAGTAATGATGCAAAATTACCTTTCTTCTTTGGCAGGCGGGGCTGAGGCGAGGTCGGCCAGGCGGAGCTGGTGCGAGGTCGGGGCCGCCGGCGCTCCCGGATGCGAGGTTGGGGAAAGCGGCGGTGGCGCTGCTGCCAGGTCGACGGATCGAGGGTAGAGGGGGAGCGGGTAGCCGGAGCGCGGCGGCGGCAACGGGCTGGGCTGAAACCCTAGCCCGTTTGGTGTGGCCGCCGTGTGGGTTGCCGCCGCCGCCTGGTTCCTCTGCTTTGGGCGGACGGGACAGGGAGCTGTGTTCCGTGTGCTCGCTCGATCGACTCTGGTCTAGCTCGATCGGTAGTTTAGTAATTGTGTGTGGGCCCAATCTGTAAAGGGGCAAATAATATACTAGTACAAGCAAAGAAAAGCGTGGCAAAAACGGAGAGTCAAAATAAAAAGAAGGGCAAATTGTATAGTCCCAATGTAAAGTGGGCAAAAAATCAAATTCCCCTGTGAATGGAGGCCAAACGAATGAAGCGTTACAGCGAGGAGGAGACGTACGGGATGGTGGAGTGGCATTTCTCTAGTAATAACGGTTCGACTGAGGGTTATTTTCGAAAAAACAGAATTTACATTAAAGAATGGGACCCTGAAAAAAATTACAAGAATATATTCTGAACCTAATGAGACGTGCCATATGCTCAGAGTATTCCAATAGCGAAGATACAAGACCAATCGACCTCTGAATCATGATTCTCTGTATAATCTATCGTATTCAGTAGGACAATCAAGTAAGCATATGTCTGTTCTTTCGTTCTGACAACAAGTGGAAATTTGAACTGAACGAGAATAAGCTTGTGTCATTTCAACTGAACAATAGACATGTACTTCATGCGTGCCCTAAATACAAGGCGTTTTACAAGTTCAAGGACGTCTTATATTTAGGTACAGAGGGAGTAGTAAATTTTGGATTACAACACCAAGCTGAGATCGCAGGTGAAGCAATATCTAAAACTTGACAAGAGCATATATGGTCACAGGGATCTCATTTAGCAACCACGTTCAGAAACGGAAAAAAAAATGCAACGACATGCTTGAGCTTAATCCTTACATTGCAGTTTTAGCATAGTGTGCACGGTCTCAAACTGAAAGAAAGAATAAAAAACAAGATAGGTACTGGCCTTCCTCTCCTCATAAATTGGACGTGTAACACCCACAAGTCCAGATAAACCACTAGCTGCCAGCAGATCAGTAAGAGGCAAAAATCATACGGCTTAGGCGTTCAGTACCTCCCTGGACCGTGTGATATGCACTACAAATAAAGCAAGCAGGCCAGGAATTGAAGTATGCATCCTGAATTTCTGAGTATTCTTGATATCTTTCAATCTGAAAGTTTCTTCATTGGAGAGCATCTCGGACTAGGAGCACCGTCCAACTTCAAGAACATAATTGAAAAGATAATTCGCAGAAGAAAAGAGCATGACCTGAATCTGGATAGCTGAACAGTTTGGCCACATAAGTCTTGGGAGGGAACAGGGAGCAGTAGCAACTGTGTTCCTTGATCCTGAACCAAACATCAGTGCCAACTTAAGAGGGTTCCAAAGACAGATAGAAGCAGACAGATCTGGCATGACAGAACAGGTTTGCACGATGAAACTAAACTAGGGAAAAAAACACACTAGAGCGAGCCGAACATTCGGTTGGATAAACATAGCGTAGACAACTAGACATTCAGAAGAATCATTAAGTCTGATTATATACTGTCCAAATATTCATTTGCACTTTCCTTCTAGGATACTTTGTGCTGTCTGTAATGAATCCATTGAAAATCAGTGAAATGCTCATCTGTACTCTATAGCCATTTAAGACCCTGCAAGAGCATTCAATAGTACCAAGTGAGCACATTGAGCAATTCATTCCCTGTTCTATTTAGAAAACCAGAAGCAAAATGATAGACCATCAGGAAGCAACACATTTAAGCAAATTCCAAGGGAGACTACAAAGCTTGCAATACAGAAAAGGTACAATACTCTGTAGCAGCAGTGTTGAGCTTCATGTTTGGCGCCTGCGCCTTCCTGTAACAATCTGTTTCCCTCGTTTGCTTAATGAAAAGACACGCAGACCTCCTGCGTGTTCTCAAAAATTGGTTGGATGCATCAACAAGCAGAAACCTAAACCTTGTCACCCTCATTACAAGTAGCATTTATATCTATGCGTCACATATTGATAGCTGACTTACTACCAAAAGGTTCCATTTAGTGCCTTCAGATAGCAAAATATGTTTAGTAGCTCTGTTAGCAACAAAATTATGCTCCAATGGCTACTAAAGAGTGTGTCACTTCTATTTTTCAAATTATAAGCCCATATCACCCATTATTATTTTTTAATTAAAAAAGGTTCTTTTGAAGTGGGGCCTAGGGTTCCAACTTGGAAGTATTTGCGTAGGTTGAAATCAGAAGTGAGCGGGAGAATAACATCATATTTGGAGCCTCACCATTATGTTGCCATTTTGAACAACAACAACAATAACACAAAAGAGACTATAAATACTTAGTGCCTTGGGGTTATAGCAATACAGGAACAGTGTGGTATACCTTTTCAGCAGAATGGAGAAGGAATTTTAATGCCAGATCAGCTCTGTGTTTGTTTCTGCAGTGTGACGTACTGAAAACAATATAGTGGAATGTATCAGGCACAATGTAAAATAACATAAGGACATAGCAAAGGGAAGGAATAGTTTGCTACTTCTGGATCAAGTATAAGTGAAAACACAAGATTTTCGCTGGAGCGAAACCTAAAAAAAAAAGGTATTCGTAACTACAAGCTAAGGAAATATTCCCGTTATCCCAAAGGCAGGAGCTATGGTAATTGTGCGTACCTGTGTTCATGTTATGACAGCTCTCATCGATTTCATCAATGATGATAAAATGAGGAAATCAGCAGCCTCAAGGAGGACCCTAATATCTGGTAACCTTAAAGAAGTAAAATTTAACACTTCCCTGAGTCCAGTTCACTTCAGGTTGGCTGCAGAAAAGAAAGCCATTCATCAAGATTCAAGTAACAGGCTTACAGAAACATCAATTGTCAACAAACAGTTTGACAACAATATGCATTTTTTTTCTGAAGAAGAACAGAGCTAGGCACAGGAACACACGTGTACAACTGTACACTAGCATTTGGGAAGAGCAAAAAGGCTTTTCCCTTTTGTTTCAAGTACTCGAGTTTATGATAAATTTACGGCATGTTCTTTTGTGGATCAAGCAAATCGGGCCCTATCTCAACCAGGCTTAGTCCATGGGAATTCACTAACAAAACAAAACTCACTTATCTTACACAAAAGCTTCCAGGTGAAATACAAATTATAAAACCCTATTTGTGGTCTTTTGCGGTAGTGTCTTGGTGCATAGGTCATATCTCCCACTAGAAGAACTCAAATACGCAGAAAAAATATGATAAACGTTATGAAAGATATGCTAGATATTTATTTGGTTATGCACAATTCAGAGTGGTTAAAAGTGAGGACTTGACTTCAGATGCTCCTTGCTTTTAGCGAGTGGTTATGTCAAATTTAAGTATCTATATGGTTTATTTGTCCTATGGGCTCCTGTGAACCCCTTTATGTATTTTTACGGGCATACATAGAATGCATAGGCAGTCTTGTTAGGATTGTAATGTGATACATGGGAATGTGTTATGACTCAGCATAAGGTTACGGAGGCTGATTTTCGCTTCCATGCACATGTTCTGCGGGATGCCAAAATCACAAGAACAATGTGATGGGAGTTCAAAGGCGAAGCGCAACAGACATTTAAGGAGAGGATGATCGCGAAAGGACCAAAAGAGGGAGATGTGGATAGCATGTGGGTGAAGATGGTAACTTGCTTTTGGAAGGTAGCTAGGGAGGTGTTTGGGGTGCCAAAAGGTAAGAAACACGAGCCTAAGGACATTTGGCGGTGGAATGAAGACGTCCAAAAGGCTATCACGGAGAAGAACTCATGATAGGAGCACAAGTTACATGGAGAAGTACAAAGAAACCAAAAAGAAGAAAAGCGAGTTGTGAGTGAAGCAAGGCTGCGGGCCCATCGTTAGCAATATCAGCCAATAGGCACAAAGGAAGGCGAAAAGGACGTCTACAAGATGGTAAATTCACGAGAGGAAGACACGTGAGGCCCTGTTTGTTTCTAGTGTTTTTGTGGGAATTAGTGGGGATAATCCCCACAGGGACTGGGTGAAACCCAAGCTTCACCCAATCCATCAAATCCCCATTAATCCCCAATCCACTAGTAATCCCCAATCCACTAGGTAGGGGTAATCCACTAGGTAGGGGTAGTGTTTTGGGTATTGAAGAAAATACACTAGAGTTTGGGCAATTCCGGGGAAAAGTGGGGATAAAACCGATGAAATACACTAGAAACAAACGGTCTTTTGGAGATACGTGGGGATTTAGGGTTTGACCGGGATAATCCCCACCAATCCCCACAAAAACACTAGAAACGAACAGAGCCTAAGAGGGGGTATTAGAGTATATGTGGATTGCCCACGTTTCTCTCAAGTTTCCTGCACTAGGCAACAACAACCAAATGTTCAAACTTATGGAAAGGACTAGTGCAATCCACATATGTTGTAACACCCCCTCGCACGTCACACAGAAAGTCAACACGTGAATAGAGCAATCCCAGAGGTGTCTCAAGAGACCTATACGTGGACACAGTGGGCGACCAGCAATTTTCAATAAATTACGAAAGCCAGGACTTGAACTTGAGCCAGCTGCTGATACCATGTCAAGCTTCATGCACTAGCAGATGCAATAAGAAGTCCAAGTGACGGAAAGGGCTAGTGCAATTCACATATATCGTAACATCCCCTCTCACATGTGACACGAGAAGTCAACACGATGAATAGAACACTCACAATCTCAGAGGTATGGCTCAAGACCTATACGTGGAAGTATAGCTCAAAGGCCTACACGTGGACACAAAGGGGGCACCACCAATTTTCAATAAATTGCGAGAAGCAGGAGACCCAGGCTCTGATACCATGCCAAGCTTTATGCACTAGCCAACGCAACCAGAAGTCCGAACTGATACAAACGAGCAAACTAGGACAGAAGATTTGTTAACGCTCGGAAAGAAAGAAAGAGAGGCGGCGGCCTAGGGTTTCAACCCTAGCCGTCGTCGCCGGCACCATCTGCATCTTCATCGTCGCCTTCGTCTAAGAATTGACGGGTCCTCGCCTCCTCTAGTTGCCGCTCTGGCACTAGGAGGGGGGACCTCGGACCTGCGCAGGGCGCTATACAAAGGTCCTTAATGTTAGAGCTTGGTTTTGGTTGTTATCTTCTTCGTCAATGGAGATGGCTTCGTCTGCAATAAGTGATCTTCCGCGCTTCGTTCGACGGCGTGATCTCCTTCCCGACGTCAATGGTGGCTTTGGAAGATTAAGTTTGTCTAGGTATGGTTCTTCAGATCTTGCTTCGCCAGATCAATCTTGGATTGTTTCTTATGGTTGCCGCGAGGAGGATTGTCCTCGCAATATCTATCCCGCCTACTACGTCTTCGGCAATGGTGATTCGTTCTCTCGGCTCCCAACGACGTCGACAAAGTGGTTCAGTTATTTGTCCCTGGAATATCAGTGGTGGTGCTCTTGCCGATGTTGCTTGATTAATTTAATGGCTGTGTGCGTGCACGAAGCCTTGGAATTGCGGCTCTAAATTAAAAGGGGAGAATCTTCGTTGGTATTCACAGGTCTGTGGTTTGGTGTATTCGGCGTTGTTCTACGGCTGCCTTCAGAAAAGTACAAGATTGTGTCATGGAAGAAGAAAAGGCTTGAAGATCTCATAGATTTGCTCGTCTCTTTTAGTATTGTTTTGTAATCGATGTAATCGTGTACTCTTTGCTGGTTTAATATATATGGTAAAATTCAAAAAAAAAATCCGAACTGATGGAAAGGGCTAGTGCAATCCACATATACCGTAACACTAAGGAATTATGCCAAGCCGTGAAGTTTTGGGAGTGGCTGAGCATTCTCAAGAAGAGTGCTGAATGTCACAAAAAACAAATTTGGCTTTATGCTCGGACGATCCTACAAAGGAAATTTCCATTATACGCCATCTTATGGGGAGATACAACCTCTAGAGGAGGTGACCCCAACTTTGGACCGCAAGGACAAAAGGCCTCACACTGCCTGGCCTCCAGCCAAGAATGGGGAGGCGTCGAGCCTCGAAGCAACAAAGCCACGCTATAGTCGTTGCCAAACGCATAATCGCATCTTCGGGACATTCCAGGTCATCGTACCTCGCACCCATGTGCCTAGAGAGTCGACGGGTGGAAGCCAGGAACTAGTCGGAAATAGTGTAGCTATAGTCTGCAAAGTGTTAGCGCTGGCGTTCATTGCGCCCCGGAGGTCTACGCCAGCCGAGGTCCAATCGAGGGTCATGACAACGTCTCCCTGGAGGTAATGGTGCCGTCAGATGCCGCCGTTGTCAGCACCGACAGTCGCCACGCAAGAATTTCGCTCGACCCATGAAATAGACCACCGAAGACCTAGAGAAGACCACCAACACAAAGTTGGAAGCGAGTAGTGTTGTTCGTCGAGGGAGGGAGGCAAGGACATCACATTCACCAGGGAGCGCATTGAGCAAGACTAGCGGCACCGTTATGGCCAGCCTCCTGCACCGCGCTGCCGCCGAGAACTGCCAGGGCACAACAACCACCGCCTAGGGCCGCCGCACGCATGCTCGCCTACAGCGGCTTCCACCGACAGAAGCGGGGGTGGAAGGAAGAATGGTGGGTAGGGGACAAAGAGGTTGTTATGGGCCAGGGTGGGTCCACGTAGCCTAATTCTAGACGACCGCGTCTCTTCCGCTCGCACCCAACGACCCACGTATCTCGACCTCCCCTGTGCAGGCGACCACCCCCGTGCCACCGCGCACACTAATGAGGACCCCGACATCGCCGTCCATTGGTAGGCTTCGCCCGCCGACATCCTCCAACGACGGCGAGGGGAGGAAGGAGATGGAGATTGGGTTTCGGCTAGTGTTTTGCAACCCGAGTCGCCCCTAAGAGCGACGTGGGGGCTAGGCATCTCCCTTTGGTTCTACCTGCAGGTGATAGTGAGACCGATACCTTACGTATTACGATAGGACAATATTAAGACATCCTTGAGGTCGTACAGTTTTACCTTAGTGATAGATGAGGCCAACAGGATAGATATTACTTGGTGCAGGCTCAGTGCTAATGATGTGATGCTAGTAGATGGAACTAGGGAGGGCATCAATAGGAATTAGATCTTTGGAGACAGACTTTGGAATCCAAGGGTTTAGACTCAATAGGACCAAAACCGAGTATATGAGGTGTGAAGAGGGAGAGCTTAGTATAGAAAGACAAAACAAAGAGGAACACCTTTCGATAATTGGAATCCATGCTACAAAGCAATGGTCATATTGATGAGGATATCAGCCCCATAATCAAAGCACGGTGGATGAGGCGCGACAAGCATCTAGCCTCCTCTATGACAAGGTAAGTCATGTAGGACCACAGTCAAGCCTACGTCGCTATATGGAGCAGAATGTTGGCCCACTAAAAGACAACACATATAACAAATGAGTCATAGCGATGTTTCGTGCTAAGGTGGGTGTGTGGCCATACAAGGACCCAATCATGAAGTAATATATGATAGGGTAGGAACGACGTCGCTCAAAGAGAAGTTTGTCCAACTACGACTAAGGTGGTTGGCATACCCAGGCCTCCTAAAACACCATTGAATAGTGGGATTCTAAGGGTAGCGAAGATACTAAGAGTAAAGCACCATTGAATATTGGGATTCTAAAGTGTAGTGAAGATACTAAGCCTAAAGCACCATTTGAATAGTGAGATACTAAGAGAAGCAGGGCGACCAAACTTGCCATGGAAGAAAGCGGTAAAAAGGGATATGAAGGAATGGAATGTACCTAGAGATTTGGCACTTGATAGGACTACATAGGTACCAACAATCCATGTGTTAGAACCTTAATTTACTTTTAATGTACTTTGATTCTTTTTTGTCTCTTCACTCTAGTTGACACCAATTTTTGTAGGGTTTTATCTTTAGCCTACCTGAACTTGCTTAGGAGAAACAACTTTGTTGTTATTGTTTTAGTTATTATTGTTGCATACATATTTTTAATGTTTGGGTAGGGCATTGATATTGTTTGGATAAAGATAGCGCAGAAGGTGCAGATGAATGCTAGGTGAAAGATGCCGCCAAGGAACAAGAGATGTGACACACCAGTTTGGGGTACCAAGGTAGTTTACAGGACTGTTGGATCACGTTAAGCGGTTATAGGACATCATAAAAATTAATCGTTTTCACGTTTTCTAGCCGTTTTCGTGCACACAGTGTTTCAGGGTCCCGAGATCACTTCCAAGTTCGGTGGATCACGTATTCACGATAAACGATTACTAGGACGTCACCAGAACTTACTCTATTTCGGTTTTCTCGTTGTGGCACACGTTTTCGAGTCACGAGACGATTTTCAGGTCTTGTCGGTCACCGTGAATGTTTATTGGGACATCGCGAAAGTCATTGTTTTCGCGTTTTCCATGGATGTAGTCAAACCAAATGGCTTCGACTGCTACACCTATATTCAGCTCCCAAGTAGATCGGTAGATCGGAGAAGGGAGGCAAAGTCAGAAGCAAGGAGATGGCCAATCGTTGTTTATAAGCCCCAAGAGCGGCCAAAACAACGATAGGGTTGGACCAGAGACCATGGCAATGTCATACACTTTCAATGGCACCATATGGTCGATGGTTAACGTAAGTGCGGCAGCTTACCATCCAAAGGCACCTTAGCTTTCGTGCGACACTAAGAGAACGCCTTAAAACCCCAGGCGGTCAATGAACTCGTTGGTGCGCAATCCATCCTCCCTTGCCTCTAGTTGGGTTTCTTCTCCATGGTGCGCCCAACTCCTTTGCCAATATATCCTTCATAACTGATAACATACATAGTATGCACTTTAGGAAGTAACAAATTCTCGTGCAAATCTAAGAGAGACGCATTGAGAAGATTCACCTGTTGCCATTTCGGCTAAGCAATTTGGCTTTTGCTCTCCTCTACTTGATTAGTAGTACTTAATGAGTATGAAGATATGCTTGTTGCATATTTCTCCCTGCATTATGAAGGTGAAGATGCAATGATGTCCTTAACCCCTCATTATGTCGCCTCTCCGCATTGCTTTTTCCAACACACTGTCCTTATGCCTACCTATCTCTCAAGCTTCTCTCTTCCTCCTTCCCTTTCATTCATCTAGTCCTCTTTCATTTCATGGTTCGTGCGCCGAAGGCATGGTTTAATCGCTCGACATAAATTATCAATTGTTTTTGTAACCAAACATCACCGATGCCAAAGGTTTGGCTTAATACCCTCTTCCTCTCTCTCTATCTTTCCTCTTCACTCTTGCCTCTCTCATTATGTTACCAGGTAGTGTTGTATCAGCAACCTAGATTGCCAGAGACCCTAATCCAAGACGTGAAGTCGTGGAACACGACATTGACCTCGATGAGTTTAACCAAGAGTATGTATAAATATTCCACACCCAAGGTTTTTCAGTACTATTATAAATAATGGTCCATACTATGTTGAGCAGTGTTTGCTTTATCTACTACCCATGTAGAAGTTAAGCCATTGCATTGACAATTCTAACCCCTCCCATCTCCTCTATGCCTTTTGTCTTTCACATCTTTTGTGCACTTTTGTCTCACAACAAACTATTGATCTTTCTTATCCAAAAAGAGAAGACCCACTTTTTTCGCAATCCTAGCCAATGCCAAGGTCTCCTCCGCGTCGCCGCCAAATGCCCCCCCCCCCCCTCCCCGCCCGTCGGCCTCGTCAGCAGCAACAGGAATGAGGACCCATCCGGTTCATCTTTTCCTTAGGTCTCGTTTTTCCTGGCAACACGAGGTGGTGGCGGCGATGGCGCGTTAGAATAAGGCCTCTCCGGTGTCTCTCTACCTCGACAACGTCCAATCTTCGGAGGGTCTGCTAGAGTGTGGCGCTAGATATATTGGCTCTCTTCGGATCTTGGCAGTTGGTGTGTCTAACAAGGAGGGCAATTAACTGGTCGGTGGTGTGGTGAATTCGACATCCTCTGTGTTGTTTTGAGGCATGGTCTGGTTCCGTCAATTCTCTAGACCGGTGGTGATGGATTGCAAGCCTATATTGCGTGGGGTGAAGCTCAAACCAATGTTTTTGCAACGATATTTAGATCTCGTCTCAAGCATTGAGTGGCTATTGTGATCTTCAAGAGTATCTCTAGCAGATCCTGTATAACGTCCCCGGTCTGGATAAAAAATATCCTAGGTTCCGGATATGCTTGCCTTCCGCCACTATATCAAGGGTACTAGAGGCATTTAGGGTGAGCACCCACCCCCCAATCCCTCCGCTGCGAAATCATTCCCCGTCGCCGCGAAATCGACAACCTCCGGTGAGCGATTCCTCCATGTGTCCGCCTCCACGCTAGACCTCACCCGTAGATTCATGGTAGGATCATCCATGCGCTGTCATGGCGGTCCAGGAATGAGTAGCGAAGGTCGTGGCAACGCAAGGAGGAGCGCTGCCTCCACCGCTCGACCGGCGCGAGCAAGCGCGCCCGCCTTCGAGGGCTCTAGTGGGCCGAGTTGCGCTCGCTGGGTTCCAACTCGCACGACGAGGCCGTGTCGAGCAACCACTCGCACGACGCGGAGGCGGATAGCCCTCACGCGATGCTGGAAGCGATGTCGGGCGACGTGTTGATCTCCCTAGACGGCGGGCGAACCGCAATGGATGGCTTCGATGTGCTCGACGAGCACATCTTGCCACAATTAAGCGGACCGCATCACCGAGAATGAACTTGATATCGCTATGAAAGCGGTGGCGAACGGCGAACCGGGTGCTCATGACCGACTCGAAGCCGCCAAGGCGGAGCACGAGCTTGCGTAGGCACTGCGCAAGTCAGCATTGAACCAGTACCTCGATATCGACGAGTGAGCACGCCGGTGAAGAGCAAGATCATCATTGTCTAGTTTACATATACTTATGTAAGTTCTATCTATGTAAAAAAAACTTAGTTTGTGATTAACTCTTTTATTTTAATCTATAGTACGAGTTTCGTGTATCCGTTCTGCCCGAGCACGCGCGGTACAGCAATACAATTTCCGGGGGTCCCGATATCAGTTTTGCGGTTTGCGCTTTTCCGGAGGTCCCGATATCAGTTTTGCGGTTTGCGATTTCCGGGATCTGCTAGAGATGCTCTAAAGCCTGGTATGACGAGGGCGTTTGCACGCGTCCCTTCCCTTTATTGTTGGTTTAGTGCAATTTTTAATCCCCGACATGCGTCGTACAATCGGGGAAAGAAGGCTTAGTATGCTTTTCAAAGTAATTTTATTTTTTACAGTTCTTTTTGCGTCTGTCTTCCCATTTACTCGCTATTATTTTCTTTGATAATTATCACATCTAAGATGCCCTTTGGGTGTTTTTCTTCAAAAAAAAACTATTGATCCTTCTATCCCCCTCAATCAAAATTCAAAGCGCAATGGGTTATGTAGAGAATGCAATTAAGATGAACACTTCACCAAACACACTGAACGGAAATGTCATTGCACTTTAAGCAAGATGAATACTTCACCAAACAGACTGAACAATGATATATAATTATCACTCCATATATTAACCACACATGCAGTTAAGATTCGAGATATGTTGCATTAGGTGTCCACGACATATCAAATTAAAATTCCACCATATTAAGTACTACTAGGAAGTCTAGACTAAGTCTACAAACCAGCCACGGTCATGAAACAGAATACCTTACTAGGAAATATCTAGTATGCCAACAAAAACTGATCAGGTCAAACAGCGTTGCATTGTAGATTAATCACATCGGAAAGGCATCTGGCTGAAACCCCATGTGTATGGTGGTGTAGCTCAACATTTAAAAGTTTGGATCTCATCTCGTACGATGCTTATCAACATATGCCTGTGATGAAATAAATAGACAGGAATCAATCATAGGTAGTTTAACGGCTATGTGTGTCATTGAACTGCATATTCAAGTTACCTTCACGAGTTTTTCAATCTTTGTTCCAGCCATGGTTATATAATCAGTTATCAATTCTTTAGTAACTAGTACTTGATGCAGCTCAACTGAAGCAAGAACTTTATCAACAGATTTTTTCACTATCAGTTTATGAGCATCTTTACTCAGATTGCCTTCTTTCCAAAATGGTTTCAGCAACTCCTTCACATGTTCTGCCAAATGAAAACGGAAAACTCTTGTTTTCTCGTTAATTGCTGCATCATTTTTTCTTTCAAAATCTTTCACCATAGTATCACCATCCAGACTACAGCGTTCCCTATCAGGTGCAGCCAAACCTGCAAACTCATTTGACCCTTTGGCTGACATATTCCTTGCCAACTTGTCATCGTAATTCAGTGACTTGTTGGTATCTCCATCTGTAACAACATACCCAGTAGTGTGCTGACTTGAAGTGCTGCAAGATATGTTCGAGGACTTGAGAATATTACTGCCTTTAACTTTGGGAAGGTCCATACTGTCAACAAGCGGGTCATATTGACTATATGGAGGTGATGAACTGACAGGAAAATCAACAACAGGTACAAAAGGCACTGAAGTTATCCAAGGCTCGTCCTTGACTGGGGAAAGGTGCCCAGGTTGATGTGAACTGATTGCAAGTAAAGCAGACCCAGATGCACCACAGCCCTTGTCAAATCTAACATCTTTATGAAGACCAAACTTCTCGATACCAGGTGTTAACTGATGGAGGGACAGTATTCCTAGGTGAGCAGTTGCTCGGAAAGGTTGGCTACCCAAGATATGATCAGAGCTATTGTGGCCTGGATTTCTGAACCCTGTCATACTATTTGAACTGTATGAGGCAAGGCTTGAACTAGGTTCTGTCTGATGTTTGTGAGGAAGATTCTCTGTTGGTCCACCATAAGCAGATAACTTCTCACCATATTGGAGATAGTCAAATGGACGATACCGAGGATCAGGATGTAATGGGTGCCCTTCAAGGTAAGTTCCTGATACATGAGAATCACTTAGGCTGCATGCTTTGGCCACATCTGCCAGCAGCTTTCCTCCATCTATATGAAATCTGGGTAAGGTTCCCCTACCATCGAAGTAGCTATCAGAAGGCAAACCAGCATGGCGTCCCATGAAATAAGGTTCTTCATTCTTCTCTTGAACTACTGGGATCTGCAGCAGCCCATTTACAGGAGGGGTAGGCTTTGTAGTCCACAAATCATCAGTTCTGCAAGACCTCTCTTCTGAAACCTTAAGGGTCGGCGAGTTATGTGCCACCCCTTATGCTCTTCACCATAAGAATGAATGAGGGTCCTATATAGCCCATGTTTCGACGAAGCAGCCAAATTCTCGAAGTCTCGATCTTTCAAGTTGGATAAACCTTGTGCTTCAGATCCTTCTTCAGACCCTGAGCACGGATGGGGGCAATCAGAAGTCCTTAGATTTGCAGAGCAATCAAAAGTTTGTGGCTATGAGATATTTTTTAAAGATTATCCTATAAGAAGCTCATACCTCTATGCTTTCCAATACCAACTGGTGCAAGTGAACCAGCCTTTTCCTCTTCACTCCACAGGTTACCAGGACCCTCTCTTTCATGAAGAAAAGTACAATTCTTTCCTTTCTTGCAATGGACTTGAGCATAGAAGGTACATATTCTCTTTGTAGGGGTTCTGGTTTTGCTCCTCGGATCTCCAACAGGAGATGAGCTACTAAATCTAGGTCGTGAAACGTGTTTAGCGAATTAGTGAACAAAATGACCGTTTAAGACGTGTAAGATAAAATAGCACTACGTCTTTGTCAAACACCACAGAAAAGATGGAAATATTGTTCGAAGTTTAAAATTCCTAGTGCACATAAGAGTAGCAAGAATAATGGATGTACCTCGAAGCATTAGAATCAGGCAGTGTCTGTGATCCATGTGTATCATGCAGACCTCCTGTTTTAGACGTAGCATCAATGTCCGGACCTAGAAGATTGCCCCTGACAGCTTTCTTCGGAAATTTGACATTCTTATGAGGCTGCAGTGTTGATTTCTTCTCAGCAGTAGTCACTCCAATAAAACCTAGGTAATGTATATTTACTATGAGATCCAAGTTACAACATATACAACATATTCATCATTGTAGGGTATTGACTCGACCATGGCGGAACCAATGATGAGTAAATAGGATTGAACTCGAAGGACAGTATAAGGTCAAACAAACCAGCCATTCATAGCTGATAGCAAGATTATGGATGTACTGGACAAGGACAGCAGCAGTAGGCACTTGGACAAGCTGCTGCTGGATATCGTGTTGTTCAAGTTAGCCAAGAGTGATGGCACGCAGGAGTCCAGGTGAAAGGATAAGTACTGATTGCAAGAATAGAAGGAAGAGAATTCCGAAAGCTTCCAGGAAATTAGAGGAAGTAGAAAGGACGGGGTCCAATAGTCCTCTTCTACTACAAGATTCACAACAATACGCTTTACAGTTTACACTTCACAGTTCTGATGACTCCAAGACAACTCTTTCCTGCTGTAATTCGAAGGCCATTAGAATTGTCCATTTCGTCCTTATATTTGTGAATCACGAGGTTGTGAGCCCTTAAGCTAATCAAATGTACACCAAAATACTCCCTATGTTCCACAATGTAAGCCTTTTTAGCAAGCTATTTTAGCTTGCTAAAAAGGCTTATATTATGGAACAGATTAAGTACTTCTCAAGATTAACATATGACTCGTAACTTGCCACGCAAATCTATATCAGTATGCAATCATGGGAAAGCGCTTACTCATCTTGAGCAACAAGTTGCACAACAATTGACCCTTTCCCTAACATCCCCAAAGCAGTAATCAAAAATATTAGCGCAAGGGCACATATTGCGAGGAGAGGAAACTTCATCATATTTGCCAAATTGCTGGGTAACCAAATAAATAATCAAACTGAGGTTTGCCTCAACAATTGCCAAGTTAAGCCGTTGGTTAATAGAGCGATAAAAAAGAATCTAAACCGTTAATCTTTGAAAGGAAAAATTTTCAAACCAATTGCTTACACTTACGTCACGCAACCAACTGGCCTAGATCCACGCTATGGCGTAATCTAGACGATATACAGAAACGACAACAAACTGCCTCAAACACCACGACACATCGCTTCACTGCACAATGCTTGGCTCTACTATAGTACTACTGCATCAAGCTACAATCTAGTTGCTGCTATACTGCATCAGCTGCTATGCCACGCGTCCACGACAAACACGCTTTTAGCTCCTCGTTGTATGGAAACAAATGGTACCTACGCCATCATAAGCACAGACCGACACAAGCCGTCAAGTCAAACCATACTCAGCAGCAAAACTTCATCAATACCCATTTATCCAAACAGCATAGCAGTGTCGGCAGCATAATCGCGCTCTATAGGCCAACCTAAAACAAGAAAGCAATGAAGCGGTTACGCAACTCAGCATTCCAGGCCAAACCCTATATAACGGCATGTCTGATTCCAGCCTTCTTCTACCAGAGCCCCAACCCCTACCCAGCAATCCTTCCATTCAACCAAGCAAGCATCAACAATCAACCACATAAAAAAGTACGCCTTTTCTCCATCAGATCTCTTACCTGCGCCTTGGCGTGCATAGATCTAACGTTTCAAAGCAATCACGCACCACAACCAGAAGCACAGGCAGCATATAAAGCCGGTAATTAAAGCATGCATGTAGAAGGCGATCATGGCGATATACCGTGAGAGCCGTTGCCGTTCGCGGAGTTCCTAGCCCTCTTCATCCCCACCGCCTTCTCCGGCGGCTCCAGGATCTCCACCTCCGCAATCTCGTCCTTCTCCCGCAACCCGCCGACGGGGCCGGCGGCGCTCGCCATCCGGAGGCTACGCTGCTGCCCCTGCCGCTGCTGTAGCGGCGACGACGACAGGGGTTTGGGGGAGGGAGCAAGCGGCTGCGGCGGCGCCGTGGTGGGAGGGAGGGGATTGGGGACAAAACCTCGGCGGTGGCTTCAGTTTCTTTGGCCTCTCCTCTCTGCTCGCATTTGGATCGCCACGGCAGCGAGTCTCCCGTCTCTAGGCGTCTATAAATGGGGCCCGCCTTACAGGCCACCTGTGCCGGCCTGCGTTACCAAATGCGGAGAACTCGGTGGTATATTTTGGGCCTCAATCAAGTCCCTATTCCTCTGACATAAAAGCACTGGCGGAGACAGGGGGACCAGCAGGGCCCTGGCCCCCCTAATCCATTGATTTACTGCTAAAAAAATCATGAACAATGTTGATTTTGAAGATTTTACTCTAACCGGCCCCTCCTAACCTCTAGATTTAAGCAATCCTGCCTCCGCCAATGCATAAAAGGACATAAAACACACAAATGAACCAAGTCCTTTCGAACACAGAGTACAACGACGTGCAAATATGCAGAGGTGTGATCGGATTTTAGTCTTTTTTTGATCACTTGCCATTTATTTTTCCCGAATCCGAAAGCAGATCGGATAATGATGGATGCGGATTCGGACTCGAATACGGAGAAATTATCCGAAACACCGGGTACGATGTTGACGTCAAGACAAATGTGGCTGCTTATACATGTCTATGGACACACACTCAAACATGCTCTATTAAAGCGAGGGACAGTGAAATTAAGATTGAGAAAGACCATCCATGTACCTATGTCTGTGTGTACACAATCCAAGGGTCCTCCTTTTTTTAAACGATGACATCGAATATTATTGGAAAAATGATATATGAATTGCATGCGGTAGTTTGGTACCCGAGTCGGATCTAGTGGGGGTGTCATGGCACCCCTTAAAACTTGCAAAATATTTCTTATTAGGGTTCGTTTGGCTCCCATCATTTGGGGCAAAAAAATGTGGGATTCATTTGACGATTCCATGGTACACCTGTTTGAATGTACTTGAATTGGATATCGGAATTCATTTGAGGATTCCAGCCGATTGACATCAAGTGTTACGCAAATCCAGCATAGGCACCCGTCATTCTCTAGGATTTCTGTTCGCCCAACACACTTCTTCTTCCTCCCCCAAGCTCCCTCTCTCACCACCACCTCGCCGCCGCGGTTACTGGCCACCGCCGACGTCTCTCTCTTAGGCCCGGGCCTCATACGTGTGCAACATGTGCGGCCGCACAGGGCCCAAATATTTTGGGGGCCCATAAATTCTGTGTATTTCTACATAGCCTGTAGAAATCCATCAGCTTGAGCGTGCTTTAGCTGGGCCGAATTTACTTGGACCATCCACTAGAGCGTGCGGCGTGCTCCCAGCTAGCGGTATGCCGAACAAGCGATGGATGAGTCGATCGACTAGGCCCCAACATATGCTCGCAAGTCTCATATCACAATTCCTTAAAAAAAAAGATTTCTCTATCTAAACTCGAGGAGTGCCAAGCCGCCAGCACCCAGGCGACGTCGACGGTTTTGTCTTCTTCTAGGCGTATCAGCAGCCAAAACGTTGGTAGTTGTTTTAATTCTCCAATCCCAATCCCATAAATCTGCAACGGCGATGGTTGATGCGGCACCCCGCGCTCTTCGACACTCCGTGGATCACGGAGCCGATCTACCCACCTTCAATCCCAACCTGAGGTACCGCAGGAATAATATGCACTAATTCTAAAATTTCCAGTGAGTGCAAATAAAATGTTTGGTGATCGGCTAATTAGATCGGCACTTGAGCAAATCGCCATATCTCCTTGGGTATCATATATAGCCAAAGATCGCCCCTGCACCATGCTCCGGCCAGGACACGAGGTGAGTTCCGCCGTCTGTCGAATTGCCAAATTTAGTATTTTTTGTGAATCTTCAGTAGAATAATCATTGATAAACACTCCCTTTATTTTAGTTTATCTTTTTATATCTAGCTTTGTTTCAAGAAACAAAAACTGAATCATCATACATTATTGGTCATTAGGTTAATTGTTTCGTGTCATTGGGGCCCAATTTAGAATTTCGCACAGGGCTCCGAATTTTGCCGGCCCGGCCCTGCTCTCTCTGCAGCGACTCCCACGCCGTCAGCTCCCACGTCGACTCCTTTCCCCGCGTCCTCTCCCACACAATCAAGTCTGTATTGATTGCCTCTGACATAAAAGGACATGAACCACACAAATGGGCCAAGTCCTTTCGAACACAAAGTACAACGACGTGCACATATAATCCCGGAAAAAGAAAGAAGTGCAATTGCAAAGGTGTGATCGGGTTCTCCTAATTTCATACTCCCTCCGATCCAAAAAAAAAAGTGTCGTCATAGGTTATTTTGCAAAAAAGCTCTCCACTTTTTATGTCTCAACCCGCACTCCACCTCTGTCGTGTGACTCGTGTCGCATGATGCACTCTCTCTCAACTCGCCGCCGCTCGCCCTCTCCCTCTCTTTGCTCCCCTCGCCTCCTTGCCTGCGCTACCCTCCCCTCGTTACCCGCGCTCCTCCGTTGCCTTGCTCCCCTCCACCTTCCTTCGTCGTGCTCTCCTCCATGAAAGATCGGACCTTTTGGTCCAAGGCGACGAGGAATCACCCGATCCGGCGTCGGCAAGGCCGGATCCGGTGGCTGCGAGGCTGGACAGAAGCAGGCAGCGCGGAGGACCCCGGATCCCGTCGCGTGGCGTTCCTCTTCACCCTCTGCGTCTGTGACGCCGACAAGGCCATGGGTTGTTAGGTGGCAGTGGAGGCCAGGCCACGACATGAGGAGGAAACGAAGCAGCTGCTGCACCCGGCGGCCCTCGCCTCCTCCTACCTCTACATCGGCGGCGCCAGGGGCATGGCGCGGCGGCCCGGAGGCGACGGGTACTCTCCCGCGGGTTCCTAGAGCGGGGGCGGTACGAGCTGCTTGAGCCGCCCAGAGAACACGTCGCCACCCGTTTCCTTCGTGCTTGGCAACTGCCGCGGGCTCTATGCTCAGGTAATTCTACCCTACCTTCTCTGTAGATTCTTATTGCTTCTTTGGTGATTGGGAATGGCGTGATTCTGTGAAATATTGTAAGAGACCAAAGATGTATGGTGTGTGATATCCTCTGACCAAAATTTCAGTTCTGGGAGAGATTAGAGAACATATGCAAATGTTGGAATTTCCGGCTGTGTTAGTTAGCTTTTTTTAGTGATGAACAGGGGGTGTGCGCTTATGTGTGATTGTCTTGTAAGTGTATTGGGTTAAAAATGAAGCTTATAGAGTAAAACACTTGTACTTATTTCAATGTGTGCATGCCTACATGGTCTATGCGCCTGGGAGATGTATGACTCCCTCTTAGTTAATTAGGTGAATTGATTTTGGTTACTTCAAGGACAAAAATATCTATCCACTTAATTTGCTGCTGTACATGTCCTCACATTTGTGCATTTTCCTGAAGTTCAGCTGTGGTAGACCATGTTTTTGAACGCTGGGCATTTTACTGCCAGTGTGGTCAGCTTGCTTGTTACCAATTGGTATGTGCTGCATTTTGCAGTTGCACATGATGATGATTATGCTGCATTGTTACCAATTGGTACATCCCTGCTAAGGTTCAATTGGGTTCTCTGAATCTGACTTTATGTTATATATGCTGCAATTTGTTGGATGTGCCTAAGGGTAGTTTGTGCAACCATGGAAGTAGGGTTTACCTTTGCATTTCGACCGAGTGGCATTAGTCTGATAGTCTAGATTGGACGCTATTGCAAGGTGCCAAGATGGTCGCATGGACAACTTAGGTTTGTGTGTTTATGAAATTTCTTAGAGGCTTGATATCAGTGTTAGTCTGATGTGCTACATTGTGCAGTACTGATTCTTCGATGAGCTTGCACCGATACTGTGGTGGGGTGTTTTCAGTTTTCTAAAAGTTTACTGATGCCATAACAACAACATTCGGCCACATATAGTGCATAACATTGTAGTACTCCATTTATTCCTATTATAAGCACATAATGCATTCATGTACTAAAATATGTTTAAGTGTACACCTGTCTAGACTCTAGATGCACATGATGCATTTCTCCATTTATTCAACTTTGTAGTACTCCATTTATTCATGTACTATAATTGGATCAATTTTCTTGATCTGTTGCTGTAATATAATTGTCTCATCCAATTTTGTTGATAGGTTGCTATAATATAATTGTCTCATACACACATATAGTGCAAACTTCAGTGCAGGAGCACATATAATGCAAATACATACAGATAATAGTGGGTACAAATACTCCTAAACATACAGATTTGTTTGCAAAATATTTTTCTCCTTCTAAACAAGGACCACTCCTTGTAATCATTTCCTTCTCTTTCTTTTCTTGTTTTGTGTTGCTTCATTTGACAAGGATATGGACTCTGAATGAGCAGCTATAATTTCCAAGGTTTTTCGATAGATTTCACCATGAACTCTTAGAGCCCTACGCAGAGTTCCTTCCCTCAACATTTTGTCCTTGTTCATGTGGTGAATCTTATATGCATTGCCGCCTTCATCATCCATAAGTTCCACTAGGATTTCCTCTTGCGGCTAGATCTCCCTTTCTTTTTGTTGGACACATCAACTTCTTCCCCTCTCACGACCAGCTCACATGCCTCTTTCCAAATTCTCTCGACGGTTCTTACACTTGTGTGCAATAGCTCAGCTACCAGTGCTTTGTCAGCTGTATGGTCAGCTGGGAGTACTTCCCTTGCTTTACGGAGTGCTTCTAGTGCAAGATAAGCTCCAAACCTCTGATCATCTCGCATGTTTTTCTTTCTTCGCTTGCTACAAACTGCGGAATGATGAAAATGTGTTAGAAACTAGAAACTGAAAATACTGCTAGAAACTGAAATATAGCTTGCTAGAAAATAAAAGAAGATACTGGACTATTTTATTAATGGCACCGAAGTTTCCGTTGCTACAAATATGATAGTGCTACCCCTGTTGTGGCAATAAAATGATGTTTGATTGTTTATTCCTTGTAGTACTGGACTCCTGATGTTTGCATAACCTTAATTTTAGTTCATTGCTATTCAGTGTTAACCTTCAACTGACATTCTGTTCCTCCGTGTCTCAGCTCCTGGTGGTATGCTCTCTGCTGGCCTGTCAATCCTGCTCTGGCTGCAGTTCGCCACATCCATCTTTGGCCACTCCACTAACAGCGTCATGTTCGAGGTGAGATACATACCGCCTTTGTGGAGGAGGAAGGTGCAGTTGAAGATGCACTTGATGCATCCATTTCTCGGAGTCGGCGATCTGGAGGCGAGCTGCATGCGATCCAGAGAGGTTCTGTTGCTGTTGCTGCGACCTGGAGAGGATCTAGGGCTGCCGGTGACCTGGAGAGGATCTGAGGCTGTCGGCAACCTGGAGTGGAGATGAGGCTGCCGGCGACCTGGAATGGAGATGATGCAGGGACAGAGATGCTGCAGGGAGCTGGGACTATGCAGGGATGGAGATCTGGCCGGAGATGGACAGAGATGGTCTGGCGACCTAGGATGGAGATCCGGCGAGCAACACGGGCGGGCGAGCGAGGCTGGTGGGCGAGCGATCGATCTGGCGCTGGCGCCGGGCGAGCGATCGATCTGGGGACGGAGATGCTCCGGCGACTTGGGCTGGCGAGCGACGCGAGATCGAGTGAGCTAGGCGGGCGATCAATACATCGATATGGCGAGCGAGCTAGGCAATCGACGATCTGTAGGTTATTTTCAATTTTTGAATCGTGAAGGACTTTTCTGTAAAATGGACTTTGTACTAGTTGGAAATTTGACATTCTTATGAGGATGCAGTGTTGATTTCTTCTCAGCCGTAGTCACTCGACTAAAACCTAGGTATGTACGTTTACTATGAGTGCCAAGTTACAACATATACAACATATTCATCATAGTGATCTTCAGAGAAGATTTGTACCTATATTTTACCTTATTCGTACTATCCATTTTATTCTACCAGTCTGTTAAAACACTTAGTGTCAAATAAACTGTCGACAACTCCAAATAGCTGAATCCCAATACTGTTGACCATCTCACCTAGAGGATTTTTTTTATTCCAGCAGACTCAATGCTCATATACCATAACAATACATAAAATCACTGACTGAGGATCGTTGAACGCAAGATTTTCCAGATAAGAAACAAAATTTGATTTAATATCCCTATGATTTGATCCAGAACCAACTAACTGGACTTCGAGATTTCAATATTTATTTCCAGTTTTAAGGAACCCCAAAAGCTGAAAAGCTTTAAATTTCAGAAAGTATGACTTTTTAGCAAACAATAAGTGGAAGCAGACAATGGTTTAGTCACATGATGTTGGATATAATAGTCTCAGATAACAAAACATTGTAGGGTATTGACTCGACCATGGCGGAACCAATGATGAGTAAATAGGATTGAACTCGAAGGACAGTATAAGGTCAAACAAACCAGCCATTCATAGCTGATAGCAAGATTATGGATGTACTGGACAAGGACAGCAGCAGTAGGCACTTGGACAAGCTGCTGCTGGATATCGTGTTGTTCAAGTTAGCCAAGAGTGATGGCACGCAGGAGTCCAGGTGAAAGGATAAGTACTGATTGCAAGAATAGAAGGAAGAGAATTCCGAAAGCTTCCAGGAAATTAGAGGAAGTAGAAAGGACGGGGTCCAATAGTCCTCTTCTACTACAAGATTCACAACAATACGCTTTACAGTTTACACTTCACAGTTCTGATGACTCCAAGACAACTCTTTCCTGCTGTAATTCGAAGGCCATTAGAATTGTCCATTTCGTCCTTATATTTGTGAATCACGAGGTTGTGAGCCCTTAAGCTAATCAAATGTACACCAAAATACTCCCTATGTTCCACAATGTAAGCCTTTTTAGCAAGCTATTTTAGCTTGCTAAAAAGGCTTATATTATGGAACAGATTAAGTACTTCTCAAGATTAACATATGACTCGTAACTTGCCACGCAAATCTATATCAGTATGCAATCATGGGAAAGCGCTTACTCATCTTGAGCAACAAGTTGCACAACAATTGACCCTTTCCCTAACATCCCCAAAGCAGTAATCAAAAATATTAGCGCAAGGGCACATATTGCGAGGAGAGGAAACTTCATCATATTTGCCAAATTGCTGGGTAACCAAATAAATAATCAAACTGAGGTTTGCCTCAACAATTGCCAAGTTAAGCCGTTGGTTAATAGAGCGATAAAAAAGAATCTAAACCGTTAATCTTTGAAAGGAAATTTTTTCAAACCAATTGCTTACACTTACGTCACGCAACCAACTGGCCTAGATCCACGCTATGGCGTAATCTAGACGATATATAGAAACGACAACAAACTGCCTCAAACACCACGGCATATCGCTTAACTACACAATGTTTGGCTCTACTATAGTACTACTGCATCAAGCTACAATCTAGTTGCTGCTATAGTGCTATACTGCATCGGCTGCTACGCCACGCGTCCACGACAAACACGCTTTTAGCTCCTCGTTGTATAGAAACAAATAGCACCTACGCCATCATAAGCACAGACACTACGGGAAACCCACGATACGCCGACGGCCAGAAGCCGTCGGGGTAGGCACGTTTGCCGTCGGCGTAGGCCTAGGCCGACGGCGGCCGTCGGCGTATCTCCGTCGGCGTAGCAGCCCGTCGGCGTATACAAATAACCGTCGGCGTATACGTAACCGTCGGCGTAGCCGCTGTGGGACCCACAAAAACGGAAGCCGTCCGTCTCCGTCTGCTCCACCCATACGCCGACGGCAGTGCCGTCGGCCTAGCGTGCCACGTGGAGCGAGCTGGTGCGTCTGGGACGTGGCATACGCCGACGGTAAAGCCGTCGGCGTATTCGTGACCATTTGGTCCATTTTAGATGACGTGGCAGCACCCTGTGCGCCTGGGAAGTTCTCTACGCCGACGCCGTCGGCGTATCCTTGACCATAATTTCCAATTTTAGCTGCTTGTTGCTGCTGGTTTCTGGCGCATTTTAAATACAATTAAAATTGCACAAATTATAAAACACGACAGAAACATCACATAAAACATCACATATATATCCAAAATGACACAAACATGATTCGAATTCATACAAGCATTCATACAAACTCAAAATGACAGAAACATAGTTCGAATTGACACCCGGAACACCCGAACTAATCCTACATCTCGTGAGAGGTCGAGCCACCTATCTCTGACCGCGTGAAAATAGGCGACCGACCGCGTGGGCCAGTCGAACCACACAGGGAATCCGGAGAGCCACGGGACTGTGTGGTCTCACGCGACGAACCCGGCGAGGCACCACCAGTGCCATGCACCACGAGCGCGCGCGTCGAAGTCGGCGAGGCAAAAGCAGGATCAATGGGTGCATTCCTCGAGCAACTCGATCCCTACATGTTTGAGTCCAAGTTAGCAACTTGGAAAGCACAGCATGGCGGTAACAATTTGTTTGGCAAATAACTTACCGGTGTCGCTTGCTTGTATGTGCGAGCGACCGACTCCCTCGTTGGGCCGACGGGCGGGATCCCCGGCCTAGGTGGACGCGTAGGCAGCGCCTCCCGCTCTCCAGTGGCAAAAAACTTCTCGGTAGCCTACAAGATAGTTTAGATGTCAGGAGTTGTAGAAAAAGAAGGTTCAAACTAGAGGAAATGGGACTTGTCATATTTTGCAAATACAAAAGTTGAAACTTACAGCATCCTTCAACTCATTCCACTCCTCATACTCCTGGCTCTTCTGTACCCACAACTGATACTGTCTCTCATAGTCCGCGTAAGCGGCATCGAAGGCCGCCTCGAAATCAGCCTACAGTTTTAAAAGGGAACGCATCTCGTCAACTTAGCCACTTAGCTAGGAACGAATGTCGGAAAGAGAATGAAATTGAGAAAAACTTACATCGGGGCGAGCTCGGGAAGGCCGACGAGGCAGGACGGGAGGGTCGTCGGCGGTGAGGGTAGCCTTGACACGCGAGAGGCCCAACTCAGGAGTACGCGTGAGTACCGCACTAAGCATGAGAGGACGGCCATGCTCCCAACCGTTCCCGGCAAGGACCACCGCTCTCTCATCGGTGTCATGCCGAAGAGGGTTGTCCACAAACGGATTTATACCCTGGAACGTCTCGACGTATGCCTTTATCCCCTCCTTGGCAGTGCCGAAGTAATCGGGCTGCGAGGGCTGAGGCTCAGAAAAATTGGGCTTCTTCATCTTCATCCTCTCCCATGTTTGCATGTCCGTAAGAGGCTCCCCGAGATCGGCCTCCTGCAATGCCAAAGAAGTGTCATGCGTATCAAGTAGGAACATGAGGGGAAATAAATGAAGATTGTTTCATGTATATATATACCAGCTTTGCCTTGAAGCGATCATGGTTGCGGGCACCCGCACGATGTGTCCCCCCGCTCCCGCGGTTTAACCTGTTTCGCTCGCTCAAGGCCTTGAACTCGGGGTCCTCCCCAGCCCACCTAGACACCAACGCCCTCCACGCGTCATCCTTGCCATAGGCCCATGAGGGCTTAAACTGAAAAAACAATACTCATGTGAAGAACGGATAATGCAATTGCAACCTAGCAGCAACATGTAATCTCATTAACAATCTACTTACCGCCATGTAGTCATCTACGGTCACCTCAAGTGGGTTCTCCACAATCTCATGCTTCACCGCCTTCTTGTGTAACGTCTCAGTACTGAAATGATTGATGATGGTATGCTTTGCATTGTAGAACTGCTGTCGTGTCAACTTCCTACAAGCCCCCTCCAAAGTCCTGTCCGCATCGGCCCGCTGCTCAGGAAGTACCCTATAGAACCTCTTTAATCATGCACAAAAAACAAATTGTGAGAGCATGGTGGGGACATCAAGTATGAACGAAATTCGAAAAGTTCAACTTACCCAAAACTTGTTGATCACGGCGTCAGAACATTTCCCGCCGCTCGCGTAATTGGCGGCCTGATAGTCTACCCAATGGGTGGCTAGCTTCGTCGCGCCGTTGGGGACGGTACTGTACAAGCCCGGCCAAAACTTCCTAATCAAAGCTCCAATCAGGGTGTTAGGCACACGGGCTCCCGCAGGATGTATCCAGTTGCTGCACAATAATGAAACATTAGTACATGTCAAATTGTCCTGACCACAATGAAGTTACCATGTTCAAAATTAGTATATATAGTCACTTACTCTTTCCCATTAGGCGTAATGAGGATCTTCGCCTCCTCGGTAGCAGGTTCCTTGTCCTCATCAGGGACCTGGGATTCCCCTCGAATCCTTGGCTTCTTCGGCGGCGCGGAGGACCCCGCCTCCAAGTCCGTGGAGGGGCCCGGCCCCACGTCCGTGGAGGGGCCCGTCTCCTCCGAGTCCGTGGAGGGGCCCGTCCCCACGTCCGTGGAGGGGCCCGCAGAGGGTATGTCCGAAGACACGTCGCCCCCACCTCGCCCTCGTCCTCCCTCACCTCGCCCTCGTCCTCCACCTCGCCCTCGTCCTGCACCTCGTCCCCTCGGAGGAACTGGAGCATCGGCACCTCCCCCTCCTCCAGCATCTCCACCCTCACCTGCATTGAGAAAGGGTGAACAATTAAGCATAAAGACATGAACAAATTAAGAATTGCATCATCACCTCTACTCTCACCACTGTCAGACAGGTAACGCGGGTTCGGAATATGTTCTCTTCCACTTTTACTAACTTTCTTCTGGCGCATCTTCTTCACCAAGGAGGCCGATGATTCCTTGCCTTGGCTCATCTTGGTCAATCACCTGCAGGAATAGATCTAAGCATTCAGTTCAATCCTCAAATGCATAGCAGTTATTCACCTAGGCAGTCAGACAACAAATGATACATGCACCTTATTCATAGTATATATGTCTAATGCTCTGTAAATTAAATCTCTGTTTTTCTTATATGAGGCATTTCCTCCTATTGGCAATAAAATAGCAGCTCCGGCTACTTTCGAGAAAAATGGACTTGCACATACATGCAAATCAGAATGGATAGACCGCGCTCGGGGAGGGGGGCACGCTCCGAGGCGAGGCGCTCCTGCTGTGGTGGCTGGGAGAGCTTGAGGTGAGGCGCTCCTGCTGTGGTGGCGTTGGGGGCGGCCGGAGGAGGTGGTGGCATTGGGGGCGGCCGGAGGAGGTGGTGGCGTTGGGGGCGGCCGGAGGAGGTGGACTGGAGGTGGTGGCGTCGGGGGCCGGAGGAGGTGGACTGGAGGTGAACGGAGGTGGTGGCGCACGAGGTGGGGAGGGCGCGAGGTAGGGCGGCGGCGGCGGCGAACGGGTGCGGTGGTGGTTTGGCTTGGCACGCGCGGGGTGGGGAATTGGGGATTTGGAACGCGTGGGGCGGGGTAAGAAAATTCCACCAAGCGTCGGCGTATGGTTTTTGCTTTTTTTTATTTCTTAAAAGAAATCAAATATTATGGTTTTAGGGATTTAGGGATTTAGAAATTTGGAAAACCAGTACTGGATCTATTTTAGAAATGCAATATCTCGAGATTTATAGCTCCAAATAAATCAAATAAATATGTTCTGGAAAGCTTATGAAATTTTTTAACCAACCCAAGTGGTTTCATTTCATTTAGATAAATAATAAAAATGTATTATTCAAAATACCACAGAAGGTTTAAATTATAAACTTGTTTGTTTCTGATACTCTGGTAGTCCAAATATTTCCAAACCAATTTTGTTAGCTTGGTACTGTGATGTACTAGCTTCCCTAATTTTGGGAGAATTAATTATGCAGTGGTAATTGTTTAGTATAAACTATAAGTTAGAACACCCTTCTGCACTAAAACAATTAAATCTGTTGATTGGTTAACCCAAATTAATTAGGACCAATTTTGTTAGATCTAGTCATGGTTAGTTACCCCTAAAAGTGTTTAATTTTAGGATTAACAGAACTCAATTGGTAGCTAAATCTTGATTGTTGAGTTACTGGATTAAAACAATTGTGTAGGGAGTTTGGTAACTCCAATTAATCCAAATCAAATTGTGTTGTCTTCTACACATCAGTAGCTTTCTGTACAATTTTAGTTTGTATTTTTGTGACCAACAGAACTCAAGTTGTGCAATTAAACATGTTTGACTAGCTTCTGCCCTATTGTGTGGCTTGATGTGTGCAACCAAAAAATATGAATATGTCTCACATACAAATAGAAATACGGATTTGTAGATAGAAGCACACGGATCGTGTGTTTCCTTCGTGCGCTTGTGAGCCGTTGGATCAGCGGTGTGTTTCTTTCGAGCGCTCGTGAGCCCTTGGATCCGGGAGAAGCACACGGATCGTGTGTTTCCTTCGTGCGCTTGTGAGCCGTTGGATCAGCGGTGTGTTTCTTTCGAGCGCTCGTGAGCCCTTGGATCCGGGAGAAGCACACGGATCGTGTGTTTCCTTCGTGCGCTTCTGAGCCGTTGGATCAGCGGTGTGTTTCTTTCGAGCGCTCGTGAGCCCTTGGATCCGGGAGAAGCACACGGATCGTGTGTTTCCTTCGTGCGCTTCTGAGCCGTTGGATCAGCGGTGTGTTTCTTTCGAGCGCTCGTGAGCCCTTGGATCCGGGAGAAGCACATGGATCGTGTGTTTCTTTCGAGCGCTGGTGAGCCGTTGGATCCGGGAGCGCCACCGGTAGTTCTATATAACCCAGTCGAAGGTAGGCATGGTACTCACTTGAGCGCAAACATGGTGTGTATTGGTCCTTGCGAGAAGTGTGTGTCCGGGTTTCACATTTCCGCATCCGAGCATCTCGCTAGGCTTTCGAGCAATTTGAAGGTAGATGGTAGGGTAGTTCCAATTGAAGAAATTTTGCACACTGAGAGTCATCTCGCTTCACTCGGGGCGAAGCTATGCCGCGATGGGTTTCCGTATAGGACCCCGCTCCAAATTCGTGCAGAAATGCTCAGGCTTGCAGATAAGTTTGACAGGAAAGTTACGAATAGTCCGTTCTACCGAACTGAAGCTGACCGTGTTTCGTACGGTCGTTCCTGTCTCTGGGTAGTTGACAGCGATGATGACGACGATTTCATGCCGTCGTCAAAGGAAAGGAGGGTTGAAGCACAGAGCAAGAAGGCTGAAGCTTCGTCCAAGGGCAAAGGCAAGAAGGCAGAATCTTCGTCAAAGGGCAAGGGTGGCAGCACACGCACGACATAGGGTGGAGAAATTTATTAGTTGTTCGTGATTGTTGTAATTTGTTCTACATGCATGTTTACTTGTTTGTTAGTCAATTATGTATCGGCGGTTCAAGAATGTTCTCTGTGTAATTTATGTTGTCACTGTAATTTACATGGTTTGTTTAATATCAATGCGAAAAGTAGTTCAAAGGGGGTAGAAAAGTAGTCGAAAGGCCGGTCACTCTTTTGACACCGAGGAGTCGCTCTTTGGGTCAATAAGAAGACCAAGATGAGAGGATTTCACAACAAAATCTGAAATTTGTTGCTTTAGATTGTTGTCAACCTGCGGGTGGGATACCGGAAAACTCAAACCGTTATTTTATGCGGGTGGGATACCGAAACTGAGAGAACAGAAAAGACGTCCTGCCGCTGGTTGCCCAAAGATGCCCAAAACACAAGATAAAATACATTGCGACTAAACGCATAAATGAACAAATCATACGGTTTCACCCAGCTACAGTCCCACCGTGGCTGCGATATCACATGCAGGGTGGGACGTAGCTGGGTAAATCCGGATAATTTGTGTGGAATGTCTAAATATAGCTGAAACAAGACACACGGTTTGAGCGCCACTTCGATCCAAGCAGCGGTAAGACGTCTCTGATGATCTACAACCGTCCGGCAAGACGTCTATGATGATCTGCAACCGTTTGGTACGGTCGCAGGTCATCACAGACGTCTTGCCGCTGGTTGCCTAAAGATGTCTCTCCGAGTGAGCTGGAATGTTTTGTGTGAGTGAGTAACCTGTCTGAGGAGTGGCCTATTTATAGGCGTCGTGTGTTTCCTTCCAGTGCTTGTGAGCCGTTGGATCAGCGGTGTGTTTCTTTCGAGCGCTCGTGAGCCCTTGGATCAGGCAGAAGCACACGGATCGTGTGTTTCCTTCCAGTGCTTGTGAGCCGTTGGATCAGCGGTGTGTTTCTTTCGAGCGCTCGTGAGCCCTTGGATCAGGCAGAAGCACACGGATCGTGTGCTTCCTTCCAGTGCTTGTGAGCCGTTGGATCAGCGGTGTGTTTTTTTCGAGCGCTCGTGAGCCCTTGGATCAGGCAGAAGCACACGGATCGTGTGTTTCCTTCCAGTGCTTGTGAGCCGTTGGATCAGCGGTGTGTTTCTTTCGAGCGCTCGCGAGCCCTTGGATCAGGCAGAAGCACACGGATCGTGTGCTTCCTTCCAGTGCTTGTGAGCCGTTGGATCAGCGGTGTGTTTCTTTCGAGCGCTTGTGAGCCCTTGGATCAGGCAGAAGCACACGGATCGTGTGTTTCCTAACATAACACAACCAAGCAAAAAAGTCCACTGGGCTACCCCGTTTCGACGCACGTCTATGGGGGTAGACGGAAACGTTAGGCTTTTTGTGTTAGGTTAGTCCATTGGGGCTTGTCACGTTACCATGGAACATAAGAAAACTAAACTAGACTTTATTTGTGTTAGGTTAGTCCATTGGGGCTTGTGAAACCAACTTTTATCAAAATTAATCGAAACGGAGTAGTAGCAACTAAGATAGAACAAACTTGGGTACATAGACGAATGACAACAAACTTGGGTACATAGACGAATGACAACAAACTTGCACTAGTAGGAATGTGCTTATAGCCACCAGTCTACATCTTTATTTAATCCATAATACATCACGAATAATGTAACTAACTTTTGCCGGGTCCTAAGCCGCGAGGTGCTGAGCGGCCGGCGGCTTGCACCCAAAGATAAGGAACCATCACTGGGGCAATACTCACATGAGGAGGATCCCTATGAAGTGTATACCACATATTGTCATGCACCGCTTGCGTATCCAACCTAACCAGGTAGCGACGGACGTGCTCGTCCTCCTCTCTGATACGGCGACGCACCTCCACCTCGGGGGCCGGCGGCCTCTGCACCGAGGCTGGCCCACGCGACGGCCACCAAACAAGATCCGGGTCGACGACGTCACCCGGATTCCTCACCAAACTACGCGTCCCGGAAGACACCTCCCAGTGCCAGCCCGGCGGAGCCCAGTCCCGGACACTGCCCGTGTCCATCAAATGGCCGGTGGTCATCATCGATTCCCGCCGAGATCTGAAAAAATGAGTGGGGAATTTGATCAAACAACTAAGGTGCGTGCAACCTAGGTACGTAGGGGAGGGAGAGGGCAGCACCTTGGCATGGCGGACGGCACACGCGGTGGTGACGCCACGGGAGAGTGATGAGGGATCAGATATCAGTTTAGATGTGCTATGCCAATGGAGGCCATGACTACATATATATAGTGAGAAATGGGCTTCTGAGCTGTAGTATGCCCAATCAGGAAGAAGCACACGGATCGTGTGTTTCCTTCGTGTGCTTCTGAGCAGTTGGATCAGCGGTGTGTTTCTTTCGAGCGCTGGTGAGCCGTTGGATCAGGAAGAAGCACACGGATCGTGTGTTTCCTTCGTGTGTTTCTTTCGAGCGCCTGTTTCCCGCCAATTCTCCCCTTTCGGGCGAACCGGATGGAATCGCGTGTTGATTTGGGGTAGACTTTGGTTCCTCATGTTCCTATGGCCTAACATAACACAAGCAAGCAAAAAAGTCCACTGGGCTACCCCCTTTCGACGCACGTCTATGGGGGTAGACGGAAACGTTAGGGGTTTTACAGCGGATTCAGGGTTTCACCAAAGCGGGGCCCCGGAGCGTCGGAACCACACCCAAACCTAGCTTGTGACATACCATATGTATAAAAGTGTGTTGTGTGTTGTAAATGTGCAAGAATCTACTCCTAGGTGTGACCGACATCACCGGCTTCACTTTCTCTCTAGTGAGTTTCTGCACTTAGAGGTGAAAACTCCCCTTTCGGGCGAACCGGATGGAATCGTGTGTCGATTTGGGGTAGACTTTGGTTTCTCATGTTTCTATGGCCTAACATAACACAACCAAGCAAAAAAGTCCACTGGGCTACCCCCTTTCGACGCACGTCTATGGGGGTAGACGGAAACGTTAGGGTTTTTCCAACGGATTCAGGGTTTCACCGAAGCGGGGCCCCGGAGCGTCGGAACCCTACCCAAACCTAGGTTGTGACATACCATATGTATAAAAGTGTGTTGTGTGTTGTAAATGTGCAAGAATCTACTCCTAGGTGTGACCGACATCACCGACATCACTTTCTCTCTAGATAGCCAGGAAAAGTTTTTATTTGTTTTACATGTATATGTTGTAGGGTTGGGTTCCGGAAAACTCAAACCGTTATTTTACGGGGGTGGGATACTGAAATTGGGAGGGCAATTATAGGTCCAATATATATATAAATTACAACTACATTAAATATTATATAGAGAAATAAAGAAATGAATATTATATATGAAAATAAATATAAAAAAACTACTAAACGCCGACGGCAGCCGTCGGTGTTTTTATCGCGTGTACGCCGACGGCAGTACCGTCGGCGTATCAACGACGCTGGACGGTTCCCGTTATGCCGCCCTTTGTACGCCGACGGGATTTAGAACGCCGACGGCAGCCGTCGGGGACGTAATTCTACGCCGACGGCGCTTCGTACGCCGACGGCCTGTTCGTCGTCTGCCCAAGCCCGTGCTGTACGCCGACGGCCCCGACATTTGGCCGTCGGCGTACAGGACGGCCGTCGGCGTTTTGACGGTTTCCCGTAGTGAGACCCATACAAGCCATCAAGTAAAACCACACTCAGCAGCAAAACTTCATCATTACCCATTTATCCAAACAGCATAGCAGTGTCGGCAGCATAATTGCGCTCTATAGGCCAACCTAAAACAAGAAAGCAGTGAAGCGGTTACGCAGCTCAGCATTCCAGGCCAAACCCTACATAACGGCATGTCGGATTTCCAGCCTTCTACCAGAGCTCCAAGGGAAGCTCCAACCCCTACCCAGCAATCCTTCCACACAACCAAGCAAGCATCAACAATCAACCACATGAAAAGTGCGCCTTTTCTCCATCGGATCTCTTACCAGCGCCTTGCCGTGCATAGATCTAACGTTTCGAAGCAATCACACGCCATAACCAGAAGCACGGGAAGCATATAAAGCAGGTAACTAAAGCATGCATTTGGCGATATACCGTGAGAGCCGTTGCCGTTTGCGGAGTTCCTAGCCCTCTTCATCCCCACCGATAGCTCCGGCGGCTCCAGGATCTCCATCTCCACCTCCGCAATCTCGTCCTTCTCCCGCAACCCACCGACGGGACCGGCGGCGCTCGCCATCCGAAGGCTACGCTGCTTCCCCTGCCGCTGTAGCGGCGGCGACGACAGAGGTTTGACGGAGGCCGCAAGCGGCGGCGGCGTGGTGGGAGGGGATTTGGGGACAAAACCTCGCCGGTCGCTTCAGTTTGCCCTCTCCTCGCTGCTATGTTCTCCGCTCGCACTTGGGTCGCCACGGCAGCGAGTCTCGGACTCGGCTTCGGTGACTTTTGTGTACAAGTCACCGAGAGACTTAGCCTCATCTCCGCCTCCGTTTTAGATCCAATGAATAAGATTTGTTCAAATTTCTAACCTAAATCCAGTAAATCGCAAATGCCTGTTTTATACTCTGGGAAAGTTTCATTTCATTTGGACTATTATTTTGTGAATAAGTAAATTTTATAGCTTAAAATGGTAAAATGTTATTTATTTACAAAATATCAATCGAAATAGGATGCAACTTTTCTAGAACATAAAACGAGCCATTTGTGTTTTACTTGATTTTTTTCAATTTTTTCCGAACACCTTTTATTATGAGTCACAAGTTTGGGCAAAATCTAATCTATTGGGTCTAAAATAGAGGGTCGAGATGGGCCTAAGTCTCTCGGTGACTTGTACAAGCTGAGTCCGCGAGTCTCCCCTCTCTAGCCGTCTATAAATGGGGCCAGCCTTCAGGCCACGTGTGCCGGCCTGCCTGACGGCTGCGTGTTACTCCAAATCTGGAGAACTCAGTGGTATATTTTGGGACTCCGTCAAGTCTCTATTGATTGACTCTAACATGATAGGACATAAAACACACAAATGGACAAAGTCCCTTCGAACACAAAATACACAAAATACAACGACGTGCACATATACCCGGAAAACAAAAAAGATGTGCACGTAGCAAAGGTGCGATCCCATTTTGCTCTTTTCATATCTTTTACCATTTATTTTTGTCGAATCTAAAAGCGGCTCGGGTAGTGACGGATTCGGATACGGCTATTCTTTGGAACACCGGGTACAATGTTGACAACATGACAAGGGTAGTTGCGCATATGTGTGGCGTCGAGGCTCGGATATGGTCTACTAAAGGTTGGAGCAGTAAAAATTAAGATTGAAAAAGATCATCACGTATTTTTGTCGAGGCGACCCAGCATATCCTTATTTTCTTGGAATCGAAAATTCTTATGAATCTGAAATAAGGATTGCTTGTGCTACCTAGATGACAGGTCAATCAAGTGGGTTGGGGGGGGGGGGGGGGGGGGAGTGGCATAACTTGCAAAAAAATCTTACTATATAATATACTTCGGTTTATCCATGTGCATTAGAGATGATCTAAAACTTAATTGCTTAAAACATCGTTAAACCCGATATATTAATTGTGATCTCACATAAACACATCATATTCGTAAGACCTTATACTAAGCCTACCAAGTTACCTAATGTATCAACTCGTGCCTCACATATTAACTTTTTATTACCAGTAAGGATGATATCAAGCCGCCCACCACAACCGTTAAATCCATATGCTACGTCGGTGCGTCGACTAGCTTGGAAGCCAACATCCACCTCAGGGACATCGTCGCCATTTGATAGGAAGGTAGGGCACTAGATGGGCTCCCGAGCTCCACGGAGCTCGGTATTTTTGAAAAATGGAAATTCACATTTTTGAGTTTCCAAAAAACACGAAAAAAAATCACAGGTGTGGGTAGTGTCGAGAAACACACGCGTGAATTTTTTTGAGTTCAAATTCGATGTATTTTGGGCTGTGCAAAAAAGACAAATTTTGACAGATTTCAAAATTTTGAATCTGGGTATGTCGATTCAGAAATTTGTCTTTTAGATCTAGCCCAAAATAAAACGAATTTGGACTTGACATTTGGCATGCTTGTAGATCTCGACACTACCTACACCTGGTATTTTTTTCTCGATTTTTGGAAGCCAAAATGTGCGGATTTTAAATTTTTGAAAAACCGAGCTCCGTGGAGCTCGGGCTCCAAAGGACTTTCCGACTAGATGAGTCATTTGAAAATTCTGCTAGACAATCAAAAAAGACGGTGCTGAGAGTTAAGCAACAACCCCTAGTGGAAAAAATTGTAGTTTCGAACTAATATGTAGTTGCGGTCTGGGGTATTCAAAGTCTAAATTCTCTTCATGCTATCGTGTCTCATTTTTTTCTAAAATAATAAGTAGTTTCGTTCAATCCATTTGCAAAGACCATTTTCTTGTAGTTAAAACATGCTCAGTATGTTAGGAGAGCAGAAATAATCGTATCTAACATTCATAAATCCCGACATTTGTTTGGTCGATATTTTAAATAAGTAATGACGGTCCTTTTGTTGATGTTGTTATTCTCGCATGTATTTTATGGAGTCATCATTTATGCTTTGACATAGTTATGTTTTTAGTTTGTATTGTCGCGGATTATGACAGATTTAAGTAGCCTGTCTTGTTGACCGTAACCAAATAAGTGTACTTCTAAATTTGTCCTGAGTCAAACATTTTATGTTTGACCAACTTTATTAAAAAAATGTAGCAATATTTACAATATCATATTACTATCACTAGATGCATCTTGGATGAGCTTTCATAATATACTAACTCTACAAATCTCTTAAAAATTGGCTAAAATTAAAAGGTTGACTTAGCACAAATTAGAATAACACTTTTTTGACCCGTTACTATGAGGCAAAAGACACACAATTTTTAAAAATTATTAAACAGAAAAAGGTACAATTTTGCGCGGAAAGGAAAAGGTCAATGGAAGGCTATCTACCCAGTTTTTTTACAGATGGAGATCATTTGTCCGAAAACCTATGTACATAAAGATATTCATGCATAAATTCATTCTCCAAGTTGGGTCTGTCATGTTTAGAAATCTTTGCAACTATTATATTCCGGATGTTCCAACAAGCAACAATGCCACTTCACATGGCGACTAGATGATTTTAGATTCTCATACTAGATTTGCAGTCAAAAAACAAGCATTGTTTATCCTCATAAACCCTACCATGACAAAACTCACAATGCACATCCTCCATCACATGCCAGTACCTTCTCTGTAAGAGATCCTTAGTGTTTAGACGATCACTCAATATCGGCCAAGAGAATATGTTGATACACACTATGCACTTTCACTTCAATAATCTGCAGAACACTAGGAACACCATAATTTGTTGACTAACTGGGGCATAGTATTTATAAGTAAAAAGATCACCGTTCTTCTAGATACGTTTCCAGTCATCATTTTTTAACTCATCCAACTATATGTCGTCCAACCACTCAGAACTGCAGCCAACTCATCGTACGCACTAGAGGACGGTGGTAAGTGAAACACCTCGGATTTGTCATCGGTCGAAATCATGTCCTTAATGGACATCTTTCATCAGTTGCAAATGAAATAAGACTTGCCAGTCTCTGCCTTAATGGTACACAAGAACCGCCAATAACCCAAACATCATACCCAAAAAAACTACAGTACCAAAATTTACCAAAGGCTTAGCAAGATCTCAATATTCATCCATTAATTTTGCAATATCCTTTCACCAGAATGAACGACACAAGTTGAAAGCATGAGGGGCTTCATTTTGATAGTAAGAATCCCATACTAAAGTGACCCAATGCACATCTGCCTAATTGTAAAATTTATGCAAATGCTTAAGCAGTAGAGCTTCATTTTTTTATGCAAAAGTTCACAATAGGTAGTACTCCCTTCATTTTGGTTTGAAAATACTCCCAAGATGCAAGAGATTTTCTAGTAAGATCATCATTACCTCTCCAAAGAAGTTGTCGTGTAATTATGTTAAGCTGATCAATGATAGGTAGGTAAATGGGAGAGCACAATCTTGACATCTGATGTCTACGCACGCTTCTATTCTTGTAGACAGTGTTGGGCCTCCAAGTGCAGAGGTTTGTAGAACAGCAGCAAGTTTCCCTTAAGTAGATCACCCAAGGTTTATCGAACTCAGGGAGGTAGAGGTCAAAGATATCCCTCTCAAGCAACACTGCAATTAAGATACAAGAAGTCTCTTGTGTCCCCAACACACCTAATACACTTGTCAGATGTATAGGTGCACTAGTTCGGCGAAGAGATAGTGAAATGCAAGTAATATGGATGATTATCAGTGGTAATTGCAACCTGAAATAAAAATGGCAGCAAGCAAACATGAGACAAAATGAGAGCAAACGGTGTTTCAATTCTTGGAAATAAGGCCTAGAGATCATACTTTCACTAGTGGACACTCCCAACAATAATAATATAATTGAATACATAAATATTTCCTCTTCACTATGCTACTCTGAACTATTCTCCCGTTGGATAGAAATACCAATCTACTGCGTAGGGCTACCTTAAAGTCTGAGTGAACAAACACCACAATATCATAGAACACCAAGACCATCGTGTAGGGCTGCAAAAAACACACCTTAAAGTCTGTCTTCCACATCTAGGGAACCCCAATGTCACTATGAGCGTCCCAAAATAGTACTAAACAAACACCACAATTTTATAGTGACAACCAATAAAAGAACAACTCATGATAAGTATTCCTGTAATCTTTAGCCTAAGAGTCACACACGGTGCGCACACTGTCAACTTCGTACCATGGGACAAAGGTGACTCCGGAGATTACATTAATAAAACCACTTGAGTAGCATAATTCATAAGATAATGAAGAGTAACATCTATGGATTCAACTAGATTACAAAGCTCATGATCACATAAAGATCACACCATGGGAGAGAGAGATGAACCACATAGCTACCGGTACGAGCCCTCAGCCCCGAGGGAAACTACTCACACATGGTCATGGTGATGCGGAGCTTGATGGAGAGGTTGATGAAGAGGTGCAGCCCGGAGTGGAGACGGAGCCCCACAGCAGCCACAGCGCGGCGGCGGCGGTGGCAGCCCGCTGCGGCGAGGGCGGCGGCAGCCCGCGGCGGCGAGGAGCGGCGGCGGCCCTTGGGGGCAGCGGCCCTTGGCCCCTCTTCTTCCTTGGAGATGGTGGTGGTATGGAGGAGGTTCTTGATACGTCTCCAACGTATCCATAATTTCTGCTGTTCCATGCTTATATTATACCATTTGCTACATGTTTTATATACACTTCGTATCACTTTTATGCATTTTCTGGGACTAACCTATTAACAAGATGCCACAGTGCCAGTTCCCTGTTTTCTGCTGTTTTTGGTTTCAGAAAGTTACTTCTGGAAATATTCTCGGAATTGCACGAAACAAAAGGCCAAGTCCCTATTTTTCCAGCACGTACACGGAGTCCGAAGGAGAGACGAAGGAGAGCCACGAGGTGGCCAAACCATAGGCAGGCGCGGCAGTGGGCCCAGCCGCGCCGCCATGTGGTTTGGGCCCCTCGGGGGTCCACCGACATCGCCCCTTCGCCTATTTATTCCCCGAGACGCGAAAACCCTAAAACACCGAGCCATTCATCCAGAACATATTCGCTGCCGCCGCCGTCGTCAACCCTAACTCAGGGGGTTCCTGAAGCTCTTCCCGGCACCCTGCCGGAGAGGGGAATCATCACCGGAGGGCTCTACATCGCCATGCCCGCCTCCGGAGTGATGCGTGAGTAGTTCATCCTTGGACTATGGGTCCATAGCAGTAGATAGATGGTTGTCTTCTCCACTTGTGCCATCATGTTTAGATCTTGTGAGCTGCCTATCATGATCAAGATCATCTTATTGTAATGCTACATGTTGTGTTTGCTGGGATCTGACTTATATTGATACCTATGTGGAGCTGAATATTATATTATCATGTCTATGTCATTTGTGATCTTGCATGCTCTCCGTTACTTGTTGAAGCCTTGGCCACGTGAATACTTGTAACTCCAAGAGGGGGTATTTATGCATGATAGTTGGGTTCAACCTCTATTTAACCTGGGATAGTGACAGCAAGTTCTAAGGTTGTAGATGTGTTGTTGCCACTAGGGGTAAAACAGCAATGCTTTATTCAAGGATGAATGTATTGTTTACATTACGCACATTACTTAATGCAATTGTCTGTTGCTTGCAACTTAATACTGGAAGGGGTACGGATGTTAACCGGAAAGTGGACTATTTAGGCATAGATGCATGCTGGATAGCGGTCTATGTACTTTGTCGTAATGCCCAAATGAATCTCATAGTAGACACCACAACTCACACATGCATGTTATATGCACTTATCAATTGTCAATTGCCCAGCTGTAATTTGTTTACCCAGCATGTTAGTTATCTTATTGGAGAGACACCACTAGTGAACTGTGGACCCCGGTCCATTCTTTTACATCTGAAATACAATCTACTGCAATCATTGTTCTCTACTGTTTTATGCAAACAAACATCATTTTCCATTCGATACGTTTAACCCTTTGTTTTCAGCAAGCCGGTGAGATTGACAACCTCACTGTTAAGTTGGGGCAAAGTAATTTGGTTGTGTTGTGCTGGTTCCACGTTGGCACCGGAATCCCTGGTGTTGCGCCGCACTACACTCCTCCACCAACACCTTCGAAGCAAACCTCGTTCTCCTCCTGGATTGATAACCTTGGTTTCATACTGAGGGAAAACTTACTGCTGCACTCATCATACCTTCCTCTTGGGGTTCCCAACTGACGTGTGACGTACAAGCATTGTTTCTGGCACTATTAACTTAGAGCCACCAGTTCTCCACCCCCAGACGGCTGCCTGGGAGGAGGAAAATTCGTGGTATGGGGCTCCAATTCGTGTCTTGGCCGAATCCATCAAATTTGGTAAGAGTTGGAGTCAATAAAGTCACAATCTTTCAGATTCTCGTCATCCCATCTAGGGCTGCAGTAAATCGGGAATATCTCGGCCGTCCGGACTCGGAATTGGGCGCATTTTAAGTCTAGATCGATTCTCGGAAAATTCTCTGCAACTTTGTCTTCTGTCAGGTTTCCGTTTGACGTCGTCTTCGGGCCCAAACGTGACCATCTTCGAAAAACGTTTTCAGACAGATTTCAGGAAAGTCCCAATTCGACTCCAATATGGTTTCCTTTTGTATTTTTGATAATTCCTACACAACAAATAGGAAAACAAGAAGATTTTGCACTTTGGCAACTATTAGTAGGTTAATCCAATAAATGTCATAATATGATATAAAGTGTATATAAAACATGTGCCAATTGACATAAAACATGCATGGAACATCAAAAATTATAGATACGTTTGGGACGTATCAAGCATCCCCAAGCTTAGTTCCTACTCGTCCTCGAGTAGGTAAACGATAAAACAAAATAATTTTTGAAGTGACATGCTACCATCATAAACTTGATCAAATATTGTAAGGCACATGTTATGAATGAAGTGATGAAGTTGTTGCTACATAGAGTCAAATGATTCATTCTTCAAAGGAGTAGCAATATACAAGATAGATTATAAAGTGATATCAAAATATTACTGCAAGGATGTTCAATGATAATTCACAAAGTGTAACATAGAAGAAAGTACTATGGACCAAATGTATGCATAATGAAAAGTAAGAACATCCTATAATGGTCATAGAGTATTCATGAAAATCTGAATATAAAAGGTGGACACTTTGGAAAGATATATATGAGTAGAGGTAAAGCATGAATAAATTTCATCTAACTTCTGAACTTCCCTACTTAAGTTAATGATTGCAATGTGGTAATCCTTGGTGTCAAGCTCTCATTCCCCTATCATAGCATCTTGAATGATTAAGTTTAAAGTGAAAGCAAATATGAGTAGTGTGCTTGACAAAGTACAGGTTGAAAGTCTCATGCCCCTTGAATACAAGTACCTACTCCATGTGTTACTCAACTTGGGAAACAAAGCAAGTTCAAGTTAAATATCATTGTAAGTAATAATAGTATCATTAAGAGCGTCAACTGGGGTACCTCTTGTCCCAGGATATGGAACAAGCCCATATCAAAATGACAAGACAAACAAACACAATGAACAATCTCAACACCCTTTTTATTTACCATTAGATAGCTTTTTATTGTAAGGTGTATCACAGAAGGTTCACCATAGCATGTAAGTAAATTTCCACCATGAATGATGCATGGCTTAGATTAGCGGCCCAGGCGTCTCTCTAACCATTTATACAAACTCATTTAAACTCACTTCATTTCCTCATTTATTTCACCCATGGTAAGCATCCATAAACAAAAGTACATGATATCAACTAAATGAAATGAAGTGCATGTTGAAAGCTTGCCATGTGACAGCACATATGAGCTAACTCTCAACCAAAGACATTTGTCAAGCCACAACATCATAATTTTAATCACAATGGGTCATATTTTATTTATGCAATAAAAATAAAGTGTGCATCAAGTTCGAGAGAGCTCTATAACCAACTTTTCCCATAACAATCAACAACATAGCATTTTCATTCAGAGGTATAGATAACACAAATATCATGATAAACATACTCGGAATAGCATAAAGCTAATAGGTAGATATGGTGGACTCACTGGAAAAACTTTGGTTGAAGGTGTTGGAAACAAGTTTTTACTTGTTGGAATTTTTGGGCTAGCAAGAGGGAGAAAGTTGACCATCTAAATGCATGCATGAGTGTCCATAGAACTAACTAATCCATGTTTAAACAAAGTAAAGTAACATTCAGCATCAAAACATGAATAAAAGATAGCTCTTGTAAAATACTTGCAAATTAACATTCATTAACAAGCTCATGAATCATGCAACTATATGTATCTTTTAAAATCAACTCCAACATCCCTTTTCCCAATCTAATAATAGCATCCAACATAAATCAACCCAAATTTCCAGTAGCTCTCTCATATATAAATGATAGTGTGGTGGTCTCACAAAATAAAAATCAAACCAAAACAAACAAAAAGACGCTCCAAGTTTATGCGATAAAGTGTTTCGATCGAAAAACAGAAGTTAGACGTGTGCAAACCGAGAGTGTGTAGGTCCAGTGGGGTTGTCTTCACATCCCCAAGCTTATGGTCTTCACCATCCTTGGATAGCTCTTGGTGCATCTCCTCTAATCCCTGTGAAAAAACTTCAAAACACCGTTTCTCCCATTTCTTTTTCTGTGGGGTGCATTAGTAGTGATAAACAAATAGATTTCTTGCTGCATATAATCCTTAGACAAAAATTCATATGATGTCCAGAAAGTGTATAATGTTGTATGCCTACTCATAAACTCAATTGGATCAAAAAGGTTCAAGTTAAAAGTTCTAAGCATGCATCAAACAAAATGGGACAGAATCTGTCCAGAAAAACAGCAGCAGCAAAACGTATTTTTCTACCCTACTTAACTTTGTCGAAAAATTCCGAAAAAATTCATGCATACAGAGGATGAAAAGTTGCCACTACAGTTCAAATATGAGCTCATTCGGAGTTACAGAATAAGAATTAAAAATCATACCGTGCACAGATTCGTGCAGGAATAAAATCTCCGAACGCTATAAGCAACTTCTTCAAACCAAAATGAGTAAAACTTGGCACTTTATTAAAAATTCTAGAAACTAAACTATAAACAAAGTCTCTTGTTACAGCAAGAGGACACAAAGAAAATCAAAAATAAAACAACCGGGTTGCCTCCCGTAAAGCGCTTTCTTTATAGCCATATAGCTAGGCTTACTTACATGTTATCAAGATGGTTGGAGTGAGGTGGCTTGGCATCCCCAAGCTTGAATTCTTGTACTTATTTGATATATGTTGGGTGAGTCTAGGGGTAACATCCCCAAGCTTGAGTGGTTGTCCCTCTTGATCTTTGTTCATCACCCTCAACTCTTCCACTTGAAAAATTCTCTTTACACAAAACTCAACATAAAACTTGATTAGAGGGGTTAGTGTCTCCATAAATTAAATCCTCATAGGTACAGCAAAGACATATCATGAGTTGATTCTAAACATTAGCTACTGTTACTATGGTTGTGCATTGCCCTTTGATCAATAGAACTACACAAAACACAAGTAATGAGAGTAATGCAAAATAAAGACAGAATCTGTCAAAAACTGGACAGCCCGTAAAGAGTGAATTTTCAGAGGCACTTACGTTGCTCAAATCAGAAAATTTTGAACTAATGAAATGTGTATTAATAACTGAAGATTGCTGTCGTAAAATTTCAGGTCAAAATTCCTTTTCTGTGATTTTTAACATTTTTCGCAGTGAAGCTTAGGAATCTGTTTTCTGGACAGCCATGATAGTTTTAATGATGCTCACATAGGAATCAAGAATTGAAATGCAAAAGAGAGCATCAAGAGAAAAATGTGAAACACATTTAAGTCTAACCCACTTCCTATGCATTGGGATCTTGTAAGAAAATAAATCAATAAAGCACAAAGTGACTAGCATAGGAAGGCAAAGCAAGTGCAACTTCAAAATTTTCAACAAAAAGAGAGGAGACTTAATATTATTGTGGTATATGAAGTCATGTCTCCCTCTCTCATAAAAACTTTCAGTAGCATCATTGATAAAATCCACAATATAACCATCACATGAAACATTCTTACCATGATCCATATGCATAAAAGTATCAATACTCTCCACATAAGTAAAAACAGTTTCATTAGTAATAGTGGGAGTAAAACTATCACATCCATCATTGTAATCATCATAAATAGGAGGCATATCATAATCAACATAAACTATATCCTCAATAGTAGGTGGACTGAAAACATCACAATGATTATAATCATCATAAATTGGAGGCAAAGTATCATCAAAGAAATTTTTCTCCTCAAAACTTGGGGGACTAAAAATACCATATTCATCAAAACCAGCTTCCCCAAGCTTAGACTTTTCCATAGCATTAGCAATAATGGTGTTCAAAGAATTCATGCTAATAACATTGCTACATTATGCAAACAACTTCCATAGATTTTTTAATTTTCTCTTCAAAACATCATGTCCTAATTCAATATAAAGTTCATAAAGATCTCTAATTTTTTTGTTGTTTTCCATTAAGCCTAACTAGTGAAATAAAAACAAGAAACAAAAAGATATAACTGCAGAATCTAAAGGAAATACCTTCAAGCACTCACACGTCAGCAACAGTGCTAGAAAATAGCTAAGTAGCTGGAGGATGTGAGTACCTTTTACCTTACCTCCCCGGCAACGGCGCCAGAAAATAGCTTGATGTCTACGCACGCTTCTATTCTTGTAGACAGTGTTGGGCCTCCAAGTGCAGAGGTTTGTAGAACAGCAGCAAGTTTCCCTTAAGTGGATCACCCAAGGTTTATCGAACTCAGGGAGGTAGAGGTCAAAGATATCCCTCTCAAGCAACCTGCAATTAAGATACAAGAAGTCTCTTGTGTCCCCAACACACCTAATACACTTGTCAGATGTATAGGTGCACTAGTTCGGCGAAGAGATAGTGAAATGCAAGTAATATGGATGATTATAAGTGGTAATTGCAATCTGAAATAAAAATGGCAGCAAGCAAACATGAGACAAAATGAGAGCAAACGGTGTTTCAATGCTTGGAAATAAGGCCTAGGATCATACTTTCACTAGTGGACACTCCCAACAATAATAATATAATTGAATACATAAATATTTCCTCTTCACTATGCTACTCTGAACTATTCTCCCGTTGGATAGAAATACCAATCTACTGCGTAGGGCTACCTTAAAGTCTGAGTGAACAAACACCACAATATCATAGAACACCAAGACCATCGTGTAGGGCTGCAAAAGCACACCTTAAAGTCTGTCTTCCACATCTAGGGAACCCCAATGTCACTATGAGCGCCCCAAAATAGTACTAAACAAACACCACAATTTTATAGTGACAACCAACAAAAGAACAACTCATGATAAGTATTCCTGTAATCTTTAGCCTAAGAGTCACACACGGTGCGCACACTGTCAACTTCGCACCATGGGACAAAGGTGACTCCGGAGATTACATTAATAAAACCACTTGAGTAGCATAATTCATAAGATAATGAAGAGTAACATCTATGGATTCAACTAGATTACAAAGCTCATGATCACATAAAGATCACACCATGGGAGAGAGAGATGAACCACATAGCTACCGGTACGAGCCCTCAGCCCGAGGGAAACTACTCACACATGGTCATGGTGATGAGGAGCTTGATGGAGAGGTTGATGAAGAGGTGCAGCCCGGAGTGGAGACGGAGCCCCGCAGCAGCCACGGCGCGGCGGCGGTGGTGGCAGCCCGCTGCGGCGAGGGCGGCGGCGGCGGCAGCCCGCGGCGGCGAGGAGCGGCGGCGGCCCTTGGCGGCCCTTGGCCCCTCTTCTTCCTTGGAGATGGTGGTGGTATGGAGGAGGTTCTCCCCCCCAGACGGCTGCCTAGGAGGAGGAAAATTCGTAGTATGGGGCTCCAATTCGTGTCTTGCCGAATCCATCAAATTTGGTAAGAGTTGGAGTCAATAAAGTCACAATCTTTCAGATTCTCGTCACCCCATCTAGGGCTGCAGTAAATCGGGAATATCTCGGCCGTCGGACTCGTAATTGGGCGATTTTAAGTCAGATCGATTCTCGGAAAATTCTCTGCAACTTTGTCTTTGTCAGGTTTCCGTTTGAATTCGTCTTCGGGCCCAAACGTGACCATCTTCGAAAAATGTTTCCAGACAGATTTAGGAAAGTCCCAATTTGACTCGAATATGGTTTCCTTTTGTATTTTTGATAATTCCTACACAACAAATAGGAAAACAAGAAGATTTTGCACTTTGGCAACTATTAGTAGGTTAATCCAATAAATGTCATAATATGATATAAAGTGTATATAAAACATGTGCCAATTGACATAAAACATGCATGGAACATCAAAAATTATAGATACGTTTGGGACGTATCAACATCCAAAACATTGAGCAAGCCTAGATAAATGCTCAGTGTCCACATTGATCGGCAACATACAAGATTTATGATAATTTATGTGAAGGCCTAATTCTTTCCATAGAAAGTGTTGAGTGTTGGACATATGCCCTAAAGACAATAATATTTAGTATTATTTTATCTCCAAGTTTATTATTAATAGTTTATATCCTTATGCTACAACTGCATTGGGCACTTGAATAGCAAATACAAAGTATTCAAGAGGAAAACCTCCGATGCACATGTAGAGATATGAACAAGGAAAAGCGTTCCTAGTCTTGTCTCTAAGACTAGCCTATCGTGTTATCTGATGATCACGTTTTCCTGATAATGGACTTTGTATAAGTCATATAACTATAGGAGTTTATTATTGGAATGATAATAGTATTGAACCGACCCACCCTATGATCTTGCTATGAGACAAATCAGTAAGATGAAGAATAGCAATTGATCATACAGAGTTTTCATTAGTTAGTTCCTATACCTTGAGAACATCTAGTGACGCTTGTTCGACACTCACGCTTTGATTGTCATCTAACGTCCGGCCGTAAATGGGGACCATAACGGTGGCTTTTGGGTTTGAACTAGAATAAGTAATGGAACGGAGATTGTTCAAGAAGGGTACTTACTCCTCCAGGCGATGGAGAGATACATCCTCTAGGCCATCTCAAGTATAATCATGTCACCCCAATCGTCTGGCTAGACACAGTGTGATTTATGCTGAAATTTTAGGGTGGGCTTTGGGCCCATCTAATAATTCCTGAAAAATCCCTAAAGGCCCATGCTGCCATGGCAAGTGGTGGGAGTTTAGTCCCACATGACTAGTTGGGAGAGATGTACACCAACTTATAAGATGAGCTCTTCTCCCACAGGTATGAGGTGTTGGTTGTGAAGAGAAGGGAGGTGCTCCACACGCGTGCTCCTCCTCCGCCGCCCGCCTCGCCTCGCCACGCCACGCCTCGTCACGACGCGCCGCGGGTTGCGGGAATCTCGCTGAGCCGATCTTATCTTTTTATCACGCAGGAAAAATGTGAGCGGCAACAAAACGTTTTGCCTTAATGGCGTTAATGGAGAATGAATGTGAGCTGAAACGTTTTGTCTTAAATGCTCTTAAGTACATCCATTTCCAGTCTCTTAATTCTCCCTTAATTGTGTGCGTTTCCGTTGGCCTTCGCCTGCGTGTGTGCCTATATAAGAGAGGTCGCTCCTCTCCAGCAGACACAACAGATCACAGCTGCTCGCGCCACCACCATCGTTCCTCTCTCTGTTGCTGCCACCGGGTGATCCCATCCCGTCCACCGCGTACACGGTTGTCGGGAGAGCAGGCCTCCGAAACCCCGTCTCTCCACATCCTGTACGGGAGAGGGACGATTAGGCTTTTGGGGAGCGTCTACTACGCGACTGCTCGCCTACGTTCGTCTGCATCAACTACATCTGCATCAACTTCGTCTGCGTCGACTTCGTCATCATCATGAGCACCGAGGACGCCATTGCTGCTGCTGCCGCTGCCTCTCAAGAGGCTGCCAACGCCACTGTTGCTGTTGTCGCTGCCTCTCAAGAGGCTGCCAACGCCGCTGCTGCTGCTGCCTCCGCTGCTGCAACGGCCAACTGGCCTACTGGAGGGTATAATATGCTTATCCCTCTCTTGATTATTTCCTTGTCCGCCGTACTAGTGATTTGTGTAGATGTTTCCACTATCTGTCTAGTATATGGTTTTATCATCGAATTTCAGTATGTCATTAGCACTGCCCACGTCATGTTTATGATTTATTCTTTGATTAATTTAATCGAACAATTGCTTAAATACTCAACAATCCGAAAACCTAATATGTGTAGGCAATTTTTGATCCAAGGTTTTGCTGCTGCACTGAAACCAACTCCGTTTACGGGGACTTATTTTAAGCTTTGGCAAACCAAAACCACCTTATGGCTCACGACGATGAACGTATTCTGGGTCGCCGGTGTAACTCCCACTGGAACGATTGCTCCTGAACAGGAGAAGGCGTTCAGGGATGCCACCGTCGTCTTTGTTGGAGCCGTTCTGAGCGTGATCGGAGATAAGTTGGTTGATGCATATTTACATGTGCGGGTTGCCAAGGACTTGTGGGAGGCGCTCGAATCTAAATTCGGCGCAACCGATGCTGGAAGCGAGATGTACACTATAGAGCAGTTCCACGATTACAAGATGGTTGAAAACCGTTCTGTATTGGAACAAGCTCATGAGATACAGTGCATCGCTAAGGAGCTTGAGCTTCTCAAGTGTGTGCTGCCGGGCAAATTTGTCGCGGGATGCATAATCGCTAAGCTGCCTAATTCCTGGAGGAACTTTGCTACTACTCTGAAACACCAGAGGCGTGAATTCTCAGTTGAGGATGTCATCGGCCATCTGAGTGTCGAGCAGAATTCGAGAGCAAAGGACTCGCACGGAAAAGGGAACGAGGGAACTTTTGTCGCCAATTTTGTACAGAAGAACTCCAACTTCCACAAGCCCAAGGGGAAACCTGGTGTCCAACAGAATACCGACTTCAAGAAGAAGGGTAAGAAGCCCTTCAACAAGGATAAGAAGAAAGGAGCCTGCTTCACATGTGGTTCAGAGGAACATTGGGCTCCCAAGTGCCCAAAGATTTCAAGAAACAGGACAGGACTCCAAGTCCGTCAACATGATTGTGAGCAACAATGAGAATGGTGCATCTGGGTACGGTAATTTGTTTACTGTATTTTCTGTTTGTCAGTCTAACGATTGGTGGATTGACACAGGTGCAAATATTCATGTATGTTCTGACATCTCATTGTTTTCTTCTTATCAGGTCACAGGGAACGGATCCGTACTGATGGGGAATGGCGCAAGTGCTTCTGTTCTTGGTGTTGGCACGGTCGATCTGAAGTTTACTTCGGGAAGGATCGTGCAGCTCAAGAACGTGCAGCATGTCCCCGCCATCAAGAAGAATCTCGTTAGTGGCTCCCTTCTATGTCGAGAAGGGTTTAAGTTGGTCTTGAGTCTAATAAAGTAGTTGTTACGAAATATGGATATTTGTTGGAAAAGGTTATGAATGCGGAGGCTTGTTCCGCTTTTCCCTCGCTGATTTTTGTAATAAAGTCGTGAACAATATTCATTCGAATGTTAATGAAACAGAAGTTTGGCATTCACGTCTTTGTCACATTGGTTTCGGTTGTATGACACGGTTAGCAAAGCTGAATTTAATCCCGAGTTTCACTTTAGCCAAAGGTTCTAAGTGTCATTCGTGTGTGCAAGCAAAGCAACCTCGCAAGCCCCATAAGCTGCGGAGGAGAGACACTTGGCACGTTAGAACTCATACATTCTGATCTTTGTGAGATGAATGGTGTGTTGACTAAAGGTGGAAAGAGATATTTCATGCACTGATAGATGATTCCACTAGATATTGCTATGTATATTTGTTAAGCACCAAAGATGAGGCTCTACACTACTTTAAAATCTATAAGGCAGAAGTTGAGAATCAACTTGAAAAGAAAATTAAGCGATTCCGGTCAGATCGTGGTGGAGAGTACTTCTCTAATGAGTTTGATTCTTTCTGTGAGGAACATGGCATTATTCATGAGAGGACGCCTCCCTATTCGCCCCAGTCAAATGGGGTTGCCGAACGAAAAACCGTACTCTAACAGATTTGGTTAACGCCATGTTAGATACATCGGGTTTATCCAAGGCATGGTGGGGGGAGGCTATATTGACATCATGTCATGTCCTGAATAAAGTTCCGACAAAAGACAATGAGATTACTCCCTATGAGCAATGGGAGAAGAGAAGAACGACACTCTCATACTTACGTACTTGGGGTTGTTTGGCGAAAGTCAACGTGCGATCCCCAAAAAGCGTAAGCTTGGACCAAAGACCGTGGACTGCGTTAATTTGGGCTATGCTAAGAATAGCGTCGGTTATAGATTTCTAGTAGTGAAATCTGAGGTACCTGACGTGAAGGTCGGTACAATTCTGGAGTCTAAAGATGCTACTTTCTTTGAGGATATTTTCCTATGAGAGATATGCAAAGCACTTCTAGACAGGAATCTGAAGAGACTCCTGACCCGCCATTCCTATGGAATATTATGAACAAACACATGATGAAAATCCTGAGAAGGATGACAAGGAAACCCTTGGTAGGGGCAAGAGACAGAGGACTGCAAAGTCCTTTGGTGATGATTTCCTTTGTACCTTGTGGATGACACTCCCACTTCTATTTCAGAGCTTATGCATCCCGGATGCTGATTACTGGAAAGAAGCAGTCCGTAGCGAGATGGACTCCATCATGGCTAACGGGACATGGGAAATTACTGAACGTCCTATGGCTGTAAACCATTGGGATGTAAGTGGGTGTTCAAAAAGAAGCTTAGCCCGATGGTACGATTGAAAAGTACAAGGCTAGGCTTGTGGCCAAGGGATATTCCCAGAAAGAAGAGGAAGATTTCTTCGATACTTATTCACATGTGCCAGACTGACCACCATACGAGTATTACTCTCTTTGGCGGCCTCGCATGGTCTTCTCGTCCACCAAATGGATGTTAAGACGGCTTTCCTGAATGGAGAGCTAGATGAGGAAATCTACATGCAACAGCCAGATGACTTTGTATTAGATGGTCAGGAAGGAAAGGTATGTAAGTTACTTTATATGGCCTGAAACAAGCACCTAAGCAATGGCATGAGAAGTTCAATACAACTTTAACCTCTGCTGGTTTTGTTGTTAATGAAGCTGACAAATGCGTATACTATCGCCATGGTGGGGGCGAAGGAGTTATACTGTGCTTGTATGTTGATGACATACTGATATTTGGGACCAACCTCAAAGTTATTGAGGAGGTTAAGTCATTTTTATCTCAGAACTTTGAATGAAGGACCTTGGTGTGGCTGATGTTATTTTGAACATCAAGCTATTGAGAGATAATGAGGGTGGGATCACTCTTTTGCAATCCCATTATGTTGAGAAGATTTTGAGTCGTTTTGGATATTCGGACTGCAAAACTTCTCCAACACCATATGATCCTAGTGTGCAAATTCGAAAATTCAAAGGCACATCTAAGGACCAACTGAGATACTCTCAAGTAATTGGTTCACTCATGTACCTAGCTAGCGCTACAAGGCCTGACATCATGTTTGCTGTGTGCAAACTGAGCCGGTTTGTTTCCAATCCGGGTGATGTGCATTGGCATGTCGAAAGAATTATGCGTTACCTAAAAGGTACTGTGAACTATGGACTTCACTATACTAGAAGCCCATCAGTGCTTGAAGGGTATTGTGATGCGAATTGGATCTCTGATGCTGATGAGATGAAAGCCACAACGGGTTATGTGTTTACCCTTGGAGGTGGTGCTGTTTCCTGAAAGTATTGCAAGCAAACGATCCTAACGAGATCAATAATGGAAGCAGAATTAACAGCATTGGACACATCTGGTGTCGAAGCAGGATGGCTTCGAGATCTTTTGATGGACTTGCCAGTGGTTGAAAAGCCAGTACCGGCTATCCTTATGAACTGTGACAATCAGACAGTGATTACCAAGGTCAAGAGTTCAAAGGACAACATGCAGTCCAACAAACATATAAGAATGAGATTAAAAGTTGTCAGACATTTGAGAAACTCTGGAGTAATAGCGTTGGATTATATCCAGTTGGCTAAGAATCTGGCAGATCCCTTTACTAAAGGGCTATCACGTGTTGTGATAGAAAATGCATCGAGGGAGATGGGTATGAAACCCATATGAGTTGCCATGGTAGTAACCAAACCTATGTGATCGGAGATCCCGTGAAGTAGGACCTGGGAAAACAAGCTAGTGGTTAACTAAGAGCATCTCCAACAGGCGCCCAACGCTCCGGAGCCCTAAAATTTTTTTTGCAGCGCCAAAATACCGTTTTAGCGCGCTGGGCGACTGCTTTGCTTTAGCAGCCGCGTGATACGTGCATTTTATATCATCATTTATACAACTTATATTATCATATTAGAATGTTATTGGCATTGTTATATCATTGTTTTTACATGTTTTAGATGATTTATGGGACTTTCATACAAAGTCCCTATTTTTGGTATTTAATTTCTGGGATGCAGAAAACCTCCTTTTACTTGTTTTTAATGTTTCAGGAGCTACAGGGACCCAAATAAGAAAAGGAAAATTGCACAGCTGGTTTTTCATCGGGAGAACAGCAGTGGGAAGAAGATCGAAGGGAGGAGAGCCACGAGGCCCAAGGAGGGGGGCCCACGCGGCCAGATTCTTTGGCCGCGTGGGGCCCATCATCCGGAGCCTCGGGCACTTCCTCGCTCGGGGCTTTTTAACACGCCTTTGTCTCGCCCGAAAAGTTACGCCCTAATTTTCCCAAGTCCATCCGAGGCCGCGGCGGCGGCGAAACTCTTGATTCCCTCCGAGGGGGGGGGGTCAAATCCTGCTGCTCCGGAGCTCCGGAGAAGGGGGAAATCATCGTCATTGTCATCATCTCTCCTCCTTGGCGTGGGAGGAGGCCTCTACATCATCACCATCACCATCACCAAGACCAGCACCATCTCCATCATCATCTCCGTGATCCACTCCGTTCCCCTCGTAGTTTGAGAGTTGCTATACTCTAGATACTTGTCTTGTGCTACTATTCATGTTTGTGATTGAGTACTTGTCATTATTTGGTGATGGTGATGTTATATTTTCAGAATGTGTTGTACCACTTATGCCACTGGATATCATTATGTTTGCACGTTGTGAGTAGTTCCCGTATGTTCCTGAGGGCATAGGATGAATTGGCAATGATTTATATATGACATGTGTTGGTATTTTGTCTAGTGTTTATCTTTTTATGTGATTCTATGATGGTGTTGTGCGAACGTCGACTGCACAACACTTCACCTATATGGGCTCATAGGAGAACACCGTAGTGTAATGAATTGATGGAGACTTGGGGGGACATGTAAACCTGAGACCGAGTCGTGAAGTTGCATTATGAGGGTATTAGTATCGGAGACCTTAAAGTGTAATGCTATGGTGGGACTTTATGTCTTAATAATTCTTGTGCAGTCATTTACTTTGCCACATGATCCATCATTAGGGGTTTAGTTTATTTATTTAGCTTTACCTAACATTGGCTCCGTCCAAAGAAGATTAAAACTTGACAAGATATTCAACGTGTTGTTTAATAAATCTCTATGCCTAGCAGTATCCATGCCGCCCTCGGGAACGTTTTCCACATATAAGTTACACATCACTTGAGCCTGTCCTCTTGCCACATAGAGGATTGGGCTTTCTCTCTTTGAGAGCTTTTTACTTGCTATCATTTATATTCTGCATTTTTACTTACTTGCAACTATACAACCAAAAATCCCAAAAACATTTGCATCTTTCATTGTTTTATTTATCATTCTTTCTAACCAATACGTTCAGCTCCTCGTGGGTTCGACAACCTTTTCTAATCGAAAGGTACTACAATTGATCTCCTGCACTGGGGAGTCATCACCGCGCTAAAATATCGCGCGGAAACGAGATGGTTTACCAGACACGCTAGAATAGCGCGCCACAAACCTAGATCTGCACTTTTTTGTAATGAAACCAAATAAAAAAATACAATAAATTGACTGCAAATATAAATATATTGAACTCGGACGATTACACGATTCGATTACACGAACACGAACACGATTCGATTTGATTTAACTAACACGAACTATAACACAAACTATAACACAAACTAAACACGATTCGATTCGATAACTAAACTAGAACTCTAGAAATCGGAGTTCGAAATCTCCTCCAGCGCGGCCCACCTGTCGTCGCCGGCGGGCCAGGTGGCGAGGCCTGCTGCTAGTTCCGCCTGCGCCATCGCCCGGCGCCGCTCCGCCCGCCATTCCTGCCGCTCGGCCCACCGCTCCGCCCTCTCGGCCGCCCGGGTGTTCCAGAACTCTAGTTCCTCTCTCTCTTCGCGCGGGTGGTTCCGGTACCAATCCTCCACGGCGCGCTGGTCGCGCTCCTCGACTAGGCGGAGCGTCGCGCGGAGGCGGTGTGTGCGGCGGTCGTCGGCGGTGATTAGGCGCGTCGGAGGCGCCATGTTCGACGCCTGCTGCGCGTTGCGGCAGTCCTAGAAATTCATGCTGGCGCGCGAGCGATTGAGCCGCCACGCCGCCGCGTCGTAGGCGCGGGCGGCCTCCGCCGCTTTCTTGAACGTCCCGAGCGGGACGCGGCTGTCGCCGGACCGGATCTCAGCGGTGAAGGTTCCGTTTGGGCGCGCCCGGACGCCGCGGTAGCCGGATTGGCTTCGGCGGCGCGGAGGCACGGAAGCGTCGACGGCGGCGGGGATTCCGAGCGATGGCGGGAGAGGAAAAGCGGTTGGGGAAGGAAGCGGAGACGCGTGGAGTGAGCGTGCGCTGGATGCACGACGGGTTTAATAGCGTGAAAAGAAGCGCTTTGGCCAGTGCGCGCTACGGTTTTTCGCGCGCAGGATATTTTCCCGCCTCTGCTGGAGCCCGCGAAAATGCCCCGCGAGCGGGAAATAGCTGTTATTTGGCGCGCGTGGACCATTTCCCGCCGCTGTTGGAGATGCTCTAAGGAGAGTAACTTTACTAACCCACTCCGTTGGAGATGCACTCCTCTCGGTAACTGTATGACAGGTTGACATTTGTCTTAATGTGTTCCAAGGCTTTGTATAAGCAAGATGGTATCCTACAGAGCAATCTTTGGAGGAACATACCTATATGAGCCTGACTGCTGGTCACAGCCTATGAGATTAGGTTGATCTCTAGTAAGTTCATGAATAGGTCAGGAGTGTGACTAATATGCTCCACCCGAGGGGCCAGCCTTCGGCAGCCTAGTACTAGTAAGACATTTGGTGAAACTACTTTACGCCAAATTGACAATTCAAGGCATAGTCCATTGTCAGTTGTGAAGGACTGTAGCTATTTGCTCTAGGTGGATGTTCAACCTTAGCGGGTCTCCACTGAAAATACTGGTATATCAAAACAACGTTTGGAACAGAGGACAACATCATGGGTCTTTGGGATCTGGTGGGGGATTGCTGAAATATTTAGGGTGGGCTTTGAACCCATCTAATAATTCCTGAAAAACCCTAAAGGCCCATGCTGCCACGGCAAGTGGTGGGAGTTTAGTCCCACATGGCTAGTTGGGAGAGATGTACACCAACTTATAAGATGAGCTCTTCTCCCACAGGTATGAGGTGTTGGTTGTGAAGAGAAGGGAGGTGCTCCACACGCGCGCTCCTCCTCCTCCACCGCCCGCCTCGCCTTGCGTGCGTTTTCGTTGGCCTTCCGCCTGCATGTGTGCCTATATAAGAGAGGTCGCTCCTCTCCAGCAGACACAACAGATCACAGCTGCTCGTGCTGCCACCATCGTTCCTCTCTCTGTTGCTGCCACCGGTGATCCCATCCCGTCCACCGCGTACACGGTTGTCGGGAGAGCAGGCCTCCGAAACCCCGCCTCTCCACATCCTGTACGGGAGAGGGGCGATTAGGTTTTTGGGGAGCATCTACTACGAGACTGCTCGCCTACGTTCGTCTGCATCAACTTCGTCCGCGTCGACTTCGTCATCATCATGAGCACCGAGGACGCCACTGCTGCTGCTGCCTCTCAAGAGGCTGCCAACGCCGCTGTTGCTGCTGCCTCCGCTGCTGCTACGACCAACTGGCCTACTGGAGGGTATAATATGCTTATCCCTCTCTTGATTATTTCCTTGTCCGCCGTACTAGTGATATGTGTAGATGTTTCTACTATCTGTCTAGTACATGGTTTTATCCTCGATTTCAGTATGTCATTAGCACTGCCCACGTCATGTTTATGATTTATTCTTGGATTAATTTAATCGAACAATTGCTTAAATACTCAACAATTTAATCACAGGACATTGATAATATTGAATGAGAAAAGAGAATGATATTGGTATGAGTTTTATATGTGTTATGATCAAAGGGTTTGATCATACTAGAGCACATTGTCTCACACTCGAGATATCATTGGTATTGTGTACGTAAGGGGATTAGCGTAATGAGAAACATAAAGAGGTTCTATCGTTCACTCGTGAATACATAGGAGCCAGTACATACGTCTAGGTCCCAATGCTGGTTATTGTCTGGTAAGCTCCCGGACATGTCTATGTGTTAACGAATCTTTCGGGTCACACACTTAAGCTGCGAGTCAATCTTTTATTGAGAGAATAAAGATGTAGTTTAGTGGTTATGAGAAGTGGTCGGAGTCCCTCCGATGTCACAGGAACAATTCCAGAGTGATTTGGAGATGTCCCGGTGAAGTTATCATGAGAGGGAAATAATGCCGGTATAGGGCAAAATTTCCTGAGAGAGAAATATAGCGAACATGAGTTGTTCCGGGATGCCGGGAAGTGTTTCCGACATCAGTGGATAGAGTCGGTGATTTTATCTATAGAGTATAAAAGATACACCAATTGCAATGCGCAAGTTCCTCTCTCTCGAGATATTGTGCAAATAGAGGATGTTCTGATTAGACGGCGCTTTAATTAGACATTGTTCTAATTTCTCTCTAATTAGATCTGATGTGTTGAGAATTAGATCTCTCTAGTCTCATATTGCTCTAATCAAGTTCGATTAGATCAACCACCTAAACTACGCCGCAAGACAGTCTCTCTTCGTCGGTTGCAAGTAGCTCTGGACGGCGAAACGTTGACGGATTGGCGTGGTGTACGTGTGGATACTGCTAGAGCGGGGCTGCGCGAGTAGTCCCTCGACGACACGTATCGGTAACAATCTCACCTCCCGACGTGGACGTGAGATTCTTCATCAGGCTTCACCAACATCTATTTCGACTATAACAAGATCTTCCGCAATAGTTGTAGTAAGTTTTCTAGATCTAGCATTATGGGGTGCAACATATCTTCATAGTATAGATCTTGGGCTGTTGCGTAGCATGGTAAGCGAAATTTTTAAGTTTCCGTTGCGCAACCCAGCATTGAGAACCCCCCAAGAGGAAGGGATGATGTAGCCCACAATAAGTATTTCTCTAAGTTGAGAACCAAAGTTTATCACACCCATGGGAGATAGAAAAAAACGTCAACCAAGTATATGGTACCTGCACACCAAACACAAAACTAAATTGTCCCCAACCTTCAGAAAGTTTGCCACACTTCCTATCCTACCAGTTACAAAGAGTAAACGAATAGTGTGGATGGAAGATGAAATACAGTAAAAGTACATATGGACCAACGAGGAAACAACGAAAATGATTTATTACAGGTTCAAGTTGGTTGATGATCTACACTTGGATGACCTTTCTAGTGATGAGTGAAAATGTGTTTCAAAAAATGGAGATTTCATTACAGAAAAGTACTATGCTCTGGTTCACTAGCCCATACTTTTTTTGAACTTAAAACTGTGAAGCAAAAGCCCCACAACAAATTTATTCCAAAACCAACCGCACTGTACAAAAGAGATTACCGGGGGGGGGGGGGGGGGGGGGAGTAGGAGGGAACATACTTACAAACATACTCAAGATCTACAAGGTGCCAAAAAGAGCACAACCTCACCGTAGGGCAAACTGGCAATCCAAGCCATCCAAGCCGCATGGTGTTTCTTTCTAATCCTATGCCCAAGCAGGGTCACATCATGGATGAATTTCGCTTTCCAACTAGCAAAAGATGGCCTTTCTCGCTGAAATTTTTCCCATTACGTTGCATCCAAATATGCCAGCAAGCTATCGAAACAACCTCCATGAAAAAGGGCTTCGCAAACTCCCTTTTAGCCATGACAATGGCTTGAAACATGTCCATACTTCCTGTCCAGTCAAGCTGCAAGTAATTCCACACTCTCCTACTGAACTGGCAGGTAAAGAACAAGTGCATTCTATCCTCAAGGGCGCCTGTACAACATAGGACACACTCCTGATTGTAAGTAACATTCCAATGTCTCCTTAGCATCATATCTGGTTTGCCCTGTGTTTTGTTGGCCGTGGAAAAGAAAGTGTATCATGCATATCAAAATGTTTTCTTGGTTATTGCTCAGTGATCGTTTGAAGTTTGAACACTAGAGACTTATAGAACAAAATTGGCATGTGACAGATGATGTTCACTTGAGTTATGCGCTGGCAGACATTATGAGGACATGCAATTTGAATGCAATTTCAGTATGATAATTTGGAATTATCTATAAATTACTTGGATAACAGGTGATGATATGTTGCAAGTGGTGAGTGCTGCTAAAGCTAGCTTCGGTTAGCTCTCATTGCAAATACACATATGTTTGTTTTCCATTTCATTTGTTTAGAAATTGACAACCCCACCTTTTAAATTTAGGAACATGACGTGGTTACATGTACTTGGGTGTACAAGATCCCATATCCTGGTTTTACCATTTTCTTCGATCTAAGTTTGATCTAAAATTTAGCAAAAGTAAATCAGTATAACTACATCGAGTTTAATCTGAATTACATAGGCAACTTCTATTTACACAAGTTGCACCTCCTTCTTCACTCCTCGACATCCAGCTCTCCAGTAACGGAATACGGTTTTTATTAATGCATATGCGCATCGTAGAAAACAAAGTCACATCAATTATGTAATTTTATTCTAAGTGTTGTGAAGCACAATTTTCCCCCTTCAATGCTTGACCAACTCGGTACCGGTAACGTTTCTTTGCTAAGAGGTGAAATAGATTGTTAAAGATATGGCCTCATATGCAAAGCTACGCAGTACTTTCCCCAAACCGATGTATTATTACCCGCCTTATGTTTTAACAACCAATGAAACTAAGCGAATTTACGCGACCGTTTTGTGCAAGTGGTCCCGCTATGGCGATAACACTCGACAACACATACTTCCACGGCACACACGATGCTCGCGGGGGGAACCACGTCACGATGCTCGCCAGATTGCGGGAGTAGATGTACAATCCTACCAAAAAAATCCGTGGACACCGATTTCAGTTTCTCATACAATCCTTTACTTTTAAAAAGAGAATCACCATTTTTTTCATGGAGATGATAAAAAAACCCGAGGAAAGTACCTTCCTAGTACTACAAAAAGCATTTACAATAATTTCTTTCACGAAGTGAAACTATCTTGGGCAACATGCTACATCGACCGATGCAATGATGCATAGTCAACACAACACAACACAACACACAAGTACACAGTGACAGAGTAGTACGAACGACGACGACCAATCATAAGCTTCCTGCATCGGGTAATCCTCATTGCCTCATCCAATCTGCAACGTCCTCGGAATTCCGTCAGTTTACCGCGTGGCGGCCGTCGTTCCCGTCGGCGTTGACCCAGAAGAAGTTTCACCGACGACGAACCGGCCCGGAGACGGAGACGGAGACGAGCCCCTCCCTCCCGGTCTTTTGATTTGATCGCACCAAGCCGTCCACCGGGTCGGCACAGGCAGCCACGCGCACAGGCGGCATAGCAGGCATAGCACAGCAGTAGCACCAACCCAAAGTTACACGCGACACACCACCCCTGCCTCGCCTCCTTTCTTTTCCTCTCTCTCGCTCTCCGCCTCCCTCCCTCGACTCCAGCCGCTTCCACCCACCTCCCTCCTCCTCCTCCTCCTCCTCCTCCTCACTCCTCGCCGCCCATCCATCCGCTCCCCCTCGGGCCCGGGACGCCCGCCGCGCGGAGCCGGAATGCCCGCGCAGAAGCGCCCGCACCCGTCCTCCGCTGCCCCGGACGCCGGCCACGTCCAGGACCAAGAAGCTGCCGCCGGGGCCGCTGGCTCTGCCACGGAACCCACCGCCAACGGCGGAGGTACGGCCAACGGAGGCGTTCCCGAGGAGCTTGCCAAGGAGGAGCGGCGCGACCACGCTGGTGAGCTTCGAGCGACGCGCCGCGCCGACTCCCTCTCCTCCTTACGCGATGCGTACCACGCGCGCGCATCTTCGCGTCCGTCCCTGTTTCTCTTCTCCTCGGGGGTCGCCGACTCGCCGCTCACTCGGTTTCGTGGCCTTGGCAGATTCCGATGCGGGGGAGCAGCAGGAGAGGGAACAGCAGGACGAGGAAGGCGGCGGCGGCGGGGACGACGAGGACAGCCTGTCGTCGCAGAGCGACGGCGCCGACATGGACGAGTAAGTGAACCGCCTCTCTCCCTTCTTCCCCACCCCTTCCCATCTCTTCCTCCTCCTCCTCTGCCCGATTCCCTGTCGTCGTCGTCGTCGCGCCGCGTCCCCCGCACGCTAGCTTCGGCCGGGTCGGCGGGCTCGTACCGGACTTCACCGTCGAGACTCGGGAGGAACCTGACCAGGCCGGCGGCACCGCAGGCGGCCGCTCCGTGCTACCTCCTCGGCTCCACCGCTCCAGCCGCCCGCGAGGCATGGGATCTCCTCGATCGTGCTCTCGTGCCTCGTACGCTGGTCCGGGTTCGTCGTGGCGGCGGCGGGCCACCACGAGCCCTTCTCGTCGTCAGGCGGGCCCGGCGCCCTACTCTTCCTTCGTCGTCCCGCGCCGGCGCGACCGCTCCCGTCACCGCCGGCTCATGGGATCTTTCTGTAGCATGCATGCTTTCGTCACACGGCTCCGCGGAGGCGCCGTGCTCCCGACGCCAAATGCTGGGAGCGCCATCCAGGTTGGATCGCCGCTGTGCCCCGAAGCTGTTACGCCGGAGCCGCCGGACACATCTGAACGGGCAGTCCTGTTCGTCGTGGTTCAGCGGCGCTCTGTTGGGAGAGTTCCACCGTGCCCTGTTTTTCGTGCTCCTCAATCGTCTGCGTCCACGGCCAACTCTTTCGTCCTTGCTCGTTGATGCTAGCCCGACCTCCTGGATCGCAATTGGCTCACCATGCTTGGACGCCCGTGTGAGCTCCCTAGCAAAGTCTGTCACCCGTGTTCATCATGTCCAGTGGTTCCATGGAGACCCCATGTTCTTATGGCTAACAGCATCCAAGATCATCCAGCCCATGTAAGATCTTCCGTATCAGTTTCGTAACAGGTGTCGCCTTCGCCTGTACTGGGAACCTCTTCGTGCTTCCTGCAGTGCATTGGAAGAGTTCGCAAAGTTCTTGATCATGAATTGTCTTGTCGTGCTCTGAATATTTATCTGGTTTTACTGTTGCTATCCTGACCTCCATGACTGCGATAGGTCTTACTACCCTGTTTAGGCGTCTTAATTCAGTTTTGTACACAGGCATTTCTTATTCACGTAATAGCATATGGTTTACCTTCCATCAGCTGTCTTTATGAATATTTCTTCCTTACTAAAATCCTCAGCTTTTTTGATGAATATTTCCTCGCTACTGAATTCATAGGCGGACACATGATAGATTAGAGTTCTTTTTCTGTAAATATCTTTTCTTTTGTGTATTTCTCTCCTGCAGTTAATACTAGCTGCTAGTTGCAAATCAGCGCCACGTTTACTGTAGAAGCAGTGCAGTTTCCTGTTGGGAAAGCATTTTGTTCATTAGAGAAACTCACAGATTGTGTCACACATAGCTTGTCAGATTTGATCCAGATAATTATGTAGGCGTAGTTTTTACTGACCTTCAAGTATGTATCTCTTGTATTTTGTTGGTACTGCTCACATCTCTGAGCTGGTTAACTGAATCTTATGGACTCTTGTTTCGCCTGTCAAATATTTGTTTCCAGTGTTCAAGTACTCCTGGGGTGCTACTAGCTTCATTTTTTCCACTGTTTTCTGTTGCCCCATTGCAAAGACCTGAAATTTATGTTCTTTATGTTCCAGCAATATATTTCTTAAAAAAAAGAAAAATAACACTGTCAGTAATTGATATGCCAATTGGTAATGGAAGACTTGTTTTCATGTTATTCAACGATCGAAACTGGTAGCTAAAAACATTGTTTTCTTGTGCAGGTTCATACTAGTGAAATTAATGGACATACGGAAGGAAGTGCAGTGCCCTATATGCTTAGGTGAGAATATGCCTTGTCAACTTGCTTTCAGATTCAGAGATAACAATTATGTTTACTGTGCATTATTTCTGTCTTGAAAGCATTACTTGTAACTACAATTGGATGCTCTTGTTATGTAGATGTCAGAGTTTTCGTAATTATTTACTACAAGTTGAAACTAGCACATTGAAGGTTCAAATGTTTCTGTTGCGCAAATATGCATATTTGGACTGTCCACAGATCACTGTTGCAACTAGCTTTTATGCTATTATATGATAGGACGAGTAAGCTTTTAGTCGTGAAACTAAGTAGCATCTCTGTCCAAACTGTGATATCTGAGAATTGGCTTGTCTTATGGTCCTCTGTTGCAGGCATTATCCGGAAAACAAGAACGGTCATGGAGTGTTTGCACCGGTTTTGTAGGGATTGCATTGATAAATCCATGCGTCTTGGGTATGCTCCCTTGTATTGTCTGTCTGCGATGTTTTTTCTCAGTGTCATCTTTCAAAAAAGTGTAAATCCAACCTGATTGGGGGCTTGAAAATTCCAAATATATACTTTATTTCAGTGATAATATAAGTGATGCCGGTGTTTTTGCAGAAATAATGAATGCCCGGCATGCCGCACTCATTGCAAGAGCAGACGTTCCTTGAGGGATGATCCTAATTTTGACGCTTTAATATTAGCTTTATATCCAGATATTGACAAGTACGAGCAAGAGGTGATGCATAAGTTATCCAGTCGTCATGCTTAGTTGTCTTGTTACTCTTGTTTATCTAGCTTTTGTTGTAGTACCTGTCTTGGTGATTCTAATTTACTTGATATGCCAGGAACTTGCTTTTGGTGAGGAGGAGAAGACTCGCAACAAAAAGGTTGGTTTATTGCCTGTCTATTTCTTGTGGGAAATTATTTTCCCTGCCTATTTGGTATTTTCTTGGTATTGACATTTGCTTTATTTACAATGAAAGATTCAAGAATCCATTGCTGAAACATTTCGAAGACAAACAGAAGCACTTGTGAAGAAACGCTCCACTGCAAAAGCAATAGCTTCGTCAAGAAAGACTCGTGGGAATCTGCGGACAAAGAGGAGAGGACGGAATAGTTCTCCTGATATTGCCACGTCGGACATTGATGATGATGAGAGGGAAGAAAATGGCAATGACGGCAGCAAAGAATCGTCTTCCGTTGATGATCGTTCACCAGATGTAAAGCTGAAAAGAGCTCGAAGATGGCCTGTGCCACGATCATCCCCTGCTAAGATTATTGACAGTGTTGAGAGTAGCTATGAGGAGAATGATGCCATGGGAGGTGCCAGAGATATCTTGGCTACTTCTCCACTGCGTGGAGAGATGCTTGCCTGGGGCAAAAATGGCACCCGCAGTCAAACTCGGCATGGCAGTGCCGGTGGCTCCAGTGGAAGGATGGTCAAGGGTGGGCGTGTTGCCAAGTTCGTGGATCATCTCCGTAATGCTGAGGAGTTTGATAGTAAGGTAAAAACAGACCATCACAATAGTTCAAATTTACAGTTGCTTCCACTAAAAAGATATGATAAAATTACTATTTTGTACTTTATGTTTCAGAAGATTCATATTACTAAACATACTAAAAGGCTGGATGCATTCTCTTGTTCGTAGTATGTGTTATTCCGTGTGTTCTCTAGTGCTGCACAGGCAAATATAAACATGAGCACATGCACATACTACATGGCTACCTGGGCTAAGCGAATCTTGTGCACCAAGGCCATGGCGTATATCCATTAGGTTTGCTGAATATTTTTGTTGTGTTGTGCAGCTCAACTTGTATCTTGTTCCGGTTCAACTGGATGGACAAACTATGCCGAAACTGGAAAAGTCCTACCTCAGTTGCCAGCCAACATTCTCTGTTCGCCATCTGTGCCAGGTCATCCCTAATCACGTGTTCCTACAAGCTTGCCGTTTGCAATGCAGTTTTTTTGTTTGACTTGGATCAAAATGTATAGGCAAACACTCTGCTTACTCTGCTTCTGCGTCTCTTTCAGTTTGTTGCTCTTCAGTTATCACGGCAAGCCAAAGAGGTGGAGATATACTTCAGGAAGAACTCCAGAAACGGGTCCTTTGTGAAAGAAGAGACCTGTACAGATGAGGCAAAGCCGGATCAGCTCGACGGCCTCGAAAGATTGAAGGAAGAGGAATCACTTTCGGCTCTTTACCCTTCGCTCGCCTCCGGTGTTGGTGACCTGGTAATTCCATCTCCAAATGACTGACTGCCTAGCTGCTTCTTTTCGCCATTTCTCCTTTCCAATGACCTGTCGCATCGTTTTCCTCCAGGAACTGCTGTACTCCCTGAAAGCGCAAGCCTAGGCGCATTTCGTTGGCACAGACAGCTCTCTTCACTGTCAACCTGATCAGTCAACCGCGCGCTAGTTACCATGGCCTGCAGGGACCTGCATGCGGTGAAAACCTGTACATAGGTCATTCAATATAGGAGAAAAAGTGGCGTCAAAGTAGTAGTGTTTATTATCCGTATCTTTACTTATTTTAATTATACTAGTAAGTACTACCGTGTTATCCTGTGAAGTGGTTAAAACATAAAGTGGACTAGTCAAATTGAGTAGCGGTGTAAAACAGGTCAAACAAAGGAAAATACCTGGTTGTTTATTCCCATATATGTATTGAGTGGTGCTGCGCCTGCAGCGGTAATTCTTCTTGGTCTCCGTCTAAGCTCAAACCGATCTGAAGAGTGAATTTGACCGCCCTTCTGTTCTGCATCTGGTTCTGCATCTTTTGACAGTTTGACCATTACAGTCCAGCCTATATACACTCACGGTCTCACAGTCACAGAAGACGTGCACTCTGTTTGACAATCCCACTCTGAGGTCATGCCACGCATGCCTTGTTGTACACGTCAGACAGGTACACCTCAGAGTATCTGCATCGGCAGCCGATCCAAACACGTCGTCATAAAGTTGTCTTGGTCGGACAGACAGAATCTTTTTTCCCTCACGATAGGGTTTTTTTCTCGCGCCGCCGCCGGTGTCGAGACTGCTCCTTCTCCGATCTCCCCGGCCGATCCCTCGGCCGGGTGGCTTTGGAGTTCTCTACCTTCATCGGTGGCACCTTGGCCACGTGATGGCGGACGCGGATGGTGGCTCGACGTCAGGAACAGCGGGCGATGGAGACTTGGAGGTATTGATGCGCGATCTAGGAATTCGGGAAGAAGACCTGGACGACGTTGTGTTCGAAGACGAAAGCCCTCCTACTGAGGGAGATCACCGTTGGCTGCTAATTCTTAGGGTTAATACAGACCGGGAGTTCAGTAAGTACTGGTTCTTGAAGAATATGCGTTCAGCTTGGGACCTGGTGCAGCCCGTGAAGATTAAAACCCTAGAAGACAACCTATTCATCATGCAATTTGCCTGCCTTGGAGATTGGGAGAAGGTGACGACCGATGGGCCATGGCACTTCAGAGGTAATGCGGTGGTGTTTGCCCCTTATGATGGGTTTACGAAACCATCGACAATTGAGCTCAACAACTTGGATATGTGGATTCAGATCCACGATCTTCCCATAGGATACCATGGTATGATCAAGGCTCTATCTTCAAAAGTAGGCAAGTTTGTTGGGCTGGAAGCTCCTTCAGTTGATTTCAATGGAAATTTTGTTCGTGTGAGTGTCACTGTTGATGTGCGGAACCCGCTAAAAAATCACGTCTCGCTGACTCGTGCTGGCCGGAGAGAAATCTTCTTGGTTAAGTATGAGAGGCTCCCTACATGGTGTTCAGTTTGTGGCATGCTAGGTCACACATACAAGGAACATGGGGACGGCATTCATCCGCCTTCTGCGCTGGTGTTCAGGAACCTGAGAGCAAGCTGGAGTATGAGACAGGGTAACCAACCTGAAGGAAACCGTGGTAGGGGCCGTGGTCGTGCTGGTGCCTCTGGCCGTGGTGGACGTGGAGGTGGTCGTAAACGGGATGACCTGGGAGATCAATACGATGACGAGGAATTAAACAATGCTGGCCACAAAGTAGATGATGATTTGCAGATGGATGGAGTGGAGAATACCTTGTTAGTAAATCATCCAAATGCAAAGAAGCGGCTGCATATGGGAGCTGTGACAAACACGTTGGCAATTGAAGGACCTGGTACGAATGGCCAAAGCATAATTCAGAATGGTAAAGGTACCAAGGTGAGCTCGTTGGTGGATCGTATTCAGGTTAGTGCAACAAACCAGACTGCCTCTCCCTCAGCTGAGCAGGAGAAGAAGAGGCCTAAGAAGAACGGTGATGACGCAAGTAAGCAAACAAAAAACTCAGGATCGGATAGTCAACTTTCCCCTCCCTCACCCTCTCGTGAACAGTTCCTCTGAGAGGCGACAGGAAGGGCGACGAGATCCACTGTCCAGCCGACGGCCGGATCGCCGGCTTCCTCCCTCTCCGGCTGCCCTTGTGGCGGCGGGAGGGTGGAGGGGTCGTCGATCTGTGCCTGAGGCTTGTAGATAGTAGGTGTAGGTTTCCCACCGGCGCTGGCAGGGTGGTGGTGGTGGCGGCGGGGTGGAATAAGGTGGCCGGAGCTTCTTCCCCACCACGGCGAGGCCTTAGCTGGCGGAGTCGTGAGGCTTCTGGCGTGTGGTGCCCCCAGATCCGTCGATCTGGCGGGAGTTGGTGGTCGGGGCGTGGTCGTCGACGTGAAGACGGCGTCTGGCTCGTGGACCTTTTGTCCCCTGATCCTTTCTTCGCCGCGGCAGGGTGGGCTCTGGCCCTGCTGTGCAGGATCTGGGGGTGGTGCGGCCTTCCTGGTCGCCTGTACAGGAGCGTGTTTCTGGGATCTTCGGAGTGGCTGCTGGATGTTGGTGCGGCGTTCAGGCCTCCTCTGCCGGCCATGGTGGCGTGGGGAGGAGGGATCCTTGCGGTGCGCTCTGCTTCAACTTGGTTTGTTCTTCCTTCTCTGGACGGCCATGGCGGCGAGGGGAGAAGGGGTGTTCAAGGCTTGTTTGTGGCGGCGGCTCCGGCGAGCTGTGGTCCTGCTCAGGGCAGGGGTGGTTGGAAGAAAGGTGGTTGCGGGGAGGAGGTGTCTTGGCCGTGCTCGTTCGGCGTCCTTCAGCTCCGTCGCTTGCGGCGGACGGCCTTTGCGGTCTTCTTCAAGAGAGGGATGCTTCCCTTCCTGGGGCTGGTGGTGGCCTGGTGCTTCCTTCTCCGGCGACGTTCGGCGATGGAGGACTTCAGGCGATGCGGAGGTTCAGCGGCGTCCTCGGGTGCTGCTGTTGCGTTGGGCTTCGACAGCTCGTTCTACTGCGTAATTCTGTACTTTCTTTGTTTTCTTTGTTGATTACGCAGTGTAAGGTTCCGTTCAAAAAAAAAAAAAACTCAGGATCGGCGGACTCCGACATGGGGTCCGACCGGGAGCAATGAAACTTTTCAGTTTGAACTGTCAGGGCCTGGGTAATGCCCCGACAGTTCGAGCGCTTTCGGATGTTCGAAGGCGATATGACCCCGAGGTGATGTTCTTGTCGGAGACTCATCTTGACGTTTATCCGGCTGAGTGTTTGAGAAGAAGTTTGGGAATGGATTCCAAAATTGTAAATCCTAGTGATGGTCGCAGCGGCGGTGTTCTCCTTCTGTGGAAAAAAGAGGTAAACATAGAGCAGATCTTCTCTGCTCCAAAATACATTGATGTGATGATAAAAGAAAGCCCACAGAAAGTTTGGCGACTGACCGGGATATTTGGTGAACCACGTTGGGAGGACAAATTCAAAACTTGGGATAAGTTGAGAGAGTTGAGGGCTAATTCAAGTCTGCCTTGGGTAGTCATTGGTGATTTCAATGAGATCTTATTCTCTCATGAGAAAGAAGGAGGTAATCCACGCCCCATTAGTTACATGCAATCTTTTAGAAATGCTCTTTCTGATTGCAATCTGGATGATCTTGGCTTTGTGGGCGAAAATTACACTTGGAAACGGGGGAGGATTCGGGAGAGGCTTGATAGAGCAGTTGCTGACAGTGATTGGACAATTATGCACCCTGGAGCTACTGTTCAACACCTCGACTATACAAGATCTGATCATCGCCCAATTATGCTTGATACCGAGTTCCAGCCCCTGGTTTCAAATGGTGGTACTGGGCCTCGTCGTTTCGAGGCCAAATGGTTACGTGAAACGGGATTTCGTGAAAAGGTGCATCAAGCCTGGGCCGCAGCAAGTTCTGTAGCTTCAGGTGGTGTCATCTCCAAACTAGGCCATATGCATAACGCTTTGCATGCATGGGATCGATCGGAGTTGAAGAAGCCGAAGCGTCGACTGAGGAAAGCGCAAAGAGACCTTGAAGCAGCACTTAATGGTCCTATGAATGATGAGAATGAATTGATAGCCAAAGAAATGGCTAGCTTGGTCGAACTTCTATTAGAACAGGAGGAAATTCATTGGCTCCAGCGCTCTCGTGCTAATTGGTTACATCACGGTGATAGAAATACCTCGTTCTTCCATCATTTTGCTACAGCTAGACGTAAAAAGAATTATATCAAAAAGCTTCAGGATGACAATGGAAGTTGGGTTGAAGGTACAGAGCCACTTAAACCGTTGATTTATAACTACTTTTCTAACCTATTTACCTCTGAAGTACAGGACGTTGAGGCGGGTTTTCTAGAAAAAATACAATCTAAGGTTTCGGCTGAGATGAATGAAAAATTGCTGGCTCCTTTTTCGGCCGATGATGTTAGAAAAGCAGTTTTTAGTATTGGGGATTTCAAAGCTCCGGGACCTGATGGACTTCATGCGGTTTTTTATAAACAATTCTGGGACTTATGTGGACAAGATATCACAGATGAGGTTCTCCTGGCTATCAATTCGGGGATTATCCCTAAAGGTTGGAACGATACTATGGTGGTACTTATTCCGAAAATTGACGATCCGGTGAAGGTAACACAATTTCGACCGATCAGTTTATGTAATGTTATTTATAAGATTATCTCTAAAATGCTGGCCCTAAGATTGAAGCATATCTTGCCTGACATCATATCTCCCATGCAAAGTGCCTTTGTCCCTGGACGTTTAATTACTGATAATGTTTTGGTGGCTTATGAATGTGTTCACTCAATCAAGAATAAAAGGTCGGGTTCTACAGGCTCTTGTGCTGTTAAGCTCGATATGCATAAGGCTTATGATCGTGTTGAGTGGACATTCTTGGAGAACATGATGAGGAAACTTGGTTTTGCGGATAGATGGGTTTCCTTGATGATGGCTTGTGTCAGTTCGGTTCGATACCAGGTTAGATTTAATTCTGAGGAAACTGACATGTTTGTTCCGACTCGGGGTCTCCGACAGGGGATCCTCTTTCACCATATTTGTTCCTCCTTTGTGCGGAGGGTTTATCCAGTCTCTTGTTGTATGAAGAAGAAGTTGGTGGCATAGACGGGGTAAGAGTGTGCAGAAATGCACCATCAGTTTCACACCTTTTATTTGCTGATGACTCTCTAATCCTCATGAAAGCTGATATGACTAATGCAACTTCCTTGCAACAAGTGTTGGACACCTATTGTGCAAACTCGGGACAATTGGTGAGTTTATCTAAGTCAAGCATTTTTTCTCTCCTAATACAAATGCTCTGATGAGAGCTGAGATTTGTGAAGCATTGCATATTGATACGGAGGCTCTGTCTGACAAGTATCTTGGGCTCCCGGCGATTGTGGGAGCGGATAGAAGTGATTGCTTTAAACACTTTGTAGAGAGGATAATACAACGTATAAATGGTTGGAAAGAGAAAATTCTATCTATGGGTGGTAAAGAAATCTTGTTAAAAGCGGTTGCCCAAGCCATTCCAGTGTATGCAATGTCAGTTTTTCAAATTCCAAAAGGTGTCTGCAAGGATATGATGGATGCCATTTCACAGTTTTGGTGGGGAGATGATAATAATAACAAGAAAATGCATTGGTTTGCTTGGTGGAAACTATGCTACCCCAAGAGGGAAGGCGGAATGGGTTTTAGAGACTTCCACTCCTTCAATTTAGCTATGCTGGCTAAGCAAGCTTGGAGAATTATTAATGAGCCGGGTTCTCTTTGTGCAAAGGTTCTGAAGTCTAAATATTTTCCACATGGTACCATTCTAACTGCAGGTCCTAAAGCAGGTTCCTCCTTTACTTGGCAAAGCATTCTTGCGGGAGTAACGACATTTAAACGGGGATACATCTGGAGAGTTGGCAATGGTGAAAATATCAAAATTTAGGATGACCCATGGATTCCTACGAGTCAGAATAGGAAAATAATTACACCTAGGGGAGACGCTACATTTACAAGGGTCTCGGAGTTGATCAACCAGAACACAGGACTCTGGAATGAGGTACGGTTAAATGAAAATTTTAATCCTGTTGATGTTGGTCGTGTGCTGCAAATTCCGATCAACAACCAAGGCTTTGAGGATTTTATAGCGTGGCATTTCACCTCTCATGGACGTTATACAGTGAGATCTGGTTATCATCTCCAATGGCGATTCTACTTCGGCCCTCATGCTGGGCAACTGGCCCTGCCTGGTAGTTCTGCACTTAATCCGGTTTGGAAAATCTTGTGGCATCTAAAAGTTCCAGGAAAAGTCAAAATATTCATGTGGAGGGCGTTGCATGGTATAGTCCCTTTAAAAAGCATTCTAGCAAATAGGCACATTGGTGATTCTGGAGGTTGTCCGATCTGTAATCAAGGTGCTGAAGATATCCGTCATCTACTATTCACATGTACCTCGGCACAGGAAATTTGGAGCTCTTTGGGCCTTCTTCCGGTTATAAATGATAGCCTGCATACAGACTTGTCCGGTTCTGTTGTGCTGGAGCATATCCTACGATTACAACATAATCAGTTCGGTGGTTCTAGTGTGCTGGGATTAAAAGAGGTGATCTCGGTAGCTTGCTGGTACATGTGGTGGATCCGCAGGAGACGCACACGAGATGAGTCAGTGCCCCCCATTTTTCGCTGCAAAATGTCTATCTTGTCTATTACGGCAAATGCAGCAGCATCTTCAGCTTCTAGCCGTCATCATGCCAGAGGAGACGAGAGGTGGATAAAACCTGAACCGAGGCAAGTTAAGATCAATGTCGATGCTTCTTTTGTTGTTGTCTTAAATGCAGGGTCCACTGGGGCGGTTGCTCGTGACTATCAAGGAAATTTCGTGACTGCCTCGACAAGATATATTCCTCATGTGTCATCTGTGGAGCTAGCTGAAGCATATGCGATGAGAGATGGTCTGGAGATGGCGGTCAGACTTGGATGCAACAATGTGGTGGCCGAGTCAGATTCACTGCAAGTTATCCAGGCCTGCACGGGAGAACAATCATGGTGGAGCACATCTGCTGCTGTTTATGCGGATTGTGTGGATTTGGCTACGAATATAGGGTTTGTTAAGTTTGTCCATTGCCCTAGAGATGCCAATAAGGTTGCTCATGAACTAGCTAAGGATAGTTTTATGAATAGGAATTCATGTAGGTGGGTCTCAGAGGCTCCCGATTTTATTGTAAGCAACCTGATAAACGATGCAATTGTGCTTGATGGTTAAAGGCGGCAAGTTTCAGACGCACTCTTTCCCTAAACAGGGTACCGAAAGGGACTGGCAGGGTTTTAATGAGGCGGCTTGCTGACCTAATATATGTGGAAAAGTTTCAAAAAAAAAAGTTGTCTTGGTCGTCGTTGACCCCACGCGAAGCTGACGACGGCACTAGCACTGCTACCAGCCCGTGAATCGAAAAGAAAAGCCCACTAGTGGTACTAGTAGAAGCCCAGTCGCTGACGATATACAGTAGCTGGAGGAGCGCCAAGTTCCAGATCGAGCCGCCGAGGTAGGGCGAACCCTTTTCCGTTCACTTTTAAAACCATTCAAAATAGTTTTTTACACCGTCATTTTCTATCATTTTTTAAAATCGTTTAAAAATAGCTTTTGTTCACCGGCCTTTCTGTTCACTTTTAAAATCGTTCAAAAAATATTTTCGTTCACCGTTGTTTTCTGTTCAATTTAAAATTGTTTAAAAATAGTTTTTGTTTGCCGCCTTTTTTGTTCACTTTTTAAAACCGTTCAAATGAGGTTAATGTTCTAATTGAAAAAAGTTTAATTGAAATATATGTTCTGATTCTTGAACGGCGCGGGACGGCGGCGGTGCATCGACCATTGCGGAGTTAACCGCGGCGAGCGGCGGCGACATAGGTAGGAGAAGACACGTGCACTGAGCGGAGTGTAAACACGTTCAAACATACAGTACAAAATCTGTTCATACATGACCATTGAAACGAAAAAATTACAACTCAAAAGTTGTGCGAAACATTGAGATTAACATCGTCGTCAAAGGATATTTCAAACGGTCAACCGAGTATGACGAATTTGACGAAATTCGTCTAAAGAAATTCCGAATATCAATTCGAAATTGAGAAATTACAGTCGATGAAACTCGAAACCGAGTACGGGAATGAAACCTACACGTGGACATGTGTAATTCTCGTGCACATTATATTTTAAATTGAAATGTATTTGTGTAAATAGATATGCATTTTTAAACGTGAACACTGGAACATGGGACCGAAAACAGGAAAAATCAAGGAACCAGCCAGGAGCCAACGGGCAGTAAAGGGTACGATCAAATAGTCCAACACGCAGGGAAGCCCAATTACACACCAGGTCGTGAGGAAGGAGCTCCCCCGAGGTAGGGTATGGTAAATCAGCGCCGCCGCACGGTCCACGGCTGGCACCGGTCACCAAGATGCTTTCGCTAGGCCTACTGGCTGGCTACTAGTACTATAGTACCATAGCTAGCGAAGAAAACAAAACAACCTGGTCTATCATGAATAGTGCTACCTAGTGTCACAAAAAGACAAAACCAGAAAATGATACTATTCATGCTAATTTTCTCTTTTTTGTTTCTCAGTATCCATGTCGAATTTGGACATGAACTTTTAGGATGTTGTAGGGACATACTTCATGAGCACTCACGATTTTTCGTATAATTTTTTGACACGTAAAATACTTTTTTCGTGTGGTAGCAACAGTAGTACACGAAAGGTGTGTAGCACTAGATATGTTCTCAAAAAAGAAGAAGAAGGAATGCACTGTGCAAAGGAACAGCACGTGCCGGCCGACTGCTGTAGCGAAGCTGCACTGATAGGGTAATCTAATTGGGATCGTGGGAAGTGGATGGTCTCAGTAAAAAAAGTCTCTAATTGCCTGTTTTCTAGTAGATCCCTGCGGGACAATGGAATTGCGGAGGGTTAAGATAGTGAGCACTTGCCCAAACTCAGATACGGAGGTCTCGGTTTCTCTCTTTTTTTTTTTTTGAAGTTGTCGCGTTTGAAATGGTGGTTGCTTTACGTTCATGGACCAATTTGATGCCCTTGTAGCGTGATCGGCATAGTGTATCTAGTTGTTTTGATTGCGCATTGAGTTATAACTTATAAGTAGTGGATAACTACTTGTTGGGTGGTTGATTTGTTGTGGCACAACTTTGTCCGCAACATTTAAAAGCTTTTACACTATTTAAGATACTGAATTAGATCCGGGTCTCCGTATTTTGGAGATATGTATTAATGGAGTGGGTTAAGGCAGGGTAAAAGCGTGTTGATATTTCTTTTTGCACAATTCCAAATATATTAATAAAGAAAACAAATTACACCATAAAAATCCAATTATGTGACAATTTATCCACAAATAATTGAAAAGCCCCTGCATAACATAAAAAATACAAGTAAGTCCTTGGGAGAAAATACTTGGAACAAAATTGATCGTCACTCAAATCACCGTTGCCATCACGCTCTCGAAGAAAAGACGAAGGAGACCAGAGCAATCGGTGAGTCATCTACGTAAATCTGAAGAGGAAACCTTGTTTGAGTCATAGTATCCACCCACCACGTACCACATGACGTGAGGGAATAAGGCATATCAAAGGGGCATCACACTGATCGACGTTGACGGGGCGGATGCTTGTTGCCGACTAGAACTGGGAACTTGATCCCGGGGAAGACGTGTGGGAGCGGGGCAACCAAGACGAGAAACATTGTCCCCATAAGAAGGAGCACGCTAGGTGAGGGAGATGACGAACCACCACGTTAGAACCTACATTTCATCTTTTCATATAGTTACAATTTTAACTACCAAATTGTTACGAGTTGACAACTTGCACTATCTTTAGAAATCTCATCACTCAATACAATTCTGGAATTAAGTCTTTCACGAGTATCCTTCATATAAAACTAGCTCTTTTCTCTCTCACGGGCCACCACCTTGTCCTCACTTATTCTAGTGGTAGCCTCTAAATCCGTTCGTCTTCAATGAACCATTAACCTAACCCTAACTTCTCGACAATATCTTGTGTCCGTCATCGTCATCGTTTCCACTAGACAATAGGGAGAGGAGAAACAGTTGTTCCAGAAATATTGAGTCCGAGCAAATAAATTCAAATTAACTTGGTTTTAAATCAGATACAACCAAATAATGGGTTAACTTAATTTACACACAAAGTAAAGATCCTAAACAAAGTGGAAATAAACAATCATTACCCTATCTCAAAGCCACAACTGAACTCATCGTCATTGCAACACCATATATCTCGTGGGCGTTGAACAACATCGAGAAATTCAGCTACTAAAGTAATTGCAAAGCCTCGTAGAGAACCAACCCTTTTTGAACTGCCGCAATAGTGGACATCTGTTTAAAACGGATATTGGCAATCACGCCAAGAATACATGTAGGTAGGAGCACCACCCTGATATAGGCAGACAGTCACGCTAGCATCACCATACTAGAATGACGACCTTGCTTGCAAATACTTGTAAGAATGGGTTAATGAAGAAAACACCGATTTTTGCCGACAATACCATAGAGGAGACTAACAGATAGCAACAAGAACTAACTCGTCTATAAAAATTTGCTACGACAAGCAATTACAAGCTCCTTGGCAACACCGAACCATATGCCAATGGGACATCATTGGAGGAGAGTAAATTTTATGAGGCAACGCCATATTAGCCACGACACCAAAACAGACCGAAGAAATCTTTTCACTCACCATACACTACCGGAACTGACGGGTTTGCCAAGTGTCCAATTGTTTCCCAGGTGTAATTTATCGGGCACTTGGCAAACAGGCCCTTTGTCGAGTGTGCCTATGAAACACCCTACAAATACACTCCGCAGTTTGCCTAGTGTTACACTTGGAAACTACATAGCTTATGCATGTGTACATTTGGATTTTCAAGAACAAGCTTTTATTGTTTTTATCTTATTGCATCTAGGCGAATTGATTGTGCATTAACTTCTAAGCAGTGGACAACCACTTAGTGGGTGGCTGATTTGTTGTGACACGACTCTATCCACAACGGGCTGATTTGTTGTGACACGACTCTATCCACAACGTTAAAAATCTTGTACACTGTTTTTACACTATTTAAGATAATGAATTGGTTCGTGGTCTATGTATTTTGGAGTTATACATTAATGGAGTGGGTTAGAGGGTAAAAGCGTGTTATTTTTTTTACCATATTCTGATATATATTAATAAAGAAAACAAATTACACCACAAAATCCAATTGTGGGAAAATGTATCCCCAAATAATTGAAAATCTCCTGCGTAAGATGGAAAATACAAGTAAGTCCTCGGGATCAAATACTTGGCAAGGAATCAGCCACCGCTAAAATCCCAATGGTCATCGAGCTCAATGGGAAGGTGATGGAGAACAGAGGAACCGCTGAGTCATTGGCGTAGACCTAAAGAGAAAACCTTGTTTGACTCGTCATACTATCCACCAACCATGTACAATGCCATCTAAGGGAATAAGGCATATCGAGGGGCAGGGACTAAAACACATTCTGATTTTACTCGTCAACTCAATGGACACACATACAACTAGTATCTGGAGTATAACAAACTGAGGTAGAAAGAAGCAATCGGAGAAGGACTCGAGCAAGCAGAGGATACATTCAAAATCGTTCGCCAGGTTCGTGGTCCTTCAACAAAGGACTGAATAACACAGACAGAACCTAGGTGTCAAATCAGGAGTGTTGTATCTCATGGTCATCCTTTGTTCGGGGTGACTTCCTTGTTGCTTCATTCTACAACGCCTCTCGGTGTTCTTGGTCAGGTGTCGAACGTGGATTTTGTACACATACGACATACGCGTGCGTACCTCTATCATGGCTGTTCGGTTCGGGAATTCTACTGGACATCCTAAGGTCACTTGTTACAACATCATTAGTATATGCAGTGTTCAGTGGGCTATATGAACCACTTGAGGCTTTACCTGAACCTCGATTTGCTGACAGCCGGAATATTTAGGCTCAAGACGTCAAGGAATCTGAAGACAATCCTTGTCGAGTCTGCGAAATCCAACCCCTCCTGGATCTCCCCCAAATCCCAGTAGCACATTTGGAATCTCAGAGGCAATCTTCTCTTATCAACATGATTTATAAGATGGAGGGGCAAGATCGAGACCCTTGCCTCCACCCCTACGAATGAAATTCAACAGCTACACTAGGGTCATACCAGAAACCATGGCTTCATCTCAAGACATTGCCTCTCTGATAGCTCACATAGTCACATGCAGCAGTATGGTTGGAACTCGGAGCACAAGGTATATGAACGATCAGGATAGGGCGACACCTACTAGTGCGCCTACTCATACAATATCCGGTTTCAATAGCATGTCCCTGCTTTGCTTCTCTTATGACGTCAGGACTTACCTCACATCTTCTGTAGCCAAGTCTGTAACACACATTTGCAACGAACGATATCAAGAAAATGCATGAATGATGTGCGAAAATGTAAGACAACCGTTCCCGATGTCTCCTAATCCTACCATAGCATAGCCACTGCACCAGCCTCCATGGACTTGGGTACCAATATCACTTGCTATGTGCTCCTTCACCTTGCTCTGTTAGAGCATCTCCACCGGGGGCCTCCAAGTGACCCCCAAAGGCCCATTGGGGGTCCGGACGGCCGAAAACGCCACCAGCGGCACCGCCCAAAGGGTCACCCGAGCAAAAACATGTCCGGCACCCCCGAAGAGGCCTCCAAATTTGGAGGCCCTCTCGGGGTGCCGGACATGGGGGCGGACATGCGTCTGACAGGGGAGGCCCGCCCGTCATAGAGACAGCGCGGCGCGCCCAAATTCCCCTTTGTCTACATTGCCGCCCCCGGCGCCAAAATTCCCAATCTTCCCTCCATTTCCAAAACCCTTGCGCCGCCGCCGCCGCGAGCTCCTCGCCTTCCGCCACCATGCCGCCAAAGCCCGTCGGCCTCGCGAAACCCAAGGGGGGTCGCAAGCCGCCGGCGTCGTCGTAGCCGAAGAAGAAGCCGATGAAGCGGGAGCCGCAGGAGTATTCGGTGAAGCTTAAAAAGGTGCCGCTGAGCCAGGGCGTCCTGCGCTCTGCCGCCTCCCACCTTCGGCAGATGAGGCGACTGAAGGCGAAGGACAAGGCAGCTGGTGAGACCGCCGAGATGTTGATCGCCATGAGCCAAAGCAGCTCAAGCCCAGGGGGCGCCGGCGTCTTTTGCGGGTCGCCGTCTGCCCTGGGCTTCTTCGACGACACCTCTGGCTACCAGACGCAGCAGTCGCGGATTCCCCCCCCCCCCCCCCCCCCCCGATGCCCTCGATCTGAACGAGGCGCCGTTGGTGTTCAGCGAATCGCCGGCGATGCGGCGGACGGCAGCCACAAACGTCGACGCGACTGCTTCCCGTGGCCTCCTCTTCGGCAATGCGGTCGACCAACTCGGCCAGGTGCGTGCTATTTATTGTGTTCCCTGCCGATTGTTTGTTGGGCGCATTTATTGCGAGCGGCCGGATGCAAATTGTTGGTGTGTGTACTTATTGCGAGCGGCGGCCGGATGCAAATTGTTGTATTTGTGTCGTAGGATGGTGACGCCGAGGTGATGAATGGAATCATTGCCGGTGATGCAACTTATGTCCACGCCGACACGGATCAGTTCGACCAGGGCGACGAACAGGATGGTGACCACGGCCAGGACCAGGAAGGGGAGGGTGACGAACAGGACGGCGACGACGACGAAGATGGCGGCAAGAAGGTAGGTTACAGAGGCCGGACTTGGACCGACACGGAGGACGTGTTGTTGTGCGAGGCGTGGATGAATGTGAGCATTGCACCACGAAGGGCGCCAACCAAAAGAGGGATGCATATTGGGTACGCATCCATAAGGACTACACCGAAAGAAGGTCGTATCCACCTAATGATGATTTGCCCGATCGCAATGTCAAATCGGTTGAGAGCCGTTGGGGCGTCATCGCGGCTCTCACTAGCAAGTTTCATGGTTGCCATGAGCAAATCATGAATAGAGATGAGAGTGGCAAGAATGACGCCGACAAGGTCAGCTTGTCATCTTAACTTGCGGCTTACTCGTAACCGCCCATGTTTGTTGACTTGTTTTTTGTTCAATACAGTTGAAGGATGCCAAGTACATGTACCTCGACTTGGAGATGGATAAAAAGAAGCCATACAAGCTTATGCATTGCTGGGATAAGCTTTGCGACTGCCCGAAGTGGAAGCGCCATGTCAAAGATAACGCTAACGCCGAGGGAGATGAAAGAAGCCTGCCGCCTGCCAACGCGGACCGTCCAGAGATGGGAGTCAAGGCGTGCAAGGCGGCAGCCAGGGCTGGCAAGAAGCCGGCGGCGTCGGGCAGCATCCAAGAGACGTTGAAGATCTTCGTTGCCGAGTCGACTGCCGAGAAGAAGAAGATGCAAGAACCGTCTGACAAGAAGTGGGCGCTCTACTTCAAGATGCAAAAGAACAAGCTCAAGGCCCAGGAGAAGAAGGAGGAGCGGCTGTTCATGGCCACCAACACGAGCGACATGAGCCCCAACCAGAAGGCATACTTCGTGGCCGAACGGAGGCGCATTCAGGCTGAGAAGACGGCGGCCGAAGCGGCGGCGCTTGATCAGTCCGAAAAGGAAGGCGAGGAAGGCGAGGAGGAGGAAGCCGACGCGTGATCGGCATGCACCATTGTGCCGGGGGGGGGGGGGGGCTTTTGATGGCCGGCAGTGGAGACTAGTTCTTCGGCGCGGTCGACCCTTTTTTGATGGCCGGCGTTGGAGGCTTGTTCTCCAGCGCGGTCGAAACTATGTCATGGCCGTGATTTGGTACTTCAAATCCGGCGCGGCTGAATAGTTTGATTGCCGTGTTCCAAAGCGACGCGAAGGTGAACCGGCGGCGGTTCGTGCGCCCGCAAGGTGTTCGATCTATTGCTCAAAACTAGGGCCATTTGGGGGGTGGGCCTTTGGGGTGCGCCGCTGTGGGCGGGGTCAAAAACATGGGCGGACACATGTCCGACACCCCCCAATTGGGCCTCCATTGGGGGGTGCCAGACACGAATTTGGAGGCCCCCGGTGGAGATGCTCTTATATGCTATCACACATAAATATATAAGTTCTACCTGAATTCCAACCATGAATTTGCTCTTCACCTAGCATGGATTGGCGTATTAAATACGGGCTCTGCTCAATGGAAAAGGCGAATGTTCAATCAGAAACATACGCTTGAAGAGTTTGCCTCATGAAAGTAACTAGCCCCTAGGAACATCTCGAGCCTACCTTAACTGGTTGGGGGAGTGGATGTATAAACTCAACACCTGCAATCAAGTTCTTATGGTGCATTTAGTTGAATTGATTGCGCATTTAGTTATAAGCAGTGGAAAACCACTTGGAGTATTTAAGATAATGAATTGATTCCTGGTCTCCATATTTTGGAGGTATGTATTAATGGAGTGGGTAAAAGTAGGTTGATATTTTTTTACACTACTCCCAAACATATTACTCCCTCCGACCTAGTTCAAATTCCCTCTTAAGCGCATTAACATTTAATTCCCTCTCAATTAGTAACTGGTTGCCTCTCCCACCAATGCATGGAATATTTCAGTCCAACTAGTTAGCACCTTGGCCCATAGATTTGCCAATTGAGGACTTTGAACTAGGAGGGAGGGAGTAATAAGGAAAACAGATTACACATAAACATCCAACCCTGGGACAATTATCCCCAAATAATTGGAAATTCTCACGTATGGTGTTTCGAATCTCGGGCTATGCCCTTTATAGAAAAAAATAAATGAAAAAGTCATTTTCAAGTTTTAGAAAATTCCGAAAAAAAATTACATGTAGCTAATGAATTTCTACTAGTTTGCAAAAAACCAGTGCGCATGTATTTCTACCTATGTAAAAGTGACAAAATTGTGAATCTGAAGTAGTAAAAATTGCAAAAATTCAAACCTCCCAATCTTGTCAGATTTTTTTTGTAGCCAATAATTATAGATATTACGCGTTGGGATTTCGTAGGTTCATAGAATACATCATTGATTACATCTAGCATTTTTTTAGGACTTTAAATTTGTCAAAATGTTGTTTTCAAACTTTGAAAAAAAAAACGTATGAAAAAATCCTAGATTGCATTCGTGGTTTTCGAAAATCCCCTACATAACATAGAAAATACAAATCAGTCCTTGGGTGCAAATACTTGGAATAGGGGTTCTCGGAAAAAAAAATACTTGGAATAGAATCGATTTGAACCAAATCGTCGTGACCGTCGAGCTCGAAGGGAAGACGAGGGAGATGAAGCAACCACTCAGTAATCGACATAGACCTGGAGCGTAAACCTTGCTTGAGTCGCCATAATATTCACCCACATTTGATGAAATAAGACATATCAGCGGGGGCATCACCCTGATCCACACCGACAATCGGGTGCCTGTTGTTGGCCGGAAATGGGAACTTGACCCGCAGGAAGACGCATAGGTGCGACAACCAAGACAAGAAGCGTCATCGCCATTAGAGAGTGTTGAGTATATTGTGCATGTATATTTCTTGTATGGCAAGTCCTCCTCCTTCCTTGTATAGTTGAGGACGAGACTACCCCTTGTATTGTTATATATATACGTGCGTTTGCACTCGATCAATATATCGAGAGTTGCATCCTATTCCTCTACATGGTATCAGACACCCCTCGATCCTAACCCTAGTGCGCCGCCGCCTCCTTCTACCTCCAGTCGGCCGGTCGCCGCCTCCCCTCCTCCCTCCAGCCATGCGCCTCGCGCCGCCCCTCTCCTCTCTCCCAACCCTAGCGCGTCGCCACTCTCTCCTCTCTAGCCGCGCGTCGCCCACCATACCTGCCGCCATCCCCAAACCCTAACCCTAATCCCACCACGCCGCCGCCACCATGTCTTCCATCTCCAACTCGAGCAACCCTTTCGCCTCCTCCGGTTCTGATCTCACCGCCCCCAACCCAGCCCAGCTCCGCGAGGTTCCCATCTTCGACCATGTCCCCGTCAAGCTCTCCCACACCGCTGCCAATTTCTTTGCTTGGAAGACCTACTTCAACCTTCTCTTCTGTGAGTACCACCTCTCCGATTACATCGACGACACCACCGACCTCCTCACCATGCGCCGCGACTCCTACTGGTTTGCTATCGACGCTACCATCATCCGGTGGCTGTTCCTCGCCGTCTCGCTGGACATCTTCCATATCGTCGTTCACGACGGCGACGATGCTCACACGGTGTGGACCAAGATCACCGGGCACTTCACCAACAACAAGCTCCAAAGGGTGGTCTTCTTGCAGCAGGAGTTCTTCGTTTGTCACCAAAACGACCTCTCCCTCGACGCGTACTGCCTGCGTCTCAAGACTCTCTCCGACGAACTCAACGACATCGGGTTCCAGATCGACGAGCAGCTCCTCCTCTCCACCCTCACCGCCGGTCTCAGCGAGGACCTCGGCCACGCCGCCGCCAACCTCACCCTCATGGCCAACCCTTGAAAGGACAAGGTTGTCGCCTAGAGGGGGGGTGAATAGGCGATTTAAAAACTTTTCTGGTTTAGGCTTGATAAATGCGGAATAAAACTTGGTGTTTAAATTAACAAGCCAACAAACTAAATATACTAGGCTCACCTATGTGCACCAACAACTTATGCTAAGCAAGACAAGAAACAAGGTGATATCAAGATGTAAAACTTCAAGCACGAAGGCTATCACAATGTAAAGTGCATAAGTAAAGAGCTCGGGTATAGAAATAACCGAGGCACGCGGAGACGACGATGTATTCCCGAGTTCCTCGTTTTTAGGGGAGTAGGAGGGGTGTGAGTTTCAAACTCAAGACGTCACAAATGACCTCACCCTATTCTCCGATGAACGTTACCCAAAAGCTCGGTTCACCTTCCACTATTGATTTCCTTTTGGGCGGAAATCGAGTCTCTTACAACAATCTTGAGGCACAACCCACAAAAAGATTGGGAGCTTCCAAGTGGCCACAAAAGGCCTCAACCGCCACAAAAGGCGTCTAGGGTCCAAAGACCCAAGAGTAACAAGCTCACGAACTTTTACTTCCACAAATCCTCGTGGAGAGTACAAACCGATGCACAAAAGCAATGGCAAGAGCACAAGTGCTCAAATCCTTCACTCTCAAATCCCACCAAAAGCAACTAATGCTTGTGGGGTGAGAAGAGAGGAAGAACAAAGAAGAACTCAACAAATGGAACTCCTAGATCAAGATCTACTAGGTTCCCCTCACTTAGAGGAGGAATGGATCGGTGGAAATATAGATCTAGATCTCCTCTCTCAAATCTCTCAAAGATATGCAAGAATCATGGGAGGAATTGGGAGAGGGGCAAGCTTTCCAAGGTCAACAAAGGAGGAGAGAGAGGGGAAAATTTCGTGCTTGGAAGAGCTAGTGTCTTTGGGGAAGAAGGGGGCCTTTTATAGGTCCCACGAAAAAAGAGCCGTCGCAAGAAAATTAACCCCGGAGACTCCGGTCTGGGGAGGCCGGAGTCTCCGGCCTGAGCAGAGTCTCCGGCCCCTGAGGGCGGAGACTCCGGCCAGACCAGAGACAACAAAGTCTCCGAGGCACTTCCGGCCCACTTCCGGCCTCTCAACAGAGAGCGCCGTCGTTGGGGCACAAGTGCCAAAACCGGCAGGCCGGAGACTCCGGTGTGGGCACACCGGAGACTCCAGTCTAGGGGCACCGGACACTCCGTCCTGGATTTCCTGCAGCCATTCAGAAAACCTGAAATGCAATAACTTTCTCGTTTGAACTCCAAATCAGGTGAAACCAATTTTGTTGGAAATATTAAGAACCATAAATAGAGTTAAGTTGACACACATAGAAATTTGTGGAACTTTCCTCACAGATAAACCGATAATATTTCCAACACGAAAACGCAACAAGTTTTCAAACCAAAATCCGTTTTCGAAGAACTTGGGGTTGTCATGAAGATCACGACAAGCACCAAAACCCAACTAGGAGAAAAACCAAATAAGAACCAAGAAAGATGATGATGCCAAGTATGTAAAGGTTTGAGCTCTCCACAAAGATGCGATCAAGTTACTCACTTGAGAGCCCCTCTTGATAGTACACCGTCTATCCTATAACCCGGTCTCCCACTAACAACATGAGACCGGTAAAATAGAAACCCTATCAAAATCATACCTTTGCCTTCGCATTCCACTTGAGCTAGATGATGACGATCTTGATCTCTTCAAGTGGATCACCTTTCTTGATTGCACTTTGCTTGGTGAAGACTCACATATCGCTCCCCCATACACCACTATGGGAGAGCCTCTCTTAAACACATCTTCACTTGGCCATTAACTTCAAATGGGTGACAAGCTTCAAGCATAGGATTTCTTCGAGATGCTTCTCTTGAACTTGCACTTCATCTTCTTCTCTTAATATATATGGTGACTAGGAGATAAACATGAATGTTCACTCAATCTTATTTTCCAAGTCATGCTTGCAATAAGCTCAACTATATATGACCATTCTTCATATAATACCCTTAGATAGAAACTTGGTCATCATATAATCTTCTAGAGTCCAACACATGAACTCCAATCTTCTTCATGGACAAGATCTATAAAGATATCTCGATGCAAACATTAGTCCATAGACATTGTCATTAATTACCAAAACCACACATGAGGGCACATGCACTTTCAACCCTACCTTCGAGAGGGCGGTGGACTACTTCTGCCTCGAGGAACGACGGCTGAAGAACCTCCGCACCTGCGCCGCTCACATCGCCCTCGCCGCCGGCATCGGACGCGGTGCCCCTACACCCTCACCTCCTACACCAGCACCCATGACTCCCGTCCCCGTGCCCCAGCCGCACCCCACACCGTAGCAGCCGTGGCGTCGTCGCCGGTATCGCGGCGGACTGCCAAGTAACACTGGCGGAAACGGCGGTGGCGGCCCTCGCCCCGCCAACCTGCAACCTACACCACCTTGGAGCGGTGGTCACAACCCTTGGATGGGGGTGGTCCACGCCTACACCATACCGGTGCCCCGCGCGCCCGCACCCGGGCTCCTTAGCCCGCGCCCGGTGACTCATCAGGTCTTCTATGCTGCCCCGCAGCCAGTCCATGGTGGTGCGTGATACGTCTCCAACGTATCCATAATTTCTGATGTTCCATGCTTATATTATACCATTTGCTACATGTTTTATATACACTTCATATCACTTTTATGCATTTTCTGGGACTAACCTATTAACAAGATGCCGAAGTGCCAGTTCCCTGTTTTCTGCTGTTTTTTATTCCAGAAAAGTACTTCTGCAAATATTCTCGGAATTGCACGAAACAAAAGGCCAAGTCCCTATTTTTCCAACACGTACACGGAGTCCGAAGGAGAGACGAAGGGGAGCCACGAGGTGGCCAAACCACCTGGCGGCGCGCCCCCCCCTTCTGCCGCGCCAGCTGGTGAGGAGGCCCACCTCGGGCTCCACCGACGTTGCCCCTTCGCCTATTTATTCCCCCCGAGGCGTAAACCCTAAAACACCAAGTCATATTTCCAGAAGAGTTCCGCAGCGCCGCCGCCATCGACGACAAGTTTCGGGGACAGAAGTCTCTGTTCCGGCACGCTGCCGGGACGGGGAATTGCCCCCGGAGCCATCTCCATCGACTCCACCGCCATCTTCATCGCTGCTGCTGACTCCCATGATGAGGAGGGAGTAGTTCTCCCCCGAGGCTGAGGGCTCTACCGGTAGCTATGTGGTTTATCTCTCTCTCTCCCATGGTGTGATCTTTATGTGATCATGAGCTTTGTAATCTAGTTGAATAAGTAGATGTTACTCTCTATCTATTATGCCACTCTAGAGGTTACTTTAATATGAACTCCGGAGTTACTCTTCACGGTGTAAAGTTGACAGTGTGTGCACCGTGTGTGACTCCTTTATGACGTTGTGGTGTTTGTTTACTCAGACTTTGGGTGTGCTTTTATAGCCCTACGCAATGAATGGTGTTTATTATCCAACAAGAGAGTGTTTGAGAGTAGCATTTATTTATTCAATTATGAGATCATTGTTGAGAGATACCACTAGTGAAAGTATGATCCCTAGGCCTTGTTTCTAAGCATTGAAACACCGTTTACAACAAGTTCTGCTACATGTTTGCTTGCTGCCATTTTTATTTCAGATTGCAATTACTACTCATAATCATCCATATTACTTGTATTTCACTATCTCTTCGCCGAACTAGTGCACCTATACATCTGACAAGTGTATTAGGTGTGTTGGGGACACAAGAGACTTCTTGTATCTTAATTGCAGGGTTGCTTGAGAGGGATATCTTTGACCTCTACCTCCCTGAGTTCGATAAACCTTGGGTGATTCACTTAAGGGAAACTTGCTGCTGTTCTACAAACCTCTGCTTTTGGAGGCCCAACACTGTCTACAAGAATAGAAGCGTGCGTAGACATCAAGCTATTTTCTGGCGCCGTTGCCGGGGAGGTAAGGTAAAAGGTACTCACATCTTCCAGCTGCTTAGCTATTTTCTAGCACTGTTGTTGACGTGTGCGTGCTCGAAGGTATTTCCTTTAGATCCTGCAATTATATCTTTTTGTTTCTTGTTTTTATTTCACTAGTTAGGCTTAATGGAAAACAACAACAAAATTAGAGAGCTTTATGAACTTTATATTGAATTAGGACATGATGCTTTTGAAGAGAAAATTAAAAAACCTATGGAGGCTTGTTTGCATAATAGTGATAGCAATGTTATTAGCATGAATTCTTTGAACAATTATTGCTAATGCTATGGAAAAGTCTAAGCTTGGGGAAGCTAGTTTTTATGAAAATGATATTTTTAGTCCCCCAAGTTTTAAGGAGGAAATTTGTTTTGATGATACTTTGCCTCCAATATATGATGTTTACAATGATGAATATGATATTTTCAGTCCATCTACTATTGAGGATAAAATTCATTATGATTATTCTATGCCTCCAATTTATGATGATTACAATGATGGATGTGATACTTTTACTCCCACTATTACTAATGAAACTGTTTATGCTTATGTGGAGAGTAATGATACTTTTATGCATATGGATCATGATAAGAATGCTTTATGTGATAGCTATATTGTTGAGTTTATTCATGATGCTACTGAAAGTTTTTATGAGAGAGGGAGGCATGGATTCATATATCTCAATAATATCAAGTCTCCTCTCTTTTTGTTGAAATTTTTGAAGTTGCACTTGTTTTGTCTTTCTATGCTAGTAGCTTCATGCATCAATAATTTGTTTTCTTACAAGATTCTTTGCATAGGAAGTGGGTTAGACTTAAATGTGTTTGGTATTTGCTTTTGATGCTCTCTTATATTCAACTCTTATACATATGAGAGCATATCAAAATTTCATGCCTAGCTAAAAGGCTTTAAAGAAAAGCGCTTATGGGAGACAACCCATTGTTTTATTTTCTGCATTTTCTTTTTTGAGTCAAGGAGCTTGTTACTTCTGTAGCAACTCCTTTGTATCTTTATTTTATTGCATTGTTGTGCCAAGTAAAGTCTTTTATTGAAAGTTGATGCAAGATTTGGATTTCTGCGCAGAACAGATTTTTAGCTGTCACGAATTTGAGCTTTTCTCCCTGAGAAAATTCGAAAAATTCTAAAAAATCACGCATCTTCCTCAGATATGTACGCAACTTTCATTAAACTGGACCTGTTCCATCTGAGCAACTTAAGTGCCTCGAAAAAATTCGTCTTCACGACTGTTCTGTTTTTGACAGATTCTGCCTTTTGTTTTGCATTCGCTCTTTTACGATGTTTTGTGGATTTCTTTGCTCCACAAAGCATTGGTGGCTGTAGCTAATGTCCAGAAGCTTTGGGAATGATTGTATCATTACAGAATATGAGAATTTTTATTATGCACTAACCCTCTAATGAGAACTATTTGAGTTTGGTGTGAAGGAAGTTTTCAAGGATCAAGAGAAGGTGATATTATGTGATCAAGAAGAGTGAAAAGCCTAAGCTTGGGGATGCCCCCGTGGTTCATCCCCATATTCAGAAGACTCAAGCGTCTAAGCTTGGGGATGCCCAAGGCATCCCCTTCTTCATCAACAACTTATCAGGTCATCTCTAGTGAAACTATATTTTAATTCTTTCACATCTTATGCGCTTTACTTGGAGCGTCTGTGTGCTTTTATTTTGTTTTTTGTTTTTGTTTGAATAAATTCGGATCCTAGCAATCCTTGTGTGGGAGAGAGACACGCTCCGCTTTTTCATGTGAATACTCATGTTCTTCACTTATATTTGTTGAGTATTCTTAACTAGCTACTGCAGTGCTTTTAGCTCCTGTTTTTCATGCATCTCTTCGAGCTGTTAGCACTTGTTTATAATACTCTCTTGCTGCATTATATTATCATTTGGAGAGTTTATGTTTAAATAAATTGATTGGTGTTTGTTTGGAAGAAAGAAAATGCTACATGTGTAGTTGGTATTGGAAAAGACATATGCATTCTTGTAGATCATTGTCTTGTTTCGATTTGATACTTTGCAATTGTTTTGAGCTCTCAAGTAGATCATGTTTAAGCTCTTGCATCATGTAGTTAAAGCCTAGTAGTGGAGAACTACCGTAGAGCTTGTTGAGACTTGGATGCATATTTGTTCTCTAAGGTCTAGATATTTTCTGGTAAAATGTTTGAGCAACAAGGAAGACAGTGTAGAGTCTTATAATACTTGCAATATGTTTTTATTGATTCTTGCTGTACCGGTTTATACTTGTGTTTGCTTCAAACAACCTTGCTAGCCTAAACTCTGTACTGAGAGGGAATGCTTCTCGTGCATCCAAACTTGAGCCAAAACCCATGCCATTTGTGTCCACCATACCTACCTACTATGTGGTATTTCCTGCCATTCCAAGTAAATACTTCATGTGCTACCTTTAAACTATTCAAAACTTTATTACTCCTTATTTGTGTCAATGTTTTATAGCTCATGAGGAAGTATGTGGTGTTTTATCTTTCAATCTTGTCATTTACTTCTGACAGACTTTCACCAATGGACTAGTGGCATATACATCCGCTTATCCAATAATTTGCAAAAAGAGCTGGCAACGGGGTGCCCAGCCCCAATTAATTACAACTTTCATTAATAATTCTCTTCACATGTTTTGCCCTGATTTATCAGTAAGCAACTTAATTTGCAAATAGACACTCCTCCATGGTATGTGAATGTTGGAAGGCACCCGAGGATTCGGTTAGCCATGGCTTGTGTAAGCAAAAGGTTGGGAGGAGTGTCAACTATAAAGAAACTAAAATACATGTGTAAACAAAAGAGAAGAGGGATGATCTACCTTGCTGGTAGAGATAACGTCCTTCATGGGAGCCGCTCTTGAAAGTCTGGTTGACAAGGGGGTTAGAGTGCCCACTACCATTCGTTGACAACAACAAACACCTCTCAAATACTTATTTTGTGCTCTCTATATGCTTTCGAAAACTTAAAAAGCTCTAGCACATGATTTAATCCCTGCTTCCCTCTGCGAAGGGCCTATCTTTTACTTTATGTTGAGTCAGTTTACCTACTCCTTTCTATCTTAGAAGCAAACACTTGTGTCAACTTTGTGTGCATTGATTCTTACATGTTTACTTATTGCACTTGTTATATTGCTTTATGTTGACAACTATCCATGAGATATACATGTTACAAGTTGAAAGCAATTGCTGAAACTTAATCATCCTTTGTGTTGCTTCAATGCCTTTTACTTTGAATCTATTGCTTTATGAGTTACCTCTTATGCAAAACTTTTTGATGCTTGTCTTGAAAGTACTATTCATGAAAAGTTTTTGCTTATATGATTCATTGTTTACTCTTTATCTATGTTAGCAAACTATAGACCATTGCTTTGAGTCACTTCATTCATGACATGAGCCTTGCAATATATGATCAAGATTGTGTGAAAGCATGTCTCCTCAGAAATTATTTGTTGTTATCGTTTTACCTACTCGAGGACGAGTAGAACTAAGCTTGGGGATGCTTGATACGTCTCCAACGTATCCATAATTTCTGATGTTCCATGCTTATATTATACCATTTGCTACATGTTTTATATACACTTCATATCACTTTTATGCATTTTCTGGGACTAACCTATTAACAAGATGCCAAGTGCCAGTTCCCTGTTTTCTGCTGTTTTTTTTCAGAAAAGTACTTCTGCGAATATTCTCGGAATTGCACGAAACAAAAGGCCAAGTCCCTATTTTTCCAACACGTACACGGAGTCCGAAGGAGAGACGAAGGGAGCCACGAGGTGGCCAAACCACCTGGCGGCGCGCCCCCCCTGCCGCGCCAGCTGGTGGGGGCCCCTCGGGCTCCACCGACGTTGCCCCTTCGCCTATTTATTCCCCGAGGCGTAAACCCTAAAACACCAAGTCATATTTCCAGAAGAGTTCCGCAGCGCCGCCGCCATCGACGACAAGTTTCGGGGGACAGAAGTCTCTGTTCCGGCACGCTGCCGGGACGGGGAATTGCCCCCGGAGTCATCTCCATCGACTCCACCGCCATCTTCATCGCCGCTGCTGACTCCCATGATGAGGAGGGAGTAGTTCTCCCCCGAGGCTGAGGGCTCTACCGGTAGCTATGTGGTTCATCTCTCTCTCCCATGGTGTGATCTTTATGTGATCATGAGCTTTGTAATCTAGTTGAATAAGTAGATGTTACTCTTATCTATTATGCCACTCTAGAGGTTACTTTAATATGAACTCCGGGTACTCTCACGGTGTAAAGTTGACAGTGTGTGCACCGTGTGTGACTCCTTTATGACGTTGTGGTGTTTGTTTACTCAGACTTTGAGGTGTGCTTTTTAGCCCTACGCAATGAATGGTGTTTATTATCCAACAAGAGAGTGTTTGAGAGTAGCATTTATTTATTCATTATGAGATCATTGTTGAGAGTGTCCACTAGTGAAAGTATGATCCCTAGGCCTTGTTTCTAAGCATTGAAACACCGTTTACAACAAGTTCTGCTACATGTTTGCTTGCTGCCATTTTTATTTCAGATTGCAATTACTACTCATAATCATCCATATTACTTGTATTTCACTATCTCTTCGCCGAACTAGTGCACCTATACATCTGACAAGTGTATTAGGTGTGTTGGGGACACAAGAGACTTCTTGTATCTTAATTGCAGGGTTGCTTGAGAGGGATATCTTTGACCTCTACCTCCCTGAGTTCGATAAACCTTGGGTGATTCACTTAAGGGAAACTTGCTGCTGTTCTACAAACCTCTGCTTTTGGAGGCCCAACACTGTCTACAAGAATAGAAGCGTGCGTAGACATCAGTGCCCCCTCCGGCTATGGTGGTCTGCTCGGCGCGGCTCCCGCCTACCCTGGATATGCTGCTGCTCCACCGACCGCCCCGGCCTCCTATGACCCGGCGCTCTACACCGCCCTCCAGCAGGCGCCTTCTCCCGGCACCTACGCCAGCGGTGGTGACTGGTTCATGGACACCGGAGCATCCGCTCATATGGCTGCTCACCCGGGTATACTCTCTTCTTCTTCTCCCACCACCACCTCATCTCACATCGTTGTCGGTAACGGTGAGTCTTCCTATTTCTCATGTTCGTTCCACTAATTTTCCTTCCACTTCTAAACCATTGTCCCTCAATAATGTCATTGTCTCTCCACATCTCATTCATAACTTAGTTTCCGTTCGTAGTCTCGCTCGTGATAACTCTGTAACTGTGGAATTTGACGCGTTTGGTTTTTCTGTAAAGGATTCCCGCACCCGAATGGTGCTCCACCGATGTGAGTCCTGGCGAGTTGTACCCCGTTCAGTCGGCGTCTTCCTCTCGAGCTGGACCTCGGGCCCTCTCCGCCAACGTCGATCTTTGGCATGCTCGTCTTGGCCACCCTAGCTCCACCACACTGCGTCAAATAATTAGGGGTTTTTCATTTTCATGTAATAAAATGGATGCTCACACACATGAAGCATGCCGCATAGGCAAACATGTTCGCCTCCCCTTTGGTAATTCCTCCACAGTTGCATCTTTTCCATTTCAATTAATTCATAGCGATGTATGGACCTCTCCTATACCTAGTCATTCTGGTTTCACTTATTATCGTGTCATTATGGATGATTATTCTCATTTCATGTGGACTTTCTCTCTCCGTAAGAAATCCGATGTCGCTGCCACTCTCATCGCCTTTTACTCCTACGTCTCCATGCAGTTTGGTTGTTCTATTCAGGCTCTCCAAACAGATAACGGAAAAGAATTCGATAATCACACCATTCGCACCCTCCTCTCCACTCACGGCACCATCTTCCATCTCACGTGTCCCTACACCTCCCAGCAAAATGGCCGCGCAGAACGTGTCCTTCGCACCCTCAACGATTGTGTCCGTACCCTCATGTTCCATGCCCACATACCACCTTCGTTCTAGCCCGATGCCCTAGCCACCGCCACCTTACTCATGAACCTTCGCCCTTGTCGCACTCGCTGGAACTATGCACCTCACCACCTCCTTTTCGGCTCCCCTCAATCCTACGATGGCCTCCGGGTTTTCGGTTGTTGTCGCTACCCTAACATCACCGCCACCTCTCCCCACAAACTTGCCCCCCGTTCCTTGCCCTGCGTTTTTCTCGGTTACCCGGCTAACACCAAGGGCTACCGTTGCTATGATCCGGTGTCTCATCGTGTCATCACTTTCCGACACGTTTTACTTTGATGAGTTGTGTTTTCCATTTGCACAGGGACATATTGCGGGGTCTTCTCCCTCTCCCGAGGTCGAGTTCCCGTGGCGCCGCGTTCCTCCGGCCCTTGTTGCACCCGTTGCTGTGCTGCCAGCCGCGGCACCTTCACCGCCCTCCGTGTCACCCTCGAGCTCTAGCTCGGGCGCCGCGTCACCGTCTGCATCGCCCTTGAGCGCCGTCTCGGGCGCTGCACCCTCCGCGTCGCCCTCGAGTTCTACTCGGGCGCTGCATCGCCCTCGAGTGCCGTCTCGGGCGCTAAACCGCCATCAGGCTCGTCATCCCCTACTGCTCCCTCGGCTCCGGGTCCCGTCACCCGCGCCCGAGCTGGTGTCTTCCGTCCGAGCATGCGGTATGCTGCGGATGAGTACACCCTCGCCGTGTCGACCTCCGCGCCCGCGCCTTCGACTTCCTCTGCGCCCTCGCCGCTGCCGGCCTCTGCCCGGGTGGCTCTTCACGACCCACCGTGGCTCGCGGCCATGCAGGAGGAGTTTGATGCCCTACAGCAAAACCAGACGTGACAGCTCGTTCCTCGACCCAGCCACGCCAACGTCATCACCGAAAAGTGGGTCTTCAAGCACAAGTTTCATCCGGACAACACTCTTGACCGTCATAAGGCCCGCTGGGTGGTTCGCGGTTTTCGCCAACGCGTCGGCGTCGACTTCACCGACACCTTCACCCCGGTTGTTAAACCCGGGACGATTCGCACCGTTCTCCAGCTCGCGGTGTCTCACGCTTGGCCGGTACACTAGATGGACATGTTCAATGCTTTCCTCCATGGTCATCTCGAGGAGCAGGTGTTCTGCCAGCAGCCCACGGGTTTCGTCGACACCACCCACCCGGATCACGTATGCCTGCTCTCCTGCTCATTGTATGGGCTCAAGCAGGCGCCTCGAGCTTGGTACCAGCACATCGTATCATATCTTCACCGACTTGGCTTCCGCTCCACTCGCTCTGATGCCTCGCTGTTCGTGTATCGCCAGGGCGACACCACCGCCTATCTGCTGCTCTATGTCGATGATATCATCTTGACGGCGTCCACCACTGCTCTTCTTCGACAGCTCACTGATCGTCTCCGTGCTGAGTTCGCTCTCAAGGACTTGGGGCCTCTCCACTACTTCCTCGGGATAGAGGTGGTCCGTCGTGCGGACGGTTTCTTCCTTCACCAGCGGAAGTACGCTCGCGAGCTCCTTGACCGCGCTGGGATGCTTAATTGCAAACCCGCGACCACGCATGTCGATACGAATAACAAGCTCTCCGCCACAGATGGTTCTCCGGCTCTGGATGCTACGTTCTACCGGTCCATTGTTGGTGCTCTCCAGTACCTCACTCTCACCCGGCCGGAGTTGCAGTATGATGTTCGGCAGGTTTGCCTTCACATGCATGCTCCTCGTGATGCTCACTGTGGATTCTGCGCTACATCTGTGGCACTATGGCCTTGGCCTCTCGCTTCACGCCTCCGCCACCCTGGACATCACCGCCTACTCGGATGCGACTGGGCTGGATGCCCTGACACACGCCGCTCTACTTCGGGATATTGCGTCTATCTTGGACCGTCCCTTATCTCATGGTCGTCCAAGCGACAGCCTACGGTGTCTCGCTCCAGTGCTGAGGCGGAGTATCACGTCGTGGCCAATGTGGTTGTCGAGTGCTCCTGGCTGCGCCAGCTACTTCAGGAGCTTTCGTGTCCGATCACCAAGGCCACTGTGGTCTTATGTGATAACGTCTCAGCTGTCTACCTCTCCGCCAATCCGGTTCATCATCGCCGCACCAAGCACATCGAGCTTGATATTCACTTTGTTCGGGAACAGGGGGCTCTCGGTCATGTACGTGTAGAACACGTACCCACCTCCCAACAATTTGCGGACATCATGACTAAGGGGTTTCCTACGGCGCCCTTCAAGAAGTTCTGGTCCAGCCTTTGTGTTGGCTCTGGCGACGGTTCGACTGGGGGTGGGTGGGTGTTGAGTATATTGTGCATGTATATTTTCCTCCTCCTTTCCTTGGTGACGGAGATGAGAAAAGACTAGAAAAATACAAGACTCGCAAAAAGATCCAAACGGCCAAGCAATTAAGAAAAGAAGGGACCACGGCAGAAAACGAAAACGGGCGCTGAAGTGTACTGTAGCCACCGAAGCCACACGTTGCAGCACAACAAATCGGGGTCATATTCCGAACCCGCGCGCCGCGCCGCACTCCGCACCGAACCGTCCGTTTCGGTGCGCCGCCGAGATGCTGCCGCTGGTGCGCGTCGGCCGCGCCCCTCTCCGCCGCCTCGGCCGCCTCCTGCTCGGCTCGCCCCAAACCCTATCGCTCTGCTCCACTTACAGCACCGGCCACGGCAGCGGCGGCGGTAGCTTCTCGCCCTTCTCCTGATGCTCTCCGCTCGCCCCTCGGCCTGCCACGTCGGCGAGACCTCCACTGCCGCCTCCTTGCGAGGCAGGAGCTTCTGCGCCCGCGCGGTCTGCGTGGACGACGAGGCGCCATCCAGCTCCGCCGCCGGCGGCGGCGGGTACGACCTGTCCGCGCCTTACCTCTCCGTCCGCATCCGCTGTCGCAAGGAGGACGCTGTCAGTACCCCCGCTGCCTTTCACCTATTGTTCAGTTTCTATCAGAGTTTCTATCAGAGCTTTGCCTAACAAAAGGTTCGTGCGGCGTCGCAATCCAGGAGTTGCTCTCCGAGTCTCTCCTCTGCTTTGGCGCTTGCTCCGTCACCGTGGACGACATTGCCGACGCTGCAAATCTCGACGAGGTGAGTGAGTGTATTCTCTCTACATTTTTGCAATCCTGCAACCCGACCTGCAGAAATTCTGCTCGTATAGTTCACGGCTTAATTACTCGCTACAGATGAGACACGAAATTCGTCGAATCATCTAACGAGCTCAATCATATGTTACGCAGATCTCCATAACTACCATATTTGCATACGGTGAGAACGTGGGCTCGAGCGTTTCGAGTGCTGCAAGCTCAGCTGGTCTGGACTACAGCCCAGTGTACGAAACCTCTGTAGGAAAGCAGTGCGATTGGGTGACACTTGTGCAGGTCAGGCATATGATCTACTCCTAGATGCTGTATAGTTTCCCTCGATACATGATCTCTGAAGTACATTGGTCCAACCTTTGACCTCAAGTTCTCACGCACGCACCTGTGCTGCAGTACTTCATGCACAGATACAGTGATTTGCTTGGCAGATACTTGAGATTAGAACATTACTGTTATTTGTGCAGGAATCGTACGAGTCTACCAAAGTTATCGATGGCCTTTGGATTATTCCGAAGTGGAGAACTCCCCCTGTATGTCTGTATACATCATGTTGTTTCCTTGACAAGTGTCATTTATGTTTATCTGATCATCTATCGAGTACTTGAAATGAGAGATACTTCGTCATGTATAATGTTCATCATTTTCCATTCACAGGATCCAGGTGCCACAAATATAATCATCAATCCAGGTCTGGCTTTTGGAACTGGGGAGCATCCCACAACTAAGCTGTGCCTTCTATTTCTGAAGGAAGTTATTAAAGGGGGTGAGCATATCTTGGACTACGGAACAGGCACTGGAGTACTGAGTATTGCAGCTTTGAAGGTATCATGTCTTTGTGCTCTGCTCTTATTGTTTACTACCAGCAATTTTCTCGAGAAGACATCACATAATACCTTATTTCATCCACTCACTGTTGGCTTATGAAATGCAGATGGGTGCTGCTCTATCCACCGGGATAGACAGAGACCCTCAAGCTGTAGAATCTGCTCAGGAGAACATGTTGCTGAATGGTATGGATTCCAACAAGATGCAAGTTTACTTGGTACCAACGGGTGTGGAGCCTTCATGCTTCTCAAGCAACATTGACAAATCAGAAGAGAAAAAACCCAGCAATAACCTTGAGCTGAAGTCCTCAAAGGGGACATTCGACATTGTTGTAGCAAATATACTGCAGAATCCCTTGCTAGAGCTGGTCGAGGATATAGTTGGTTACGCAAAAATCGGTGGAACAGTTGCTGTTTCAGGGATATTGTGTGAGCAGGTAAAGGAATTTGATTATTTCCCAAATTTAATAGTTTCACAGTTTTATTTTCTTAATTATGATGCTTCTCTCGGTACCTCAGTTATGTTTCATCTAATGCAGGTTCCAAAGATCAAAAAAGCTTACTCCACATACTTGGACAATGTATCAGTATCTGAAATGGATGTATGGGCCTGTCTCCAGGGAACAAGAAAATCTTAGAATTTTGATTTTCATCTCCTACTGTAAAGGCAGATGGACCCTAGTTTCTTGACTAATGAGAGAATTTTTGCCCTAGAAAAGGAGAATGTTTTGGTAGTATCACTTGAATGTTGTTGAACTACACTGTACATTGTTTTGAAGGCATGTTTTACAGTGCCCTTCTGAGGCGTGATGCGCAACTGTTTTACATCACTTTCCGGCATGTGATAAGACATGTTGTTCACAGTGCATGATTGGAACTAGCGCATGAATGATGGACCTTAATTCAGACTGTATGTATCTATATTATGTACTTATTAACAATCCAAAGAAATTCGCTGGATGAACACATCATTTGTCTGTGCCCACCATTTTCATCACTAAGATAGCATGATGACAAAGGCGTAAATGTGGCGAAAGTACAGTAGTATTGGGATATCAAAATCCCAGAATGGTTTTGAGGAGAAACCAAGATTGATTTTCATTATGAATACAAAGGCTTTGTCAGGATGAATCAGAAAACCTAGTTCAGGGTGTCAGACTAATTGCAGATGCTAAAAAAACACTGTTAGTCCAACTCACGGGCAGATGGCAGAAAAAAATATTTTCAGTTAGTACAAAGACTGTATTCCTTTCTGTATCTCCATACAATTTCTGAAGACATGTCAACTTTCTTGAATCAACTTCGATGTTTTCGCTCTGATTCTGTGCATTCATCAGTACAGAGTATGCTTCGAAGGTCTTCACCGAATCTTCTAGAACTTTCAGTTAACAACATGCCATTTTGACGTCGAGGTTATCTGAAATTCTGAATCCTTAATTTTTTGTTTCTTTCCTGCACTCCTATATGTTAAGGGTACTTTACTATCCATTTGTGCTTTGCAGAAACAATCCAATCTAAATTTTACTGGGAATCTTGTGTCGAAGGAAAGCCTCTATATCACTTCTAGATCTCAAAGCTTCTTGCTGATCGGCGAGAAACTTTGAGAACTCCAAAGCTTTTCCCTCTCTGCTCTTTTCAGGGGGACTAGTGAGAAATGGGAGCGATGACGGTGCTTGTGCCAGTGCCCACACTGACGAGAGCAATTCACTGGGTTTGTCCAACTGCTCCAAAATTGTGGAATCTCTATTTTCTGTTCAAAAGGGGAGAAAGCTGAGAACTCCTATATTCCTTGGAAGGCTCTGATGACATAAAGGAGAAATGATTTGAACAAAATTAGGTCGGACCTGAATACTTGAAGACCATCTCCAAAGATTTGCAGGGGATGCTGAAATTTAGACGAGGTATTGTGCTCCCACCACCATGCTTAGCATTGCTGGATATAAAAAAGAAATAAGATGACTGTAAAGCCAGTCATACAATCACTAGAATCAAGGACAGTAACGAAGTAGGTCACTCCATGCGCTAAGCAGGAAAACTAAGATGAAGTTAAAAGTAAGGTTCGAACAGTTCATATTTACCACAAATTGGTAATGTTGATATAAATCTTATGCAGTTGGAAAGTGCTGTCCATTCTGTTGTACTAGGGGACTATGCGCGGGCTTCGCCGCGCCCGTGGGCTAAAATTTCGAATTGTTCAACCGTAAAATTGTTGGAATTTAAATATTGTTTAGGTTGAGAAGTTGTTTAATTTTTTGAAATGGTCAAATTGGGGAGCTGTTCATAGTTGGGTTGTTTTTACGTTTATGCAAAGGATTGAAATTTGGAAAATGTAAATTTTGTTTAGGGATGCGTGTATTGAGATGGGGGTGGGGGGAGGGGGGGGGGGGGAGTTTACACTTAAATTATATTCACCTTTTACATTTGTCGTTTTTTTTATTTTCATATTTTAAGCCTATGTTATAAATGGGTTATTGTATTTAAATGGATTGTCAAACTTAATGTAAGTTTTTTTTTGTACCAAATTATTTTTATTAGGTTTATCGTTTTGAACTAAAGTTGTATAAGCTTGGAAAGCATTTTAATTGGGAAAAAAATTGTTTTGAAAATAGTCGGATTTCGGAGGTTGTTCAAATTTGAAAATGGTTGTAACTCAAAAAAAGCTAACGCTTTATAAACGTTTAGATTTTAAAAGTTGGTTAAAGTAGAACTACATGAAGGTCTGAATTCTTTTGTCCTTAATAGAATGATGATCGGATCTGAAAGCGTGCTATGTCTTAGAATTAGGTTATCGGTTCAATAATAGTTGTGAACAACATATGTAAATTGTATAAAGCATGTTTTATTTTAGAATTAGAGCAACTATTTTCCAGTATTTATATTTGTGGTATCTTTATTTTGATATGTTTAAACACATGCTAGAAATGGGTAATTGTATTTAAACGGAACGTCAAACTTTATTTAAGCAAGATGTTTTGTAGCAAATTATTTTACTGGGTCTTCCATATTGAATGATATTACTGATGTTATTTTTTTTTTGAAAGTTGTTTAAATACCCTAAAACAATATCTGTAAAGTGTTCTAAATTGTGTAAAGGATGTTTTATTTCAGAATTGGTTTTTTGATTCAGTTATATTTCTTTGGAAAATGAGTCTGGAGCAACTATTTGTCAATATTTACGGTTGTCCTATGTCACTAAAAAAATATCTGTAAAGTGTTCTAAATTGTGTAAAGGATGTTTTATCTCAGAATTGGTTTTTTGATTCAGTTATATTTCTTTGGAAAATGAGTCTGGAGCAACTATTTGTCAATATTTATGGTTGTCCTATGTCTATTTTGAATTTTTTAAGGCTATGTCATCAATGGGTATCTGTGTTTAAATGATTTGGCAAACTTTATTTAAGTAAGATGCTCTGTATCAAATTATCTTATTGGGTTTATCATATTGAATGGCATTATTTTTTTTTTTTCTGGACTTTGTTTGTGTTCAAAAGAAAGCTGTGAAATCCATATTTTTGTGGAATGATGTAAAGGCGTCGATTGAGTCCTTATGTACTATTTAAACTTTTCAACGTTTCAAATAATTTGGAGAAGTTCGCAAAGTATTTGCAAAGGTTATTTTGTTTTTTACAATTTTAGTAAAATTGGTTTGATTTAATTTGGAGCTGTATTTGGGAAGATTTTTTTTTCTTTCTTGGAAATAATAAAAAGGCGTCGATTGAGTCCTTATGTACTATTTAAACTTTTGAACGTTTCAAATAATTTGGAGAAGTTCGCAAAGTATTTGCAAAGGTTATTTTGTTTTTTACAATTTTAGTAAAATTGGTTTGATTTAATTTGGAGCTGTTTTTGGGAAGATTTTTTTTTCTTGCAAATAATAAAACAGGGGAGGAAGGGAAAAAAAAAACGCAGCTGGCCCAGCCACGAAGCCGCTCGGCGGCCCAGCCCAACCCAGCCCGCCACGAGGGCCAGCACGGCCGCGGACGGAGCGAGCGGAGCGGAGCGGCCGCGGCGGCGACGACGGCGCCGGCGTCCAACGGGCGCGAACCAGCATGCGCGCGGGGCCGCATCCGACGCGCCCGGACGCGGGCTGCCCAGAAGTGGCGGCGCCGCCACACTTGGGTCGCCGGGACGCCGCCGGCGAGGTCGAAAAGCGGCGGCGGACAGCGGAGACGGCGGCGGGGATTCCGGCGTGGGCACGACGCTCCGGCTGGCGGCGCTCGGCGAGGAGGTAGCGGCGGAGACGGCGAATCTTCTCCTGCCCTTCGATTCGAGGGAGAAGAGGCATGGCGGCGGTGGAGCGAGGCGGCGGCGCCGGCGGCGCTGCGGGCGCGAGAGAGAGAGGGGAGGGGGGACTGCTGGTTTTTTTGCACGCCAGCCCCTAGGTTTCCCGCAAATTGCACGTTGGTCCTTGGCGGGGGGGGGGGGGGGTTCTTGCAAAATGTGTGCGCCAAAAGTCGTGCGCGGGTGACCGGCTGCGACCGGGGGCGACCGGCCGGTGACCGGCCCACGTGGCGACCTGCGATTGGTCAAAAATAGGATGAACAGTGGCGCGCGGGAATGGGGACGACGTGGTCGCATCTGGACCGTCTGTTTGCAGGGATCGGACGGATGGGAATTTGTGGCGACGTGGACACGCGGAGAGGCCGCGGTTTCTTCCGGCTGTTATATATAGAATAACAGAGTTTGTTTATACCTTGTTATTAGCCCAACCATTCGACCATGTGAATTAACAAGAACACCACCACTAGCTCCTGGATGAACTGCCGCTGTTGTCTGCAGCATTACTGGCATGTCCATGTTGTCAGTCTCTGAAGTGCTAGGCAGCTGAGAATGTTGAGCTGACGGGATTTTGACGACTTTTGAGACCACCCCAGAGGAAAGGGAGGAACATAGACCTACAGACAATACTCAAATATCAACGGTGTAATAATAAAAATAGCTGAGATATACATGCCAAAAATTGCACATCAAAATGCTTTAAGCACATTTTGAAAACTATGATTCTGAGGCTTATTACCTGATCGAGGTCCAAGAAGGCCATGCCCAATAACATATACAGCCGAGCCTGCTGTTGGACAAACAAATTCTGGTCTAATTGCACACAATTCAATCGCAACCTTTTCCATTTGAAGCAAGGCAACATCAAGCGGCCCCTTGGAGACGAAAACCACACTAGCACTGTACCATGTCTGTTTCTCACCATGATCCAAACGAACAGATATTCTCTTCTCTCTTTTGAAACCCAAACTAAACAATGAAACCTCATTGTTAATGGCATCTTCGTTGGACAATGTGCATTGTTGTGACTGCAACAGTTTACTTTCTTCTTCATGGGGATGTTCTCCAGCAAGTGAGGTGGTTTTATTTTGTAAACCTGGAGGTGAAATTCTCCCAAATCTCCAAGGTTCCAAAAGATGAGCATTTGTCAGAACTAAGCCATTCTTGTTGAGGAGAATACCTGAAGCCCAAGATGTATCACCGACCGTGACAAGAACAACAGAGGATAGAGCATCTCCGAGTGAAGGAATGCTATAAAGATTAAGACCATTGGCCGAATTACAAACAAGCCTCCTATGGTTATCCATGCCACATGATTCAGTTGTTGTACTGTCTGCATTATTGACATCAAGTAGTTCATTTGATACTTGCTCAATTTCCTCGAGTTTGTTGCTGCTCCATGCAGTGCATATTCCATCCCATGTAATCACAAGCTGTCATGCAGATAGCTAAGTTTACATATAGTTCTATACTTCTATGGGCAAAAATCAATTACTGACACCAGTAAACTCACCTGACTTGTATGCTACTGCCTCTCTGTCTTAGTGGCTTCATCAGCATCCCCACAAGACAAGAATTTTTGTCAAACACTGGAGCACCTTCCATACCTTAGATATTTGACAATCTGTTAACAGCTGATGTCATAGTGTATGTCCTAAGAGAGACAGTCATATTTATACCAGGGAGACAGTGGATATCGGCCATCAGCAGTGAACTCCTGACAGCACATGGCGGTAGGCAATTTGCAACAGTTCCAACTGATATACTGCTTAAAGAACAACAATGATGTTATGGATTAAATTGACAATACCTCTTTTTTTTCGAATAAACATGACATTTATAGTGAATGATTGCATGCATGTCTTTCCAATTGACAACTAATAAGAATTCACAGGTTCATACACATGCCGTGAACAAAATTAGACCATCCCTGCTCTTCAGCTTTAGTGGACGTACAGAGAAAACATAAACAACACTTCAGAGTTAAGTATTATCTGCATAGCCAGTTATATAATGGCATCAGGTTTTCAACTGTTTGGAGTTTAACAGTACAATGATTAATAGCACAAACTTGTATTTAACTGAAAATGATTGATTGAACTTACAAACACGCTTGGTGCAAATGGAACTAAAGCAGTAGAAACAATATTTACCTGTTGAAGAAATGGAATGGTGACAGGATGCCAAAGGGAGACCCTACTACCGTCAGAGAGTCCCCTCGCTGTGTCACAGGTGAAACGTTGATATGTCTTGCATTCTGAACACCATTGGCCAAGATCATCAATTCAAGAAAAAGTACAGTGTACACCTTATAATGCTGAAGGTGCTAAAGACCAAATGAGAATGTGTCAGATGACCCTTACATTTGATGTTAAGGCTGATATTCCTAATATGGCAATTCTTGTGGCTGACTTGGCTAATATTGACGGGTCAACTGAATCAGCATACATATTCTTCCTGTTAGACTCAAGGGAAGACCGGACATCATTTTCAACCTGATAATGGCTGATAGTTGTAAGTATTCCATCACTATAAAATCAGTACAGGAAATTTTAGTTTGATCAATAGACAACCTGCTTCTGATTGACATCGGCCAATGACCAGCCAACATCCCACGATGAACTTCCAATCAGTGAACCATCATATGTTAACATGGATAAAACAGAATCAGCAGATCCTGGGACATCAACCTGCAAAATGGAAACAAAGTCGCTGAGCTAATGATTAACAATATTTTGCTTCCTAATGTCATATATTAATATCTGGAACCTCACAAAATAATCAAATAACAAATTGCAGTTCTGATTTTAATTATGAAGTTTAAGTCTACGATAACTGTTTCTGAGCTCCAAGATTACCGTATAAATATTTATTTTGGCAAGTAACGTATGATTTGTTTCTCTTTCATTGCATTAAGGAAATAGTTATTTTGGCAAGTAACGTACGTTGAGGAAGGAAAGATTGAATTTGTTTCTCTTTCATTACATGGGCCGGCCCATGTTAGCGATCGAGGATGGCAGGAATCATTCGGCAGAAAACGGAGGCAGAAAATTTGGCTTCACCAACGTACGTTGAACTCCCATTTAATAGTAAAGAAGTTTAAGTCTACGATAACTGTTTCTGAGCTCCAAGATTACCTTATAAATATTTATTTTGGCAAGTAACGTATGATTTGTTTCTCTTTCATTGCATTAAGGAAATAGTTATTTTGGCAAGTAACGTACGTTGAGGAAGGAAAGATTGAATTTGTTTCTCTTTCATTACATGGGCCGGCCCATGTTAGCGATCGAGGACGGCAGGAATCGTTCAGCAGAAAACGGAGGCAGAAAATTTGGCTTCACCAACGTACGTTGAACTCCCATTTAATAGTAAAGATAAATAAAAAAAACTTCAGAACAGTCAACGTGTTCGTTTTTCTAATCACATATGCAAGTTACTAAAAAATGGTACGAGCATTACCCATTCATATAGTACGAAAAAAATATCTATGGAGTTTTAAACTGCCTCAAGGCAAAAGTCCCAACTAAGTAGCACCAGAATCTGGGTAAACAAAAAAAAGTAATGCTAGTAACGAGCATATATTTTCACAGAAAAGAAGCACCCACCATGGCAAGTAACTGAGCTGAAAGCCACTGTGGAGCTCCAGAATCTCCAGGTCTGATGTTCCCTGGTTCCTCATGCTGCATGTGCCAGGACAAGTTCAGGCTTTCAGGAAAATCTTCTTAAAAATCTCTCAGAATGGATATCCCCTGTGTAGTTCTTCAAATCACAGAATCAAGCAACGAACATTTTGCTATCTAATCCTACCCCTAGATCCCATTATAATACTGTGGCCATTGATCTTAAGTCTAAATAACCCCACAAACATACATAAATCTACATATCTGCATTAGTTGTTTACTACTATGTGGTGATTGACAGCTTGACACACTCTCATCAATATGAATTCACTTATATCTTTTCAAGGAGGAACTGAGCAGGGCATGCAAGTATAGAGTATTAGCACAATCGTATAAAACTTGTTTAACACCAAAAGTCATAAACAGAAGGTCCTGCTAATGTTCCTCACCTCAACTAGCACATCGAGGCGCGCCTCGGGTATTAACCTCGGCTGCAGTTCCTGAAGGCATCACATCAAGCAAAAAAAACCTCAGGACCAGACAATACTGAATACCCCCATTTACACTGCAGGTGTGAGTACTAGAAGCAGCAACCAACCTCGCTGGTGCTATCGCGCTGCTCCGCAACCAGGAACGGCTCGACGAGCGACGCGGCCGTAAGCGCAAGCCCCCGGCGTGTTCGTGAGACGCGCAGATACGGGCTAGCAGCGGCGGCGGCTCCGCCAGGGCGCCCGGCGGCAGGAAGATGGCCGACGCGGAGAGCGTGGTGGACCCCGACCTGGAACCAAACCAAGTCACGATTAAGCTCAAAATTGGAGAGGGAATTGCCGAATCAGGGGAGAGGGAGAGCGGGCGCCGTACTGGTGAAGGTGGAAGGCGTGGCGGCGCATCTTGACGGCCTTGGGGTCCTGGGGGAAGCGGAGAGAAGCGTGCGCTAAGCGAGAAAACTCGGGAGACGCTGATAAGGGTAGGGGGAGAGGGGATGAGGTGTGAGCTGACCGGACCGATGATACGCGCCATGGCCGAGAAACTTCGCGCTGCGGCGGCGATCTCCTGCGGCTCCATGGTGAGCTGCGCGGCCGCGGGGAGCCGGGGAGGGAGGGGGCACGACAGCGTCTCTCCCCGCGGCGTTGCCTTGTTTGCTGGTTTTTTTTTTCCAGCACCAGCAGGTTAAAATGGAACTCGACTGTGACAACACTGTTTTGCCAATCCTTTTTTTTTTTTTTTTTTTGATTTTTCATACTTGTATTCATACGTAGAGGAAGATTACAAGGCCGGATACAAGCAAAGTAAAAACAAGAAGGAGGATACAGAGGCAAGCAACGCCGCAGCACGCCGTCTTCAACCTCGAAGAGCACCAGCACAGTGGACCTCCAACGCCGGAGACGAGGGAGAGACCAGCCGCCCGGAGCTCGCCACGGAGCAGAAGTCCCCAGATCCAGCTCGGTTGAGTTGGTGGATGATGCGGCTGTTTTGCCAATCCTTCGTCGGTTTGAGAATTTTAAGTCTGAATCGGATTTCTAAGTTTCGATTGGTACATAAAAAATGCAACCACCTTGCAAGGTGCAAAGTGCAAGTTACACTCTGGATGTACACGGATCGGATCGGATCAGATTTTGTCTATAACATATCCTATACATATTTTTTCACCGGATTCAGACCGAAGCGGATAATGAACGGTTGCGGATTCGGAAGCGAATATTTGTGGCCGCGAATTCGGGCGGCAACAAAATTAATCGGATATGTACGAGCGTAAGTACATTGTCAAACAATACAACAAAAAATAATTGTTCAAATAACCTAGTGACCTAAGAAACTATACTTTATAGTATGTACAATGATTATGTAAATGAGTTGTTCTTCAACGGATGAACATGGCAACTCGCTAACGACAAACCATCGGATTATCTTATTTAATTTTTGGATTATTCAGATTAAAACCATCGGATTATCTTATTTAATTTTTGGATTATTCATATTTAGAGCTATTTGACAATATCCTATACCGTATCCGGGTGTCAAGTTCGGAAACGGATATCCTTATCCGCCGGATTCCTTAAAACCGGATATAGATTCTCAAAAACGATTTCGAAATCAAATACGGTGTGGAAGTTATCCTATCCATTTACACCCTACACTCTAATAATTTGAAGTTTCACTTTTGATTGAAACACAATTTTGTAGAGCGTTGGTTGAAAAAACAATTTGTAGAGCAATTGTGTTTGATTGTAACATGGTATAAAGTACAAGTTACACTCTAAGCAATTTCCAAGCTACTCCTAATTTTGTAGTGCGTACGTTGGTTCTTTAACTTTGGAAGGTGGGTTCACCTTAATTAGTCCATAAACCCTTGGAGGTTAATCAGCACGTTTAACTTAAATTTGGCACTTGCATTTTACTTTGGTCCAAGTATAGCTTTAAATCTATTCATATGATCAATATCGCATATACCGACCCGTCGAGTATATCATTCATATTAGTTTAGCGGGATCATTCACGACTACGTATTTATAATACATGTCTTGGGTAAATTGGATATTTAGTTGAGCCAAGTTTGTTTTTTCCAACCTCCTCCAAACCAGATAGGAGGTGAAATTAGAGTTCAACTCAACCTTTTTTGTTAAGTTATTTGTTTTGCTTCGACATAAGATGATGGAATAACACCCTGTAAGATTTGAACTTATGCCAACTAGTTTTGGTGACCCGCATTATACCGAGCTGAACTCGGAGCCCTTTTATTCATCCATAACGAAAGTATCATTCCATTTCTAGCGCAGTGTATGGTCTCCACAAATTCAAGTTATACCTACCTTAAACTTTGATCAATATATTTGCTGCTTTTTTAGACACTAGTTGGCATGTACGTGCAACGCACGTGATTACGATTAAGGGATAACTTAGAAGTAGGAAAGACCGTACCAAGCTCTGGATTATTTCTTTTACGCTTTTGCATCGATCCTATATTTATACTGCAAAGAAAATGATGCATGTGCATTGTGATGGGCGTGGAAAACTAAAGACTTAATTATCACCATCATATACACACATATAGCTCCATATACGGACTAAGGTGATGGAATAGAATACACTTATACACGAGGAAGGAGATATAAATCCCAGATCACATATAAGTAATATAAATGATTTCGGTGAATTAGTTAGTCAGTACAAAGTTAAAATCCATGTCGATGGAATAGTATTCTCAGGTCATAACCCAAATAAAGAATTCACTACAATAGTACAATTGCATTGGTCGAGAACTTAGATACACAACATAAAACTTCGTTTTCCTAATCCAGCCAATTTCTATCTGAAGAGGCTAATACTTCTGCAGCAAAGCTCATATTGGAAAATCCATCACATACGGAAACCTAAGACAAGATACAGCGAAATCCATACACCTCCATTTGAGGGACAAACCTGATGTATTATCTCTAATTCAGTTTTGTTACAAAACAATTGTACCTAAACATATACTCAAGAAGTAAAGATACTTACGTTAATTCCCAGATCAGTTATTTATTTTCAACATACGAACAGACTGAATTTTCTCATCCAAATATTCTAATCTCAGGAGGGATTGCAACTGTAGACATATGCGGCTGAGCGCCTCAGATATATTTTCCCTAGTAATGAGGAACACACCTATCTTTGCAAAAAAAATGGGCAGCTCGTCTTACGATTTACTGAGGTCATGGTGATGTAGGTTGGTCCCGATTTTCACGGATTTGTGCGGAGGGACGATGAACACGGAGAACACGCGAAGAACGAAGAACACAAAAGAGGGGAATCACTCAAAACAAGGGTAAATAGCAAGTAGCAACCCGGCAAGACTCAATTGGTAACAAATCCCCGAGGGTAGCCCCCAATTCTCCTCTCCCAAGCACACCTTACTCTTAGAATTGTTTGTCCAATTGGTCAATCCAACCAACCTAATCTAACCACTCAAAGAGGGAAGATTAGCAAGTAATCGCAACTACAAGTGGAAGACTTGGTATCCACGCAGGGATCTTCTCCTCAAGAGGAGGCCTTGGTTCATCTCCACAAGGGGAGGCCTTGAGTCATCTCCATAGGAGGAAAGAGACACTTTGAGAAGAAGGAGCAAGGCTCTAGTTTAGTTCCCAAATCATAGTCTAACCCTAACCCTAGGAAGGGGACGCACTATTTATAGTCTAGATCCAAAAGGGGATAATATTACAAGGCAGGGGAGCCTTTTCAGCACGCAGGCTCGCCCGCAGCGGTAGTACCGGACTTGCGGTAGTACCGGGCCACTACCGGGGTCACTACCGGGTTAGAACCCGGCGACACCAGGAGCTTCTGGGAGATACGGTAGTAGGCGCGGTAGTACCGCGCCGGCCTGAGCGGTAGTACCGGGGCGGCAAGACGCGGTAGTACCGGCCCCGGTAGTATCTTCAGCAGGTGACACGTCAGGCGGGGCGGTAGTACCGGGTCGGAGCCGGTAGTACCGCCCGAAGCAGTTTGCTTCTTCTTCTTCTTCTTGGCTGCTCTCTTGGCCATCTTCTTGGGTCTTCTCTTGGTCATCTTCTCCACTCCATTGTGGGCCGTCGTCAAGGTGGTTCCTGAGTATGCACAAAGTATCCGAATGAAGTAGCAACCCATTCAAAGGAGTGTCGAGATCACACATAGATAGGAGTGAATTCACCTTATCATGGAGAGCTTTGACTCTTGCTCTTGTCATTGGGCCACTTGTTGTAGGAGCCATAGGTTGGGCTACATCATCTCCCCCCCTTGGAAAAGAGTCGTCCTCGACTCTTGGTCATCCTCATCGCTTGATGTTCCAAGGTATGGCGATAGGTCGGCGACGTTGAAGGTGTCATGGACCAAGTGTTTGGAGTTGGAGATGTCGATCTTGTAGGCATTGTCGTTGATGCGCTTGATAACCTTGAAAGGTCCATCTCCACGAGGGTGAAGCTTGGACTTCCTTGCATCCGGAAAGCGATCTTTGCGAAGGTGTAGCCACACAAGGTCTCCTTCTTCAAATATCATGGCGCGCTTGTGTTTGTTCATCTTCGTAGCATGGTCTTTGTTGTGCTTCTCAAGCGTGCTTGTTCTCATGGAGCTTCTTCATGTAAGCGGCTCGCTTGTCGAAGTCCATGTTAACTTGCTCACGGAGTGGAAGTGGTAGCATGTCGAGCGCGGTGTAGGGGTTGGAGCCATAGACGACCTCGAAGGGTGTTCTCTTTGTTGCGCGGTGTAGTGCTCGATTGTAGGCGAACTCGGCGTGTGGGATGCACTCTTCCCAATTCTTCAAGTTAGGCTTGATCAACACACGAAGGAGTGTAGATAGGCTTCGGTTCACCACTTCGGTTTGGCCATCGGTTTGAGGGTGGTATGCGGTGGAGAATAGTTGCTTGATTCCCATCTTGGCCATCAAAGTCTTCCAAAAATAGCTCACGAACTTGGTGTCACGATCCGACACAATGGTCTTGGCACTCCATGAAGACGGACGATTTCCCTGAAAAACAAAGTAGCAATGTGTGAAGCATCGTCGCTCTTGTTGCAAGGTATAAAGTGTGCCATTTTAGAGAAGCGATCAATGACGACAAAGATGGAATCCTTGTTTGTTTTAGTGCGTGGGAGTCCTAAGACAAAATCCATAGCTATATCGGACCATGGGTGATGTGGAATAGGCAAAGGTGTGTATAACCATGAGAGTTTAGAGTAGACTTAGCTTTGAGACATGTAGAACATCGTCGAACTAGGCGTTCCACATCACGCTTCATTCTAGGCCAATAGTAGTTGGTGGCGAGCATGGCGTAGGTCTTGTCGCGGCCAAAGTGACCCATGAGTGTCCTCCATGAGATTCCTTCAAAAGGACCAAACGAAGCGAAGACTCGGGTATACATAGTTTGTTAGCCTTAAACAAGAAACCTTTGTGCAAATAGAAATCACCAATTCCTTTGTGCTCCGAACATTGAGCGAAAATGTCTCCAAAGAAAGCATCGGTAGCATACAACTCTTTAATCTCATCCAAACCCAAGACACTAATGTCAAGACGTGTAAGTAGGTTGGCCTTGCGGGATAGAGCATCCGCGACCACATTGTCTTTACCTTTCTTGTATTTGATTACAAAGTGAAAGACTCAATGAACTCAACCCACTTAGCATGTCTTTTGTTCAAATTTGTTTGACTTTTCAAATATTTCAAGGATTCATGGTCGGAATGAATGACAAATTCCTTAGGACGAAGGTAATGTTGCCACACATCCAAAACACGAACCAAAGCAAATAACTCTTTGTCATAAATGGGGTAATTCAAGCGAGCTCCATCTAGTTTCTCACTATGGTATGCGATGGGTCTACCATTTTGCATAAGCACTCCACCAATGCCCAATCCACTTGCATCGCATTCAATCTCAAATGTCTTAGAGAAATCCGGAAGGGCAAGGAGTGGTGCTTCGGTTAATAACCGTTTGAGCTCATTGAAAGCAAAATCATGTGCATTGCCCCAAATGAAAGGTACATTCTTCTTTGTAAGTTCATGGAGGGGGCAAGCAATTGTGGAAAAATCCTTGATGAAACGGCGGTAAAATCCGGCAAAACCAAGAAAACGTCTCAACTCCTCAAGTGACATCGGAAAAGGCCAAGTCCGAATTGCTTGTATCTTGCATCATCAACTTCAACTCCATCCGAAGAAACAACAAAACCCAAGAAAACAAGTTTGTTGGTGGCAAAAGTGCACTTAGAAAGATTTGCATAAAGCTTTTCATTGCGAAGAACCAACAAAACTTGAGCAACATGAGAAGTGTGCTCTTCCAAAGACTTGCTATAGATAAGGATGTCGTCAAAGTATACCACAACAAATTTGCCAATGAAAGGACGCAAAACATGATTCATGAGACGCATAAAAGTAGAAGGTGCATTGGAAAGACCAAATGGCATGACGAGCCACTCATAAAGACCAAGCTTAGTTTTAAATGCGGTCTTCCATTCATCACCTTCACACATGCGTATTTGGTGATATCCACTTTTAAGATCAATTTTGGAGAATATAGCGGAACCACAAAGCTCATCAAGCATATCATCAAGTCGAGGGATAGGATGGCGATACCGAACGGTTATGGCGTTGATGGGGCGACAATCCATGCAAAGGCGAAGAGTGTTGTCGTGCTTGGGTACCAAGATGACGGGCACGGCGCACGGACTCAAGCTCTCGCGGATATGTCCCATGGCAAGAAGTTCTTGTATTTGCCGCTCGATCTCCTTTGTCTCTTCGGGGTTGGTGCGGTAAGGAGCGCGGTTTGGTAGCGGTGCGCCGGGAACAAGGTCGATGCGGTGCTCGATTCCACGTAGAGGAGGTAGTCCCGGTGGCACTTCTTGAGGGAAGACATCTTCAAAGTCCTTCAAAAGAGACAACAAAGAAGGAGGAAGGTTTGTGAAGTGTTAGTCATAGAAACTTCACCCTTGCATATGAGCACATAGTGGAGGGTGGATGGGTTCTCTCTCAACTCCCTCATCTCTCTCTTTGTGGCAAATAGTGTAAGTTTTGTGGGAACTCTCTTTGAAGTGTCACACTCATTTGGCTTGTGGCTCTCACTCACTTTATGGTGGGTCTCTCGCTCACCACTCATCTCACTAGACGAACGATCTTGTTGTGCCCTTGCAATGGTCTTGGCGTTGTCGGCGATGACTTGACTTGGTGTCATGGGACGAAGGACGAAGGTCTTGTCGTTGTTCTTGAAGCTATAGTAGTTTGTCTTCCATCATGCATAGCACCCTTGTCAAATTGCCATGGACGCCCAAGGAGTAAGTGACAAACGTTCATAGGCACAACATCACAATCAACCGTATCTTCATAGGCTCCAATCTTGAAGGACACTTGCACCATGTGTTGAATCTTGACGGCTCCGGTATCACTCAACCATTGCACATGGTAGGATGTGGGTGCTTCTTGAACTTCAAGTTGAGCTTATCACAAAGTTCTTTGCTCGCTAGGTTGTGGCAACTTCCACCATCTATGATGACCTTGATGGACTTTCCATTGATTCCCGCTCTTGTTTGAACAAGTTGCATCTTTGGTCTTCTTCCACTTGAACATTGGTGGTTAGAGCTCTTGCCACAACCAAGGAAGGGTTGTTGTCGCCATCACAATAGATCTCACTTTCTTCTTCTTGAGCACTTTGCATTGTGGCGACCTTGTTCAAAGCATTGTACTCATCTTCACTCATAGATTCATACTCTCCCATGTCATTGATGATCATGACCTTCTTGTTGGTGCACTCAAAAGATTTGTGCCCTTGTCCGCCGCACTTGTAGCATTGCAAAGTCTTGTGCCGGACGAAGATCCTTGAGGCGCCTTGGAGGGAGGTACTTTCTTGAAAGGTTGAGGCGCTTGAGGTGTCGAAGTAGAGACTCTTGGAGGACCTCGAGTGTTCGCTTGAGGAAGAGCTTGTGAAGGTGTAGGAGTTGACGAAGAAGGCTTGTTGGCGAAGAATGCCTTTGTCTTGAGGTATTTGAGCTCTTCAAGCACGTGGCGCTCGGCCTTGGAAGCTTGATGTACTAGCTCTACCAAAGAGGCATATGGTTGGAACTCCACGATCTTCTTGATTGGATAGTTGAGGCCATTCATGAAACGAGCCATGGATTGCTCTTCGTACTCGTTGACATTGGCTCTCATCATGGAGATTTCCATTTCCTTGTAGTACTCGTCAACCGACTTCAAACCTTGCTTCAACTCTTGCAACTTCTTGTATAAGTCTCTAGTGTAATGGCTTGGCACGAAGCGCTTGTACATGTTTCTTTCATTTCAACCCAAGTGTCAATTGGTTGTTGGTGGTTAGCGACGCGAGCATCTTGTAGTTGTTCCCACCACAAGAGGGCATACTCTTCAAACTCCATCGAGGCTAAGGCAACCTTCTTGTTGTCGGAGAAGCGTTGCACGCGGAAGATCTTGTCAACCTTGAGTACCCATGAGAAGTAAGCTTCCGGATCACTTGTGCCGTAGAACTTGGGTATGTCAAAGCGGACGTTGGTCAAGTCATCATAGTTGTCACCATGAGCACCACGTGGGAATGCACGTCCACGTCTCCTTCGATTGAGTCCATCACCATTGTGTTGGCTTGACTCGTTATCACTTGACTCGGCGTTGGTGTTGTGACGATCATGTGGAAGCTCTTGACGAGGCGAGGCATGTTGAGGAGGTAGCTCTTGTTGAGGAACGGGTTGTTCGTTATTGTTCGCATTGTCATGATTTTGATGACGTGGCCTTGGAGGATGACGGGGTGACGTCCTTGTTCACCAAAGTCATTCGCACCCGGAACGCCATTGTCATTAGCCAATGGGTCATGACGATCACGTTGTTGCGGTGGTGGTGATGGCATGCGTTCATGACGTCATCATTTTGGTGAGGTTGTTCTTGATGCGCATTGGCATTGTTCGCGTGAAGATCATGTGGTTGTTCAACGTGAGGAGGAGGTCGTTCATGGGCGTCGCGCCTTGGATCATGTTGACGTTCTTGTCGAGGTTCATGACGTCCATGACGTGCTTGTGTCGACCTTGAGGTGCTTCTTGTACGGCTTGAGTGTGAAGAGCTCGTTGTCGCACAAGGTTGTTGATAGCTTCGGTCAACCGCTCCATATTTGCTTCTTGAGCATGCATGCGGTCGTTGAAGGTGTTCTCTTGATTTTGAAGACGGCGCTCGTAGCGTCCTAGGTTATCACGAAGAAAGTGTCGCATGCCAACAAGCTCCGATTGTGTGACATAGCCATGATCACCGCGAACTCCACCATGGATTTCCTCATCCGAGCTTGAGCTTCCGTTTGTACTTCCCCTAAACATTTTCTCAAGATCAAGTGAGATATGTGGTAAGAAAAACCAAGACAAACTATATCCCAAGTATAATGTGGCTTGAGAGGAGAGTATCCGGTTCTAACACCCAACACACACACTTATGAGGATAGGAAGGTATGAAGTGGCAAACGAAACAAGCAAACCCGACGACAAGTATATTGTCAAAGGTAGAGAAAATCCACAATGATCAAATTACCAAAGAAACTCCAACCACAAAGTATCAAGAAACACACACAAAAGCGAATGATGGGGTTGGGCGACCAAAGGGCGAGCACTCGAAGATAGACAACCTAACGAAGACTACGTGCTCAAATGTCACCCAACACAAGAAGGACGCTAGCTCAATTGCTTTTTGTGGGCAACGGATTTGCACAAGAGTTAACACTCACTCACTTTGGCGGTCTTAGCTTTGTCGCAACCTACAAGAGATGAACTTGGCACCACTTGATTCTTTTCTTTTCTCTCTTTTTTTTTGATTTTTTTTTTGACGATGATTCCTTCTCTTTTGCTAGTGCCAAGCTCTCTAACGATACACACTCGCCAATACTTGAAGACAAACACTCAACACGTGCAATGCCTCGCAATATCACCGAGCTAGTCCAATAGGTCAAGGCGCGAAAGGAAGAAGGGCTCACAACGGATTATGGTGGTGGGGAATGTCGAGTCCTTGGTGGCGTCGTCGCTTGGCGTTGAAGATGCGTGCTGCGGAAGCTTGTCGATGTCGTAGACGTAGGGCACACCAAGAAAGGACTCAAACCAAAGAGGAAATGCCAAAACGAACCGAGGAAAAAGAAAAAAATTCGGCCAAATTTTGAAAACCCGGTAGTACCGGCCTGGCCCGGTAGTACCGGCCTGCCCGATTTCTGATGGTTGACTTTCGATTTTGGGCGGAAATTGGACCCGAAAATCCTCAAATTCGTGGGAAATTGGCAAAATTAAGGCTAGGGAACGCAAACAAGGTGGAGGGGGTCCTAAAGCAACAGATCCATGGACAAAAACTACCAAAAACGCAACGAATCGACAGATCGGCTCGAATCAAGGCAAGGCTATTTTTGGTGGAAATTTTCGAATTTCTCAAAAACGAAGAAAAATTTGGTGGATTTTGGTGGAAACACAAATCAAATCCGTGTCAACCTAGAGCTCTGATACCATATGATGTAGGTTGGTCCCGATTTTCACGGATTTGTGCGGAGGGGATGAACACGAAGAACACGCGAAGAACGAAGAACACAAAAGAGGGGAAAATCAAAACAAGGGTAAATAGCAAGTAGCAACCCGGCAAGACTCGATTGGTAACAAATCCCCGAGGGCAGCCCCCAATCTCCTCTCCCAAGCACACCTTACTCTTAGGATTGTTTGTCCAATTGGTCAATCCAACCAACCAATCTAGCCACTCAAAGAGGGAAGATTAGCAAGTAATCGCAACTACAAGCGGAAGCCTTGGTATCCACGCAGGGATCTTCTCCTCAAGAGGAGGCCTTGGTTCATCTCCACAAGGGGAGGCCTTGAGTCATCTCCATAGGAGGAAAGAGACACTTTGAGAAGAAGGAGCAAGGCTCTACTTTAGTTCCCAAATCATAGTCTAACCCTAACCCTAGGAAGGGGACGAACTATTTATAGTCTAGATCCAAAAGGGATAAGATTACAAGGCAGGGAGCCTTTCAGCACGCAGGCTCGCCCGCAGCGGTAGTACCGGAGGTAACCCGGTAGTACCGGACTTGCGGTAGTACCGGGCCTACCGGGGTCACTACCGGGTTAGAACCCGGCGACACCAGGAGCTTCTGGAGATACGTAGTAGGCGCGGTAGTACCGCGCCGGCCTGACGCGGTAGTACCGGGGCGGCAAGACGCGGTAGTACCGGCCCCGGTAGTATCTTCAGCAGGTGACACGTCAGGCGGGGGCGGTAGTACCGGGTCGGAGCCGGTAGTACCGCCCGAAGCAGTTTGGGCTTCTTCTTCTTCTTGGCTACTCTCTTGCCATCTTCTTGGGTCTTCTCTTGGTCATCTCTCCACTCCATTGTGGGCCGTCGTCAAGGTGGTTCCTGAGTATGCACAAAGTTTCCGTATGAAGTAGCAACCCATTCAAAGGAGTGTCGAGATCACACATAGATAGGAGTGAATTCACCTTATCATGGAGAGCTTTGACTCTAGCTCTTGTCATTGGGCCACTTGTTGTAGGAGCCATAGGTTGGGCTACATCACATGGAGTCTAGAAGGGGGGAGGACCGGTGAAACAGAGGATGAGAGGAAGGGAGCTCTGCTTGCCCGCCGAAGCCGGGGTCGGGAGGCAGGCCGGCTGGATGCGGACCGGCGGCGGAGAGATCCAGGCGGGTCGGCTCCAAACTCCGGTCAGCGGTTACATCTTTCCGGCGGCGCTGCAAGATGCAGGTGGAGGCGCAGGGCGCCGCGCGGGTGTGTGAGAGCAAAGTGGGGGCGCCGCGCTGCTATCCAGGATACAGTGGAGGTGTGGGGCGTGCGCCGGTAGCCGCACAGGATGCAGGGGAGGTCCGTGGTCGTCGGCGACCGTGCAGGGATGCTGGGGACGGTGCGGGGACCTCCCAGGACGCCCAGCTCGCCGGCGGGAGGTAGTGGCCACCCTCGACCTCCCAGGGCAGCGGCTATGAGGGGATCTCGGATCCCCGGGCAGCAGCGCGTCTGGGCTGGGGGCTCCCGTGCGGGGATGATGGGGAAGGTGCGGGGACCTCCCAGGACGCCCAGCTCGCCGGCGGGAGGTAGTGGCTGCCCTCGGCCTCCCAGGGCAGCGGCTGTGAGGGGGTCTCGGCTCCCTGGGCAGCAACTCGTCTGGCTGGGGGCGACCGGCGTCGCGGTAGGTGGAGGCAGGCCGGCGGCCGTCACGCGGGTGGAGAAAGGCGGGCGGTGCCTGGCGTGGTAGGGGAACATCTTCGCCGGCGGCCTTTTTTCTTGCGGTGGCAATTCTTGTAATTATAAAAAATTGAAAAGGTGTGTTGAGTTGCTCAACACGGACCGGACAATCTGATACGTTAATCTGATATTGGACGACTCAAATTTAATGTATTCGTCATATGTTTGCTCTTTTAATAGTAGTATAGATAAGTCATTACGCCCGACTTTAAACTAATAAATCCCCAAACAACGGAAGGGTACAAGGGTGCTGACTCGCAACCCACACAATAAACACAAAAGATGTAGGATAAGGAAGCTCAAATTGCACACGATAATGCCCTCCTCCATCAGGCTCCAGGAGAACAACAAAGAAGATGAGGCAGAAGAGGTAGCCACTGCCTTGAGGATGAACACGCATACATCACTCCACTGGATTGAGGAGCCGCAGCCCAAGGCTTCTCTATAGCCGAAGAGAGCACAATGCCCTCTCACCCTAGATCAAAGGGTGCAACACCGTCATGTCGAAATACAATCGCCTAGTCTGTCACAACAAATCGGTCTTTTAGGATAATTGGCTAGAGCATGCGATCCAATATGATATCAGAGCCAAAAGGTCTCGGGTTCAAATCCCTGCCAACACAGTATTAAAATAAATATTTGTGGCCTCTCCAAAAGATCCACGTCCTAGGCCCATGAGCTTAGGCGTGCGTCTATAGAAAAAAGCCACACGTGCCTAGACATGAGGGGGGGGGGGTGGGAGGGGTGTTGGAATACAATTGCCTAGTCTCTCCTAATAGATCGGTCTTTTAAGACAATTGTCTAGAGCATACGATCCAATACGTAATTTGGTAAAGTTGCCCACTCTACAGCTAGGATGGGGAATATTCTCAAGACTAGACCTAGGAGCCCGCCAGGCCTCAGTTTTCGCACCAAGCCTATCTCGAAAACAACTTTGTATATCTTATCGGAAAGTAGGCTATTTTAAATATTTAATCACATAAATGATTTTTAATCCAAAGTTAGGGTATTTTCACTATTTTACAGGCCAGGCTCGGGGCTGGCTTTTTTTTCAGTCGGGCCTTTTCAGGACTGGCCCGAACCTGGCCCAGCCTGGCCGACAAATGCCAAGGTCTACTGAAGACCAACCAAGATCCGACACTACACTTGGTCACCTCGTCGCGAAAAGCACACCACACCTGCCACACCGCGGCTGCCCATGGAGGATCAAAGGAAAAGTTGAAGCTTAGGTCCAATTGGTGAAGAAGAATAAGTTTAGAGAGCGATGAAATGATTTGAACTCGTGACATTTTGCACCTAAATAAATGTGTTGCCAAGCTGTGTTACACACCTTTTCAAAATTGTTGTACAATTCCATTGCACAATTCTTGTCTTGTTTTCCGCGTAGTAATGTTCTTATTATTTCTCTATCTATATAGAATCCTCCTGTAATTTCTTATTTTTTTATCTAATAGAATTAAGTAAATATATACATGTAAAATTCAATAGAATCACATATATAAAATACAAAATACTTTTTCTTGATAATGCATAGGAAGAAGGGTCATCTTTTCTATATTTTAGGGATATGAAAATTTCATCTACATGGTTAATACTGTATATAGCATAATATTTTTGGGCAACAATTTCTGATCATATATACTAGATGAAAAGGACGCGCGTTGCCGCCTTTTATATAGTACAACAGACAATAGATGAACAAACAGATTCTTTAGCGGAACATATATAAAAGATGAGTAGCATTTTTTTTTTGCCTCACTCTCTTGCAACACAATCACTTATGCATCCTCACATAGCTGTAGAAGATTAGGAGTACAACACTCAACAGAGAGAACATAACCCTACATAAAAAAGGGCAAACTCTGCAGATACTTAGTTAGACGATCTGGATACGACCATAATTATGAAATGACATGAAAATAAAATTGTGTAGATCAACAAAAAAATTGAACAAAGTTCTGACAATCTGTATACAATGTACGATATAATAAACATTGTATACACAAGAGATAGATTAGCCAAGATTTGATTAGCCATCGAGATTCTTAGTCAAGGTCATTGATTTTATTATAATCAAATCAAGTAGACTTATCTGACATAAATTATCCAAAATCAGTAATAGTTGACGTAATTATGTCCTGGCATAACTAAATCAATTGCATCGAGTATAATCGATAATATGAAAACAAAGGAACATTCCACCGATTAATAATAAATAATGCATAAAAAACAAAACAAGTGAGGTCTTAAACGGTTTACATGCCATCTTAGTCCGTGCATCAGATTCAGATTACATAAAATATAAAACAAAAAAATGGCATGAATACCACCAATTTTTTTGAGTATATATATCTAATTTCAGGAATGCCAGTCTCTAAACATATAATTTTGTCATGTTCGCTACATGTGTGAGGACCCCGGATTAACTATCCGAGATACTCATTATGTTTCCTGCAACAATCCCATGATCAGTCTGTTGTTGCACATAACTTGAATTGGCATCATAGAATACCCATAAATACCGAATAAATATACTTACTTGATTGAAGTCATAACTTCATCAGGTACTCGCAGCGGAAATCACCAATCAACGTGGAGCCCAAGTCACTTGCCAACCCTACAGGCAGCTGACTGGGAAGCGCCCTAGTTCGCATTGACGTCATTAGCCACTTCCTCTTCGAACTTCTCCTCTTCAGAATCTGGCTAAGACATAGCCAGGGACGAAACCAATATGAGTACATTTGAATGTACTCGCAAACTACCCCCGGACTGAGCATGCACTACTCTTTTATTGTTTAAATAAAACTTTGTTTACTTTGAAAACTCTATATCCTTGTTGAAAAGAGAAGGATATACTTTTGTTTAATAAAACTTTGTTTTGAAATCTCCATATCTTTATTGAAAAGGAAAGAAGGCTTTAGAACTTTTCCCATAAAATCAGTTTTTGTAAGAAGTCTCGTTTAAAACTTTTTCCGAAAATACATCTCTGTTGAAATAGGTAAGAAGTCTCTTTTATAAACATTTTCCCGGAAATCACCATTTGGTTTATTTCTCCAAAACTCCTCCTTTTTCGACCATAACCCTTCATGGTCATTAGTCCCAACAACCTCATACCACCCCTTGGGTATAGTTGCCTAAAACATTTTCCACTTTCAAATCACAAAACTCTTCACTTCTCGACCATAGTCCGTCATGGTCAATCATTCTCCAGCAACCTCATACCAGCCCGTCGGTAGAGTTGCAGATACAACACATCTCCATTTTATTTTCAAATCTCAAAACTTCGCAAAACTTGCACATGGTCAAAGCAGTCCTTTCCAACTGTCCATATCCGAGGACTCGGCTATTCGAATAGTTTTAACCCTCTGCAGAGGTAGCACGCTTTTCCCACACCCATCCGGTAACCCATCGTGTCCGCCACGTCCCGCCATACAAGGTGTATGCGAAGTTGAGTCACCGACCATAGCCTGTCCTTTGCTCATGCTAGTATAGGATCCTTCCCATATGACACTTTCCATCGACACCCAGTCCAGTTTCCCGTCAGAAACCCTAAGTGTGGGGACTCATAGTTTTGTCCGGCGGTTTATGGTGGAACCTTCTATCCTCCCCACCAACTTGTGTGAGGACCCGGGTCAGGGGTAGTCACCAATCCATCAGGTGCCAAACCATCCCCTCATGCATAACGGAGTCATCTCCGTCGATGAGGCATCCCATACTAATATGAGCAAATTATATGACTACGCCCTTTCCCATAGGTGGGTAAATGTGGTCGCACAGGGTATTGGTTGTTCTGTAAGTACAAGGACACAATGTGCATTTTTCATAAACATCACCATTCACCATTTCCCCATTTCCACACCGACATCTCGGTATTCCACAACCACACAAGTATTTCCAAAGGAGTTTTGAGTAAACAATATTTTTCCCATCCTATAGTTTGAAAAAGAAATTCCAGCTAATATCTCCATATAGGGTGTCAAAATAATATACTTATATTTTGGAAAAGGGTTTCAAAATCATAGCTTTTGTGGCAAACACCACATAAATCACTTTTGCTCTTTATAAGTAAAACATGTGAACCAAAATATATGTATATAAATGCAAGCTCAGAGGATAGCTTGCCTTGCTCGGCAAAGTGAACTTGGTCTTGATCTTCAGGTTCAACGAATTCCCCTTCCTCAATAACTCCGTTCCAAAGACCACTCCGGTAGTGTTTATATCTAGCGTCGCAAACAGGAGGGTAACACAACAATCAATAAGCAAACCAAACCACAAGTGGCACACCGACAAGTAACCAACCGTAAGCGTCAATCTAATCGTTCGAGCAACAACTAGGATTTATACTTACGAGGGCCTTATATTGATCAGTAGTCTATCGCCTATACGCAAGCTAGGTACATCGATCACAAAACTATCTGAGGCGAAGGTTAACAACAAGCACCTCCTGTTGAACAGGAAATACTTCAGACAAAAGTTAGGTCACTATATATTTTCTGTGAGTCAAAATATTACACCAAGTTAGGATATGATAAAGTGAAACACTAGGAACCTAGCAAAATTAGATTTGCTCCAAAATCATTACGGATTAATTTATAAAATCCTTTTTAAATATGCCCCTTTGTTAGTTTATTTTAAACAACATTACAAAATAATTATCCATGTTTGGAAACAAGGTGGAACATAAAGGTTATCATTTGCTGAACATTTTAAGAGGTCAAACTTAATTTTTGGATCCTTATTTTTAAAGATATGAATTTTTCCAATTTGTTTTATATTCTGCCATTTTCTTTATTTTAATAAAATATTAAATATACTAATTTATTTGGATAGGTGAGTTATGCCAAAAGACAGGCCTTATTTTTCTGAACAATTTGGTATATTATTTGTAATTTTTGGATCAATACTCAAAAAGATATGCATTTTACAAGTTTAAATTTGAATCTGGCTGTTTATTTTATCTGACAGAAAAACTAACAAAACATTTTGAACCGAGAAGGGCGCTACACACGGTCACTGATGTGTGGGCCAGCGACCATGCTGGCGCTGACTGGGCTGGGTGCGGGCTGTGCTGGCCACCACGGTCGCTGACCGGTGGGGCCCGCCTGTCAGCGTGCGAAAATAAACGAAAAGGCAGCGCGCCGCGGGGGATCGAACTCGCGACCTGGCGCGCGTGTGCGTGTGTGCTAGCCACTGGGCTGGCTCGGTGCTGGTGATAGTATACGGTCGCGCGTCCTTTTTAGGTGTGACGGTGCTCGTCGACGCCGCGCACGGCCGCGGCGACCACCGGCGGCGACGCGCACGGGTTCGATGTTCTACGGCGCTTGGAGGCCAACTAACGCTCGCACTCGACACGCACGAGTGCGGCTACCTAGTGGCGGCGTTATGGACCCAATGGTCGCCGGCAAAAAGCTCCGGCGACGAGGTCGGGCGGCGGCGAGCTACGGGCTAATGGTGACGCGACGAACTACGGCGAACCGGGATGAACGGAAATGTCCAGGAGGTGCGCCTGCTCACCCTAGATGCGTGAGTGCGTTCCGTTGGTGCTGAGGTGGTCGGAGGCGGTGGCGAGCTTGATCGGAGTGCGTCGGCCGGAGAGGAAGAAGATGGCGGCGATCTCGCGAACGACGGCGTCCCATCTCGATTCCTTCTACGAGGAGGTGGAGGAGATCATGGCGGAGCTGGTGGTGGTCGTCGCTTGGCTCGGGGTGGCTCCAATCGCCGGCGATGTGTGACGGCGTCCATGGACGGGTTCGGGCCGGAGCTCGAAGGAAGAACAGAGGGAAAGGGAGGGAGCAGGAGGCGAGTGAGGGAGTGAGAGGGCAGAGGAGCGGCTTCGGGGGATCTTATCCTCCTCGCTGGGCAACGGAGAGGAGGGGGGTCCGGGCGGCGGGAGCGACGGGCGGTCGACACGGCGACGCGCACGGGCTGCTACAGAGAAGAAACATTGCTTTTCCAGATAACCCCCTGGGCTATTTTTCCTATTTGCAACTAAGCCCTTGTCTGTTTCTTTTGCTTCCTTTTTAATATCCAGCAGCTTTTGGGGATTTATTTGAGGTACTAAATCTTTTTAGAAAAATTTGAAAATATTTGGGTAGGCTCCCCTTGCCAAGTAGAGCCTCCACAAAAATTGGTTTTTCAAAATAAAATGTTTTGAACATAATTTGTTCATAGAGTTTAAATATGTTGTTTTTGGTAAATAATATTTGATACTCTTTTAATATTTTCAAGCAAGTGATAAATATTGTTTTGAACTTTTGGAACTTTCTTGACAATTATGGCAACTTCAAATACTTTATATTTCCATAGAGAAAATATTTGTTTGAAGAAAATAGAGAGTTAAGTAGGGGAAAATAATTTATTAAGATCATTTATTTATCATGATCTTAATTTCCTTTTGTTAAATACTTTGAGAGTTTTGTTTAAAATTGAAAAGTATGTTTACTTGAGGAGGGAGTGAGATGGGGTTGAAATGATTATTATTTCATCTCATTCCTAGAATAAGGAAATATAATTGTTTTCATAAAATAGAGGAATAGAGATAGAGGGAAATTAAATAAGATCATTTCCCTTAATTTAGGATTTCAATTAGGTGTGAATACTTCTAGAGGGTTTGTTTTTATTCAAGTCACATACCAAATTTGTTGTCAAGTGTGTCTTATTCTAGTATTAAGCACAACTGAGGAATTACCCTCACAAGCAACAAACACAACAAGATCAACAGTGGCATACACAAAAGATCAACAACACAATCGAGACCACACAATTCAAACCACAAGAATAAATCACACCACCATTTCCATAGTCAACAATACTATCTTATAAAAATGATCACACTTAATTATGACAAGATGATGTTTAGAACTATCTCAACTCCACCTTGGTATTTTTGAAAAGGGTTTTGAGCAAGACAAATTATGTGGGGTAATATATTTCCCACTTGTGTTCTTTTTAAAAGGAAGTGATAATCAAGTTTATAAAATGGGAGTTGCATACAAATGCAAAATATCAAGGCTAAAAGATAGGTAGGAGATAGCATATAGATCTCCATATTTTTGGGAACACATAGTTTTGGAAATACTTTTACTTTCTCAAATAATGGGTATTGATTTTGGTTGTTGACAAACCAAGTATCATTTGAAATGGAGTTGGCCAAAAGAAGAATGGAAAAGATATATGGAATATTTTCTTGTCATGACATGATCACCAAAGTTAAATATATTTTTATATTGGTTGGGTCTTATATTTACTAGTCAAAACAATTTAAACAACAAGTCACACTAGGTTCAACATAGCAATGGGATGGAAAACACAATCATCAGTAAAATATTTCAAAAAGTTTTTGTTGGTTCTGAATTTTGGTCTTGTAAAAACTAAGTTTTTCTTAGTTTCCAAATTTGGGATGTGACAGCTCTTCCCCCCTTAAAAATAAATCTCGTCCTCGAGATTTGCCCGGTGGTAACAGGGGAGTACGAGGGCACGGGTTTTGGGCTGGCTATACTTCTGAGGTCGTTGCTTCTTTAGTATGGTCACCATGTGAGATCTTGACAAATTGATGTTGCGAGGCTTTCTTTGTCGATGATCTTCTGTGCTGAGTTCAGATCCTTGATGATGGGGTTGACTTAACGATCGACACTGAGGGATAATCGTGGTTGGCTGCTTCCAGATACTATAAGGCTGAAAGCGCACGGATCTAATTATTACACGTTCTTGTATACCTATTGCAGGTCTTCCCCCCTTAAAAAGGGGTTTTGAAGGTCATCCTGAAGGTTGCAGCTGGAGTTGACTTGGAGGCATTTTCTTCGGGTAGCTTGACGATCTTCGTCTTGGGTGTCATTCCTCGGTGCTTGGGTTGGTGCAGATATCACTTCCTGATATTTTCTCTTACGAGGGTCACAGATGGGACGCATTGTTTTCCGGATGCGTCGAGCCTATGTACTCGACTCTCTCGGTTTCTAGTTAAAAAGGATAATAAAACTTCTATTTGAATCTCAGCTTGCTTGGTGTTGTGTCGTCCATAGCAGGTGCTTCCGTGTTTGATTCTTCTTAGTGACTTCCGGTAGATCTTCTTCACGCTTTTCTTCCTTCGGCTTGGCGAGAAAAAGGCTGTCCTGAAAGACTTCTTTGGTTCGGGTCTTCAGAAGCTTGCAGGTGTCTTCACAAGTAAGTTAGAGTGCACCAGAATAGTTAGGGTTTCCGGGAAAACTTTCTGGTTGAGGGGCTTAAGTTAGTTTTCAAGGGAGTTGGGTGCTATACTCTGAACATCAAACTTATTGTACCTAATCCAAAACAACCAACTTTACATAGGCCTCTAATTCTCGAGTCTTCAAAATACCATTCCAACATCTCTGGTAAGGCCACTACTATCAACTAGTTAATGAATCATGACTTTTGCCCAAGCTAAAATTATTAATCCACCATCATCTTCTTCGGGCATAAACTCTTTATCATATATAGTTCAATCTATCGGATACCCATCAAACCTTTAGGCATAGTCTTCCCATTACATTCTATCACAAAAATCGTAGTGGTCCACCAATTATTTCTTGATTGATTTTTCCCCAGATAGGCATATCTCATATTATCTTACTCCTTCAGGTTATCATTTTCCCACGATCATATCATCAAAGCTAAATAAAGCATCCAACAATCATGTGATCATCCATCAAGAATTGACCCACTTTCTAACCAAATTCAGATTTTATCTCACACTTTGGGCCTTGATCTCTTAATCAAAGATAAACGATCTTTCTAAGAATAATCCAAACAGAGCGTGACAAGCTCTGAAAACTACTGTCACCTAGAATGTCTTGCTACTAGACCAAGTCATATTGATTCCTAGAATCCGATAAACATTCACTTATCCTCCACCAATTATTTCTTGCATCAACGATCTACTCATTTGCTAACTCATCTTTGACCACTTCCTATAATTCCATAAGAATTTAGTACAAGGTCACTTGCGCTAGAATCACCCTAAACATTCCAACACCAGTATTCTTCTTAATTTACTTGCTTCTAACCAATCCAACATCATTTTATCAGCAAGTGCTTCCTAAAAATCCAATAACTTTCACCTTTATTTCTAAACCTTAATCAAGGGTCACGTCTTCTAGCTCCAGATAACCACCAATGGTTGGGGACCACAACTGGTTAGCCCCAGAGTATTAATCAAATATATCATCTGTCCAAACCCAATTAATTTATCGATCCACTCCAAGTTTTCACTCTATTCTAAACCCAAATGTTTGATTACCAACATTATCCAACAAATTTTGATTTCATCAGATCCTTTTGATAATCTATAGTTCAACACTCTTATATCCTCCTAAAGTCTCTTTTCTACCAACTAGTTTTGAGTCGTCCTATGGCACTTTTCCTTGTCTAGAAAAAGCAGTTAGTATTTTGCAAAATTGGTTAGATGAGAACTAAAGTTAGATAAATTATGTTAGTTATGTTAGTTTTTCATATTGTTTTGTTAGTCCGACGGGACACGACTGTGTCATCTAACGTCGGGTCTTGAATCTTCATCTTTCTCGATGGCTTGATGTGGTTGTACAAAACGACGTATGAGGTATCCGTCTTGCAGAAGATCGCAAAGTCTTGGGGTAGAGAGTATTCCATACCTTGCTTCTCTTACTAGGAGAAAATTTTCTGAAGGGTTTTTCTAAGTCGAACTTTTGAGAGGGTACAAAAAGTACATCTATGGCCAACACGGCAAAAAGGTTTTTGCAAACAGTCTAAAATAAAGCAACAGATAAAAGTGTGGTTACTTTGGGTTCCCGACAAGACGGGTTTTGTGAAACACACAAGGAAAACAACACACATGAATGCACACACAAGCAAGATCAATCAAGGCACTTTTAGCACCAACAGGCGTTTAATACCGTGGAAGATGGGTTTTGCTCAAGTAAAACGAGCTTATCCTATTGATCCTATGGGTCTTTGTATCTCGAGGATTTTCTTCACCTTGTCCAAGTGGGAAACTTTGGCGGTGAAATTACTGCGATTTCGGAAGGTTGCACGGATCATCGGTCTTCGCATATAAATCGCCTTGCTGTTGAAGTCTTCGGGTTGCTAAGTACCCAGGTCTGGTTTGGGGTGTCGTCAAGTATGTAAGTTTGAATGGAGGTAAGACAACAGATGGAAACTTTTGATAAACCTTTAGACAAGAGATAAGGTTTAGAATAATTCGAGAAGGTGAAAAGAGTGGAAGCTACACTTAGGCTTCCTTAGATACAAGTAATTTTAGGTAGTAATATTTTTCTTTCCAAAATAATTCTCTCGTATGGGCCTTGGTGAAACAGGGCTGTTGAAGTCTTCATTTTATCGCCTTAGTCTTCAGCTGGAATACTTGGGATTGTCGAGGTAGTAACTGAGTGGAATTGTCGATATTGAGTTGAGGTCTTCGAGGTTTCTTGCTTTATTGATACTGACGATCTTGGTATTTGCAGATCAATCACCTTGATGCTGAATGTTGAATATTTGAGATGGAAGCTTTTTCTTGTAGGTGCTAGCTAATCAGGTCTCACTTGGGTTCATCGTCAAGTATTTTGAACGGGTAAGAGAGAGTAGAGAAATCCTTGGAAAATCTTAAAATAGAGGGATGAGACTCAGAAATATTTGAGAAGATACGAAGAGTGGAAGTTATTTTTGGACTTCCTTGGAAAAATATTTTTTGGTATTAATAGATTTTTAATCAAATATTTCTTTCTAACTAACGTCCATGCTAACTAAGGTCTGTTACAGTCAGGATGGCTCTGATACCAAGTCTGTGGGACCCCGGATTAACTATCCGAGATACCGTTATGTTTCCTGCAACAATCCCATGATCAGTCTGTTGTTGCACATAACTCGAATTGGTATCACAGAACACCCATAAATACCGAATAAATTTACTTACTTGATTGAAGCCATAACTTCATCAGGTACTCGCAGCGGAAATCACCAAACAACGTGGAGCCCAAGTCACTTGCCAACCCTACAGGCAGCTGACTGGGAAGCGCCCTAGTTCGCATTGACGTCATTACCACTTCTCTTCGAACTTCTCTTCAGAATCTGGCTAAGACAATAGCCAGGGACGAAACCAATATGAGTACATTTGAATGTACTCGCAAACTACCCCCGAATGAGCATGCACTACTCTTTTATTGTTTAAATAAAACTTCGTTTGCTTTGAAAACTCTATATCCTTGTTGAAAAGAGAAGGATATACTTTTGTTTAATAAAACTTTGTTTTGAAATCTCATATCTTTATTGAAAAAGAAAGAAGGCTTTTAGAACTTTTCCCATAAATCTGTTTTGTAAGAAGTCTCGTTTAAAACTTTTTCCCGAAAATACATCTCTGTTGAAATAGGTAAGAAGTCTCTTTTATAAACATTTTCCCGGAAAATCACCATTTGGTTTATTTCTCCAAAACTCCTCCTTTTTCGACCATAACCCTTCATGGTCATTAATCCCAACAACCTCATGCCCCCGTTGGCATAGTTGCATAAAACATTTTCCACTTTCAAATCACAAAACTCTTCACTTCCGACCATAGCCCGTCATGGTCAATCATTCTCCAGCAACCTCATACCAGCCCGTCGGTAGAGTTGCAGATACAACACATCTCCATTTTATTTTCAAATCTCAAAACTTTGCAAAACTTGCACATGGTCAGAGACAGTCTCCAACTGTCCATATCCGAGGACTCGGCTATTCGAATAGTTTTAACCCTCTGCAGAGGTAGCACGCTTTTCCCACACCCATCCGGTAACTCATCGTGTCAGCCACGTCCCGCCATACAGGTGTATGCGAAGTTGAGCCACCGACCATAGCCTGTCCTTTGCTCATGCTAGTATAGGATCCTTCCCATATGACACTTTCCATCGACACCCAGTCCAGTTTCCCGTCAGAAACCCTAAGTGTGAGGACTCATAGTTTTGTCCGGCGGTTTATGGTGGAACCTTCTATCCTCCCCACCAACTTGTGTGAGGACCCGGGTCAGGGGTAGGTCCTCGGACCATCCCCTCATGCATAACGGAGTCATCTCCGTCGATGAGGTATCCCATACTAATATGAGCAAATTATATGACTACGCCTTTTCCCATATGTGGTAAATGTGGTCGCACAGGGTATTGGTGTCGTAAGTACAAGACACAATGTGCATTTTTCATAAACATCACCATTCACCATTTCCCCATTTCCACACCGACATCTCGGTATTCCACAACCACACAAGTATTTCAAAGGAGTTTTGAGTAAACAATATTTTTCCCATCCTATAGTTTGAAAAAGAAATTCCAGCTAATATCTCCATATAGGGTGTCAAAATAATATACTTATATTTTGGAAAAGGGTTTTCAAAATCATAGCTTTTGTGGCAAACACCACATAAATCACTTTTGCTCTTTATAAGTAAAACATGTGAACCAAAATAGATGTATATAAATGCAAGCTCAGAGGATAGCTTGCCTTGCTCGGCAAAGTGAACTTGGTCTTGATCTTCAGGTTCAACGAATTCCCTTCCTCAATAACTCCGTTCCAAAGACCACTCCGGTAGTGTTTATATCTAGCGTCGCAAACAGGGTAACACAACAATCAATAAGCAAACCAAACCACAAGTGGCACACCGACAAGTAACCAACCGTAAGCGTCAATCTAATCGTTCGAGCAACAACTAGGATTTACTTACGAGGGCCTTATATTGATCAGTAGTCTATCGCCTATACGCAAGCTAGGTACATCGATCACAAAACTATCTGAGGCGAAGGTTAACAACAAGCACCTCCTGTTGAACAGGAAATACTTCAGACAAAAGTTAGGTCACTATATATTTTCTGTGAGTCAAAATATTACACCAAGTTAGGATATGATAAAGTGAAACACTAGGAACCTAGCAAAATTAGATTTGCTCCAAAATCATTACGGATTAATTTATAAAATCCTTTTTAAATATGCCCCTTTGTTAGTTTATTTTAAACAACATTACAAAATAATTATCCATGTTTGGAAACAAGGTGGAACATAAAGGTTATCATTTGCTGAACATTTTAAGAGGTCAAACTTAATTTTTTGATCCTTATTTTTAAAGATATGAATTTTCCAATTTGTTTTATATTCTGCCATTTTCTTTATTTAATAAAATATTAAATATACTAATTTATTTGGATAGGTGAGTTATACCAAAAGACAGGCCTTATTTTTCTGAACAATTTGGTATATTATTTGTAATTTTTGGATCAATACTCAAAAAGATATGCATTTTACAAGTTTAAATTTGAATCTGGCTGTTTATTTTATCTGACAGAAATACTAACAAAACATTTTGAACCGAGAAGCGCGCTACACACGGTCACTGATGTGTGGGCCAGCGGCCATGCTGGCGATGACTGGGCTGGGTGCGGGCTGTGCTGGCCACCACGGTCGCTGACCGGTGGGGCCCGCCTGTCAGCGTGCGAAAATAAACGAAAAGGCAGCGCGCCGCGGGGGATCGAACTCGCGACCTCGCGCGCGTGTGCGTGTGTGCTAGCCACTGGGCTGGCTCGGTGCTGGTGATAGTATACGGGCGCGCGTCCTTTTTAGGTGTGACGGTGCTCGTCGACGCCGCGCATGGCCGCGGCGACCACCGGTGGCGACGCGCACGGGTTCGATGTTCTACGGCGCTTGGAGGCCAACTAACGCTCGCACTCGACACGCACGAGTGCGGGCTACCTAGTGGCGGCGTTATGGACCCAATGGTCGCCGGCAAAAGCTCCGGCGACGAGGTCGGGCGGCGGCGAGCTACGGGCTAATGGTGACGCGACGAACTACGGCGAACCGGGATGAACGGAAATGTCCAGGAGGTGCGCCTGCTCACCCTAGATGCGTGAGTGCGTTCCGTTGGTGCTGAGGTGGTCGGAGGCGGTGGCGAGCTTGATCGGAGTGCGTCGGCCGGAGAGGAAGAAGACGGCGGCGATCTCGCGAACGACGGCGTCCCATCTCGATTCCTTCTACGAGGAGGTGGAGGAGATCATGGCGGAGCTGGTGGTGGTCGTCGCTTGGCTCGGGGTGGCTCCAATCGCCGGCGATGTGTGTGTAACAGCCCAAAGTTTGAGAACCTAAAAACCCGAATAAAATTTCCACTTTTGTGTTGCATTGCATCATGGCATCCATATTAAATTGCTAAACAACTAAAACAATTGGTTTGGCACCTTTTAAACACAAATGCCAAACTTGACTTTACAAACTCAAATCGTTGAGAGTTTCCAAACTTGCAAAACAAAAGTACTTGACATCTTATATTTTGTCAAGGAAGTTCCAAAAGTTTCAAATATATTTTTGACAAACTATTTTGATTTGTGAAATAAAATAAATGGAAAGAAACTCAAAATTGCCTGTGAGCAATTTCTAATTTATTTTCCTACCAAATGAATTCCAAATATTATGGGAAAATTCGGGGAGCTTCCCAATAATATGAGGAGGCTACCCAAAAATTTTGAGTATTTTTGGAAGGGTTTTCAGTGCCCCAATTTAATCCCTTTTGCACACTGATTCTATTTCAAAACAAAAGAAAGAAACAGAAAAAGGGCTTCTTTGCAAATAAGAAAAAGCAGCCAGGGGGGTTTTCAGAAAAGCTTCATCTCCTTCATGTAGCGACCGAGCTACTCGCGCCGCACCAGGTCGACGCCGCGCCCTCCTCTGGTCGACGTGCACCGCGCCGGGCCCCTCTCTGCCTTCCCCTGCCAGAAGAAGAGCCCCACGACCACGCGCTGCTCCCCTCCCTCACTCACCTGCTCCCCCTGTTTCCTCTCCCTCTGCTTTTTCCTCTCCATGGCCGGAGCTCTGCTCGAGCTCGCCGCTGAAATCGCCGTCGATTGAGGCTGTTCCAGACGAATCCGAGCCCACCGGCATGAACGCCTCGCTCTCCTCTACGTCCTCTTCCAGGCGATTGAACTGGGAGGTCCTAAATCGACGCCGCCACCGCCGTTTGGCCGCGCAGCCGTCCGAGCACCGCCGCCGCTTCGCCGGAAGAATACGCCGCCGGCGACCTCCCTCCGGCCTCCCCGACCTCACCATCGTATTCATGGTGAGCATCCCGTGCTGTGGCACTCCTTCCCCTCTCCTCTCTCGCGCTAGTTCGTGCTAACCTCGCCGGAGTTCGCCGCCGTGGCCACCGTTGACGAAGGTTACGTCGCCTCGCTCGCCCGCCCGGTCGCGAGACCGGCCTGGACCGGGCTGTGGGCCGCTCATCTCGGGCGCGTGACCGGTCCTGGAGCCGGCTTAACCGGGCTGAGGTCCGGTTGCATCTGGCCCATAGCCGGCCTTTCAGCCGGCCCAGACCGGGCTGAGAGCCGGTTGGCTCTGGAGCCAGGCCGGCCTGCCAGCCGGCCCAACCGGGCTGGAGGCCGGGCTGCCTGTTTTTTTTTAGTAGTTTCTTTTTCCTTTTTCTCCCTCGATGTCGCATGCTTCCCGCTACTCCCTCGCGACGCTAGGGACATCGAACTCCGATGAATCTCATGTTCCAACTTTCCCTCTCGATTTCGTGTAACTAAACTTCAATGTTGTTGGAATTAAAATATTTAATAACAATATTTTAAAAGAGGAAATAATAAAATTAATAACTTTTTACCCGGACATCAGAAAAATGTGTTCGAGGTACCAAAATGTTCAGAAAAATGTGAACTATCCGAAATCATCCTCATCATGCATAATTGATCACAATTACATTATTGTACCTCTAGTAATATTGGAATCACTAAGATAAATATGAGGGTAGTCCAAATAATGCCTAATTATTTGGGACGCTCATTTAAATTGTTGATCATGCCTAGGATCTCCTAATTGCATTAAAATGTCATATCATCATTTTTGTATGCATTGCACAAATGCCATGTGTTGATTGTTGTTTTTGCTCTCCGGTGTTGTTTGCTCTCCGGTAGATCACGAAGTCAGAGTTGAGCATCATTTACTCCGACGAGCCGTTTGACTACTCCGCTCGACAAGGCAAGCGTAATCCCCCCTCTGAGCATATCTTATCCTATTTTCCGCAATTATTTTCTCCACTATAATATTGCATGCGATTCTAAATGTCTTTTGCTTGGATTAGAGTATCCTATAGAATGCATTAAGATTCCGATGCCACTACCTGTTTTCCCTCTCCTAATACCATAGGTTTGTATTGTTGGCCATGAAATACTTAGCTATGCTAGTTGATGCTTAGCCATGCTTAATTAGATGCCTAGTGGTACTATGGTGGTACATGCTGGAAACAGGTGTTGACTTGTGACAGTGGTGTTGATGGTGGAGGAATTGTGGTAATGGATAATAACATGCTTAAAAGGCGGGGATGAGAGGCCACATGGGATGTGGTGGGTTGTCTCGTTCTCGTCGCCTAGGTCCGAGTTCTGTACCTCCTGAACCAAGACTGAGCGTGCAACCATGCGTGAGGCCTATGCAATTGCAGGAACCCTCATAGACTAAATAACTCGGGCGGGACTAGCCAGGGTCCTCTAGTTTGGCTTTCCATTTGCGCGTGCGTTGATGGTGGTATGAACTGAGATGAGGATGGTGGTGTTAGGAAAATAAGTGGCCGTGGGGCGGGGTGTGGTGATCCTGGCAGCCCTGCCGCCACTGATGATCCTGGAAAGTCTTTAACGAGGGAGAAGTCGACACCGTTCCCACCCAGCCGGCTTTCCCCGGAAGAGAGCTAATGCGCAGGTAATGGGCCGGACGGTACGCGTGGCGAAGGAGCTGGGGCCCCTCGGGACTCCGGGGACTTCCACTTTGTACACCCCTGCAGGGTTAAATCTTTTCGAAAAGCCGTGTCCGCGGTTATGGACGACTTGGGAATGGACGATGATCATAGAATAACTCTAACGGAATGATTAAAACTTGGGTACTAGAGGTACCACTCAAGATTGTAAGGTTGACTTCCTCGAGGGTGATTCGGGGAGGTGCCTTTGATGAACAGGTACAATGGTGATGATGGTGGTGATGATGAGAAATGTGATTCAAAGAAAAGAGTTACTTCTTACCCCACTTTGAAAATCTTCTGATTAGTCGATGCCATGGGTTTATTGTTTATTTAAATAAAATCAGCTTTATGCAAAACAGCCTACAACTTTGAAAGCCTCATCGAGCTAAAGCTCTATATTATAATCTTGCGAGTTCGTCGAACTCAACGTCTTTGCTTGTTTCAGGACGTCGACGAGTAGTCTGGGGTTCCCAGGTGGCAGCTTGGGACATCTCGGAACAGCTGGCGCTGGAGTGTTTATTTGTAGGCCTCTTAGGCCATATCCTGGTTCTTGTTGTTTAGAACAACGCCCTTCGCTTCCGCTTGATGTATTGTTGGGTCAGTGACCCCTGCTTGTATTTTGCTATCTTTCTCTGTTAAGAGTTGAACTATATATGCTTTTGTGTCGTAGAGTCTGTGATGTGCCAGTTGTTCCACAAGTCTTGATCTCTCTATTATGCTTTGATAGTGTGTCCGGTGGTATTGGATAACCGGGGACACAGTATCACTGTATAGCAGTCGGGTCGGGGCGCCACAAGTTGGTATCAGAGCAGGACTGCCTGTAGGAAACCCTTTCTACTGGTCGACGTTGAGTCTAGTGTTTGTGAAAATTATTTTTAACCTAAAAATGAGTTGTGAAAACCATCTTAGGATTCTTTTTACTCCTTACCTGGGTACCCTCTACTCTCGGAGCAATCTTATCTCGATTTGAGTTCAAAGTTTCTCTTCTCATCTGTTACTTCAAATGATTAGGATTTCGGGGTTGGACTTCTCACCTGTTACCTTTAGTGTTATGTGCCCAGTTGCTTCCGCCGCGCTACAATCCGAAGCTTCATGTGCCGAGAAACCATCTGGAGTACGACGAAAATTCCTATCAACTCAGTTGGTTACGAACCCTTGTATTCCTATCAAGTTTAATCTCTTAATCCTTTCTTTGGGTTTTAACCCAAGGACTTGAACATAAGGTCCCGGATTGTGCCAACTAGAGTGTGTTAAGTTGTGATTACTTAACTCTCGCTAGTAGCGCATGATGCTGATCTTCAACCCAAGTCCTTTTCTGTGGTCGGTGTGGTAAATGGTTGAACCTTAAATTACTGCACCTCCGTTGGCTACTCCACTTCAGTTCTTCCCTAGCCTTGCTCTAGGTTCTGCCTTGGAACCATCGTGGTTACAGCCAGGATTCTCTTAGCAAGTCTCCCATCTATGTTTGTGACTCTGCTGCATCTCTCCTTCTCGGGCATGGTTATCACAATTGAGTAATAACCGGTGCATCTTCAACATCTGAGGTTTTCCTTGAGCCTTTTTGTTACTCTTGCTCTTCTTTCCGACCCGTGTCTTCCGTTTGACCGTCATGTTCTCACCGTGCATTGGTGTGTTCCGATGCAAGTCACTCTCTTGGTCTGGCAAGACTTTCCCCCTTCGTCTTGTTAGGAGAAATAAACTCCCGTATCCTGTCCACTTTTCGAACCAGGTCAAGGTAATGTAATCTGCAGAATAAGGGCCTTGTGTAGTTTTTGTCATGCTCCACCTTAGAGTGTCACACTCTTTTATATCAAGGGATCGTGCTAAGTATCATGACCTTCTTGATGAAGTGATGCTCTTACACTTCGTTGCTCTCCCTTTTCCTAGTAACTTGGTACTCGAGAATGATAAGACGGGAGTAATGTTGCAGCCCTTGGGTATTCTTAGCAGTTCTTACTGCGTTGAAATCCAAAGACATTCCTTGTCCTCCTTAACATGATTGGTTATCCGATCAATAAGCTGAGTTTGACTGTGTTCCCAAGTTCGTTTCTCTGGTGCCCTTCCTCGGTCAAAGAGCTAGGTTCGTGCCGAAGCTCCCCAGACCATCTCGTTGTGCCTTGAAGGCATGATTCTCTCTCGAACTCAAAACATCCTGGTGGAACGTGATATTCTGTAGGTCTTTCAGAAGTATCGCCAGGTTGTCACCTGACCGTGATGTTGAGCTTATGAGTAAGCTGGTTCTCTGAACAACTCCTTTCTCCAAGAAATTCGTGTTGGATGTCCTGTTTTACTCTCTATCTGTTATAGTCCATTCTCAAGGGGATGTCTAGTCTGTTCATGTTGAAACAAGGTGGTATCTCTTCTTTGGATATGCTACCCTCCAAATCTGTTGATTGAATCGAGCTATCATCAAATCAAACTCCGACCGACCTACCTGAATGTGCTAATCTGAGCAATGTTTATGCCCGTTCATGTGACGTATGAGTCGACCATCTTGGAGTAACTAGATAAGTTGGTTGTTGAGCCCATCAACTACCTCTTATTTTCCTCCATGTTTGAGGAGATTTATATGGAATAGTGAGCGTAGCATTGTAAACTTGTTAGCACTAACTTATGTCGTCACAAGGCATGTGTTCTCGAAGTTAGAAGTGATTTTCTCTGGTTCACGTGCAATTGCTGAAAGATGTCGCCGTGGATCTGAGTAAATTGTCTAGTTTTCCTCGAAATCCTCTCAACTCAATCCTGCATGTGCAGAATATTCTCGAAATGGTATGTTGCTACCTCCATTCCTTCAGCCTTTCATCTATGCGTCCAATCCACTATCTGAATCGTTCCAGATAGAGAAGAAGTTTGAGAACTTCTTTTGTCTTCCTTGGTGTCTCCCAACATGGTCTCAACTGTGTCTCCTTGCAAGTAATCCATGTAGGTGCAGCCGTCTTTTGACAAGTTGCTAATATGTGAGTTCCGCAATCTCGTTCCTCCTTTGGAGTTTGACATTATGGTCTAACTCTTAGGGATTCTAGCAACTGTAATTCGTTGGTATCCTTTGCGAAGCTTCCTACTCATCCATGTCGAGTCTGAAGTATCCCTACACCTAACCCGATCTGAATCGCAATCAGAAACGACGGTTGGTGATTCTCAAGAAGCTTGTCCTCGATGTCTAGCACATCAAGAACTTCCCCGATACTACCGTTCCCGGAGTTTCTAGAGTTCTTTTGGTCCATCTTCTCGATCCTTCCCCCGTGATCTGAAATGCTCCTCCGTGAGGAAAGTTCTACTCAAGTGGTTTGGGTAGAAGTTGCCTCTTCATCTGCTCGAACCCTGTTTCAACACTTTTCCTCAGAACTTAAAGCCTTGTGCAAAGTTCATATTCGCAATCTTTTGAGAAACAGTTGTCTGCCAACCGGAAACTTCTTATCAATCTCCCGTCACTCGCTTGTGTCTCCGGACTGTCAAATCAAGGGATGCTCAAAGTCTCATCCTAAGTTTTACTAGGAGGTACCTGGTCGTGGTATATTCACCAAGATCCATCCTTTCGGTGAGGTTTCCTTCTCTCCTACGGTGTATTTGGATAGTGACCTTGAAGTGTATCCGATGAAGATCTCCATGATGCCCTTGATCAACCTCTTCAAGAAAGAAGCCGAGAAGATCGCGTAGTACCGTTGTGACCCTCTTTCCCTCTTTCCTACTCTAAGAATCTCGGGACGAGATTCCTGTAAGGAGGGTAGAGTTGTAACAGCCCAAAGTTTGAGAACCTAAAAACCCGAATAAAATTTCCACTTTTGTGTTGCATTGCATCATGGCATCTATATTAAATTGCTAAACAACTAAAACAATTGGTTTGGCACCTTTTAAACACAAATGCCAAACTTGACTTTACAAACTCAAATCGTTGAGAGTTTCCAAACTTGCAAAACAAAAGTACTTGACATCTTATATTTTGTCAAGGAAGTTCCAAAAGTTTCAAATATATTTTTGACAAACTATTTTGATTTGTGAAATAAAATAAATGGAAAGAAACTCAAAATTGCCTGTGAGCAATTTCTAATTTATTTTCCTACCAAATGAATTCCAAATATTATGGGAAAATTCGGGGAGCTTCCCAATAATATGAGGAGGCTACCCAAAAATTTTGAGTATTTTTGGAAGGGTTTTCAGTGCCCCAATTTAATCCCTTTTGCACACTGATTCTATTTCAAAACAAAAGAAAGAAACAGAAAAAGGGCTTCTTTGCAAATAAGAAAAAGCAGCCAGGGGGGTTTTCAGAAAAGCTTCATCTCCTTCATGTAGCGACCGAGCTACTCGCGCCGCACCAGGTCGACGCCGCGCCCTCCTCTGGTCGACGTGCACCGCGCCGGGCCCCTCTCTGCCTTCCCCTGCCAGAAGAAGAGCCCCACGACCACGCGCTGCTCCCCTCCCTCACTCACCTGCTCCCCCTGTTTCCTCTCCCTCTGCTTTTTCCTCTCCATGGCCGGAGCTCTGCTCGAGCTCGCCGCTGAAATCGCCGTCGATTGAGGCTGTTCCAGACGAATCCAAGCCCACCGGCATGAACGCCTCGCTCTCCTCTACGTCCTCTTCCAGGCGATTGAACTGGGAGGTCCTAAATCGACGCCGCCACCGCCGTTTGGCCGCGCAGCCGTCCGAGCACCGCCGCCGCTTCGCCGGAAGAATACGCCGCCGGCGACCTCCCTCCGGCCTCCCCGACCTCACCATCGTATTCATGGTGAGCATCCCGTGCTGTGGCACTCCTTCCCCTCTCCTCTCTCGCGCTAGTTCGTGCTAACCTCGCCGGAGTTCGCCGCCGTGGCCACCGTTGACGAAGGTTACGTCGCCTCGCTCGCCCGCCCGGTCGCGAGACCGGCCTGGACCGGGCTGTGGGCCGCTCATCTCGGGCGCGTGACCGGTCCTGGAGCCGGCTTAACCGGGCTGAGGTCCGGTTGCATCTGGCCCATAGCCGGCCTTTCAGCCGGCCCAGACCGGGCTGAGAGCCGGTTGGCTCTGGAGCCAGGCCGGCCTGCCAGCCGGCCCAACCGGGCTGGAGGCCGGGCTGCCTGTTTTTTTTTAGTAGTTTCTTTTTCCTTTTTCTCCCTCGATGTCGCATGCTTCCCGCTACTCCCTCGCGACGCTAGGGACATCGAACTCCGATGAATCTCATGTTCCAACTTTCCCTCTCGATTTCGTGTAACTAAACTTCAATGTTGTTGGAATTAAAATATTTAATAACAATATTTTAAAAGAGGAAATAATAAAATTAATAACTTTTTACCCGGACATCAGAAAAATGTGTTCGAGGTACCAAAATGTTCAGAAAATGTGAACTATCCGAAATCATCCTCATCATGCATAATTGATCACAATTACATTATTGTACCTCTAGTAATATTGGAATCACTAAGATAAATATGAGGGTAGTCCAAATAATGCCTAATTATTTGGGACGCTCATTTAAATTGTTGATCATGCCTAGGATCTCCTAATTGCATTAAAATGTCATATCATCATTTTTGTATGCATTGCACAAATGCCATGTGTTGATTGTTGTTTTTGCTCTCCGGTGTTGTTTGCTCTCCGGTAGATCACGAAGTCGGAGTTGAGCATCATTTACTCCGACGAGCCGTTTGACTACTCCGCTCGACAAGGCAAGCGTAATCCCCCCTCTGAGCATATCTTATCCTATTTTCCGCAATTATTTTCTCCACTATAATATTGCATGCGATTCTAAATGTCTTTTGCTTGGATTAGAGTATCCTATAGAATGCATTAAGATTCCGATGCCACTACCTGTTTTCCCTCTCCTAATACCATAGGTTTGTATTGTTGGCCATGAAATACTTAGCTATGCTAGTTGATGCTTAGCCATGCTTAATTAGATGCCTAGTGGTACTATGGTGGTACATGCTGGAAACAGGTGTTGACTTGTGACAGTGGTGTTGATGGTGGAGGAATTGTGGTAATGGATAATAACATGCTTAAAAGGCGGGGATGAGAGGCCACATGGGATGTGGTGGGTTGTCTCGTTCTCGTCGCCTAGGTCCGAGTTCTGTACCTCCTGAACCAAGACTGAGCGTGCAACCATGCGTGAGGCCTATGCAATTGCAGGAACCCTCATAGACTAAATAACTCGGGCGGGACTAGCCAGGGTCCTCTAGTTTGGCTTTCCATTTGCGCGTGCGTTGATGGTGGTATGAACTGAGATGAGGATGGTGGTGTTAGGAAAATAAGTGGCCGTGGGGCGGGGTGTGGTGATCCTGGCAGCCCTGCCGCCACTGATGATCCTGGAAAGTCTTTAACGAGGGAGAAGTCGACACCGTTCCCACCCAGCCGGCTTTCCCCGGAAGAGAGCTAATGCGCAGGTAATGGGCCGGACGGTACGCGTGGTGAAGGAGCTGGGGCCCCTCGGGACTCCGGGGACTTCCACTTTGTACACCCCTGCAGGGTTAAATCTTTTCGAAAAGCCGTGTCCGCGGTTATGGACGACTTGGGAATGGACGATGATCATAGAATAACTCTAACGGAATGATTAAAACTTGGGTACTAGAGGTACCACTCAAGATTGTAAGGTTGACTTCCTCGAGGGTGATTCGGGGAGGTGCCTTTGATGAACAGGTACAATGGTGATGATGGTGGTGATGATGAGAAATGTGATTCAAAGAAAAGAGTTACTTCTTACCCCACTTTGAAAATCTTCTGATTAGTCGATGCCATGGGTTTATTGTTTATTTAAATAAAATCAGCTTTATGCAAAACAGCCTACAACTTTGAAAGCCTCATCGAGCTAAAGCTCTATATTATAATCTTGCGAGTTCGTCGAACTCAACGTCTTTGCTTGTTTCAGGACGTCGACGAGTAGTCTGGGGTTCCCAGGTGGCAGCTTGGGACATCTCGGAACAGCTGGCGCTGGAGTGTTTATTTGTAGGCCTCTTAGGCCATATCCTGGTTCTTGTTGTTTAGAACAACGCCCTTCGCTTCCGCTTGATGTATTGTTGGGTCAGTGACCCCTGCTTGTATTTTGCTATCTTTCTCTGTTAAGAGTTGAACTATATATGCTTTTGTGTCGTAGAGTCTGTGATGTGCCAGTTGTTCCACAAGTCTTGATCTCTCTATTATGCTTTGATAGTGTGTCCGGTGGTATTGGATAACCGGGGACACAGTATCACTGTATAGCAGTCGGGTCGGGGCGCCACAAGTTGGTATCAGAGCAGGACTGCCTGTAGGAAACCCTTTCTACTGGTCGACGTTGAGTCTAGTGTTTGTGAAAATTATTTTTAACCTAAAAATGAGTTGTGAAAACCATCTAGAGAAGAAACGTTGCTTTTCCAGATAACCCCCTGGGCTATTTTTCCTATTTGCAACTAAGCCCTTGTCTGTTTCTTTTGCTTCCTTTTTAATATCCAGCAGCTTTTGGGGATTTATTTGAGGTACTAAAACTTTTTAGAAAAATTTGAAAATATTTGGGTAGGCTCCCCTTGCCAAGTAGAGCCTCCACAAAAATTGGTTTTTCAAAATAAAATGTTTTGAACATAATTTGTTCATAGAGTTTAAATATGTTGTTTTTGGTAAATAATATTTGATACTCTTTTAATATTTTCAAGCAAGTGATAGAATATTGTTTTAAACTTTTGGAACTTTCTTGACAATTATGGCAACTTCAAATACTTTATATTTCCATAGAGAAAATATTTGTTTGAAGAAAATAGAGAGTTAAGTAGGGGAAAATAATTTATTAAGATCATTTATTTATCATGATCTTAATTTCCTTTTGTTAAATACTTGGAGAGTTTTGTTTAAAATTGAAAAGTATGTTTACTTGAGGAGGGAGTGAGATGGGGTTGAAATGATTATTATTTCATCTCATTCCTAGAATAAGGAAATATAATTGTTTTCATAAAATAGAGGAATAGAGATAGAGGGAAATTAAATAAGATCATTTCCCTTAATTTAGGATTTCAATTAGGTGTGAATACTTCTAGAGGGTTTGTTTTTATTCAAGTCACATACCAAATTTGTTGTCAAGTGTGTCTTATTCTAGTATTAAGCACAACTGAGGAATTACCCTCACAAGCAACAAACACAACAAGATCAACAGTGGCATACACAAAAGATCAACAACACAATCGAGACCACACAATTCAAACCACAAGAATAAATCACACCACCATTTCCATAGTCAACAATACTATCTTATAAAAATGATCACACTTAATTATGACAAGATGATGTTTAGAACTATCTCAACTCCACCTTGGTATTTTTGAAAAGGGTTTTGAGCAAGACAAATTATGTGGGGTAATATATTTCCCACTTGTGTTCTTTTTAAAAGGAAGTGATAATCCAAGTTTATAAAATGGGAGTTGCATACAAATGCAAAATATCAAGGCTAAAAGATAGGTAGGAGATAGCATATAGATCTCCATATTTTTGGGAACACATAGTTTTGGAAATACTTTTACTTTCTCAAATAATGGGTATTGATTTTGGTTGTTGACAAACCAAGTATCATTTGAAATGGAGTTGGCCAAAAGAAGAATGGAAAAGATATATGGAATATTTTCTTGTCATAACATGATCACCAAAGTTAAATATATTTTTATATTGGTTGGGTCTTATATTTACTAGTCAAAACAATTTAAACAACAAGTCACACTAGGTTCAACATAGCAATGGGATGGAAAACACAATCATCAGTAAAATATTTCAAAAAGTTTTTGTTGGTTCTGAATTTTGGTCTTGTAAAAACTAAGTTTTTCTTAGTTTCCAAATTTGGGATGTGACAACATGTTTAACATCATATGCAATTTTATATTTACACTCATGGGTCATGACTTTTCTGCACTCTAAGGACTGCGGCCGAGGCTAGACACACATAGGTCCTTTTCAGTGTATGCATCCAACCATCTACCAAATACACACATACACTTGTTTACATAACCTTACTTCGTTCTCTGAATACAAGTGAGATATAAGCAAATATACTACAAAGAAAAAATTCACAGATAAATTTCCACATCATATTTCATTAGCAATTAGCTGCCATCAACCAATGAGGCGTCTAACTCATCCTTCCACCCCATTCACCATCTACTTGTCGATCACGGTCTCAACCACAGCTACTACCACCACCGAGTCGAGCACCACTAATAGCAACGCCGGCGACAATGGCCGATGCGAGAGGCGACATGGGTGTTCACGTGCAACTACCGCGAGGGATGGGTGTGGGCACCAGAATATGCACCGATTGGGAGCTCAGTCGCATGAAATTTGACAATTGACTTGGGGCTCGACATCGGGGATGGAGGTGTCCTGTAGTCCTAGGGACTGGATGGAGCCAGAGGTGTGTGCAGACAGACGGGCAAAATTTGCGGCGGAACGGCTATTTTTGGTAGAATACTGCTCGACGGAAGCGGAGCGAGAGAAATGTGTTGCGTGGCATAGGCTGCGCTACGCTATGGTGGGCGCTGGCTGCAAAGAAAGGATAAGGGAGAGAGTTTTCGAAAAGTGTCGGTAGCTCCAAACTAACCGCATATACTTAAAAAAATAAATCAAAATGACATGTCTAGGTCTCAATTTTTTGAAATAAAGTATGCAACTAGGTGTACATATTGTACGTACTCTAAAAGTTCTGTAATTTTTTTTATATTTTCGGCTACACGAGAAAGAGAAATTATTCTAAAAGTTTTGTAATTTTTTTTATATTTAGGCTACACAAAAAAGTGAAATTTTGAGGGGAAATGAAGCTATTTTCCTTTTTCACGACCACAATTTTCCTTTTTGTGTAGTTGGGAATACCACTATTTCACCGAAAATTTGGTAGATATCCAACATAATATTTTTCATACTTAATTTAATATTTGAGAGTTGTGAACTGTAAAGTAACATCAAAGTGGGGTCCGCCGTGGTGTGATGTTGCTGCTCCATTGGAGGATATGTGGAAGCCAGGAGAGGGCGCACCAATTTTAGAGAGCTTAGTATTTCTAAAACATGTGTATATATCAAACATAAAATTTTCATTCTTAATTATAATATTTGAGAGTTGTGAACTATAAAGTAAGAGCTAAGTGGAGTTCACCATGCTGAGGTGTCACTGCTCCATTGGAGGACATGTGGGAGCAAGGAGAGGCTAGGGAGATTAGTATTTGTAAAACATGTGTATATATGAAACATAATTTTTTTCATACTTAATTTTAATATTTGAGAGCTGTGAACTATAAAGTAAAAGCTAAGTGGGGTCCACCATGGTGAGGTGTGGCTGCTCCATTGGAGGACATGTGGGAGCAAGGAGAGGGCACCAATTATAAAGCTAAGTGGGGTCCACCGTAGTGAGGTGTCGCTGCTCCATTGGAGGACATGTGGGAGCAATGAGAGGGCACCAATTTTAGAGAGTTTAGTATTTGGAAAGGATATGTATCCCAACAAGAAAGGATGATTTCTAGTGCGGAATATAAAAGCATGCATCCATTCTCATTTTTCTGGGATGTAGATGACGACAAGAATCACTTGAAACATCACATTTGTTCAACTGGGGTTCTGTTGCAAGAACAATTTGGATTTGCTCTTGGTCGTTTATAACATGCAACTCCAAAAACCTATCTACCGAGTATTCATACATCAATTACGACAGACTCACAAACCTTGGAAGCTCCAACTTTCAACTTAAAATTTATTAATAACTACCAATGGGACCTTTTTTTTGGGGGGGCACATAAGAGTTATCTCAAGTTTCTTATCAAATCAATCAATTGACACACTGTTCATAGACGTAAAAGTGAGTTCTTTAGGTCCTGGAGGGTTTAGTGGGAGATCTGCAAGTTTTGTTGCTAGAGGCCGTATTTGTCCAATAACTAACACGTGAGAAGGAATCAATGTTGGACACTTGGATTTACTGGATCCTTAGCAATTCAATCGAGTATTGATCACATGTTGGGATCTATAGAGAGTTTGTTCTGTATTTACTGAGAAAGCCAAAGAAAGCGAGCAAGTTGTTTAGCAATCCCCAAATAGAGATGACTATTATAAGATAGCAATAAAAAAATCTTCGTTCTAGGATCCAGGTATTCAGGAAGAGCAGGTTGTTCTAGCTAGACACCGTCAAGAATTTGTTGACTATTGCATGGGAACATATTCATGTTACAAGTATTTTTAAATCCAATCTTTTCTGCTGGAGGTTCCCTCATTCCTTGTATTGAGCTAAGTTGTGTGAATTCGGATTTAATGAGTTCTAATTTCCAGCGTGAAGCAGTTCTCTTTTCTCGGTCTGAGAGAAGTGTATTGTTCGAATTGGATTGGAAGTTTGGAACGATAACCAACACTAGATTCGAGGGTTTCACGTTAAAGCCAAACATTAGGGAAATATCGGTTTCTACTGATAATCATAAATACATAGGGGAAAACTAGATACTATGCATCAGAACCGATAATATGCGCAAAGCAAGGCAGGGGGACATAACACCTCTACAAAACTGACCACACACTATTTTTTCCAAGAGCCTGTCGACTTCTCCGATATATCTTTTATATATGAGCACAACCTCATCATGTTCTCTCAACTGACCAAAATGAATCACACATAAAGACACCACCACCGTACTTCAAGGTTACGATCGACTGTATAATTGTGTTGATGGAGTGATTGTGCATCCCACTGTTACTACTCGTTCATTTCCATCTTCCGGTAATGAGAATTAGGTGGGGCTTTTACCAATTGATGATACAATGTTTTTGGTCGACATTTGTATATTGCAAAGTTATGGTTGCTTAGGTCCGTTTATGTGCCCATTATTGGCGATGCGACGGTGAATGCAAAGGCTTCCCCAAAATTTGGTCATCTAATTACACTACACTGGGAACGTGAAAGATAAGACTAAAACCTATACAATTTATAATGAAGGTACTTCAATGGGGGAGGGGATGCCCGCAATGCGTGAATTCCGATGTGGTCTTAATTGTGGTACTGAATTAAATGAATTTATCTATCGTGGTTGTTGCACCGCACTATATCAAACATTCATGTGATTGCATTCCTATTTAGGCATGAGAAGAACTCAGACGTGCAAGGAGTAGTGCTTACTCATTGCTAGGTTCATATCAGCATATTACATAGGTAATATACACATATTTTGCACTTAGTTAGAATTGCTTTTGCAGTTTTGTTCAAACCCACTCACAACCTAGGACCAGGAAGCATCGGGATGTACTGCTGCTCCTATCTGGGAGACAAACACCTTCATCGATTTCTCTTGAACCGCCACACCAAGGAGAAAACCTCAATCCAGACTCCAATGACTAGATCTGAATTTGATAAGGCTCGCACATCCTGTCCTTTCTGAAGGCGAGGCGTTGTATTCAAGTTCTTTGAAATTAGGCGTGAAAGCATGTTTTCTCTAACTTCATTGGCTGGGTTCGACACCGTAGTCTTGAGAGTATTGTATCCTTGATGAAGGTGTCGTCCCGGTGCCACAAATGCTACTGTATTTTCGATATTTTTGGGTGTTTTCATTGTCGGTGTTGCAGTATGTCGCGGTTTTCATGAAGAATGCATAATGTATCCTGATTCCTCACGCCCCATGTGCCAAGGCAAGTTTAGGCTTTCATGGAAATCTTCCTAAATTCTCTCAAAATGGATGGATATCCCCCTGTAGTTCTTCAAATCAAAGAATTAAGCACTCAATGCTCTGTCATCTAATCCTACGCCCTAGTGATCTGAAGTCTTAAAACTCCAGCCCACAAGCATGGCTTAGCGTGGAGTGTTAGCACAATACAGTACTAGTATAACACTATGACAATACAGCTCACGGGGTCTACAAAAAATCAAGCCCCCCCCCCCCCCCCCCCCCAGCTAGGTATGTGCTCTATAGACTGTAGAGGAGTTTGACCACTTATTAATCCAGATGAGCTGATTAGTTGTTGTGGACGAACAATCTACCATTATTAATCCAGAAGATTAGGATCATACAAAAAAACAATATTGACATCGACAGTGAGAGTTATCGTGAACATATTTAATTATTCATCATTTCATAGTGATTGTAAAGGGCAATAGGTTCACCCGCCCTGCCCTCTCGTGGCACGGTAGCAGAACTATTTTCTTAGTATCAGACAGACAATGAAGAGAAGGACAGTAGAAGATGAAACCACACGGTAGCAGAACTATTTTCTTAGTATCAGACAGACAATGAAGAGAAGGACAGTAGAAGATGAAACCACATTATCCATTACTGGTAGCATCGCAAATGCATCTGTTTTCAATTATATATGTTTTCTGAAACATCTGAATGACTGAAACACTACAGATGGATCCATCGATCCAATAAACTACTGCCACCCAGGCGTCTGCAGGTATGTATGCACGTACGTACCATCAGGGCAACGCGAGCGCCGCGGACGCGAGAGCGGCGGCGGCGGCGGCGCCAGACACCTTCCAGACGCCGCGTCCTCGCGACCCCACGGCGGCGTTCGGAACTACCATGCCTGGCCCCTCCGTGGCGCCGGTACTACTGACTGTACTACTCGACCAGCCGTACGTCGACGACGCACCTTCGCCCTCCTCACTTCCCGACCCGCCAGTACCTGCGGCCTCACCTTCGGCTTCGCCGGCGCCGCCTCCACCCCTCCCGAAACCGGGGCAGACAATGCCTTGGAACTGCGCGGCCACGCAGAGCAGCGTCAGCAGCAGCGCCCAGAGCCGCTTCGTCGACGACGTCCCGCCTCTCATGGTGGTCCTGATCCTCGTGCACTCGTGCCGCCTGGCTCTCTCGTCCGTTCGTATCTATTCAGATGGATAAGTATCTCTCTCGCTCGATCGCCGCAGGCTGATCGGGCTGGTTGGTTGCGCGTTATGTGGAGGTGCAGAACGGGGGAGGCGGCGTCAGTTCATATGCGAAACTTGTAGGGGGAGCGGCAGAGACTGCATCGAACGTGCATTTTGTCCGAGGTCCGGGTCGTATGGCTCCAGAACGACCGCCAATGGGCAGTGGCCGTACCATTCCGCGGATCAGGGACATCATCTTCTACCTAGGCTTACTTCTTAGCTTTGTTCTGAAGGCAAAGCTGAAGCTGTTTGACTAGAACTATCCATGATCAGTGTTCAGAATTACCTACATGCTGATCGCATCTTGCACAACATGCCCTAGATTCTTCACAACAATGGAGAACTTTTTTTTGTTATTAGCAGAAGCAAAGTCGATCGGCAAGATCAACACTGAAGTTTTGTAGAAGACGTGGAACACATACGAGTACAGGACACACCCATTCTACTCGAACGAAGCTGTGCAATACAATTTCTGAACTATCTTGCGTACCTGGCTACCTGCTACCTAACTAGTGTTCCTATATTTGGAGAGACCTGTAACCTGTTCCGAAGTTGACGTTTTGATCGCGTAGCACTACACGTCTTCCTCTGATGTTTACAGATCATCAGTGCAGGCTGCAGCAAGCAGTTCTTGAAAGCGATATGCGTACGCTCAACTAGTCAACTTTCGACGGAGATTGCAGACGAATAAGTCCCATGTCTATCGTTCAGTTTACAAAAACGAGAAAACGGACAATATATAGAGCAGCCAGTGTTGGTGTTTGAACTGATAACTATTTACACAATCCAGCGATCGACTAAACTACTCCATAGATTAGTAGGACTAATCTAGTTTGTCTACCATAGATATTGGTCGTGCCACGCGCACGATCAGCCCCACACGAGCGCGGCGGCCGCAAGAGCAGCGGACCCCGTCCAGACGCCGCAGACATACCAGTCACCGGCGGCAGTTCTTCCTTGCGATTCGCCGGCGGCAGCGGAAGTGGTGTCGCCCATGGCCGCACCGCCGGCGGCTATACCCGCGCCCGGTCGGCCGTACCCTCCGCCTTTCCCGCCGCTTGATCTGGACCCGCCAGAGCTCCTTCCGCCGCTCCCGGAACGGCTTCCAGACCCGCCGGTGCTCCTCCCGCCGCCCCCTCCAGAGCCTCCGCCTCCGCCTCTCGCACCACCGCCGCCCCCTCCACCGGAGCCGCCTCCGCCTCCTCCTCTCGCACCTCCGCCTCCTCCTCTCGCACCTCCGCCGCCCCCTCCACCGGAGAAGCCGCCGCCTCCTCCCCTCCCACCGCCTCCGCCGCCGCCGCCGAAGGAACCACCGGCGCAGCTGGCGCCCTGGAAGCACGTGGACATGCAGAGCAGCACCAGCAGCAGTGCGCCTAGCAGCTTCGCCCGGCCTCCCATGGTCGTCTCTCTTCTTGTTATTGCGGGTTATGTGGGGCGGACTCCGGCGGAGAACGCGGGGTTGGCAACTTCGCTCTTATACGGGAAGGAGGAGCGAAATTGAACTCGCACTGTGCCGCAAACTTGGGGTCTATGGCAATGGCAGATCGGGCTCTAGCGTGTTGATTGTAGGCTGAACTTTTTGGGATGAAGATGTAGGCTGGTCCAGATATGTCGGTGCGTTTATATCCAAACGGTTCACGTTCTCTACCACAACGTGATCGAGACGTATAACAGCAGAGCCAGGTACTTCTCAGGCTTATCTTGTGCTAGGATATTTTTTTATCTTTATTTTTTTACTTGTCCAACGACCCATGCAATGGCAACCATACGGTTCAGGCAGTCTTGGATGTGCCGCATGAAAGTGGTATAATACTTTCATTTTTTTTAAAAAAATACCGAGATCACTCGATCTCGGGAGTCAAAATCTAAGACAAATTGATATGAATATATACGCACCTGTAAAGTTGGATAGATAATGTTTTGTATTGTAGACTACACAAAAATAATAAAATTGTGGATCTAAGAAGGGAAAAAAGATACGCATTGTTTCTTTCAACATATATCTTTTTGTGTAGATTATATATGAAAATATATTCTGATGCAAAAAAAATTGTACATACTAGACATGTATATGTACGTGTATGATTTTTCAGAATTTTTAGAGATCTAAAAATAAACTTTTCGTTTTTTAAATGCAGGATGAGTCGTGGTCATGTGCCAAAAGGACTTTTCGCTGTAAATTTGCATTTCGTATGACGCAAAGGTACGAAATGAACTATAATCCAGCGGTTATTGTAGGTGTGTCTCATATAGTACACTTGGCAAACGAGTTACGTGGCACTTGGCGAACAAGTTATGTGGTACTTGGCAAAGAGGTTACACTCGGCAAAAATACAGGACACTTGTCCCAGGCAGCTGCGGTTTATGGGGGATGATGCTACCTTCTTTGTCTAGTATCACCTAACAAGCATTCGGTAAAGTTTATAAATAATTTGCCGATATTTTCTCTGACCAGATTCCATGGCACGGATTTATGGGGAGTATATCAAGTGATACCACTTCTTAAAATTAAATTTACAAGTTTGTAAAACTTTCGAAATAAATTTAGAATTTTTTACAAGATGTGTGTTTACAATACCTTCAGTTTCAGAGCCATATTCAAAAATACACACGGAGAAAAAAATACAAATCAATATTCACATAGATTTTTTTCCTTTTTCATTTCTATATGTGTATTTCGAATTTGATTCTAAAAATTATAGAGATTTTAAACACGCATCTTGTGGCGACTTATAAATTTGTTTAAAAAACCTAAACTCTTAAATTTTAAAATTTAAGTTTGGTATTGTGATATTATTTTAATGTTGCTATCACTAGATATGTTCTTTTGTTTACGACGGTGTGTCCATTTTTGGCATGGATGTGCATCTTGCCACCACACAATATTGCCAAATTGTTCCAATTTTTTCTTTATTTTTTCCAATTTAAATGCCAAAATGGCCAATAATATGGTGTAAAATGACACTTTTCCAATTTCGCACAAACTACCCGTTTGGCTGACACAGCACTGCTCGTGCCGTGAATAAAAGCGTCTGGCTCGGCACAGCCAGTGCCGACCCCTTTATAAAAAGGTCGTACCATGCCGGCCTGAAGTCCTGATAATAGTGATAAGCCTGAGGCACGCGAGTTAAAAGAGCTGACCCGGGTGCTTTTTAGCCTTATGTTTTTTCTTTTTGAAAATAGAGAAAAATCTGAAAAAGTAGGGAACAAACAGAAACATTCAAAAAGTAAGAAAAAAATACCGAAATATGAAATCTACACCGTACGGTTTTTTCCATACAGTATCTTGCTCAAAACAAATTACTGAAGGAAAACGCTTCGCTCCCTCCGGAGGATCGCTCGCGTTCCGTCCTCCGCCTTCCTAGCATGACATGTGCCCACTTCCGTGTCTAACGAAAACGAGGCCGTGTTTTGCACCGGTCCACCCTCGTTCCCCTTTCTCCTTATCCTCTCGAGGGCATCTCTGTTTCTCTCCCGAGCAACTCCTCCACCGCAGGAGCTCGTCCTGCTGCTCGCCTCCGTCTTCGCCAACAAACACGCCGCCACGGCGCCATCCGCCTCCCCATGCTCCTCTTTCTCGACCGCTTCAGTGCCCAGAACTAGGCACATCCATTCTTCTTAGTATTTTTCCCCTTCCACCATTGTCGAACCTCTGATGCTGCAAGATGGCATCGCCGGTGAGGTTTCGTTGCTCTCCTGACGGGAGCCTCCTTCGCCGCCGTGCTGCAGAGAGCAGATGCATGAGCTATAGGGGGCGGGTGCCGGAGCTGTATAGGTCGGGCACCCGAGCTGCAGAGGAGTGGCAATGGAGTTGCAAGGGACGACGACGACAATGAGGGGAGGTCCTTCTAACGGAGGGTGTGGCGGTGCTGCCGAGGTCGTTTCGCGGTGCTACCAGCGGCGAGACGTTCTGCTGCCAATGCAGGACGCCGTTGCTACCAGCGATGAGGGGCGGGGCTGCCGGGGCACGACGGCGGTGCTACCAGCGGCGAGCCGTTGTGCTGCCGGGGGCACGACGGCGGTGCTACCAGCGGCGAGACGTTGTGCTACCAATGCAGGACGCCGTTGCTACCAGCGGCGAGGCACGGTGCTGCCGGGGCACCACGGCGGTGCTACCAGCGGCGAGACGTTGTGCTACTAATGCAGGACGCCATTGCTACCGGCGGCGAGGCATGGTGCTGCCGGGGCACCACGACGGCGCGATGCTGCCAGGGCACCACGGCGGTGCTACCAGCAGCGAGACGCGGTGCTGCCATCGCCAAGACGTGGTGCTGCCAGCGTGGACCACGGTGTTGTCAAGACATGGCGGCGCTGCTACCATCCTCGTCCGGTGCTGCCAGGACACGGCGGCGTTGCTACCAAGGAAGGACGATGTTGCTACCATCAGTGGTATGCGGTTCTAGTCGCCGGAGCCGAGGGTGGACGCCGGTTCTAGGAGCCAGCTTGTCACGCCCCGAGACCCGGCCCGGTAGAATGACAGCCGCCGCGCGCCTATAGACCCAAAAGCCTATACACGCGCAAGGCGTGGAGAAGCAGGATAAACCAGCACAGTGGATCAAAACAGCTCATCTATTCATTTTACAAGTTTATTTACATTTACATGGATAAAAGATTCTTTAGTCGCATCCCACCCACTGGTCCAGCCTACTCCTCGGTTGACCACTTCTTCGCTGCGCACTCTGATAACATAAAAATAAGGGAAGCAAGGGTGAGTACAACAGGAGTTATACTCAGCAAACAATTCATACACTTTCATATACTTTGTAAAATACACTAGGTTTTCGAAATACAAGTAAATCATTTGTGTGGTTAAGTTCTTAATCAATTTAAAACACATGGTGACACACATGAAAGTGAGTTTCCCTACCCGGGAATCACAGGGGTGAATATCCACGGTTTTACACTCTTAAGAGGGGTACTCCGACGTCGACAGCCTCGCCCAGAACCGCACAGGATTCCAGAACGAGCAGAGCCCTTTGACCCTCTCAGACACCGGACACCTTGACCTACTCGTGTACGGTCGCTCCTACGGATCCATCACCGACACTTTCCATTCAAGGGCCGCCCCTCACGGAGAACTCAGACAGTCCCATACCTGTACTGCGACCGGTACAATACGTTCACCTTCGTAACACCAAGTTTTCTTTATAAAATCATTCAGTTCATTCCCATGTCGAATACACGTGCTAAGCCCGGTTCGTACCAGTGGCTCCTACGGATCCATCACCGTAACGACACCAGCGCATTAGCCCCGTACATCAACACAAAGCTCGTACCACTCAGGGTATCATCCAATTTAACAGCAAAGTATACTCTACAAAACTATACGAGAGAGGTAGGAACTGCTTGCCTCGGTTAAGCTACGCCGTAGCTAGCAAATAATATCGATGCTTGAGTCCTCTTGCTACTAGCTAGACATACGAGATAGCTGAAGGGACACCACCAGCCCACAGATCGCCTCCTCCGATCGGATGGATCGGCATACGGGTTATACGCCAGCGCCTTAGACGAAGAATACTAACAACCAAAGGATGATGCGCCAGACGCTATGCTCGCCGACGCCGTCCGCATGCCAAAGCTGGCGGGCTCACTATCGCCGCCGTCGCTAGCTCACTCTAATCTCTCTCCCGTGGATGCAGTGTGGTGTGAGAGTATGTAGCAGTAGCAGCAGCAGCAAGCTCCTCCATTTATAGGGACATGGGCACCAGCTAAATATCTAAGCCAGTCGATCCTTCGGCACTAAGGGCCTGTTCGGATCCCCTCCCGCTCCTCATCTACGCTCCCGGAGCGGACGGAGCGGCGCCGAACACGACGACTACACGAGCCGAAAGAGCGGAGCGGAAGGATCTGTAGGCCTTTTTTACGGAGTGGCCAAAACCGAGCTCCACGCGCTCCGCGAAGTTAAAATTCTGGAGCGGCGGGGAGAGGATCCGAACAGGCCCTAAGCCACTGCGCTGGCTCAGCAAAATATCTAACGACCACACCAGCGTTCGTGGCACTCAACGATGGGCTGATTAGCATGCACACTTCCACGTAGGTTCTGACCACTAACATGGCGCCACGCAAGCACAAAATATCTAGCAAACGGTACAGGCAGTGCAAGCAAGCTAATTAACTAGCTGATGATTGTCTCACTCTAGCTAAGCATTGCGCACCAGCTACGTCTACATACATCTATCGATGCATGCAAGAGAGAGTGCATGGCAGCGCTAAAATATCTAGTACTTCATGCATGTAAGACAAAGAAGAATGCATGCAGATTTAAAACTAGCTAGCATTAGCAAACTCAAATGATTAGAAGGTTAAACTAATATACTCAAATTAATTAATAACTCGAAAATCCTGGGTATTACACAGCTGGGTGGGGGGCTATACAAGGGCGAACGGCGAATCTGCTTCACAGATCTTTTTCGGCAACGATGGTCGTAGCTCCGGCGATGGGGTGAATCTGCTGCAACGGTCTTTGTCGGCGGTGATGGTCGCAGCGTCGGCGACGGGACGGTGAGGGTGACGAGCGGCTATCAAGCCCCCGCCCTCGAGTCATGCAGGATGTGTGCATGGCACGGGATTGGGGTTGGGGGCTCGGGCCAGGTGCGGGGATGTTTTGTGCAGGAGAGAGAGCGTACTGCGTGCGCGCAGGAGGTGCGAGGAAGAAAGAGATCAGACGGTCCCGCGCGCCTCGATCGGACGGCTCGGGAGGCGGAGGATCGCACCGATCGATCCTCCGGAGGACGCTTAGCACGACCCCTTACTGAAGCATCTAAAAATATAGAAAAATGGCCTCACTTCGACGATTGGCCTTAGCCTGTGGCGGGCTGAAGGCCAGCGCGGCCTTTTTAATTGAACTGGCACGCGATGGCTCATATGGCCAGCTCGATCCACTACCATCTGCTATACAGTGGAAAAAAGGCTAGAACTGACGAGAGTCCTCGAACAATCACATACAGATACAGTAGCTTACAATTTGCAAGCTCATATACAAAGCACGGATATCTACAGACGAGATGAACCCACCCATGAACTACCACCAAAATTCACCAAACGAGCACCGCGGCCGCAAGGGCAGCGGCGGCGCCGGAGACCCTCCAGACGCCGCGAGCACGTGGTTCGTCCGCCGCGCTGCGCCCGTGCGACCCAGCCGTACCCCCGCCGGTGGTCCTCCCGACGCCGCCCCTTCCGCCTCCGCCCCTCCCTCCGCCGCCCCCTCCGCCGCGGCAGCAGGCGCCCTGGAAGTGCGTGGCCATGCAGAGCAGCACCAGCAGCAGCGCGCAGGGCAGCAGCCTCGCGTTGCCTCTCATAGCCGTCTCTTCTCCGGCAGACTTCACGAGACGTCGTTGTATGCGAGGATGGACAATCTCTTCTTCTCTTCCCTTCCCAGTGCGCTGCGGTGGTTTATATGGACGGACGGTGGGTGAATGGAGAGGGAGGGGAAGGATACGAGAAATTGTGGCCAATTTTCGCCAGGTCAATTTGGGTGGTCTTCTTTTCTTTCAAAAAAAAAAAGGTTTTGGGTGGTCTTCTCTTCCCGACTCTCTGCTACACGTGTTCATCGACGCCTATTATAGGGGGGCGAGGTTGCTCCTATAATCGCTGACGACATGTCCTCCAGTGCTAAAAGCTGACTCGGAAGGCACGGTTGAAGCAGGAATTTGCCTTCCACAAGCTTCCCATCCTTATAGATTGGTTCAGCTTCTCTCCATATGTCAGATATCAATTTGCGGCGCTTTCGTTTTGATGCTACATGAATGGGAAAAAGCTTAGTTAGCTCAAAAAGGTGTTGCTCACAAGCCAAAAAAATAGACAACATGGTTCATGAGAAAGATCATACCCTGCGAATTGATCGCTCTTGTATCTGGAGAAAGATGAAGGGGATGCTAATTGAGGACAACTTGGTGGCTGTGGTGTCTTAGGTGAACCAGCCAAATTTGCTCTTATCACTGCTTACTTTTTCACTGCTACTGACTTGACAAGGAAATTAACCCCCGGTGAACTCGTCACTTGCATTGGAGATCGTAGTCCTGGACTGGCTGATTTCCTAGATGCCTGTTAAACAAAGAGATATAATAAGTACATTAGAACAACACACATCACAGAGCTGCAGATGTTGTGCTAGTTCTATTGTCCTCATACGAATCTCACAACCCCTTTAATCAATTTCAGATCCAAAATATATTTGATCTACATTAACCAAGACGGTAGAAAAGAAAAGCAACGATCGAGAGGACACAGTGTCTTGACATAGTAGCCTTATTTATTTCTACTAAAAAGAGGAAAGAATGAACTCGTTGCAGCTTCAGAAGCAGTTCGTATTTGCGCAGAGGAAGGATCAAAACTCGTTGCAGGATGTAATTGGATTAGACATTCATGGCCAGAATTGGATAAACAGGTACTCCCGAACGGTTCAATTGGGATTCGACGAAGTGCACCTTGATAATTGTGGGGACGAGGGAGCTGCCGTGGGGATTCTTGCGCTTCCCGCCGCCGGTGTCTATGCGCATCTTGGGTTCACCGGCGCCGTCCGTGCGCGTATGTGGTTCGCCATCGATCTCTTGGCCATGCCTATCGACCGCCATTGAATCGAGGCATGGAATCGAGGGAGAGGGATCCGAAGGTGGAGGAGGAAGGGCGGCCCCCGGACCCGGAGGTGGAGGAGGAAGGGCGGCCATGGCGGAGAGGGAGAGGGACCCGGAGGAAAGAGGAGCCCTCCCCCGCGGCGACGGTCGGCGGTCGGCGTTGGGCGGAATGCCGGAGTGGCCTGACCGCCTCAGCCCTCCCTCGTTTCCATCCCTGCGGCGCGATGCGGCATCTGCGGGACGGGCCGCATACGCCGCGATGTTTTTTTTCAGTTCCGTGGACGCTCGCCTCTGTACCTAAATGGGTTGAATTTAGCGGCGCCGCGGTCGGCCCAATACCGCTTGCACCCTGACGCCTATAGCCGCGCAGCCTCAGTTTGGGTGATTGGAACTGGCTGAAAGACGCGTCTGCGTACGTGCGTCAACCACGGAGTAACACGGACATTTGTTGTTTGCCAATTTTTTTTAAAAAAAACAGACATTGAAGAAGAACACGGCACAGGCCTTTCCTGGTACTGATGCGTAGACTCAAATCCTAAAGCGACTTCCATTAAAAATCGTCTAACTGGACAAAAGTTCAACGGACGTCATCAATTCGGTCGATAAATTAAACAGGAAAAACGACTTGCATATGCAATTGCCACGATGCGTCGTCACATTTCGAAAAAATGATCGATAAAAAGAATGCAAACGCGTGGAAGTATAGCTTGAAGCTGAATAACTATGGGATTACTATAACTGCTCCGTCTTGGCGCACACCCAGGTACACGATCAGTGCCACACGAGCGCAGCAGCCGCAACGCCAGCGCGGCACCAGAGCCAATCCATACGCCGCGGCCATGCGGCTCACCTGCGGCGTTCTTTCGTCGCGATCCCGTCCCGTAGTTTCCTTGCGATGCCGCGGCGCCCGCAGTGCTGCCGCCCACGACGGTGGTACTCACACCCGTAGCCGGACGGCCAGAGCCGCCACTTGTCCCGCTGCTTATCGTCCCGCCGCGGACCGCGCCGCCTCCACCTTTCCCGCCGCTTCCCGACCCTCCGCCGCTCCTCCCACCGCCGCCGCCTCCTCCTCCTCCCCTCCCCCGCCTCCGCCTCCGCCACCACCGGTGCTGCGGGCGACCTGGAAGTGCGCGGCCACGCAGAGCAGCATCAGCAGCAGCGCCCCTAGCAGCTTCGCTCTGCATCTCATGATCGTCGTCCCCGCCTGAGTCGCTGCTCAGATGATGATCTATCTCTGATTGTTGCGCGATTTGTGAAGGATCGGGTCAGCGCGCTGCAACGGCTTCGGGTGTCCGGCACGTTGGGCTAGCTGCTGGTTCAGTTCGAGGTAGGCGGTTGCAGTTATGTCGTGCGGAGGAGTCTAATTGTTCGTGTTACTGTATTCTATGATCTACTATCCCAGCTGGAAGATCGCCGCGTGCAAACATATCCAGGCGCTCGTCAAGCTTTATCTTCTCTTACTTCCTTGTACTCACTTCGTTTTTATTTACTAGTTGAATGGCCGTGCGTTGCTACGGGATAGTGAATATTGATCGTATATACATTATTTATACAAGCATTGCTAATGCGCCGCTCGTTCTGACATCGAGGATGCCCATTGCGTCTCAAATTTTGACAACTACAGGGAACCCGTGTGATTTGGACATGCTCATACTACTTGACCACTTGCCTTTAACTGAAACTGATGTCTCAGTGAACTATAATGGACGATTTGTCCAACATCGCTAACTACTTATTGTCCGTGCGTTCAATTGGATATGCGTCAATTGTATGTTCGTGTCACTACAATTCTGTTGAGCTTCCATTCAACGTTATTTAATATGAAGGTTGAAAACACAAGATCATCCATGGGTTCGGCGCAACACCTCAAGCTCTTTGGCTGCCTGCTTGAGAGCTTGGATCAAACAATACCCACCAATATTTGTATAAGCATGTCCTGAAGTACCCAATCTGAATTATAAATGTAGAGATTGTGCATCAGTCTAGAGGCAACAAAACAGGATTATTATCAAATATAAAGTGAGCACATATATATTAGCTAAAAACTGTCTATCAATGATTCTAATTTAATTATCTTTAGCATTACATGTATATAATTATGTGAGACGGCCAACATCTAAGAGGATATTTTTCTTATGACTTATAGCCTTGATAACAAAATGATCCATTTTAAGAGAGCAATTTAATTATTTGTAAATGAAATAGCCTTGATAACAAAATGATCCATTTTGAGAGACCGATTTAATTATTTTTCTTCAGGATGTACAACTCTCAATCGACTGGAAAAGCACAAAAAATTGGAGTGGTCATGTCTATACCGGTGGATGGGCGCGGCTTGCCTGTTTAATTATTTTAAACTGAAATAGCCTTGATAACAAAATGATCCATTTTGAGAGACCATCTGTGCGCGTGGCCGGGACGCGTGGGAAGCCATCGAACGTCTCTTTTTTCTTTAAAAATAAATCGCAGAAATTTCTCCACTTTCCCCTCCCGTCTCTATCCTCTGTCTGTACGCCCGAGAGAACGAACGGCGGAAGCTAAGCGGCCGGGCGAGACCGCTCCAGCCCAGTCCATCCCTGTGGACCTCTCGCCATGCCCCCGTTCCTCCGGCCTCCATCCCCATCCCATCGAGTGATCTCGCCGCTCTGTCGCATCAGGGTCAGGGTCGTGGAGCCTCGACCAAGACGAGCGTGACCATGCTCTGTTCCTCCGCCATCTACCCGTCCTGGTCTCTTGGACGAGCGCGACCTGGACGAGCTAGTCTTGCGGTACGGCGGCGCACGAAGCGGGAGGAGGAGCCGAGCCGGACCTGGAGGCGGTGAATCCTGGAGGGGGCAGTTGCTTCTGCGAGCTTGAGCGAGGCAGCAGGGCTGCAGATCCCGGCGGTGCAGCAACTTCGGCCAGCTCGAGTGCGGCAGCTTGTAGCTGGAGGCGGAAGGCCTAGAGGCTAGAGGATCGCTGTGCGTCCGTCCGTCCGTGAGGGAGCAGCTTCGACGACGGACTGCAGTTCGTCACGCGCTTCAGCAGGTGAAACTTTGTATTGCTTTATGAGCTTTCTTGCCTTTTGCATGCAGACTCTGAATTTCGAAGTTGTACGCATGGTTACTGAACTTGATGTGCTATGGTTTTTGTCCAAGCGCAGTATTCATACATAGCTAGACTCCCGCGTCCATTCTTCACCCCGCGTCCCCGCCCTCGCGCGCCGCCTCTTCCGCTCTTCAGCCCCGCTGCACAGACTGTCCTCGCGGCCAGGTACGGCTCCGATTTGGTTGGATTTGTTGACATTCTCTGCCTAGATTTTCTAGTACAGTAGGTCTAATTTGCTTGATGCAACTTTGGTTTTCTAAATTTTCCCTTATTTTCTTGGTAGATGAAGAAGAATGGTGGGCTGCTGGCTATAGTATTTAGATTGTGGAAAAAATCTTCAAAAGCAAAGAAAACGGATGAAAAACCCACACCGGTCTCCGAAGAGCTCGAGGAGGTTTCCAAGACCAGGCGGGTGAAGGAGGTTTGTGGCAGGACAAGTGACTCAGAGCTTGGCGCCAATGAAGGCGAAGGCAGACCTCGTCTCCACCGGATCGGCAGCCATCGCCACCGCCCTTCGATGCCTCGTCGGGTCGGAGGCCTCTCAGGTGAGCAGAACGATCTACTAAGTTTGTGTGATAGAATTAGGCAGGTAGTTAGATTATTAGGACAAACCATGTAGATGAATAATGACTCTGATTTTTATTTGCAATCGGTTATTGTCATTACCTGAATCCCTAAATCACCATGTAGTTGAAATCCTACATACGAGACTTATGACTTGAAAATCTACATAATGCATTTCATAAGAAGTCTGCTGTTTTTAGTCACAAGATATCTCGTACCATTGTGACCCAAGAAAAAGAGTGTAGGTCATGTTTCAAGAGGGTTTGGATTTTGCATCACATGCTTATGAGCAGAGGGGATATATTTTCAACTTTCGTAGACAAATAATTGTGTGCCTTGTTCGCCAACCTTGGATTCAGCTTGAAGCAATAAAACATTTGAGGCCTTCTAAGAGGGTGCAGCTTCTGGAGCATCTTTACATAAGAGGGTGCAGCTTCTGGAGCTTCTTTACATAAGAGGGTTTAGTGATGTACCCTTAACTACTTTACTGGTATGACCCTTTCCCTGAACTTCTAGAGATTTGTTTTTCTTTAATAAAAAACGCTTGCTTGTTTCATAACAATCAATACTCATACAATCCATATAATCTCAGTTTTGACACATTTAGTGCAATATATTATTGATAAATGTATTATTCCCTTGCACGCCTGTTTTGCGTGTATTGTTACTGGCCTAATTGCTCGTCGCATGCAAATTCAAGTCGATGTTTTGCGACAGACTTTTTAATTCTGATGGTAGTTTTTTTTTTTTGGTCAGGTTCAGGCTATGCATTCATGCTGTTGTCTATATTTTGATGTTGTCAATATCAAATGTGTCAATGAGGGGAAAGAAGTAAAAGAATGCGGGAAGAGGGAACTGTTGAAAAAAAGGGTGCCAAATAAAAGTCAAGGTAACGTTTTGATCTTCTTAGGTTATATTTAGCTATTTTCAGAATGATCAGGATGTTTTAGTCTTGTTGTTGTTCACTGCCATATGGCACATTCCCCGGATAAAAGCCCATATGCCATATGTTGGTCATTAAGAAAAACTATAAAGAATAACAGTTCTTATGTTTAATTTTTGCATAGTACAGCCAATTTTTTTCCAAATGAGAGATTAAATGTTAACACGGTCAACAAATTCTAACTTTGTAGTAAGTGGATATTTTTAGATAGAATGGGTACTTTATAATAAAAATACTTGGCAGATTGCAATTTTGCACCAAAAGAACATGACTGTTTTCCTGTTGAAGAGTTGAGCTTGGTAAGATGTCCTATTTACCAGTTTTATCTTTTTTTTGCATCATATGAGTTTGAATCGAGATGGAAGAACATCTCGAGGAAGATGACACGGAGAGAAGTGAGCCTGGAATGAACTTAGTGGTGCAGCACCGAGAAGTGAGCCTGGAATGAACTCAGTGGTGCAGCACCGAGAATCCTAAGTCATGTTCAAGTATGGATGATTCCCTAATCTTAATCATGTAGTGTACTTTACAAATTTCTTTCAGTTTCGGTGTTAGGAGATTTACCCTTGATATCCCTCTGAACAGTTTGGTAGAGCAGCAGCACTGTTTTGCTGCAATCCAAGGATGGATGGAATCGTTGAGTTTCTTTCCCCTCTCACATCCTCGGTAGCTAGATCTATAGGTACTGGTCTAATAATTCAACACGCAAACTGTGTGAGTTCAAGAGTAAGTTTACATTTTATTCTTGTGTTTGACTTTTAGTTGTTCATCTGATTCAGGATCCTCTCCTCCATGCAAATTATGGATGTGCTTTCAAAGAGCAAGGGAATGATACATTCAAGGAAAATGATTATGCTTGCGTTGGCACTGTATACCAAGGTATGCTTTGCATCATATACTTCATTACTTTTGTTATGCACTTTACTTGTTGATGAGATCCATTTTGGCAGGTTCAACACTATTGTAGTTAGCTTGATTGCTTATCTCTGACATTTCATATTTTTTGCAGCTCTTCTTTCTGGAACACCGATCATCAGATTGAGCTCTAATAGTTTCTAACTCTGGAGATAAAATTCTAAAGATCCTACAGTGCCCGTGAGCAGGCTGTCCTTGTTTTCACTTTCGGTGGTGTTAGGAGATTAACTGTTGCTACAACAGGTATAAGCTCGGAAGTGGTTATGTGTGGTTTATTAATTGATCCAGCAAAGTCATATTGGCATGTGATCTACTGAGCGATGTGCTTATGGAACTATATCAAATGTCTAAGCTTTATCGAGAGTTGCCAGTAGTATTATTAATTTTAACTTACTATGTTACATTTTAAACTTCGGTGGCATCTCTGCTTACATGATGACTGGGACCTGGCAACTCTTGCAAGAAAACTGAACTGAACCCTAAGTCTTGGTCTTGGTCGACATGAGTACATGAACTTCGGCTTGTGGGATATACTGCAGTTGTGCTTGTTTATTTCCTTTCCAGTTGACACACTAATGCTTTTATTTCATTAACAGATTTGCTAAAAGTAAGAGGCACATCGAAGCACAAGTATAATATGCTTACGAGGAAGCTTCATTCTCAAAGTGGATAGCTCATTTGTCATCCCAACAGTCATATATTCATGAAGACATCTATGCTCTTAAGGTATGTGTGACATGAATGAACTTTAGTTACTGTTGATTTCTTTTGAAAATGCATTTTATTGAAGTTGCGTGATATCATTATTTGAGAACATGCACTATGTATGCAGTAGATCCATCTTTCATGAACATGCCCTTCTCGGCCAAAGGATCCATACACGTACAATTTGACAGAAATAAGTAAATAACATCATGCTTGCACCAACGTTTCTTCACATAAGTACGATAAGCAGTGCCAAAAAGTAATATTGGCAACTAATGGGATATACTCCAGTAAAAGTGGATCTACACAAACAAACAAGTTATAATCAGAATGTAAGTATGCATAAGTAAATAAAAAAGATAAAAGTATGATTGCTGTTTAAGTGACAAATATCTCACCTATGAAGTAAGGATCTCTCTGTAGACGATATTCTTCGTGTACGTGCCAATAGGGCGACCAGAGCTCTTGTTTTGGTTATCATCTGTTTTCTTCTTTTTGTTACCAACATCCGGGACAACAAGAATCTTCACATTGTTTCTAGCGGTTGATCTAGATAGGGCGACATACAACTGCCCATGAGAGAACACCAGGTCGGGCAAGTAAATTCCGGCATTCGGGATAGTCTGCCCCTGTGCCTTATTATTTATACCTTCAGAACTTGAAGTTGAGCTTTGTTTCATAGTCCATATTATTTATATCTTGTCAATCGGATTTTACATTGCTATGTTATTTCTTCCAGGGCAAGAGAGGTATTGAGAAACAACCGTTCCAGCTTCCTGACTTCATTGCTGCAACTGGAATAGAAAAAATAAGACAGGTAACTTAATAACTTGGTTCTTTCCGATGCTAGGGACATTGCATGTCCCTTGTCAAGTTGGTAAATATTAGAGCTGTTTTTTATTTATTCACTAATAGCCAAACAAACCATTAAAACCATTATAACATCTTGTCCATTACAACATTTTATTACACATGAGGTATAAGACGCTACAAAAGAAGATTCCAAATTCACATCTCAGAATAATAGGAGGTCTGTCAACCCCACACACAGAATAATAGCATGGTAGACTTTATTTCCACGTCTTGTCTCTTCAATCTTGGCGTCATATTCCACAAGCTCCTCGCGCGCCTCTTCCTGGTCCCGGCGCCGCCGACTCCGGCCATGGACGATAGGAGTACAGATAAATCAGTGAGGACAGCACGGTAGACCTTATTTCGACGTCTTGTCTCTTCAATCTTGGCCGTCATATTCCACAAGTTGTGAACATGCACATATAAAATTAGTATGGGTGCAAGTCATAATAAAATTGATTCTGGTACAAGGTAAATCAATCTCTGTGTATTGCCTTTCGACAGGGGGCAAAACGACGAGGGCTGGGCCTGGGCGACGAAGGATGCTTGGACTCTCCATGGGACGGAATGGAGGTGGCGCGCCGGAGTCTGATTCGATTCTGGTGTGTTTGCAAGAGGATGCGGGTCTCTTATATTTATGCTTGGACTCTTACCTTCAACGCGTGCAAAATTAATGTGATTTATTGAATGTCCATAATTGTACTGATTGATTTACCAGAAATAATGTCATTTATTGAGTGGATTGTGCCATCCCGTTGATTGTGCCATCCCGTAGGAAAGTAATGTTTGTGCGGAAGGTGCTGGACGATCTGCTAATTGATTTGAGCATTTAGTGCGTGTGGAAAAAAACTGCTACCTGGGTGGGGGTAGGATGGAGTTGGACGAAGCTTTGGCTGAGTGGTTTGGGTGGCAGGCTAAGGAACGAATTTGCTTTTTAGATAGGAGAGACTTTGGTTCTTTAGTCAAATCAATTTTTATTAGATTTGATCAAATATTTATTAAAATATATCAACATATGCAATGTAAAATTTATAGTATTGAAAATATCATAAAGTATACTTTCATATTATATAATTTAGTATTATGGATATTGATATTTTTTCCTATATTGTTGGTTAAATTTGGTAATGTTTGTCTTTTACTAAACCAAAAATGCAAAGTAAATAAAAACGAAGGGAGTATCTTTTTTAGCTCGCCCAACGACAAATAGTTTGAACTTTCGTATGAACACGTACAGAGTATTCTCGTTTACTTTTGCGAGGATGGAAGAAATTTTTGTTGAAGTTCTTCTAATTCTTCCTGACCTAATGTTTGGCTTGCAATACAACAGAAAGGATGAAGGCTTATTTGGATTCGATTGAGTGTTCAACTTTTTGTGTTTCATAGTACTAAGTTCAAATTTGAGCTAAACAAAAAAATGTTCATATGAGTTGATTTATAGACATGGGTTATTGTAATTCGCAATTTGAATGATACTGAAATTAGAATCAGTCTAGACACCAGAAGTCGAGAACCATGGCGAAGGCAATAAAGCTCTTTATTTATCAAAAAAAAACTCTCCTCTGATTACTTCCACAAACTAGAAATGGATTTTCAGATGAATTTTGGGGAATAAAAAGAGCTTGCACACCAGTTGGCATGTCACGATTATATTTTGAACAATGAATTTCGATCTAACTCCTTGTGGACGCGGGACAATGATTGGGGGTCTGGTTTTCCTACCTTCTGCATTTTTTTTGAAGCGAAGGGGCCCAGCCCCCAATTTTTCAATATAATCGAAAAACTGTTAATACAACGTTTTAAACATTCGACATCAACTTCTGCCCAGGAGCTCAAACCTCTCCTGCGACACGAAAACCTAGCAGAAACTGCTACTCTCACGCCACATAACCGGCAACATTTTAGTGAGACTCCAGCTCCATTAACTGCCAACATCAAACTACAACACCGAAAACATAAAGCTCCTAACTAACATAAATCCCAACAACATCTACAGTCAGTGCTCCTTGCTTGCCAAACCAGCATAGCACAGGTACAAATGTCTTTTTTTTTCTGGTGATTTCCATCAGGAGTCAGAGAGCCGCAACACCATTGGCCCCCAACCTTGCTTTATGTGGAAAAACTCAGTATCCACAAGCACCAACAACTTTGCTCCTCTGCACTGTGTTTCTCGCAGATATGTTCTCTGCAAACCAGCCCAATAGGAAATAAAGTGAGCCATAAGAATAATCACTACAGTCGGATCCTGAAGATGTACTCCGTTAAAGAAAGCATCATTCCGGGTCTTCCAGAGAGCCCAAATTAGCGCAGCAACACCCGTCGATATCAGGAACCTATCAGTTATACTAAAAGTTTCTAACCAACTAGGCAAACTATCAAAACTGACAGGGATGGATCTAAGCATGAAAGCACATCTAATCACACCCCAAACATACTTTGCTAAAGTGCAGCTAAAGAAGAGATGATCTATTGTCTCTGTATGCGAACAAAACATGCATTTCTCCGACCCTTTCCACCCCCTAGCTAACAGAACCTCTTTAGTTAATATACTCTTTCTAAAAGCAGGCCACAGAAAAACCTTAAATTTCAAAGGCACCTTAATAAACCACAACTTCCTATACGGTACTTTAACTTGTGATGTTTTCAGCGCCACATACAGGATCTGACCGAAAAAAACCCGATTTCGTTAAAGTCCATCTACACCTATCCTCACTTTCTCCCAAACGCACACCGGAACACATCTTCTTTAAATTGTACCACATTTCAGCCAATTCCCCCCACAGATTCCTTCTAAAATTAACAACAGTCCATCCTTCTGTAAAGACTTTAGCTACCGTAACCTGTGATAACCCACAAGTATAGGGGATCACAACAGTCTTCGAGGGAAGTAAAACCCAAATTTATTGATTCGACACAAGGGGAGACAAAGAATACTTATAAGCCTTAACAGCGGAGTTGTCAATTCAGCTGCACCTGAAAAAGCACTTGTAACAGGGGTGATGTGAAAGCAGCAATAATATGAGAGTAATAGTAATAGTAACACAGCAGTAGTAGCAGTAACACAGAGGCAATGGCACCAGAAAATAGTTGATACTACTTCTAATGGCATATGAGTATTTGATGATGAGAGAAGGACCGGGGTTCCCAGCTATCTACACTAGTGGTAACTCTCCAATAACAAGTGTTGGGTGAACAAATTACAGTCGGGCAATTGATAGAATTGAAATAACATTAAGACAGAACATCTAGTCTATTAATTATACGTAGGCATGTTTTCCATATATAGTCATACGTGCTCGCAATGAGAAACTTGTACAACATCTTTTGTCCTACCAGCCCGTTTGCAGCGGGGCCTCAAGGGAATCTACTGGTAATTAAGGTACTCCTTTTAATAGAGCACCGGAGCAAAGCATTAACACTTAGTGAAAACATGTGATCCTCATATCTAAACCATCCCCTCCAGTTATCCCAGTTGCTGTCACTCTGGGCCTCGGGTTCTGGACGAGACATGTGCAAACAACTTGTAGATACAATCTAAGCAATAATTATAGAGCTTAAATCTAAGATCATGCCACTCGTGCACTAGTGACAAGCATTAAACACAACAAGATTGCAACAATAATAACTTCACAAACTTATAGATAGACTGATCATAATGTAACAATTCATCGGATCCCAACAAACACAACACCGATTACATCAGATGGATCTCAATCATGTAAGGCAGCTCATGAGATCATTGTATTGAAGTACATGGGAGAGAGAGTACTAACTAGCTACAGCTAGAACCCATAGTCCATGGGGGAACTACTCACGGAGCATGATGGAGGCGGTGGCGTCGATGGAGAAGGCTCCGGGGGTCAATCCCCGTCCCGGCAAGGTGCCGGAACAGGACCTTCTGACCCCCGAAACTAGGTTTCGATGGCGGCGGCGCTCCGGGACTTCTTCTGGAATATGATCGATCTCTTTAGGGTTTTCGTGTCTGGGGGAATAAATAGGCGAAGGGGCGATGTCGGTGGAGGCACGAGGCCGGCTCCCCACATGGCGGAGTGGCAGGGGGCCCACCCGCGCCATGGGGTGGGGACGGCGCCTCGCTGCGCCCCTTCGTCTCTCCTTCGGACTTCTGGAACGTGTCGGAAAAAATAGGAACTTCGCAATTTGTTTCGTCCGATTCCGAGGATATTTGCAGAACAGCTTTTCTGAAACAAAAAACAGCAGAAAACAGGAACTGGCACTGTGACATCTTGTTAATAGGTTAGTCCCAGAAAATGCATAAAAATGCCATGAAGTGTGAATAAAACATGTAGCAATTGGTATAATACAAGCATGGAACATAAGAAATTATAGATACGTTGGAGACATATCAAGCATCCCCAAGATTACTTCTATTCGTCCTCGAGTAGGTAAAACGATAACAACAAATAATTTCTGAAGTGACATGCTACCCACATAATCTTGATCAAATAATATTGTAAAGCATGTGAGCTGAGATCAAATCATTCAAAGCAAAAGTCTATAATTGATATTCAATAAGAGATAACAAAGCAAGATAGTTAAACAAGCTAAAACTTTTCATGAACTATTGCTTTAAAGACATGAAACCGTACAAGGTTCATTAAAGATGTTTTAAGTATCCAGTGTAAGAGTTCTATCCTTCAATTCCAAGCATCAAGCAATTTTTCATAACATAGAAGGATTCAGTCAAGTAAATATAAACATGAACGTCATGAATCAACTGTTTCGAAGCCTACTCAACCGGTGAGCGTAAGCATTTGGTATTGGCACCAGGATGTTATGGCTAAAAGAACATTAATGGGGGTTTGGAAGGCCAAAGGAAGAAAGTCTCACAAAGCTATAAGTGATCATTAGACAAGAGGAAGTCTTATAATCGAAGCTATGTAAGGAGTAGTGATTGTCATGCAACGGATGCACATAGAGCTATATGTGTATGAAAGCTCTCCAATGAAACTAGTGGGGGTGCATCCAACTTGGTTGCTCACAAAGACCTAGAGCACTTTTGAGGAGGCTCATCATTGGAATATACAACCCAATTTTTATAGTGTAAATTCTCCACATAGTTATACTAGTAAAACATGAAAACCTCTCACATGGAGTATAGGTGCTAAACATGAGCTCAAATGATGACTATGAATACTGCAGGTGCTGAAACACGAGCACAAGTGTGGATAAAGGATAGTAATGTTGCCCCTTTTTCTTTATTCCTTTTTTTTCTTTTTCTATTTTTCTATTTTTTTTCTTTTTTCTGTTTCTCTTTTCGATGGCCTCCATGGCTCTTTTCACTTTTAGGGGCAACATCCTAATATGACAACACACTTTTTGGTACAAATAACTCATAATGAACAAAACATGATGTATGAAACTGTATGCCTCTGCCAGTGTAGCAGGATGTGCAATGATCTAGCGTAACATGGGTAAACCACACATCAGCTGTATAGAATCATGCAAAGCAATATATAAATGATAAATGACAACAAGTCATGTAATGTAAGATGGAAGTTGCATGGCAATATATCTCGGAACAGCTATGGAAATGCTGTGATAGGTAGGTATGGTGGCTGTTTTGAGGAAGATGTATGGGCTTATGTGCAGGAGAACAAGAGAAAGTCCTCCCACGGGTTTGGATGTACTGGCGAAGTATGCACAACTCTCAATGTGAGCAGAAGGCAATGCACAACACCGAAGAGGCTAGCAAATTTGGATGGTGGAAGTGCCAAAAACCGTAGCTTAACATTAGTCAAAAAGAACTCACAAGCTTATTGCAAACAACTAGCAGGTTCAACATTAAGAGCATGATTAAAATTCACTCCAAGAAGGGCCGTTCACGGCGGCACAAGTACCCCGCTAGATCCCTCGACCTTCAGCACAACTCAGTTATTATGAATTACCTTTAGACATGGAAAGCTATCAAGTCCAACTACACCTTCAACAATTTTAGTAGGGTTTGTAGTACGGTACAAGATTAAAGACAACAATCCACTAATGATTTTAACTTAATTAACTAGCAAGCTTTACCATCTAAATATCTCAAAACGTTTGCAAAGAATCAGGTTATCAAAGTTCAATGATCTACAAGATTATGCAAGTTTTTCATTATACCACTACCACATGCAACATTTTCTGAACCAACGCATCAACCAAGCAACTCTCAAAACAAATATAAGTGAAGTAAGAGAGTACTTTCTATAAAAAACTAATAGCTCTGAACAAGAGATACATGAAAACCAAGAGCTAGAAGCTAAACAGTGTGAAACTGAATACTCAACAAATATAAGTGAAGAATAGGAGTATTCAAATGAAAAAGCGGAGCGTGTCTCTCTCCCAAACAAGATATATAGGATCCGACATTGATATGATCAGAAAATAAAAATAGCAAACTAAAAATAAAAGCACACAGACGCTCCAAGAACAACACATATGATGTGAAAGAATTAAAATATAGTTTCACAGGCGTGCAACAGGCGTGCAACAGGCGTGCAACAGGCGAAGAAGCTCCTAGTGGCGACTGGCGATCTGCCGTACTCCTTGCTCCGTTCTCCCCAATCGATCCGATCTCTTTCTTTGATCTGCCTCTGCTGCTGATGAATCTCTGCTCTCCTTCACAGATCTAATCTGGATTTCTTCTCCCAGTCTAGATTTCGGCCTTTCCCTCTGCCCTACTCCTTTTTCCTTGCTCCTTGCTGCCGTCCAACAAATCCTTGTCGATCCTTCTCTCTGTTTCTGGCCGCTGCTGATCGGTCGGATCTCCCCACTCCAAGCTGATCCTCCTCATCTTGTTCTGAGTGGGAAGAAGAAGTGCTGTGCTTCAAGTGCTCGTCCGAGCCGCCTCGTTCGTTTGGGTACGGCTCATGGACATGCCGACGCTTCGCCTCTCTGACGACAGCAATGGCGATTCCGAAAACCAGATAGATTTCGATAGAAAACCACCAACCTGGATCGAGATTGAAGATGAGAGCAACCCGATTCCCCACCCCCCAAACAGAGAAAGCAAATTCCTTCCACCGGAGTTCTTGCGGAGAGCTAAAGAGGCCGTCCGCAACTCCAGCAACCCCTCCGACGCAATCAAGAGATTCCGGCAGCGTGCCTCCGCCTTCCTCTCCGGGCACTTTGGTGCGGAATCAACCCCAATACCGCCCCCGGTAAGCACCGATCCAGTTCCTACGATTCTTCTGTCCACCCACAACACCATGGTCACTGTAATCGCCCTGGAAGAGGTTCAGACGGTCTTGGTTCAGTCTAATTCGTGCAACAGTAGCAGCTCGTCTGGTTCTGAAATTGTTGGCTCTAGCGAAATAGTTTCATTCTGTTCTGAAATTGTTGGTTCTAGCGAAATAGTTTTCTTCAATCGCATCAATTCTTTCAGTTGCCACTTCTTGGAGGAAACAGTAGCAGAATCAATTCAGAAGAGAGTGTTTACTGATACAATGTTGCAGTCTGAAATCCGAGGGTTCCGTCTATTTCCTAAGAGATGGAAGGTAATCAGCCACCTCGATGAGGACCATAATGTCCCTCCTGATCGTGGGCTGCCGCCACTGTCAAGGGGGAGTAATGCGAGCGTTATGAGAGGAATTGATGCTGCTGATGAACTAATACAAACGGCTCGAGTAGTGGGGAGGACACGGAAGAAATTTACAGATGTTAATCAGGGCAGTAACGAGACTCAATTGATGATAGAACCAGCAAACCCCCCAAGCTGGGATGAAAGCAGAGTGCGTACAAGGGCAGCGGAAGATGCTGATGATGAGGACAGGCAACAGAAAGCCAAGAGGAGAACCTTGCAGAGAGCTGAAAGGTACACTGCTGATAACATAACAGGGGAAGTTCATGAAGATGGAGGAAGTGGAAGGGATGTTTTGGCAAGCATGGAGGAAAAGGAAGCAACCGGTCCTGGGGCTACCGGTCCACTGTCGGGCGCTAATGTGAGCGCCTGGCAGGAGCCATGATTTATTTGGCGTGGAACTGTCGAGGTTTAGGGCAGCCTCGCACAGTTCAAGAACTATCTCGCCTTCTGCGAGAATTTCGCCCAAGTTTGGTGTTCCTTTCTGAAACGAGGCAGAACAAGAGGCTAGTAGAGAGGATTTGCAGACGCCTAGGGTATTCTAATTGCCTCCCTGTTAGCTTACCTGGTAAGGGTGGTGGGCTTGCTCTCTGGTGGAATAACGATGTAAAAGTAGATCTGATCAACTATAGCAACCATCACATCGATGTAATCGTCCAGGATAAGAATGAAATAAAGTGTAGGAACACCTTTGTTTATGGAGAACCGTGTGCTTACCAACGTTCTGAATTTTGGAAACTGCTAAGAAGAATAAAACCAAATCGTGGTGATGGCCTGCCTTGGCTTATGCTCGGAGATTTCAATGAAGCATTATGGCAGAGTGAACACTTCTCTGCTACTAGAAGAAGTGAAGCAAAATTGCAAGAATTCAGAGATACCCTCCAATTTTGTGACTTGCATGATTTGGGGTACAGTGGGGTTCCCTGGACGTTTAATAACAAGCAAGAAGGGAAAAGAAATGTAAAAGTCAGATTGGACAGAGCTGTTGCAAACCATGCTTGGTCCAACCTGTTTAATGCAGCTTCGGTCAGACATATTATTTCTTCTAGGTCTGATCACTTGCCTATTATTCTTCAGTTGAGTCAGCTGGATTGCCACAACTCAAAATCAAAAGTTCAAAGATATGAGTATATGTGGGAAAGAGATGATACTCTGGAAGAGGAGATTACTGATACTTGGATGGGATGCAAAAAAGCACAGAACTTAGCTGACATAAAGAATAATTTGCAGTTAACAATGAAGAACCTCAATTTTTGGAGTAAAGAGAAGTTTGGAAGAGTGGATAAGGAGATTCGAAAATTGAGAAATAGATTGGAATGGCTATACAAGCATAACCCACAGAGACACACTTCCGAAATCAAACATGTAACCTCTAGGCTGGATGAATTGCTCCTTCGTGAAGAGATGATGTGGAGACAACGTTCTAGAGTTACATGGATGAAAGAAGGTGATCAAAATACGAAGTTTTTTCATAGAAGAGCATCATGGCGAGCAAAAAAGAATACGATTAAGTCACTGAAAACAGAGGACAATCAAATTCTACAAGAGAAAGAAGAAATGCTGAAATACTCAAATTCCTTTTTCTCGAGGCTGTTCACAAAAGACAATTCAGTTGATCCAACAGAGTTGATAGACATCATCCAACCCGAGGTTACACAGGACATGAATGAAGCTCTGATGAAGCCTTATAGTGATGAGGAAATATCTGACGCCCTGTTCCAAATTGGACCGTTAAAGGCCCCAGGTATGGATGGTTTCCCTGCTCGATTTTTCCAGAGGAACTGGTTAACTCTAAAAGAAGATGTAATCAAAGCTGTAAAGAGGTTTTTTGCTGAAGGATCAATGCCTGAAGGAGTAAACAACACAGTTATTGTTTTGATTCCAAAATCAAATGATGCCACTGAATTAAAGGATTTCAGACCTATTTCACTATGCAATGTGATATACAAAATCGTATCCAAGTGCATAGTAAATAGGCTGAGGCCTTTTTTGAATGATCTGATCTCGCATACACAAAGCGCGTTTATTCCAGGGAGACTAATCACAGACAATGCACTGGTCGCTTTTGAATGCTTCCATAGTATTCAGAGAGGAAAAAGTCTTGCAAATGATTTTTGTGCTTACAAATTGGACCTCTCGAAGGCTTATGATAGAGTGGATTGGAGATATCTTCAGAGTGCTCTACTCAAACTGGGTTTTCATGCTGACTGGGTGAAGGTGGTCATGGAGTGTGTCACGTCTGTCCGCTATTCTGTCAGACTAAATGGGGAATTATCTGCTCAGTTTACTCCCACAAGAGGGCTTCGACAGGGTGACCCTCTATCTCCATACTTATTTCTGTTTGTAGCTGATGGAATGTCCAAGATCCTTGAGAGAGCTGTTTATCTAGATGAGCTGAGATCTTTGAAAATATGCAGAACTGCTCCAGGTATTTCGCATCTTTTGTTCGCTGATGACAGTTTATTATTTTTCCAAGCTAATTCACAGCAAGCTGGAGTGATAAAGAAAGCTCTAGGCCTTTATGAGAAATGTACAGGGCAACTGATTAGTGCTGGAAAGTGTTCCATTCTGTTCAGCAGCATATGCTCGGAAGCTTCACAAACTGCCATAAAACACATTTTAGGTGTGCAACATAGTACTTTTGAGGAGAAGTACTTGGGTTTTCCAACACCTGAAGGTAGAATGAAGAAAGAAAAGTTCCAACCTTCAAAGGAGAGGTTCACTAAAAAACTAAACGTTTGGAATGAGAACCATATGTCTATGGCTGCTAAGGAAACCTTGGTTAAATCGGTGGCTCAAGCTCTGACCACCTACATTATGAGCATCTTCATACTACCAGCAAGCTTCCATGAGGACTATATGAAAACCATCCGAAAATTTTGGTGGGGAGAAGATGAGGATCATAGAAAGGTGCATTGGGCCTCATGGGATAAATTGACCATGCCGAAAATCAAAGGTGGCATGGGTTTCAGAGACACACAACTATTCAATCAGGCACTTCTTGCTAGACAAGCATGGCGTATCCTCAAAAATCCTGATACTTTGTGTGCTAGACTCTTGAAAGCTAGATATTTCCCACATGGAAGAATTTTAGACACTGTTTTTGCTGCTGATGCCTCACCAGCTTGGAGGGGTATTGAACATGGACTAGAGCTGCTCAAGAAAGGAATTATATGGAGAATAGGAGACGGATCCTTGATTGATTTCCAGAGATACAATTGGTTACCTCGTAGGATGCCTATGACCATTGCAGGTGTTCAAAACCACACAAGGTGCAGAAAGGTAAAGGATCTCTTCTACCCAAATACTAGAGTTTGGGATGATATCAAAGTCAGGGGGATTTTTCATCCGCATGATGCCGATGTTATTCTTAATCTGAAGCCTATGCAACATGATGTTGATACACCAGCCTGGCATTTTGAGAAGAGTGGTATATTTATAGTAAAGAGTGCTTATAAATTGGCGTTTGAGTTGTCTAGAAACATTCAGAACAGAAGTGGAACTAGTGTCTCGGGTGATGATACTAGAAACATATGGAATCTAATATGGAAGTGCAAAGTTCCAAATAAAATCCGCATTTTTGCTTGGAGATGTGCTTCAGATAATCTGGCTACAAAGAGAAATAAATGGAAAAGAACCTTGGAAACTGATAGTACATGTACTATTTGTGGGATGGATGAAGAGAGCAGTTTTCATGCAACGGTGGTCTGTACAAAGGCAAGAGCCCTCAGAGATAAAATGAGAAAGTTCTGGTGTTTGCCGGCAGAGGACCAGTTCATCTATACCGGACCTGACTGGCTTCTTATGCTACTGGCAAATGCTCCTCCTGACTCTCACTCTTTGATCTTACTTCTGTTGTGGAGGGCCTGGCATCTGCGAAATGATATCATTCATGAGGATGGTACATGCACCATTGAAGCTTCGGCTGTGTTTTTGCAGAATTATGTGCAAACTCTTTCTTGTGCAGGTTTTGCAACTGATGCGAAAGGGAAATCAAAGGCGATAAATGTATATGGGAATCTACATGTCGCCAAGGAGCAATGCCCAGTTATAACAAACAAATTCTGGACTGCACCTGCTTATGGGAAGCTGAAACTGAATTTCGATGCTTCCTTTGTTCAGGAAACTGGACAGGCTACTATGGGGGGTATTGTCAGAGACCATACTGGAGCGGTTATGTGTTGTATGGCTGATTATCTGCCTGTCTGTGTGGATGCGGAGGAAGCGGAAGCCAAGGCTTTGCTGAGATGCCTGGTGTTATGTGAAGAAATGAATCTTCTTCCGTCTATCGTCGAAACTGACTGTGCTTCGGTACAAAAGGGTGTGAAGGCCGGTCGTCTCGACATGTCCAGACTTTGTTACGTTTATAGAGAGATCGACCGCCTCAAGAACTTAGTTTTTGACTTTGATCTGCTGTTAATTAAAAGAGGATGTAATAGTGCTGCTCATGAGCTTGCTAGGATGGCTAGAGTAGAGGGTACTGTGGGCAACTGGTATATGTCTTTTCCGAACCATATCAGCCCTTCTGTTCAAAATGATTGTAATATGTTGGTGAAGTAATAGAGTCCTTAAAAATGTCAAAAAAAAAAAAATAGTTTCACAAGAGATGACCTGATAAGTTGTTGATGAAGAAGGGGATGCCTTGTGCATCCCCAATCTTAGACGCTTGAGTCTTCTTGAAATATGCTTTGGTGACCCACGGGGGAATCACCAAGCTTAGGCTCTTCACTCTTGATCACATTATATCATCCTTCTCTCTTGACCCTTGAAAACTTCCGTCACACCAAACTTCTCATAAACTTCATTAGAGGGGTTAGTACTCAAAAACATTAATCCACTTTGGTTCTGTTGTGACACATTGCAAGAACTCAATAAAACATTATCTACAGCCCTCCACGTCTAGAGAACCTCACTTAAAGTCCACAAGAGACAATGCAAAAAACAGAGACAAAATCTGTCAAAAAGAACAACCAGTAAAGATGAATTTTTTCGAGGCACTTACGTTGCTCAAATCCGAAAACTTGAAACTAATGAAAGTTGCGTACATATCTGAGGATCACGCATGAATTTTTTCAGAATGTTTCAATTTTTCTGGAGTGTGTACAGCTCAAAACGGTGGACAGCAAAAATCTGTCCCTGCGCAGAGATCCAAATCGAGCATCATCTAATCATTAGAGACTCTTCTTGGCACAACAATTCGAAAAAGCAAAGATACAAAGGAGTTGTTACAGAAGTAAACAAGCTCCTTGACTCAAAAAGCAAAGATAAATTTCAGAAATAAAACATGGGTTGTCTCCCAAGAGCGATTTTGTTTAATGCCTTTTAGCTAGGCTTGATAGTTTTAATGATACTCTCATGAAAATAGAAAATGAAGCAAAAGGAGCATCAAGAAGCAAATTCAAAACACATTTAAGTCTAACCCACTTCCTATGCATAGGAATCTTGAACACAAATAAATTCAAAAAGAACAAAGTGACAAGCATAGGAAGATAAAACAAGAATAACTTCAAAACTTTCAGCATATAGAGAGGTGTTTTAATACCATGAAAATTTCTACAACCATATTCTCCTTTCTCATAATAATTTTCAGTAGCATCATGAATAAACTCAACAATATAACCATCACATAAAGCATGCTTTTCATGATCTACAAACACATAATTTTTATCAAGCTCAAAAATAGTGCGATTAAAATTTTCAAACCCACTTTTAACCATTTTATAACAAGATGAATGATTAATCTCAAAAGATATGGGAATCATAGACAAAATCAAGACCTCTCCAATCCCATTTTCAATAGTAGTACAATTAATATTATCAAGTAACATAGGACCATCATCTAGAGCTTTATCATAAACATTTTCCAAGCAAAACTCTTTAGTACCATGCATTTCGAAATTAGGCACAAATAAAGTATTATCATAAGATTTATCAAAATAGCATGGATTATCATAAATAACAGTAGCATAATCATTTTCACAAGTTTTACTCATAGGGAATATTTCAAGAGAATCCACAGGAACATAACATTCATCCTCCTTTGGTAAGCATGGGGGACAATCAAATAGTGTAAGAGATGAAGAGTTACTCTCATTAGAAGGTAGGCATGGGTAGCTAATCCATTCTTCCTCCTTTTGTTCATCACTCTCCTCCTCTTTTTCATCTAATGAGCTTTCAGGTTCAGCAATTTCTTCTTCCACAGGTTCCTGCAAAGAATTAGTCTCTTCTTTCTGAGAAAACATACTCTTAAAATGTTCAGTAATATAACAATTTTCATCCTTGTAGTTATCAAAACAATATTTAAGTATAGAGAGACTTTCAGATTTATAAGGGGCATCAATTTTATGCTCCAGATAAGAACTAATTTCTAGGGCACCCTTAAAAGCAATAAATTCTTCTATCCTTTCTACCTCATAAGCATTATAGTAACCTTTAACATAAGAAGCTAAGGTTTTATTATCATTATAAGCACATTGGAAAGGAAAATGCTTAAACTTCACATGACAACTAGATTCATCACAACAAAAAGATTTGTCAAATATAAAGCATAAATTTTTAGCATACATCTCCAGTTGATTTAGTAATTCCCATAAGTATATCCCTTTATCTGACAAGCGGTAATTCATATAATATTTTTGTTCATCCATAGCAACAGTTTTTTAGATTTTTGGTTTTTAAATTTTTATGGATTTTTTGGTATAGAGGAAAAATAAAACAAGACAGAAATAAACTAGACAAAAGTAAACTAAGCAAAATAATACTAGAAAGAAATAAACTAAGCACAAATAAACTAGACAAAAGTAAACTAGACAAGCCAAAATAAAATAAAAAGAGAGAGAGAGGTAGAGTGTACTCCCCAGGTGAACTTATGAGTAGAGTTATGCTCCCCGGCAACGGTGTCAGAAAATAGTCTTGATAACCCACAAGTATAGGGGATCGCAACAGTCTTCGAGGAAAGTAAAACCCAAATTTATTGATTCGACACAAGGGGAGACAAAGAATACTTATAAGACTTAACAGCGGAGTTGTCAATTCAGCTGCACCTGGAAAAGCACTTGTAACAGGGGTGATGTGAAAGCAGCAGTAATATGAGAGTAATAGTAATAGTAACACAACAGCAGTAGCAGTAATACAGAGGCAATGACACCAGAAAATAGTTGATACTACTTCTAATGGCATATGAGTATTTGATGATGACAGAAGGACCGGGGTTCCCAGCTATCTACACTAGTGTTAACTCTCCAATAACAAGTGTTGGGTGAACAAATTACAGTCGGGCAATTGATAGAATTGAAATAGCATTAAGACAGAACATCTAGTCTATTAATTATACGTAGGCATGTTTTCTATATATAGTCATACGTGCTCGCAATGAGAAACTTGTACAACATCTTTTGTCCTACCAGCCCGTTTGCAGCGGGGGCTCAAGGGAATCTACTGGTAATTAAGGTACTCCTTTTAATAGAGCACCGGAGCAAAGCATTAACACTTAGTGAAAACATGTGATCCTCATATCTAAACCATCCCCTCCAGTTATCCCAGTTGCTGTCACTCTGGGGCCTCGGGTTCCAGACAGAGACATGTGCAAACAACTTATAGATACAATCTAAGCAATAATTATAGAGCTTAAATCTAAGATCATGCCACTCGTGCACTAGTGACAAGCATTAAACACAACAAGATTGCAGCAACAATAACTTCACAAACTTATAGATAGACTAATCATAATGTAACAATTCATCAGATCCCAACAAACACAACACCGATTACATCAGATGGATCTCAATCATGTAAGGCAACTCATGAGATCATTGTATTGAAGTACATGGGAGAGAGTACCAACTAGCTACAGCTAGAACCCGTAGTCCATGGGGGAACTACTCACGGAGCATGATGGAGGCGGTGGCGTCGATGGAGAAGGCTCCGGGGGTCAATCCCCATCCCGGCAAGGTGCCGGAACAGGACCTTCTGACCCCAGAAACTAGGTTTCGATGGCGGCGGCGCTCCGGGATTTCTTCTGGAATATGATCGATCTCTTTAGGGTTTTCACGTCTGGGGGAATAAATAGGCGAAGGGGCGATGTCGGTGGAGGCACGAGGCCGGCTCCCCACATGGCGGCGCGGCAGGGGGCCCAACCGCGCCATGGGGTGGGGACGGCGCCTCGCTGCCCCTTTCGTCTCTCCTTCGGACTTCTGGAACGTGTCGGAAAAATAGGAACTTCGCAATCTGTTTCGTCCGATTCCGAGGATATTTGCAGAACAGCTTTTCTGAAACCAAAAACAGCAGAAAATAGGAACTGGCACTGTGGCATCTTGTTAATAGGTTAGTCCCAGAAAATGCATAAAAATGCCATGAAGTGTGAATAAAACATGTAGCAATTGGTATAATATAAGCATGTAACATAAGTGTGAGGACCCCAGATTAGGTATCCGAGATACTCGTTATGTTTCCTGCAACAATCCCGTGATCAGTCTGTTGTTGCACATAACTCGAATTGGCATCACAGAACACCCATAAATACCGAATAAATATACTTACTTGATTGAGGTCATAACTTCAACAGGTACTTGCAGCGGATATCACCAAACAACGTGGAGCCCAAGCCATTTGCCAACCCTACAGGCAGCTGACTGGGAAGCGCCCTAGTTCGCATTGACGTCATCGAAACCTTCTTCTTCGAACTGCTCCTCTTCAAAAATCTGGCTAAGATAATAGCCAGGGACGAAACCAATATGAGTACATTTGAATGTACTCGCAAACTACCCCCGGAATGAGCATGCACTACTCTTTTTATTGTTTAAATAAAACTTCGTTTGCTTTGAAAACTCTACATCCTTGTTGAAAAGAGAAGGATATACTTTTGTTTAATAAAACTTTGTTTTGAAATCTCCATATCTTTATTGAAAAAGGAAAGAAGGCTTTTAGAACTTTTCCCATAAAATCTGTTTTTGTAAGAAGTTTCGTTTAAAACTTTTTCCCGAAAATACCTCTCTGTTGAAATAGGTAAGAAGTCTCTTTTATAAACATTTTCCCGGAAAATCACCATTTGGTTTATTTCTCCAAAACTCCTCCTTTTCCGACCATAACCCTTCATGGTCATTCAATCCCAACAACCTCATGCCGGCCCGTTGGCATAGTTGCATAAAACATTTTCCACTTTCAAATCACAAAACTCTTCACTTCCCGACCATAGCCCGTCATGGTCAATTCATTCTCCAGCAACCTCATACCAGCCCGTCGGTAGAGTTGCAGATACAACACATCTCCATTTTATTTTCAAATCTCAAAACTTTGCAAAACTTGCACATGGTCAGAGGACAGCCTCCCAACTGTCCATATCCGAGGACTCGGCTATTCGAATAGTTTTACCCTCTCCAGAGGTAGCACGCTTTTCCCACACCCATCCGGTAACTCATCGTGTCAGCCACGTCCCGCCATACAAGGTGCATGCGAAGTTGAGCCACCGACCATAGCCTGTCCTTTGCTCATGCTAGTATAGGACCCTACCTCTACGATACTTTCCAACACACTTAACCCAGCCCGTCGGAATCTAAGTGTGAGGACTCGTAGTTCTGCCCGGCGATTTATGGTGGAACCTTCAATCCTCTTTCTCCAATACACTCATACCAACTCTGTTGGCAGACTTCTCTTAAGAGGACCCAGGTCAGGGGGTAGGTCATCCAAACCATCCCCTCATGGAACGGGGTCATCCCCGTTGTTGAGGCATCCAGTACTAATATGAGCAAATTATATGACTAAGCCCTTTCCCATATGTGGGTAAATGTGGTCGCACAGATTATCGGCTGGTCGTCATAGTACAAAGACACAATGTGCATTTTTCATAAACATCTCCATTCACCATTTCTCCACTTCAACACCGATATCACGGCATTCCACATTTGTCCAAGTACTTCCAAAGGAGTTTTGAGTAAACCATATTTTTCCCATCCTATAGTTTGAAAAAGAATTTCCATCTAATAACTCCATATAGGGTGTCAAAATAATATACTTGTAGTTTGGAAAACAAAAGGGTTTTCCAAATTCATAACTTTAGTGGCAAACACCACATAAATAACATATGCTCTTTATAAGTAAAACATGTAAACCAAAATAGAGGTATATAGATGCAAGCTCAGAGAGTAGCTTGCCTGATTTCAGCATGATGTTCCGGGACTTCTCCTCATTGATCAAAGAAATAAACTCTCATCGTTCTCCGATAAATCCTTTCCAAATACCACCCCGGTAGCGTTTATCTCTAGCGTCGCAACATGAAAATAAAACAACACGCAATAAGCAAACCAAACCACAAGTGGTATACAAACAAGTAATCAACCACAACATAGCACTAATTTAATCAAGCAACAAACTAGGATCTACATTTACAAGGGCATTATACTCACAGGAGTATAACACCAAACACATGCTAAAAACAAGAGGGCACAAGACATCCTCAACTAGAGGTAATTAACAACCATTTTTTTTCCTAATCAGGAAATACTTCAGGCAAAAGTTAAACTACCAATTAATCTTGGTAATTCCAAAATATCTCACCAAGTTAAGGTGGATACACTAACAAGATATTTAAGCTAGTACTCAACTCAAGTCCATCAAGTTCATCAAGCCATGCAAACATATTACCCATACCAATACGTCTAACAATTACCACTAACAGTACTAACATATTATAACCTTCTAACAGTAATAACATGCAAACAACAGTACCACAACAATCATTAACCAGCAAGGCACACATATTAATCACACACAATATTCTCACATTAAAATAAATAAGCATAGCAATTCTTAATTACTAGAGGGAAAGTTATATAGGGAATAAAATCCTAACAACACATGACTCACAAATAGCTCTCCTAATATGCTAGTAGAACAAGGAAACATGTCATAACAGTGGATTACCACCACACACATGCTAGGAAACACATTTGTAATAATAAAGTTATAACACAACAACTAATAAAGTCCTAATAAAAATAGGCAGAAAATGCCTAAACCTTATAATTAGCACCACAGTCAATCAGTGACTCCTAAATTCAAACCAATTTAGGGATATGTTCTCCTATACATATAGAAGACAGAACAATTGGATTCATTCCAAAATTCATCTCCTAAAAATCTACAAAAATCACCAAAGAGCTACTGATGTGTTTTTAAGAATGAATAGAACTTTTGTTTTAGGTTTCATTTGCATACAAGACCAACAGATCTGGAAAGGTAGCATCTCAAACTATCCAGAGAATTTTAGTTTGCAATTTTTGGATTTGTAAAACTCTAGATATTGAATAATTAGTGAAAAAGATACTTTTCACAAGATTAAATCTAGCACACACATAACTACACATTTTGGAAAATGGCCAGTGCCACATGGTTAAGAAAACACATATGAATTCCACAAAATTTGAATCACTCCAATAGCTATCACAGATTTACCACAACTGAATTAATTCAACACTGCCATCTAAACAGGAAATGAAATTGATAATAGATCTATTGAAAAAAAACAAGAATGGGCCAGATCTGGCCCAATCTGGCCGTGCAGTGCAAGAACTGGCCCAGCCAGCGGCCCAGTGCGCAAGCGAAGGGGTATGACGGCTTCGTCTTCTCCAGAACGCGCACGGCGGCGCGAGGCGTCGAGCAGGGAGCAGGCGAGGTCGACGCGGCGGCTCCGGTGGTCCTGAGAAGAAAAGGGGGTGTCCATGAGATAGAGCGGAAGAAGGGGGTCACGAGGGTGCAGGAATGGCGAAGAACGGTGGACGGTGTCAACCGCGAGCTTGCTCGACATTGCCGCGGCCGGAGCGGAAGAAACGGAGATGCTCTGCTTGAGGTACTGCTTCCCGCGACGATTCCTTGGGCGAGGATGCAGAGGAGGACCAGGCGAACCTTCTGGTGGCCTTCGATCTGGACGGGGCGGCTTCATTCGATGGTGAGGCGCGACGGCGAGCTCGGCAACCTGCGGCTAGGGTTTGTCTTCGTGGGGAGAAAAGAGAGAGGAGAGGGAGTGGGCGAGCGAGGGAGGGGGAAGCAGAGGAGCGCCAGGGGGGCCTCTTATCTCCTTCGAGTGGCAGGAGACGCGCGGGAGGGGGGGCCTGGCGAGCTCGGCGCGCGGGAGGACGACACGGCGGCGTCGACCACGGGCTGCTACAGAGAAGACGACACTTTTGCCGATAACCCCCTGGATTTCCGTTTCTAATTACAACTAGGTCCTTTTTCCTATTTCTTTTATTTCTTTTAAAACCAGTAGGGTTTTAGGGAATTATTTGGGGTACTAAAACATTTTATAAAAAATTGAAAATATTTGGGTAGGCTCCCCTTGTCAACTAGAGCCTCCACAAAAATTGGTTTTTCAAAATAAAATGTTTTGAACATAATTTGTTCATAGAGTTTAAATATGTTGTTTTTGGTAAATAATATTTGATACTCTTTTAATATTTTCAAGCAAGTGATAAAATATTGTTTTGAACTTTTGGAACTTTCTTGACAAATATGGCAACTTCAAATACTTTATATTTTCATAGAGAAAATATTTGTTTGAAGAAAATAGAGAGTGAGGTAGGTAGATGAATATATTAAGATCATTTCTTTAACTCATGATCTTAATTTCTATTTGTTGAATAATTGGAGGAGTTTGTTTCAAATTTAAGTCACATTACAAATTTGTTGCCAAGTGTGTTTTTAATTTACTACTCAAGTATATTGGTGTAATTATTCACCCAAGCAAACAATAAAACAGGAATTAACAATCAATACAATCATAAGTCCAATAAGCAAACTATCACAACAAGATCAACACCCAACCAAGTCCACACAATTCAAACCACAAGGATTAATCACACCACCATTTACATAATTAACAATACTATCTTATAAATATGATCACACTTAATTATGACAAGATGATGTTTAAAACTATCTCAACTCCACCTTGATACTTTTGGAAAGGGTTTTGAGCAAGGCAAAATATGTGGGGTAATATATTTCCCACTTGTGTTCTTTTTAAAAGGGAAGTGATAATCAAAGTTTATAAAATGGGAGTTGCATACAAATGCAAAATATCAAGTTTAAAAGATAGATAGGAGATAGCATATAGATCTCCATATTTTTGGGAACACATAGTTTTGGAAATACCTTTACTTTCTCAAATAGTGGGTATTAGTTTTGGTTGTTGCTAAACCAAATATCATTGAAATGGAGTTGGCCAAAATAAGAATGGAAAAGATACATGGAATATTTTTCTTCTCATGACATGATCACCAAGTTAATAATATTTTCATCTTGGTTGAGTTTCTGGTTAATATTTACTAGTCAAACAACTTAAACAACAAGTCACACAAGGTCACACATAGCAATGGGATGGAAAACACAATCATCAGTAAAATATTTCAAAAAGTTTTTGTTGGTTCTGAATTTTGGGTCTGGTAAAACTAAGTTTTTCTTAGTTTACAAATTTGGGATGTGACAATAAGAAATTATAGATACGTTGGAGACGTATCAACCTGCTTGCTATGTGAAAGATTGTACAGCCTAGGTAAAGCCTCTCTAAGTTTTCTATCTCCTATCCATACATCATTCCAGAAGCTAGTTCGTTTTCCATTACCAATTACTTTTCTACAGAAGATAAAAAATATATCTCTAACTTTCATCAAACCATACCAAAATTGTGAATGACCAGACTTCAACTTCACATGAGCTAGAGAATGCGTATGTAAATACTTAGCCCTAATCATCTCTTTCCACAACCCTTCCTCATTTTCAATTTTCCATAACCATTTACACAGCAAACACACATTCATGATTTTCGAATCCAGTACACCTAGACCTCTTTGTTCTTTGGGTCGACAAACCTCATCCCACCTTACCAAATGGTACTTCTTTTTGTCCCCTATCTCGTGCCAGAAAAGTCTTTTCCAAAAAAAATCAAATCTCTTACCAGTCCCTTTAGGCATTGGAAAGAAAGACAACATGTAAAAAGGAAAACATTGGTTACACAAGATCTAAGGAGAATAAGCCTATCCCCGTACGATGTATACTTGCCAATCCAAGCCCCCGCTTTCTTCTCTACCTTACTTTCAGCAGGTTTCCAATCAATTAGCCTTAACTTCTTATTATGCATAGGCAGTCCTAGGTACTTAAACGGGATCACCCCCTCTACACACGTGAAGATCTCTGTATATTCTCTACTCCTATCTTTAGCAGTACCACAACAGAACACCTCACTCTTTAAGAAATTAATTTTCAACCCCGACAGGTGTTCAAAAATGCATAACAAGTTTTTTAAATTTCTAGCAGACACTAAGTCATCCTGGAACATGAAAATCGTGTCATCAGCGTATTGTAACATAGCTAAACCATCTTCTACCAAATTGGGCACTAGAGGCTTAATAAGACCATTACTTTTTGCTCTCTCTACTAGAACTGAAACCACATCTACAACTATGTTAAACAGAATGGGCGAGAAGGGATCACCCTGTCTCAAGCCTTTTTTAGTAGGGAAGTAGTTTCATATGTTGTCATTATCCTCCACTAGATACATTCCCCGTATTATTTTCGGTAAGTTTATAGTTGGCAGAAATACATTGCAATTGCCAACAAGCTAGCCGGGTATGCGCGATCACACATGAAGTGAGACACGTACGGGTGGTTAATAGAATGCCAGATTCAAACTCTAATATGCTAGAGGGTATATTCACTCCTTTGCGTCATTTCGATGGATGCACAAGTTGCAACACAATTAATAAACTCTATCTATATTTAAGAACTAAATCTCCATTAAGCATCTCGCACCTGCCAAATATGCTTAACAATGAATCTAAAATAGGGATAGAACGAACTTTATGAAATCTCCTAGATTGGTGTTTTCTTTATGTTGATAGCTTTTTACAGGGCAAGAGATTCAGTAGATCTTCTTGTTGTATTAATGGAATACCGAGCAACAAAAAAAGGTCATTGCATAAGCAAGGAACAGTGATTTTGACGACAAACTTTGCTACGTGCTCGTCCTTAGATTCATTGTTAAGCATATTTGGCAGGTTTCTAGAATGCTCATACATGGTTATGCATGCTCTTCCGGACTGTGTGGAGTGTTCAAGCTAACTGGACTGCACTGCATGTAGGAGTAAAAGGTTTTGAGCCTTCTTGTGCTGTTGTGCACAGTGGCAAACAGAAGCGACTCCATCCCGTACCACAGCCAAACAGAAAACATCTTTCTAAGGTTGTAAGCATTATTAATAACTTCAAAACAAATGCACGTACGTGATTTCGTTCTCAAGCTATATATATATTCAGGAATACATACTACTAGGACTGCATATACTCACACATCCGGCGATGACCGATGAGCGATCTACTACTAAAAACCAATCATCAAATTAGCATGGATTACATCCAGCGATCCACTACTGCTATGTTGCTATGATTCAGCACTCTTCCCCCGAGATATCTGCTATGTTGCTGGTAAAAGACTCGTGTAACAAGATTTACGATAAGCTCAGAGCCACCAGACGAGCGCCGGTGCCACGAAGGCGGCTGTAGCACCGGAAGCCCTCCAGCCGCCGCGGCCCCGAGGTTCAGCCGCGGCGCTGCGTCCGTGCGACCCCGGCATAAGCCCAGCGCCTCCGCCCCTCCACCCACCGCTGCCACCGCCATCTCCACCCCTCCCGCCGCCTCCACCTGTGCCGTGGCCGCCTCCACCTCCGCCGTGGCCGCCGCCTCTGCCGTGGCCGCCACGGCACCACGTGCCCTGTAGGCGGGCCACCACGCAGAGCAGCAACAGCAGAAGCCCACATAGCAGCCTCACCTTGCCTCTCATGGCTGTATCCTATTTCTGGCTACACGCGCGGACGTCGGCGTTTCGCAGATGGCCACTCCCTCCTCCGGTCTCTTGGCTGCGCGCCTTATATGAACGGAGGAGAGCGTGGAGAAAGAGGCGGCCGGGAAACTGTGACCTCTCTTTTTTCGTAGATTTAGGGCTAAAGCGTGTGTGGCTTTCTGCTAGGTATGTAGGTGCTTCCCGTTAATTGGTGCTGGACGTGTCGATCCTCGATCGACGCGTACAACGATTGGCATGCCTAGTATATACTAGTTGAATGCCCGTGCGTTGCTACGGCGACACAGTTTGTACACCCTAGTATTGAGTTCAGTTATGTATGTCTCTCAAAAACGAATTATAAACATCATATGCCCACTTAAATGCACTAGTTTTGCTTCCAAGAATAGATGGTGTTTTCTCTTTGAGGAATAGATGATTTCTTGACTATACCCGATTTCAAATTTTGATTTAGCTATTAATTTTATATAACATGAATAAAAAAATTATGAAAATATAAAAGTAAAATTTGTGTTTGAAGGATCTCAATAATCGAATAAAATGATAGAAAAAAATTAAATGCACATTAAGTTAGGTCATGCACCATCCTCAATCAGCCTTTCGACCAGAATTCATCGACAATATTTACACAAAGATACATACATGTTGCTGGTGAGAATTTATTTCCTAAGAAGACTGACAATGAGCTTCTTTAGATGAAGAGAAAACATTGTAGTTTCTAATTTCATCATTCCTGTCAAATGCCCCATTCACTGGTAAACATATCGACACATCAAGAATTTCTCCACTGCTGCATAACCATCTGATAACTTAGATTTAGGTATTAGTTGAGTGTAAAACTGAAACAACATGATGACCATGAGCATATACATGACCATCATAACTTCTTGACCAATTGTCCCCCTCGCCCTTCCATTACCCCATTGGATATATCCGTAGAAATATAATAGTTAAAAATGTAGAAGGGTTCGAATAACGTACAAAACACTACGCTTGGTGCCAATTCAAGGTAAATAAAAGGTTGTGTTTGAAAAAAACTCCAATAATATTTTACATGAACATGGTTATCGTTAATTCATGGCTACTGTAAGAAATAAGTGAAAAACTATACAACTTACTTGCCTGGGTTAGAAAAGCTGGAGATGGAATATCACATATTGTCCACACTAAGGAACTATGATGGAAATACACCAAAGTATGCAGCAAAAGGATTTGGATTGACAGAGCCAGATCTCAGAAAAAATCCAAAATGCCAAGCATCCAGTAATTGACCAGCGTCAGGTTCCATGCCACAGGATCCTTCATGTATAAAGAAGTGCATTGGTTGATACCAACATAGTCGATGGAGCTTTTCAGGATCCCAGACTTGTCGATGCTGAAGGTTGCCAATTTGTGCTCTATAATCTTGAGCATCGAATATGGGTAGCAACCATAGATAATGCGGTCACCGAACCTACAGGGATATGTAACATAGTATAAATTTGCTTTGCTCTGAAGTCTGAACAAAATACAGTTGGTTTCTACACACTGTTGCAATCTGAACTTCTTAAGTATCCGAGATTCCTAATTCACCATAAGAAAGTTAACTAAATCAGAAGTCCGCATGCTGATGCGCTAAGAGCTTCTTGTCTTCTACCTTGTGTAAAAAATCAAATTACCTTGTGGAAGCATGTAATCTATGAACCTGTTGTAGTAATTCACTCCTTCCTGGTTCACCTCCTAGGTTGGAGAATTATATACACAGCTATGCATCACCAACTCCATTGACAGAAAAAAATTGACTGCAAATTAGCAAACTGGTCCAGCGCTAGAGGGACCAGGCCACTCAGGACATAGTCAAGCAATATATCAAAAACCGATATGCATTGGACCCCATGTTCTACTCCGACATGGTTCCTGTTAGAGTGTTAGTTAAGCTCCCAAGTGTGAAATTATACTGGTTACTCTGCACTTCTTCTATAGCAAGATAGCTTGCGGGCAGGACCAGCTAGTGCCGGATTGATCAGATTATTCAGAAAAAATCAACAACCCTGCAACACCGAATTATGGATTATCAAATACAAATACTAGGAATTTACCAACATGATCACAATACGAAGGACAGAAAATTAACCAATATAGGCAATCGTAAGTGCGAAGAATTCGGCAACAGAGGCAAGAAGCACATGAAAACAACAGTGGTTCGTCTATATTTGAGTCCACTACAATACTACATGGCAATAGTAGGAAGGCGAGGAAGAAGGCGGGTCAGCGGGAGGAGTAGCGTAGTAGGAAGGCTGGCTGAGTGTATCAGTGTGGTGTTGCAGTTCTTGTGTTGCGTTGTAACATGGGTTTTGAAACACTACTCCTCTTCTTAATGTCATGACATGCAGTCTTTGCATGTTCTTGAGAATACTACATGGCAATAGAATTCCAGCAAGTACACGATTTTCTTTCAAGTGTTGAAACGAGAGCTACTCACCGGCGAGCCTCTTGTTAGCAAAGAAAAGAATCTCCACGTTGGCCGCCTCGCACCGTATCTTCCTGCTTGCATTTGCCTTGCTGTCACAACAACACAAGCTAGAATCAGAAAAGGACCGACACACGAAAACGCAGAGAAGAATTGAGGAAGGAGGCAGCAATCGAGTGAAATACCTGGTGCACTTCTTACAGATTCTTCCTGCCATCGGCGACTCCTATTCGCAACCTACCGATCTCAGCTCTCTGACCACCTCAGACAATCGTTGAGGAGGACCGGAGGCGGCGCTTGCACTCGCGCAGATGCGGCCGTGGCGTCGCCCACAGCTTCAGTAACCCCTTCATATTCTCCATGTGCGCCGCCCGACAGCATGGGCGGGAGATGACGCCCAATGTGCACCGACTGCAAGGGCTGCCAATGGCCCGCGCCGGGCTGCTGCACAGAGCCGGGGAGGATGGGGCGATGAACCCGAGCGTGCGGTGGCAGGACGAGGACGCCGGGAGGTTTGGTGTTTCAGATCGTTGATAGTACAGACGGAGATCGTGGGGAGGTCGTGGGGAGAAGGTGGAGGCCTCGAAGAGAGGACCTGCCCCGACGGCGCGCGCGGCAGAGCTAATCGGTGCGGTGGCGTCCTGTCGAACCGTTTTTTTCACTTAAGGATGGCGTGGTGGGTAATTTGTATCAACATCAAGGATAAAATTGGAAGTTTTAAAAACGTACCAACACCTCCTCAAGCCATATTATATACTCTCTCCGTCTCAAAATAACTGTCTTAGATTTGTCAAAAAGTGAATGTATCTAGACATGAAACAAGTATAGATACATTCACTTTTGGACAACTTTGAGACACTTATTTTGGGACGGAGGGAGTAATAGAGATACGAGCAGGAACAACAATACTGATGGGATCTTCAACGACCTGTACCGTGCGTATCCGAAACTGAAAGCAATTCGTGCTGGGATATGAGCGCGATAAGTTTAGACATGAACTCTGTCAAAGAAGAGACTATGTAGATGCAGCAAACTCAAAGTATATTACTTTTACACATCTATTTGGTGTGTCACCAATCAATCATCTATACATGAATTATTCATTACTCACTTATTCAAACTCATCATAATTTTAATTCAAATAAATGGACAAGTGTCATTCAAATTTTTTTTTTGAGAAAGGCATTCAAATATCTTGACTTCCAAAAGGGAATTCCCAAAAAAGAACATTGAAGACGAAAGGGAATTTCCAAATAATCTTACACCAGTAAACAATTCAAAATACACTGTTATCAGGATATATGGCCCATCAACTTGTCCCCATGGATGAGCAAGCAATTTGTATTGGGGCAGTACCGCATTGCGCGGTCTACGGCCTACTAGCTTCGTTATATCGGCCGACCCAAGAATACGTTTTGGTGGCTGTTTCTTGTTCCGCTTCGTGAAAAACAAAAAGTCATTTCAGTCCGGTATTTCCAAGAAAAAACAAATATTTTTTAAAACACGCATAATTTTTCCTCCGAATATTTTCAAAATAGGGAAAAGAAAGAGGAAAATGAAAATGGTTCCAAATTTAAAACTGGAACATTTTCAAAAATTGAAAACATTTCCAGTTTTGCAACCATTTTAAAAATGAACCCATTTTGCGAATTTGAAACCATTTTCAAAATTGGAACCATTTTCAATTTTGGAACCATTTAAAAAAATAAACATTTCCAAATATGAAACCATTTTAAAAAATTGAAACCATTTCCAGTTTTGGAACCATTTTGCGAATTTGGAACCATATTCTACAATTGGAACAATTTTCAGGAAAATCAAATTTGAAACTATTTTCAAAATTTTGAACATTTTCAAGTTTGACACCATTTTAAACCGGAACAATATAAAAAGTAATTAAAAAACCGAAAATAATAATAAAAAGAAAAGAAAACGAAAAATAGAAACATAAAAGAAAATGAAAAAATAATAGAAAAGGGGAAACGAAAATAGAAATAAAAGAGAAGCCGCCTAAATGGGCTGGTCCGCTAGGAGGTACCATGTTAGCGGCACAACCGATACTAGCGTTAGCGGCGCGAAATAAAATGTTCTATTTGTAGGAAAAATGTTTAGCGTTTGCATAAAAAAGAGATGTGTCTTTTCCATCCTATTTTTTTGCTTGCTTTACAAGGTACCATGTTTAGCCATTTAAGAAAATAACAAAATACTGTAAAATAAGAGTGATTCCACTAATTTTACAATACATTTTACGTATGTTCTTGTCTTGGAATGATCCCAAAATCAATTTAGCTTTTGATATATTGGGATGATATGTAAAACTTTTGCATTGGAAAATTCTTCATTTTAGCTTCTCGGGTACATTTTAATTAAAATATCTAACACGATGATAGTCACTCCTCTGATCACTCACGCATACCTCATGAAATTTTATCGAGACAGGCTTTCAATAATGCTAGCTATGGGTGCAAGTAAATCTAAAAAAAAAAAGGCTGCTGGCCACTCTGCACAAGAATTGGGTACAAATATAAGGATGCAGCACATGTAGGCACCTCGATTTCCTGACATACACAAGCACAATGACAGGAAGGCAAATCCTTGATTTCCTGAGATGTGCAGCACACGGCATTCCTGATTCTCGACATCGTGATGGCAACAAACACCATCACTCCGTGGCCAAAAGCAGAATCAATCAATAGAAATTAATTGACCACCACGAGTAAAGTTTTCCTGGTACCAGACAATGACCCCAAACTCATCTTCTCCGATCGCGTGACACAACCAACCGGAAAACAACAGATGAACATGAACTAGGGTCTAGGACTACTAAACGCAAAATTCTGTCAAAGTAGATCGAACTCGTCATTAATTACACATAAGCATCCAGCGATCACTACCATGTCTACTAATTCACTCGTCAACCTGGATTACATCCAGCCATCTCATCTACTTACCAGACTACCATTGCTAAACTACTGCTAGTAAAATTCAGTAAGGAGCACTCTTCAGTAAAATCCAGTCGTGTGCCGCCTCCGGAAGGACGCCGCACGGCGCACGCTCAGAGCCAGCGAGCGAGCGCCGCGGCGGCGAGGGTGGCGGCGGCGCCGGAGACCCTCCAGGCGACGCGTCCGTGGGGCTCGCCCGCGGCGCTGTGCCCGTGCGACCCCGACCCCCTGCCAGCGAGGGCGCCAGCACCCGCGCCCGCCCCCGCCCCGTAGATGAACGGACGGGATCCTCCGCCGCCGCTCCTCCCGCTGCTCCCCTCGCCACCGAAGTGGCCTCCGCCACCGCTTCCGTGACCGCTACCGCCGCCTCCGTGCCCTCCTCCGCCGCCGCCGCCGTGGCCTCCACCACCCCCGCCGCGGCAGTACGCGCCCTGGAAGTTGGCCGCCACGCAGAGCAGCGCCAGGCCCAGCGCGCACAGCAGCCTCGCCTCGCCCCTCATCGCCGCGCGTCTCCCTTCGCCTACGCTTCGGAGTTCGGTGGTTGTCTTAGACGATCTCTACCGCCGTTGGCTCGTCCGTGGTTTGGCTTCGGCGACGCGGCGATTGGCCGGGTTTTATGAGCGGCCGGAGAGGGAGAGGGGAGGGGAACTTTTGCTTTGCTCGTTCGTGCTGCCGCTTTTGGCACCCAGGTGGGGCGACGCGTACAGCTCGGCCTGGCTATAACAGGCAGGGTTCGTGTACGCGTGTTCGATGGGAAATTACCCTGCGGCTGCGGGTGACAATGCTGATTGCAGGAGCAAAAGGTAGGTAAATAAAAATAAAATAAAATAAAATAGAGACAGAAAATGAATCCAAGAATAAAAACTAAAACAAAAAGAACTCGAACGAAAAACGAAAATAATAAAATTAAATATTGACCGTCATTGTTGGGCCAGCTCATATTCTATTGCACGCTTTGAGCAACAAATAGGAGCTCCGCCAAAAAGAGGGTTTTCAACTTTTCATGGGCTGCATCGAATGGCCCAATAAAGGTACAAGTTTTATTTTTGTTAACTCACGCATATACAGAGTTTCTAATTATTTCATACGTCAGTCTAGCGAATGAAAAAAAAATAGAGAAAAAGAAATATGAACGTATGACAAGCTAGTGATCATTTCAAATCTTGTAATCATTTTCTGAATCCTTCAACGATCTGTCAAACAACAAACCTACTTTATTGACACCCGTGAAAATCATTATGAATATCGTGAACATTTTCTTCAAACTCCTAATTTATTTAGTAAAACGCAACCATATAAATATAAATTTATGAACATATCTCAATTGAAATATATTTTTAAAATTTTCATGCATTTAGAAAACGTTCACGGTATAAAAAATGGTCACCCCTACACGAAAATAGTTGTTTTCATGAATACTAGAAATGTGCATGTTTTTGTAAGTTAACTTTCACGCTCTAAAAAAGTTGTTTTCCCACGTCATTTAAAACGGATCGGAGGGAGTAGCTAGCATACGTGTTGTAGACTTGATACTCATTGTATTGATCATATAAGTATCTAAAGAGTCTTTTTTTTTTTGACAGTAGTATCTAAAGAGTCATTGAAGCATGCTTTTTGTACCGACCTCTTGGCATTGTGATAAATAAGGTTAAAAAAAATATCACGCAAACATATTGTCTTATACATCATTCACAAAATAGAAAACCAAGTAACACATTTTTCATGCATATCTAGTGATTATTTCGTAGCAAAGCAGCCACAAGCTAGTGGCAATACTTGAAGGCGGAAGTAAATTTTCAGTGATTTTCTGCAATGCATGCATTTTACAGCACACGAAGGCAATCTTGATTTCCAGAATCTTGTCCATCAGTAACAATGATCGCCCCACTCTGCACAAAAATAGGTTAAACACGTAGGATACAGCACATGAAGGCATCTTGATTTCCAGAATTATACAGCACACGAAGGCTGAATGCAATCTTAATTTCCTGGCGCACGAAACGGAATGCATCGTTCTTAGACAGCGTTATGAGTGATGAGTGGCACCAAACATGTACCGCTCTCAGCGGCAGAGAAGAAAATCGATCGAAAAGATAGAAATAGACTACCAGACAATGACTCAAACTCAGCTTCTTCGACTGCGTGGAACAACTAAACAGAAAACATCATATATGAACTAAACTCCAGTAGTAAAAGTTTGTCGCGAAATCCTGGTAAAATACCTCGCAACTCGTCATATATTTGCACATAAGCATGCAGCGATCTAAACTGCTACGAAATTCAGTTAATCTCACTCGTGCTCAGAGCCACCAAACGAGCGCCGCGGCGGCGAATATGGCAGCGGTGCCGGAGATCCTCGAGGCGGCGACGCGGCCGAGCGGCTCGCCCTCCGATATGACACCGCCGACGAGGTAGCAGGAACCCGTGCCGGCGATCGCTTGCGCCCCCGACCCGTAGACGGCCTGACGTGCTTCCTCGCCCGAGTAACCTCCGCCCTCCTCGCCCGAGTAACCTCGGCTCTCCTCGCCCGTGTAACCTCCGCCTGCGTGCTCGCCGCCGAAACCGCCTCCCCCGCCGTGGCCTCCACCACCTCCACCCTCGGCGAAGCAGTGCGTGCCCTGGAAGTTGGCCGCCACGCAGAGCAGCACCAGACCCAGCGCGCAGAGCAGCCTCGCCTCGCCCCTCATGGCCGCCTCAAGGAGCCTTTGCTTCGGCTACAAGTCGATGATGGTCGGATTTGCTATCGATCTCTCTCGCTTCGTCTGTGGTTTCTGTTCCTGCGGCGATCGCGCGAGCATTTATGAGGGCCGGAAAGGAGTCGGGACTCGGGAACTTACTTTGTTCGCGCTGCTATTTTTGGCAGGCATGCTTCTAGAGTCTTGAAATTCCATGTTTAAATGTTTAATATCCGTGCATATCTGAAAGAATTTGTATTTTCCTTCGGGTCTGTCTAATGCTCAGCCGACTGAGAATTAAGCTAATTCTCAGTCGGCTGACGTCATCCCGTGGCGTGCGTGCGGTGACCTCTCTCGCTCGTGCCTCTCGCTGTCGTCCACGTCCATGCACTGGCACACGAACGAACTCCAGATTCCAAGCCTCGCTAGGTACGTACGCACGTTCGTGCTTGCTCTGTTCGGCCCACCCACTGGCCCACCTAGCTTGTTTTGCACGGGAATGGCTGAGAAAAGAATACAACTTCCCTCAAAAGAAAAAAAGAAAATCGCCTTAAAAAGATAAAATAATTAAAAAAGGAGAATCAAATACTTTTTTTTTGCGATGAGATACACAGATATTACATCGAACAAGTTACAAAAAGGCCCTCATAAGAAACAAAATTACAACCCAGCCCTTGTGCAACTCGACCACGCCGGAGACGACGCAGCGCTGTCGGTGGCGCGCCGCTGCTCAAACTCCTCTCCCCCAAGCCAGCGGGAAGTCGCCGATCACCGATCCCAGAGGATCTACGCCGGAGGCCTCCGTCGTCGTCATGCCGATGAAAACCTGCAACTCTCGGAAGATCTTGCGCCAGATCCGCCGTCCCATGGAATCCAGCGAAGGGGAAGTCGAGCCGAGCAGCTCCGTAGAACCGCAGGCTCGACGAAGGTGGCAGGTCGACGCCAGCGCTCCTCGGAGCACCACCGTCGAGGGGAAGGACCACCACCTGCAAAAACCACTCCGGCCACGCCTCCTCCGCCATGACGCCGCCGGCTGGCACCCAACTCACACCTACACTACATATATGCACAGATCCGTCGATTCCCCGTCCTCCCGCCGCCGGAGCGGCTGCCGGAGGGCGAGGAATCGAGCGGATCGACGGCGATGAGGTGGCCCGAGTTGGAGGTCCCAAAAGTCTCCTTTCTCTACTGTAGACGGGGAAAGGTGAAGGCCAAGGTCCTTCGATTCGAGAATCAAATACTTAAGGGTAGCTTACATAAATTAGAGCCACGGGAGATGGCTTGGCTGAAAATGAAATTTCCTTTTCCTTTGGAGCTTGGAGCTAGAACGAAACCAAACCAAAATGCCCTCCCGACCTGAGCGGATGCATCGTTTCTCAAGTACTCGAGGTAAAAATATACACGAAATATAAGTGCGTCCACTAGTAGGTTTTCATTCCTGTGATCGAATTTGAGCTTCGCCGATTGTAACTTCTTAATTTTTGGATCAAGTTCGCACCATTTTTTGACAATTGTTTTAAAATTTGTCGCACTCGGTCGACCGTTTGAAATTTTCTCAGTTGCAGGTGTAGTTGCAACTGGTCGTCAGGTGTAGACGAATCTCAGTTGCAAGTGCAGTTGCAACTGAATATCAGCGGTAGACGAATCTTAGTTGTAAGTGAAATTGCAATTGGTAAAAATTAAAAATAAATAAAATAATAAAACAATCCCAGTTGCAAGTATAGTTGCAACTCGCTATCAGGTGGACACGGATCTCAGTTGCAAGTGAAGTTGCAACTCAGTTCAGAACAAAAAAAACCCAAAAACATAAATAATAAAATAACTAAACTTAAATTTAATAGTTAAAAAATAAAAAATCTCAGTTGCAGGTGCAGTTGCTACTGGACGTCAGGTTTAGACAAATCTCAGTTGCAAGTGCAGTTGCAACTCAGTTCAGAAAAAAGGAAAATAGTAATAATAAATAATTAAAACACAAAAAAATTAAAAATAAAAAAATAAAAAATCCCAATTGCAAGTGCAGTTGCAACTAGCTATCAACGTCATGCGAAGCACAAACATTAGCCGATACACAGTTGAAAATGTAGTTGAAACTGTCTATCAATGACAGAAGAATCTCAGTTGCAGGTGCAGTTGCAACTGGACGTCTGGTTTAGACGAATCTCAGTTGCAAGTGCAGTTGCAACTCAGTTAAGAAAAAAAAAGGAAAAATTGTAATAATAAATAATTAAAACACAAAAAATAATAATTAAAAATAAAAAAATAAAAAAATCCCAATTGCAAGTGCAGTTTCAACTAGTTATCAACGTCATGCGAAGCACAACACATTAGCCGATACACAGTTGAAAATGCAGTTGAAAGTGTCTATCAATGAAAGAAGATTCTCAGTTGCAGGTGTAGTTGCAACTGGTCGTCAGGTGTAGACGAATCTCAGTTGCAAGTGCAATTGCAACTGGATATCAAAACGGTAGACGAATCTTAGTTGCAAGTGAAATTGCAATTGGTAAAATTTAAAAAATTAAATAATAAAACAATCCTAGCTGCAGGTGTAGTTGCAACTCGCTATCAGGTTGACACGGATTTCTGTTGCAAGTGAAGTTGCAACTAGCTACTCAAGTGCAGTTGCAACTCAGTTGAGAACAAAAAAACCCGAAACATAAAAAATAATAAAAACTTAAACTTAAAATTTAATAATTAAAATAATAAAAAAACTCTGTTGCAGGAGCAGTTGCAACTAGACGTCAGGTTTAGATGAATCTCAGTTGCAAGTGCAGTTGCAACTCAGTTCAGAAAAAAAGGAAAATAATAATAATAATTAATAACTAAAACATAAAAAATAAAAAATAATAACTAAAATAAAATAAAAATCTCATTTGCAAGTACAGTTGCAACTAGCTATCAACGTCATGCGAAGCACAAACACATTAGCCAATGCATAGTTGCAAATGCAGTACCATAGAAAACTGTCTATCAATGACAAAAGAAACCTTGGATTAAACAAAACAAGTATTATATATACCATAGAATTAAAATTCCTATCAAAAATTGGTACAAAAAATGTCTAGTACTCACAATTGACAAAAAAAATGTAAAAAACACTCTAAAAAAAGACACAAAAACCCCCCAACGACGCATATCGCCTAGTCTCTCACAGACAACCGTTAACATCTTCTGAAACTCAAAAACATTTATTCGAAAGTTAAAATTAAAATTCCAACCAGATGCCTCCAAAAAATAAAAACAAAACCCACAAACCAAAAAAAAAAAAGGTCGTGCAACCCTCCCCCCCCATGAATCACAAAACAAAACAAAAGCCCAACAAAAACGACCTGAAAACAGAAGCAACAAAAAAAAACGAAACGGGCTGAAAAAGCAAACCGCTTTAGCCAACCGGCCCAACAACAGCTCAAAATCGGATGGAGCTATCTGCCGCTCGCCCCGAAACGACATCCCACCCCGCAGCCCACCACGCACCAGGCCAAAACTTGAACAAACATGGATCGCAAAGCACGACCCAGATCCGACGGCTCCGCATGAGATTGAGGGCTAACTTAGTTCTCATGCGCATGAGAACTAGCAAAACCGCAGTTACAACTGGTAAAAATATCTCAGTTACAGCTCCACTTGCAACTGAAAAACAATATCTCATTTGCAACCACACTTGCAAGTGGAAAAATATCTCAGTTACAACTTCACTTGGAAGAAAAAATATCTCAATTGCAGCCACACTTGCAACTGGAAAAATATCTCAGTTATAACTTTAGTTGCAACTAGAAAAATCACCCCTTTCTCATGCGACCGTTCTCAATCCTAGGACAATACACAAAAACATATCCCGAGTGATATAGGAAAAGGGAGCCCGTCTAGACACAAAAGGATACGTCTATATGCTTGTTTATTAAAATTTCGGAAGTCATTGTAAAACATCCCACTTATTCCACGTATGTGCATGATCCAACAAAAAAACAATAGAGAAAAAATAGGACAAGGCAAATCACGTAACCAAAAAAAAAAGACTGAAAATCAAAGGATGTGTAGTAGCTGGCATGAACAATCATTCAAGCTTTTGTTGTAACAACAGAAAGGAAAACACAGCGTACAATAGTCCATCATTGTCGACCAGACAAAACCTGCCCTCTCCACATCTGGCCCAGCAAGGCCCATCTTGGTTGCGTTATGTTACAAGCGCATATTAATCAGAAAAAGAGAAAAGAAGCACAGATCTTGGCACAAACATCCAATGGTCAGCAGGTCGACTGAGAACTAAGTTAATTCTCAGTGGACTGGGAATTAGCAAATCCGATAATTAAAATGATAATGTAGAAAAAAAATAAAAAAATAGAGAAAAGATCTCAGATGAAAAAATGGATTATAAACTCGGGGGATCTCAGTTGCAAGTGCAGTTGCAACTGGCTCAAGAAAAACTCAGTTGCAAGTGCAGTTGCAACTGCCTTATACCGTCGACAAAATTTGTGTTGCAAATGCAGTTGCAACTGGCTCTGAAAAAAACTCAGTTGCAAGTGCATTTACAACTGGCTCATAAAAAACTCAGTTGCAAGTGCATTTACAACTGGCTCAAGAAAAAACTCCAGTTGCAAGTGCAGTTGCAACTGGCTCAGGATAAAACTCAGTTCCAAGTGCAGTTGCAACTGGCTTCCAGACAAAAAACGAAACACAAAAACAAATAATAATAAATAAAAATAATTAGAAAAATAACAAAATAATAATAATTAAAATGATAATGGAAAAAAACCTAAGTTGCAAGTGTGGTTGCAACTAAGGAAAAAAACAATTACAAGTGCAGTTGCAACTGGGGAAACCTCAAAAAAAGAAAAAAATCTCAGTTGAACTGAAGCGTCCTTCAAGAAAATAACCTTTGTTGCAAGTGCGATTTCAACTGGGGAAAAAGTCAGTTGCAAGTTGAGTTGCAACTGGGGGCATTCTCGGAAAAAGCCCTAAGTTGCAAGTGTGGTTGCAACTAAAGACAAAACACGAGTTGCAATTAATAAAAATAGAGTTAAAATAATCATTCTAATCAATATTTAAAAATGTCAATTAAAGGTATAAAAAACAAATCGGTGCTTTGTTAACACACAAAAATATGTAGAGACAAATTAGGACACATGACATTCACTAAAGGACATGGGAAAATAAAATGATAAAAATACAAAATAATTACAGGGAAAATGCAAAATAAAAACATTTTTCTTTTGATAATCAACAACAACAGATACAACAGACAATACTTCCTTAAATAGAAACACAAAAAAGGCCCTCACAAGTGCAAATGGCTGTGGAGACAAAAAGTCAAATAGACAAAGCCCCATGATGCAAACCTCACGGGTGTTAGGGAAACAAAAAATAAAGGCCCAACCAAACCACGCATGTACCTCTCTACGTACAAGTCGTAGTTAGAGAGACAAGCGATAAAAGAAATTACACAAATTAGCGCTTAAAGATCAGATGGACTTTAGTACAGTGAAGTAAATTATTTATAACTTAAAAATAAAAATAAAAAACAAAGAAAAAGTTTGAAAGAAGGTCAAGGTTTTGCACGGAACAAAAACCAATAAAAGACCACACCCCCTGTAGAGGTAGCATCCCACACACTCTATGCACCAAAAATAGAAAGCCCACATGAAAAAAGAAAAGGCTCGTCGCTACATACCAGATCTAACGTGTGACGAGGTGATTAAAATTAGTTAATTCTTAGGCGACTAAGAGTTAACAAAAGTAAAAAACAACACACAAAAAAGGCCTAGGATGACAAGGAAAAAGAAAACAATTTCTAATTTGAAAAAATTATCGTGAATGACAATATTTAAAGTATCACACGCAAAATCAGAAAAAAAAACAAAAGCATAACAAAAAAGAGGAAAATAACTACAAACAATAGTTCCTATATAGCCGTGAAAAGGGAAAACATGTTCGTACCCATGCCCTGGTCGTTCGTACCCATGCGGCCATGCCCAGGTCAAAAAAAAAACAATGAGAAAAGTCTAGCAGATGCTCACGGCCCATGAAACAAGAACGACCGAAGTAAAGGTAGCCCAACACAATTTCCCTTTAGACTGAAAAGGCCCACGATACGAGACATGATACGCTCAGCCAAAATCAACGATCAATCGATCAACGTAATGGACGGCTAAGCAGTCGACTGAGAATTAAGGAAATTCTCAGTCGACTGAGAATTAGCAAAACCGTTTTCCTTCCCTTTCGTACATTTTGTTTGGGTAGAATTTCGGGAGCTTTCTTCAGTAATGGTTCTGGTACAATCAGCTTCGAGACTGTTTACAAGAAGCTGGGGTCTCATCGAGCCAGCTATTAGTCATCTCTAGGTTGCACACAAACTTCGCACACAAATGACCTGAATTATTCACCGAACGTCTAACATTCTTGACGGAGAACGATTCAAAACCAAAAACACACCCACCAACTTCATCAAGGATAGGCACAATTCTACCCTAGCGCGACGACACCACTCTCCTGAGCGCATTCCTTTTTATTCGATCCAACAAGCATGAGAAATGAAATGAACATGTCGGCGACAGGCAAAGCTCGCTATATATAGTGACACGAGTGGGAAAAAAAAGACATAAGTGGTCCTAGTTATCAGATGAAATTCTAATGGTCTATGTTCCAAAAAAAAAAGTTAATCTACCAACGTTCTGAAAAATTACACGTCAATTTCGCGTATTTAGCTCGACTTTAATGGATATTTAAATGTTACCACTCTAGCGACGTATGCCCGGCAACAAAAAAAATTGACCTACAAAATGATGTTGTGGAGTAATAAAATTTGGGCAAGATCCTTAGACGAAAGTTTGTAGCTCAAAACTTCGCCAAACTTTACACTTTTTTCTCACGTCTAAGTCAAACAAAGAAAGAACACTTGATTTCCAAAATAAAACTTGACTTCAAGTCGACAAGACTGAAGGTAAATAGTTCTACTTATCTTTCGAACACAAAACCTAACTTACCATTAATAAGATTCACATATGAAAAAAAATATGTATACAAAGGATAGTCGCATGCGTACTAAAATGTTTGTTTTAGTTGTCTTTTGTTATTATCTATCCATTTTCGATGAACAATATGCTCACCTCTTAGGTACCATAGAGAAAGGCAACATGTATGTTAACTGATGTGAATTTCAGTTTCATACTCTTTATACTATTTTTCCTTTTACTTTTTGTTTAACAAATATGGACATGTTGATTTTCCTATAAACTTATTGTCGTGTGAACTTAGTAGAGGATCAAAATTCAAACCTAATAAAATGGTGTTAAATAACCATACGAGTGTTTGTTTCAAATTCACACTATGTGTATGTGTGATGATATAAAGGTAATGCTGAGAAATATAAAGGTAATGATCAATCGAGGTAACATATGTGTGATGATATTTTTGCTTGCATTTTCTTGGATATGACTATGAATTAATTTTAATCATTTGACTTTTGTGAGCACCGATTTCATGTACCAACTTCTTGGCATAATGATAAAGGAGCGAAATGTGATTGTTTTGTGATGTGCTTAAACATCATGCAAACATATTGTCTTAGACATCACTCACGAGATAAAAAAAACCAAGTTAAAACGACTTTTTCCTTACATAATCCAGTGATTATTCTCGTAGCTCTACCCTAGTGAAGAAGCAAGTAAAGTTCCCGTGATTCTCTGCGATGCATGCATTTTATTGTCCATTATAAAAAAAAATATACAGAAAACGCAAAAGCATTGCATTTTATTTCATTGAATAGGTAGAAAGTTCAGTTACAATCCTCCTGGGAGGCGATATAACAGATACAAGGATCAGTGGGCGTCCCATGCTTGTGGAAATTGGGTACAGAAATAGGGATACAACAATTGATGATATCTTGTCATCTTGATTTCCTGACATACACAACACAAAAATTCAATCGTATTTCTTGACAGCGTGATTACCCGGCGATGGGGTCTTAAAATTGACGAGGTCACCACAATCATCTTGCTATCGATGGGAACTTGAACCTGCACAAAAAATATCCGCCTTTAATGAAAACAACAGTGTTAAACCTGGGTTGAACTCTGCTTGGATGGGGTACAACCACAATTCTAACCATTCAACCACAACCACATGTTGGTTCTCTATTAGTCAGCACTCAGCACTAATGTAGTGGCTGATCTTGGATAAAATCAGTATTTGTGCCAAGATTATTAAAATAAATCCTTATTGACCATACTATTCAGTCATAATTTGTACAAATACTAGTAGATAGAACCATTTTAGGGGCGCTATAGCACTCATGGCACCCGCCCTGGATACGGTCCCTGCTAGTTTGAACATGAATTATATTCTATCATTTGAATTTTGTGAGCCCCAAATTTTTGTACCCACTTCCAAGCATATTTATAAATAAAGGAGAGACAAATGATTTCGTTGCGATGTGGTCAAACATCACGCATATATATTGTCTTAGGCATCATTCACAAAATAGAAAACCAAGTTAAACGGTTAGCGTTCTCAGGCGTTGCAATAGTGAAGACACAACACACAAGTGAATTTTCAGTGATATTCTGCGATGCATGCATTTTATTATCAATTTTTTTTCGAGGAAGACGGGGGGGGGGGGGGGGTGGGATTACTCCCCACCGGTTATTATATAGCTCGAAACAGGGCTTGGGTGCCCTTAAAATTGATTGAGGCATGATACGTCTCCAACGTATCCATAATTTCTGTTGTTCCATGCTTATATTATACCATTTGCTACATGTTTTATATACACTTCATATCACTTTTATGCATTTTCTGGGACTAACCTATTAACAAGATGCCACAGTGCCAGTTCCCTGTTTTCTACTGTTTTTGGTTTCAGAAAGTTACTTCTGGAAATATTCTCGGAATTGCACGAAACAAAAGGCCAAGTCCCTATTTCTCCAACACGTACACGGAGTCCGAAGGAGAGACGAAGGAGAGCCACGAGGTGGCCAAACCATGGCCGGCGCGACAGTGGGCCCCACCGCGCCGCCAGGTGGTTTGGGCCCCTAGGGGGTCCGCCGACATCGCCCCTTCGCCTATTTATTCCCCGAGACGTGAAAACCCTAAAACACCGACCCTTTCATCCAGAACATATTCGCTGCCGCCGCCGTCGTCAACCCTAACTCGGGGGTTTCTGAAGCTCTTCCCGGCACCCTGCCGGAGAGGGGAATCATCACCGGAGGGCTCTACATCGCCATGCCCGCCTCCGGAGTGATGCGTGAGTAGTTCATCCTTGGACTATGGGTCCATAGCAGTAGCTAGATGGTTGTCTTCTCCACTTGTGCCATCATGTTTAGATCTTGTGAGCTGCCTATCATGATCAAGATCATCTTATTGTAATGCTACATGTTGTGTTTGCTGGGATCTGACTTATATTGATACCTATGTGGAGCTGAATATTATATTATCATGTCTATGTCATTTGTGATCTTGCATGCTCTCCGTTACTTGTTGAAGCCTTGGCCAAGTGAATACTTGTGACTCCAAGAGGGGGTATTTATGCATGATAGTTGGGTTCAACCTCTATTTAACCTGGGATAGTGACAGCAAGTTCTAAGGTTGTAGATGTGTTGTTGCCACTAGGGGTAAAACAGCAATGCTTTATTCAAGGATGAATGTATTGTTTACATTACGCACATTACTTAATGCAATTGTCTGTTGCTTGCAACTTAATACTGGAAGGGGTACGGATGTTAACCGGAAAGTGGACTATTTAGGCATAGATGCATGCTGGATAGCGGTCTATGTACTTTGTCGTAATGCCCAAATGAATCTCATAGTAGACACCACAGCTCACACATGCATGTTATATGCACTTATCAATTGTCAATTGCCCAGCTGTAATTTGTTTACCCAGCATGTTAGTTATCTTATTGGAGAGACACCACTAGTGAACTGTGGACCCCGGTCCATTCTTTTACATCTGAAATACAATCTACTGCAATCATTGTTCTCTACTGTTTTATGCAAACAAACATCATTTTCCATTCGATACGTTTAACCCTTTGTTTTCAGCAAGCCGGTGAGATTGACAACCTCACTGTTAAGTTGGGGCAAAGTAATTTGATTGTGTTGTGCAGGTTCCACGTTGGCACCGGAATCCCTGGTGTTGCGCCGCACTACACTCCTTCACCAACACCTTCGAAGCAAACCTCGTTTTCCTACTGGTTCGATTAAACCTTGGTTTCATACTGAGGGAAAACTTGCCGCTGCACTCATCATACCTTCCTCTTGGGGTTCCCAACTGACGTGTGACGTACAAGCATAGTTTCTGGTGCTGTTGCCGGGGAGATATTCTCTCGTCAACTTAGCGCTAGCAACACGTTTTCTGGCGCCGTTGCCGGGGAAAACCGAATTGCTTCTGCAAGGGGAGTCTCTCACACCCAATCTCTTTACTTTGTTATTTGTCTTGCTTAGTTTATTTTTATTTAGTCTTGTTTGCTCTCTTTATCAAAAACACAAAAAATTAGTTACTTGTTTTACTTTTATTATTTCGGCCTAGCTTTTATTTTTGCTAAAATGAGTACCCCTGAAATTGAAGTTCGGTCTTTAAGCAACAAGGTGGAGAAAGTTTGAAAGATGCTTGGTATAGGATTAGTAATGCTCATCATAGGTGTGCTAAGAAACATTCCACTATAATCCTTCTTAGGAATTTTTATGTTGGCATCACCAATTGGTATAGATATGTTTTGGACACTTTAACAGGAGGAAATTTCCTAGGTACACCTGCTTTAGAAGCTAGTTACATCATTGAGAGTCTAGTTGGGATACCACCTGTTAATGAAATTAAAATTGAAATTTCTCTTGATTATGTCATGAAAAAGCTAGAGTCCATAGAGAAGGATCTTCCAGGCGTTGAGGTTAAATTGGGAATGCTACTTGACAATACTGATAAACTTGATAAATCCCTGGGAGAAATTAATAAAAGAATTGCTGTTTTAGAAACTTGTGTTATCCATGATAATCACAACTCTAGGATTGGAGAATTAGAGGAGTTATTGATGCTTTAAGTACTAATTTTTCCTCACTTAAAACTAAAAAGCAAGAGCATCTATTAGACAAGGGGAAGAAATTCATATATGTGCCCAAAGTGTCTAAACCAAAACCAACATTTGTTGATTTGTTTGAAACTGAGAAAGAATTTCATGGGTTAGTTAATGAATCATGCAATGGTTTGTTCAAATTTTCTTCTCAAGAATTCCCTAAACTTAAAAATACAAACCATTCTGTTGATGCATCTTCTCTTGATAACACTTGATTTTCACTTTCTGCGCCTAGCTGAAAGGCGTTAAAGAAAAGCGCTTATGGGAGACAACCCATCGTTTTTATTTGCTGTTATTTTTGTTTTCTTTGAGTCAAGGAGTTTTGTTACTTCTGTAGCAACTCCTTTGTATCTTTATTTTATCGCAATGTTGTGCCAAGTAAAGTTCTATATTGAAAGTTGATGCAAGATTTGGATTTCTGCGCAGTGACAGATTTTTAGCTGTCACGGATTTGAGCTTATCTCCCTGTAGAAAATTCAAAAAATTCTGAAAAATCACGCATATTCCTGAGATATGTACGCAACTTTCATTATTTTAGGCCAGATCCATCTGAGCAACTTAAGTGCCTCGAAAAAATTCGTCATTCCAGACTGTTCTGTTTTTGACAGATTCTGCCTTTTGTTTTGCATTCGCTCTTTTACTGTGTTTGTGTGGATTTCTTTGCTCCACAAAGCATTGGTGGCTGTAGCTAATGTCCAGAAGCTTTGGGATTGATTGTATCATTACAGAATATGAGAATTTTTGATTATGCACTAACCCTCTAATGAGAACTGTCTTGAGTTTGGTGTGAAGGAAGTTTTCAAGGATCAAGCGAGAAGGGTGATATTATGTGATCAAGAAGAGTGAAAAGCCTAAGCTTGGGGATGCCCCCGTGGTTCATCCCAACCATATTCAGAGAGACTCAAGCGTCTAAGCTTGGGGATGCCCAAGGCATCCCCTTCTTCATCAACAAACTTATCAGGTCATCTCTAGTGAAACTATATTTTAATTCTTTCACATCTTATGCGCTTTACTTGGAGCGTCTGTGTGTTTTTATTTTTGTTTTTGTTTGAATAAATTCGGATCCTAGCAATCCTTGTGTGGGAGAGAGACACGCTCCGCTTTTTCATGTGAATACTCATGTTCTTCACTTATATTTGTTGAGTATTCTTAACTAGCTACTGCAGTGCTTTTAGCTCCTGTTTTTCATGCATCTCTTCGAGCTGTTAGCACTTGTTTATAAATACTCTCTTGCTGCATTATATTATCATTTGGAGAGTTTATGTTTAAATAAATTGATTGGTGTTTGTTTGGAAGAAAGAAAATGCTACATGTAGTAGTTGGTATTGGAAAAGACATATGCATTCTTGTAGATCATTGTCTTGTTTCGATTTGATGCTTTGCAATTGTTTTGAGCTCTCAAGTAGATCATGTTTAAGCTCTTGCATCATGTAGTTAAAGCCTAGTAGTGGAGAACTACCGTAGAGCTTGTTGAGACTTGGGATGCATATTTGTTCTCTCTAAGGTCTAGATATTTTCTGGTAAAATGTTTGAGCAACAAGGAAGACAGTGTAGAGTCTTATAATACTTGCAATATGTTTTTATGTGATTCTTGCTGTACCGGTTTATACTTGTGTTTGCTTCAAACAACCTTGCTAGCCTAAACTCTGTACTGAGAGGGAATGCTTCTCGTGCATCCAAAACTTGAGCCAAAACCCATGCCATTTGTGTCCACCATACCTACCTACTATGTGGTATTTCCTGCCATTCCAAGTAAATATTTCATGTGCTACCTTTAAACTATTCAAAACTTTATTACTCCTTATTTGTGTCAATGTTTTATAGCTCATGAGGAAGTATGTGGTGTTTTATCTTTCAATCTTGTCATTTACTTCTGACAGACTTTCACCTGGACTAGTGGCATATACATCCGCTTATCCAATAATTTGCAAAAAGAGCTGGCAACGGGGTGCCCAGCCCCAATTAATTACAACTTTCATTAATAATTCTCTTCACATGTTTTGCCCTGATTTATCAGTAAGCAACTTAATTTGCAAATAGACACTCCTCCATGGTATGTGAATGTTGGAAGGCACCCGAGGATTCGGTTAGCCATGGCTTGTGTAAGCAAAAGGTTGGGAGGAGTGTCATCTATAAAGAAACTAAAATACATGTGTAAACAAAAGAGAAGAGGGATGATCTACCTTGCTGGTAGAGATAACGTCCTTCATGGGAGCCGCTCTTGAAAGTCTGGTTGACAAGGGGGTTAGAGTGCCCACTACCATTCGTTGACAACAACAAACACCTCTCAAATACTTATTTTGTGCTCTCTATATGCTTTCGAAAACTTAAAAAGCTCTAGCACATGATTTAATCCCTGCTTCCCTCTGCGAAGGGCCTATCTTTTACTTTATGTTGAGTCAGTTTACCTACTCCTTTCTATCTTAGAAGCAAACACTTGTGTCAACTTTGTGTGCATTGATTCTTACATGTTTACTTATTGCACTTGTTATATTGCTTTATGTTGACAACTATCCATGAGATATACATGTTACAAGTTGAAAGCAAATGCTGAAACTTAATCATCCTTTGTGTTGCTTCAATGCCTTTTACTTTGAATCTATTGCTTTATGAGTTACCTCTTATGCAAAACTTTTTGATGCTTGTCTTGAAAGTACTATTCATGAAAAGTTTTTGCTTATATGATTCATTGTTTACTCTTTATCTATTTGTTAGCAAACTATAGATCATTGCTTTGAGTCACTTCATTCATGACATGAGCCTTGCAATATATTGATCAAGATTGTGTGAAAGCATGTCTCCTCAGAAATTATTTGTTGTTATCGTTTTACCTACTCGAGGACGAGTAGAACTAAGCTTGGGGATGCTTGATACGTCTCCAACGTATCCATAATTTCTGCTGTTCCATGCTTATATTATACCATTTGCTACATGTTTTATATACACTTCATATCACTTTTATGCATTTTCTGGGACTAACCTATTAACAAGATGCCACAGTGCCAGTTCCCTGTTTTCTGCTGTTTTTGGTTTCAGAAAGTTACTTCTGGAAATATTCTCGGAATTGCACGAAACAAAAGGCCAAGTCCCTATTTTTCCAGCACGTACACGGAGTCCGAAGGAGAGACGAAGAGAGCCACGAGGTGGCCAAACCATGGCGGCGCGGCAGTGGGCCCACCGCGCCGCCAGGTGGTTTGGGCCCCTCGGGGGTCCGCCGACATCGCCCCTTCGCCTATTTATTCCCCGAGACGTGAAAACCCTAAAACACCGAGCCTTTCATCCAGAACATATTCGCTGCCGCCGCCGTCGTCAACCCTAACTCGGGGGGTTCTGAAGCTCTTCCCGGCACCCTGCCGGAGAGGGGAATCATCACCGGAGGGCTCTACATCGCCATGCCCGCCTCCGGAGTGATGCGTGAGTAGTTCATCCTTGGACTATGGGTCCATAGCAGTAGCTAGATGGTTGTCTTCTCCACTTGTGCCATCATGTTTAGATCTTGTGAGCTGCCTATCATGATCAAGATCATCTTATTGTAATGCTACATGTTGTGTTTGCTGGGATCTGACTTATATTGATACCTATGTGGAGCTGAATATTATATTATCATGTCTATGTCATTTGTGATCTTGCATGCTCTCCGTTACTTGTTGAAGCCTTGGCCAAGTGAATACTTGTAACTCCAAGAGGGGGTATTTATGCATGATAGTTGGGTTCAACCTCTATTTAACCTGGGATAGTGACAGCAAGTTCTAAGGTTGTAGATGTGTTGTTGCCACTAGGGGTAAAACAGCAATGCTTTATTCAAGGATGAATGTATTGTTTACATTACGCACATTACTTAATGCAATTGTCTGTTGCTTGCAACTTAATACTGGAAGGGGTACGGATGTTAACCGGAAAGTGGACTATTTAGGCATAGATGCATGCTGGATAGCGGTCTATGTACTTTGTCGTAATGCCCAAATGAATCTCATAGTAGACACCACAGCTCACACATGCATGTTATATGCACTTATCAATTGTCAATTGCCCAGCTGTAATTTGTTTACCCAGCATGTTAGTTATCTTATTGGAGAGACACCACTAGTGAACTGTGGACCCCGGTCCATTCTTTTACATCTGAAATACAATCTACTGCAATCATTGTTCTCTACTGTTTTATGCAAACAAACATCATTTCCATTCGATACGTTTAACCCTTTGTTTTCAGCAAGCCGGTGAGATTGACAACCTCACTGTTAAGTTGGGGCAAAGTAATTTGATTGTGTTGTGCAGGTTCCACGTTGGCACCGGAATCCCTGGTGTTGCGCCGCACTACACTCCTTCACCAACACCTTCGAAGCAAACCTCGTTTTCCTACTGGTTCGATTAAACCTTGGTTTCATACTGAGGGAAAACTTGCTGCTGCACTCATCATACCTTCCTCTTGGGGTTCCCAACTGACGTGTGACGTACAAGCATAGTTTCTGGTGCTGTTGCCGGGGAGATATTCCCTCGTCAACTTAGCGCTAGCAAGGCAGAAAACATCGGGGAGTGGAGAGAGAACAAACGCGAAGCTACAAGGCTACACAGCCACAATGTTTAGAAGGAACGCACGCAGCGTTCAAGTTCAGTACAATCAGCAGTAGGGAACCGCCCTGACAAGGTAAGGAGGTCATCGGCAGCACGACGGATGATGTCCTGGGGTGGACCGTCTTGGTATTGAAGACCAAGTTGTTCCTGGCTTTTCCAGATATGCCAAAGGATCGTGGCGAGGCCGGCGTGCCACACATGTCTCGGGGTCGGGGAAGGCGGCGTCATGGCCCAGAAGGAGCCGTCCGGAGGGGTAGCGTGGACCTGAAGGGTATGCCACACATGTGCGGCGGGAGCACAGTCGAAGAAGAGGTGACGCCCTGTTTCCTCAGCCCTGCACGCCTTGCAAGCCGCGGAGGGGGCGTAGTGCTTGGCGAACAGGTTAGATCGAGTGCTGAGTCGGTCGATGGCGGCGAGGTAGGAGAAGATCTTCACTTTGGTAGGGATGCGGAGACTCCAGCTGATGCCCGCGTCAGTGTCGGGGGCGCGGGGGGGGGGGGGGAGCCAGCATCCTGTAGGTGGTATTGGAGGAGAAGACGTGTGGGATGCCCTGGTGGTCGACGACGGAGTCCATGAACCGGATGTCGGGGCCCACGAGGAGAGCAGTGTTGTCGATGATGTCCTGGATCTCCTCGAGCTCGGCGGAGGCGGCGAGGAGAGCCTCGGCTAGAGCTCCATCTCGGCGTCGACGATGGTGGCAACGGTCGCATGGGACGAGTGACGTGGGAGAACAGCGCGGGTATCGGAGGTAGAGCGGGGGCCTGTGGGCCACTTGTCCATCCAAAGGAGAAGCGACGCCCATCACGAAGTGAAACACGGGTTAGAGCACGGTAAACAAGTAGGCAGTAGGCAAAAATTATATCTAGGAAGGAGGGATTAGTGGGTTTGTCTCCGACGTCCCTGGGCAACCGCTGGAAAAACTAAGTTTTCCAGGGAAGATCCCCCGACTGGTGAAGGCGATAAAAATGGGTACACACGCGTGGGGATGGAGCACACGATGGCATCTTGTTTTCCTGACATACACTTTTTTTTGAAGGGGCGAAAGCTTTGCGTTTTATATTGATATGGAGAAGCAAACACAACACGGCCCTAGGCCAAATTTAAAAAAACTTGAAAGTAAGGTACTGATACAATCAACCAACACCGTCAATTCTCTCTGAGAGAAATATCATCATCCTTCTCTTCACGCAACAATCTCAGCAAGAGCCTTATCTCCTGCGAGGATCCAGTCCTTACCCTCATCTATGATCTTCTGTATGAGTCGAAGGCATCGAGAAAGTGTTGTTGAAAACTCTAGCGTTTCTTTCCTTCCATATTTCCCAGGCGATCAGCGTAACAGTCGACTTGAGACCCTTTGGATGTGCCGTAGGAGACTTTGCATCCGCTTGCCAATAGTCAAGGACGGTCGGACGTCCTGTTCCAATGTCCTGCACCAAGGAAGGGCAGGAAAGCCAGGAGGCCACCGCTTGCCAGATACGTCTTGAATATCTGCACTCAAAAAGGATGTGTCTTGCAGTTTCGTTCTGGGATCTGCACAACTGGCAGAGGGGGGTGTGGGGCCAGCCTCTCTTAGCGAGACGGTCCGACGTCCAAAGCCTGTTCTGCACTGCAAGCCAAGCAAAAAATCTGCACTTAGGTGGAGTCCAAGTCTTCCAGATGAGGTTGTCGAAGGAGCAAGTGTTGGATCCGATGAACTGAGCTTTGTACGCCGACCCAGTTGAGTACTTACCATTCGACGTGAGAGTTCAAGTGATGGTGCCCGAGGTGGCCGGGTCCAACGCAATACCCTGGAGAATATCCCATAGATTGACAAACTGAATGACGTGTTCTAGGGTGAACTCATGAACGGCGATGTCAGCGACCCAATTGAGATTGGCAAGGGCATCCTTGACGCATCGCTTCTTCTTCCTGTGCAAGCGCTCGGCGAGGTCCCAATGAGCCAGGAAGATGACCACAAGCTCGCAGTCGTCCCATCCTCGATGGTCACGGAAGTAGCAGCATTAAACAATTCCCTATCAGTGTCGTCGTTAGGTGTTTCGAGTCCCACCCATGGCTTTTCAGGAGCAGCCCACTCGAACCAAAGCCACCGCAGCCTCAGAGCCCTAGTGAATTTCATAGCATTTTCCTCCAGACACAGTGTCACTTGCGTTCCATAGCTTGGCCCTTCTCAATTTGTCGAAAGCCTTTAAGGCTGTAGGTCCACCCGTCTGAGTCGCCCTAGCGAGAGAGAGAGAGAGACCCAGGTACTTGATGGGGAATTGATGCACCGCCACCGGGAAGTTGAGAAGCGTGGCAGTGAGGTCGATATGTTCGCAACGGATGGGGGCCACCGAACTTTTATCGATGTTCGTCATGAGGCCAGTGACCATGCCAAAGTTGTCTAGGAGAGCAGTCAAGTTGCTGATGTCTTGAGCTTTTGGCTTCAGGAAAATGACCGCATCATCCACATATAAGGAAATGCGTGATTTGATGAAGTTGCCAGGCATAGGTTGAAGAAGTCCAGATTCGGTGGCGAGCTCAAGAATCCTAGGGAGCGTGTTGATACCAATGTCGAAGAGTAAAGGCGACAGCGGATCGCCCTGCCTTAGTCCGCGGCCGTGAATGATCTCGTTTCCCGGGATGCCATTCAGAAGCACCCTAGAAGTGGTGTTGGAGAAGATTAGCGTAATCCAGGCTCGCCATCGAGGAGGGAAGCCCAAGCGTTGCATGAGGTCCAGCAGGCAATCCCAACTCACTGCGTCGAATGCTTTTGCAATATCAAGCTTAATCAGCAGGGCTGGGGTGTGCTTTTGGTGAAGACGACGGCCACATTTCTGACGTACATGAAGTTATCATGGATACTTCTGTGTTTGATGAAGGCGCTCTGACATGCAGAGACGATGTCGTTCATCTTAGGGTGAAGTCTTGTGGCCATAGCTTTGACGATAATCTTGGAGATTATGTGAATGAGGCTGATCGGCCTATAGTCCTTCAGGCAGTCAGCCCCCTCCTTTTTTGGGAGAAGGGCAATGTTGGCGCTGTTGATGACCTGAAAGTTGATGATTGAAAGCTCAGAAAAGACATTGATCACTTTCATGAGGTCATCCTTGACAATAGACCAGCAGGATCGGAAGAAGTTGGAGGTGAATCCATCTGGTCCCGGCGCCTTGTCCGCCGGTAAGCCGAAAATGGCCCCTCTGATTTCTTCTTCGGAGAAAGGTAACCCCAGATCGCCCAGGTCCTGGAAGTTTGGATCGATGACATCCTAGTTGAAGTCAAGCATGCGAGTAGGCGGGGCGCCCAGAGAGGCAGCACACAAAGGCAATCTTGATCTCTTGACAGCGTGATAGCTGGCACCAAACACTTACCGCTCTCCGCGGCCGAGAAGATCGTCAGACTGAAATAGATAAGCAGTAAAAGAAATTTCTTCTAGTACAGTCCCAGCCAATGTCTCAAACGAATGCGTATTACAACCAAACAGAAACGAACTTATCTAGCACTGTTAAACCTCTATGAAATTCAGTCAAGTTCACTCATGTGTGCCGAGATTTACGCTTCCGGAAGTACGCCGCCCGCACCAACGCTCAGAGCCACCAAACGAGCGCCGCGACCGCGAGTAAGGCGGCGGTGCCGGAGGACCTGAGACTCCAGGCTCAAGATCAGCCCGGCTTTAAATTAATAAAGCCACCACACCAACATAGAGTTCGTACACGCCGATGAGACGGCAACATAGCGCGCAGGCTCGAAATGAAGAAACATACAGCTACGGCGCCTAGCGCGGGTAGCACAGAGTAGCACATGAGAGACAAACACATAAAGCTACTACAAGCAGGCGAGTAGACACAGCCCCCAAGACTGCACCAAAGACGCTGCAACTCCACCTGGAAGAGGTGGGGGATACAAGCAGGGATAGAGGCCGGGGATCATGAGCCAGGGGCCTCCCGAACCTGTGCGTAAAGCTGACGAGTCCTGCCAATCGTCAGCTCCATCACCTCGCGATCCTGTCTCCTAGCCACTGGCTTCCACACCTGTAAGTACATAGAAAGTTTGTATAGTCCGTCAGCGGGTTGGGCGGGAAAGATCCCCTCAATAGTAAACTTGTTCCTAGTCGTCCAAAGAGACCACACTAAGGCTGCGCAGCAGGTCCATATGACTCTCTTTGTTTGGCCAACAAGGCCACACAACTCGCGGTACAAATCCGAGAAGCAGGCGGGGTTCCAATTACATTGGAGAAGCTCCCGTACCGCACTCCACATGAACTTGGCGAGAGGGCATGTGAAGAAAATGTGGTTGGTGTCCTCAAACTCCCCACATAAGGCGAAGAGACCCGAGGACGGGCCGTGCCTATGACGAATGTTGTCATTAGATGGTAATCTCTTCCTCAAGAGTTGCCAAAGGAACACTCGAATCTTCTGGGAACCGCAATCCTCCAGATATCGCAGAAATGTCTACGAGGTGTCCCCTCGCAAAGCTTGCGGTATAGGGATCTGATCGTGAACCTCCCCGAAGGTTGCGGGTGCCGGAGGACCTCGAGGCGACGTGGCCGTGCGGCTCACCCGCGGCGCTGTGCGACCCCGACACAGCACTGCCGGCGACGGTGCCGGCACCGCACCGACGATCGCGCCCGCCCCCGCCCTGTAGAGGAACGGACGTGCTCCACCGCCGCCGCTCCTGCCGCCCGAGTAACCGCCGCCTCCGTGGCCACCGCCGAAACCACCTCCGTGGCCTCCGCCGCCTCCCCCGCCGTGGCCTCCACCACCCCGCCGCGGCAGTGCGCGCCCTGGATTTTCGCCGCCACGCAGAGCAGCACCAGACCCAGCGCGCAGAGCAGCTTCGCCTCGCCCCTCATGGCCGCCTCTCCCTTTGCTTCGGATACAAGTCGACGGTGGTCGGATGTGCTTCCCCTTCCTCTCTGGTTTTTCTCATCCCGGTGCGGCGGATTTTTATTTTCCTTTTGCACACGAGTTACCATGTGTACAGGCTAGCTTATTTGGTAGGCGTACTTCAGACTAGCAAATTTGCCCGTGCGTTGCAACGGGAGTGGAAAAACAACTTTTATTCGAAAATCGTTAACACAATCCAAATTTTATGCGAAATCGATCGACTCGCGTAGAATAATTTTACTTTGTACCTAGATGATCGTCAAGTTGCAACTGGAGTTCGGTGAATAAATGTTAGCATAATATTTGATCATTGGCAGGAAAAATGAGAAACAAAATAATAACTTGCTACATATTGTACTTTTACAGTATTATCAAGAACAATATCTCATTTTTAGTACTGTAGTAACTAAAATATTTGCCTTCTTGTAATTTAATATGCAAAATAAAGACATGGCTTGGTATTATCAAGAACAATATCTCATTTTTTAGTACTATAGTAACTAAAATATCGCCTTCTTGTAATTTAATATGCAAAATAAAGACATGGCTTGAAGCAGGGAGAGTACACCTTTTAACCTCTTTATGTTGCACGCATTAAAAAGAGAGACACCTCGGGGAGAGAACACAGATGCACACTGCCCTGCTCCCTATTCTGTACACTGCTCCAGCTTTATTATCCGCTACCTCGTCCTCCTCGCTGTTCTGTGTCTCAGACGCCATGGTCAATGAATGCCTTTCCCTGTCTTGGTGTCTCCCTGACCACGACGACTTGCGCTGGGCCAAGAGGCCGCGTGAGGCAAGCCGCAGCGGCGAAGACGCCGCGCAGTTCTACTTTGCGACCATTGATGGCAAGCCGTGGAGTATGTAACTGTGTCGGCCACCAGGCTTCAACGCTTCCTGAATTTCTGACCATCTTCATCCTGCTAGGCTGCCACTACCCATGCGAGGAAGGCAGAGGGAAACAGCGTCGACAGTGAGCAGCGAGCGTGGTGGCGAGGAAGATCAGCGAGAAGCCGGCAGAACTGTCGCGGCTTGTCCCAAGCTGCCACGGGCTGAACACACCACCGTGATGATGCAGCAGGCCGATTGATACGGGGACGGCTGGCACGGAGAAGACACAGCGAGCGCCATTGTAGACTCGTGCAGTCTGGGGGCGGTGTCGTCCTGTTCCTGTCACCGGCACGCAACGCGGCCTCCCGAGTTCCGACATCGCGCTTGCGTCCTGCGTGTCCGCGCCGTCTATATATGAGTTTGTCCATGGATACGGGATACCTTGATCGAGCCGTCTATATATGAGTGTTTCCCGTGCGTGGACGTCGACCTGGACTCTTCGGAGCGAGGGCCTAGAGACCAGACCTAATACTCAAGATCGGACCTGATATGGTACGTGACCAACGCAAAGAAATCAAGCTGCTTACGACGACGTACCCGTACCACCGGACGTACGACGTACCACAGACGTACCATCACGGCATTAAGCCATATTATAGTATATAGCAAAATACCCGTGCGTTGCTACGGGTTGTTTTTTTGTTGAGTATAACTATTTTGATCCCATGCCTGGAAACCGAGCGAACACCCGAGAGAACTTCACAGCGCACCACCATTTCATTTGTGTGTCACTGCCCGTCCTCCCTTTCAATCACCGCCCCCTGTTTCTACATGTTGGCCCTCAGCTTCGCCCCCTTTTCCTACTCGTTGGCGCCATAGTATGACACGAGAATCACGAACATGTCAACATTCAGAAAACATGATCGGATCAGTGCACGCAAGGCACCGAATCTTGGAGAGGCGGATGACGACAAGGGCGTTGAGGGCGTGACACCACAACACATCGTCCTCGGAGAGCCGGAAGATGGCGCCCGATTGACCGGAACAACCCGACAGGGTAGTCTACGTGTGCCGCTAGCAACACGCCGCGACCCTCTTTTACTCCAAGTAGCAAGTGTGGTCACCAGGAGATAACAATTCGTTACTCTTTAAAATGTACTCCCTCCGTTCCAAATTAGTTGTCTTCTATTTGCCAAAAAGTGGATGTATCTAGACATGTTACAAGTATAGATACATCCACTTTTTGGCAAATGGAAGACAACTAATTTGGAACGGAGGGAGTATCTTTTTTCGCGGCAACAAGCAGCAGCAATTCTCTCACAACAAACATCAGACAACAATATCAGCAGATAATTATTGCTTAGCTCATATTGTTCAATCAGCAGCAAACACACACACAACTCGCAAGTCGCAATAAGCAACAGCCGCAAAGCACACACAGCCGCACCAATCTCTGTGTCTAATTTCTTCTCGCAACCTCTCACACGCAGCAGCTCAGTCTTCTCCTCCCTGCTCCACCTCTCTAGCAGCCTAGCAGGTAGCAGCCATCCTCATGTTCCATCTCCCCGTGCATCCCCTCCCCTCCATGGAGCTCCACGCAGCAGAGGTAGGCGGCCTGCTTGAGCTCCGAGCATTGAGGTGTGACCTGGTCAAGCTCGGCCACCACTCCGGGTCAGCGCATCGGCTGGAGAGCCTGGCCTGCTCGAGGTCGCGCTTGAGCTTCAATAAGCAAGTAGATGATGCAATGGTTTATAACTTCATGCATTGATTGCCAGGCAAGCCAAACATGCCTTGTATATTGCACGGGAGTATTTCAGCAAAGACATGGTGATCATGGGTGGCATGAACTAAGTCAGCCTGTACAAATTTGCATCGAGTGTCACTCCATAGATTTGGCATGCTGTGCAATTATTACTTATCTTATTCAGCCCTTGGGCGAAGTACAGGAAGGTTGGTTACTTGGGTCGGTGTTTCTTTTCTTTTAGTAGGTGAATGCCCGGCGTCCTGGCGCTATGTTGTCGGTGGCGGCGGACGCCGTGTTAACCAGAGGTCGGTAACGCCGGTAGTCAGCACTTCCATGCAGCGCCATTGTTCGACTGGCGCGCCACATGTCCCTGTGATATGAGAGAGAAGGAGAGGTGGTCGAAAGAGTAAGGCTAGATCAAGATCGTTTTATCGTCGGGATGGTGAACGTTGCCTCCATTGTTCCGGCCAGTCTTCACGTCGAGCTCCCGGTGTGGATCGATATGTGACCTGTCTGTCCTTGAGTCCTTCCAAGATGTGATCGATCGGCTGCCTGCTGCAGTGCTGCTGCGTGCTAGCTGATGCGTTGAGATGCAATCTGTTTTCCGGCTGCGTGTACCTGTTGATATCCCTTGACGACGTAGTCAGGAAGGGGCGAGGCGAGGGACGGGAGGCATGCACTCAATGACCTTGGTGCATGTTGCAGGGGCGGAGTGGGACGCCGTTCTCAATCATGTGGCAGTTCCGACAGCGCCGCCGCCTCGTGATCTCAAAGCGCAACGTGATCATCTTGATCCTCCTCTTTCTTCTGGACGTCATCTTCAAGTCCTCCACGCAGGACCGGACGAAGGCTAGGCTAGGGTCATACGTGAGAATAAGCGGGCCACTATGCAGAATCTGCGCCGGATGCAGGAGCTCGAGGTGGAGGCATGCCTGTCCTCCTGCTCGGTGGAGTTAGCAGCTGGCATGGCGCCTCCATGGTTCTGGTGAGCTACTGCGCCAGCAACGCGCGCGGCCTTACACGATTCCGGTGACGGCGAGCGAACACGACGGCCAGGCAGCTGAGATGTCGAGGAGTTCGGCTACAATGCTTGGATATCGATCACAAGGAGGAGTCGTTCGGCTACATCGCTTGGATATCGATCACGAGGGCGTGCTCGCTTCCGTGGGTGTTTATTTGTAGAAACCGTGTAGACCTCAAATTCTACGTTTCCCCGTTTTGATTCCTTTCTGGACTCTGTCCAACGACAGAAACGAACGAAACCATCGAACGATAACCGCGACGTACCACGACTACGGACGGACGAAGGAAGGAACATACTCGTATTATAGTAAAGATAGTTCTCATGTTATCTTATTTTGTGCATATCTTGTATTTTGTCTCTATGATTTTTTTTGAAAGCGCAACGGGGGGCGATCACCCACCTGAACATTTTTCCATTTATAAACCAATAAGCAGTACAAGTGGGGGACCCACTCGGGGTTTTTCACACACAACACCGAAGCATTACATGGGGAGGGGGGAGGAGTTCCCTAACGAAGGACGGTCTCACACCACACACGCAGATCATCGAGGGGCAAGCGGCGCGGGGCACGACACGTCCAGAGCTGAAGATGGTCGGCGACCATGGCAAGTATCCGCGTGGTGGAGAGGATCTCGCTCTCAAAGACCTTGCGGTTGCGCGCTTTCCAGATCGACCAAAGAACTGCGAGCGACACGGTGTTGACGACGGTTGCGTGCAACGGGGGAAGGCCGGTAGAGAGGTCACCAAAGAGGCGGACAACGTCATCTCCAACGGGGCGGAACGAAGGCGACAAGCGAGCCCACAACGGCGCAAGACGGGGGCACCCAAAAAACAGGTGCGGCAGGTCTTCACGGCAGTCTGGACAGAATGGGCAGTGGGGGTTGGGCGCAATCCCAAGGCGGAAGAGGTGCGCACGAGTCCGCGTTTTCCGGTGACGGAGGATCCAGAAGAAGATGCGAACCTTTGGGGGGAGCAAAACAATCCCAGTTGGTAATAGGTGTACGAAAGAAAAATAAGAGTTTCATCTTTTATCTGTAGCAGTACTTTCCTAGTTGTTTGTGACAGGACTCGACATGGAGACGGGCAGGCGAGGGATGACCGCCAGGCGCGTTGTATAAAACAGGATGTGCTACGTTTGTTTTTTATTGAACATGTTGTCTAATTGAATGTAGGAAATGTAAGTCAATCAGTTTTCGGGTCCAAGAACAATAAACAATTTTTAATCCAACAATAGTGTATCTACACGAACATGTTGGTAAAAATATGTATTGCATTATGGCATCCAACAACTACAGCATGAAGAGAATAATTGTGTGGCTGGTATAACATAAAAAGGTTTGCAAGTTTGCACATGTCGATGTACACAAATTGTGGTTTGCAGGTCCATTGCATAAGGAGGTACTCACCAGCTGAACGACCTGCTGGCTCAGCTTCGCCACTGAACTCATGAGATTTGCGTCTGGATGCTCACTCTTGTACTACCTCGATAGGAATTGGTTTACGTGAGTTGTATACACATTTGTACTAAGCTAGCTAACCGTCCGCACCAATTAAAAGCGATCGGAGGGAGTATATAACGCAGGTGAAAAACTAAAAAGCTTTTGTACTCACCATCGTAAATCTGTAATTAGCAAACCATCAGAACGTCAACAAGAAAAAAACAAACCATGAGAAGACTACATATATCTCATCTGATGCTGGAATACACCAAAGCTTGCAGAGAAGCGTGAAAGCAGCTCGGCCAGAATTCCCCAAAATCGCTTCTCTCACTGTTAGCCGATTCACGTGCTGCTGAATCCGATGCTCGATGGTCTTTTCTGCTACTGATCTGAAACGTGGCCACTGCTAATCTGTCGATCCGTGGTTCCAATAGCTGATACGCCCACGTAGTTGAGGCCGTTGACGTCGCCGAGTGAGCAGCGCGCAGTGGCCACCTTCGAAGGAGGAGAGCGGTTAGCGGTAGCGCGCCATCCGGGGTATGCCCTGCCCCATTCGATCGAGATGGATTTCATGGCGGTGTGCCTGCTAGCAACCTGGCCGGGAATCGACGAGCGCTTTTCGGTGTAGAAAACGGACTGCTGGCAGCCTGGCTGCGGGAGATGGCCGATGGGCGCGGCGGCGTCGTAGTACTGCATCTCGTCGACTTGTCCATGCGGGACAGGTGCGTATCGCTCCTGCTCGGCCTCAACATCAAGCGATCCATAGATGTTCTGGACACCAGCTGTCCGATCGATGCGCGCTACAACCCACCGACGCGGGGAGTCCGCCGAGGTCTTGAGCCAGGGCGCCGCGCGGGTGAAGGGAGCCAGTGCCGCGAGCTAGAACGTCCAGTGGTGGAAATAACGGTTCGGTATTTTCTTGACTTACAGGTGGCATAGGTGGGTAATATGTGATTTGGTGGGAGGGTAAAACCGGGAAAGTGAAAAACGTACCAACCATCACGTCTAGCTATATTATATAGTAGAGAAGAGATGCATGATCTGAAGTAACATACGGAGTATATATATTCTGTACCCGCGCGCGTATCTGATCCTTTTGCGCAATATGCTCTTATTTGGGAAATCATCTTTGGGTCACAGGTGTAGATCCACCACTACTTAAAAATGGCATTTTAAAATTAAAATATTAAAAGATTAAAACAAAATCGGATGTATACTCGGGTATTCTATGTTCGCATAAAAATATTCATGGAAAATGACATTTTCTTGGCCTGTGTAAGAAACACAAATCGGTGCTTCAAAATGAATTTTCAGGAAACGTTTATTTGTCTTTCTATTCATACCACAAAAAATGTGTATAGAATATCCGGATGAACATCCGACATTTTATTTCGATTTTTACATTTAAAAAATATTTATTTTAATAGGTATATCTACATCTACGAGTCAAATCATCATGTCCTTCTCCTCTTATTTCGTACGCCCACGGGCAATAAGGCCGCACACTAAACTTTAGTACATGTGCATTTCCTGGGTCAATAATCGACGCTAAGTTCGCTCGGGACGTTGTCGAGTAGCTTGTGATTTTTATCCATCTTCATGGTTCTTGTTGATATAAGTTTGCATGGCTCCGTGGGCGTACAACACTATCTTCCTCAACAATCCCTTCTATTAAGCCTTTGCAAACAAGGTCGTCGCCCTGGTCCTAGCATGGTGTCCACGCCGATAATCTAGGTGTGGTTATCAATTTTTGTTGTATGCGGCAGTTAAGAGAGGTTTGGTTCTTTGCATGTCTCGTAGGTACTTCAGTCTTCAATTTATTCATCATCTGCGAGAAATATGGTGACATAACGAAGATATGCTCAACATCGGCTTCTGCAACAATTTTGATTCCTATTTATTCTTAGTTGTAAATTGTCCTTTGTTTAGATTCATTTGTATATTTGTATTTTCAACTACGACATCATTAAGGCTGTATCCAATGTTAATTTCATCTATGGAGTAGTGGCTAGATTTAGTTCAAAATTAACCTACTTAATCAAAGAACTGTCATGTTGACATATTCATAGAATTTGGGGTGCTTTTGTCAATGGTTTTAGTAAATGTTGCAAGCATGTAATCGAGATGAAACTACAACAACAATATGTGGCATATGTTTAGCTGTGAGCCTGTGACCAAGAAGATGGGCCAAATTCGTGATGGTCTCCCAGACCTTGTTGAGATTCGTACTAAGCTGTGCTGGTCAAACTTATCTTCACGAAGCTACCTAAACTTGAAGTTCTTGCTATGTGCCTTGGGCCGGGAGTAATTCACAGGTGTCAAAGGTCATTGACTGGTATGAGGATATACTTGCATGCAATTATTGGTCTCGCTGTTGGATATTTGGTTGGACAGTACAAAAACCATATCCCTTTCCCGTAAAAAAACCTTGCAGGGCTAAATAATGCAAGGGTTCTTCTGAGTTCTGACTACTAGTCACCACATTTTACCAAATCATGAAGCAAATCTAATTTCTTGCATGCCTTTCACATTATATTCAAAATCAATCTACAAAGTTCTTCCTGGTACAAAGCGTTCGTTTCCGGCACCAGCCACACACAAAATTGTACAAGCACGGCAGCACTGTAGTCCGTAGATCGGTACAGTCTCACGTGAGCACTGTCCCGTCTTCCGCTATGACGTCCGAGATCAGCAGCGGCAGAGTCCGTTCCCTAATTATCCTCTTCCACTGGAAATTAGGGAACCCCTGTTCATCGTAAGGCTCGAAACCGGGATCCATCACGCTGGGCATCAGGGGACGCACGCACTCCATGAGCTCGTGGTAATCGAAGCTCCCGTTGCTGCAGACAGGGTACTTGCTCCGCAGATGATCGATCCTGGCGGATACCCATCCATCCTCGGGAAACACGGCGACGCCGCGCCGCTGGTCTGGTTCGCCGTTCCGGATGGGCCGGGCCGCGCGGGCTCTGGAGACGGTGACCGCCAGGACGACGAGTACTAGTAGCAGCGGCAGCGAACGGCGATATCGCCACCGGGAGAAAGCCATGGCGTGCGACGGTGCGAGCTGTGGTTTGTGGACGTGGACTGGATCTGATGGCCGGGAAACCGAAGAAGATTTGTTGGGTGGGTGTGTGGCTTTTTATCAGCACGGGTTGATCTCCGAACTCGTGCGCACGCTGACGGTTCTGAACACCCATGCCGATTCGGATTAGGCGAGATCGAGAAGGCAATTAGCTTCACGTGAAAGCAAGATGTGCTCTGTGGTTATTGCCAGTTCCACAAGAAGAATTAAAACAAGCAAATTTATATACTAGTTGATCACTGATCTCTTACAACTTCAACTCACAGTGCCTCGAGTTCATCATACTTACACAAACATTTGCAGTTCCACACATCAACAACAAATTACTACTAGAATTAAACTAGCACTGCTAGAGCTAAATCACCGATCCACTCATAACCTAGATTAGCCCATCCAGCGTTCTACCATACCAATTGTTGCGCTCGAAACGCGTCACACGAACACGTCCTCGTGTACCCCGGTGCCGGGGGAGATACTTCGCAACTCGCCCTGCGGGAGGCCTGCTTCTAGCGCGATACGCAAGACAGCAAACAGTCTCTTTTTAGACCAGACGCCCCAGCCCATCGGGACAAGCCCCGTCAGAGGAAGCCGGCGACGATTGGCTGAACTAAGCCGGACTTGGCCGTTCTTAACTCGGTTTTCGATATCCGGTGAAATCTAAGCGAAGTCGCCGAATAACGGAAGCATGAACAAGGGTTTGAGGGAAAAAGTAGGTTGTATTGATAGGTTGTCGATTGTTTGCTTAATTTCAATCGGCCATCACCTCTCACATATATAAGGCGGCTGGACTTCCCGTACAAGTAATGGACTTCTACGAGGCTTACAAATCATAGTCTAAGTCGAATCTATCTCTAAAATAGGCAACTTTTTGCCGACAACGTTGGCTTCAAACTTGCTGGAAAGATGCCTTTTGCCCTTCCTTGTCGGATTCAAACTTGTTGACTATTTTGGAAAGTTGCCTTTTGTCTTTCATATTGGATTCAAACTTGCCTCCTTCTTAAGAGATGTGATATCTTGATCGGCTTCGTTTTAAACCCGGACTTCAACATCCGTCCGGCCTTTTAGAAAGTTGTCTTTCATTTTCTAGCCTTGATCTTGGAAAGTTGTCTTCTAACTTGCCGGCTTGTATTGACAAAGTTGGTTTCTCCTGAGCCGGCTTGTCTTGACAAAGTTGGCTTCTTTTCCGCCTTGTCTTGACAAAGTTGACTTCCCGCCTTGTCTTGACAAAGTTGACTTTTTCTGCCTTGTCTTGACAAGGTTGACTGTTGCCGCCTTCTTTTCTGCCACCTTTATTGCATTCCTTTGACTTAACTTGTTAGGTCCTTTTGGCAACTTTGCACTCCCGAATCCGGCTTCCGCCTTGTTCCAGTTGCCGGATTATTGGCCGCCTTCTTCTGGCCGTCTTTTCCTGGAAAGTTTCCCAGATCACCATTTTAGCCTTCTTCGCCGCCTTCTTTAAGCCGCCAAATCCTCCTTGAACCTGAAACTGACAATCTGCCAAAAACGGGTGCTAACATATGCCCCACTGTTTTCTAGTAGAGCTTGCGTACTAGAAAATATACAATGTAGAAGTTTTTGTCTAAGGGCGATGCTTAAGCTCATCGGCCATATGCTAAGGGCGATATACGTATATCGGCCATACGTGCAACTCATGCAGTCTGCCACACGCTCGGGTGGAACTTCTTCAGTATTTCCCATTGATAGCTCTAGGCAACATACCGCCTTCCAATGTCTCCACCAGATAAGAGTTGCCGGGCACTATTCTCACGACTCGCAGCGGCCCTTCCCAACTTGGGAACCATTTGCCAAATTTCCGGCTTCTGGAGCCAACTGGCAATATAACTTTCCAGACCAAGTCGCCAATTTGAAAATCTTTCTGCTGGAACTTCTTATTGTAACTTTTTGCCACCCGCAACTTTTCTTCTCGATTTCTCGCAAGGAAATAACACGTTTGTCGGCTATTTCATCAATATTGTCAATCATCAAGCTGCAGTAGTCTTCAGCCGACAAGTCATTTTGCTTGGCAAACCTCAAGGCAGCCAGATTCACTTCTACTGGTAAAACGGCTTCTTGCCCATATACCAACTCAAAAGGGGTTGTCTTAGTTGCTCCATGCCTTGAGATTCTGTGAGCCCACAATGCTTCGGACAGTACCTCGTGCCATCTCCTTGGATGATCTTGTACCTTCTTCTTGATCAATTTGACCAAGATTTTATTGCTTGACTCAGCTTGTCGTTGGCTTGTGCATAGTAGGGAGATGAACTGAGCATCTTGATTCCAAGTGATTCGGCAAATTGCTTCACCTCCTTAGCCATGAAGGAAGTACCTTGATCTGTGGTAAGAGTCTGCGGAATGCCGAATCGATGATGATATGTTCTGTAATAAACTGGATTACCTCCTTGTGGGTCATGTTTTTGAGAGGTACTGCTTCAGACCACTTGGTGAAATAATCAGTAGCCACCAATACGAACCGATGCCCCTTGGATGAAGGCGGATGGATCATGCCGACAAAGTCAAGCGCCCAACCTCGGAAAGGCCATGGTTTTATAATTGGATTAAGAGGTGAAGCTGGCACCAACTGAATATCTCCAAACTTCTGGCAGGCTTCGCATCCCTTGTAGTATGTGAAGCAGTCATTGATCATTGTCGGCCAATAAAAACCTACTCGCCTGAGCATCCACGTCATCTTGTGGGCCGACTGATGTGTTCCACATAAACCATCATGTACCTCTCCCATGGCAACTCTAGCTTCGTCTTCACTCAATCACTTTAGACGAAGACCATCAGCTGTTGGCGATATAAGGCGGCATCCACCAATGTATACTTGAGAGATAAACGCCGAACTGCTCTATCCGTTTTTCGACTGGGATCTTGTAAATAGTCAATATAAGGTTGTCTCCAGTCGTCCGCCAAGTTGTCATTTGCCGCCTTCTTAGCCGGATCCAATAAGCCGACCTCTTGTTTGGCTTCCTCCAAGTTGACAACTTTTGACTCTTTTGTAGCCGGCTCCAACAAGCCGGCTTTTTTGTTTGGCTTCCTCCAAGTTGGCAACATTACTTGCCGGTTGTTCCCTGATGAAGAACCCCACGACTGACGTGATAGCCGGATGCCTGTTGCGCCAACTCGTTGGAAAGCCAATTGTCTTGCCTAGGAACATGAGATATATGGAAATAATCCAACGTTGAAATCATATCCAGGCATCTGTCAACGTACATGTTGAGTGATCCGCTGTTGCATTGACAAATCTTGGCCACTTGCCGGACAATAAGTAACGAATCTCCATATGCCTCGACATGAGTTACCCCTGCGTCCACCAATATTTCTAGTCCGAATAGAAGTGCTTCGTATTCGGCTTCATTGTTAGTGCACAAATAGTCAAGACGACAAGAGGCTTCAAAAACAGTACCGTGTGGTGAGATGTACACAATGTCAACTCCTTGTCTGCTGCTGCAGACTGAGCCATCAAAATAAAGCTTCCACGGTACAGCCGACACAATGTTTAATTCGGCTTCTTGCTCCAGGTCAATTCGATGTTCAACAATAAAGTCAGCTACAATTTGGCCTTTCATAGATTTTAATGGTTCATAAGTCAAATCATATTCAATCAACCCGTACGCCCATTTGCCGATTCGTCCACTGAGAATCGGCCTTTGTATCATGTGTTTGAGAACATCGGTCTGACCAAAGACTTTGCATTCACTAGACAGCAGATAATGGCGCAACTTGGTGCAGGCAAAGTAAGGAGACAAACACAACCTCTCCACAAAGCTGTACCTCAACTCGGCATCCAGCAAACGTCTACTCAGATATGTGATGACGTATTCTTGTCCTTCGGCTTCCTGAGTTAAGGCAGCTCCAACTACTTTGTCTTCAGCAGCAATATAAAGCCGGAAAGGCTGACCACGAGCCGGCTTCCTGAGAACTGGAGGAGTAGACAGGCAAGTTTTTATCCTGTCAAAAGCTTCTTGTTGTTTTGCCCCCCAAGTGAATTCATCGTCGTTCTTGAGCCGAAGGATCTGTGTAAACGCATCAACTTTTCCAGACAAGTTAGCAATGAATCTTCTTAAATAGTTTACCTTGCCCAGAAACTTCTGCGTCTCCTTTTGCAACCCGGCGCTTGTACTTTCTGGATAGCCTCAATCTTTGCCGGGTCAACTTCTATGCCATGTTCATGTATGATAAAACCAAGGAACCTCCTAGCCGACACGCCAAAGGCACACTTCAAAGGATCCATCTTGAGCCGTACTTCCTCATTCTTTCAAACGCAAGCCGTAAGTCGGCCAAATGATTTGACTCGCCGTCCGACTTAACCACCACGTCATCAATATACACCTCCAGTACGACTCCCAGAAGATCATGAAATATCAAGTTCATTGCTCTTTGATAATGGCTCCAGCATTTTTCAACCCAAAGGTCATCACAGTCCATTCAAATAAGCCAACAAAGCCTGGACAGCGAAACGCTGTCTTAGCCGAATCTTCTTCGGCCATAAATATTTGGTTGTAACCTGCATTGCCATCCAAAAAGCTGATAACTTTGTGACCCGAGGCTTCGTTGACAAGCATGTCGGCTATTGGCATAGGGTATTCATCCTTTGGCGTGGCTCGATTCAAATCCCTGAAATTTCCGCCTTGCCCTGATCTTGTCGGATCCTTTCTTTTCAACCGGCACAATGTTGGATAACCATTCGGCATACTTACAGGGCCGATTAAAGTTGGCTTTCAAAAGCCGGCCAATTTCCGCCTTTATTCGATCATAGATCAGCGGATTAAATTTGCGAGCCGGCTGCTTGTATGGTCTGAAGCCGGCTTTAATAGGCAGCCGATGTTCCACCAACTCTCGGCTTAACCCAGGCATCTCGTGGTATTCCCACGCAAAGCAATCCACGTACTCTTTGACTAGCGCGATTAATTCAGACTTATAATCGGCCGCCAACTTTTGCTTTACAAATGTTGGTCTAGGGACAGTGCCATCCCCAATGTCAACTTCTTCCAATATATCGGCCGATGTAAAGCCTTGTCCCAACTTATCCATATCGTCTGGTTCTTCAATTGCTTCGTACATATCGTTCCTTTCGGCCTGATACTTGTCCAGACGCTTCTGCAACCACTCGTCGTTTTGATCCATCTACTTGAGCGGCAGCCGATTGCCACCAGTCGGCTTTAGAGACACTGGCACGAATCCGTCCCTGGTAGCACTCAGGAAGTCGAATCCGGATAGATCACGCCCAGAAAGGCATGTGACATTAGAATGTTGCGAATCAACAATAGACTCGGCTAATGCAATGCACGCCGATTCGTCAGCATGGATAACTTCAATTTCATCGTCAACCCATTGTACGAGTTGCTGGTGCATACTAGATGGAACACATTGGTTAGCATGAAGCCAATCTCGTCCCAGCAGCACATTGTAATTTCTCTGCACCTCAGCAACAAAGAAGGCGGTAGCCAAAGTCTTGCTCCCTACTGTGAGCTCCAAGCTGATAACTCCTTTGGCTTCTACTCCTTCTCCTCCTTCGAACCCATTCAGCACCATGTTTGTCTTCATCAGGTCGCCATTATCTAGTTGTAGCTTCTTGAAGACAGAATACGGCATCAGGTTTACCACAGCGCCGCCATCAACCATCATCATGGTTACCGGTTTGCCATCAATATGTCCTCTGACGTACAAAGGTTTGAGGTGTTTCACCGTTTTGTCAGGTTTTTCTAAGACAAGTTGATTTGCGCAACCTCACCTTCTTCTTCCACAGCGCGGAACTCAGCCGGCAAGTAATAAACCATGTTGATGTCCATGGCCTTCCGAGTCGGCGATTCTTCATAATCCAGCAGATCTTTGTCATCGGTCATATTGCCCGATTCGCTCACTGCTGATGTTGCCATTGTGAGGTCTTCTTCCAACTGCTCCTCTATTGCAAGGTCTTGAGTTGCCGTCTCCTCCGCCAAGTCTGCCGGATTCTCCTCTTGAGTTGCCGGCTCCTCTGTCACCAAGTTTGTCGAATTTCCTTCTGCCAAATCTGCTGCTTCTACTTCATCTACCCATGAGGAGTAAGTAATTGCTGGCGCATCTGCCAACATTGTGTCACCATTCGCAGCTAAAGCTGGTGTGACTACTGTCGGAGTTGCAATAAGGACTGGCCTATAGGGATCCACATTTGAGCTGGCAACATTGGTCGCTCCGCGTTAAACTTGACATCCCTGGATCTCTCAGCTCCTTCTTCTGCCTTCTCCCAGTTCCTTGCCCTTTGCAGTTTCCGCTTTTGTGTCTTTGTTATACCTGGCGGGCACCACTTTGGCTGAGTATATTTTGGGGCCCGGGCTGAACTGCTACGGCCTGACTAGAGCTGGCTTCGTGATCGTTGGTTGCTGCCTTTGGTGCAATAGCAGCTATTGGCTCGCAGATTGTCGGCTCTACGACCGGATCTTTCATTTTTATCACATGAGTTCCAACAATCAACAAGTTGTCTGAAACCAATCCGCCTTCTGGCTCAGCTTTTTTAGAACATTGTTCCTTGATCCGCCAATATGACGCGTCTCCGGGATACACAAGCCGGCTTTGCACAGATTGCCGGATTGCTCTGCGTTTGACTTCGTCAGCCGGCCTCTGATGCCGACTACTTTCCTCAGCAGATGGTGACGTGGGCCTTTTGCCATGTTGCCATTGTTGGCGTGACCTTGGCCCAGTTTGACGTACGTACTTGTTCAGCAGCATGTCAAAAGTTGGCTTTGCCTTCCTTGGTCTATGTTCAACCTTGTTTTTCTTCCATCTGCCAACTTCTGGGCTCTTGGGCTTGATAAATCTAGGCGGCAACTTGTCTGCACGTGGTCCTTGCCCCCCGAGTGCAGGGTTACTGATGGTAATCTTGATGACTTCGCCTCCATCGGGTTGCCGGCTCACTGTAACTTGTCTTCCTGCCGCCTTGTTGCCGGCTACTTTCCTGGGTTCACCAATAACAACATTAGATTTATTAGCGGCTTCGGCCGCCTCTGGCCGAAGTAAAACCTTCTTTCCCTCCAGGTCTAGCGCGTTCATTGGAAACGGCTGTGTGTCAATTGCCATGTCAGCAAAGCTCAATCGTCCGTCATTGAGGGCCGATTGGATCTGTCGACAAAAAACATTACAATCATTAGTAGCATGAGAGAAAGAATTGTGATACTTGCAATAAGCCCGCCGCCTTAATTCATCAGGCGATGGTATAACATGATTGATTCTTATCACTTTACCCTTCAACAAGGCATCAAATATTCTATCACACTTGCACTAGTACAGAACGACACATCGGATACCCCTCTATGGAAACGGCAGGAGTTAGGCGACGGAGAATCGAGCCTTCCGCGCGGAAAAAGCCGCCCGCGAGGGCTATCCTCCCGCGACCCGCGACACATCGGCAACGGTTGTGCTTTCCGCAACCGTTTGCTTTATATGAGCAACGGACATATTTTCGTGTCCGTATGCATTATTTTCATTATTGTAAACGGTTAATATGGATGACCGTATCCGATGATTCCATCCAGACCTAACGCTATGAGTGGTGTCGAGTTAGCCAGCTGCGGAGATTCCCATAAGACTGAAAGATAGGAGCGGCGGCGGCGAGGGCGGAGGCGGAGGCGAGGGCGGAGGCGGAGTCCAGATCTTACATCTGTGCTGCGGGCGTCGATAGGCGCGCGGTGGTTGCCGGCGTCGAGAGGCAGCGCGTTGGTTGCCGGCGTCGAGAGGCAGCGCAGGGAAGCTTGGGCCCGATTCCACAGCTACTGGGGCGGTGGTATAACCCGAAAACCTACTACTTATTTTTTTAATTATTTTGATTTAGGAGCGCGGAGTATAAATCTTACATATGTAGTTTGCCATTTTACTAGATGGTTCTTGATCGAGCTTGGATGTACGGTGGTCGCACGAGTCCTGAATTCTCACAAGGTGTGGTTGAATTCTTGGACAGGGCTTCGCAACACATGCTAGAAAGTAATGAACCGAAGATGTTTTGTCCTTGTGTTATCTGTAAGAATGAAGTCTTGTGGCCTAGAAGACAAACGATAGAAGAACACATTATTTTGAGGGGATTTATGGAATCGTACACATGTTGGTCAAAACACGGTGAACAACAACCAGCAATCTTTGCCGACAACCGTGATGATTTGAGCAACGATAATCATGAAGTGCCAGAGATGGTTTGGGCAACGCTGATGATGATGTGCATCCAGATGAAACCAGAGCCGATGGTCCACAAAAAAACCTAGAACAGATGATCAATGATTTGGAGAATAATATGGAAGGTAATGATGAGATAAAGAATTTCCTCTGTCAGTCGGCGGACTCGAAGAAACCTCTGTATCCGGAATGCAAGCTCAGCAAGTTGGATGCGACACTAGAATTGTTGAAATACAAGGCAGAGAGTAGTACATCCGATGTGAGCTTCACAAAGCTGTTAAAACTTGTCGCATTATTACTTCCACCTGGAAATGACTTGCCAGCGAACACTTACCATGCCAAGAGGGTGATCTGCCCCATTCCAGCCGAGTACGTGAAGATACACGCTTGTAAGAATGATTGTATTCTCTACCGAGGGGAAAATGAAAATATGCGGCGTTGTCCCATATGTAACTTTCCTCGTTACAAACGCAACCTAGCAAAAGACAGAGACAAGGGCGAGGATGAGGTCACAACGGGAGTCCCTTACAAGGTTGTGTGGTATTTGCCAATAATACCCAGATTGAAGCGTATGTATGCAGACCCAAAGCAGTCAGAGCTGATGCGTTGGCATGCCGATAAAAGGAAAAAAGATGGACTGCTCAGACACCCGGCTGATGGACCACAGTGGAGGCTTATCGATTATGAGTTCCCAGACTTTGGCAGGGACCCCAGAAATGTAAGGTTTGCACTAAGTACAGATGGAATGAATCCTTTTGGCAGCATGAGCAGCAGACATAGCACTTGGCCAGTTCTTTTAGCAATGTATAACCTTCCTCCTTGGTTGTGCATGAAGAAGAGGTATATCATGATGTCGATGCTTATTCAAGGACCAAAACAACCTGGGAATGACATTGATGTTTACTTGAGTTTACTTGTCGAAGAACTACAAGTACTGTGGGATGGGGTAAGAATGTATGATGCGTTCAAGAGAGAACAGTTTGATCTCAGAGCAATGTTGTTTCTGACCATTCAAGATTATCCTGCACTTGCGAACTTGTCAGGGCAGAGTTTGAAGGGATCCTTTGCATGTGTCACTTGCAAAGAGAGAACAAAAAGTCTTTGGCTGCCGAATTCAAGGAAGACAGTGTACATGCGGCACCGAAGGTTTTTGGCAAAGAATCACCCGTATCGTAGATTGAAGGCCCCGTTCGATAATACGATTGAGACCGATGACACGCCAGAACCATTTTCAGGAGCGGATGTCGATGACCAGACGAAGGATGTACACACTATTTTTGGTAAGGGGAAGAAACCCCAGTCTCGTGAGAAGGCAGTGTGGAAGAAAAGATCGGTTTTCTGGGCATTGAAGTATTGGGCATATCTGGACGTTCAACATTGCATCGATGTCATGCATGTCGAGAAAAACGTAACTGAAAGCGTTCTTGGATGTGTAATGAATAACAAGGATAAAACGAAGGATGGTATGAATTCACGGCTGGATATTCTTGCATTGAAATATAAAAGGAAAAAGTTGAAGCCACAAGAGAAGCCTAATGGGCAGTGGTACCTCCCACCTGCTTGCTACCAGTTATCGAAGGAAGAGTTGAAGGAGTTCTTGCAATTCTTGTATGATATGAAAGTTCCGTCAGCATACTGCGCAAACATCAGGACTCTGGTGTCGTTTGAAGAAAAGAAACTGATGGGGATGAAGTCACATGACTGCCATGTGATGATGACACAGATGCTCCCTGTGGCAATTAGAAATATGTTGCCTAAACCCGTTCGAGAGGCTCTCATGAGGTTATGTGATTTTTTCAACGCTATATACCAGAAGGTAATAGATCCATTCAAATTAGACAGATTGCAAGAAGATGTTGTGAAGACTATCTGCCAGCTGGAGATGTTCTTCCCCCCTTCGTTTTTCGACGTAATGGTCCATCTAATTGTACACATTGTTTATGAGATAAAGCAATGTGGTCCAGTGTATCTGCGCACTATGTATCCGTTCGAGCGCTTCATGGGTATACTCAAGCACTACGTCCGTAACAGGTATCGGCCAGAGGCAAGTATCGTTGAAGGATATCTTTCGGAGGAGGTGGTTGAGTATTTCATCAGCTACATGGATGGCCACCGACCTATCGGGGTGCCTCTGTCCAGGCATGAGGGGAGGCTAGATGGAAAAGGGTTAATGAAAGATAAATCATGTTGGCCAGAGTGTGAATTATTTGAGAAAGCACATTTGTACGTATTGCAGCACCTTGCAGTCGTTACACCATATGTGGATGCTCACAAGGATCTACTTAGAATTGAGCTAGGAGGCCGAGGCTTGACAGAGAATCAGAAGGAAGCACAAGTCTTGAAACTGCACAGCCAGAGATTCGCTGATTGGCTGATGACGAATTGTGTCGGAGATGATGACGAGACTTTAAAAAGTTTGGCAAGAAAGCCAAACTTTACGGTTCATAAATGGGAAGCATATGACCTGAATGGCTACACCTTTTATACAAAGAATAGAGACAACAAGACCATGTATCAGAATAGCTCTATTAAAGTGGAAGCGGTAGATCCGAATGGGAGGAAGGATTGGTACTATGGAGTAATTGAGGAGATTTGGGAGCTGGAGTACGATACATTACTCACGGTTCCATTGTTTAAATGCAAATGGGTCAAACTGGGTCATGCGAAAGTTGACCAGTACGGCACTACATATGTCAATCTCAACGAATTGGGATACAAAGATGAACCTTTCGTTTTAGCTACCCAAGCCACCCAGATCTTCTATGTCAAAGACCTACTACATAAAAATTGCCATGTTGTGATGAATGGGAAAAGGAAGATCGTTGGGGTGGATGACGTTACTGATGAAGAAGAGTACAACCAGTATGAAGACTTGCCAGCAACTGGAGAACGCATACAGATCAATGACCGACAGGCTCCTGGAGATGGCTTTTACGCAAGAGATGATCACTCCGATGGGGCAATTTACAAAGGAAATATTCAGGTTGATCCAGTTTTACTAGAGGAGGACGAAGAATGAGCAAATTAATTTGTACCCTAAAGTGATAATTGTATTTCTTAATTGGCAAAGTAATGTGCTGTTGTTATTTCTTAATTTTCAACCGTAAACGCTACGTTTATTCAAATTCCGAAATATAATTTATTTATACCACATCGGCAACGGTTTTTTTGAATGCACCGTTGCCGATGTGACATAAACCCTACTTCCAGACTTAAACTTTGGGGACCAACCTACCACCCCTCGCATTTCCCCCCGCTCACCGTCTTCAACACCACCCCCGGCGGCGTACTCACGCTCAGCTGAGTTCATTATGCGGACTACTCGGGCCGCCCTTGCGGCGCAGGCGGCTTCCCTGGCCGTCCCCCCACCCACGGTCTCAGCTGAGTTAGTTATGCGGACTACTCGGGCCGCCCTTGCGGCGCAGACGGCTTCCCTGGCCGTCCCCCAACCCACGCCGCGGGGCAGCTCCAGGCTACGACGGCGTCGCGCCGACGCCGTGGTCAGCGAAGACGCCCAGAGGGTGGGCTCTATGCCCCCCCTCAGGCGACAACCGCGGCCGCCGTCTCCACTGATTTGGCTCCCGGAGATGCTGCCGCCACAGATCTGGCCGCCGTCTCCACTGATTTGGCTCCCGGAGCTGCTGCCGCCACAGATTTGCCCGCAATAGAGGAAGGGGCAGACAGCGGCGACCTCATACATGCCGGAGACACACTTGGGACAGGTTAGTTGTGCTGATTAACTGTATTACACACTGTAAAGTCGGACCTTTTAGTTTTAATTAGATCCACCTTCTATTATTCACCTGTTATTCAGAGCTGTCGTCTGGTGATGAAGGGTCCTCGAGCTCATCCTCGCAGCAGGATCAGTTTATCATGAAACAAAGGGGTCGAGGAATTAGAAAACCAACCCTAAAGCCAAGAGGAACATTTACAGTGGAGATGATTGACAAGAAAACTGGTGCCCCGTTGAAACCAGTCAAGGCACATAGGAAATTTAAGACATTGTGTGGGTGTGTAGTCAGGGAAAAGGTCCCCATTACGGTTGACGACTGGAGTCAAGTCACTCCAGAAGAAAAGACTTTCATCGTCAACGCCATAATGAGCCAGTTCCAGCTCGCAAATGAGGAATGGAAGCCTGCAGTTCAAGCTGCTGCTCTTTCTAAAGCAAAGGATTCGTTCCGTAACTTCAGGCACCGTCTGTACTCCAAATTCCAGAAGAAAAATCGGGATGCTACACTTGTATACCCCTTCATTAAACCTGACGACTGGAAGGAGTTCAAGAAGTATAGGAGGACGGAGGAGTTCCTAACAAAGAGTAAAGCCGGCAGCGCCCTCATCAGTAAAAACAAGCATCCCCACAATATGGGGGTTCTTGGATATGCTGGTTCGAAGCCCATATGGAGAAAACAGGATGAAGAAGCAGTTGCTTCGGGGGGCACGGTTCCTTACTCTGATCTTGAAGGTGAACGGGCACGAGACTTCTTGAGGGCGAGGTCTAAAACAAACGAAGTTGGTGAACTTGTTATAACTCACCCCGAGACCCAAAAGTTACATAAAACAATGGTAATAACCATATATAACCTAAGTTGTTTCCTCCTTAACTGACACAATATTTCCTTGTGTACTGAATTCAGTGTACTACTTGTCTTATCTCCAGCTGGAGCTGAAAAATAAAAAGGACAGCGGAGAGATTCTGGCACGAGGGAAAGATGACATTCTCTCAAAAGCTTTGGCTACGCCTGAGCCCTCTGGTCGGTCTCGGACGTACGGCACCCATGTTGGCCACAAGAAGGCTTTCGCGATAGACCAGGCTGAAAGGCAGGCAATGAAAAAGGCCAGACATGACGCTCAAATGAAAGCACTAGAGACAAATATTACGGCCAATATCGTTAAGCATCTTCGAGACGGTCACCTTGATCCCGGTAGGGGGGAGTGCCCTGCAGCCAGGAGTAGTTGTGGATCATTGTCGGTTGATGGTCTTGTAGACACCGGCAAATATGCTGTGGACGACATCACGAGCCCGGTGAGATGCAAACTACATGTGCCTGTAACCGTGATGACGCATCATCCCCTGGTGGCAGCACTAGGTATGGTTCAGCCACCTACCGATGTGGTACCTCAAGTGGATGGTGTGCCCTTAAAGCCAGGTTTTGCAATGTGCTTTGTGGACAAGGTCATGCCTGGCTTCGAAGGCATCTTGCTATTTAACACCTGCGTCGATGCAGACGTACAAAGCTTGGGCCAGGCTAAGCTGAGATACGTACAGTGGCCCAAGAAGGAGATTTCTCTTCTCAGTGCCCTGCCATCCACCTCAACAGCTTCTCGACAGATGGCGTCGTCTGAAGGCCTCCGTTCAGCACAGCTCCTCCTTGATATTGCGGCCAAACAGCCTTCCAGAGAACAAGCAGTTGAAGATACAACGGTTGCACAGAGTTGTGAAGCCACACCAACACCGCCTGTCGATGGTAACTCACCTACTGCCCTTGTGGTGAACAACACCACCAACTTGGTTGAAGCTACACCAACACCGCCTACGCCTCCGCCTCCGCCTCAGCCACAGCAGGCTTATCTGCCGCCTCCGCCTCAGTCACAGGAGGCTCAACTGCCGTCCCTGCCTCCTCAGCCACAGCAGGCTTATCTGCCGCCTCCGCCTCAGTCACAGGAGGCTCAACTGCCGTCCCTGCCTCCTCAGCCACAGCAGGCTCATCTGCCGCCTCCGCCCCAACTTGTTCGGACACGTAGAGGCACCACACCCGTCCGGGCGAAGGACCATGCCAAGATGGCCCCGATAAATAGAACCCCGATGAAGCCCAAGCCCAAGCCCAAGCCCAAGACCATTAAAAATAAAAAAATACTGCACCGATTGACAGCGACCAATACCTAGATGACGAAGAATTTAATAAGAAATACAATGCAGAGGTGCAAAGTGGCCCCAAATACGTGCGTGGACAGCCATTGTTGACTAGAGATGGATTACAAAGATCAGGCTTGGCTTGCCAGCAGCTTCATGAAAAGTACCTCCTATGTTGTGAAGAGAATAAGGAGATGACCTTCAGTGTCAGGAAAGAGGATTTTTACGGCGTCCAAGGTGACGTTCGTTATAACTGGGAGTTTTCAGAGATGTTCCAAGTTTTCAACCTGAATACTGTTGATGGCACGTTCATGCGTTTGTTCACATTGTATGTGCCTTACAAATACTTTTCACATTTTAATAGCTTTCTTCTGTTCAGTACATGCTAACTATTCTCTTTCTTGTACTTAGGAGCCAGGTATTCGAGTGCAACCGCAGGAAAGAACCGGTAGGTTTCCTTGATCCGGCTCTTATCAATTACACGAACATCTGCAGCAATGGATACGACGATATATTCAACTATGCTGTGAAAGCGTTGACTCATTATCAAGACAAAGAGTTGATCCTGCTTCCTTACAATCAGGCGTAAGTTTGTTATCAAAAATTATCTGTACATCCTGCTTCCTTACCATCAGGCGTAAGTTTGTTATTTTCCTTTGCAGTTCTCACTGGTTCTTAGCTGTCATCATTCCTAAACAGAACAAGGTATTGTATATAGATTCCCTACTTGGAAGTATAAATTATACACCCTTGGAGGAATTCTTGAACAGGTATTACATCGTTCCCTAGTTTACTTTATGATTTAACTTTCACGTGTTGTTTTCTCAATCCGCCAACTCATTACTTTTGTAGTGTGTTCGAAAAGTACTTGACGATAATCAAGAGACCGTTGGCCAAGAGAGGAGAACAGGAGGCCATATTGAGTCACGTACAAGTTAACCCGGTAACAGTTGCTACTTTATTCCTAGTTTTCACAAATACCTGCTAGCAAACCAAACTAAGTGAGCGATTTTGTCACCAACATTACAGTGCCCTCAGCAACCACCTGGTACAAATCTTTGTGGGTATTATGTGTGCAATGCAATATTGAAAGTCGTTCCCACCTCGAGAAGTCTGCCAAGCCTCGATTCGGTTAGTAATCCACGACATCATCAACAATTCATGTTTCCTAACAATATTTGCAGACATACATGACGAAAGATACCTAACTAAGAATCTGCCTGCAGCTTATAGGTGGAATGGGACGTGCACCTTTGAAGAAGGATGTTCTTACGATGGTGAGAGGCAAGTTTGCTGCGTTCGTCCTTAAACACATCGTAAGCAAGGAGGGAAAACTACACGACCCTAATCCATGATCATGAGATCCTATTCGGCATTTGTTCACCTGTCCATACCGGCATTCTCGCTGGTGAGACTATAGATTTTTCCAAAACAATTGTTGTCACCATTGTGGTGTAACTTCTTTAAATTGTGTCCACTTTTTTCCGAACAATGGCTGAAAACTTTGTATTTGTAGCAATAGCAATAGCTGTGAACTTGTATTCCAACATTTGCTGTAAACTTTGTGTTCATATGATTGTTGTAAACTTGTATTGCTGAATGTCTGCTAAATAATTGTTGTAGCACGGGCGTGCAAGCGCAGCTAATTACTATTAGCTTGCAATTAGACATAGGAAACGGGCAAACAGAAATAGCCGTTGCCGACATGATACCACACTGGTAACGGAGGACAAAACCCTCCGTTGCCGAAATGGTCACACATTGGTAACGGAGAGCCGGAGGCTCCGATGCCGAAATTTTCTCACATCGGAAACGGTGTTCTGCCACCGTTACCGATGAGGGCCCCCACATCAGTATCGGAAGCGGGGACACGGACCCTTTCTCCGTTGCCGAAGGGGTTTTTGGCCCGTTTCCGATGTGTCGTTCTGTACTAGTGTTGCCTACGTCAAAGCTGCATTTTAACTCATCATCCCGATTCTTGCGAATTGGCTTCAAATCATCACACATGTAAGGTTTGGCCTTGCTGGGCCAAACAAACTCGGCAGAATAAACATCGGCTTCATCACTGGAGTCGGCATCATTTTCAACAATATTTAGCCGACTCCTGTTCATCCGATGCGAGTCTTTTGACTCATTGACCCGGCTTTCTTGAGCCAAAACTCTTTCCTGGACTTGGCCAACAGACAAGAATTCATGTCCCTCTAACCTTTCTTTTAGGTAGGATCTTAGCCCATTAAAAACCAAGTCAGCCATGTCTCTTTCAGTTATCACCAAACTATAACATCGGTTTCTAGTGTTTCTAAATCTTTTGACATAATCGGACACCGATTCATCATGCTTTTGCTTAACCGATGTAAGGTGGGACAACTTGAGTTCTATTTCTCCGGCAAAGAAGTGTTCATGAAACTTTTGCTCTAAATGAAACCATGTATGTATAGAATTAGGAGCTAAAGCCGAAAACCAAGAAAACGCAATGCCAGTCAAAGATAATGAGAACAAGCGAACTTTAATATGATCATGATTAGCTTCGCCTAATTGAGCCAAGTACTGACTAATATGTTCCCATGTTGTCTTACTATCCACCCCATTAAATTTGGCAAATTCAGGGACTCTATAACCAGGTGGATATGGTTGCAGATCAAAGTAATCGGGGTAAGGCTTAGTGTAAGTTCTATGTTTTGGCATCACCCCGAGTTTGTCAAAAGCTATTTGGTCTAACCTTCTCCTGAATTCGGCTAAGGAATCGTCTATAACAGCCGATTGAGCCGGCACTAAAGAAGGATTGGCGGCAAGGCCAACTTGCACCCAAGTAGCCGAATTAATTTTGATTCTGCATTGACTCATGACCCAAAATCTGCCTTGTTTGATCCGTCTGGCTTGCCGGATTAGGCAGACTCTGGATAGGAGTTGGACATGGCATCGTAGGCACAAGTTGGTTTTCCCTGCTTTGACCCATCGGCTGTTTGTCCGATGGCTGATCATGGAGCGTATTTTTCCTAGCCTTTTCATGTTGTAGCATCAGATCGTAAACATTGGCAGTGCCTTGCGAAACATGAAATTGAATCTCGGCTATCTGTTCAGAGGAAAAAAAGGCTACTACTTACAGCGGGTTTGTCAACGTTGATGTCCAGCGGTACAAACTCCGGCTCCTTGATCGGCGAGATTACACCTTGCCGATCTACCTTGAAGCTGGACAAGTACAGGTCTTCATCTTCTTGATCCCGCTTAGCTCACAGCGCCTCAAACTCCTCGTCTCTTTTCTTCTTCCACGCCTCCAGACCTTGGCGTTGTTTTTCCGACAACTTCTCGAGAGTTGGCTTAATGATGTTGTCGGTGCGGATGCTGGCGGCGTCGGTCTTGGAATTGGTCATTGTTGTCCAATTTTTAGATCGAATTGTCCCCAGCGGAGTCGCCAAAAAGTGTGTTGTGCTCGAAACGCGTCACACGAACACGTCCTCGTGTACCCGCGGTGCCGGGGGAGATACTCCGCAACTCGCCCCGCGGGAGGCCTGATTCCAGCGCGATACGCAATACAGCAAGCATGCTGTTTTTAGACCAGATGCCCCAGCCCCTCGGGACAAGCCCCGTCAGAGGAAGCCGGCGACGATTGGCTGAACTAAGCCGGACTTGGCCGTTCTTAGCTCGGTTTTCGATATCCGGTGAAATCTAAGCGAAGTCGCCGAACAACGGAAGCATGAACAAGGGTTTGAGGGAAAAAGTAGGTTGTATTGATAGGTTGTCGATTGTTTGCTTAATTTCAATCGGCCATCACCTCTCACATATATATGAGGCGGCTGGACTTCCCGTACAAGTATTGGACTCCTACAAGGCCTACAAACTTGCTGGCTACTTTGGAAAGTTGCCTTTTGTCTTCCATATCGGCTTCAAACTTGTTGGCTACTTTGGAAAGTTGCCTTTTGTCTTCCATATTGGCTTCAAACTTGCCTCCTTCTTAAGAGATGTGATATCTTGATCGGCTTCGTTTTAAACCCGGATTTCAACATCCGTCCGGCCTTTTAGAAAGTTGTCTTTCATTTTCTAGCCTTGATCTTGGAAAGTTGTCTTCTAACTTGCCGGCTTGTATTGACAAAGTTGGTTTCTTCTGAGCCGGCTTGTCTTGACAAAGTTGGCTTCTTTTCCGCCTTGTCTTGACAAAGTTGACTTCCCGCCTTGTCTTGACAAAGTTGACTTTTTCTGCCTTGTCTTGACAAGGTTGACTGTTGCCGCCTTCTTTTCTGCCACCTTTATTGCCTTCCTTTGACTTAGCTTGTTAGGTCCTTTTGGCAACTTTGCACTCCCGAATCCGGCTTCCGCCTTGTTCCAGTTGCCGGATTATTGGCCGCATTCTTCTGGCCGTCTTTTCCTGGAAAGTTTCCCAGATCACCATTTTAGCCTTCTTCGCCGCCTTCTTTAAGCCGCAAAATCCTCCTTGAACCTAAAACTGGCAATCTGCCAAAAACGGGTGCTAACACCAATGATACTAGCTACTCCACTCGATTACTAATCCACTCTGGTCTCGAAACTCTGGATTGGTTTCTCTCAAATCCACTCGACTGCGTACCTAGAGACCAGGCAGCTGCAGCCTGCAGGTGTACGTACGGCTGTCGATCAGTGCCCCCAGATCAGCGCCGCGGCGGCGAGGGTGGCGACGGCAGCGGAGACCCTCCAGTTGAGGCCGCGGGGACACGGTCCAGCCGCCGCGCTGTGGTTGTGATGGTGGTGGTGGTGATGGTGGTGGTAGTAGTAGTAGTGCTGCGACCCCGCTGTTCCGGCGATGAACGGGATGGTCGAGGAGCCGCCTCTCCCGCCGGACCCTCCTCGGCTCCCGCTGCCGCCACCTTTCCGGCCGAGTCCACCTCCACCGCTCCCGCCGCCGCCTCTCCCGAAACCACCACCACCCTTACCGATGCCGCCGCCGCCCCCAAAACCTCCACCGGCACTAGCCCTCCCGCCGCCGCCCTCGAAGCCACCTCCACTCCTCCCGCCACCGCCCCCGAAGCCGGCGAGGCAGCACGCGCCCTCGACGTGCGTGGCCACGCAAAGCATCACCAGCAGCAGCGCACAGGCCTTGTCCCTCATGGTCGCTCGCGGCTCGCCGGCCTTGGTGCTTAGTTCCTTCCTTCCCTAGCTAAATCGGATGTTAGGGTTAGCTGGCTCCCTTTGCGCTTTGCGGTGGTGGATGCCCGGGTTTATATGCTGAACTGGACGGCGAGGGCCGGAGAGCGGGAGAGGAGGAAGCAAGAGCGGGGGTGACGCGGTGTAATTCCTCGCCGTTGGTGTCATTGCCTCGCGTGGAGGACGTGGACACTGCCTCCTTTGGCTGAAAGAGGTAAGCGGGTTTTCCCCGCTACCGTCTCTGCCTCCCGGGTCGCTCCCGCTAGAGGGGCTCTGGAGGCCCAACCAAAACCCTAGAAAAAAACCACCTCGATCTGGGCCCCTGGCCGCCGCCGTCGCCGACTCCGGCGGCGGTGGCGGCGCCCGTTCCGTCAAAGACGTGGGTGGGCAGTGGAGGCACACCGCTGCTGAGCGCCTGCGAGCGGGGCAGTGCGTTTCGGCCCGGTCGTGCCGGCGGCGCTGTGCTTGGCAGCGGCGTTGGAGGAGTGGGGTGAGTCTTGGCACTGGGCTGCCGAGCTGGAGGAGACGAGCGGCGAGGCCCCTGTGCGGAGGTGCGTCGGCGACATGGCAGTGGCGGCGCGGGCCGGATCTGGGCCCAGAGGGCCGCGGCCATCGCTCAGCGAGCTTCTCACGTTCGGCGCTCCGACTATGCAGCGGGACAGGGCAAGGGGCAGGCTTCCGTGAAGGCAGAGGAGGCAGTGGTGGACGGAGGACCCGTTGGAGATGAATGGCACCGCCATGCTTGGTGCGTGTTCCATCCTCCCGGGAAGTGGCCGGTGTGGTGTTGCTGCGGCCGGCGGTGGTGGGTGGGAGACGTACGGCGCCGCCGTGGTGGCGGGGTGTTGCATCCTCCCTGATGGTGGATTGGCAAGCAAGACGTTGCTGCGGGGTTCGGCAAGCAAGATTTTGCTGCAGCGGCCCTCGTTTGTGTGGTTGATGTGGTGGATCCTGGATGGAGAGGAATGGCGCCGTTGCGGTTGTTGCATCCTCGGTCGGGAGAGGAATGGCCCGCAGGCGTTGCATCCTCGAGGAGACGAATGGCGCCTAGTATTTGGTTACATCCTTTCGATGGGAGAAGAATGGCGCCGCAACGGAGGTTGCATCCTCCGTTCAGTGGGGATCGTGGTGGTTGGGCGGAAGCACGTTGAGCTTGCCGGGGAGGCGCGTTTGGCCGTGGAGGCAGGGGTAGTGGTTCTGCAGGTGAGACTGATCGGGCTCCTGGGTTCGGGTTTTGCAGGTGAGACCGCCGGCGAAAGCCGTACTCCCGCTATGGCCGGAGTCGTCGATGGCGGCGCCTATGGGCGTCGCTCCCTTGTTGGAGGAATCGATGTAGTTGTTCTCACCTTGCCTTTCCCGATGTGCTCCGGGGGAAACCCTAGATCAGACGCTGGCGGCGCCTTCCGGTGTCGTGTTCCCTCTTGGGGGCATCGTTTTGGAGTTGGAGACGGCCAGAGGGACTTGTGGCTAGCTAGGTTGTGTGTGTTGTATGGTTTTTGGGTCCGGTTTCCCTTATAAACTGGATCAACTTTCTATCTATTCATTGAATTTAGCAGCCTGCTAACATTCGAAAGAGGTAAGCGATGGCGAGGGGTGTGTGCTCCACTGTCGTGAGTCAGGCTCATATTTCGCGCTCACCCTGTGCGTTGAGGTATGAGTAATATTTTGACGCGTCAGGCTGATATAGTTACTCATCCACACCTGAAAAAACATGCTCTTCTCTCCGAACATTGACCAGAAAATTAACTAACGCGTAGATGCTTCGCCGCTCGTAATTATAACGAGATGATATTGAACAAATCAATTATATATTTTTATTGATGAACGGATATTTATACAATCACAAAGGGCATGAATCAGAGGTCTTGTTTACTGTCAGGACGCATATATGTAGTTGGCAGATTAGAACAGATGATAGTTGCATAATTCCGAACCGAGGACAATCAAGATCGAGAGACTCTAGCAAACTTATTCACTCGAGCGGTACAATCGCCGCCGCCAACAAAACACCTTTTTCCATAGCCCAACTAAAATACGTGAAGCGGGAAAACTAGAGCTTCATTCGGTAGATTGGAGACTCTCCGTACTCCCGCACCGGAGGAGCGAACAAAGTAGGATGGGGCGATGACCTACCATAGGTGAAGAGGTGCTAGCACGACGTCTAGAAAAACTCTTCTATTCGGTATATGGTCATGGAGATAAGAGAATGGTTAATTCTTCACTTGCTCACAAAATGTTATCATCCAACCCTCAATAAATTCTCTCATGGACGAGCCACTTTCTCGTTTAGTGATATTTCAGTTTTGGTAAAACCATTCTATGTTTTTTTAACCTTTTTTAGTTGTTGTTTTGGTACAATAAATATTGGACTTACAATTCAGAGATCACCCTCTACTCTTCTTAGTGATTTTTCATATGCAGGCTGCAGGTTGTGTTGATGACCGAAGGTCCACTGGTGGGTTTTGATATATTCTTTGGTCCGAATTGAATATCATGAAGTGCGAGAAAGCAAGCTACTGTGTCCCGCTCTAACACTGAAGCTGAATACAAGACACTTGTCAATGTCACTACTGAACTGATTTGGGTTGAAGCACTTCTTCGCGAGCTTGGTGTTTCTCTCAAGGTGAGACTATGTGATAATCTTGGTGCCACATATTTGTCTGCCAATCCAGTTTTTCATGCGAGAACGAAACATATTGAGATCGAATTCATTTCTACTAGGGATCAAGTAAGGGAGAGGGTGGCTAGTAAGTTGCTCGACATCAAATTCATTTCTACTAGGGATCAAGTAGCTGATGGCTTTACAAAAACTTTATCTGTAAGAGATTTAGCTGAATTTAAGCGTAATCTCACCCGGTCTCCAGGTGAAGATTAAGGGGGCTGTTAGACATTGTAATCCTATATGTGTACGTTATGGTGTAGTACACGATTCAGACACGGATATCTCATGTACGCCTTGGGGGCTCTCCCGATATGCAATATAACACGTATCCAAGCCCTCCAACGAGGGTATCGTTTCATCGTCGACTGACAGTTTGGTACCCTATCATATGAGTGTCTGCTCCGCTCTAATTCAATATCACGTCTTCACAATGACACTAAATTGAAAAGGATATAGAGAGAATGAATAATCCCTATCCTTGTTTGTCTCACTGGCTAAAATCCGAGTATAGATACTCGGCTGAGACCCTGCTTGGCCTCCTCTTACACCATGCTCTCTAGTGTTGTACTGTAGCTTTGTTCCTCTCTCTCTCATGTATGCTGGCCTGTAATCAAACTTAACCCATGCATGTTGAAGGGTTGCTTCGAGGTAATAAAAAGCGGTGGAGATAAATCCCCCTGTTATTCGCGAAAAAAAATCCATATCCTTGTCATCTTCATAAGGCAAGGTTACATTGACACGTCTACTCTTGGTGTCTAGCATATAGTATACTACAAGGAAGCATGTAAGAATTGAACTAATCAATTGATTTCTTTAAGCTCTAATCATTCAATTTTAGCAACCATCCCCCACGCCTTGCATATCCTCCGACGTTTTTCAATTCATGTATTTTTTTAGGCTTTATTCATGTATATATCGAGTGCATTAAGTTTGTATTAGTGTGTCTACCTTCAAGTACAACATGATTACACCAGGGTTTCTGAATTCTAACATGTACCTGTTCGCCGGGTCCTGCTGATGTTATGAGAACATCATACGGTTTGCTGAACAGTGTATCAAGTTCTGTCCAAGAAGTCTATCCATTATAGCTGAATTGATGGTCTCTTCTTCGTTTGCAGCCGTTAGAGAGTAGTTTAGAGGGGAATCTGCTGAAATAAACCTAATCAATTTTGTTGGGGGAAAACAAACCTAATTAATTAACAAAGCGTGGATATCGAGAAAAATCACAACCCAAATTTCAAAATTTCAAAAATATAGACGGTCCTGTCCTTGGATAATGTATATTCTACTTCATCGGACTTGAACTAATGGGACGTGCACCAGACCCAAAAGCATTTAAAATTTGTAAAAAGTGGTACTGCTATAAGGGTGGTACTTTAGTCATTCGGATATATTTTCCACGATCTTCGTAATAATATAAACTGTATGTTGGCTATGTCAATCATATTAACGCATAGATTGGAAGATCAAAATAATTATTTCTTCCAAAAATAAGAATGCTAAAAAAAACCTAGAAGATGAATAATGTACCTGACCTACTGAGAGCCTAGTTAATAACCAAGTATTCTTAGCTGCTCACCTACCGTAGGACCAAGTTCATAAAAGAGACTTCTTAGCTATTGAGCTCCCAAAGGACCATAACTTCATGGTGATGTCGATCACTCGAGTCTCTTATAAGTAGCAAGACTTTCCTGAGAAAATGGTGTGTAGCTTATTATTCGTTTAACTTATGTTTCATAGAAGTGTTTAATTCTAGTTCATGTATTGCATGTTTGTTGTGTCTTTGCACACTACAGGATAGGCATAGAAGGCACCAGGAATTACATTTGTACCGATTGAATTACAACTTGTACCTGCCGCGGCGAAGATACAACATGCCTCTCGTGTCTCCTCTGCCGGCTGCCGCCTTAGCTGTTCTCCCTTGGTCTCATTTCGTCACAACAATCCCACCCAGACGTCCTATACGATACACTCTCATACCCTCTCGACTAACTTATCTGAGTCTGGTCTGAATAACGTCAATAGTGCCAGACTTGGCTCAAACATGTCGTCTAAAAAGTACAAGCACGCTTAGCATTTGCTACCGTACCATGTGAGCCTTGCTCCGCTCTAATCCAACATGACGTCTGTGATTACCATCATAAGAAGAGGCGGTGCGTCAATCGACCTTCTCCACTCGAAATTAGGGAATCCTTGTTCATCAAAAGGCTTGAAATCGGGATCCACCTGTCGACGCACGCAGTCCCTGAGCTCGTGGTAACTGAAGCTCACGTTGCCGCAAACGGGCTAGTTGCTCCGAAGAAGGGAAATCCTGGTGAATACTGGTACAGACTTGCGGGGCACGGGGACGCTACGCAAGGTAAGGCTGAGCCGCCGGTCAGAGGCGGTGGCCGTCGAGCCGCCCCGGATGTGCCGGGCCAAGCCCGCGCTGGAGACGGCGGCGACCGCCAGGGCGACGAAGAGCAGCAGCAGCAGCAGCACGCGGCGAGACCGCCACCCGGCGAATTCCATGTGCAGCTGTGGCTCTTAACTTGATCTGATTGCTGCGGAGTTGGAGCAAGATTTGTGTGGCGAGTCTAGCTATTTATCAACGGGGGATCTATCTCCAAACGATCTTGGGTTCGGTACGCACGGTCGTGTGCTGTTCAACTCGCTTGCCGACTCGGAGTGGGGGCGAGATCGACACGGGCTTCCCACTTCGCACACGCTTGCGCGCGGTGGCGTGCAACAACAAGACTGCAAGAGCGCCCATATCGTCTCGGCCGGCCGTGCCACAGCTGCACAGCACATCTTGGCGGCCACACTGGCGGTTTTAAACACCCATGCCGATCCGGATTAGGCTCATAACCGAGACGGGTTTGCGTTTTCCAGACGGCTGCCACAGCAGCACATCTTGGCCGTCACGTCCTCCACAAGAAGAACTAATTGAAGCAAATATATAAGCTAATTGCTAATCACTCTCACAACGTCATATCACAATGCCTTGAGTTCGTGATAGTAATTACACATGCACCCACAGATCAACTACTACTACGGGAAATTAACTACCACTGCCAAATCACTGATCCACTCTCGACCGTCAACCTAGATTTGCCATCCAGCGTTATTCTACCATCAGCTACTATATAGACTACTAATCCACTCTGGGGCTCTGGGCTCGATTTTTTCCCGTAAATCCACTCGATCGCACACCTAAGAGAGTACGCTGCTGCAGGCGTACGTACGGTTGTCCATCAGCGCCACCAGATGAGCGCCGCGGCAGCAAGGGTGGCGGCAGCAGCAGAGACCCTCCAGTTGAGGCCGCGGCCACACGGTCCAGCCGCAGCGCTGCTTGAGTAGTTGTGGTGGTGGTGGTAGATGGGGATGTAGACGAAGCGCTGCGACCCTGCTGAGCCCGTCAAGGACGACGAGGAGCCGCCACTCCCGCGCGAGCCTCCTCCCCCAGCCGCCGCCGCCGGCCCTCCCCAAACCTCCTCCACCCCTCCCGAAGCCGCCGCGGCAGCAGGCGCCCTGGAAGTGCGCGGCCAGGCAGAGCAGCACCAGCAGCAATGCGCACGCCTTGCCTCCCATGGTCGATCGCCTGTCCTTACAACTTAGTTCCTTCCCTAGCTAGCTAACTCGAGTGGACAAATGCGCGCTTAGGGTTAGCTCCGGTTGCGGTGGTGGATGCGGGTATATATGATGAACTGGCCGGAGAGGGCCGGAGAGGAGGAAGCAACCGAGCAAGAGCGGGGGTGGCGTGGGTGAATTTCTCGCCGTTGGTGCGCCATTGCCATTTTTGTGCTAGGCGCATGGGTGGACGCGTACGCTGCAGCCATTGCCTGGAAGAGGTAAAAGGGTCCGTGCTACTGCCGCGCGTGAGGCTCAGATTTCGCATCAGTTGTAAATATTTAACGCGTCAGGATGCAGATAGTTACTCCTCCACACACCTGATCTCGTCTCTTCCCTCTGAACATTGACCAGAGAGCTTCAACTAGTGGGGCCACTGGTAATTGCAAGGAGATGATATCGATCAAATGATCAAAGTGTTTATATTTCTATTTCTATTCATGAACCGGATATATTATACAATCACAAAGGTGATGTTGATAGTTGCTTAATTAGCAATTGTCCGTCCTATGTCGGGCAGGGTTTCGGTTACCGGCCGGAATACCGCGGTAACCGGATTTATCGGACCCCCCCCGGAATTTGTCTATATCGGAAGAAAAATTCCGGAATGGTCAAATTTGGAGCAATTTCGTGCTCCAAAATTTTGAATTTGATTTTTTTTTACGTATTTATGTTTAAATCGTGAATTCGGCCAGTATTTGCCGGTAACCACGGTTACCGGAAATATCGGCCCCCTCCGGATTTTTATTTGAGCTGGTTACCAAAACCTTGATGTCGGGACGTCCCGAATAAAAGTCCTCCACTCCAGTTATGTCTCGTGGCGATTGCTCGGGACGTTGTCAAGGGCCGATTTGTTTTGAGGATGACGGGAGGGGAGGGGGGGTGGGGGATTACTCCCCACCGGTTGTTATATAACTCGAAAAGAGGGCTTGGGTGCCCTTACAACAAATGTTCACATAAATGACATAATGTTGTTGAAAAGGAACACACACATGTGCTCAAGAGGGACACGATCAATAGTCGGGAACCAGTCGGACCATATCAATAGATCATCATGGTGAGGCGGATGATGTCCGAGGGGGAGACAATTCTAGCGTTGAAAACCAACTCATTCATAGAATTCCAGATGTTCCACATAATTGTCGCGAGCCCGGCATGGCAAATGTGGTCGGGAGTTGGGGTAAGGGCAGCCGTGGCCTAGAGCGAACTGCCTGGTGGAGCAGCAACCACATGGAGCATGCGCCACACGTCCGATGCAGTATTCCACGCGAAGAAGAGGTGGTGGCCAGTCTCCTCCGCGCTGCATGATTCGCAGTGGGCTTGTGATTTTTATCCCTGTCGGTCTTTATGGTTCATGGGCTGAGGTTCTTGTTGATGTCATCTAGATGGCTCTATGGGCATCTTCGACAACAACTCTATATTTTCAACAATATCTTATTTTAATCCTTTCCAAACATGGTCGTCGTCCTAGTCTAGCATGGTGTCCACGTCGATATTTTGGCCTGGTTACCAATTTGTTTTGTATGCGAGGATTAAGAGAGTTTGGGTTCTTTGCATGTCTTGTAGGTACTTCAGTCTCCAAATTATTCCTCAATGGCGAGAAAAATGGTGACACGACGAAGATAAGCTCAACATCAAGTTTTGATTTCTATGTTGTTGGTTGTAATGTGTCCTTTGTTTAAATTCCTTTCTATGTGTATGATCACCTATGATATTATTATGAGTGTATTCGATGTTATTGTCATCAATGGAGTAGTAGCTAGCTTTAGTTGAAACCAATCTAGTTAATCAAAGAACTACCATATCGAGGTACTTACAGAATTTGGGTTGTGCTGATAATGATGGTAGTGTTGTCGTGAATAAAAAATTACTCTAATTATGTCTCGGTGTGCTTTGTCTGACGTGTCGAGGGGGGCTTGTGATTTTTATCAGCGACACTTTTCATGCCTCGTTGGTTATTTCTTGTGGATGTGTACATTCGCATAGGCTCCACACACTATCTTCTTTTAACTATCCCTTCTTTCAAGTCTTTCCAGACAAGGTCGTCGCCTTGGTCTAGCGAGGTTTTCTCGTCGATATTCTGGTAAAGATATTTTGATTCCTATGTTCTTGGTTATAAACTTTGCATTGATTATAATATTTCCAATTGTAGCTAGCTTTAGTTGAAAAGCAATCTAATCAAAGAGAATTGACAGACTGAGGTATCACTGAATTAGGGTTGATTATGTGGTCTCATATATATTCGCTGGATAGAGCAAAGGAATACAACTCTTTCACGTAAAAAAAACCTCTTGCGGGGGAGCGCAGCGCTCTTCTGACTTTTAAATTCCGATTTTCCAAATCACGCAGAAAATCCTGCATTTCTTTCGCATTCTATTCACACTCGACACGACATCTGTTCTTCCTCATACAAAGCGTTCGTTTTACACACTAGCCAGTAGCCACACAAAAGACTGCACAAGCATGGCAGCGCTGGAGATCGGTACCGTCACTAGTAGAAAACAGGGCAACAGTACCGGTTGTATAGGGCATTTAGTACCGGTTGTGCAACCGTTTGAACAACCGGTACTAAAGGTCCCAGGAATTTTTTAATTTTATTTTCAGTTATATTCTCAATTCTATTCTCTATACTATTCTTAATTCTATTCCTAATTCTATTCTCTAATTTCTCACTTAGCCACACACTTAAACTAGTTATATACTTAATCTCAGGTCAAAGAATATACTTTGGTCAAACTTCCCATTCGGTCACCCATCCTCAAACTGCTACAGCCTGAGCACGCTTAACTTTTGAGTTCCTTGCAAATTAGCTGTCAAATGAGAAGTTAGAACTTACTGATAATAGTACACTATCAATCATATTAACCCCTGAGTCATGATGTTACACTTTTTATTGTTTAAATTTTCAAAATTTATTTAAATAAATACAATGATTATGTAATATATTTTGAATAAATAATAATGATTATGTAATAATATTTTTCAATAAATAAAAGTGATTATGTAATAATATTTAATATGGAATAATGCATATCTTTAAATCCGTTATTGTTTCAATTTTCAAAATTTATTTGAATAAATACAATGATTGTGTAATATTATTTCTGAATAAATAACAATGATTATGTAATAATATTTTTGAATAAATAACAGTGATTATGTAATAATATTTAATATGGAATAATTCATATCTTTAAATCGGTAAATCAAAATTTGACAAATAAAATGTCTAAATTGATTAGAAAAAAGAGAGGAATTCAAATATACCATCCTATCAATCATATCTAGGAATTAAAATTGATTAGTTTTTCGTTTTTCATGTTTTAAACTTCTTTAAATGTTAGTCAAACTTAGGTTTGACCAATTTCAAAATAAGCATAAATTTTTTAAAAACAATTAAAAAATTGAAAAACTCACCAAACTTTCATTTTGGAGTGACTAAGAAGGATCCAGGCTTAGTTTTGACCGAATACATGAGAAGACGCATATCACTATATATATATATAGATAGTCTCTACTCATCGCTAATTTTTTTTAATAATACATTTTTTTAATCAATTTCGAAAAATATTACGCAAATCTTCTCATCACGGCCTTTTTTCTCCCGCCTTTTTTCTCCCGCCCTTTTTTCTCCCGCCCTTTTTTCCCGCCCTTTTGTTCCCGCCCTTCTTTCCCGCCATTTTGTTCCCGCCCTTTTCCTCCCGCCCTTTTTTCCCGCCATTTTGTTCCCGCCCTTTTCCTCCCGCCCTTTTTCCCGCGCTGGCCTATCTCCCGCCAAATCTTCTCATCACGGCCTATAAAAACCACTGCGTACTAAGGTTGGTAAGCATTGTAGTCCACTCACTCGAACATGTCGAGATTTCCTTCAGATGGTAGTTTCCCGGCAGGAATGTCGGCACTCCTTTTGAAGTTTACAGCCGAGTTCAAGGTAGACAATAAGGAGATCCCATTCGAGGATATTGTTAGTCATCCACCTCATCTCCGTGACCTATCAGCGAAGCTAGCTAGGCATGGGTGGCCATGGAGGAATTACAAGGAAATAGAAAAAGAACTCGTGAGGCTGCATGCTAGGTGGCAGAAGAAGAAGTTAACATATCCCACTGAAGCATATATGTTGGATGCTCTTCGTACACCGATGTTATGGGTCGAGGAGAGCGAGGACGAAGATGATATCTTCATGCCCACTGAAGCGAGCAAGAGAGCTACAGCAGCGGCGGCGGCGTCGAAGGGCAAGGGTGCAGCGTCGTCGAAACGCAAGGCTGAAGCATCGTCGAAGGGGAAGAGTGCTGCGTCGTCGAAGGATAAGGGTGTTGCGTCATCGGAACGCAAGCGTGATGCGGGAGGCTGCGTCGATGGTAGATGACTTTTCTTTCTCAATTTATGTTGTGTTGTCGCTACTCCCACTTTTCTTGTTGTATGTGTACATTGCAATGTTTGTTTAATAAATGAAAAATGTATTAGATCAAAAAAAATAGCGGGAACGAATTTGGCGGGAGAAACAAGCGGGAATAAATTTGGCGGGAGAAACGGGAGGGAGAGAATAAGGCGGGAACGGGTGTCGCCGGGAAGGGTTGGCGCGAAAAATGGAGGGAAATACACGTTCATGCAGCAGTCGGCTGGGCCAAGGCCGACAGGACTAGTCGGTCCAGCCGTGGCCGACAGGAACTAATCGGCTTAGCCCTGGCCGATATGGTCCTCTGACACGCGCAGGCGTCGGCCGACAACCTATTCGGCCCAGGCCAGGCCGACAGGGCCCTCTCGGCTTAGCCCAGGCCGAGGCCGTATTATTTATGAAATTCCTCTCTTTTTTCTAATATTTTTTCGAAATTGATTAAAAAAATGTATTATTAAAAAAAATTAGCCTACTCATCAACGACATTAAGATGAATCCAAATATTTCGGTCATTACATAGATATAGTTTTTGGAATCCGAATTTGACCGAATACATGAGAAGGACACGCACATCACTATATATAGTCTACTCATCAACGACATTAAGATGATCGTAGTTGGTATTGTAGCCACGTAGACTATCCCACTTCCGTGCAATCTCGAAGCCGAGGCGAGCGTCCAAAGCAGCATACGTGACTTGATCGTAGCTCAATGGAACTTTGCCCCATCCGAAAATTAGGTCTTCTTCCAACGTGTCGTCCTCGTCGGCGTCCTTGTCCTTCTTCTTATATTTCTTCTTCTTCTCAAGGTTTGTCCCAATGATAGCATTGGAGAGAGCATAGAGACTCGGAGTAAGATTGCCGGTTGGGTTCCAGCGATCCCTCTGCAGGTCGACCGCGGACCGAATAATAATTCCGTAGTAGCCCAGCATCCGTATGTCGTTGTGGATAGCCACGCCGTAGAACTTGATTGTCTCGTCACCTAAGAAATCCACGAGGAGCTGCGGCACCCGATCAGCCTCGCAGATTTGGAAGACAAGAGTCTCGGTCGCCACCGAGAGTTGAAGGACGGCGGCGCGTTGCTGAGTATCCTTCCGCCGAGGGTCGGTGAACTCGCAGTCGAGTCCAACGCCTTTGAACGGTGCGGCGTCGAGGAAATACTTCTTCACGTCGCGGATCCACCTCTCCACACGCCATGCATGGAGGGTGACCCATACCTTGAACTTCATGCCTTCCTTCCCGTAGTAGTACAACCGAGACCGAGGCGGGCGCGCGAGTGGCTCCATTGGAAGAGAGGAGACAGAGGAGAGGGATCGAGAATAATTTGCAAGGATTATAGAGAGAATAGTGTTGCATTTTATAGGGGCGGAGAGGGAGGCCGGCGGTCAGAGGAGGCCGGCGGCCGGGCGTGCATATAATTCCGGCGGCGCTCGCTCGTCTTCCGTGGCCGCGGTGATCGAAACGGCGCGCTGCTCCGTCTTCCGCACACGTGTTAATCAAAACGCGCGCGGGAATTGAAACGGTTCTCACGTTTAGTACCGGTTGTTCTTAACAACCGGTACTAAAGGTCTCGCCGTGGGGCCACCAACCGCGGCCGCAGGGGCCGCGTGGCTTCCAACTCTTTAGTACCGGTTTCTATTGACAACCGGTACTAAAGGGTAGCCTTTAAACCGGTACTAAAGAGTTGGACCTGCTGCACACGAACGCAACCGGTGCTAATGCCCCCTTTAGTACCGGTTTTTGTGCAACCGGTACTAAAGGGGGCGCACCGTTGCCCCTTTTCTACTAGTGCGTCTCACCTAGTCACCTGAGCACTGTCCCGTCCTCCGACTTCCGAGAGCAGCAGAGGCAGAGGCCGCTCCTTAATTATCCTCTTTCACTGGAAATTTGTGAATCCCTGTTCATCTCGGGTCCATCAGTCTAGGCATCCGGGGCGCAAGAAAATTAATTCAAGCAAATTTATAAGCTATTAATTGCTGATCACACTTGCCTTGAATTCGTCATACTTAGTTACACTGTTACACATGCATCCACATATGAACAACTACTACTAGAAATTAACTAGCACCTGCTACATCACCGATCCACTCGATCGTCAACCTAGATTTGCGTCCAGCATTCTACATATAGCTACTACCGACTAGTACTCTACGAGATTACTGAATCCACTCTGGTCTCGATTTTTCCTCGTCAATTCACTTGATGTTGCACCTGCAGATTACGTTGTTGAGGCGCGGTTGTCGATTAGCGCCACCAGATCAGCGCCGCGGCAGCGAGGGTGGAGGCGGCAGCGGAGACCCTCGCCGCGGCAGCGAGGGTGGAGGCGGCAGCGGAGACCCTCCAGTTGAGGCCGCCGCCACTCGGTCCAGCCACGGAGCTGTGCCTGTGGCCGTCGTCGTGGTGGTGCGACCCCGCTGAGCCGGGGATGAACGGAATGGTCGAGGAGCTGCCTCTCCCGTGCGAGCCTCCTCGGCTCCCCCCGCCGCCACCTTTCCCAAAACCTCCTCCACCCCTCCCGCCGCCGCCCCCGCCATGGCCTCCACCACCGCCTCCGTGGCCTCCGCCGCCGCCGCGACAGCACGCGCCATGGAAATGCGCGGCCAGGCAGAGCAGCACCAGCAGCAACGCGCATGCCTTGCCTTTCATGGTCGATCACCTTAGTTCCCTAGCTGCTAAATCGAGTGGACAATGGCACAATGCTTAGGGTTAGCTCGCCCCCTTTGTGGTGGTGGTGTAGGAGAATAGGGTTTGGGGGAAGCCTCTCACACGTAATACGTGGGGGTTCCAGTGTTTATATAATAGCCCAAAGGGCAAGAGTCCTAATACAATACAACTAGGGTTACAATATGTGCATACCTAATACAATACGCTAACACCCCCCCGCAGTCGCAGCGGGAGGTTCTCGGACGCCGAGACTGGACCAAAAATCTATGAACAGTTGAGTGGGCAGTCCCTTGGTCATAACATCAGCAAACTGAAGTGCAGAAGGGACATGCAGAACTCGTGCTTCGCCGAGATAAACCTTCTCACGAACGAAGTGGATGTCAATCTCAATGTGCTTAGTGCATCGATGTTGCACCGGATTGGATGACATATATATAGCAGAAACGTTGTCGCAGTAGACAAGTGTCGCTGAGCTGAGGGGGCGATGGAGTTCCTGCAGGAGTTGGCGCAGCCAGCAGCATTCGGCAACAGCGTGGGCGACGGCACGGTATTCCGCTTCAGCACTAGATCGAGAGACGGTGGTCTGTCTCTTGGACGACCAAGAAATCAAGCTGTCACCGTAGTAGACACAGTAGCCAGATGTAGATCGTCGAGTGTCTGGACAGCCAGCCCAGTCAGCATCAGAGTATGCGATGAGGCCTGTGGCGGAAGTGGCACGAAGGTGTAGACCGAGATCCAGTGTACCACGGACATAGCGCAGAACTCGCTTCACCATAGCAAGATGGGGCTGTCGAGGAGCATGCATATGAAGACAAATCTGCTGGACCGCATAGGAGAGATCCGGACGCGTCAATGTGAGGTACTGAAGTGCACCAGCAAGGCTCCTGTATTCCGTAGCATCAGAAATTAGGTCACCATCAGAGTCAGAGAGCTTGGCGTGGGTGTCAACAGGTGTCGGACAGGTGTGACACTCGGCCATGCCAGCGCGCTGAAGGAGATCCACAGCATACTGCCTCTGAGATAGAAACAGACTGTCGGATGATCTGGTCACAGCAATGCCGAGAAAGAAGTGAAGATCGCCGAGGTCAGTCATGGCGAACTCACTGTGTAGTCGAGCTAGAAGCTGTTGTAGAAGACCAGTGGAAGAGGCAGTAACGATGATATCATCAACGTATAGGAGCAGGTAAGCCGTGTCAGTCCTGGAGCGCAAAACAAACAGTGATGTATCTGTACGGGAGGCAACAAATCCGAGAGTAGCAAGGTGAGCAGCAAACCGTTGGTACCAGGCACGCGGAGCTTGCTTCAAACCATAGAGGGACTTGTGTAGCTGACAGACATGATCAGGTCGAGATGCGTCAACGAATCCAGGGGGCTGCTGACAGTAGACAACCTCATCAAGAAAACCATTCAGGAAGGCATTCTTGACATCCAGTTGGCGGATGGGTCAGGAACTGGAGATGGCGATATGAAGAACCAGACGAATGGTGGCTGGCTTGACGACGGGACTGAAAGTCTCATCGTAGTCGATGCCAGGACGCTGTGAGAAACCGCGGACAACCCAGCGAGCCTTGTGCCGAGCTAGAGTGTCGTCCGAGTGGAACTTATGCAGATAGATCCACTTGCCAGTCACCACGTTGGCCTTTGATGGTCGCGGAACAAGAGACCAGGTTTTGTTGTCGACAAGAGCCTGGTGTTCTTCAGCCATTGCTTGGCGCCAGTGAGGACTTTGCATTGCTTGACGGAACGTAGTCGGAACTGGAGCAACCTCGGGTGACACAGTGGCCGAGAGATTGAGCCGGTCAGGTGGACGGGAGCGGCGGCCAGCACGCGTTATAAGCGGTGCAGCATCCGTCGAAGAAGAACTCGGCGCGGCACGCTTGGCTGCCACGGCAGAAGATTGTGGTCGAAGCTGTGCCGTGGCAGGAACTCGCGTCGTAGCTACAGCGCGTGTCGTGGCAGGTGTCGGGGCAGGATTTTCTGCCGTGGCAGAGTTCGGTGCCGTGACAGGACGACGCACGGCTGGGACCACAGTGCGAGGAGCCGCAACAGGCGAGCGAGGTCTCGCAGCCGTGGCGGTGGCCGTAGCCGTGGCGGTGGCCGTAGCCGTAGTCGTGGACGGCGGAGCGGCCCGGCGCGCTGGAGAAGTCCAAATGTCGGTGAAGAGGAAATCCAGGCGCCGTGGCGGCGAAGGCAGTGAAGGTGCCCGTGTTGCAGCTGCAATCTGAAACGCAAAAATACCCTCATCGAAGACAACGTGTCGGGAGATGATTATTTTCCGAGTAAGAGGATAGTAGCAACGATAGCCACGATGTTGCGGGGGGTAGCCGAGGAAGACACAGGGTATTGAACGAGTTCGTAACTTGTGTTTGGCGGTGGACGCAACATTGGGATAACAAAGGCAGCCGAAGACCCGGAGCGAATCATATGGTGGAGGACGATTATGGAGCTGGATGTACGGGATTTGCGAGCGTATAGCTTTGCAAGGGCGACTGTTAAGGAGTAGAGTAGCAGTGGCAAGGGCTTCGGCCCAAAAGGGCTCGGGAACATGTGCGTGAAAATGGAGACGACTCTAGGAAAATTTGGGACCTGATATGGAAGTGCAAAGTCCCTAACAGAGTCAGAATCTTTGCGTGGAGATGTGCCTCGGACAATTTAGCAACAAAAAGAAACAAGTGGCGGAGGACACTCGAAATCGACAGCACTTGCAACATCTGTGGCTGTTCGGAAGAGAATAGCTACCATGCAACAGTGGGATGCACAAAGTCTAGAGCCCTGCGCTACAAAATGAGAGATCTTTGGCATTTGCCGGATGAGAACCAATTCTTTAACTCTGGCCCTGATTGGCTTCTCATCTTGTTGGCAAACTCTCCAAAGGAGTCACATCCCCTGATATTGCTTTTACTGTGGAGAGCATGGCATTTGAGAAATAACATCATCCATGAAGACGGTAAGGGAACCATCAGCACTTCCGCCTTATTCCTGCAGAATTATGTGGAAACTCTCAGGTGCTCGGGTCTCAGCAACAACACTGGGAAAAGGGCAGAGCTTCTGCACACGACACCAACTCCAGACCTGACGACGGCCCAATCTAGTTCGCACTGGAAGGCGCCGCAACCAGACGAGTTGAAGCTGAATTTTGATGCTTCTTTCATTCAGGAATCAAAATTCGCTTCAATGGGGATGATCATCAGAGACCATGAGGCAAGGGTTATCTTCTCAGCTGCGCATCGCCTGACGGAGTGTGAAGACGCTGAAGAAACTGAGGCCAAAGCCATGCTGATTGCACTCCAGGAATGCAGCAAGACAGGTATTTGGCCCACGACGATCGAGACGGACTGTGCTGCGGTGTACAAAGCGGTGAACGACGCCGCTGCAAACATGTCAAAACTCTGCTTCATTTACAGGGAGATTGATATGTTTAAAAAGTCTGGCTTGGGATTTACTATGTCGCTTGTCAAAAGAGATTGTAATACGGTAGCTCATGAGCTTGCTAAACTGAATAGGATAGAAGGAACTGATGGCTCTTGGTTTGGTTCTGTTCCAAACCAAATCAGTCCTTTTGTTGATGTCGATTGTAATAGGTATTTGAGTAATTGAAAAGCTTTAAAAATCAAAAAAAAAAAAGAAACATGAGAGTGCGCATAGTGTCGTTGATCGTGCGAATAGCACGCTCAGCCTTGCCGTTCTGCTGTGAGGTATAGGGACACGACATACGCAGTTGTCTGCCGTGTGTGCTAAGGAGGGTGTCTATGGTGGAGTTAAGGAACTCGGTGCCATTATCGGTTTGAATGGAACGTATGGTGGAACCAAATTGTGTGTGGACATAACTGAAAAACTTTTCTAGAGTGCTAATCGTACAAGATTTTTGACGCAACGGAAAAGTCCAGTAAAAATGAGAGTAGTCATCGACAATAACAAGGTAATATCGAAAACCAGAGTTACTAATAACGGGTGATGTCCACAAATCACAATGTATCAAATCGAACTTGGCACTAGACACAGAAGTAGATGAACTAAAAGGTAAGCGCACATGTTTGCCAAGCTGACAAGCATGACACACATGAGGTCTCCTAATTTTATTACACTTAATAAAAGAAAATTTCTGGAGCGCCGACATTGCATCTTGACCGGGGTGTCCAAGCCGTTGGTGCCAGAGGTCAGCGGTGGTGGCGGCGAGCATGGCGGTGGGTGGTGCACGATGAGGGGTGCAGGGAAACGTGTAGAGGTCGCCTTAACTGTTGCAGCGAAGGATCACTCGACGAGTCTTCAGGTCCTTCACAGAGAAACCAAAAGCGTCAAACTCAACGGAACAGAAATTGTCTCTAGTGAATTTTCGAATAGAAAGTAAATTCCGAATTAAGTGTGGAACTAGAAGAACATGATTAAGTTTAAACCTATGACCAGAGGGAGACTGAAAATAGGTGTGACCGGAAGAAGTGATGGGTACTGATAACCACAAGTATAGGGGTGTATCGTAGTACTTTCGATAAATAAGAGTGTCGAACCCAACGAGGAGCAGAAGGTGTTGACAAGCGGTTTTGATGAAGGATTCACTGTAAATGCTCACAGACAAGTTTTTAGGAGTTTTTGATATGACAGATAAATAAAGTACAAGTAAATAAAATGCAGTAGTAATAGTTGCAGCGAGTGGCCCAATCCTTTCTACAGCAAAGGACAAGCCGGTTGTTGTACTTATAATGACCAAACGTTCTTGAGGACACACGGGAGTATTGTCAAGTGCTTTCGCTTCATATAGTTGATTAATCTTCATTGTTTTGATAAGTGTTGTGTGGGTGAACCTATGCTAATGCACCGCCCTTCCTAGGACTAATACATACTTGTGATTATACCCCTTGCAAGCATCCGCAAATACAAGAAAGTAATTAAGTTAAACTAACCACAGCCTTAAACTTTGAGATCCTGCTATCCCTCATGCATCGATATACCAACGGGTGTTCAGGTTTCTGTCACTCCGGCAACCCCACAATTGGCAAACGAATACACAATGCATTCCCCTAGGCCCATAAAGGTGAAGTATCATGTAGTCGACGTTCACATGACACCACTAGAAGAATAACACCACAACTTAAGCATCAAACCATTAAATATTACTCAACATAGTTCACTACTAACATCAAGACTTCTCCCATGTCCTCAAGAACTAAACGAACTACTCACAAGACATCATACGGAACATGATCAGAGGTGATATGATGATGAATAACAATCTGAACATAAACCTTAGTCCAATGGTTTCACCCAATAGCATCAATAACAAGAGTAATCAACACCGGGAGAGTTTCCCCTATGAAATAGACAAGATTCAGCCCTAGATGTTACAACGGAGACGGGGTGCAGCGGCGGTGATGATGGTGTTGGCGGTGGAGATGATGATGATGATGATCCCGATGAAGTCCAGCTCGATGACGGTGATGATGGCGACGATTTCCCCCTCCGGGAGGGAATTTCCCCCGGCAGATTTCTTCCTGCAGGGGAGCTTTTCGCTCTCTGGTGTTTTCCGCCTCGTGGAGGCGGCGGAATATTTCGATGGCCCTCCTGTGTTAGGGTTCCGAGGGGGTCAAGTACGCGAAGGGGGAACGGCTGAGGTGGGCCAGGGCCCCCAAACCACCTCTCGGCGCGGCAGGGGGCCCCACCGCGCCAAGGGTGAGGAGGGCCCACCATGGCCCATCTCAGCTCCCCTTTTGGCCTCCTCCATCTTCTGGTAAAATAGGAACTTCCATATGTCTCCTTCGATTTATTGATCTTCAGAAATAGTGCATCTCGACGGTGCTTTTTCCAGCAGAATCCTGACTCCGGTGTCCAATTCTCCATTATTCATCAAACATGCAAAATAGGTAAAATAACATAAGTAACACTTCTAAATATGAAATATATCGATGAATAGCAGTAAATTATGATATAAAATAGTGATGCAAAATGGACGTATCAACCCCCCCAAGCTTAGACCTCGCTTGTCCCCAAGCGAAAACTGAGCTCAGTAAACATGACCACAAGTTTATGGAGCAAAGTGTCGATAAATAAAATACGGACAAGAAGCATCACATTCATTGATACACAAGTCATTCTAGACAGCAACTTCCCTTCATATAATCTAACTTGAAATAAGTAAAGGGAACCACGATGAAGTGCATAAAGAGAACCATGATTGGTGAAGGCAAACTTAAACTCTTGGTCAGAGAACAATTAACAGATCATACTTATCTTTCGAGAAGAGTCTTTATATCAGAGCTTATATAGCAGAACTTACATGCCTTAATCATAACAGTCTCCTTACAGTCATTGATAACTTTCAAAGTTATATTCATTCGGATAAAAGCTATTGTGCGAAACAAGGAAATGAGAGATATGATTAGAAGTATCAACACATATAACTAATTGGATCTCAACAACTCAAATGCTTGCTTGAGATAGAGAGGAATGGGTTTACTGACTCAACAATAATGTAAAAGATAGGCCCTTCGCAGAGGGAAGCAGGGATTAAATCATGTGCTAGAGCTTTTAAGTTTTGCAAAGCATATAGAGAGTATGAAAATAGTTGTTTGAGCTATGTATGTCGTTGTCAACGAATCGTAGTAAAGTGAACACTAACCCCTTGTCAACCAGACTTTCAAGAGCGGCTCCCATGAAGGACGTTATCTCTACCAGCAAGGTAGATCATCCCTCTTCTCTTTTGTTTACACATGTATTTTAGTTTCTTTATAGTTGACACTCCTCCCAACCTTTTGCTTACACAAGCCATGGCTAACCGAATCCTCGGGTGCCTTCCAACATTCACATACCATGGAGGAGTGTCTATTTGCAAATTAAGTTGCTTACTGATAAATCAGGGCAAAACATGTGAAGAGAATTATTAATGAAAGTTGTAGTTAATTGGGACTGGGCACCCCATTTGCCAGCTCTTTTTGCAAATTGTTGGATAAGCGGTGTATATGCCACTAGTCCATTGGTGAAAGTCTGTTTGACAAAAGTGCTAGAGAAACTCTACAGAACCCTCATGAGCTAATAAACAGTGACACAAAACTAGGAGTAATAAGTTTTGAATAATTTAAAGGTAGCACATGAAGTATTTACTTGGAATGGCGCAAAATACCATATAGTAGGAAGTTATGGTGGACTCGAATGGCAATGGTTTGGCTCAAGGTTTGGATGTATGAGAAGCATTCCCTCTCGATACAGGTCTTTGGCTAGCAAGGTTATGTAGCAAGCATAAGAGTTGAGGGATACAAACAATTATACAAGTGATAAGAATAATCATGCAATCTTCCTTAGAAGCACAAATAGTTTAACTTAAGAATACTAAGCTTATGAGCACAAAGAAAGAAAGATCATGGAATAATATATTTGCATGCACTCCCTCTTCTACTTAAGTCTCAAAGTATTGTCTACTACTGACCAATGCTAAGTTTGCCAAAACCAAAAAGATTAACTTGGTGCTCTAAAAAGTGATCCCTATACTAACAACAAGGTTATCAATATGAAAGAGAATTGCAAGCTAAAATAAAGTATGCAGAAAGTAAATGATAAAACTTCTCATTAATATTTCATAACGGCAACTCACACCAAGGGATACATAGATAACCAACTAAAAGAGAGATACTTCCACATTGCAAACCATCATATAAGATAACTTCCCTACTCACGATATGACTTTATGGAAAAGTAAAAGGTAAAGATAATGTGTGATACCGCGGCACTCCCCCAAGCTTGGAACAAACCAAGGGGATGCCAATACTTATGATGAATTACTCCTTCGGTGGTGGTGGATTGTTGATAAGCTTATCAACCAGCTCCTTCAGTTCATCAATCTTGTAGGTGAGGGCGCGAATCAGCTCAGAGTTGTGTTCGATGCGATTCATAAACTTGTCAGACTGCGAGTCCCAACTCTTGGAGTTGTTTCCCCACTCCTCAGCAGCAGAATCCCTCTTTCCTGTATTGTTAGAACGATCTATATTCCAACCACTAGGCAACTCAGCCTCCGGGATCCTCTCAATTTGATGCTTATGGATAAGAGTATGGAAGGGGTTATTTTGCCTGGGGAAGATGTCCTGGGAGCCAAGAAGTGTCGTGGAACCTTCCCTCCGGTGCTCATCCGCGCCCTTGCCTGGGCTTGAATGGATTTGCCACCACTCCGATGCTTGCAACGGTAGCGCGCGGGTATTCGCGCGGGTCTTCCTCCACTTCTCCTTCATCTTCGCTCTTGACTTCCTCCTTCAGCTTGGGGTCTTGAGTCTCGTCTTCCAAAGGCTCCTTGCCCTTGTTGTTGTTGTTGGAGACCATGGCGCTTCTAAATCTGAAAACAATATCTGGACAGAAACAGCTCGAAACGAAACACGATGAAAAGGCGAGATACGAACCTCGGGGGTTCGGGTGAGTTATATAGCAAAAAGTTTTACAACATAAGGAAGGTACAGGAGGAAACCTGATCGGAGACGAGCTCCGGGGTGCTCAAACCACCAGGCGGCGCGGCTGGGGGCCCACCGCGCCGACCTATGGTTTGGGCACCACGGGTGCCGTCTCCCATCCGGTTCGGTCTCTTATTTTTCCATATTTAATAAAAACGACGAAAATATCTTCTAGAAAGTTATTCGCGAAACTTTTCTTACCGAAACTGTTACCTATTCGAATCGAATTCTGCAGTCCCAGAAAAATGTTCTTCAATGAAAGTTTCCGGAGTCACCACTTTAATTGTATCAACCTCTTCATTAATAGAATCTCCAGAAATATAATGCTTGAGTCTTTGACCATTTACCACTTGTGTAGAGTTATCTTTCAATGAAGCAATTTTTATTGCACCTGAACGATACACCTCCACAATAACAAATGGTCCTTCCCATTTTGAGAGTAACTTTCCTGCAAAAAATCTGAGACGAGACCTATACAATAGAACTTTCTCACCAACATTAAATTCTCTTTTAAGAATTCTCCTATCATGCCATCTCTTAACTTTTTCTTTAAAGAGTCTAGCATTTTCATAAGCCTCACTTCTCCATTCATCTAAAGAACTTAATGCAACAACCTTTTCTCACCGGCAAGTTTAAAATCTCTATTAAGTTCTCTCACTGCCCAATAAGCTTTGTGTTCTAATTCTAAAGGCAAGTGACAAGCTTTACCATAAACCATTTTATAAGGAGACATGCCCATGGGGTTCTTATAAGCAGTTCTATAAGCCCATAAAGCATCATTTAACTTACTAGCCCAATTTTTTCTAGATTTATTAACAGTCTTTTGCAAGATAGATTTAATCTCCCTATTTGACAATTCTACTTGTCCACTAGTTTGAGGATGATAGGCTGAAGCAATTCTATGATTAACACCATATTTAGCAAGAGTCTTTCTAAAACCACCATGGATAAAATGAGAACCTCCATCAGTCATAAGATATCTAGGTACACCAAACCTAGGAAAAATGACATCTTGAAGCATTTTTAAAGAGGTCTCACCATCAGCACTTTTAGTAGGTATAGCTTCTACCCATTTAGTGACATAATCAACAGCAACAAGTATATGAGTATTACCTTGTGAAGAAGGAAAAGGACCCATGAAGTCGAATCCCCAACAATCAAATGGTTCAATAACAAGAGAATAACTCATAGGCATTTCATTGCGTCTAGAGATATTACCAACCCTTTGACATTCATCACAAGATAAAATAAACTTTCTTGCATCCTTAAAGAGGGTAGGCCAATAAAAACCTGATTGTAGAACTTTCTGCGCAGTTCTATCTCCAGCGTGATGCCCTCCATAAGCACTTCCATGGCATTTCCTCAGTATTTCCTGTTGTTCATATTCAGGAACACATCTTCGCATAATACCATCGACTCCTTCTTTATATAAGTGTGGGTCATCCCAAAAGTAATGCCGCAAGTCATAAAAGAATTTCCTTCTTTGCTGAGCTGAAAAGGTTGGAGGCAAGTACTTGGAAACAATAAAGTTAGCATAATCAGCATACCAAGGACTATCTCGCGAACTTACACTTATTGCAGCCAATTGTTCATTTGGAAAGCTATCATTAACAGGAATAGGATCATAAGGAATGCTTTCCAATCTAGACAAATTATCAGCAACAGGATTTTCAGCACCTTTTCTATCTATGATATGCAAATCAAATTCTTGCAAAAGAAGTACCCATCTAATAAGCCTTGGCTTAGCATCTTTCTTTTCCATAAGGTATCTAATTGCAGCATGATCAGTATGAATAGTGACTTTCGAATCAACTATGTAGGGTCGAAATTTGTCACAAGCAAAAACTACAGCTAGAAATTCTTTTTCAGTAGTGGCATAATTCTTTTGAGCAGAATCAAGAGTTTTACTAGCATAATGAATAACATTTAACTTTTTATCTACTCGCTGCCCAAGAACAGCGCCTACAGCATAATCACTAGCATCACACATAATTTCAAAAGGTAAATTCCAATCAGGTGGTTCAACTACAGGAGCGGTGATTAAAGCCTTTTTCAAAGTTTCAAAAGCTTCCTTACAATCATCATCAAAAACAAAGGGTACATCTTTTTGAAGAAGATTAGTAAGAGGCTTGGAAATTTTAGAGAAATCTTTAATAAACCTCCTATAAAAACCAGCATGACCAAGAATACTACGAATACCTTTAACATCTTTGGGACAAGGCATCTTTTCAATTGCCTCCACTTTAGCTCGATCAACTTCAATACCTCTTTCAGAAATTTTATGTCCAAGAACAATTCCTTCATTAACCATAAAGTGGCATTTCTCCCAATTAAGAACAAGGCTAGTTTCTTCACATCTCTGCAAAACTTTGTCAAGGTTGTGCAAACAATTATCAAAGGAAGTTCCATAGACGGAGAAATCGTCCATGAAGACTTCCACAATTTCCTCACAAAAGCCATGAAAAATAGCAGACATGCATCTTTGAAAAGTAGCAGGAGCATTACATAAACCAAAAGGCATACGTCTATAAGCATAAGTTCCATAAGGACAAGTAAAAGTAGTTTTCTCTTGATCTTGCGCTCTCACAGCAATTTGAGAAAACCCAGAATACCCATCAAGGAAACAAAAGTGAGTTTTCTTGGACAACCTCTCAAGCATTTGATCAATAAAAGGCAAAGGATAATGATCTTTCTTAGTTACTTTGTTAACCTTTCTAAAATCAATGCACATCCTATAACCAACTACTACTCTTTGAGGAATTAGTTCATCATTTTCATTAGGAACAACGGTAATTCCTCCTTTCTTAGGAAACAATGCACAGGACTTACCCATCTACTATCAGCAATAGGATAAATAATACCAGCTTCAAGAAGTTTTAATACCTCATTTCTTACCACTTCTTTCATCTTGGGTATTAAACGACGCTGATGCTCAACAACAGGCTTTGCATCAGGTTCCATGTTGATGGCGTGCTGACATATAGTAGGAGAAATTCCCTTCAGGTCATCAAGAGTATATCCCATAGCTCCGCGGTGTTTCCTCAACACTCCCAATAACCTTTCCTCCTCTGTACCTGAAAGTTTAGAGCTGATAATAACAGGATATATTTTCTTATCATCAATATAAGCATATTTAAGATTATCAGGCAGAGGTTTCAAATCAAAAACAGGATCCTCCTTGGGTGGCATTGTGGTACCCAAATCTTCCACAGGTAAATTGTGTTTGAGCATAGGTTGACGAAGGAATACTTCATCAAGCTCATTCCTTTCTTCCCTGAAGTTCTCACTTTCATGATTCTCCATATGTTGCTGCAAAGCATTGTTAGGAGCAAGAACAATAGATGCAAGTTGAGCAATTTCAAAATCCTCACTAGGCAATTCAGTTTCATAAGGTGCTTTAGCAAATTTAGAGAAATTGAATTCATAAGATTCACCAGCAAATTTAGTAAAGATTTTCTCTTTCTTACATCTATAACAGCACCACAAGTATTCAGAAAAGGTCTACCAAAAATAATAGGACAACTATCATTGGCAGCCGACCCAAGTACAAGAAAATCAGCAGGGTATTTAGTCTTACCACAAAGGACTTCGACATCTCTAATGATACCAATTGGAGAGATAGTTTCCCTATTAGCAAGCTGAATAACCACATCAATCTCTTCAAGTTTACAAGGAGCAATTTCGTGCATAATTTCCCTGTAAAGCTCATAAGGAATAGCACTAGAACTTGCACCAATATCACATAAACCATAATAGCAATGATCACCTATCCCAACAGAAAGCACAGGAACACTAGACTTCTGTAACACCCCGGCCACCCCCGGGCGGGCCTGTCACCCTGGCAGCTCGCTAGGATCTCCAGACTGGCCCCACAGATCAACACTGGTCTTTTCTGCGCACTTTGTCCTCACTCGTGCGCACCCGGGAACCAGTTCCCGGTCGGTCACCCATCCTTGGAGTGCTCCGGGCCAAGCACGCTTAACCTCGGAGTTCCTTCCCGATGAGCTTCCGGAAAAGAAGTTGCAACTTGTTGATATGAGTATTCTATCAATCCTGTTAAGCCCTGAGCCAGGATCTCACATCCTTCCCCCTTAGAAGACCGACGTTCTCGTCGGTCAGCCCCCAGTCCAGGAACTTCCCCTCTTGGTACACGTCTGTGCGCCCAGTGCCGGCACATGCTCCACATGTCCGCGCCCCTGACCCGCACACGCCCGTGTTACCGCGAGGGTCGGCTCTGATACCAAATTGTAACACCCCGGCCACCCCGGGCCGGGCCTGTCACCCTGGCAGCTCGCTAGGATCTCCAGACTGGCCCCACGGATCAACACTGGTCTTTTCTGCGCACTTTGTCCTCACTCGTGCGCACCCGGGAACCAGTTCCGGTCGGTCACCCATCCTTGGAGTGCTCCGGGCCAAGCACGCTTAACCTCGGAGTTCCTTCCCGATGAGCTTCCGGAAAAGAAGTTGCAACTTGTTGATATGAGTATTCTATCAATCCTGTTAAGCCCTGAGCCAGGATCTCACAACTTCCTAGAACTTTTAGGATGTGAGAAATATTAGAAGCATCCTCACAAAAGATAATGTGTCTATCTTCTAAATTTTCAGTGACAAGATCTTTAACCAATGCTACAACAGGTTCAACAGTTATTTGCTCATCAGGTTTGGTAGCTTTCTTATTACTTTTACTAACAACACCAGTTATGATAGTATGTTCCTTAATCTTATCAGGAAAAGGAACCTTTTCAATATAAGGTTCTGGAATAATGCGATCAGCAACATTAACCTCAACTCCTTTAGATATATGAGAAACAGATTCATCTTTATATGGTTCATGATAATTTTTAAAACCCTCCTTCGGCAAACCGAAATAGGAAGCAAAGGCTTTATAAAAGTTTGCAACAATTTGAGAGTCAAGACCATAAGTAGTGCTAATTTTGCGATAATCATCAGTATCCATAAAATTTTTAACACACTCAAAGTCATAGCTTATACCTGACTCCCTACCTTTGACATTCTCCCATCCTTCAGTGTTCTCCTGAATCCGATCAAGAAGGTCTCACTTAAACTCTTCTTTATTACGAGTGAACGATCCAGCACAAGTGGTATCCAATAGAGTTTTATCTTGAAAGGAGAGCCTTGCATAAAAGTTATCAATAACAATATTACCAGGAAGCTCATGAATGGGACATTTGAGCATTAATGCCTTCAATCTCCCCCACGCTTGAGCGATACTCTCTCCATCATAGGGCCAGAAGTTATATATGAGGTTCCGATCCTTATGAATCTCACTTGGAGGATAGAATTTGGAGTAAAGAGAGGTACAATTTCCTCCCATCCAAGAGAATACCCATTCTTCAGCAGTTTATACCAATGTGCAGCTTTACCAGACAGTGATAGAGAGAACAATTTCTTCTTAACTTCTCCCATTGAGATACCTGCACACTTAAATAACTCGCACAATTCATGCATAAATAACAAATGATCTCCAGGATGGACAGTTCCATCTCCTGCATAGCGGTTATTTGTGACACGTTCAACAATTTTCATAGGAATTTTGAACGGTATTACCTGCTCATCTGACGCCTCCTCTACTACCTTAGCAGTGGTAGTTGTTTTCCCAAATAGGAATTCAAGAGAAGACCCCTCCATAATGAGATATAGCAGCAGGCAAAAATAAAAACAGCACGTACAATAAATGTTTCCCTTACCAATTCCACTTACCAATAGCGCTACACTCCCCGGCAACGGCGCCGGAAAATAGTCTTGATAACCCACAAGTATAGGGGGTGTATCGTAGTACTTTCGATAAATAAGAGTGTCGAACCCAACGAGGAGCAGAAGGTGTTGACAAGCGGTTTTGATGAAGGATTCACTGTAAATGCTCACAGACAAGTTTTTAGGAGTTTTTTATATGACAGATAAATAAAGTACAAGTAAATAAAATGCAGTAGTAATAGTTGCAGCGAGTGGCCCAATCCTTTCTACAGCAAAGGACAAGCCGGTTGTTGTACTTATAATGACCAAACGTTCTTGAGGACACACGGGAGTATTGTCAAGTGCTTTCGCTTCATATAGTTGATTAATCTTCATTGTTTTGATAAGTGTTGTGTGGGTGAACCTATGCTAATGCACCGCCCTTCTAGGACTAATACATACTTGTGATTATACCCCTTGCAAGCATCCGCAAATACAAGAAAGTAATTAAGTTAAACTAACCACAGTCTTAAACTTTGAGATCCTGCTATCCCTCATGCATCGATATACCAACGGGTGTTCAGGTTTCTGTCACTCCGGCAACCCCACAATTGGCAAATGAATACACAATGCATTCCCCTAGGCCCATAAAGGTGAAGTATCATGTAGTCGACGTTCACATGACACCACTAGAAGAATAACACCACAACTTAAGCATCAAACCATTAAATATTACTCAACATAGTTCACTACTAACATCAAGACTTCTCCCATGTCCTCAAGAACTAGACGAACTACTCACAAGACATCATGCGGAACATGATCAGAGGTGATATGATGATGAATAACAATCTGAACATAAACCTTAGTCCAATGGTTTCACCCAATAGCATCAATAACAAGAGTAATCAACACCGGGAGAGTTTCCCCTATGAAATAGACAAGATTCCGTCCTAGATGTTACAACGGAGACGGGGTGCAGCGGCGGTGATGATGGTGTTGGCGGTGGAGATGATGATGATGATGATGATGATGATCCCGATGAAGTCCAGCTCGATGACGGTGATGATGGCGATGATTTCCCCCTCCGGGAGGGAATTTCCCCCGGCAGATTTCTTCCTGCAGGGGAGCTTTTCGCTCTCTGGTGTTTTCCGCCTCGTGGAGGCGGCGGAATATTTCGATGGCTCTCTTCCCTGTGTTAGGGTTCCGAGGGGGTCAAGTACGCGAAGGGGGGACGGCTGATGTGGGCCAGGGCCCCCAAACCACCTCTCGGCGCGGCAGGGGGGCCCACCGCGCCAAGGGGTGAGGAGGGCCCACCATGGCCCATCTCAGCTCCCCCTTTTGGCCTCCTCCATCTTCTGGTAAAATAGGAACTTCCATATGTCTCTTTCGATTTATTGATCTTCAGAAATAGTGCATCTCGACGGTGCTTTTTCCAGCAGAATCCTGACTCCGGTGTCCAATTCTCCATTATTCATCAAACATGCAAAATAGGTAAAATAACATAAGTAACACTTCTAAATATGAAATATATCGATGAATAGCAGTAAATTATGATATAAAATAGTGATGCAAAATGGACGTATCAGGTACAGAAGAGCCGTTTCCGACAGTGACAAAGTGTGGACGAGAGAGAGGAGCGGAGAAGAAGATGTTACCCTCGTCGTGTGTCATGTGTGATGTGGCGCCGCTGTCCATGATCCAGCCACCCTGCTGGTAGAGAGCATTGAGGGCGGCGATCAGCCCGGCATTGTCCCATGCAGGTGATGAAGAGGTCGACGTCCCCGACTGGAAGAGCGGAGCAGCCGTGGTCGTGTACGCCTGAGGTCGGGGACCAATGATCCCGGGAGCAGGGGATGGATGGCGCACTGCCCGGCACCCGGAGGACCAGGAGAGAAACACACCCACGGTCCTGTCGGAGCAGGGTTTGCCGCGCGCTGTGGAGCGCTGGGGCGGCCGCCGTTCTTGTTCTTCTTCTTGCGAGGCTGGCCGGAGGTGGAGGACTCGCCGCGACACGCGGTGCCGGTACACACCGGAGCAGAAGGCCTCGCCTGGGCGACAAGGGCAGTGGAGGCGGCATTGGCGGCCGCGTTTTTCTGCTGCATCTCCTCCATGAGAAGCATGCTTCGGGCGCGGACGAAGGTAGGCAGCGGGTCGGTCATGGAGATGACGGTGGCTGCTGAGGCGAACTGAGGGCCGAGGCCGCGCAGTGTGTTGAGGACGAGAGCACGCGCAGAGACGGGCGAGTCGTGGTCAGTGAGCGCATCGGACAGCTGCTTCTGACGGCGACAATACTCCATGATGGACGACGAGCCCTGAACGAGCTGACGGAAGTCATTGTCGAGGTAGATCGCCTTGCTGGCCTTGTTGGCGGAGAAGAGCTCGAGGATGGCGATCCAGAGGTGGCGAGCCGTCTGGTCGCCGGAGAGCACCATGTCGGCGACGTCTTCGCTGATGGCCGAGTGGAGATGGTTGAGGATGGTGTAGTCGTCTGCCATCCATGCGGCATCGGTGAACTCAGCAGGGGAGGTGCCGTCGATGTGGCCAATGAGGCCGGCGCGCCCGATGGAAGTCTTGAGGTAGATGATCCACAAGAGCCGGTCAGGTGGACGGGAGCGGCGGCCAGCACGCGTTGTAAGCGGTGCGGCATCCGTCGAAGAAGAACTCGGCGCGGCACGCTTGGCTGCCACGGCAGAAGATTGTGGTCGAAGCTGTGCCGTGGCAGGAACTCGCGTCGTAGCTGCAGCGCGTGTCGTGGCAGGTGTCGGGGCAGGATTTTCTGCCGTGGCAGAGTTCGGTGCCGTGACAGGACGACGCACGGCTGGGACCACAGTGCGAGGAGCCGCAACAGGCGAGCGAGGTCTCGCAGCCGTGGCGGTGGCCGTACCCGGAGGTCGGTCGTCCTCTCCCTCTGATACCATGTAGGAGAATAGGGTTTGGGGGAAGCCTCTCACACGTAATACGTGGGGTTCCAGTGTTTATATAATAGCCCAAAGGGCAAGAGTCCTAATACAATACAACTAGGGTTACAATATGTGCATACCTAATACAATACGCTAACAGGTGGATGCGCGTATATATGGTGAACTGGACACGGAGAGGGCCGGAGAGGAAGGAGCCGAGGAAGGAGCAGGATTGGTTGAGGTAAATTTCTCGCCGTTGGTGCCATTGCCGTTTTCGTGCTACGCCGGGTCACGCATTGATGGACGCCTACGCTGCTGCCTTTGGCCGGAAGAGGTAAAAGGTACGTGCTCTCCGGCCGCGCGCCAGGCTCATCTTTTGCGGTTGTAGAAAGATAATAGGATGCAACACACGTATATTCAGGGCATCCAGTGCCAATATATATGGGTACAAGGAGATCATCACGTCTGGGACGAAACCCTAATACAGATGAACGGAGATTAGACTACATGTACAAATACATATCTCAACACCCCCCGCAGTCGAAGCGTCGGCACTGACGCACAGACTGGACCGAAACTCCTCAAAGATCGTCGTCGGTAGTCCCTTCGTCATGATGTCCGCAAATTGCTGTGTAGTAGGCACGTGAAGAACTCGAATGTGGCCAAGAGCAACCTGCTCACGAAAAAAGTGAATATCCAGCTCAATGTGCTTTGTGCGACGATGATGAACGGGGTTGGCGGAGAGGTAGACAGCGGAGACGTTATCACAATACACCACTGTGGCCTTGTCTATGGGACAAGAGAGCTCAGAGAGGAGCTGACGAAGCCAGGTGCACTCAGCAACTGCATTAGCCACGGCGCGATACTCAGCCTCGGCGCTAGACCGAGAGACGATGGGCTGGCGCTTGGACGACCACGAAATAAGTGACGATCCAAGGTAGACACAATAGCCCGAGGTGGAGCGCCGAGTGTCAGGGCAGCCCGCCCAATCCGCATCCGAGTATGCCATGATGTCCATGGAGGGCGAGGCATGCAACGATAGTCCAAGATCCATAGTACCACGAATGTAACGAAGAATCCGTTTCACCGCGGTCCAGTGAGCATCACGAGGCGCGTGCATGTGGAGACACACCTGCTGCACGGCGTACTGCAACTCCGGACGAGTGAGCGTCAGATACTGGAGGGCACCGACGATCGAGCGGTAAGAAGACGCATCCGAGGCTGGCGAGCCATCGGTGGCGGAGAGCTTGGCCTTCGTGTCGACGGGGGTGGCCGCGGATTTGCAATTAAGCATCCTAGCACGGTCAAGTAACTCGTGAGCATACTTCCGCTGATGAAGAAAGAACCCGTCCGCTCGACGTACCACCTCGATGCCGAGGAAGTAATGAAGCGGCCCCAAGTCCTTGAGGGCGAACTCAGCACGAAGACGATCAGTGAGTCGTCGAAGAAGATCAGGAGTGCAAGCCGTCAGGATGATGTCGTCAACATAGAGCAGCAAATAAGCAGCATCGATGCCCTGTCCATAGACGAATAGGGAGGCGTCAGACCGAGTAGAGCGGAAGCCGAGCTGATGGAGAAACGCCGCGATGCGCTGTTACCAGGCGCGCGGAGCTTGCTTGAGGCCGTATAACGAGCGCGAGAGCAAGCACACGTGATCCGGGTGTGTATCATCGACGAAGCCGGTGGGCTGCTGGCAATAGACCTGCTCGGAGAGATGGCCGTGGAGGAAGGCGTTGGAGACGTCCATCTGATGCACAGGCCTTGCTCGAGAGGCTGCGAGATGCAGAACAGTGCGGATCGTGCCTGGCTTGACAACTGGGGCAAACGTATCCGTGAAGTCGACGCTGGCTCGCTGACGAAAACCACGAACCACCCAACGCGCTTTGTAGCGCTCGAGTGTACCATCAGGTCGGAGCTTGTGCTTGAACACCCACTTGCCGGAGATGACATTGGCGTGAGGGGGGCGAGGGACCAGCTCCCACGTCCGATTACGCTGCAAAGCGTCGAACTCCTCCCGCATGGCTGCATGCCACTGCGGGTCTCGAAGAGCCGCCCGAGCAGAAGTGGGCAATGGCGAGGGCGCGGTTGTGGAGGCCGCGCAGACGTACTCATCGGCGGGGGGTAGCGGGTGGCCGGCAAGAACACACCCGCACGAGCACGAGTGATAGGACCCGCGGGCGGAGGAGGCGGGGCGCCGGCAGCCGAGCTCGACGTAGAGGCCGAGGCTGTCGATGACGACGAGGCGGACGCCGTGGGGCCCTGCGTCAGAGGCGACGATGCAGATGCTGTGGGGCCCGACGTCAGAGGCGGCGAAGCAGACGCCGTGGGGCCCGGCGTTGGAGGCGGCGGAGCGGACGCCGTGGGGGCTGGCGTCGGAGGCGTGACCGCGACGGCTGGTCCAGGGGGCGAGCGAGGAGGGCATCGAGAGCCGTCGCAAAGAAGAGCTGGCCATAGAGGGGTCGGCAGTGGTCATAAATGGTGTCGAGGGCGTCGCCAAGAGTCCCTGCTGAAAAGGAAAACGCTGCTCGTCAAAGTAAACGTGTCGCGAGGTGATAACGCGGTGAGAGACCGGATCATAGCAGCGATATCCCTTGGTGTTGGCTGGATAGCCGAGAAACACACAAGGAAGGGAGCGGGGAGCGAGCTTATGCGCAGCGGTGGCAGCGATGTTAGGGTAGCAAAGGCAACCAAAGATGCGAAGGTCGTCATAGGATGGTGGCGAGCCGAAGAGGAGGTGGTGAGGCGCGTAGTGCCAGCGGGAGCGGCAAGGACGAATGTTAACGAGAAGAGTGGCGGTGGCAAGAGCATCCGGCCAAAACCTAGGAGGCATATGGGCATGGAATAAGAGGGTGCGAACACAATCATTTAGGGTGCGAAGGATGCGTTCGGCACGACCGTTTTGTTGAGAGGTGTAAGGACAAGTGAGACGGAATATAGTGCCATGAGAGGCAAGAAGGGTGCGGATGGTGATGTTGTCGAACTCTTTGTCGTTGTCAGTTTGGAGAGCGTGTATGGGCCTACCGAATTGGGTGGAAACATAGGAATAAAAGGCGGTGAGAGTGGCGGGAACGTCAGATTTACGGCGAAGGGGGAAGGTCCACACAAAATGCGAGTAGTCATCCAAAATTACTAGATAGTAAGTAAAGCCAGAATTACTCGGAATAGGAGAGGTCCAAATATCACTATGAATTAACTGAAACGGAAAAGAAGCTAATGTGGAAGAGGAACTAAACAGAAGGCGAACATGTTTCCCGACACGACATGTTTCACAAGAATGAGCAGCCGTTTTATTAGAAGAAAAAGAAAATCCTTGCATTATTTGACGAAGAGCGGTGGAGCTAGGGTGGCCGAGGCGCGCGTGCCAGAGGTCGACACGGGTGGAGAGGGCGAGCTGGCCGGCTGCGGAGGAGGAAGACTGGACCGGGTACAGATCGCCGGGGCTATCACATCGGTGGAGAAGGCGCCGGGTACGAGCATCCTTAACGGAGAAACCGAATGCGTCAAATTCGACAGTTACAGAATTATCACGAGTAAGAGAACGAACGGACACTAAATTTTGAATTAAGTGAGGAGAAACGACAACGTTATTAAGAGATAATGGTGTGGAGGTAGAGGGAAAATTAGTGTAACCGGTGTGAGTAATGGGGAGGGCATGACCGTTGCCGACAATGATGCGAGAGGAAGTGTTGGTGGGAAAGGAAGCAGAAAGGTTACCGGGGTTGGAAGCCATGTGCGAGGAGGCACCAGTGTCCATGAACCAATCACCACCGCCGCCGGAGGAAGCGGCGTTGGGAGCCGACTGGAGGGCGGTGAGCAGCGAATGATCCCACGAGGACGGTGTCAGCGGTGGCGGTTTGTAGTAGCCAGAGGTCATGCCGGGGTATAAGGGCATGGTGGTGGGGTAGACCGGAAGCGCGCCGTGCTGAGGCGTCGCGAAGAACGCCTGGTGGGTGGTCGGACGCGTCTCGAGGAGGCCCGGGGTCGGGACGCCGCGGATGACCCCGGCGGAGGGGCCGGTGAAGGGATTGTTGCTCCCAGACCTACATGAGGCAAACTGATTGCTGGGATCCGAGAGGGAGGAGTTGGAGAAGAAATCCATCGAGGCGGAAGCGAGGTGTTGGTTGGCTAGGGTTAGGTTTTTTTTTTTGGTTGTTGGGAGAGAGAGCACGGTGCAGCTGAGAGAATACGAGAGAGCTAGCTAATTTGGAGAGCAAGAGCGATCAGAAGCTGGAGAGCAGGAGCGATTGAAAGTTGAAGAGCACGAACGATCGGAAGTTGAGCAGGAACTAGCTAGCTAGCTGGAGTGGAGGAGCGCGCCGGAGAGTAAAGCGAGAGGGACGCGCACGATCGAGCGGGCGTGGATCGCGAGAGAGGCGGCGCTGCTCGACGGACGAGCGGCAGCGACGGGAGGAAGGCGGCGCAGCTCGGCGGCGCGGCGTGCGGCTATGGTAGGGACCGAAGGTTAGGCTGATACCATGTAGAAAGATAATAGGATGCAACACACGTATATTCAGGGCATCCAGTGCCAATATATCTTTATACTATATAATACGAGTAGTGTTTCTTCCTTCGTCCATTCGGTGGTACGTCGTACGTCGTTCGGTGGTAGTACGTCCTGGTATGTTGTACGTCGCCAATCTGTCGTACCAAAGTTTGTTTGCGGGATAGAAAACGATTCCGTCTCCAAATCGAAGAAGGTTTTCTCTCGTGCTACTAACCATAGCCGGCACGCATGATCGATCAAACACCCGCCCGGCAACAGAGTCCGGCACGAACACGATCGACACTGTCCTCAAATAGCCGGCACGCATGATCGATCAAACACCCGCCCGACAACGATGACGAGGAGCGACAATGAGCCGGACGAGAACGACGTTGGGCTTCTCGAGAAGGCCACACCGTCGGCGACTCGCAATGGCCGACAACGATGACGAGGAGCGACAACGAGCCGGACGAGAACGACGTCGGGCTGCACGAGAAGGCCACACCGTCGGCGACTCGCCATGACCAGCGATAACGACTACGAAGATGAGAACGAGTAGGGATTGGAGCCGTACGAGGACGACGCCGGCTGCTCGAGGAGGCCACGCCGCCACCGGCGGGAGGCAATGGCAAGCGATAACGACTACGACTACTGCGAAGAAGACAAGGACGAGTAGGGATTGGAACCGGAGTGCCGGACGATGACGATGTGGCGGCGGGTGCCTGCACGACAAAGGGCAGCGCTGTGTGCTGGATACGCTTTCGCGCCGAGACTGATGTCCGCCTGTGCCGACGCCACTTCGTCGCGCCGCCGTTACAGCCGTCCCCGCATGCAGCGGACCACCGGTCCACGTCCCCCACGTCGGGTAGTACATCCACGATGAAGGAATCGAGCCGGGACGCGGCCGGGACTCGTGGGCACCGTCTTTATCTTCCCGGCCTCCGGCCATGGCCTTCGATCCCAGACTTCCTCGACCGCGTCAAGGCAGGTGGGGTGAGACTGATGGCCACGGTCGATGCTGCCTATATCTCCGCGGTGTCCCGTCTTTACGCCAAGAGCGGGTGATGACTGAGGACAAGTGGTAGTGCGGCGAGGATGCCCATGGGCGCCGTTGCCGGTCCAGCCAGGCATAAGACTAGAGACGCTGGATTGACGAATTGCGTTCACTTCTTCGAGAGAAGGTGTGCTAAAAAAGATCTTGGCCTGGGCGCAGCTATTGCAGGCGTTGGAATTCCGGTGGTACAGTTGAACGTCGGCAAGAACGTGATCACCCCACACGTCCCACGCCACCATCTGATGATACCTCAAGTCCTCAACTCGCAGCCTGTTCGTACTCCAGCAGCGATTTCCTGTCCTGCCTTTCCACCAGTAATGTTGTCTTGGCCTCAGGCAAAGGATATCCAGTAGTTGGGGTCCCTAACAGGATTACCCGGCTGCCCAAGAGTACAAACAGTTCAAACTAAAAACCGGATCAGACAAAGTCTACCACTCCACATGCATGCATGATCACGACTTGATTTTCATCAGTCTTTGTCACGAGCGGCGTCCAGCCGGTGGAACCAACGGATGCACACGCTGCATGCAGTGACCGTCGCAATTAACAAATTATTCCATCCCACGCCGAAACCCAAAATGTTAAATTGATAATTCGTAGATACAAAGTGACCCATTATTTTGGAATTGCGCAGGGCGTCCGAGCGGGAAGAATGGTTACTCCACGCTCCACGGTGATAGTACTGGGCCAAATCTTAGGGTGTAGCTGGCTCCGCCACTACAGCTCACGACACGTCCAACGAGAAGTAAGTGACCATAATCTTGTTTTTAGCTAAAGGCATTTTGCACCCGTTGCAACGCACGGGCACATGTGCTTGTATCTATACTACTATTAAAAGAGCAAACTTGTGTTGAGTTGTGTCTTTAAATCTGAACGTTCAATATCCGATCAAACGGCCCAGATCGTCCCAATGTTTGACAACTCAACATTGTCCGTTTTGGACTGTTTTACCCTCTCACGAATCACATAATACGACCAAATTGCCACCACCTTTTCGTTTTGCGGTTAATTACAAAGGATTGCCACCAATTAAAAAGAAAAGAAGCGTCGGCAACTCGAGCTTAACTTCGTCTCGGACAGCGCGAGCACGGCCATGGTTCTGACGGTGGAGAACCTGATGGCCACGGCGGCGTTGCGGAGGTTATGCATGGTCGGGAGCAGCGCGGCGGCGAGGGCGGCGTCCCCGCACTCGAGCACCTCGTTGCCGACCGCGACGACGGAGATGGCCGAGGCTAGGACGAACGGGAGCACGTTGCCGGCGAGTCAGCCGGCGGCCGCGGCCGGGTATAGGACTCAGAGGCGGCGTCGCCCAGGGCGCGGGGCGTGCCGAGTCCGACGAACTCGATCTCGCGCCAGCGCCAGCGAGGACGCGCGAGGGCCGGCCCCGACGGACTCGCTCTCGCGCCCGCGCTGGATGGCCGAGCAGTGAGCAATGCCTCATGTTGCAGATTCGGTGTATCGGGAACCTGCCCGCTTCCGCCGCACGAGCCTACACGCTGCCGCCGACCTGCACGCCATGGCCACATGATCCTGGCGGAGCGGCGTGAAGGCGGCCGAGTGTACGGACGCGCCCGCTAGCCCGATCCGACCCGTGTCGCGCTGCCTCATCCCTGTCGCCGAGATACACGCCCCCACAGGAATCTTGGTATTTTGTGCCCGTATCCGATTCATCAGGTCGCCGCTGGATTGGGCTACCGCGCCACAGCCTGACGGCCGTCCGGGAGATGCCCAGCTTGCTGCCTCCCTTGCCTTCCTATCCCAAGCACCGCATATGCAGTCATGCCCCATGTCGTCGCCCTCCCGTTACCTGCTGCCTCCCAAGCTCCCACAGCCTCAAACGGCGCTGCCCGAAGCCCTCACTGCCGGCATCATCGTTGCACACTGCAACGATTGGCAGATTGGCTGTGTACGTGGTCAGGCTGCTGCGCCCATGCTGACGCCCAACAACATCGTGCAACGATGCTGTGTGCCACAAGCTCGACTGAATGCTTCTGAGAAGTACAGTTTCTGGATATAGGATTTTTCCATCTGATGTGTTCTGTGTAATAGGTAAGGGACTCCACAAGGTTAGTAATATTTCAGTCTTGCGAGTGTAAAGTAACAGCCAAAGTTCTAAGGCCAATGCTATTGGCATGTGCAAGCATTGCATGCGTATAAAAAATCCAATATGATTACTTATCAGAATTTATCTTTTCTACAACACAATACATAATTTACGATACGTGCGTCGCACGTACACGTGTACTAGTGGGTACAAGAAGATCATCACGTCCGGGACGAAACCCTAATACAGATGAACGGAGATTAGACTACAGGTACAAATACATATCTCAACAGCGGTCACCGGTGCAATATAGGTATTTTCTCTCAAAAAATAGTGATAGGAGTAATATTTTAACGCGCAAAACATTCTATATCTTCACCAGAGCATTAGCGAACGCGGAGATGCTTCGCCGCTGGAAATTGTGTAAACGAGATGATATGGAACAAATGATCAAAGTGTTTTATCTTTATTGATGTTCTGGATGTTTATGCAACCCCGGATTAGGGGCATGAATAAAAGGTGTTGTTCAGGAAAATGCATGTTTGGCAGTCTTGGCGGATTGGAACAGACGGCAGTCTATTCCGAACAGGAACACCTGAACCGAGGACCGCTCTTAAATACTCATACGTTTGTAGGAAAAAAAAATATTGCCAACCCTAGTGCGCCCCAGGTTTCATATGCTGTTTTGTTATAGAGAAAGGGCTCAAAGAGCCATACTTTTGATTGAAAGCAGATAGCAGGTTTTAATGCAGCTTTTAGAATATTTCGTGATCCAACCAGCGTCTGTGTTGTACTGAGTTATCAAAAAAAAAATTACAGAACTTGTTTCAGAGATATACCGCCTAAATGCCATAGGATCCAAACGAAACATCTGATCTGAATCTAGTCAGAAAAATGGAAACTAAATATACTCGAAAAAACCACAATTTTAGAAAACAATTATTGAATTTTAAACACGTTTCCATCCAATAGAGATTTTCTTAGAAAAAGTGGGGAACGTGCATATTTTTCTTTCATTAGAAACATGTTTCCGTACACACAATCGCGGCCATAACTCACGTGTGTATAAATACATTAGATTTTACACATATCTATAGTCACCAAGAGGATATGAACAATGATGTCGACTTCATAGACAATTCACATATTTACTACTTGTAAAAAATAATGTTAGATCTATTGAGGTTCATCTGGGGCCAATTGTCGTCTTTCTCCCGATGGCCTGCCGCTGATTCTGCCTCTCCATCTCAGGAGCCAACTAGTTGTCTTCATCAAGACCACGGTCCTACCAGACCAGCAACCTAGAGAAGAAATCATTAAAACCCTTGCCGTAGAAAGATCCAAAGATCCAAGTTCCCCAACCTTTTTAAAAATCTCACGTGCATCACACAATCACGGAAGGCCTGAACAATGCGACATAGAGGAGGCATGAGGACCAAAATGCGAAGGGAAGTTGTCGTCACGCGAACAAGTCTAACCTCACATGCCGGAGTGGTGCCATCGACATCGCCGCAATGGAGACCATCGAGATGGAGAGGCTCCAGGAAAATAACTCGCTAGAGTGGTGCAGTCGCGGCCACAAATGAAGCGCCTCTTTGTAGCCGTATGCAAGAGTGGTGCAGTCGCCGCCAAAAATGAAGCGCCTCTTTGTAGCCCTACTGAAAGCCTCAGAACCGGGAAACTAGAGCTAAATCCGGTAGATCGGGACCTCCGTACTCCCACAACGGAGGAGCGAGCAAAGTGGGAGGGGCAATGACCTAGCAATGGAGAAGTAGTGGCTGCGCGACATCCAGAAAATCTTTTCTACTTGGTTTGTAGACAAGAGAATGGTTCAAACGTCAGTACTACACTTGTCCACGATATTCTTATGACGCAACCTCGACAGAGACTCTCCTGGACGAAGCACTTTCTTCTTAGTGCTATTTTAGTCACTTTATTGTAAAAAAATCGTCAAACATTCTGTCTTTTTTCTTTGTTTTTCGGAGTGCAGTTTTTGTTTTGGTGCAAGTGTACTTTTATATATAATTCCACTTTCACTTATTTATTATTTGTATGTATTTTTTCTTGTTGCAATTGCAATATTTTGTATGTACAATTACACTTATGTCGCTTCGTTCTTAACTTTGTTGCAGTTACATCTTTTATTCATGCAAATTGTACTTTAAATAGTGGACACAAAATAAATGACTTTGAAAAACTTCAATGAATTGTGCCCTAGATGCTACCTATAAAAGAGCTTTGCAGGGATGAAAATATGGGGCTCTTCCAAATGATATTGTCATTTTACAAACTACACCTTTTGCTTGTTTCAAACTCTTCAGAAGTTACACCACGCATATTTCCTCATGTAACCAAGAAGAAAATGTACAAGCACCCTACCGTCGTAGCATTGCAGTGTTGTTTTGGTGCAATTGTATTTCGTTCAAATTTTGTCTATATGTAATTCCACATTCACTTTTTTAATTGTTTTTATCTGCGATGTTCTTTGGTGCAATTAGACCTTTATTGCACTTCCAATTTTTTTATTGGTTGCAATTGCAGTTCTTACTTGTGAAAATTGTACTCCAATAGTGGGCCAAAAGTAAGTGGTACTTCCAAAAAAACCCAATCGTTAGATGCTTACCTATAAAAGAGTCTTGCAGGGTATAAAATGTAGGGCTACATATTGCAAACGTATACTACACCGAAAATTCTTCTTATCTTTTGCATTTTTTTTCCAAACTCTACCAAAGTTACAGCATCCATATTTCCTCTTACAAAGGCTAAGACCAGCAAGCGAAAAAGTACAAGCACGCTTAGCATTTGGTACCGTATATACCATGTGAGCCTTGGTCTCCTCTAACCAAACATGACGTCTGTGATTACCATCATAAGCAGGGGTGGTGCGTCAATTGACCTTCTCCACTCCCAATTAGGGAACCCCTGTTCATCCAAAGGTTTGAAATCGGGATCCACCTGTCGACGCACGCAGTCCCTGAGCTCGTGGTAACTGAAGCTCACGTTGCCGCAAACGGGATAGTTGCTCCGCAGAAGAGAAATCCTGGTGTATACTGGTAGAGACTTGCGGAGCACGGGGACGGTGCGCAGGGTGAGGCTGAGAGGCCGGTCTGGTCCGTTGAAGCCGGTGGCATGTGTCGAGCTGTCCCGTATGGCCCAGCCGGCGAGGGCGCTGGAGACGGCGACCAACACGCCGACGAGGAGCAGCAACAGCAGCGCGCTGCGAGACCGCCACCCGGAGGATGCCATGGCTTATGGCGAGCTGTGGTTTGTGGATGCGGACTGGATCCGATGGCCGCGTAGTTGGGGTAAGATACGTGGTGTGGGTCTGGCTACTTATAAACGGAGGGGTGATGAACTCCCATGCCGATTCGGTACGGTAGGAGCGTAGGACGCGCTGTTGAACTCCGATGCTGATTCGGAGTGGGCGTGATCGAGAACGATGAGGACGGCGTGACTCGTCCCAGCCGGCCGCCGTGACCACAGGCAACATCACATCTTGGCCATCACGTGAACTAGACTGATTGCGTTTCCCGTTAATGTGGTCCAGATGGAAGAACTAGTTCAAAGAAAAACATCAGTTCAAGATAGTTCATTGCTAAAGACTGGGCACGGCGCTACTGCGCGATCACTGACGAGTGACGACACACAAACATTGTCACATTGAGTTGATGATACTCGACATACATCACCCACTGATCAACAGGACGGCAACAGCAACTAAATCTACTAAACGGGCAGTAACAATCACCGATCGACTCGATCCAGGCTCCTGCAGGCGTACGATCGTGGACCGGCGCCTACCAAACGAGCACCGCGGCAGCAATGGTGGCGGCGGCACCGGAGACCCTCCAGCTGCGGCCACGGGCACGTGGTTCTTCAGCGGCGCTGTTCGTGTGGTTACGCGGCTGGTCGTAGTCGTTGTTGTCGTTGTCGTCGTCGTCGTAGTGGTGGTGGCGGCGGCGGCGCGACTTCTTCGAGCCGCCATCCTTCGCGTCATCCCCGCAGGCCACTCCGTGGAAGTGCGCAGTGAGGCAGAGCAGCACCAGCAGCAGCGCGCAGAGCATCTTCGCCTTGCCCCTCATGGTCGCCTCCGGCCTAGCTTGGGCAATGCCTAGCTCTCTCTTGCTCTTCTTCGCCTCCCGGTTACTGGTGTGGTGGTGGTGGAATGGTGATGGATGCGCCGTGCGCCGGTGCGCGCTTATATCATGATCTGAATGGAGAGGTGGAGGAAGGAGCCGAGAAACTCCACTGCTACCTTTGGCGGAGCGGGGTGAGTTTCTCGCCATTGCCGGCCTTGCCTTGTTTGTGCAAGCGCTTCTAGGTGTGTTTTGAGTAGCCATGGCCAGAAGAGGAAAAAAGGACGTGGCTATGGCCGCGCTCGTCGTTACCGAGTCATCAGTATCGTAACATTTTGACACGTATAATGTGAACGTTGAGCATCATCAGGAAAAGATTGAAACTTCCAGGTCACCTCGGATTCGTTTCACGACACCGTACATAGAGAAAAGGAACAGGAAGATCGTTGAGCATAGTATGGTACCCTTTTTCTGAGAATGGTAGCTCTCTTTAGTAGGGACGGTGAGACTCGTGCAAGCTACCGTTCTCATTTGCCCCTTTTTTCCCCAAGTTCAAAAAATCTTGCTCCGTCGACCCACATCTTAAAACTCTGCAATCTGGTGGTAAACAAGATTTTTGTTAATGTCCTTTCTAGAATTTCACAAATAATATCCAACTAACATCAATTTCAGATTTAGTGCATCGTCGTGTAGCCGCACGAAAACTTCTAACCGTTCGTTTGAAGACGAAAAGACTTACGACGATACGTACGCTTTTTGCGTAATTAGGTTGACGATTATGCTTATCTGATTTATCGTGCGCCTTCTCCTTCCCCCTGCTCAAATATGTGGGAAAGATGAATTTAGGCGCTTTGAGAAAGAAGAGAAATGATGCTTTGCAACACGAAACGGTGCACCCTTCTTCATTCATAGTACTACGCTTGAAGAGAAAGTAACGCCGCCACGTCAAAACCTCGGTGTCAAATGATAAGTACAGCACTAGTGCAGTAGTGCTTACACATTCAAATCCGGCGTACAAAATGTGCATTTTATCGGAGGCACGCGCTGGTAGCTAGCCTGGTACATACACCTTGCCAGCAATCCTGCATATATATATATATATATATATATATATATATATATATGGAAAATAGTGGGCTAACATGGATGATAGGTACGCATGATCATCCAACCATTGATTGGCCCTATAGAGCATTTTCCACCGCAGATTGAGTTAACGGCCGTTAACAGTCTGAGCGCCATTTGCTTTTCTTTCCTCCTGCACGGTCGTACCTTTCCCCACTCCACCCACCTCACTGCTGGATCACGGGAGCCCCAGATCCCGACCCCGTCGGCCCGTCCCTTCTTTGCGAGCTGGAGCACTGGCGTTCATGGAGGTGGCAAGCTGGCCGGTCGTGGACATGCTCGGTGAAACGCGTCTGTGCTGGCCGCCCAGGCCGTCCCGGTGTGGGGTGCTGGATGGCGATGCTTTGGAGCACGAGACCACGTGAAGGCTGCCATTGTTTTTCCATTTGTTTTTTGTAGTGAACTGATCCGCATGTTTTCGTTAGTCCAGATCTTGATTTCTTGTAGTCCAGATCTTGATTTCTTGGATTTCTCTCTCCTCTTCTTTGATTTGTTCTCTCTCTCCGGATCTTAGAACTCCAGACTCCAGTAATGGAGCAGCGCTGCCGAATCAACAGGCAAATTGCCGCCACCTCGCCCCCCTCAAGCAGCGCTGCCCATGCCACTCCTCCACCTCCTGGAGCATCCCATCGGTGGGGAGCACGAGCTGCTGTGCGGCGGCATAAATCTGGCGCCGGAGATGATGGGCGGCGCGGGTGCGACCGTGACGTGGTGAAAGCGATCCCGTGGTGGGAAGCAATGGTGGAAGCCGGCCTTGCCGTGCGCGTGGAGGAGTACAGGGCCGGGTGGGGTGAGTGTGGGCGGCGCAGGTCTGCCGGCGGCGGGCACCTACGGAGCCCGTCGGCGCACAGAAATCAGCACGGTAGGCGGCGCTGCTCCCCTACCTCCTACCGATTTTTGCGGAGCGGCCGTTGCGGTGGCCGGGCCTCGCGCTGAAGGCGGTGTTTCAGACGGCGGCAGCGCTAAGAATTCGACGAGGCGGTGGCGGAATCTTGGGAGTTCCGGGCCTGGAATCGGTACGGCACCACCGACACGGGAACTGTTTTCCTGTTTTCCAGCCAGCCTGGCACCGGTGCCTTTTTTTAATCGTTTTTCGTGACTGGCAACGGCTGTGGAGCCGTGAACATGTTTTTTTTTTCCGTGAACGACGTGAACTGCAGCAAACGGCAACACGAATCACTGGACAATATCTGACGGCTCTAAGTGCGTGTGTAGCTATCACCCTTGTTAGGAAATCCGCGTCCGTAAATTAACAGATGCTCCCAGGTGCCCAGGCACCAGGATAGACTACAGTACATTTTGGGTATGTAGACGACACATATAACTTGGGTATGCACATGTTGGGTATATAGGAGGTGCACATACCCTTGGGTATGCGTATTCGAGGTATCTAGATGTTATATATACCTTGGGTATGTGTGTCCAATCGTACGCGTACAGATCATGTATATATATAAATAACTTAGGTATGTGTATATATTAGGTATGCATACCCCATAATGTGCATACCCAAAATCATAGCTACCTCCTACATACCTAAGGTATACATACCCAAGGTATATGTATATGTCTACATACCTAAAACTGTTTGTATTCTATCCTGGTGCCCATGCTCCTAGGAGCCCCATCTGTATATATATATATGGTTCTGTACTCCTGGGTGTACGTACTCTCACGTTCAATATACCACATAGATGAAACATATATACCTCTTTATCATTTTTAATATACTTCATTATTTAATAGTAGATACCCCAAAGTGAGTTACATGAAAATTTTCATTTGAATCTGCATATTTTATATTATTTGCACATATACTCCTTTTTTGTACGAAATAATGGTATATAAATTTTTTGAAAACTATGATGATAATTTTTTTCAAACTATTTGAATTGAGATATCTTAGAAAAATTAATGAGGTATATAAAAAATTAGAAAGAGGTATAATACCCTCGTATGTGAGGTATATTGAGTATGGGTGTATGTACACACAGGAGTATATAATAAGTGTCTACAAGAGTCTTTCGATGGATTTTATCATTTCTTGTTAGTGTGTAGCGGCTTTTGGTAAAACGATGTTTGTTTTTGTTGTCTCGGATAATCATATGACATTGACATCTAACTTTCAAACCTAGGACCTGCTTCCTATGTGCTTTATCTATCTCGATGCTTTTGTCATGTGACTGAAACAAATGTTCGAAGAGTCAGCGGGTGCAACTAAGTAATTCAGCTAAAACCTACAGTTAAGAACATGCTTGACACGTATCAGAAGTAGTTCTCATATACCTCACAAGCTGTCAATCAGAATTTCTAGTTTAGAAATAGATATTTGGCCTTTATACCATAATTATTGCAAAGTACTATATATAGAGAGTATTAAGTTTCATACATGTGAGCGAGACAATTCAAAATGAAGCTGCAATTTTTCCACAACAAATTGATTAGGTCCCGTGACACAGTATCACCATAGACTGCATCGAACTGACAGTTTATTTTAGACACTAATAAGGACACAACTAGTTATATTTGGCGTGGCGTTTGGTGATTTTTTTGTAAAATATTTTTTTTTGTTAAGCAAAATGTTGGCCAAATTAGAATGTTCAAACATTTTTTTATTTATTTTTATGAATATGTAGCATTTTTTCCAGATATTGGTGATATATTTTCTACAATTTTCCAATATTTAGTAATTTGAAAAAGTCGAACATGTTCGTATTTCGGTGGGAACGTTTAATTGAAATTAGGAAAAGTGCATTTGAATTATTCGCACATTTTGACGAAATTTGTATATTCAATGTTTTTTTATACCATAAGTAGCTTGCATGTATTTTTCTGTTTGTTTTGATATATTACCTGTATTTTTGCAGTGGATATATTCAAGGATATCGATTTTTCGACGACGTTAACATTCAATTGAAATTGGGAAAAGTGCATTTGAATTATTCGTACAATTTGACAAAATTTGCATGTTCAATGTTTTTTTATAGCATAAGTAGTTCGCATGTATTTTTTCTGATTGTTTTGATATATTACCTGGATTTTAAAATTAGTAAAAATGCATTTGAATTGTTCGCACTTTTTGACAAAATTTGTATGTTCAATGTTTTTTTGTACCATAAGTAGGTTGCACGTATTTTTCTGTTTGCTTTGATATATTACCTGTATTTTTGCAGTGGATATATTCAGGGACATCGATTTTTCGACGACGTTAACATTTAATTGAAATTACGAAAAGTGCATTTTAATTATTCGTACAATTTGACAAAAATGGCATATTCAATGTTTTTTGTAGCATAAGCAGTTCGTATGTATTTTTTTTTTGATATATTACCTGTCTTTTTGCGGTGGATATATTCCGGGACATTGATTTTTTCGATGTTTCTTTTTGTTTAAGTTTTCGTGGAAGTACCGTGGCGTAAAAAATTCAAATCTAGAAATGGCCACATTAAAATTTGTTTAAATTGAATTGTACTGAAGTTCGGGAAGAAGGTTGTACCTAAAATTTGTTTAAATTTCAAAATTGTTAAAATTGGGGCGGCATTCATATTTCAATTTGGTTAGCGTTCAATGAACGCTCAGATTTGAAAGACGTTCAAAATCTTGGAACATTCAAATTTAAATTCTGGTCGTGCGTCGTGAATAGCCAGCGTTTGCTGGTGTGATCATGCTCATATTATTGTCACATTTGCGTTTACTGGCGTGATCATGATCATATTATTTTCACATTTGTGGACATTGTGGTGCGGAAAATTTTAATTTGAAAATATCCATGTTCGAATTCTGCTAAGATTTGAGTGTATCGAAATACGAAAAATGTCTACATTTATGAATTTGTAAATACCATGCTGCCGAAAAACTTAATTTGGAAACCACCATATTTGAACTGTGTTCACATTTGGATGTATCGAAATTCAGAAATGTTTTTATTTACGAATTGTTTGATTTCGAAAAGTTGGGAAAATAGGTTGATTTGAAAGCCATTCAGAATTTCAAAATCTTTAAATTTGTATGTCTTGAATTTGGTGGTAAAATTGAAATTCAAAATTGTGAACATTTTGGGAATTGTACATGTCTAGAAATTAGTGGACCTTTATGGTGTTTTAAAAAAGAAAATAGAATGAAAGGAAAAGAGGAAAAACGGAAAACATAAAAAGAAGAAAAAAAAGGGCTGAGCCAGCCGGGCCGTAGCCGGCCCAGCCCACCTAGTGGCCCACCATCCCAGCAGGCCATCCCCGACGGTGTCACCGGGGGCGGAGCTGCCGCGGCGGCGCAAACGTCGTCGGCGGCGCGACGCCGCTTTCTAGGACGCGTGCATGGGTGCCACAGATGCGCGCCGAGCCGGGCTGGCCGTAGGTGGCGGCGCCGCCCCTGTAGGTCGCCGGAGCGGTAGGCTAACCACGTTTGATGTGCTCCAAGAGCACATCTTACCCCACTTAAAGCGGACCCGCGCCACCGACACTGAACTCGCGGCCACACTACAGGAAACCCACAATACGCCGCCGGCCGTCGGTGTATACGCTAAAACCGTCGGCGTAGGGGTAGGCCGACGGTGGCCGTCGGCGTATCCCCATCGGCGTAGCCTACTTGCCGTCGGCCTATGAATTGGCAGAATTTTGTTTAAATTCTTTTTAAAAAAATTCAAATTTTTTCTCAATTTTTTTAATTGTTTAACCACTTAATCACACTAGGACATATTTATCTCTAAGCATTCTTAATTCCAATTTTAATTACTCGTTTCTACTAACACTTCCCCATAGGTCGCCCATCCTAAGACTACTCCAGCCCCAACACGCTTAACTTCTTAGTTTCTTCCCTATGAGATACCTAGAAACAACAGATGATTTATTGACAATAGTATCCTATCAATCCTATTCACCCATGGACTATGATATCTCACACCTTTATTTTATGATTCCAAATAATTATTTAAATGAAAAAATGGATCATTAATAATAATATTGAATTAAAATATTCTTGAATTCAAATAATAATTAACTTATTTGTCTTTCATTTAATATTGAATAATTTATATCTACAAATCCGTAAATCAAAATTTGACAAATAATATGTCTAAATCGAATAGAAAAATGAGAGAAATCCAAATATGACATCCATTTCATCCATAACCCAACTCTTGACAAGTTACTCTCCGGCTTTTCCAATCGGGGACTATCACGCTATAAGTGCATGTAAACCCAAGCCCCGTTGGAAAAAAATCAGACTTATACGCATACAAGCGGTACCGACGTCAAAATGGGATAGCAAAGTGTACCTAGTTGCTTGGTTGTGTTAGGCTAGGCCCTAAGAAGTCACAACACAAGGGTATAACCTAAGTCTTCACAAGTTTCTCTCAGGCTTTTGTCCAATTCAGGACTTTCATGCTATAAGTCATGAAACTCCCTATAGAGAAGTGGATGCCGGTGAAGCAGGTCACACCCCGGACTGTAACCTTTGCCATAAAAACCCATAGCACACTTGTACACACATGGTATGACACCCCCTAGCTATTGGTGTGATCCTGATGCTCCGGAACCCATCTCCGGTGAAAACCTAGCCCCGCTAGAGAAAAATCAGGCTTATACGAATACAGCCGGTACGGTGTCAAAATGGGGTAGAAAAGTGCAACTCTTTTCTTGGTTGTGTTAGAGTGGACCCTAGGAAGTCCCAAAACAAAGTTATACCCCAACTCTTCACAAGATTTCCTCCCATTCGACCGAAGTGAGAGTTTCCAGTTATAAGTCCAGAAACTCAATAGAGAGAAATTGAACAAGGAATTTTTTTTTCCTTGCTCATGTTTTTTTTGAATAATAGTTTAAAAAATGTGTATGCTGATGTAGATCTACTTCTCCTCTTCGAAACGAGCTAAAGAACATTGAAATCCGAGTTCTAATGCAAAATTTATGACGCGTGCAGTGAGTAAGTAAAAAAACAGGGCTAGGCTGACGACAATGCCGTCGGCGTAGCTCAAAAGAAAAACAAAAAATCTAGGCCGAAGGCAATGCCGTCGGCGTAGCTCAAAAGAAAAAGAAAAAAATTATTGGCCGACGGCAATGCCGTCGACGTAGCTAAAAAAGAAAAAAAAAAGATCTAGGCTAGCCTGGCCGGGGTCTACGCCGACGGCCCCGACATTTGGCCGTCGGCGTCTTGAGTGTTTCCCGTAGTGCCACACATCGCCTGGTGGCTGGAGAACAAGCTCGTGTGTACGCTGCGCAAGTCCGCATTCAAGCACTACATTAACTTCGATGTGTAGTCAAGCTGCCGGTGAATTAGGGTTAGGGTTGGTTCGCACTATGTAAAAAATAAGTTTGTTCGTAGTTTATATGAACTATGTTTTGTTAAACTATGTTTGTAATCTCTACTGCCGCCATAAATTTGTACAGTGATGTGGTTTTTTGAATTTTCCAGTAGCAATTTGCATTATCTGTTCCGTGTGATGAGTTTGCAAACCGTATAACCAGTTTTGGGGTACGGTTTGAGATAATAGAGGATCTCCTAGAGAGGCTCTGACGCTTTGAAACGCCCAACGGAGGAGCATAATTTGGACTTCGCTTGAAGATCAAATAATGCCACCACGTTAATAATCAAATGCGATAATACAAGTGCTTGCTTACATTCAAATCCGGGACCGTACAAATGTGCACGCGCTGATAGCCTGGTACACACACGTCGCTAGTAATCATGATGTGTCATGCTTATACATATCGATCAACTCATCAACAACGAAAGAATATCTCCAGCTACTATACGTCTATACCTACATGACTAGCCAATTAATTCACATATTCTGCTCACGATCGAGAGTGGTACTACTTGTTATAATTCAACCCTGATCAAACCCCTCTCTACGCGAACCAGGCAGCGGCAAGAACCGGGCCGACGACCGATCCCACGCTCCAAACGCGGCCGCTGCCGCGGCCACTGGCAGAGAAGTCGCCGAGGTTGGGGCCATAGCTCGTCTTAATACCGAAGTAATCGTGCGGGACGTGAGTGGAACCGCTCGCGAGGTAGGGGCCGGCCATGGGAGGGCCCGCGCGGCGCCCCGGCAAGTGGATGTCGTCTTGGAGGACGGCGCCGTAGCCGTGGCTGAAGGTCGCCGCGACGGCGAGGAGGACCAGCAGGAGCATGCAGAGGCGCCGCATCGAAAGCGCCATGTCGCCGAGAGCTCGTGCGTGTCTGTGTCGCCGACTCACGAACGTGGACTGGAGATATCGAACGGTTTGCTTTGATGGCCGTCGGCTCGGTGCGGCCCTGGTATTTGTAGTGCAGGTCCGTCGGTGACTCGGTGCACACGGCGAGCGGCTCACCGAGTCGGATTACCCGTCAGGTTTTGGAATCCGTGTAGACCTCTGTCGCTGATTCAGTATGACCAGACTCTGAGTCGAACTCAGAACTTTTTGACACAGAAAAGACGAGTCGATCACAACGATTTCCATGACGTGGCAAGCCAAATAAAGAATCGAAAATACGAACGTGCTTGGTGACTTTTCGAAACGATGCACCTTTTGATCCTATTTGAGTCGAAGGAACCTCGTACGTATTTTGAAGGATTATATATCTTAGCACTGAGCTGTAGAAAACCCCTTGAAAAGAGTCCTTTAAATAAAATAGGAAATGCTCCATCCATTTGGATATCATGGAAATAATTCTATGTTTCCATGTGGTGCAATCAACAAAATGCAACAAAAACAATCCTGTGTGGTTCGGGTGTGTATGAATTTACAATCATGCATTTTTTTTCTTCATTTTCACGCTTTTTAAATTATGTGAATAAATAAGGGAAGCTTGACAACCTTCCTAAACATTGTGCGCATGTGCTGTCAATTTGCTAAAGACTAAAAAAATTCTACTGGTTGGATAAAACTTGGTTCTTCACAAATGATCAATCATTATAATTTACATTTATTATGACGAATAAACTATCTCCCGGAGCAACAAGGGAATTTTAATATTTTGTTAAAATATGTTTGTCTAAGTGGTGTTGAGTAATGTGCAAGTGTGCATATACCTATTTCTTGTTATAAAAGAAAACATGACTAACCTGGAATAAAGCAAGACGTTTTTAGTACCATGATTTTATAAATAATAAAGTGCAACACTCAAAAATCATATAATGAACCTGACTCCACAACAAAAAAGAACAAAAAAATTCAAAAACAAAGAACAAACCTAGGGAGTACAGTTCTACTTAGCTCATTTTATTGCAATGCGGGTGGGACATTGTTAATGCATAGGTTTGATTTATTTCTATGAGCTTTGTAATAATAAGTTGTGTGTTGACTATGTGAATCATATTACTGCATAGTTGGAAGATGAAAATAATTATTTCTTTTCAAAAATAAAAAATGCTAAAAAAACTCTAGAAAATGAATAATGCATCTAACCTATTGAGAACCTAGTTAATAACCAAGAATTGTTACCTATTGACCTACCGTAGGACCAAGTTCATAAAAGAGAAATATTAGCTACTGAGAACCCAAAGGACCATAACTTCATAGCGTAGTCGACCATCCAAGTATGTTATAAGTAGCAAGGCTACCCTGAGAAAATGTTGTATAGCTTATTCCTCGTTTAACTCATGTTTGTTAGAAGTGCTCAATTCTAGTTCATGCATTATTTGTTGTGTCTTTGCACACCACAAAATGGGCATAGAAGGCACCAGGAATTACCAGTCGACCACTTGAACTACAAGTTGTACAGGCGGGGATAAAAGTCTGACATCCATGTCCAGTCTTGTCTGCTCTGTCGCCTGAGCTGTTCAACCCTGGCTTCATTCCTTCAGATCAGTCTGACCTTAGCCGTCCTATACACTACACTCTCTTCACATCAAGCCCGGTGTATTTGAAACTGCAACATGAAACACGTTATTTCTGTCCGATATACACTTCGGTTGTAATCATTCAATTTGAGCAAGCATCACGCCTTGCATACTCCTCCTCCAGCTGTCATGTGGGTGCCTTGCCAATCGATGTTTGTCAATTCATGTATCTATCGAGTGCATCAAGTTTGTATTAGTGTGTCTATCTTCAAGTATAACATGCTTACATGGAGTGTTCTGAATTCTAACATGTCTTGTTTGTTGGGTACCGTTGATGTTACGAGAACAACTCACGATAACTACTGAACAAATCTCACTGACTAAAGAGAATCCCGAGGTAGGAATCGGTAACAATTTCCAACCAATCAACCTACACTCATATGTATCCTGTCATTCTATTCCTATAAAAAATACCAGGTGCAGTGTCTTATACAGAATTTAGAAATGGTACATTAATTGGGAAGACCGTGGTGACAATTAGTGAAATATTTCAGTTTACTCGTTCAGAAGATTCCAAAAAAGTGCACCATTTCTCTTAATTAACTGGCGTGGAACAACAATTCTATCATCCTATAGCAACTTTAATTAGCTTGTAATATACCAAAGTATCCTTCCTCCATTACACTCCGATTAGTGTCCTAGAGAGAGTAGTTTAGAGGAGAATCTGCTCAAATAAACTTAATCAATTAACGCAGCGCCGGTATCGAGAAAGATCACAATCCAACTTAAAATTTTCAGAAACGATACACGGTTCTGTCCTCGGATACTATATAATTGATTGACGCTACTTCATCGGACTTAAACTAACGGGACGTGCACCAGACCCAACATCATTCAAACTTTCTGAAAAGTGGTACTACTACGAATTTTTCAATTAAGTGCAAGTAATAACCTAGTGTTTAACTTGCGTAAAAAAAATTAGCTTCAAAAGAAAATTCGTCATTAGCAAAAGACCTAGCTCGGCTCTCGATGCTTCATTAGTTCAAAAGAAAATTCGTTTCGTTTCAACAAAAAAAGAAACGAAAAAAAGGCTTGCTGTACAAACCAGCCAGCGCCGGGCTGTGTCCAGTCCAGCCTCCAAACTCCAGAGCCCACGCAGCCACGCGCACTCCGGGTTCATCGCTCACGGCCTCCTCCCCGTCTCGCTCCCGCCGCCGTGTTCGCCTCCAGCGGCCGCCGCTCTCCTCCCCCTCCTTCGCCGCTCCCTACTCCTCCCTCTTGTCTGGACCGCATTCCCGGACCTAGGGATAGGGGCAGCCGACGAGTAGAGGAGCGGGGGAGGCGGGCGGGCGAGCGAAATGGACGACGAGGAGGAGCAGCAGGGGGAGGAGGAGGAGGTGGCCGAGACGGGGATCGACTCCCAGGTGCGTATCGAATCGCTCACCCGAGTTCCTCGCCGCAATCGCGTTGTATTCTGTGATTCCTTCTCGCTGGAAACCCCGCGGTTATCGCTGCCCCCGACTGAATCATGCTGTGGAAACCCCGGTTTCGTGCAATGTAGTGTCCTAATCTGGAATTTAGCCGGATTTAATGGTTGTTTTTTGCTTGCGGAACTCCCAAACTTGTATGCTTGTAGCGTTGGTCGCATAACTGCTTTTCATCTGATGCCATATGCCAGTGCTCTGATTTGGTTCGACCGATTTGGTTGATCCAATTTTGGTATGAAGACACCTGTATCCATGCATCCAAAGGCCATGTAGTTCCGATTGTTATTTTAATAAAGCATGCCTGTTAGCTTATGAATAGTTTTCAGGAACCGGGTGTGGAGCACATTGATAATCTGAGATGGTTCTCATGCCTTGTTGTTCCAGTATTGCATGCCTCATTTCCTTACACAGTACTATGTCAATTTGATGAGCCTCTCAGTAGAGCAGTAAATTAAGGAATGATGGAAACCTCACCGGACGAGTCATGGTGAAAGTTTGCTGTGCAACTATTTCAGTTCAGAACCGGTTTTAAAATTGAGTGCATGCTGTGTGGACACTAGAAGGCTCTTATGATGCAAGTTTGCCTGCTGATTTATCCCAATCGTGGAAGCAGAGAACGTAAAGGTCGGGAGATAGTTTCCCTGTGATAGGATGAAGTGTTTATGCTGCTTCCTTACCGGGAATTCTTGTTCTGCATTTGATGGAGTTAGACGATGTGTTTGCATTTGATAGGATAAATTTTGCCCAAAAGCTAAAGGGACCTTAAATATTATTCTGGATTGCAAACTTTGTTGTTACTTCTTATGTTACCACACTTACCAGTCTGAGCCTGATCTGAGAAATGTCCTACATTGCCTGGCTTGAATGGATCAGCTATCAAGCAGTTGGGGTTCTGCATTCGTGTAATAGAAAAGCTAAGCACAGAGAGAAAAAAGGCAACAAATAATTGTTCGATTACACCATTTGTATGTACGTATTTGCAGAAGTTTTTAAATGCTTTCTATCAGATTGTCAAGCAAGGTTATATGTTTATTCATATCCATGAACAATTCTGAATGGGAATCTTGATTTACTGGTGAGTTAAACAGTACTACTGACCAAACCATATTTCTTAAATGTAAAGAAACTCAGAGGAGTGTGGTGTGTCCACCTCTGAAGCTCTTAGTAGTGCGTTCTTTCAGCTTCCTTTCACATTTTAAAGAATAAGGCATCAAGAGCTTTGTATAAGTAATATTGCTATGTTAAAACACCAATTTCTGAAGAGAATGACATAATTCGAAACTTGTTACGGATCTACCTTTTGTTTAGATTCATGATCTGGCGATATGATTCTGTTTGCACAGGATGCTTCAGTAACTTCTCATAATATCTTAATTCACACATTCGTGCTATGCATTGTACTTACTGATGTTCGTCTGATTGCATTGCAGGTCCATATGGCTTGTGTAATGCAAGGGCGTAGGTAAACTTTAGATGCATATTCAGTTTGTTGAGTTGTTTTTTATTAATTTACGAGACAAGCTTCTTTACTTGTATCATGCACAATATACTTTCTGAAGGACATGAATGCTAGTGTTCAATAAAATAGGATACCCCCTGCTGATTATATAGCATAGTTTGTGTGGCAAGTAAACTTTTATCTTGTTTACTACTGCACCAAGATTTTAAATGCTAAAATTTTCTTTTATCAATTACTAGCACATCAATGTACTTGTTGGATCAGGAGAGATACAGTATGAGTTAACTGGTTATAATCCCTGTCACTTTCATGTGTTATCAGGGTTGGAGTCGCATACTATGATTCAAGTACGCGCCAGCTTTTTGTATTGGAAATCTGGGAAGACAGCAGTGGGGGGTTTCCTCTAATTGACCTTGGTATGTTGTTTACATCAATACTGTGGTATTGTTTCTATCTTTTGAAACTGAATTTCAGGTTATATGCTATGTATTTATTTATATGATTTTTTGGGTTAGCAAATTACTTGTGACTTTTTTCCAGTGTCAATATGTAGAACAGTAAAAAAATAGAACTGCACATCTGACTTCCTGTGTTGCTTGATAATGAATCAGTGAAATGTCAAGCAAAACCAAGCACAATATATGCAAGTACAAAGACGGAAGAAGATTTTTGTCAGCTTTACAACGAAATGGTTTGGACTGCAGCCACTTCTTCGATTGATATTTTAAGCTCTCTTCTGATTGTTTTGCATGGAATCACGCAGATAGTAATGATGAGGCCCCAGATGTGAAGCTCATGAAAAGCTCAACATTCAGCTATGAGCAAGCATGGCACAGGTTAGCAGCTCTGTGTACTTTTTACCGGATCACTAGACCAGGTACTTCCTTGAATGCTTTGAGAACCATGCTGTACATGAATATTATTCAGGATTAGTCAGACCTGGGTGATACTAATCTGCTTAATTTTGAATATGTCATTTCAGTTGCTCTTTGTTCCTTCTTGAATATGTGCGTTACCAGGTTTCAGTCCAAACTTGATTATGGTTTTGGCAATAGTATACAACTATATGAGGGCTTCTCAACATAATTGTTTGTCGGTGAAAAATCAAACTGCAAATGAATGATTCTGGTGTTTTTTAGAGGAAGGCTGCAAAGCTCATCCATGGAGGTGTTTGGTAGTTAACTTACGATATGAATGCTGATATTTTTTCGGTTAAAAAAATAACAATGTTTGATGTATACATGTATTGATCCTGATTTGTGAGGAAGGAAAGCAATTATCAGTAACTGGAAAGTTACCACAATCAATACATTTTAGTTTAACTCTTTCCCCATCACATGCATTCCTAACTCTTCAACCTGATGAATTGATGATGAATTGTCTGTGTATTGCATGTCTAAATTGCAGATTAATATACTTGAAAGTTGCTGCAATGGATGATGGGCTAAGTGTAAAAGAGCGGATTTGCTTTGTAAGTGATCCAAATGAGAACCTTAGCACTTCTGTTTTCTACCTATATGTTTCACTTCTCCATAGGTTTTAAAGACCAGCTGAAGCCTTGATAAATTCTTATTCAGTGTGGTGTTCTCATATCTTAACTTTGAGGACATCTGATTAGAGACTAGTCCCTCTTTTCCTCCTAGGTTCTTCTTGATCTTGTCCATTTGATACAAATGTACAAGGCCACATGTACTATTGCTTCTTTTTCTCTACTTAAGAGTAGTCTTCCTCCCTGGTTACTTTTCTTTTAACAATATTGGTGAAAGTTATATGCTTAAGGATCTGAAGTGGGCATCACAAAACAATTCTGCTCTATTTTTAATATCTTGTTTAGTGGTTTTAGAACCAATTTTTTCTACCCAATATTACTTTATGTCTTTTGGGAATTCATATTAGATCACATCCACTTTACCTCTTATGCATGTAATTGAAAATGCAGTTATATTTGCTATACATCTAACATCTCCATTGTCTATGTGTCAATAATCTACTGCGTACATCCTAAATCTGACTCCACCAAAAACATTGGTGTATCTCTTTTATCTCTATTTGTGATAATATCTTGGGTTTTTCCTTCTTCTGGGGGCATTTTGGGATTTTCTTGCCCTCAAGGCGAGGCAGATACCTTTGGACACCACAGCTTATTTCTAGAGATAAAAGTTAACTTTGTATTCTGGTAAATTATGGGATTTACTTATATAATATTTCTAGTCACTTTATGGAACTTCACGATCAGGACATGTTAATTAAGATTATGATCTGGATTTGTATCCAGTTCTTTTGTATTCCCTTTAAAACTGACTCCCTTCAGTATCTCCTAAAGTTAGGATATCCTATATTTTTCTGACACGAATAGTTAATGAACTAGTTAGGTTATTTATGACCATTCATCATGCTATAAAATCTTGTTAACCATTTTTTCATTACACAGTGAAATCATTTTTTTTATGTTCTATTGCAGCTTAATTCAATGATGGATCTTGGAAGTGATGTTCAAGTTCGTGCGGCTGGAGGTCTTCTTGCTATATTAGATAACGAGAGGCTTCTTGATACCGTTGAACAAATGGAAGGCGGAGCGTCCATCGCGGTTGATTCTGTGGCACAAATATCATTTTATCCTTCGATCTGTGATTTTAGTAGATGAACGTAACATGCTGTTCCAGTGAATTTTACAGTGTATCTTACACAAATACCCTATTTCAGGCCCAACATATTTTTGGTTACTACTTTGGAACCAACTTAATTAACTTGTGTAGCTTCACTGCCACGCTGGAAGCAACTTTTTTTAAGCTGAAAAACGGTGGAACCAACTTAGCAATTTATGTAACTGTATGTATTGACAATTAGTTATATGGTTAGTTTGGTACTGTATACCTTGACATGCTCACATAGACAGATTCCTGAAACTTGATGCAGCTGCTCATGAGGTGCTAGAAAATTTTCAAGTACATATACACTTTTTAAGCTGAAAAATACTGGAAGCAACTTAGCAATTTGTGTAGCTGAGTTGTAGGGTAACGCAATGTCATTTGTATTGACAATTCGTTATATGGTTCGTTTGGCACTGTATACCTTGACATGCTCACAGAGATAGATTCCTGAAACTTGATGCAGCAGCTCATGAGGCGCTACAAATTTTTCAAGTAGACAAGCACCCCAGTTACATGGGAATAGGAAAAGCCAAGGAAGGGTAAGAACTGAGAATCTTGGATCTACGTCTTGTACTCTTACCCTGCTTCCAGCTTCTAATAGTAATAATAAACTGCAGGTTTTCAGTCTTTGGTATTCTCAACAAGGTAAACAATGCCTTTGCTTTCCTTCACCTATTATTTTTTAAAGGTTCACTGATTTGTCTTAAATGTAGTGTGTGACACCTATGGGAAGACGTCTCTTGAGGTCAGTTTACTGCCTTTGCTAGTTATCATTGAAATAAGAATACACATTTTTTCTTAAGTAATAACTATGATTATGCTTCATTGTAGGGCATGGTTCTTGCGTCCCATAATTGATATCGAGGTCATAAATAATCGGCTCAACACAGTATCCTTTTTTGGACAACACATGTTCTTTCATCTCTTCTGACTCTCAATGCCCAAGATGCCATTTGTTTTTGGCCCAGTCTTTCCTAACAACTCTAGATTTCGTTCTTTCTTTGCTGTGAAGAGTAATGTCTGCACTGCGTGGGACTTTGAAGTCTGTGAGAGATATTCCCCACATGCTCAAGGTGCTATTTGGTTGAGTCTGTTAATGTACATTTTTATATATTCTATTTCTACTGCAGTCAAAATCCCTTTTACGGTGTCGTGACAACACAGTTGTGTCTAAACTGAGTGAAAAGAAACACAATACTTCTTTCATAATGTTGAGGTTAGGCCTGCCTGAAGAATTTTGTTGAGTTCGGTCAAGTTTTAACCTTCATCTTTAGTTGTGGGTATTGTTTGCCCACTCTTCCATCTTGCTACACACATTCTAAATTCGTTAAAAAATATTTCATATTCTATCTATATATTGGATCAATAGTTATTTCTTGTGCCTTAATGAATAAAACTGAGAGCTTAAGGCATACATACTATTTTGGCCTGAAGTAGAAAAGGCAGCTCAAAAGTAGTGCAAAACAGTTGAATCATATGCTGGTTAACAGTATCATGGTTACTCTTAGTTTCTTCGAGCATGCAATTAAGTCTTCGAGTTTCAGGCATGGACAACTAACATTTATTTTTTCCATGAAGAAATTCAACTCTCCAAGTTCCATCTGTACAAGCAGTGATTGGCACACATTTCTGAAGGTATGCCAAAATTCATATTTCCAAGTTCAAATATAATGAACCTCTTTGGAGGCTGTAACAAACTCTATCTTCCAATATAATGAAAAGCAAAAGTCTTTTGCGTTTGCTCGAAAACTGTTTCCAAGTTCAAATACATGTTACAGTGGAACAATATATCTCCTGTCTGCCTTTCAAAAAATAGCTCATTTATTTCTACCGTATTAGTATCGTACTTCCTCCGTATCACAAATAGTGTCATTTTGGACACCGACACGGTCTTCAAGATTTACCTTTGACCACTAATGTTTAGTACTATATATGTATAAAACCCAAGAAGCACGATGTGGGATCCAATGTTGGACACTAAAGTTTACTGATCATAAATGGTGCACAAACTTCAGTGCGTTCAATATCTTTGCTCTTTGTTCTATAATATGTAGTTCGTTAAGCTCCACAAGACTTCGATAGCGGATCCTCAAGTAAAGTTTGTCTTATAAAATACTAACCGTAAACGAAATAAGATACAGAGTATCTCAGATTTGCACCCTGTAAACCATACTCTTATGTTTAAATGAATGGAGGGTTCACTGAAAGGGCTGAAGGCCACCTTGTGATAAGCGCACTTCATTATTCCAGGCACAAACTGCATATTCTAGCCTGAGCACTTCACATCGTTTGATCTCAATGCATGGTTCAGAAACGCCAATTGAACATTTCTATGTTTTTCCCATTAAATTGATGTATTCAATCTTAAAATTGTTGAGGATGTACTTATAATGCCTTTTATCTCCTTTCATTTCTCTTGGTAATTTTTTCCGGCTCTCTTTTTGCAGTGCCTTTGCTCTTTGCTTCATATAAACAAGATTTTTGAAGTAGGAATATCAGAGCATCTGGCAAACAAGTTACAACATATGAGCATTGACTTGGTTGAAAAGGTACTATTCTCCATAGGTTTGGCTATCAGTTCCACCACTAACTAATGGAAATTTTGTGCTGGTTTCATGATGTCGCAGCAAGAATTTTCTTTGTTCATGGATGCTTATGTTTTCAGGCGAATTCTTCTATTACAGAAGAGCTTGATTATGTATCAAATCTGGTTAGTACCCATACAGTTGTCCCTCACTTCAAATGCACACTGAAATTTGTGCATGTGTTTTAGCCTTTTCTTTGACTTATAATGATATCTGGTGACCCTTTTGAGGTCATTAGATACGACAATATGATCATCTCAAACTTCTGATACAGTATTAGTAATGGTAAACCATACAGGCCTGCCTACTGGTATCGCTAACTAGGCAATTGGTATTAGTGAAATATGTGCATGGGTGTGGTCAGCAGTTGGGCTTATACCATTGTGTAGCATAAATTTGCATGAAATGATTCATGGATACTTTGGAATGGAAAGTTATTTGTGAGATTGTTGCTTCAGATCTGAGCAAACATGTTCGACTTGGAGGAACACATATGCAATCATTGCTTCCTATACTTTTCTTTCTCTGCACTAGTTGCTGTTCACATTTGCACTAAATTTCTTCTTCTGCGCACTGAATGATTACTATATTGTTACAATCTTTTCCAAATAGTCTATTAATATTTGATCCACTGAAGGCATATTTTGTTTTTCTGGAGGAGTCTTGAGGCGTGCACAGATCAATGATCTCTATCTGTTATTGATAGGTGATTGGTGTCATTGACGTGCAACGGAGTAAGGAGAAAGGCTATGAGACAGTGGTGAAAGAAAATTTCTGTGACGAGGTCAGGCCTTGTGGTGCTTTCTCCATCCTGGCTTTGTGCTCTGTTACTACACATTGTAATTTTTAAGTGATTCCATACTTAATAATTAAGAGAATTTTAGCTGTAACCCATCACACAGTTACCAAACTCCCGTTTCTTTGTGTGATCTTGGAGCAGGCGTATTGCTTTGTGTTCCCCATAACCAGTATTTGGGGTATTCATCCTGCTCAGTTGTTGCACTTGGTGATTGCCATTTAACATTAATAAATTGAATTTATTTCTCATTTTCTCAAACATAAATCTAGTTATGTTTCCTTTTGCTAAATACTTCAGTATCTCAGAGGGGTCTGGTAGAAATGGGGGTGATAGGAACAGATTTTCATATGTGTGGGTACCATTTGAAGTTTGAACAATGAACAGCCAATCCTCAATGTGATAATAGTTCATCGTAACATGGAAAATGCCTTGCAACTTCTGTAGTTCTTCTAAATATCTTTATTTTTCTTTTTAAGTGTGATATCTTGTATTTTCTATTTCTATTTTCACAAAGATATCAATTGGTTCCTCTAATAAAATCAACCTGCTTGTGGAATACAGCTGGATGAACTGAGGATGGTGTATGAAGGATTACCAGACTTTTTGGAGCAGGTGAGGGATCTTCCAAACTGAATTACTTTGAAGCAACAACAGTTTTTGCCTTTATTCGATAACTTGTAACAGTTTAACTGCTTCTAGGTTTCAGAAAATGAAAATGCCTCCTTCCCTTTTTCGCTTGAATGCAGAAAAGCTCCGTTAATTGTCTACGTACACCAAATAGGTACCTTTTTTGTTCGTCCCCAGATACAACTTTGTTCTTAATATGCTGTTAAAATTTTGGTACTATCTCGCCCTCTATATGATATACATTGCTATTGTGTGCTCGTAATATAATATTCAATTTGTCGTACTAGAGACCAATTTTTTTAATGATAGCACTCATGAGTTTGCCATTTATGATGCTAACAGGATACTTGATGTGTTTTTTTGATGAGAAGATAAGTGATGCCTTGTTAGTAGGACTTCAAGATTTTGAATTTGCGGTGAGCCGTTTGTTATTTTATTTTGTTTAATCGATAATGTGTAATAACTTTATGTTCATCAGTTTTCAGAGGATGGGGAGGAGAGAAGGTTCTACTATCATACCCAAAAGACAAGAGAGCTGGACAACCTTCTGGGAGATATATATCATAAAATTCTTGGTAGTCCAAATTTAGTTATTTGATTCTTCCCCAATGCTGTGATTTCTCATCAAATTGCATTTACTGTTGGTGCAATATTCATATTTTCCCTGATAATAAAGATATACAAGCTTTTTGTTTTGAACTTGGTTTTCAATGGTACTCTACCTTTAAAGTTACAGTTCCTGAATAAGCAAGCAGTGAGCACTTCATCTTAGCAAAATTATCTGTCCATACTCTCCAGATATTACATACATGCGGATAATGTAACTTTATGTTCATCTACCAAATTCATTCTGTTCTATCTTTTGTTCCAGTATTTTCTATAGTTAAAGTTTACATGTGTTTTATTTTTAAACATGAAATTTACATCTATGGACAACCCTTTTAATATTTTCAAAATTACGTTTGCGACTTCTTGTGATAATTTGCATATTTGACTTGGGCCTGAATACACTGACAGACATGGAAAGAGCAATCATAAGGGATTTGGTATGCCGTGTTCTTCAGTTTCTACCTCAACTGACAAAAGCAGTGAACTTTGCAGCAGAACTTGATTGGTATGCATACATTTGTTGCACATATGTAACTTACTGACAATATGGCGACCTGATGAGCCCTTCTTGTTACTGTTACATCAGTATTTTATCATTGGCAATCGTTGCTCGCCAAAATAATTATGTGAGGCCCATCTTAACTGATGATTCCATACTTGAGATACAGAATGGAAGGTTAGCGTTTATTCGTTTTCTTCTATGTTACATGTTAGCCGGGTACTACTAACAATCTTATGGTTCGAGATATTTCATCTAGAACTTTCTAAATTTACTCCAGCATCAATTTAGACATGCTTTGCAGGAAATGACCGTTGACACATTTGTTCCAAATGATACTAAAATGCGCAGTGCAGGTGATTAATTTCCAAGATAATCTTGAACATGTATAGTACTTTTATCGTAAACACTCGGATTTATGGCTATTTTTTATCCCAGGAAGAATTAACATAATAACTGGGCCTAACTACTCAGGAAAAAGCATATACATCAAGCAGGTAATGTTACCTGAGAAGTGCTTTATGTACCCAGAACTAAATTGCAAATGTAGAAGCTGTATCTGTTAGTTTTGGATTAAAGAGTGGCTGCAATTCAGATATTTGATATACTTACAATTTTGTGTTTTTTCTTCTAGAGAGAGCATTGAAGAACTTCTCTTCCTACTTTCATAAACTCAAATTAGCGAAACAATAAAGTTTACGCTGTGTTAGATATTTGCTTTCAGGTTGCATTGGTGGTTTTTCTTGCTCATATTGGAAGCTTTGTTCCTGCTGATTCTGCTGTTGTTGGATTGACAGACAGGTTTGTGTTTGTATAGCATGTTTCTATGTTGGGAATTAAGGGAATTTTTTGTGTCTTAGTGTTTCAGGACAAAGTCAAAAGTAAAATATGTATATGGTTCATGAAACACAGTTATGTTATGTACAATGATATTTTCAATAACGTTTTGTAGGATATTCTGTGCAATGGGAAGCAAGTCAATGACAACTGAACAGTCAACGTTTATGATTGACTTACATCAAGTTGGAACAATGCTGAGGTATCATAGTTGCATCCACCTTTAAGTTTGTTATCTCGTGATCTCAACTAAAGGAACTTTGCAGGCATGCAACATCGAGATCACTATGCTTATTGGATGAATTTGGGAAGGGCACTCTAACAGAAGGTGAGAGCACAGAAAACCTCAAATCCTCCTTCCATCCTCAACATGATCAAGATTATATGGTTAATTTTCTTTTGCGATTCCATGCAGATGGTATTGGTCTACTTGGAGGGACTATCAGTCATTTTGCAAATTATGATTATCCTCCAAAGGTTAGGTAGCCAGCTTTTACCATTGAATTTGAATGTAATGATCTTCTTTGCAGCCACACTTGAGTTAGACCATCGCTTCATAATTTGCTAGTTCAATTTTTTCTGCATTGCTAGCTTTTTTTTCTTTTCACTTCTCCTTCAGTTAACTTGAGCATTTTAAGGCAATTGGTTACTGGACCATTAGAGTTGAATGGATGATGGTAGCGGAATGGTTACCCTTATCAGGTCGCTAAACTATGCATTTGTAGAATTGAATTATTTCATGAACGATAGACAACAGCTATATATTTTTAAAGTATATATCCAAAAATCTCCAGTACTGCTTGATGGTAGTATAGAACACCGAGTGCACACTGAACACTCTTAATTCTATAACGGTATCTTCCTCTTGAATGGTATGAATATTGTTGGCACATTAGTTTTTCTGATTTTCTTTTATCTTGCAATTGGCTTGATCAAACATGGGCATGCTATAAATGTACTCGTATTGACATATGAAGGAAATACTAGCTAGACGACCCCATATTGTATGATCACTTAAGTACCTAACCACACACTCAAACATGTACCGCTAATTCAACCGAAAAAGAAACGATGAACTGGTTTTCAGTTTCTGGGCACGATGCACGGGCGCGGAGGGTTGGCCATGACCGTGGTGAACTCGCGCTTATCGGTGAAGTCCACCTCCTTTCCTGCTACCTCCTTCCACTCAAACTCCTTCACCATGTTGGCCACGAAGTACTCCAGGTGCAGCCTGGCGATGCTGACCCCAGCGCAGATCCTCTGGCCGACGCCTAACGGCATCATCTTGATCCCCTTGGTGCCATACATGTCCACCGTCGCCAGCTTGTTGCCGTCCTCCAGAAACCGCTCTGGCACGAACTCCATCGCATTATTCCACTTCCCCTCGTCCCTGCCCATCTCTGCCGCCATGAAGTTCACCGTCGTGCCCTTGGGGATCAGGTAACCGCCGACTTCCATGTCTTGCGCCGTCTTGTGCAGCAGCACAAAGTGCCCCAGAGGGTGCTTCCGGAGGCCCTCCAGTATCACCGCCTTAAGATACGGCATATTTGTGGCCTCAATCTTGTCCTCCATGACCTCACCTTCTTCTCCGCACATGGCTTTGATCTCGCCATACAGCTTGTCCTGAACGGAAGGGTTCTTGACCAGCTCGGCCATGATCCACTGCAGCCCGGTGGAGGTGGTGTCGGTGCCAGCATTGAGGAATTCGGAGCAGATCGTGACGTCGAGCAGCGTGTCCAGTGCTGGAATGTGGTCTCCTTGGTGGGTGCGGCCTGGCCCTGCCTCTTGTACTCCCGCCGTGCCTTGATGAGAGGCATTAAGAGATCCCTCGCCGCATGCGCAGGCCGTGTGCGACGCGGAGGCGGTCACGCGAAGAAGACAGTGAGCTTCCTGGAGATGTAGAGGAGCCAGGCACACTTTGAGTCCTCGATGGCGCGCACAGCGGGCTCGTCCAGGCGCTCACCAAAGCACATTAGCACGCTCATCTTATATAGGTGGAGATGTACCTGGAGTTGGACGTTCGTACAACTAATCCGTTCGTTGTTATCTTATGGAAGGGGGTTTACCAAGTTGGATAACGTTGATTTTGAGTTTGAAGGGAACTTGTAAAGGTTTGGGTTTGTTCACGGTACATATTGTTTTCTTTTTTACATTCATCGGGACATATCTTGTTCTTGGTGGGCAAGATCTGAGCGCGTGGTTTATTTTTTTTTCTTTTCCTTTTTACCGTGCGGGACGGGAAGTACGATTGTCCTGCCTTTTTTTTCGTGGGACGGGAACAGGTAAAGATAGTTTGTTACCACTGTATTGTATTGGGATTTGATCTAACTGTTGCAACCCTGCAGGTCCTTTTGTCAACACATCTGACAGAGATCTTCACCGAAAACTACTTACCACAGGTTAATATCTACTCCCTCTGTTCCTCAATATAAGTTGTTTTAGCCATTTCCCACATGCACATGTATCTAGAAACATTTTAGTGTATACATGCACTCGTTTTAGTCCGAATCTATACAACATGTGTACTATCTAAAACATTTTATATTGTGAAGTGGAGGGAGTAGTTATTGATGTATAGAAACAATTACGTCCTTTTACATTTGCATCTCCTAACCGTGGTTATAATGGTTTTCATAAATCTGAGATATTTTGCAGTCTGAACATATAAAATGTTATACCATGAGTGTTCTGAATCCTGATGGACAGACAGCCAACGAAGATATCATATTTCTTTACCGGTAATTAGACAAGAAAGCTTAGCTATTATGTGTTTTTCCTTATTTCGAGTAATTTATTTTTTGTACTAATTTCTTATGTAACTTATAATGGTGAAGACTTGTACCTGGACAGGCGCTCTTGAGCTTTGGTAAGCTTATATACCGCATTTGTACAACGACCATAAATATGATTGAGTCAGATACAAGTAACCAATCTTCTCTTGCAGGACTACATTGTGCACAGCTTGCTGGTATGTACATGGAGTAAACTTCTGTTCAGCTGGCAAATTACAATAACATGAGAAACTAATCTACTTTCATACTGATGAGGGAAAGGCTAAATTAATGTATTTACTTCGCATTGTTAGTTTCCGTTGCATGTCAGAAATTCACATGGTAAAGGTCTGAGTGCCATTTTTTTTAATTTATGTCATGAATGCACGGTTCCAGGAGATAGTGCGCGAAGAAAGAAACTGGACATCATTACTGTCCATATAAAGATGATTCTCATGTTTGGCTGTTGGCAGGTGTCCCCGATGAAGTTATTCAGAGAGCTGCTGCTGTTCTGGAGGACATCCATACCAAGAGACCTATAAGGCGCATGATCTGCGATAAATTGGTGACAAAGGACAAGCAATACCAGGTTTTGACTTGCATGCGCGTTTGAGGAAAAAGTTTGTTCTATGGTAGGCTGTTACATGCAGAATGGCACAGTTAAGTGAATATGATGTGTTTCTCTTCGAAATTTCAGGACGCGATGGCAAAATTGTTGGCCTTTGATCCGCGCAGTGGTGATCTGAACAACTTCTTCGAGGAAATATTCCCCCCTGAGCCGTAGATCAGGCTGCATTTTGGGGTTTACAAGAGTGACTGTAAATTTGGAACTAGGAGACCGTTGTATATAACCCGTGCAAGTTGGAATGCTATTGGTTGCAAATACTTCACTCCACCTGTTGGATCTTCTACAATTGTACATGTTTGTATCCTCATAATATTTAAATGAGTAATCAGTATTGACCACCGAGTCCTTAATAAACTAAACGCAGCCACTCTGTTTGTTCCAAAATGATTGAACTTGCCCAGCCAAGCTTCTTCGTATTTGACCGGATTTAAAGAAAAATGTCCGTATCTATATCTACAATATCCAATCTATATATAGAAATCAACTCATTTGGTGTTCTGGAGATGGGAAGGGAAAATTCCATATGACCGGAGTGCCCATGGATGATCGGTGTTACAGATGTACTGCACAACTACTCGTACTATGTACTGTACACCAGTTTTTTCTGTACAGGCCTGATCTGTCTGCTCAATTGCACATCAGCCACGTCAGAAATCGACGTAGACAAAACAGCGCGAAACCTCACTTACGCCCGGCATACGCAAGCCTGCCCGGTCCTCGTCGTGGTCAGCACCACACGTACGCGAGTCAGCCACAGTGCCGGTGCCGCGCCCACACCATCTTCAGCTGTTTGACCTGTATACAAGTGCGTGCCACTTTACTCTACTCTTCTCAGAGTCAGAGGTGGGCCCCACCGGTCATTTGCCCATCGCAGTCAGTGCACCTGCTCTCTGTTTCTGCAACCACCTACTCCGAGCAAGAACGGACACCACCACCCCAACATTTTGCACCATTCCCGCTTGTCTCGCTCTACAAATACGTGGACCATCCATGTCTCTCGCACACACTCAGCTAGTCGCCTAGTAGTTCCCGTCGTCTCCCTCAGCCTGAAGGTAGCAAGCAGAGAGCTCAGCCCTGGCCGTCACTGCGCCGCTGCCATGAAGGTACGTCTTGAGCACCGCTGAGTTCACGATAATCTTTGCAACGATGCTATGGATCTACCAGCGGCGTGCTTCTGTCTATCTCTTGCCCCCATCTTGGTCGTTTCTCCATCTTAATGTCTTGCTAGCTTGCGTCTCTGCAGAATGTGAGGGCGAGGCCGCGGCGGATCCCGGCGTTCGGGGAGTGGAACTACTACGACCACGGGGGGTACGGGTACGGGTACGCCGACGGCGACTGGCCGGTCACCCAGTACTTCGAGTCCGCCATACAGCCCGGCATGGTCTTTGCTCTGCCAGCCTCACCGAAGCCAGCCAAGAAGGTGAGTAATGGTTCCATTTGGTAAGATCTATGGGTATTCGGACTGAGCATATTAAACTGTTTTGACAAGCTAGCTAGGTAGATCAAAAGTTTGTCTCTGGAGCTCTCCCTGATTCTGCATTTTTGTAGTCGTAGACACTCCCTTGTTATACATACTTTTGTAGAGCACTGAAGTACAGCTAGTTTCGTTGTATAGAGCTTCGCACTTGGTTTGAGTGAGCTGTTTCATTAGAAAGCTAGGTGAGTGTAGCTAATGTCATGGAGTGTAGCCAATGTCATGGAGCAACTTATTAGGAGAAACGTAAGCTCCTGTTTCGAGGAAAATAACAAAAGCGAAACCTGCTCCTTCCACATACATGAAAGTGCAGCAGATTTTCAAGCTAGAAAACGCATGTAGTACGAAATGCAGTCATGACTCGCAGAATGAGAATGTAGTAGTGAGACTTTCAACTTTTGAAAAGTTTCTATGGGCATACTCGCAAAGAATGTAGTGAGTCGTCCAACTTTTAGAAAGTTTCAATAGGCACATACTCGCAGTAAGAATTTCTGTGCTCGTTATTCCTAGACGGTAAGGTGGAGCAGCGATGCACTGGAGATGAACGACGAGCGGAGGCAGAAGGTGGTGGTGGTGGGGCTACGCGAGCACGGGGCGAAGAAGCAGAGCAGGGTATCTGACGCCGGGGCCCACATGCCGTCCATAAACCGCAGGGCGGTCAAAGCCGTGGACGAGGACCTCTACGTGATTCCGCCCGACATGCTCTGCCACAAGCCAAGGGTAAACCTACCTCTATGCTTAATCACTGATCCATGGGCCCCGAGATCTGATGGCCGTGTGTTAACTGTTTAATGACAGTGGTCTTATCTTACTGCTGACGAGTGTTTATTCCGTGGCTTGCAGAAGAGGCTGGCGAAAAGCCTGTGGATTGGCGGGTGCCTAGGGCTCAGCTGCGTCGCATAGGGATCCGCGACGCCATGGTCATAGACTCTCCTTGTTGTGCGTGCTGCATGTAAAGAGAGTTGGCCATGATGCTGTCACAACACGATCGTGTCCAACCTCCTCTCGACGACGACGACGACGACGACGTGATGTGCCGTCGTCCGGCAGCGTCATTTCCCCGTGCCGAAGACCCACTCAAGTGCTGCTTTCCTTCCGTTACATCTTTTCCGATGCGTTTTGCTACTAGTGGTTCTGCTAGCTAGATCCACCTGAAATTTCGGCCGCGAAGAAGTTTAGGGAGGTGGTAGCAGTCGACTTTACTGTGTGAGAAGCCGTGAAAGGTTTATGTTTATGTAATAATCATGTTGTTTCCGTACCTGTCGACCGTGTGTGGAAAGAAAGATAGAAAGATGCCTAGTGTGTTTTGTTTATAGGTTTATGTTTATTACTGTTTTGATGAGTTGTTCTAGCTTATGACGGTGTGATTGTGGGCTGATTCTGTTGGGACATGCTGATTGGTCCGCATGATCACATCTTAATTATGTAGGGCAAAGGTACTCGCGCACGCGCACATACAACGGGGGCGCTAAGCCAGACGCTAAGGAATAAATTATACTACCTCCATTCCAATGAATAAGCCTTATATTATTTTTGAGAAGCCAAACTATGTGAAGTTTGACCAAGTTTTTTGAAGAAATTATGAACATGTACAATACAAAATAAACATGGTTAGTTGCATCATGAAATATATTTTCACATGATATCCATATAATGTTATAGTTGTTGATATTTTTTTCAAGAAGTGTGGTCAAAGTTTACTTAGCTTGACTTTTTCAGAAAAATATAAGCCTTATTCATTGGAACAGAGGGAGTATGATTACTACCAGTAGAGAATAATCAAGTATCATCTTAGGCCACATACAACGGGGGCGCTAAGCCAGACGCTAAGGAATAAATTCTTGGCTGTCACCCCACATTCCTGGCCAGGATTGCGCTTAGCGTCGCCGCAAAATTAGTCGCCGACGCTTCGTGTTTTTCTTCTCCCGGTCGTACGCAGTAGCAGCTATATACAGTCGTCCCAAAAGAAAAATTAGAGTCTCCAGTTGGTTGATTGCGTTGGGAGCACAGAGTCTTATATGGACGACGGTAATTAAATCATTATTTTTTAATTCTTTAGCGTCTGCACAAGCAACTGTGCAATGTACGTGCCCTTAAAAAGAACCGTTCAGATAAAAAACCCGCATCCATTTAGATCAAAACCGTCTCCATTAACCGCACTTCCCATTCCATTAACTGTCAAAAACCGCATCCAGGCATCATCAAGTATCATCTTAAAAAGAATAAAAAGGATTGAGTTAGGATTGTATCAAACCATTTAGATTTCATTAATCCCTTCTTGATTCGTCCTTCCCTACCCCGAGGTTCCAGCGCTAGAGTGATGGATTGCTAATGTTGTAACATGGAGAGGAGGGTCACGAGTCGCAAGTCGCCCTCGTGAGTCCTGCCAAATGGGGGCGTGCCAATATTGTTGGAGATATGCCCTAGAGACAACAATAATTAAGTTTATTATTTATCTGCATGTTTATTATTAATGTCTATATCTTTATGTTATAACTGTATTGGGTACTTGTATAGCAAATACAACGTATGCAAGAGAAAAACCTCCAATACACGTGTAGAGATATGAATGGTAAAAGAGTTCCTGGTCTTGTCTCTAAGGCTAGCCTATCTTGTTGTTTGATGATCATGTTTTGCTGATCATGGACTTTGTATAAGTCATAAAACTATAGGAGTGGATTATCGGAATGATAATAGCACTGAACCGACCCACCGTATGATCTTGCTGTGAGACAAATCGTCAACGATGAAGATAGCAATGATCATCTATTTAGTTATCGTTAGCTGTATTCCTATGCTATGAGAATATCTTATGACCGCTTATTCGACACTCGAGTTTTGATTGTCATCGAACGTCTTGCAGTAACATGGGACCATGATAGGTGGCTTTTGGGCTTGAACTAGAATAATGTATTGGAACAGAGATCGTTCAAGAAGAGCACTTACTCCTCCAGGCGATGGAGAGATACATCCTCTAAGCCATCTCGGTATTTATGTTGTCACCCAAATCGTCTGGCCAGACACAGCGTGATTAATCACGGGACAACATATATATGGAATGAGAAAAGAGAATGATATTGGTACGAGAATTATATGTGTTATGATCGAAGGGTTTGATCACACTAGAGCACATTGTCTCAATCTCGAGATATCATTGGTATCATATACGTAAGGGGATTAAGTGTAATGAGTAACGCACAGGTTCTGTCGATCATTCACAGACACAAGGGTGCTAGTACGAATGCCTAACCCACTGCTGGTTATTTTTCGGTAAGTGATGCATGTAAAATGCATACATGAACTTTGCACTATATCACTTATATTCCAATCATATTCGCATCATATAAGGGTTGTACCACTGTTATATAATGATTTTAGGGAATAAAATATTTATTTCCTATTTTTATGGAATTAACCCTGCGCAGACAGAAAACCCTATTTCTTTCATTTTAAGTTTCAGGGACCCAAACGACGTCCAAATGACCTGGAAAATTACGAGCGTCAATATTTTGGAAGGAAGAAGACTTGGGAGCGAAGGAAGCAAGCAAACGGAGGCCGGAGGTCCAAAAGAGGGTGGCCCACGCGGCCACTGTACCTGGCCGTGTGGGGTCCACTCTTTTGTCCCTCGTGGCTCTGTTGCCGTCGATCTTTTCTCCACCGGCATCCTCTTGACCTAAAAACGCCTATAAAAAAGGTCCCCCGTCGTTCTCTGGAAGGAGCGCCGCCATAACACAGAAACACGAAAATAGAGATCTTGAGCTGCAGATTGGAGGGGGAAAACTCTGGCGGGGCGCTGCCGGCGTGGTCTCCATCTTCTCCATCGACATCTCCACCATCTCCATGATGAAGAGGGAGTAGTCCACCTCTAGACTATGGGTTTATGGAAGTAACTTATGTATCTCTCCTCTCTTTGAGCTTCACTAATTAGCACCGTATGAGCTGCCGAACATGATTACGGTCATATTTGTAATTCCTATGTGGTGGATCTTTTTATGAATTAATATATGTTTGAGATTGCAATGTTTGTTTCAGTTATGAATATAGATGCATATTATGTACCCCGTTCTTGTCTACTTGGTATGATCAAGCATGTTTATGAGAGCGTGTGTGGGGTGATGTGTGCATTAGTTGGAGTAACAGGGGGTGGTGAGTGCGGTAAGTTGACAACTGAAATATCGCGATCAATTTGGGTGTTTTACCTTACTTTTTTGCCTCACTAGGGATAAATAAAAATACCATGCTACAAGGGTTGTGGGTGACTTGCCACTTCTCCGTGACTAGATCTAGCATGTTCTTATTTTAACTTCATGTCATGATACTTAAAGCTATACTCTGAGTTATCTTAATTAGTAAGGTGTTATGATTTAGTTCGCATCTTGGTGGAGTATAAGTGAGATTAATAACCAAAAGATCTCTATGTTAGGACGTGATGCCCATATAATTAGTAACTTGTTATCAAACTTTGTGTTGCAATCTCATATGTCAACTCTTGTGTTCCATTGTCTGCCACTTTATTAAAGAGAGAGTGTATTTGTGAAACCATGAACCCGGTCCATTTTTAATCATAAGAAACACCTTTCCAACAACTTTTACCACTTTTCCATTTTCTGCCATTATTAAATCCGAAAATACAAAAAACTTTTACATCTTGCATTCATCATAAAAAACCCAAAAATATCATTTATCATTGTTATCATCATCCTTGCACATTCATTTACCACCATTGCATATTTATTTCTTGTTTGCATTGCATAATTATCTTGATATCATTCATACACCTTGTGCTTGACAACCACATGTGAGGTTGAGGACCAAAACAATTAACCTTGTTTTGTAGATAACCAAAAAGAAGGATAGAAAGATAAATCTTTCACTACTGATTCCCCGAGAGTTCGATATTAAACCCTCGAGTCACCCTCGTGGGGAAAACACGTCTTCCACTTACTACACACTCTGCACTTGGAGTCTCAACCTAACCCATTCACTTTTGACGCAGGTACTACGCACCAGACATCAACTGTTTTCTGGAGCCATATCTCGTCAAGGGCCATCAAGACTGTTTCTGGCACCGTTGCCGGGGAATCATAGCTGCGAAGGTTTATCCAAGGAGATCACAACAAAGTCAACATCACCAACTTGTGCTAACACCTAAGCTTGGGGAGGTTGAACCTATGTGAGCATCATCTTATCCATCTTTACCTTCAAAGCAAATTATTTGTTTTGTCATTTTCTTGCATTGTCTTGCATTTGTAAATCGGTTTGCATTTGTGAGACTCATTTTATTTTCAGTTTTGCATAAAAAATTAAAAAAGTACATAAAAACTTGCGATCATGGTTCTGGGAAACAAACAGGGAACAAGTTCTCCATTGAATTCTGTCTCTAATTTTAAACAATATCATGGAGAGTCATTAATGGATGCTTGGTATAGAATTAAGGACATTAGTAAAAATGGTGTCATTAAATATACCCTTGCTACTTTGATAACAAACTTCTATAAAGGTATAGATGGCTGGTCAAAAAGTTTTCTAGATTCATTAACTAGTGGAAGATTTGCCTCTGGAAATCCCTCACATGCTAATAACTTAATGGAAAATTTATTTGGGAATTCTATAGAATCAAAAGATGAAACTGGAATCAAGCAACTAAAAGTTTCTATGGATAGGTCAACATTATGTTTGCAAACTTACATGGAAGATTATCCTACTAAAAATGAGATGCATTCATTTGTCCTTCATACCAAATCTAGCATGAAAAAGACAAATAGCACTCTTTCTGGAATTTCTTTGAAAATGGAAACAATATTGAATTATGCCAAGTATAAAAAGAAGTTGACTAGGGAATTCAATGAAAGAATATATTCTAAGTTAGAACCTTTAGACAAGGATATTGAGAATTATGTTGAAGAGGGGGTTGACCCCCAAATGGCCTCGAATCCCGCTTTAAAGAAAAGGAATGAGAAACTTGTTTGGATTGAGGAAGTTAAAATGCTTAGTGAAGTCAAGAATCCTTTTCTTGACTTAGAAAATTGTAGCTTGCATGAATTAATCTCTATCTTACAAAAGGTTATAAGTGATCCTTCCATCAACACTAATCAAGCTGGCTTTGGTTCCTATATTGCTAATCATGTCTTGAAAGAAAAAATTGCTAGGTACAACCAAGAGGCCATGCTACCACCTAAGCTTGGGGATATATGGATTCCCAAGGTACTAGTAACTATTGGAAAAGAGACACACCATCCTATACTTGATCTAGGATCTAGTGTCTCTGTTTTGTCTAAAGAACTATATGAAGTATTTGAATTGAAAAATCTTGAAAAATGCTCTATTGAACTTGTACTTGCTGATGATTCCATTAAACATGCTTTAGGAAAAGTAAGTTATGTTATGGTAGAGCTTGGGGATATATGACTTTTGTGCCTGATGATTTTCTAAACATGGACATGGGAAATAAAACCTCTAGTCCTATTATTCCTTGAAGACCTTTTCTTCGTACTACAGATCCTATCATTGATTAAAAGAAGGGAATGTGAAGTTTCAGTTTCCACACAAGAAGTGCATGGAACACTTCCCAAGGAAGAAGGGCACATCAAAGTTCAAGCTCCCTCATGAGCTTCATCTTCAATAAACAACAAGTAAGAAGCCTAGCTATATGGCTATAAAGAAAGCGCTTTGTGGGAGGCAACCCGGTTATTTTTATGTGTGATTTTCTTTTTGTCCTCTTGCTGTAACAAGATATTTTGTTTTTAGTTTAGTTTCTGGAATTTTGAATAAAGTGCCAAGTTTTACCCATATTGGTTTGTAAAAGTTCCTTATAGCGTTCGGAGATTTTATTCCTGCACAAATCTGTGCACGGTATGATTTTTAATTCTTATTCTGTAACTCCGAATGAGCTCATATTTGAACTGTAGTTGCCACTTTTCATCCTCTGTATGCATGAATTGTTTCGGAATTTTTCGACAAAGTTTGGTAGGGTAGAAAAATACGTTTTGCTGCCGCTATTTTTCTGGACAGATTCTGTCCCATTCTGTTTGATGCATGCTTTGAGCTTTTATCTTGAATCTTTTTGATTCAAATGAGTTTATGAGTAGGCATAAAACATTATATACTTTCTAGACATTCATATGATATTTTGTTTAAGGATTATATGCAGCAAGAAACCTATTTTGTTTATGACTACTAATGCACCCCACGGAAAAGAAAATGGGAGAAACGGTGTTTTGAAGTTTTTTCACAGGGATTGAAGGAGATGCACTAAGAGGTATCCAAGGATGGTGAAGACCATAAGCTTGGGAATGTTAAGACAACCCCACTGAACCTACACACAACTTGGAGCGTCTTTTTGTTTGTTTTTTATTTGATTGTTATTTTGTAAGACCACCACACTATGATTTATATGTGAAAGAGCTACTTGAAATATGGGTTGAAATTTGTTGGATGCTTTTATTATATTGGGAAAATGGATGTTTGAGTTCATTTTTAATGATACATATAGTTGCATGATTCATTAGCTTGTTTATGAGTAACTAGTTGGGTGGCCCGCGCATTTGCGCGGCTAGACTGGCTACACATTGGCATATTTGATATTAATGTTTTAGTTATTTGACCATGTTCTAAACTTTTAATCTTATAATTTATACCTTCTTTACTATTAGCAGTACAGAACTCAAAATATGAGTAGGAAATAATTATAGTGCAAGGTACTGTCATAAAATTATGATATATTTGGTAAAAGATCTCTTTATTTTATAGATTAGATTACTGTGAAGAAACTTTTTGAATTGAAGAATGTGTGTATGGCAGCCACGCCGCATCACCAGCAAAAAATCAAGTTAATAAGTGATTCTAGAGAAGAAGGTAATTTGGAGATTTACGTATTATTAAGCGTTTCTAGAACGATGCCTCGAGATTTACTGAAGCATAGAAGTCTTTCTGCCATTCAATCGCAACATGGACCATCGCCGCGCTGCCTCCCAAAACTATACATTTTAATACCACCTCCGACATTATTTTGAATGCTAGTCCAGTTCTGATGTATGTATTCCACCAATGGGGCTTTAAGGAACTCAACATTGATGGCCCGTACTAAAAAAGTGTGTTATCTTTTCTGCTCAACTCATCATATGCCATATTCTCCACATTTGAGTTTTAAAGTAAGTTTATTATATAACCAAAAAATTATTCACTATATAAATTCACTCTGAAACCGCTATTGAGTGACTTCACATGAGACTAAAGCATCAAGCCATATATATAATTAACCCTTATACCAAATCATAAATTATTAACTGATCTTCCCAGTTTTACCTCAACATATTTGAGATTATGAATAGAAATTAAAGACAATTAATTAGTAAAAGCTACCTGGCATCCGCCAAAATGAATTAATTATGTCGTTTGCTCCACAAAATATTAACCAATAGGATTTGATGCCTGCAAAGATGAAACATTGATGGGAATATATGTAAACCAAGAAGAATGTATTCATGATCTTAGGCCGTAAGCATGTTTCAAACATATATGGCCAGCAGAAGTTGGCAGCAAAAATTATATGCTCTCTTGACAAATACATCGGTAGTAGTTTTATTTCAGCCATATTGAAGGGATTTTCATGTATAACATACAGATTTATGAATAGATTTTAGTGACTCATTAGGGGAGTGACTTTAATAACTTCGAACGTGATTTACACTTTCCTAATTTAGAGAACATAATGCTTACACAAATTTTGCACCCCAAAACACAACAATGTAGAAAACGGCCAACAGAATAAATAATTGGTATTTGCATCTATTTATAAAGTCAGTTGCATAAGGATGCATGTCCGTCCCGCAAAAAAAGGTATCAGAATATGGGCTTTGCCAATTTCTATTGAAACCGATAGATTCTAGCAGATGCGATGTAAATATACATGTTTAAGGAGTAATCATTATGTTTCACCTAGGCTTTAGTCTTACCATCTCGTCAAAGTCTGCCAGATTCAGCTACTCAGAGTGCAATTAATGGTTAACAATTTCTAACTTGGACACATCATTGCAGAAGGGAGATTTTTTATTTATTCTTGTTCTCTAAAAGATTAGTTGCCCGACTCAGAGTGCAATTAATGGTTAACAATTGCTAACTTGAACACATCGCATTGCAGAAAGGAGATCTTTTATTCTTCTTCTTCTCTCTCTGTCTGATCCTTGCACCTTGGAATTTTTATTTTATGCCCGTGCGGACTCTAATCTTCGACTTCTATTTTCTCCCTCCAAATCCATTAATTTATTGTGACAATCTATTTTGACCCTTCTGAATCAATCGTACTTACTATAATACTTGTTTATTTAACTTGTACGCACTATAATACTTAAAGTAGAATGATCTGATTTATATTGTTACGTTAGATCACAGATGTGAAGAAAGGCATGTGTGATTAACTTTCATACATAGGATAAATTGACAAAAAAAAATCAGCATACAAAAACATTCTAGGAGCCTGACTCGATTCCGCCTCAACATTCGGTATGATGTATCTACTATTTTTTTGAGTAAACTCAAAGAAAGAGAGAAATTAAGATACCTAGCATCCTGCCGAATTACCCAATTTTTGTATTGTAATGTATCCCGCAACCATTCAAAATTATCCATCACCTGCAAAATGATGAACAACTGAAATATATAACGAAAAGACTCCATTGTTTACATTGACCTGAGGAAGTAAAACGTTAGTTTTTGTTGTTCGAGCATAGATAGCCCGTCGTAAATATTGTATGACCAACCCAAAAAAATTGTAGTACTGTTAATTCGGCCATCAGCAAGTAAGGGATTTGTTGTGAAGCATATGAAGTAAAACCAATTGTGAGAAAAATTATTGGCGCCATTAGTGGAGTGATTACGAAGTAAAAGAAAATGTAATATGTCCAAAAGTCACACAAATTTTATGCCTCAAAAAACAACAATGTAGAAAACCAATACAGATAGATATTATTTGTCCCTGTTTATAAATACAATCGATAAAATTAAGAAAATATAACACACATTATTTCCAATTGTTCTGACAAACAGGGTCGTAATATGAAATTTTAATATGCAGCAATTTTACTTTGAAACTGGTAGATTTGTGACTTACATCAGAGATCAAAAGTTGCATAAGCATCCTTGTTTTGAAGACCAATTAATCAATCACCTTGGCTTCACTCCCCGTCTTGTCCAGGACTGCACCTTCGTCAGCCTTCAGCTACCAGATTGATTCACCAACACGGTGCTCGTTGCTGGACTCAGCATGATACCTTTTAGTAATTAAATTTTGTTTACGGAGACGCACTGGATAAATTAGAAAAAAGTGGGATATTTATTCTGTTGATGTATTGTCCATAGGTATCTTACCGCAGCTTTACCTGAATCAATCCATGCACCTATTAGGAAATTCAGGAACTCCTTTAAGATGAGAATACTGTAGAATTACCATCTGCTACCTTCAAGGGTACGGTCACGAAGCTAACCTGTAACTGAGCACCACGTACACATAGATTAAAAGACCAGTACGGGATAATACAACGTGATGCATGGACTTGTGAATTGTAATACATTAGCCAGTGCAGTCCCATCAGCTTACACAAATGATCAGGCACTTTGTATGACAACAAAACGATCGGCCAGCAGGAGAAGAAAGACCGATCCATCGTTGAAGATGGCAACCAAGTGACCAGCGAGATCGGCCAGGAGGACTTAGATGTTCAGAAAAATAAAAATAGTTTATTTAATTTAGTCTTAACATAAATCAGCAAGTTATTACCTTGCAGCTCCAATCAAGTTAAGAGGGCCACACGTATATCTCCAGATTGATATTCAGTCTCACTACGGGAGAGCTTACCTGTGTCGACGGTATTTTACCGTCGGCACAGGCCTATGCCGACGGTGACCGTCGGCACAGGGGTCGTCGGCGTAGGTGCCCGTAAGCACAGCCTAGAAAGCCATCGGCATAGGTCGAACCGTCGGCATAGGCTGTGCCGACGGCAAAACCGTCGGCATATGTTTTTTTTTTTAAAAAATCCAAAATTTTTATTTTTTAAAAAAATTAATTTTTTTATTTTGTAGGCTGTGCCGACGGGAAAACCGTCGGCATAGGTTTCCAAAATTATATTTTCAATTTTTTTTTACACTGAAATTTTGAATTTTTGTTTCTTTTTATTTCGAAATTTCCCAATTAGCCACACACATTATCTCTAATTACATATTACACACAATCTAAGGTCAAAGTACTTACACCGTCAAACTTCCGTCACCCATCCTTAAATTTCTCCAGCCCAAGCACGCTTAACTTTTGAGTTCCTTTCAAATTAGCTTCTAGATGAGATGTTAGAACTTACTGATATTAGTATCTTATCAACCATATTAACCCTTGGGTCATGATGTTACACTTTTTATTGTTTAAATTTTGAAAATTTAGTTAAATAAATAACAATGATTATGTAATAATAATATTTGAATAACTCATATCTTTAAATCATATTTTCAACCATATTCTCCTTTTTTACATTTAATATGGAATAATTTATATCTTTAAATCCGTAAATCAAAATTTAACAAATAAAATGTCTAAATAAATTAGAAAAATGAGAGGAATCCAAATATGACATGCATATCATCTTTTTCATCATGTATATAACGTTTCGCAACATATTTTAGAAAAAATGACTTTATGCCTATTTTCCGAAAGTAATTAAATTTTATGTGAAAAAATAGTCAAAAAATGATATCCTTTGGCATGGAGTACCTTTATGTGTACTAGTTGCTAGGATAAATGATAAACTTGAGTTTTGATAAAGTTTACAAAAAACTTCTTCACAAAAAGGTCAATCATCTATAAACATGTATTAGTTTCAGGTCAAATAACCAAGTTATGGTCATTCTCGTGCCATAGTTTGGGATAATGTGTCCATATTTGACACATAGGTGTATCTCGGTATGACAAACAATGTTGCAGAACTGAGATTTTTCAAATTAGTTATATAAATATCATTTTTTATTTTTTTTTAATTGTCAAAAATGACATTTTTGTGAAGCAAGTGCAAAAAATATGGTGGAAAATGGCACCAATCCAATTATCACACAGAGTAGACCATATTGTATGGACAATCCAGCAATATTAGGAATTTTCTCTGTTTTTATCTAATTTCGCCTATTTAAATGAATTTATGCCTATTTTCTGAAAGTAATCGAATTTTGAACTACAAGTTTGTGATAGTTTGCTCTGAAATTTTAACAAAATTTATTTTAAGATACGCCAGTAGTGGTTATATTACAGAACCGTTGATAGTTTTGAAAAATGCAACCCCTTTTGATGAATAGGCACGGTGGTCATTTTGACCGTTTTTTCAATAAAATAAAAGAAAGTGAAAAAATAGTCAAAAAATGATATCCTTTGGCATGGAGTACCTTTATGTGTACTAGTTGCTAGGATAAATGATAAACTTGAGTTTTGACAAAGTTTACAAAAAACTCCTTCACAAAAAGGTCAATCATCTATAAACATGTATAAGTTTCGAGTCAAATGACCAAGTTATGATCATCCCCGTGCCATAGTTTGTGATAATGTGCCCATATTTGACACATAGGTGTATCTTGGTATGACAAACAATGTTGCAGAACTGAGGTATTTCAAATTAGTTTTATAAATATCATTTTTTATTTTTTTATTGCCAAAAATGATATTTTTTGTGAAGCAAGAACAAAAAATATGGTGGAAAATGGCACCCATCCAATTATCACACAAAGTAGACCATATTTTATGGACAATCCAGCAATATTAGGAATTTTCTCGGTTTTTATCTAATTTCGCCTATTTAAATAACTTTATGCCTATTTTTCGAAAGTAATTGAATTTTGAACTACAAGTGTGTGATAGTTTGCTCTGAAATTTTAACAAAATTCATTTTAAGATACACCAGTAGTGGTTATATCACAGAATCGTTGATAGTTTTGAAAAATGCAACCCCTTTTAATGAATAAGCACGGTGGTCATTTTGACCATTTTTTCAACAAAATAAAAGAAATTGAAAAAATAGTCAAAAAATGAAATCCTTTGGCATGGAGTACCTTTATGTATACTAGTTGCTAGGATAAATGATAAACTTGAGTTTTAACAAAGTTTACAAAAAACTTCTTCACAAAAAGGTCAATCATCTATAAACATGTATAAATTTCGAGTCAAATGACCAAGTTATGATCATCCCCGTGCCATAGTTTGTGATAATATGACCATATTTGAGACATAGGTGTGTCTTTGTATGGCAAACATTGTTGCCAAAAACAATTTTTTAAATATTATTATAAATATCATTTTTCATTTTTAAGTGCCAAAAATGACTTTTTTATTAAGCAAGTACCAATAACATGTTGCAAAAAGTCATATACATGATGAAAAAGATGATATGGATGTTATATTTGGATTCCTCTCATTTTTCTAATCGATTTAGACATTTTATTTGTTAAATTTCGATTTACGGATTTAAAGATATGAATTTTTCCATATTAGATGAAAAATAGGACTCTTATGACTCTCGTTCTTTCTCCCGGAGATTGCTCCTTGACCTTATGGATGCTAAGACTGCCAAGTACTCTGATGATGAGATAAGAATCATGTTTGAGATACCGGTGGTGCCACCATTGGCTGACATCTATAGGCTCCTGAACTACTGCGCTAAATGTGGCCTTGATCACCTCGTGGATTGCTGCCCGGGCATTCGTTGTACTGATTGTCATGATCTGGGACATGCCTGTCACCTATGTGCTAAAATATGTTGTTTCAACTGTCGTGATATGGGCCATACAAACAAATTTTGCACAAACCTGCCCGTTTGTGGATTCTGCAACAAGACGGGTCATCTTCGCAAAGATTGTCCTTCCAAAGCAAATATTTCTCGCTGTCGCAGATGTGGAGATATTGGACATCCTTATTGGAAGTGCAAAACTAAGCAAGTATGGATCCCTAGGGTTAACCAACCGACTCTTTATGAGATTTCTGAAGTTGAAGCTGCTGCAGACCTTCTGCCGCCCGGACCAGTTGCTGGACCAATGGAACCACTGAGTACCTCTGGCGCAGTTATGTCTCACGTTTCCGTGGTTCCTGATGAGGCTGTTACTGCCGCTGCTCATGTGCCGGTTGATATCAATGCTGATGCTACTATTCTGATCCTGCTCCTTGACCATGATGCTTGCACTTTCAGCTTGACAGTGGTGGAATTCAAGGCTTTCTGGATCTTCATTTGCACTTATGTTTATAGCACAATCGACTGTCTTCCTGCTACTGCTGATGATGGATTTGATGCTGGGAATAAACAAGATGCCTCTGAAGCTGGATTTGAACATTTTGAGGAGGTTGATCTAGAGGCCGACGGTCTAACTACTGGCAACCAATGCACCGTACTGATCCTTGCAGGTGATTCTGAGATTATTATGACTCAATATGAACCTTCATTGCCTAAAGATGCAGTTGTGGCCAACTATATGATTACCAGGCCTCAGGATTTTTCTGCTGCAAACTTCATTAGGTTTCCTGCATTGCCACAATATAATTTTGAAGTCATGTATTTGTCATGGCCGTCGGCAGAGCTTGACAACAACTACTTCTTATCTGTCAATTTTATGATGAGCCCCACTGTGAGTTATGAGTTATTTGGTGAAGCTTTCGGGCTGTGGAAAAGGAACAATGATAAGAAGCATCTTCAATGCACTATCTCAGCTAGACACAATGCTAATAATGTTGGTATATCTATAATCAACAAATCTGCTGCTATAAAGACCATGAAGCACTTCTATAAGAGAAAGAATAAAGTTCCTGTTATCTCCCTTTCATCAGTTCAGATTGAGGAATTACCTGTTGAGGAGCTTACTGATATTGTGTCTGTTATTAATCCTCTTGATATTGCTGTAATTGATCAGATTGATGATGGCCTCCCTGAAACTGCAGCATTGGTGAGTTTTGACTTGGGTTTTGTACCTGATTCTGGTTTACTGAATAATCCTAATGATGAGCACATGCTGACTTCAGAGTTGGAAAACAGTGCAGCAGCCCCCGCTCCACCTGGACCAATGACCCGTGCACGCACTCGAGTACATATGCCAGAAGTTCCTTCCGTTGCTAATCAAGTTCGTAGATCTCCTCGTCATCAAAATAATGGTCATATGCATACTGCTCTTCCAGATCGCCAGCCTCAGAGGAGATGCTCGTCAGTTCCTAGAGCTCGACCCCCAGAAGTGATGCAAATAAAGGAGATGTAGAGAATTGGAGTGGAGGAGTGCGGCATCGATCCTGAAGAACTGTCTGAAGCCTGTCTTCTTCAAGACCGTCACCGCTAGCGTCCCAATGTCGTCAGATTTTTTGTTACAGTTTGGTTGTGTTCGACAAACTTGTCAGTTTAAGTGTCTTAAGTCATTTGTGACTGTCAGACCAAAGGGTCAGTTGTGTGAGCTTGTGTTATCATGTTTATTGTGGCTCAGAACCTGCTACTACTTATTGCGTGATTTCCATCAATGAATATTTTGAATCGCATTTGGAGGATTTTATGTTGGAATGTCAGGGGTATTAATAACCCAGAAAAATGGCTAGTGGTGTTTAACAAAATTGAGGAAAGTGATGCCTCAATTCTCTGTTTTCAGGAGACTAAAAAATCAGAGTTTGATATCCATTTCATCCGAAAATTCACTCCCAAAAGATTTGATAGATTCGAATTTGTACCTTCTGATGCCTCTGGCGGCATTCTTATTGTTTGGATCAGTAATCTTTTTGAGGGACAGGTGATCCAAGCTGAGAGTTTTGGACTCATTGTTCAATTCACTTCAAAGATCACGCTTGAGCAATTCTCTCTTGTAAATGTTTATGGACCGTGTGATGGTGTTCACAGAGAAAACTTTATTGCCTGGCTCTTTAGTCTTGATTTCGCTGATGATGCTCATTGGCTCTTCGTTGGTGACTTCAACTTCTATCGGTATGCTGAGAGCAGGAACAGGCCAGGAGCAAATTTAGTTGACATGGAAACGTTTAATGAGGTTATCAGTTACTTGGGCATTCTAGAACTTCCAATCAAGGGGAGGGCTTACACATGGAGTAACATGCAAGCTGATGCTCTCCTCACTCAGCTTGATTGGTTTTTTACTACCCCACACTGGACACTCAAATACCCAAATACCGTGGTTACACCCCTAGCAAGACCCACCTCTGACCATACTCCATGTGTTATATCGATTGGGACAGATATCCCTAAACCACAGGTTTTCAGATTTGAGAATCATTGGGTTCGTCTTCCTGGGTTTCTTGACGTCGTAAAAAATATCTAGGCTATTCACTGTCCCGGCGACAGCGCCAAATGTATCTCTTCCAAGCTCAAACTTCTCAGAAAAGGTCTTAAAAATTGGTGCTCTAGTATTCCTATGATGAATAGACTAATTGAAAACTGCAACAGTACCATATTTCAGTTAGATGAGATCGAAGAAAGCCGTATAATGCACATCTCCGAATGGAATTTCCGCAATATTATTAAGAAAAAGCTCACTCATCTACTGCAGTGCAAGCATGATTACTGGCGGAAGAGATGCACAGCTCGATGGACTAAGTTTGGCAGCGAAAACACTGCTTATTTTCAATCCATGGCTACCGTCAGGTACAGGAATAATTCAATAGCCTCTCTCCAGCGTTCTGATGGCTCAATTGTTACAGATCATCATGCAAAAGCTGGGTTACTTCGTCAAGCTTTCAAGAAACGTTTAGGCACCTCGATCCCTATCAACCCTGCCTTCCAGTTTGAGAATATGCTTGAGCACCATGGTGGTCTGAACTGTTTGTCGGAGCCGTTCACCAAGGCTGAAATTGATGAGGTTGTCGCAACCCTACCCACTGATAAGGCACCGGGTCCGGACGGATTCAACGGGCTGTTTCTCAAGGTCTGTTGGCCTATCATCAAATTTGATTACTATCGTCTTTTTGACGAATTCTGGAGTGGTACCGTTAATTTACAAAGTATCAATGACGCCTTTATTACATTGATCCCCAAGGTGCATTCACCTGAAATTCCTAATGACTACCGACCGATCTCCCTTCTCAACTCTAGTTTCAAGCTGATTACCAAGGTTTTAGCTAACAGGCTTCAACATAAAATTCTTGGGATTGTTCATAAGAACCAATACGGTTTCTTGAAAACTAGAACCATACAAGACTGTGTTGCATGGGCATATGAGTATATTCATGAGGTCAAACAATAAAAAACTCCAGCTGTAATTCTCAAATTTGACATGATTGAGCATAAGGCAATAATTGAAATTCTGAAAGCTCATGGATATGACAGTAGATGGAGAGGATGGATTCAGTCTATTTTTCTCACAGGAACTTCGGCGGTTCTCCTTAACGGTGTTCCAGGGAAGAAATTTGCTTGCCGTCGAGGTGTCCGTCAAGGCGACCCTTTGTCTCCAGTATTATTTGTGGAAGGGGCAGATCTTTTACAAACCATGATCAACAAACTAGCTGAGGAAGGACTGATCACTGCTCCACTCCCCATCCCTGGCTTGGACTTCCCTATCGTACAGTATGCGGACGACACACTTTTGATCATGCCAGCTTGCCCGATCCAGATGAACACACTTCGCAACCTTCTTCTCGAGTTCACTGCAGCAACAGGTCTATCGGTGAACTACTCCAAGTCTTGTTTGATGCTTCTGAATATTGATTCTGACAGACTGAATTCTCTGGCTGAGGTATTTGGTTGTGTTACCGGAACTCTCCCGTTTCCATACCTGGGTCTTCCTCTAGGCACCACAAGGCCTACGATTGCTGATCTCACTCCACTTGCTGATCAGGTAGAAAGGAGGATGAATGCTTGTGCAAGATTTCTGGATTATGGGAGTCGATTAACTCTAGTACAGTCAGTTATGTCCTCTCTGCCGATCCACTACTTGAGTTCTCTGAAACTCCCCAAAGGCTTCATCAAAATTTTTGATCGAGCACGACGCCACTGTCTATGGGCTAAAGAGCAACAGGCTGGTACTCCTCACTCACTTGCGGCCTGGCAATTGGTGTGCAGACCGAAAAATAATGGTGGCTTGGGGGTGATCAACCTAGAAATCCAGAAGAAGGCTCTCCTTATGAAACACCTTCACAAATTCTTCAGTAGAGAAGATATTCCCTGGGTGCATCTTGTTTGGTCTCTATATGATCCAGGCCCGCCGCATGCCCAATCGCCGAGGGGCTCCTTTTGGTGGAAAGACGTTTTCGGTCTGATTGAACTATACAGGAGTATTACTAGCTCGAGTATTAAAAATGGTGAAGGCACATTATTCTGGAAAGACTACTGGCATGGCAGTACTCTTCTATGTGAGAAATATCCACAGCTTTATTCTTATGCGCTTGAGGAGGATACCTCGGTGTCACAGATGGTTCATCTTACCCAGCTTGGAGATGTTTTCGCCCTACCTATTTCTATTCAAGCATTTGAACAATATGGACAAATCAGTGAGGTGTTACAAAGTCTTGATTAGACTGATAATGGCCATGATATCAGATCATATGTGTGGGGTGGAACCAATTACACAGCTGTAAAACTATATAAATTCCTTTTCTCTCAAGTGGAGTGTGATCAGATCATAAAGAGCATTTGGAAGTCCAAGTGCATGCACAAGCTGAAGGTGTTCTTGTGGCTTATGTTCTATGATAGACTTAATACTAAGGATCTCATGATTCGAAAACATTGGCACATTGAGGGAGGCCCGAATTGCATCCTCTGTAGTCTGGGGGTTCTAGAGAGCCGAGATCATTTATTTTTTGACTGCCCTTTCGCCTTACGCTGCTGGAGTGCTGTGGGGCTGCATTGGGATACCACCGACACCATTCTGAACAGAATAAAAGCAGCTAAAGAAGCATTCACGGGGTCGTGCTTTCTGGAGATTTTTGCTTGTGCCACATGGAATATTTGGAAGCTGAGGAATGAACTTATCTTCCAACAGATGCATCCATCCTTTGGGAGGTGGCGGGTTAAATTTCAGGCAGATCTTCATCTTCACCATCATCGTGTACAAAGTGCTAATGTCCAACCACTCTTGTTATGGCTTAGAAACTTTTTTTGATCACCAGGAAAGTAGTCTTAGAATCTGTTGACATGTATTCTCCCCTTACATTCCACCCACCTTGATGTAACCACTATGTATTTCTCCATTGTTTCGCCCCCATCATTAATATAAAAATTAACCGTAGGGGATTTCCCTACGGTCCTGGTGTTCAAAAAAAAAAGGAAAAAAACATAGCTGTGCCGACGGGAAAACCGTCGGCATAGGTTTCCAAAATTATTTTTTCCAAAATTTTTAATTTAAAAAAATATTTTTTTTTTATTTTTCGGCTATGCCGACGGTTTTGCCGTCGGCACAGGTTTCCAAAATTATTTTTTCCAATTTGTTTTTCATATTAGATGAAAAATAGGAAAAAAAACATAGCTGCCGTCGGCACAGCCTTGCGTCAAATCTATGCCGACGGCTTTACCTATGCCGACGGCTAGGGCGACAGGACGGCCTCGTCGGACCCTGTGCCGACGGCCCCGACAAAAAACCGTCAGCATAGAATTTGGCCGTCGGCACAGGTAAGCTCTCCCGTAGTGTCTCTATCTAGAATCTGGACAGTTTTCAAGTACTCCGGTACGGTCATCCTTGGGCAAAACAAATTGATCATCCCGAGTTCCAACAGAAATACTACAGTCCGAGTTTACCTGGCGTAGCATCCAAAGAAGAATCACATACGTTAATTAACAGGAGATCTACAATCTATTGTCCCTGCAGGTGCAGGGTAACGTGGATGCCGGTGGCTGTAAGCTAACATGCCTGATGGACGTTTGCTACTCTTGTACTCAGTGTCACACTGATTGAACTTGTAGTCTAATGCAACCGCCAACAGGTCACTGTAAAAACATCATTGATTCAGATGGATGTGCATGTGCTGCGGCCATGCAGCCATGCAGGCCCTGACGGGAGACGTGGTGGTTGATCAAGTATGGCATCAGCTAGCCCCGATGTGCCGGGTGTGAGTCCGCCGGCCTTGTCTTACTTGGGGCTACGATCGAACGCTGCCGCAGAGAGAGGCTTGTCGCAGGCACGCCGCCGCCGACCAAACGATTCTGCTCTGCACGCTGAGAAAACGGGCGGCTGGTCGCGATGCGTCGGCAGGTAAATAAGGTTTGCTCTTATTACGTTTTCGTTTTTCTCATACAGCACGTTTTCTCTTTCTTTTCTTCAACCTGTCGTGATGGGTACGTTTTCTCTACCAATTAAATGTGCCGGATTTGCCTTGAGCGTGTCCCATAAATCTCTACCGTTTAGACATCTTTACGTTTAGCGTGAGAAATCTTAACCGTTGATTGTTTGTTGTTTTAATAATATAATAGATAATAGATAATTTGCAAATGATTTATCAAGAGCTATCACTTATTCATGTTTTGATGCTGAAAGTTATTTTACTTTGTTTAACATGGATTAGTTAGCTCTATGGACACTCATGCATGCATTTAGATGGTCAACTTTCTCCCTTTTTAAGCTTAAAAAAAACTTTCTCCCTTTTTCCTAGCCCAAAAATTCCAACAAGTAAAAACTTGTTTCCAACACCTTCAACCAAAATTATTCCAGTGAGTCCACCATATCTACCTATTAGCTTTATGCTATTCCGAGTATGTTTATCATGATATTTGTATTATCTATACCTCTGAATGAAAATGTTTATGTTATTGATTGTGATGGGAAAAGTTGGTTATATAGCTCTCTCGAACTTGATGCGCAATTTTATTTTTATTGCATAAATAAAACATGACCCATTGTGGTTAAGATTATGATGTTAGTGGCTTGATAAATGTCCGAGGTTGGGAGTTAGCTCATATGTGCTGTCACATGGCAAGCTTTCAACGTGCTCTTCATTTCATTTGGTTGATATCATGTGCTTTTGTCTATGGACGCTTATCATGGCGAAATAAATGTGGAAGTGAAGTAAGTTTAGATGAGTTTGTATAAATGGTTAGAGAGACGGCTGTGCCGCTAATCTAAGTCATGAATCATTCATGGTGGGAATTTACTTACATACTATGGTGAACTATCTATGACACACCTTACAATAAAAAGCTATGCCAATGGTAAATAAAAAGGGTGTTGAGGTGGTTCATTTTGTTTGTTTGTCTTGTCATTTTGATATGGGCTTGTTTCATATCCTGTGACAAGAGGTACCCCAGTTGACGCTCTTAATGATACCATTGTTACTTACAATGATAGCTAACTTGAACTTTCTTTGTGTCCCAAGTTGAGTAAACCATGGAGTATGTACTTGTATTTAAGGGCATGAGACATCCAACCTTTACTTTGTCAAGCACACTACTCATATTTGCTTTCACATTAAATTTTAATCATTCAAGATGCTATGATAGGGGAATGAGAGCTTGACACCAAGGATTACCACATTGCAATCATTAACTTAAATAGAAGAGTTTGGAACTTAGATGAAACTTATGCATACTTTGCCTCTACTCACATATACATCTTTTCAAAGTGTCCACCTTTTATATTCAGATTTTCATCTACACTTTATGACCAATGTAGTATGTTCTTACTTATCATTATGCATACATGTGGTCCATATTACTATCTTCTATGTTACACTTTGTGAACTATCATTGAACATCCTTGCATTGAATACTTGATATCACTTCATAAACTATCTTGCATATTGCTACTCATTTGAAGAAATGAATCATTTGACTCTATGTAGCAGTAGCAATCATCTTTGATATCCATTGTTAGTGTTATATTGCAAAGTCCATATTAGTTTTATCACCTTCATACTCGAGGACGAGTATTGGTTAAGCTTGGGGATGTTGATGCATGTAAAATGCATACATGAACTTTGCACTATATCACTTATATTCCAATCATATTTGCATTATATAAGGGTTATACCACTGTTATATAATGATTTTAGGGAATAAAATATTTATTTCCTATTTTTATGGAATTAACCCTGCGCAGGCAGAAAACTCTATTTCTTTTCTTTTAAGTTTCAGGGACCCAAACGACGTCCAAATGACCTGGAAAATTACGAGCGTCAATATTTTGGAAGGAAGAAGACTTGGGAGCGAAGGAAGCAAGCAAACGGAGGCCGGAGGCCCAAAAGAGGGTGGCCCACGCGGCCACTGTACCTGGCCGCGTGGGGCCCACTCTTTTAGCCCTCGTGGCTCCGTTGCCATCGATTTTTTCTCCACCGACATCCTCTTGACCTAAAAACGCCTATAAAAAAGGTCCCCCGTCATTCTCTGGAAGGAGCGCCGCCATAACACAGAAACACGAAAACAGAGATCTGGAGCTACAGATTGGAGGGGGAAAACTCCGGCGGGGCGCTACCGGCGTGGTCTCCATCTTCTCCATTGACATCTCCACCGTCTCCATGATGAAGAGGGAGTAGTCCACCTCTGGACAATGGGTTTATGGAAGTAACTTATGTATCTCTCCTCTCTTTGAGATTCACTAATTAGCACCGTATGAGCTGCCAAACATGATTACGGTCATATTTGTAATTCCTATGTGGTGGATCTTTTTATGAGTTAATATATGTTTGAGATTGCAATGTTTGTTTCAGTTATGAATATAGATGCATATTATGTACCCCATTCTTGTCTACTTGTTATGATCAAGCATGTTTATGAGAGCGTGTGTGGGGTGATGTGTGCATTAGTTGGAGTAACGGGGGTGGTGAGTGCGGTAAGTTGACAACTGAAATATCGCGATCCACTTGGGTGTTTTATCTTACTTTGTTGCCTCACTAGGAACAAACAAAAATACCATGCTACAAGGGTTGTGGGTGACTTGTCACTTCTCCATGACTAGATCTAGCATGTTCTTATTTTAAATTCATGTCATGATACTTAAAGCTATAATCTGAGTTATCTTAATTACTAAGGTGTTATAATTTAGTTCGCATCTTGGTGGAGTATAAGTGAGATTAATAACCAAAAGATCTCTATGTTAGGACGTGATGCCCATATAATTAGTAACTTGTTATCAAACTTTGTGTTGCAATCTCATATGTCAACTCTTGTGTTCCATTGTCTGCCACTTTATTAGAGAGTGCATTTGTGAAACCATGAACCCCGGTCCATTTTTAATCATAAGAAACACCTTTCCAACAACTTTTACCACTTTTCCATTTTCTGCCATAATTAAATCCGAAAATACAAAAACGCTTTTAAATCTTGCATTCATCATAAAAAACCCAAAAATATCATTATCATTGTTATCATCATCCTTGCACATTCATTCACCACCATTGCATTTTTATTTCTTGTTTGCATTGCATAATTATCTTGATATCATTCATACACCTTGTGCTTGACAACCCAAGGTGAGGTTGAGGACCAAAACAATTAACCTTGTTTTGTAGGTAACCAAAAAGAAGGATAGGAAGATAAATCTTTCACTACTGATTCCCCGAGAGTTCGATATTAAACCCTCGAGTCGCCCTCGTGGGGAAAACACGTCTTCCACTTACTACACACTCTGCACTTGGAGTCTCAACCTAACCCATTCACTTTTGGCGCAGGTACTACGCACCAGACATCAACTGTTTTCTGGAGCCATATCTCGTCAAGGGCCATCAGTAAGCTCCCGAACAATACTTTGTGTTTGTTGAACCTTTCGGGTCACACACTTAAGCTGTAGATCAATCTTTGATTGAGAGAATAAAGATGTAGTTTTAGTGGTAATGAGATTGTGTCGGAGTAGCTCCGATGTCACTGGGACTTGTTCCGGTGAATTATAAGTTAGAGAAAATGCCGACATCTAATGTCCCGTGATAGGAATGGTTTCTATCATCTGCGGATTTATTCCGAGTGTTTATAAAAGGAAATATTGTTCCGATAGTTTTGTCGGTGGATACTAGGTATCCCGGTTTATATAAATATGAGTTATATGATAAGTAATTAATTCCGGGAATTTTCTGTAAAAGGAAATATTCATTTAGGAATTAATTAGACAAAACAATTATTTATTTATTTATTTAAAGGGAATAATATTAAAAGGCCCCACGGCCGAAATCCTAATTGGCCACGTGGCCCATGGTGGGACGATGGCGGCGGCATGAGGCGGTGGGAGGGGGGAGTCCCCCTCCAATCCGAGTTGGAGTTGGGGTGGGGGGTCTCCTCCCCCTTCCTTCTTGGGTGAGGCGGTTTGGGGGGAGGAGTCCTACTCCTCCACCCAATCCGAGTTGGGGTGGGGGAAGGTCTCCCCTCCCCCTCACCTTTTAGGTGGAGGTTGTTTGGGAAAGGAGGAGTCCTCCTCCAACTCCCAAACCGAGTTGGCCTAGAGGAGGATCCTCCTCCTCTAGGGCCGGCGCACCAAAGGGGAAGGGTTTGCCCCCTTTCCCCAAGTACCTCTACCCCTTGGCCTCCTTTATAAGCAACCTCAACCCCCTAGGGTTGGATACACAAGTTACACAATATTGCAAAGCTCTCTCTCTCTTGTAGATCTCATGTGTTGAGAATTAAACGTCTCTAATCTTCTCATATAGATCTAATCTAGTTGATTAGATCTACCATCTAAACTACACCGCAAGGCTGTCTCTCTTCACCACGTGCTAGTAGCTAGGCGGTGAACGCACGGGGTGGGTTGACACGGTGTATGTGTGGATACCGTTAGAGCGGGATTCGCGCCAGCAGTCCCTCGACGACGGAACAACTTCACCAACGTCTACATCTATGTCGAGGTACGGCAACAATCTCACCTCCCGGCGTGGACGTGAGATTCTTCATCAGGCTTCACCGACATCTACTTCGACAAACAGAAGATCTTCCGCAGCGGTGTTTGTAAGTATCTTGATCATCGCATTATGGGGTGCAGCATATCTTCATAGAATAGATCTTGGCGGCAAGTTTACGGATAATTTTTAAAGTTTTACCCGCAACCCAATAAATATTTTGGCCGAGGTTTTCACCATCGTGGGCTCACCCAGCAGTTGGTGGAAAATTGAACGTGCGGCCAAATTATTGGCGCGGGACCAAAACTTTGGCTTCCATTCAAACGTGGCCTCGCCAAAAATAGGTTGGACAGCTTTTGGCAGCCATCCAAACGAACCTGTAACTTCTTGTTACTGCTCATCCTTGCGGCCTCGCGATCTCGGGCACCCGATTGGGAGCGTTTGGGATGCCCTTCATGAGCTGCGGGCCGCATACTTGGTTCTGGCAGAGCAGGCGGAAGAGGCGCATCTGCTGCCGCCGCAGTGCGTCCAGAAGCTCCTGCCTGACACCGTGGTTGACCAAAACCCCATTGACAAAACAAAAGTTATAATGATTGAAAAATAAAATAAGTAGTGAGGCAAAAGTCTGCAGGTGAATTTGAAGTTTTAGCCATTCTTATTTCCTTCGGTAAATATTATTTTTCTGTCAAAAAATCTGGTACTCAGAAATAATTTAACGAAAGAATGACTAAAACTTTAAAAAAATTGTGTTGTTGATATAGATTTTTTTACATAAAAGTAACGGAAACATGTTTTATAATAAGTATACTAACTATTCTCTCCTTATAATATAGATAGATATATAGTTTTACTTACAGTTAGTATGCAATAATAAGTATCTGCTTAGGGTCAAACTTTTTCTACTGATATGATACTAGATTTGTCATGAAACTTTTAGTAATAAATCCGATGACATATCTTCGAATCTGGTAAACTTATGGTGATTCTTGCTCAAGGTGATCGATTATAGAGCCACTTCTATGTCGGTACCTGGAAGAGGTCTCCACTCTCCAGTGTTGACGGTGAGAGCGTTGGGGATGCCGTTCATGAGCTGCAGCCCGCCGACTTGGTCACTGGGATTCCACACACAAATAGTCAAACACTAAACATTCTAGCTAGCTCATGCATGGCACTGGTGTCAGGGGCGGAGGCAGGATTCGGACATGGGGGCGAAAAGTTGAGGACCATCAAAGAGAATAAATGTCATAATATATTTAGTTTAAAATATATAATTCATATAAATATTAGAATATATATGTTTGATGCTTAGAAAGAAGGAGAGGTGTACTTATCATTCCACCATTATACAAAAATTATTAGTACCAATTTCTTCTCTAATTTATAATCTAGAAAGCAGGAATTCATTATATATAGTAGCAACCAAGGGAAGCAAGGAGCTCACAAATATCGAGCATACGCTTAGCCAAAAGATTGGATTTTCCTCATAGCACACAAATAGCAATATTCTGTTCTTATTATCTTATTCTGAAAGCTAAACCAAATAAGGAAATCTGTCCAAATAAGCAACCAGTCCACAACGATGTAACCTACTCCGAATCAAACCAGCCGGCCCTGACTGGTGTTCGATGAGCTGTGCTACTTCACATATATACATACCTGATGTTGGTGAGCTCGCCGTAGCTGGAGCGGTTGCCGGAGATACCGACAAGCGTGACATGGAAGGCCTCGGACCAGGACACAGCTGCCTTGGCAACGTGGTGCTCGGGGTGCCCCAGCGGTAGGAGTCGTTCAGAAGCCCGGCTGTGGTCTTGGCTGTGGTCAAGGGGGCGTTGTCCCCCACCCTCCAGCCCAAAATAAATTTTCTAATTACTAGCTAGTAATTGGTCACGATTTCAAGAAAACACACGATTTAGGCCCAATTCTTTTGGCGGCTTCTCCAAGAAGCTGCCCCTCCTCCAGATTCCTAGGAAACCGTTTCTAAAATTTAGCGGGGCTTCCAAAAAGAGAAACCTATACATATGAATTGATGACCCAGTCAACTAGTAGAACGGGCCGACGACAGCGTTGCAGGCCATGCAGCAATTTTGAGAGCTTCTCAACAATAAAGCCCGATAAGAAAATAGCAAAGAAGACACAACCGCAACCGGCAAAGCCTATAGGACGTGTATCGCGGAGGTTACAAACCTCTGCGTACCCCTTGACACTCATGGGCCTGGCCCAATCTGCACAGTTTCTTTATTTTTCGTTTCTTTTTCATTTTTTGGTTTTGTTTTGTTTTGTTTTGTTTTGTTTTCGTTTCTTTTTTCCTTTCCTTTTCTGTTCTGTTTTTGTTTTTTTTCTTTTCTTAGTTGTTTTTCGTTATTTTTAAAATTGTTTCTTGAAAATGGATCAAATATAAAAATGGTTTCAAATATGAAAATGGTCGATGTTCGATAATGGTTCCAAATTTAAAAAATGTTTATTTTACGAAAATGGTTTCAAATTTGAAAATTGTTCATTTTTAAACATGTTATTATTTTCAAAATGGTTCCAAATTTAAAAATTGTTTATTTATGAAAATGGTTTATCTTGAAAATGGTTTCAAATTTGAAATTTAAACATGTTTCCATTTTTTATAATGGTTCCAAATTAAAAAAATGGTTCGAAATTTTTAAAAATGGTTCATTTTTTAAAATAGTTCCTATTTTAAATTTGGTTTCAAATTTTAGAAATGTTTCTATTTTTTAAATCTGAATTTAAAGTGGTTCCAAATTTAAAAATGGTTCCTACTTTTTTTATAAATGGTTCCATTTTTTATATAAATGGTTACATTTTTTATAAAAAAGGTTGGACTTAATAATGGTTCCTTTTTTCAAAAAATGGTTTCGGTTTTTTCAATAGCGGTACCATTTCTTGAATAAAATGTTCATATTTTCAAATTTATTTTCCAAAAAAATTGGATTTTACAAAATTCATTTTAAAAAGTGTTTAGATTTAAGGACCGTGCTGTGCTATGTAGCGAACGTGCCCCACCTAACCCCTCCCATACGGCGTCCGTTCCGTACGGGAAGGGGCTCGCGCTAGCACATTGCCCTTGCTTCCTCCAATCCCTAACCGGACTTCTAGGTGAGATATGGCCCAAAAAGACAGCCCAACAACCAAAAAGCCCAAAAATCATAATCTGAAGCCATGTAACCTTCAGATGAATATCAGCTCGCCACGGTGAGCATCTTCCTTACAAAAAATCTACTATAGGTACACAAGCTGCCACCTCCACGCCACATACTTATCAGGTGACCCTAAGGCAAAATCAAAATCAAAATCAAAGACACCTATGGACGAGATGAGTCTTCTTCCCACATATGATCAAACCAGAAAAATGTACTGCGGAATCTAGAGAGACCATGTAAAAACACCATGGCATAGTTTTTTTTACAATAGTCAAAAAAGATAGACTGTGGTAATATACTTAACAGAAGAACATGAATAAAGACGGAGAAATCTCTAAAAATCATGTAGATCCAATTATGACAAATTTATATCACTGAACCATAGAGATACTCAATTACTTTAGATACATTATTAGACAATTAGGTATCAATAACAACAAAGTTGGAGAAATCATATACAGGGGACAAAGAAACATATCTGTTGAAAAGCGAAAATACAAAGAACATGAACCTGGCAACCACAGAGTATGAACCTGACAACTAAACTCCAGATACCTGGCAACCACACACTATGAACTTGACAACTAAACAGCAGGAACCTGGCAACTAGACACTAGAAAATTGGCAACTAAACTCCGTAAACCTAACAACAAAAATATGGAAGCTTAGCAAACAACACAATGAACATAGTGTATTTGTAGAGCCAAAATTGTAAACCTTTCACCTAAAACTTCTTGATTTGCACAACCTGCTCCATCCCTTACACTACACATATCTTTTGTTCTTCCTATCCATCAACACAATATTTTCTTTTCAGTCGTGTCATCAAACTTCAAATACTCTGCAAAAAATAATAAGCAATGTTAGATAATTTTGTACTTACATCTTTTGAATTTTGTATCAGGTTGGAATTACATGGTTGTACCTATGCAGTGTGCTGATAAAAATTAAGCAATGCTAAAGCAAACCACTAACAATGATATTTCAGAATGATTACTCCAATTCACTATCAGAAAAAAAATCATCAATTGCCACATTGTTTATTATAGTTGCCAAGTTCTTTACAACAAGTAGCCAGGTTGTTTATTACTGGTTGCCATGTTTTTCACGCCACATCATACAAGTTCTTGCAAAATATGTTGTTGAAGGACACTAGTGTCAAAGATGTAAAATGCAAAGGGATGGAAGTATCAGCTGCCACATTCTGAAGATATGTATTCTTCTGTAGTTGCCAAAGGAATACGATGTAGTTGCCAGATTAATACCATGCAGTTGCCAGATTAATGCCATGTAATTGCCAGGTTACTACCACGTACTTGCGAGGATATTAACAGGTAGCTGCCGGATGTATCTCCTCTAATTGCCAGGATAATAACATTGTAGTTGCCATGTTACTAACATGTAGTTGCCAAGATACTTTTTCACATATAATTGCCTGCTAAAATAAATGAAAATGTACTGTTTTCCAAGGATATGGTTGACTTGGGGTTACTAAAAAAGATGCCACAAGCTTACATCCTAAAAAGGTGGACACGTAATGCGACAGAGATTGAGCAGGCTGAACTAACCATTAATTAACCCAACCACCCAAGAAAGTGGGATGCCAAATGAATCAAGAAGGCAGATGAAGTGTGTCGTCACAAAATATTTTGACGTATTTAGCATTAGCTTCTTGTAGACAACCTGCTGGTCTGCAGTCACTCTGAAGAAGTTTCATCAAAAGGAGTTAAAACAAAACCACAGTTGAGTTAACATATGTAATGCAAGAAACCAAAGTAAAAAAGGAACAGAATCATGGACATCAAACATGCAAAATATAAGAGCTCCCCAGCCCCCCTGAAAACTATTAAGAACTATCAAGGAGACTATAAATGCAAAATTTGGTTACTGAAAAACTGTGAATAAAAATGAAGTCACAAGACGAATTAGGTGCAATTTCCAGCACACAATCTATCATGTACAGTAACCAACTGATCCGAGTAAAGTAACCTGATTGTATTTTGCCAAATACCAAGATATTTTGGCAAGAGAACTGACCAGGTTGAGAAGTGCTTGACGTCCGACGATATACAAACTGAATCATTACCAACTAAAATAAACCGTGTGTGTTTCAGTAGTTCGTCCATCTCACGGTATAGTTCAACCGGCATACAATTATCATACAGGAAAACATAGTACGCAGTAAAGTAACCAGGCTACCCTCACAAGGTGTCAAGCAACACTAAATATCCCTATATTCTTTTCACTTTCAATTGTGGGATGGGCAAGACAAAAAAAAAGTGTGGATGCGCAAGGACTGATGAGCTATACCTTGTCGAATCTGGCAGGAGACTAGCTCAGTAATCGAGCCACGAGGCTAGACGCATGTGATGCGCCGAGGGAAAGCTTGGGCAGCCAGTCGAGCTCAGCGACACGAATCGGCAGATCGGCGTTTCCCCCAGCCGCCCAATCGCCCATGTAACGATCACCAGCACCGTCGCCATGCCTGCTCCTCCAAGCAGGAACGACCGCCACCATGCCTGCTCCTCCAAGCAGGAACGACCGCCGTCGCTCGTCGGCGTGCCTGCTCCACGGAGGCCGCCGTCAATCGTCATGGCGCACGGCCGCTGTTGCCGTGCCTGCTCGGCAAAGGCGCACGGCCGCTGTCGTCGTGCTTGCTTCGTCATGGGCTCCCGTCCGCCGTCGCTGTTCCAGCTCCACCAAGCACTGCCCACTGTCGGCGCACCTTCTCCACCCACAACCATGAAATTAGCGTCGCCGCAGCGGCTGCGCCGCCATCGCCGCGCCCTAAACCTCCATACGCGTCGGCGCCGCCTCCTACTTCTCCAGCATCTGCTCCCCATGCTCGCCGCCGTTGCGCCTCTGCCATGCGCAGTCGCCGAGCCTGCTCCGGCATGCACGTCGCCGCTACGCTGACTCCGCCATCCGTGCCGCCGCCTCCGAGTCCGCTCCGCCACGCGCGCGCCTTACGTCCTGCAACTCCCGCCTGCACTCAGCACGTCGCCCTCAACCTCTCCTCTCTCTCGAAACTTCAGCTCTGAGGAGAACCACACAAATGGGGGAAAATCTGCCTTATCCGCTCAGCTCCACGCCGCTAACACAAGGCCCGGTAATTTTGGGTCCACACGTCAGCGTCAGTAATCAACAAGCAAAGCTCCCAGACACGCGATGCATAGCACGCACATCTTGATGCAGCGCCGGACGGGAGCGTTCCGTGGGGCACGTCTGCTTATTAGATTTACCGTAGATTTAAAATGTTGTTCATTTCGACAATATTCAGATTTGAATTTCGATCTGAACGACTGTTGCGTCCGAAGCAGCGAAACATGAGAAAATACCTGGATCGAAGAGTTTGTGGGAAATGGGCCGAGCCCAATAGCATCGCGCTAGGGAGGAGGGGTATGCGGAGCTCTGCTCCTTCCGCGTACTACGCTGTATAGGAGCCCCCACCCCAACTTGGAGCTTCTGTAGGTCGTCGTCGCCTACTAGAAAGTCGTTATGGGCCAGCCCATATGTTCGATGCGCCAAAGACTGTTTCTTCGTGGCAACTGTTACATCCGCGGTTCGTTTCGTAACATTCTTCCGCGTTGTTTTTTTACTATTTCTTTGTAAAGCTAGCGTCGCGGATTAAATTCAAATATGAACAATTTGGACAAAATTTAGAGTATGAACAATTTCAGAATCAGAAACTATTAAAAAAATAGAATTTTATAAAAAAATTGCGAAACTTTTTCGAAAACTTGAACATGTTTCAAAATATCGTTCAAATTTCAACTCTCGAATAATTTCGAAACATTTTTCCAAAATTTGAACGATTTTCATATACGATTGATTTTCAAATATGGACAATTTCGAATCTGAACTATTTTTTAATCTAAATAAATTTTGAATCTTAACTATTTTCAAATCTGAATGATTTTCGATGTGGAAAAAAATTGAATCGGAAAAAAATCGTATATGATTTTTTTAGAATCAGAACAATTTTGGAAGAATCTGAACAAATTCGACTAGACAAAACTTTGAATCCGAACAAAAGTCGAATCCGAACAAAATTTTAAATGTGAACAATTTTCGAATCTAGATAGAATTTTAAATCCGATTTTTTTATCTGAACAAATTTTAAATATAAACAATTTTTTGAATCTGAACAAATTTGAATCCAAACGATTTTCGAATCTGGACAAAATTTTGAATCCGAACAAAATTTGAATCTGGACAAAAATTTGAATCCGACAAAAATTTGAATTTGAACAAAACTTCAAATTCAAACAATTTTTAATCTGAAATAATTGAAATTAATTTTAAAATATGTGAACAAATTTTGAATCTGAAGAATTTTGAATTTAAACTTTTTGCCAAAAATAAATAATAAAAAGAACAACGAAACAAAAAGAAAAGAAAAGAAACACAACAGAAAAAAGAAAACAACAGAAAAAACTAAGAAAAAAAGAAAACGAAAAAATTTACCATGTAAGTCAATTCAAAGATCATCGATCATATCATTTTTAGAAGAAAAATGATCATGTATCTTCAAATGTATAATTCGTATTTTTTTTGTCAATTTCTTAGTTCACGATTCGATAGCATTATGTTTTTTCACTCTCACCCCTAAATTCTCGGTCAATTAAAAAAATCGGTCGACCCTTTTAGTTGGCATGCCCTGTAATTTGTTTGAAGCTCCGCCACCGATTGTATGTATGGATCACCTCTGTGGAACAAAGTACTTTATATATATATGTAGTGCATGCATGATAAGACTATAACAGGAGCATTTTCATGACATATAACAATTAGATTTTTCGCCGAACTGTAGTCTTATATTATGGTTATGGTAGCAACAGCTAGTAAACACTCTAAAAAAAGAGTAGCAAGCAAGTTTGATTCACATCTTCACGATGGTGGTTCATGAAGACAAGCAAGTTGTTGATTAAGTGCGCTGAAAGGAATTTCTAACTATAAAGGTTTTGACAATATGCCGATGATAAAGTTAATTGCGCCAAGCAAAAGCCCTGAAACCTGTTTTGACCAATGAACTTTACATAGATGTCAATTACAGAGGGATATGCACAGGACAGAAAGATTCCAAAGTGAGGTTAGCAAAAGGTAAAATGTAAAAATCAGTGTTTAGGCTGATATAACTAAACTAACTGTAAAATGTATTAATGGCATCCATCTTCAGTTTCATGAACTCACCAAAAAGTCCAGTGCAGATTTTTGTTTTTTAAGGCTCTATTATATACTGAATAATCAAAAATGTAAGTAAATTTTCCCTTCTCGATGGGTCGGAAGGAATCCGGAACCCTAGAGTCGTGCACAACTGCTCTCTCGGCAAGGCGGTTCGCCTAGGACTGAGATCCGGTGCCTCGCTAGAGGGAAGGCACGCTGTGCCTCGACCCCCAGTATCTAGCGTCCATCGCCATCCGACGGACAGCGAGGCCCAACAGTCCAGGAACATTACTTTTCGCACTCAGCCAGGTATCGAGGTGGCAAGCTGGCAAGGGGAAAATTAGGCGCGGGTGCTCGTCCGAGCTCTGCCGCCGGCGCCGCTGTGGGAGAGCGATGGGAGCAAGCTTCAGCTCGGGCCACCTGAGAAAACAACGTCAGAAAGCCCTCTAACACCACTCAGCAGCAGCACGCGCACCTCCAGCAGTGCCTTGTCACGACGACTGGCCCATGTGACATGAGGAAGTCAAACCCAGCTAAGGAAAGAGGCCCAGGACGACGCCCGCATCTGGCTGTGTCTAGCATTGGCCATTCTGGCTATGTAATCTAGTTATTCAATTATATTATTATTGTTGAGAGTGTCCACTAGTGAAAGTATGATCCATAGGCCTTATTTCCAAGCATTGAAACACCGTTTGCTCTCATTTTGTCTCATGTTTGCTTGCTGTCATTTTATTTCAGATTGCAATTACCACTTATAATCATCCATATCACTTGTATTTTAATATCTCTTCGCCGAGCTACTGCACCTATACATCTGACAAGTGTATTAGGTGTGTTGGGGACACAAGAGACTTCTTGTATCTTAATTGCAGGGTTGCTCGAGAGGGATATCTTTGACCTCTACCTCCCTGAGTTCGATAAACTTTGGGTGTTTCACTTAAGGGAAACTTGCTGCTGTTCTACAAATCTCTGCACTTGGAGGCCCAACACTGTCTACAGGAATAGAAGCGTGCGTAGACATCAATGGCTCCGAGGACAATTCCCCGTCCCGGCAGGGTGCCGAAACAAAGACTTTTGTCCCCCGAATTAGAGTTTTTTGTGGCGGCGGAGCTACGGAACCTTTCTGGAGAAATCGTCCATCCTCCTAGGGTTTTCACCGCGGAGGAAATATATAGGCTAAAGGGCGGCGGCGGAGGGAAAGTGCCACTTGCTACTGGCAGTAGCTCTAGACCAAGCACTCAGGAAAGTGCAACTATTGTGGCACATGAAGATGAGCAAGAAGTGGAAGGAGGGGCTGGAGGTTCTATGGCTACCGACATGGAACAAGTCGAACATTCTGTTGAAGCCGTAGTGGAAGAGAATACTGAGGGTCTAGGAGCTAGATGTATAACTGATTTCATGGATTACATTAAACTTGATCCAGGACTTCGCATTCAAATGGATCGTTTTGCCCCCAATGTTATAGAAGATGTTAGATTTGCTTATCTAAAGAATGGTCAAACTCAACCAACTAATCATAATTTTCCCTCAAATAGAGATAATAGAGTATTTCGTCCATAATGGTATAAGAAATTTGATTGGTTGGAATATAGTGTGGAAAAGGATAAGGCTTATTGCTTCTATTGTTATCTTTTTAAACATGACCGGTTGGATGATAAATTTTGTTATGATGTTTTCAACAAAACTGGGTATGACCATTGGAAGAATGCGGTAGAGGCATTCCATAAGCATGTGGGTGGGCCATGTAGCATCCATAATATCTCAAGGGCGGCATGTGTTGATTTTAAGAATCAAAAGACAAGTTTGAAAAGCAAAGTTAGAACTTATTCAAATGATGCACTTGTAAAGTATGAAACTCGTGTGGATACTTTTTTGGGAATTGTAAGTCATCTAGCATTACATCATGAACCATTCCGCGGACACGATGAATCCAGTTTATCTTTAAATAAAGGCAATTTCTTAGAGATGCTTGATTGGTACAAAGCAAGGAATAAGGAAGTGCAGCTTGCATTTGATGAGCTATGTCCAAAAAATGCCAAAATGACCTCCCCAACTATTCAGAAAATATGCGGTCACCAAATACATCAAAGAAGAGATGGATGGCTATCGTTTCTCTGTTCTTATTGATGAATCTCGTGATACATCGGTGAAAGAACTAATGGCCTTAGTTGTGAGGTACGTGTTATTGTGTTAATGTTAACTAATTGTGTACTTGTGTGCTTAACTTTTTTCTATATAGTGAGTGTTGACACATTTTATGCTGCCATAGACTCTATTATCACCGAGTTTGATCATCGCTTTAATGAGGCATCTACAAAGGTTATTCAGAACTTCTCTTGTCATGATCCAACAAACTCATTTACTAGGTTCAATGTGAATAAACTTGCTAGGCTTACAGAGATTTATCATGAGGATTTTTCTGATTATGAGTGTGAGCATATACGCGACTCCCTTGATCTTTTTATTATTCATATGAGGAGAATTGATGATTTCAGAGGTTGTCTTGATATTGCAAGTCTAGCTAAAAAGATGGTTAAACTTGAAAGACACATCATGTTTTCTACAGTTTACCGTCTCATTGAGTTGGCATTACTGATACGTCCATTTTGCACCACTATTTTATATCATAATTTACTGTTATTCATTGATATATTTCATATTTAGAGATGATACTTATGTTATTTTACCTATTTTGCATGTTTGATGATTATTGGAGAATTAATCACCGGAGTCAGGATTCTGCTGGAAAAAGGACTGTCAAGACACCATATTTTTGAAGATCAATAATTAACAGAAAATATCCCGAAGGTCCTATTTTGTCAGATGGCGGAGGCAGCCAAAAGGGGAGGCCAAGGTGGGCCACCATGGGCCCTCACCATGCCGTGGCGCGGCCCCCTGGCTGGCGCGCCGCCACGTGGTGAGGAGGCCCAGGCCCACCTCTGCCGGTGCCCCTTCGCGTACATCATCCCTAGGAAACCCTAACACCTGGAGAGTCGTCGAGGAAATATTCCGCCGCCTCCACGAGGCGGAAAACACCAGAGAGAGAAAAGCTCTCCGGCAGGGAGAAATCTGCCGGGGAAATTCCTTCCCGGAGGGGGGAAATCATCACCATCGTCACCGTCATCGAGCTAGACTTCATTGGGATCATCATCATCATCTCCACCACCGACACCATCATCTCCACCGCTCCACTCTTTTCCGCTGTAACATCTAGGGTTGAATCTTGTCTAGTTCATAGGGGAAGCTTTCCCGGTGTTAATTACTCCTTGTGGTTGATGCTATTGAGTGAAACCGTCGAATTAAGGTTTATGTCCAGATTGTTATTCATCATTATATCACATCTGATCATGTTCCATATGATGTCTTGTGAGTAGTTCGTTTAGTTCTTGAGGATATGGGAGAAGTCTTGATGTTAGTAGTGAATTATGTTGAGTAATATTTAATGGTTTGATATTTAAGTTGTGGTGCTATTCTTCTAGTGGTGTCATGTGAACATCGACTATATGATACTTCACCTTTATGGGCCTAGGGGAATGCATTGTGTATTCGAATATTAATTGTGGGGTTGCTGGAGTGAAAGAAACCTGAACCCCCGTTGGTATATCGATGCATGAGGGATAGCAGGATCTCAGAGTTTAAGGCTGTGGTTAGATTTATCTTAATTACTTTCTTGTATTTACGGATGCTTGCAAGGGGTTTAATCACAAGTATGTATTAGTCCTAGGAAGGGCGGTGCATTAGCATAGGTTCACCCACACAACATTTATCAAAACAATAAAGATTAATCGGCTATATGAAGCGAAAGCACTTGACGTAATTCCCGTGTGTCCTCAAGAACGTTTGGTCATCATAAGTAAACCTACCGGCTTGTCCTTTGCTCCAGAAAGGATTGGACCACTCGCTGCAATTATTATTACTGTCTTTTATTTACTTCTACTTTATTTATCTGCTATATCAAAAATCACTAAAAACTTGTCTGCTAGTATTACATTGAATTCTTAACCAAAGCTGCCTGTCAACACCTTCTGCTCCTCGTTGGGTTCGACACTCTTATTTATCGAAAGTACTACGATACACTCCCTATACTTGTGGGTCATCAAGACTATTTTCTGGCGCCGTTGCCGGCGAGTGAAGCGCTATTGGTAAGTGGAATTGGTAAGAGAAACTTTTACTGTATGTGTTGTTTTTATTTCTGTCTGCTGCTTTATTTCATCATGGAGAGATCTCTGCTTGAATTCCTATTTGGGAAAACTACTACCACCGCTAAGGTAGTAGATGAGGCGCCATCTGTGCAGGTAATCCCATTCAAAATATCTATGAAAATTGTTGAACGTGTTACGAATAACCGCTATGAAGGGGATGGAACTGTCCATCCTGGTGAACTTTTGTTATTTTTGCATGAATTATGCGAGTTGTTCAAGTGTGCAGGTATTTCAATGGAAGAAGTTAAGAAGAAACTATTCTCTATATCGCTGTCTGGTAGAGCTGCAAAATGGTATAAATTGCTGAAGAATGGGTGTTCTCTTGGTTGGGAGGAAATTGTACCTCTCTTTTATTCTAAATTCTATCCTCCAAGTGAGATTCACCAAGATCGGAACCTTATATATAATTTTTGGCCTCATGATGGAGAGAGTATTGCCCAAGCATGGGGGAGATTGAAGTCACTAATGCTCAAATGCCCCATTCATGAGCTTCCTGGTAATGTCGTTGTTTATAACTTCTATGCAAGGCTTTCCTTTCAGGATAAAACTTTATTGGATACTGCTTGTTCTGGATCATTCACGCGTAATAAAGAAGAGTTTAAATGGGACCTTCTTGATCGGATCTAGGAGAACACTGAAGGATGGGAGAACGACAAAGGTAGAGAGTCAAGTATAAAGTATGATTTCGAATGTGTTAAAACTTTTATGAACACTGATGATTTTCGTAATATTCGTACTGTTTATGGCCTTGACTCTCAAGTTGTTGCAAATTACTATTTTGCCTCCTATTTCGGCATGCCTAAGGAGAGTTTTAAGAATTATCATGAACCTTATAAAGATAAACTATCTCTCCTATGACTAGAAGTGTTGAAGTTAATACTGTTGATCACATTATTCCTGAGCCTTATATTGAAAAATTTCCTTTTCCTACCAAAATAAAGGAACATTCTATTATAGCTAGTGTTGTTAACAAAAGTATAAAGAAAGCTATAGAACCTAATGAACAAATAACTCTTGAACCTGCTGTAGCAATAATAAAGGACCTTGTCACTGAAAATGTAGAAAATGGGCACATTATCTTTTGTGAAGATGCTTCTAACATTGTTTCGCATCCCAGTAGCTCTAGGAAAACTAGTGTTCCTGTGCTTTCTTTAGGATAGGTGATCATTGCTATTATGGTTTATGTGATATTGGTGCAAGTTCAAGTGCTATTCCTTATGAGCTTTACAGGGAAATCATGCATGAAATTGGTTCTTGTGAACTTGAAGAAATTGATGTGGTTATTCAGCTTGCTAATAGAGAAACTATCTCTCCAATTGGTATTGTTAGAGATGTGGAAGTTTTATGTGGTAAGACTAAATATCCTGCTGATTTTCTAGTACTTGGTTCAGCTGCTAGTAAGACTTGTCCTATCATTTTTGGTAGACCTTTTCTGAATACTTGTGGTGCTGTTATAGACTGTAAGAAAGAGAAAATCTTTACTAAATTTGCTGGTGAATCTTATGAGTTCAATTTCTCTAAATTTCCAAAGCTCCTTATGAAACCGAATTGCCTAATGAAGATTTTAAAGTTGCTCAGCTTGCCTCTATTGCTCTTGCTCCTAACAGTGCTTTGCAGCAACACCTGGAGGACCACGAAAGTGCGGTCTTTATGGAAGAAAGGAATGGGATTGACGAAATATTCCTTCGTCAACCAATACTTAAACATAATTTACCGGTGGAAGATTTGGGTACAACACCGCCACCCAAGGAGGATCCTGTTTTCGATTTAAAACCTTTACCTGATAATCTTAAATATGCTCATATTGATGATAAGAAAACATATCCTGTTATTATTAGTTCTAAACTTTCAGGTAGGAAGAGGAAAGGTTGTTGGAAGTGTTGAAGAAACATCGTGGAGCTATTGGCTACACTCTTGATGATTTAAAAGGGATCTCCCCTGCTATTTGTCAACATGCTATTAATATGGAACCTGATGCAAAGCCAGTTGTTGAACATCAACGTCGTTTAATACCCAAGATGAAGGAAGTGGTAAGAAATGAGGTACTGAAACTCCTTGAAGCTATTATTTATCCTATTGCTGATAGTAGATGGGTAAGTCTTGTGCACTGTGTTCCTAAGAAAGGAGGAATTACTGTTGTGCCAAATGAGAATGATGAGCTTATTCCTCAAAGAGTAGTAGTTGGTTATAGAATGTGCATTGATTTTAGAAAGGTTAACAAAGTTACTAAGAAAGATCATTATCCTTTACCTTTTATTGATCAAATGTTAGAGAGATTGTCTAAGAAAACTCATTTTTGCTTCCTTGATGGTTATTCTGGGTTTTCTCAAATTGCTGTTAGAAAGCAAGATCAAGAGAAAACCACTTTTACTTGTCCTTATGGAACTTATGCTTATAGACGTATGCCTTTTGGTTTGTGTAATGCTCCTGCTACTTTTCAAAGATGCATGTCTGCTATTTTTCATGGTTTTTGTGAGGAAATTGTGGAAGTATTCATGGACGATTTCTCCATCTATGGAACTTCTTTTGATAACTGCTTGCACAATCTTGATAAAGTTTTGCAGAGATGTGAGGAGACTAATCTTATTCTTAATTGGGAGAAATGCCACTTTATGGTCAAGGAAGAAATTGTTCTTGGACATAAAATTTCTGAACGAGGCATTGAAGATGACAGAGCTAAAGTTGAGGCAATCGAGAAAATGCCTTGCCCCAAGGATGTCAAAGGTATTCGTAGTATTCTTGGTCATGTTGATTTCTATAGAAGGTTTATTAAAGATTTCTCTAAAATTTCAAAGCCTCTTACTAATCTTCTCCAAAAAGATGTACCTTTTGTTTTTTATGATGATTGTAAGGAAGCTTTTGAAACTCTAAAGAAAGCTTTAATTACTGCTCCTGTTGTTCAACCACCTGATTGGACTTTACCTTTTGAAATTTTGTGTGATGCTAGTGATTTTGCTGTTGGTGTTGTTCTTGGACAGCGAATAGATAAGAAGTTGAATGTTATTCACTATGCTAGTAAGACTGTGATATCCTAAATTTTTGATGCCTACTAGCTGTGCCTATTTAATCTTGTAGAAAAAAAAGGTTCTGGAGGATATTTTCATTGTGATCTCAATATAGGAAGTTAGAGAAAACAAATAACAAAAGAAATAGAAAATAGTGCAAAAATCTGGTACTTGAAACAGTGACCTGCTTTGGAGCGCACTTAGCTTCTACCATTTGAGCTACTCGATGGTGTTTGTACAGTAGCAGTCTGCCTCTCTTTATTCCTATCCGTGAGAAAAGGGGGATCCATGGTTTGGGCTGGGCCTAAGGCCCGATCGTACTCGGCGTCCGTGCCCAGCGGCGCCACGATTCTTAGTGTCGTAGGTCAGGGCGGTTCTCCTCCCAGCACAGACCTATCGCCTTCCCAATCGAGTCCGCCACCATAGTGTGGCGGTGAGGTTGCAGGGCTGCGCCGCATTTCTTTTGTGTCTTCCTCAATCTGTTTGGTCCCTGCTGTGGAGAGCCGGCCGTGAGAGCGATCGTCTTCGTCACCATCTCCTTCTACGGTACGTGCTGTGCTATTGGCTGGCGGCGTAGTGTTCTGCTAGTACGCTTGTTCTTGTTCGGGCTAGAAGCGGGGTTAAGGGAATTAGGGATGGTGGAGCTATCTCCAAATTCTGTAATTTTGTCATGGGGAACACAAATTTCTGGGAGAGTGTTTGTAGCTAAAATCTGATAATCCATATGGAGTCCATCTTTGGTCGTTTCCTGTTGTTGAGTTTCAGTGTCGAGTTGGTCATCTGATCCTCCGTAATTAGTTGGTAATTATTTGGTGCTCTAAGTCGTTTATCCTTTGAGGTATACAGGGAAAATTTGCAAAGCTGCTAGGTAATAGGGAATGTCCTTGTCCCTGCTAGCTCTTTACGCAGGACAAAACGTGAGACAAACCTCAGTGCTGTATCTTGTGTCTATCCTGAACCTGGTCAGTAGGTTCAGCTAGATGTTGCACTCAGGCTGATGCTTTAAGGCACTGATCTTGAGTTAATTTCTGGGTTGATCTGTCTATAATTTCGAGTTACAATCTGAACAAAAGTTGAAGATCATGTTCCTGGCTTTCCATAGAATTTTGATTCGTGCTATTTGGTCGAACGGTTTGCTCGTAGCGACCAGTTTCGCGTTCTGTCCAGGAATAAACAGTTTCTGCATGCATTGAGCTTCTTCGCGACTTTTGGCCTGTATAACATTCGAATTAAATCATGGGCTTAACATGAAAACTGGAGAGGTTGTTTTTCTGATGTTAAAACTCTCACAATTTACAAGATTTCGTTTATAATTTAATTTCTTATAGAAATATCAAGTGGCCTGTCTTGTGTTGACATAATTTCAGTAATTCTGAAGTTTGAATGGGTTAATGTTAATATGTCCAGATTTGTCCATAGATGATATCTGAGAAGTGTTGTGCGGGTGCTGATATTTAGATGTTTTCTTTGGTTGAGTTTAATTATAGCTTATGGGGTTGGACGCTCACGTAGGACGATGCTTCTTTGTGAATGTTTGTTGCCGAGTTGTTTGTTGTTTTGAGTGATATACATGTTTGGATAACAGGTGTTGATACTTCTGGTTCGGAACTCTACAACTCACAATCTGTGCCCCGCGGTTGAGGCAAGTTCATGATGGATAGTGAATTTTGCATATCTCTCTTCACTTGATTTAATTATAAATCTTGTCTTTTATGTCTATAATATTTCCATGATGAAATGATAATGATTATGATGATGGCATGTGCACTTTATGCATATTTGCATACCCATGATGATAATGATGTTAAAGTGACCTACTTCGGTGGGCACAATGAGACCTCCTTTGATGGGTTGCGACCCACATTGGAGGCACCCTCCACGAGTTGGAGTGAGTGGATGCCGACGGGTATTCACTCAAGCGATACCGATATCCGCAATGAGATGAGATGAGATGAGCATATAGGCATGTAGCACATCTTTATATATGATCATGAATGAATAATGTTTAGTGATGACTCGGTGTTTTGATTTATGTAAGGTTCATTATTTGTTATGAACTTGTTGAGTCTTTGTACTCACCCTTGTTGCTTTAATGTTTTTAGGTAAAACTTCGAGACGACATGCATGGGGAGTTATGGGAGTAGCACACCTTCATTACCTCACGATTCACACACTCATCAACATTTTCTTAGAACCATCATTAGGAGTTGTAATGTCTTAAACGAATTTGAAGTCTTGTGGAAGTTTGGTTATGGTTAATGCTTGTGGCTGGTAGCTTCAAGAAGTTGAGGTGTTGGAGAGTTGATTATTGATGAACGTTGTGTCTACCCTATTCTTATGTTATGTCATTGTGCTTTTGTTTGATTATTGTTTATCCTGGATGTCTATGAAAACAAAGGAGGTCATGCCAAACTTTCCTAAAAAGAATTATTATTTTTAAAAGTTATGAATGTGGTAACATTCCAAGCGCTTGGTTGGCTTGGGGTGTTACAAAGACTCTTGATTCTGCTCAAAAGAATTATGCAACTACTGAAAAAGAATTCCTAGCTATAGTATTTGCTTGTGACAAATTTAGAAGACCTTATAGTGTTGATTCGAAAGTCACTATTCATACTGATCATGCTGCTATTAGATACCTTATGGAAAAGAAAGATGCTTAGCCTAGGCTTATTAGATAGGTGTTGCTTTTATAAGAATTTGACTTGCATATTGTAGATAGGAAAGGTGCTAAAAATCCTGTTGCTGATAATTTGTCTAGATTAGAAAACATTGCTTATGATCCTATTCCTGTTAATGATAGTTTTCCAAATGAACAGTTGGCTGCAATAAGGGTAAGCTCGCGAGATAGTCCTTGGTATGCTGATTATGCTAACTTTATTGTCTCCAAGTACTTGCCTCCAACCTTTTCAGCTCAACAAAGAAGGAAATTCTTTTATGACTTGAGGCATTATTTTTGGGATGACCCACACTTATATAAAGAAGGAGTGAATGGTATTATGCGAAGGTGTGTTCCAGAACATGAACAAAGAGAGATATTGAGAAAATGTCATGGTAGTGCTTATGGAGGACATCATGCTGGAGATAGAACCGCACAAAAGGTTCTACAATCAGGTTTTTATTGGCCTACTCTTTTTAAAGATGCAAGAAAGTTTATTTTATCTTGTGATGAATGTCATAGAGTTGGTAATATCTCTAGACGCAATGAAATGCCTGCGAATTATTCTCTTGTTATTGAACCATTTGACTGTTGGGGATTCGACTTTATGGGTCCTTTTTCTCCTTCAGAAGGTAATACTCATATACTTGTTGATGTTGATTATGTTACTAAATGGGTAGAAGCTATACCTACAAAAAGTGTCGATGGTGAGACCTCATAAAAAATGCTTCAAGATGTTATTTTCCCTAGGTTTGGTGTGCCTAGATATCTTATGACTGATGGAGGTTCTCATTTTATTCATGGTGGTTTTAGAAAGACCCTTGCTAAGTATGGTGTTAATCATAGAATTTCTTCAGCTTATCGTCCCCAAACAAGTGGGCAAGTAGAATTATCAAATAGAGAAATCAAATCTATCTTGCAAAAGACTGTTAATAAATCTAGAAAAAATTGGGCTAGTAAGTTAAATGATGCTTTATGGGCTTATAGAACTGCTTATGAAAACCCTATGGGTATGTCTCCTTATAAAATGGTTTATGGAAAGGCTTGTCACTTGCCTTTAGAATTAGAACACAAAGCTTATTGGGCAGTGAGAGAACTTAATAGAGACTTTAAAATTGCTGGTAAAAAGATTACTTGACTTGAGTTCTTTAGATGAATGGAGAAGTGAGGCTTATGAAAATGCTAGACTTTTTAAAGAGAAAGTTAATAAATGGCATGATAGAAGAATTCTTAAGAGAGAGTTCAATGTTGGTGAGAAAGTTCTATTGTATAGGTCTCGTCTCAGATTTTTTGCAGGAAAATTACTCTCAAAATGGGAAGGACCTTTTGTTATGGTAGAGGTGTATCGTTCAGGTGCAATAAAGATTGCTTCACTCAAAGATAACTCTACACAAGTGGTGAATGGGCAAAGACTCAAACATTATATTTCTAAAGATTCTTATAATGAAGATGTTGATATTATTCAAGTGCTGACTCCAGAAGTTTTTATTGAAAAGCAAATTCAGGGAGCTGCAGAGTCTGTTTTCAAATAGGTATTAGTTTCGTAAGAAAAGTTCGCGTTTAACTTTCCAAAAGATAATTTTGTCATTTTTATTAAATATGGAAAATTACGAGATGAAAAAGGGTAGGTTTGGCGCCCCGACCCGACTGCTATACAATGATGCTGTGTGTCACCGGTTAAGCGATACAACCGGAGGTTACGGGTTTACCAATCCCCGGCCAAAACCTTTGGCAGGTGTTGCTCGGAATGGATCATCGGCAACACAACACCCCGATTGATGCCTTAACACAGGCACAACCCTCACTGCATAATAGAGAGATCAAGACTTGTGGAACAACTGGCACATCACAGACTCTACGACACAAAACATAATAGTTCAACTCTTATAATAGAGAAAGATAGCAAATGACAACCAGAGGTCACAGACCCAACATTACAACAGGCGGAAGCAAATTAAGTTGTTCTAAACAACAAGATCTAGATTATGGCCTAAGAGGCCTACAAATAAACATCACAGCGCCAGCTGTTCCGGGATGTCCCAAGCTGCCACCTGGGAACCCCAGACTACTCGTCGACGTCCACAAAGAACCCACCTTCGAGGTCGGTGAAGTCCTCCTCTGAAACAAAACAAACGACGTTGAGTTCGACGAACTCGTAAGATTATATATAGAGCTTTAGCTCGATGAGGCTGTCAAAGTTATATGGCTGTTTTGCATAAAGCTGATTTTATTTATCAAAACATAACTCAGAGGCATCGACTAATCAGAATATTTCAAAAGAGGTAAGAAGTAACTCTTTCTTTCATCACCTTACTCATCATCAACCATCATCAACCACTGTACCTGTTCATCAAGGCACCTCCCGAATCACCCTCGAGGAAGCTCACCTTGCATTTGTGAGTGGTACCTCTAGTACCCAGTTTTTAATCATTCCGTTAAAGTTATTCTATGATCTTACCTTCACTTCCCAAGTTCGTCCATAACCGCGGACACGGCTTTTCGAAAAGATTTAACCCTGCAGGGGTGTACAAATGTTTGCCACGCGTACCGTCCGGCCCATTACCTAGCTTTTAGCTCTCTTCCTTGGAGAACCGGCTGGGTGGGAGCGGTGTCGACTTCTCCCTCGTTAAGGACTTTCCAGGATCATCAGTGGCGGCAGGACTGCCAGGTGCCTGCAACACCCCGCCCCACGGCCACTCATTTTCCTAACACCACCATCCTCATCCCAGTTCATACCACCATCATCACGCACGCGCAAATGGAAGCCCGAACTAGAGGACCTGGCTAGCCCCGCCCGAGTTATTTAGTCTATGAGGGTTCCTGCAAATGCATAGGCCTCACGCATGGTTGCACGCTCAGTCTTGGTTCAAGAGGTATAGAACTCGCTCCTAGGTGGCGAGAACGAGACAAAACACCACAACCACAGTGGCCTCTCATCCCCACCTTTAAGCATTTTATTATCCGTCACCACCATTTCCTCCACCATCAACCATTTATCTCATCACCTGTTTCCAACACAAACCATCCATCGTATAGCTATGCAATTAACTAAGCATGGCTAAGCATCAACATAGCATAGTAGGTATCTCGGCCAACAATACAAACCTATGGATAATAGGGGGGGAACAGGTATTGGCATCGGAATCTTAATGCAACTATAGGATACTCTAATCCAATAAAATTGACATTTGGAACCGCATGCAATATTGTAGTGGAGAAAATAATTGCGGAATATAGGATAAGACATGCTCAGAGGGGGGATTACGCTTGCCTGGCTCAACGTGCTGGAAGTACGGGTCGTCGGGGTATTGCGGTGCGACCCCGGTTGCTTGATCTATCGAAACATAGTAACGGAAAGCAATCAATCACCACACAAGCTTTGACGGATGCAATGCGCAAACACATGATGACATGACATTTTAAATCCTCGAGATGAGGATGATTCAAGCTAGTCAACTTAAACGGAGTTCGGATGCTCAACGGGTGCATCCGACTATACCGTGGAGTTAATATTGCAACAACTTTACTAGTTGATCGAGATAGATGAACCCTATGGTTAACTTGCATAGGAATGTCATGACCATGTGAGGATGCAGGGTTTGGGCGATTAAACAAGCAAGAATTAACTTAACAGTTGCGTTGAAACAATCGTCTAAGAAAAAAAAGGAGCAAAACAAAATGTCTGGCCAGGCCGGAGTTTCCGGCCAGAGGGGGCTCAGGGGGCCGGAGCTTCGGTCCAGCATTTTGAAAACCCAGGGCGGCAGTCTCTGGACAGGGTCCGGAGTAGGTGCGGAGGAAGTCCGGAGTTTCCGGTGGGTGGGGTCCGGAGTATCCGGTGTGAGGGTCCGGAGTTTCCGGCCCAGAGGAAGTTGATGCAAAGGGGAACACGCGACGGCAGGCTCCGGATCGGGTGCGGAGTTACCCCGGAGTATGCCCGGAGTTTCCAGTCTACACGTCCGGAGTCTCCTGTCGCCGGTCCGGAATATCCGGTGTGAGGGTCCGGAGCTTCCGGTCTGGAACTTCGAACTGCGGCTGGAAACTTGCGGGATATGGCTAGAAAGCGGACGAGAGGGGGAGGGAAAGAATGAGGGTGTCCAGGAGGTGTGCTTGCTCACCCTGAATTCGTGGAGATGCTCAGCAAGGGCGGGGATGGACTGGAACGGCTTCAATCGAACTCGGGCACGCGGAGGACGTCGTGGAGAAGAACTTGAATCCCCGGCAATGAGCTACCTCCCCGCTCGATTCCTCCGGTGAGGACGTAGAGGAGGACGAGGCGGAGCTTGTGGTGGTCTTGGACTTGCTCGGGATGGCTTCAATCAACGGCGGCGAGCTCGACAGCCATGGCTAGGGTTTGGAGCTCGTGTGGAGAGGAAAAGGAGAGGAACGGGGAAAGGTTCTCCGGGAATGGGGTGAGGAGCAGGTGGGGCACGCGTGGTGCTTCTCTTCCTTGCAGGGGAGAGGGCAGAGGGGGCCCCGGCGTCGAGCTGGTGCGGCTGAAGCGAGGAGCTCGGTCGCTACAGGAGGAAGAAGAAGGCATTTTTCCGAAAGCCCCCCTGTAACTTCTATTTTCCTCACGGATAGGTCCTTTCTCCTTGCAATTTTGAAACCTTTGACTTAAATCATTTAATTGAGGCACTTAAATATCTCCAAAAATTATGACAAAATTTGGGTAGCTTCCCCATATGATGAAGAAGCTCCACAAAATTTGGTTTTGCCTAATAAATTGTTTTGGACAACATTTGTTCATAGAGTTAAAAACATGGCATTTTGCTAAATTCAATAATGTTGTCCCTTTGGAAATTTATAGTAATTACAAAACATTGTTTTGAGCTCTTGGAACTTCCTTGACAAATATAAGATAACAAGGTAAAATTTGTTTTGCAGGTTTGGGTGCCCTCATTGTTTGGAAGTTTATTTTAGAGCAAATTTGGCATTTTGGGTTTTCTCAACGTTGCCCAATTCATTAACAAGTTGTTAGCAAGTTAATAAGGATGCCATGATGCATGAGGGAAAGCAAAAGCGAAAATTTTACTCGGGTTTTTTTAGGTTCTCAGGTTTTGGGCTGTTACAACTCTACCCTCCTTACAGGAATCTCGTCCCGAGATTCTAAGATTGCGGAAAGAAGTCGGGATACTCCTCACGAAGACTAGACTCTCTTTCCCAAGTTGCTTCCTCCTCGGAATGGTGGGACCATTGAATTTTGAGGAACTTGGTAGTCTTGTTTCGGGTCTTCCTTTCGGCTTCATCCAGGATACGGATAGGATGTTCGCGATAAGTGAGATCTTCCTGGAGGTCTAGCTCTTCATGATTGACTCCATGGATAGGATCTTTAAAACACCGGCGAAGTTGGGAGAGATGAAACACATCATGTACATTTGGGAAGATGGACGGTAACTCCAACTTATAAGACAGATCTCCTCGCTTGGCCAGAACGGTGAAGGGCCAACATAGCGAGGTGCCAATTTCCCTTTGATACCGAAGCGGCGAACGCCACGAAGGGGAGAGACACGGAGGTAAGCTTTATCACCAATTTCATAGTGAATTTCCTGATGGTGCTTATCATAGTAGCTCTTCTGCCTAGACTGAGCAATCTTCAGATTCTCTCGTATGATTCTAACCTTCTCCTCAGCTTCATTGATAACATCGGACCAAAGAGTGCCCTCTCTCCGGTCTCGGACCAATTTAGAGGAGTGCGGCATTTTCTTCCATAGAGAACCTCAAATGGAGCCATGCCCAGACTAGCTTGATAGCTGTTGTTGTAGGAGAACTCCGCGAAAGGGAGATACTTTTCCCAATCCTTGCCAAAAGAGATTACACATGCCCTAAGCATGTCTTCCAAAACTTGGTTCACTCTCTCGGTCTGACCATCAGTTTGAGGATGGAACGCGGTGCTGAAGTTCAGACGAGTTCCCATAGCAGTTTGGAAACTAGTCCAAAACTTGGAGGTGAATAGGCTTCCACGATCAGAAATTATCTTCTTGGGAATGCCGTGAAGGACGACGATACGAGAGGTATACAGGTCTGCCAACTTGGCAGCTGTAATGTCCACACGAACGGGGAGGAAGTGAGCCACTTTTGATAGTCGATCAATGATGACCCAAATGGCATCATTCCCTTTGGAGACTTCGGCAGACCAGTAATGAAGTCCATACCAATTTCATCCCATTTCCACTCGGGAATAGCAATAGGGTGAAGAGTGCCGGCAGGCCTTTGATGTTCAGCCTTTACCCGTCGACAGGTGTCGCATTCAGCAACATACTTGGCAATTTCTCGTTTCATACGAGTCCACCAGAATTGTGGTCGAAGGTCTTGGTACATTTTGGTACTACCGGGATGAATAGAGAGAGGAGATTCATGAGCTTCTTGGAGGATCAACTCCCTCAATTTTCGTTTCTTTGGCACCACCAAGCGGTCACCAAAATAAACAACTCCGGATTCATTGACAGAAACATTTGGCCTTCCCGCTAGCAATGTTCTCCTTGATTTTTAGAATACCCTTGTCACGTTTGAGCATCCTTAATCTGGTCTACAAGAGTAGATTTGATCTCCAGATTTGCAAGGTAGCCAGAGGGAACAATTTCCAGGTTCAAACGAGAGAACTCTTCATGAAGGGCAGGTTGGGCCTTCTCAATCATCAGATTGTTGCAATAGGACTTCCGACTTAGCGCGTCAGCCACGACGTTTGCTTTGCCGGGTTGATAGTTCAGACTCACATTGTAGTCCGTGATTAACTCCAACCAACGCCTTTGCCTGAGATTTAAATCCGGCTGGGTGAAGAGGTACTTCAGACTCTTGTGATCCGAGAAGATCTCGCAACGGTTACCAAACAGGTATGGTCTCCATTGCTTCAAAGCATAGACCACGCGGCAAGTTCTAGATCATGAGTTGGGTAGTTGAGCTCATGCGGCTTAATTGGCGAGAAGCATAGCCACCACATGGCCATCTTGCATTACACAACCCAAGCCTTGTAGAGAGGCGTCACAGAAGACGACGAAATCCTTGCTTGTGTCCGGCAGGACAAGCACAGGAGCGGACGTGAGCTTGGCTTTCAGTGTTTGAAGCTCTCTTCAGCTTCGGCCGACCATACAAACTTTTTATCCTTCTTGAGAAGGTCAGTCAGGGCCTTGGCTATCTTGGAGAAACCTTCGATGAATCGGCGGTAGTAACCCGCCAATCCGAGAAAGCTACGATGTCCTTGACTGACATTGGAGTTTTCCAATCCAGAATGGACTGAATCTTGTCAGGAATGACAGCCACACCATTGCGGATATCACATGACCAAGGAAATAAGATTATCCAACCAAAACTCACACTTGGAGAACTTGGCATAGAGGCGGTGTTCTCGAAGTCTTGTCAGAACCAAACGAAGATGTTCCTCATGCTCTTCATTGGTTTTGGAATAGATGAGGATGTCATCAATGTAAATGACGACAAACTTGTCAAGATAATCCATGAAGATGGAGTTCATGAGCCTCATGAAAGTAGCTGGGCATTTGTGAGACCAAAGGACATGACGGTATACTCATATGAGCCATACGAGTAACAAATGCCGTCTTTGGAATATCCTCCTTTCTGATTTTTATCTGATGGTAGCCTGACCTCAGATCCATCTTGGAGAATACGTTGCACCAGCTAACTGATCCAACAGATCATTGATGCGAGGAATAGGATACTTGTTCTTGATTGTCACCGCATTCAACGGTCGATAGTCAGAGACTAGACGAGGCACGGTAGAATCCCTCTTCTTGACAAAGAGTACCGGACAACCCCAAGGTGAACTGCTAGGCTGGATGAAATCCTTGCTAACAGCTGATCAATTTGCTCTTTCAACAGAGCCAACTCTTCCACCGGCATACGGTAGGGCTTCTTGGAAATTGGAGCGGTACCGGGAAGTAGATCTATGACAAACTCCACACTTCGGTCAGGAGGCATGCCAGGCAATTCTTCCGGGAACACATCCGGGAAGTCACACACCACGTGTATGTCCTGGATTTCAGGAGGGGATTCGCCTTCCATAAAGCAAAGGAGAATCTCAGGTGAGTTGGGTATGATGGAGGACGGAGGTCTTGATGCAGACCAATACTTCACACTGTCACCGGAAGAATTGGTCACGGTGACGGTCTTGGCAGCACAGTCGAGATTAGCCTGGTATTTGGCTAGCCAGTTCATGCCCAGTATGACATCAATGCCACTTGACTTCAGAGCTACCAAGGCAAAGGAAAAGAAGTAACCGATAGTAATCTGGACCTCAGGAGTAACCCCATCGGTTTGCCATTTGGAGCCAGGAGTGGCGATCACCAAGGGAGGCTCATTTTCTCGAACGGTATTTTGTGGTCTTTTGCAAAAGCTATGGATATGAATGAATGCGATGCTCCAGAATCAAACAAAACTGTAGCGATTGTTGTTGATTCGTAACTCACCCATGAGAACGCCGGGGTCCTCTTCAGCTTCTTCAGCAGAGATGTGGTTCAGGCGACCACGCACAATAGGTCCAGCCTTGCCAGTTGGAGTGGCAGGGGCTCGTGCAGGAGTTATCGCGAGAGGTGCCTTCTGGGGGCACTCCCTGGAGTAGTGGCCAGCCTGGCCACAGGTGTAGCAAGTGACTCCAGGTGGAGCAGGTAGCATAGGACGGTACCCACTTCCGCCTACCCCAAGTGTCGAAGTAGTGGGGCGCGGAGGAGGTGGCCTATCCTGCTGCTCATGAATGGAGCACGAGGTACGGCGCTGTAGGGACAAACACCCTGCGCTTCTTGCTCTCAGAACCCGAGGAACTCTGGTGGTCCCCATGTGCGGGCCTCTTGGAAGCTTCAAGTTCCTTTCTTCCTTGCTCAAGAGTAAAGCCTGGTTGAACAGCTCCTGATAGGTCTGGAACCTGAAGGGGCAACTCATAGCGAGCTGCGGAGTCAGACCCTTGCGGAACAGCTCTTGCTTGTCAGCATCATTGGTCACGTCCCTTGGGGCGTAACGAGAGAGATGGTTGAACTCACGACCATAAGTGCGGAGGTCCATCCGTCCCTGTTGCAAATCCAGGAACTCCCTCCTCTTCAAGTCCATGATCGGCTGGGGAATGTACTCCGCACGGAAGGCAGTGCGAAATCAGCCCAGGTGAAGACATGGTTGGCTGGAAACAAAGCCACATGGCTTTCCCACCAACAGCCAGCAGCACCAACCAAGAGTAGGTGGCAAAGTTGACTTGCTCGCCAATGGGACATGAAGCGCGGAGAACTTGCGCTCCAAAGCACGAAGCCAATCATCAGCTTCCAGTGGCTCCTTAGCATCAGCAAAGGTGGGTGGCTGCGAGCGCAGGAACTCGGTGAGAGTGTTGCACTCGTTCCTCCGTGCATTCTGCTGCACCAACTGTTCAAGCAAGCGCTCATTGCGCCCACGGTTCTCCTCAATGGCCATCAAGACCTCAGCCATCGAGGGTGGTGGCGGCAGATCATCTCATCATTGTGGTTACCGCGACCACCACGGCCTCCACGGCCTCCTCGAGCCATTCTGGAGATTTGACAATGACACAGTTAGTATCTTTCTCCGAATGGTCGAACAATAGCATTAGCGTCTACACAAGTACACAGACTAGGGACGATAATACATTGCAATTGACAAGGAATCAACAAGATAGAACTTGGGTCAAAGATCAGCATCATGTGCTACTAGTGAGAGTTAAGAAATCACAACTTAACACACTCTAGTTGACACAATCCGGGACCTTATGTTCAAGTCCGTGGGTTAAAACCCAAAGAAAGGATCAAATGATTAACTGGTAGAAACATCTGAGTTGATTTGGGATTGCAACGCAGCGGGAGCAACGTGACACATAACACTAAAGGTCGAACCCACCCCGTTTCTAATTTTGAAGTAACAGACGAGGAGTAAAACCTTTAAACTCAAATCGAGGTAAGATTGCTCCGAGATTAGAGGGTAACCAGATAAGGAGTAAAAAGAATCCTAAGATGGTTTTCACAACTCATTTTTAGGTTAAAAATATTTTCACAAACACTAGACTCAACATCGACCAGTAGAAGGGTTTCCTACAGGCAGTACTGCTCTGATACCAACTTGTGGCGCCCGACCCGACTGCTATACAGTGATGCTGTGTGTCACCGGTTAAGCGATACAACCGGAGGTTACGGGTTTACCAATCCCCGGCCAAAACCTTTGGCAGGCGTTGCTCGGAATGGATCATCGGCAACACAACACCCCGATTGATGCCTTAACACAGGCACAACCCTCAATGCATAATAGAGAGATCAAGACTTGTGGAACAACTGGCACATCACAGACTCTACGACACAAATCATATAGTTCAACTCTTATAATAGAGAAAGATAGCAAATGACAACCAGAGGTCACAGACCCAACATTACAACAAGCGGAAGCAAATTAGGTTGTTCTAAACAACAAGATCCAAATATGGCCTAAGAGGCCTACAGATAAACATCACAGCGCCAGCTGTTCCGGGATGTCCCAAGCTGCCACCTGGGAACCCCAGACTACTCGTCGACGTCCACAAAGAACCCACCTTCGAGGTCGGTGAAGTCCTCCTCTGAAACAAAACAAACGACGTTGAGTTCGACGAACTCGCAAGATTATATATAGAGCTTTAGCTCGATGAGGCTTTCAAAGTTATATGGCTGTTTTGCATAAAGCTGATTTTATTTATAAAACATAACTCAAGGCATCGACTATCAGATATTTTCAAAAGAGGTAAGAAGTAACTCTTTCTTTCATCACCTTACTCATCAACCATCATCAACCACTGTACCTGTTCATCAAAGGCACCTCCCCGAATCACCCTCGAGGAAGCTCACCTTGCATTTGTGAGTGGTACCTCTAGTACCCAGTTTTTAATCATTCCGTTAAAGTTATTCTATGATCTTACCTTCACTTCCCAAGTTCGTCCATAACCGCGGACACGGCTTTTCGAAAAGATTTAACCCTGCAGGGGTGTACAAATGTTTGCCACGCGTACCGTCCGGCCCATTACCTAGCTTTTAGCTCTCTTCCTTGGAGAACCGGCTGGGTGGGAGCGGTGTCGACTTCTCCCTCGTTAAGGACTTTCCAGGATCATCAGTGGCGGCAGGACTGCCAGGTGCCTGCAACACCCCGCCCCACGGCCACTCATTTTCCTAACACCACCATCCTCATCCAGTTCATACACCATCATCACGCACGCGCAAATGGAAGCCCGAACTAGAGGACCCTGGCTAGCCCCGCCCGAGTTATTTAGTCTATGAGGGTTCCTGCAAATGCATAGGCCTCACGCATGGTTGCACGCTCAGTCTTGGTTCAAGAGGTATAGAACTCGCTCCTAGGCGGCGAGAACGAGACAAAACACCACAACCACAGTGGCCTCTCATCCCCACCTTTAAGCATTTTATTATCCATCACCACAATTTCCTCCACCATCAACCATTTATCTCATCACCTGTTTCCAACACAAACCATCCATCGTATAGCTATGCAATTAACTAAGCATGGCTAAGCATCAACATAGCATAGTAGGTATCTCGGCCAACAATACAAACCTATGGATAATAGGGGGGGACAGGTATTGGCATCGGAATCTTAATGCAACTATAGGATACTCTAATCCAATAAAATTGACATTTGGAACCGCATGCAATATTGTAGTGGAGAAAATAATTGCGGAAATATAGGATAAGATATGCTCAGAGGGGGGATTACGCTTGCCTGGCTCAACGTGCTGGAAGTACGGGTCGTCGGGGTATTGCGGTGCGACCCCGGTTGCTTGATCTATCGAAACATAGTAACGGAAAGCAATCAATCACCACACAAGCTTTGACGGATGCAATGCGCAAACACATGATGACATGACATTTTAAATCCTCGAGATGAGGATGATTCAAGCTAGTCAACTTAAACGGAGTTCGGATGCTCAACGGGTGCATCCGACTATACGTGGAGTTAAGTATTGCAACAACTTTACTAGTTGATCGAGATAGATGAACCCTATGGTTAACTTGCATAGGAATGTCATGACCATGTGAGGATGCAGGGTTTGGGCGATTAAACAAGCAAGAATTAACTTAACAGTTGCGTTGAAACAATCGTCTAAGAAAAAAAGGAGCAAAACAAAATGTCTGGCCAGGCCGGAGTTTCCGGCCAGAGGGGGCTCAGGGGGCCGGAGTTTTCGGTCTAGCATTTTGAAAACCCAGGGCGGCAGTCTCTGGACAGGGTCCGGAGTAGGTGCGGAGGAAGTCCGGAGTTTCCGGTGGGTGGGGTCCGGAGCATCCGGTGTGAGGGTCCGGAGTTTCCGGCCCAGAGGAAGTTGATGCAAAGGGGAACACGCGACGGCAGGCTCTGGATCGGGTGCGGAGTTACCCCGGAGTATGCCCGGAGTTTCCGGTCTACACGTCCGGAGTCTCCCGTCGCCGGTCCGGAGTATCCGGTGTGAGGGTCCGGAGTTTCCGGTCTGGAACTTCGAACTGCGGCTGGAAACTTGCGGGCTATGGCTAGAAAGCGGACGAGAGGGGGAGGGAAAGAATGAGGGTGTCCAGGAGGTGTGCTTGCTCACCCTGAACTCGTGGAGATGCTCAGCAACGGCGGGGATGTACTGGAACGGCTTCAATCGAACTCGGGCACGCGGAGGACGTCGTGGAGAAGAACTTGAATCGCCGGCAATGTGCTACCTCCCCGCTCGATTCCTCCGGTGAGGACGTAGAGGAGGACGAGGCGGAGCTTGTGGTGGTCTTGGACTTGCTCGGGATGGCTTCAATCAACGGCGGCGAGGTCGACAGCCATGGCTAGGGTTTGGAGCTCATGTGGAGAGGAAAAGGAGAGGAACGGGGAAAGATTCTCCGGGAATGGGGTGAGGAGCAGGTGGGGCACGCGTGGTGCTTCTCTTCCTTGCAGGGGAGAGGGCAGAGGGGGCCCCGGCGTCGAGCTGGTGCGGCTGGAGCGAGGAGCTCGGTCGCTACAGGAGGAAGAAGAAGGCATTTTTCCGAAAGCCCCCCTGGAACTTCTATTTTCCTCACGGATAGGTCCTTTCTCCTTGCAATTTTGAAACCTTTGACTTAAATCATTTAATTGAGGCACTTAAACATCTCCAAAAATTATGACAAAATTTGGGTAGCCTCCCCATATGATGAAGAAGCTCCACAAAATTTGGTTTTGCCAAATAAATTGTTTTGGACAACATTTGTTCATAGAGTTAAAAACAGGGCATTTTGCTAAATTCAATAATGTTGTCCCTTTGGAAATTTATAGTAATTACAAAATATTGTTTTGAGCTCTTGGAACTTCCTTGACAAATATAAGATAACAAGGTAAAATTTGTTTTGCAGGTTTGGGTGCCCTCATTGTTTGGAAGTTTATTTTAGAGCAAATTTGGCATTTTGGGTTTTCTCAACGTTGCCCAATTCATTAACAAGTTGTTAGCAAGTTAATAAGGATGCCATGATGCATGAGGGAAAGCAAAAGCAAAAAATTTACTCGGGTTTTTTAGGTTCTCAGGTTTTGGGCTGTTACAGTAGGAAACGGTGCCCGAGGGCACCACACCACGCCGTGGCGCGGGCCCACCCTTGGCCGCGCCGCCATGTGGTGAGGGCGCCTCGGAGCCCGTCTCCGACCAGGTTTCCTCTTGTACCTTCCTTTTGTTGTGAATTTTTTTGCTATATAATCCCACGGATCCCCCGAGGTCCGTATATCGCTTTCTCGTCGTGTTTTCGTTTTGATCTGTTTCTGTCCAGATGTCGCCCCAGGGTTCATCTTCAGAAGACTACGTGCTGCGTCGTAAACGTGAACTCCTCCGAGACCTTGATCAAGGAACTTTCGTTGGATGGGCGGAAGAGGAAAGAGTCACGGCAAGGCGCAAAGACATGGATGAGAGCGTCAAGGAGGAAGTGAAGAAGATGTCATCAGCCAAGAGGGGACAGCCAGCTGCAGGATCGAAGGCTAGCAAGCCCACCTTTGTGGGATCGGTTAACACTCAACGTGCTTTTTCTCATAACTTGCAGGGAGCAACACCACCTGTTCCAGATTTTAGCTCTTTCCCGGCGGTAACTGAAGCCCTTCGAGGTACTGATGAGTTTTGTGATCAGTATCGAGTCCTGAGGATGGAGGTGGAAATACTTCAAGATGAGAGCAACAGGCTTCGCCGAATATGCTGGAGCGTTTTCTGACCCCGCTCAAGGTCGTTCCACCGTCACCGCCGAGGGAGTAATTCACCATTGGTATTGGCATCCCCTTGGCTTATTCCAAGCCTAGGGGGAGTGCCGCGGTATCACACCATTATCTTTTACCTTTTACCTTTCAATAGAGTCATATCATGAGTAGGGAAGTTATCTTATAAGATGGTTTGCAGCGTGGAAGTATCTCTCTTTTAGTTGGTTATCTATGTATCCCATGGTGTGAGTTGCCGTTATGGAATATTAATGAGAAGTTTATCATTGATGGCCCTTGAAGAGGTTGATCTACGGCGCCAGAAAACACTTTGCTGCGCGCTAAGTTGACGAGGGAATATCTTGCGGTGTCTATCTCCCCGTCAACGGTGCCAGACAGCAGTGATCTCCGGTGCGTAGTTACCTGCGTCAAAAGTAAATGGGTTAGGTTGAGACTCCAAGTGCAGAGTGTGTAGTAGTGGAAGACGTGTTTTCCCCACGAGGGTGACTCGAGGGTTTAATATCGAACTCTCGGGGAATCAGTAGTGAAGATATATCTTCTTATCCTTCTTTTGGTTACTTACAAAACAAAGTTAAATGTTTTGGTCCTCAACCTCACCTGTGGTTGTCAAGCACAAGGTGTAAGAATGATTAAGATAGTTATGCAATGCAAATAGGAAATAAATATGCACTGATGGTGGATGCAATGGTAAATGATATTTTTGGGTTTTTTAATGATGTATGCAAGATGAAAAGTATTTTTGTATTTTCGGATTCAATGATGTCTGAAAATGGAAAAGTGGTATATGGTGTTGGCAAGGTGTTTCTTATGATTAAAAATGGACCGGGGTTCATGGTTTCACAAATACACTCTCTCTTTATAAAGTGGCAGACAATGGAACACACACAGAGTTAACATATGAGATTGCAACACAGGGTTTGATAACAAGTTACTTAGATATATGGGCATCACGTCCTAACATAGAGACCTTTTGGTTATTAGTCTCTCTTATACTCCACCAAGATGCGAACTAAATCATAACACCTCGGTAATTAAGATGACTCAGAGTATAGCAATAAGTTTCATGACATGAAGTGAAAATAAGAACATGCTGGATCTAGTCACAGGAAGAAGCTTGGTCACCCTCAACCCTTGCAGCATGGTATTTTTGTTTATCCCTAGTGAGGTAACAAAGTAAGGTAAACACCCAAGTGGATCGCGATATTAAGTTGTCAGCTTACCGCACTCACCACTCCCCGTTACTCCAACTAATGAACACGTTCCCCACACACGCTCTCATAAACATGCTTGATCATAACAAGTAGACAAGAACGGGGTACATAATATGCATCTATACTCATAACTGAAACAAACATTGCAATCTCAAACATATATTAACTCATAGAAAGATCCACCACATAGGTATTACAACGGTGACCGTAATCATGTTCAGCAGCTCATACGGTACTAATTAGTGAAGCTCAAGAGAGGAGAGATACATAAGTTACTTCCACAAACCCATAGTCCAGAGGTGGACTACTCCCTCTTCATCATGGAGACGGCGGAGAAGTCGATGGAGAAGATGGAGACCACACCGGCAGCGCCCCGCCGGAGTTTTCCCCCTCCAATCTGCAGCTCCTGATCTCCGTTTCGGTGTTTCTGTGTTTGTGCGGCGCTCCTTCCAGAGAACGTCGGGGGACCTTTTTTATAGGCGTTTTTAGGTCAAGACGGAGTCGGTGGACGAAAGATCGACGACAACGGAGCCACGAGGCCCAAATGAGTGGGCCCCATGCGGCCACAGTACCTGGCCGCGTGGGCCACCCCCTTTTCGCCTTGCGGGCTCCGTTTGCTTGATTCTTTCGCTCCTACGTCTTCTTCCTTCCAAAATAACGGCCTCTGTATTTTTCCAGGATTTTATGACGACGTTTGGGTCCCTGAAACATAAAAGGATAGTAATAGGGTTTTTGCCTGCGCAGGGTTAATTCCATAAAATAGGAAACAATTATTTTATTTCCTAAAATCATTAAATAACAGTGGTATAACCCTTATATGATGCAAATATGATTAGAATATAAGTGATAAAGTGCAAAGTTCATGTATGCATTTTACATGCATCAATCATTTACTTTCTGCATACTTTATTTAGCTTGCAAATTTTGTCATATGGATGATCTTGTTATTAGTATTGGTATAACTTTGGGAGCATCAAGTAAATCTTTTTGGTTTTGGCAAACTTAGCATTGGTCAGTAGCAACAATACTTTGAGGCTTAAGTAGAGATCGGGAAGTGCATGTAGATATATTATTCCATGATCTTTCTTTCTTGTTGGCTCATAAGCTTAATATTCTCAAGTTAAAATTATCTGTGCTTCCAAGGAAGATTGCATGATTGTTTTTACTACATGTATATTTGTTTGTATCCCTCAACTCTTATACTTGCTACACAACCTTGCTAGCCAAAAACCTGTATTGAGAGGGAATGCTTCTCATACATCCAAACCTTGAGCCAAAACCATTGCCATTTGTGTTCACCATAACTACCTATTATGTGGTATTTCCTGCCACTCCAAGTAAATACTTCATGTGCTACCTTTAATTATTCAAAAACTACTACCTCTCATTTGTGTCACTGTTTATTAGCTCATGAGGAAGTATGTGGGTTATTCTCTATTTAACTTGTCAGACAGACTTTCACCAATGGACTAGTGGCATATACATCCGCTTATCCAATAACTTTGCAAAAAGAGCTGGCAAATGGGTTGCCCAGTCCCAATTAATTACAACTATAACTGCTTAATTCTCTTCACATGTTTTGCCATGATTTATCAGAAGCAAACTTCCAAAATGTTAAACAATTTAAATAGGCACTCCTCCATGGTATGTGATTGTTGGACGACACCCGAGGATTCAGTTAGCCATGGCTTGTGTAAGCAAAGGTTGGGAGGAGTGTGATGCCAATATATAAATGTGCATGTGTAAACAAAAGAGAAGAGGGATGATCTACCCTTGGGTAGAAATAACGTCCTTCATGGGAGCCGCTCTTGAAAGTCTGGATGGCATGGGAAATATTGTTTTCACCCACTACCATTCGTTGACAACGACATACATAGCTTAAAACTTATTTTTATACTCTCTATATGATTTCAAAACTTAAAAACTCTAGCCATAATTTAATCCCTGCTTCCCTCCGCGAAGGGCCTATCTTTTACTTTCATGTTGAGTCAGTAAACCTACCCCCTCTATCTCAAGCAAGCATTTGAGTTGTTGTGATTCAATCATCTATATGTTGATATTTGCAATCATGTCTTTTATGTTTCCTTGTTTAGCACAAAGCTTTTATCTGAATGAATATAACTTTGAAAGTTATCAATTACTGTAAGGAGACTGTTATGATTGAGCATGTAAGTTTTGCAATATAAGCTCTGATATAAAGACTCTGCTCGAAAGATAAGTACAATCTGTAATTGTTCTCTGACCAAGAACAAAAGTTTGCCATCACCAATTATGATTTTCTCTATGCACCTTATTGTGATTCCCTTTACTCGTTTCAAGTTAAGTTATATGAAGGGAAGTTGCTATCTAAGATGACTTGTGTATTAACAAATGTGATGCTTCTTGTCCGTATTTTGTTTATCGACACTTCACTCCATAAACCCGTGGTCTTGTTTACCGAGTTCAGCTTTTGCTTGGGGACAAGCGAGGTCTAATCTTGGGGGGAGTTGATACGTAAATTTTGCATCACTATTTTATATCATAATTTACTGTTATTCATTGATATATTTCATATTTAGAGATGATACTTATGTTATTTTTACCTATTTTGCATGTTTGATGATTATTGGAGAATTAATCACCGGAGTCAGGATTCTGCTGGAAAAGGACCGTCAAGACACCATATTTCTGAAGATCAATAATTAACAGAAAATATCCCGAAGCTCCTATTTTGTCAGATGGCCACTACCAAAAATCCGGCGATCTACCACGTTTTTTCTGCGACGTTCTGATAACGTCGAGTGTTTTCGTCGCGGTGGGCTAAAAAGTTGAAAATGCTCTCGACGTTTTGGTTTTCCCAGTAATGGGCCGGTTGCTCGCGACGGTTCGCATATTTTATGTCGTGGATTTTCGTCCCCGGCCCATTAGGCCAGCTTGAGCACAGTTTCCTTCGACGAAACTGTCTTTATCACGAAGAACGTCGCAGATTTTCGTCTCACTACCATATTCTGTGGAGATTTTTGTCACGTAGAACGTCGCAGATTTTACGTAAAACATCAGTTCAACACGAGCATGCACACATCGCATGGACATCAGTTGAAACACAAAGAGCATGCACACAGGGCATGCCCATCAGTTAAATTCACACGAATAGAAGCGCGGCCAGGTTCTCCCGATTGACGTCGTACATGGCATGCAAAAGTACAAATATATATAGAGAGGAGTATAGCAAGATTAAACCTTCGTGTACTCAAGGTTCTCCCGATTGACCTCTTGTGCGACTTCATGGTTCGGATCTTCCTTCGTGTACTCAAGGTCTAGTCCCATGAACCTGTCCTCTACCCCTTCAAGCAAACTCTCGAACATGTCGAGGTTCCTCGTGACCTCCGCGAGGTCATTGGTGTACACCACATCTATGATCTGCTCATCATGGAGACGGAACGTGTGCTTGTGCGTGAAGGTGTCCATGGCGCTGATCGAGAGGAAGGGGACGATGAATAGAACTGAGAAGAGGAGAGGGAAGAAATGCGCTGGAGAAACCGCAATTAATGGGGCGTGGAAGTTGAGAAGAAATAGTGGGAGGGAAGGAACCGCTGCATGCCTTCTCGCCTCCGGCCGTGCAATGCCAAGCCGCCCCTTTGCCTCCCACATTTACAACACGAGTGGTAATTACTGACCGACGGATGGGCATTCAGAAAATGATAATGCACATTCAGAAAAAACATATAATACATTAACAAACAACTGGCAGAGCCACGTTTACTCTAGGGCATAAACATGTACCACAAAGACTAAAAGGTTTTTAAAATATGACAAGGTTTGAACTGATATTACACATACCATCCCCTCCAGTTCAATGATTCTGCAAAGGGATCTGAGAAGTCATGTATGAGATTAACATTACTCATTAAGTCTATAACTATATCTTCAAAATGAATTTCAGCTTATGCAGAAGCTTTGTGCCTCAGCTTTAGCTGTTTCCGAATTCTTGTTAACCATCCATCACCTTTGTCTTCATCGACGCCGAGTCTCATTAGCTTGAGTGCCCTTGCGTTCAGAACAAAGAACTTGGCGAACTTAACCTCAGGTCCGGTTCCTCCGTAGTCGTTCAGAGTAATTTCTGTGAGATGGCGATCAAGGCATTCGATGGGATTGTTCATGTCATACTGCAGCGCATTTTTAACTTTCGGGCCTTTTGCTGTCTACAAAAGAAGAAAAGCATAAGTATATATAGTGCCTACATCGATCGAAAGAAGATGCAGGTGAGTACGTGGGAAACTGTACTACTAATTATTTATCAATCACAGGAATTTTAAGACTATGTTACTACTGTTCCTAACTGGAAAGATAGCTCACCTCGATGTATAGCTTCTCCGTGCATGGAAAGCATCTAAGGAAGCCTACAACTTCTTCCAGATTGGGTCCGGTAGATCTTAGTGCCAAGATCTTCACTGTGCGCAGAGGCAAGGTCGAGCTTTCGTGAATCACTTTCTGCACAACACTGAACATGGATCAAGAAAATAAGTAAAAATACGGCAGTGGCAAGTTGGGAGAATATCAAGAACACCGAACATACATCAAGAGGACTATTTACCTTAAGGGTTATGGATCCAATAACAAGTTTGGAGCAGAAACCACCACCAGAGTAGACCAGCAATGTCAATTTCGGAGCGTTAATGACCCGGATTGATGTTCGACATATTGGACTAAATACACTCAACCTCTCAAGTAAAGGGGCGTTCTCAATCACCAGACCGCTAAGCTGGAAAATTGATCTGGAGCTTGACCAGCAGACGAACCCAGTCGTTCGCAGAGTCGTCGAGATGATATGGATGTTACCGTCGAACCCGTGCACCCCATCGAGCTGTAGTGCCTCGAGCACGGTACAGCCGTCGAGCAGCCACTCGATGGCCTCCTTACAGGTGCCGACGTCATAGAGGATGAGCCGCTTGAGATGAGGGAGAAGAAGTGCGGGCGCGGCATCAAACAGGGGAATAATGCACGAGCAAACCTGGCGCGTATCAGGGTGGGCAATAGGCAGATCATAGATTGCGGCAAAGCGAACATCTATAGCCCACCTTCGACCATGAGCTCCTCGAGGCCATGTAGGGCGGGGGATTGGAACCATTGGTCAACCTTGCCAGCGGCCATGTAGTTGGAACGGAAACCTCAGATGGCAAGGCGTTTGACTGGTCCAGGGTGCGCGGCGAGGATGTTGGAGACTGCGGTGAGTCGTTCGTGATCCATGTGGCAGATCCTATCGTCGACGGTGAGGTTGAGGGGGACGGACGCCAGAGGAAGCGCCACCGCTTGGAGAGGACGGTGGTCCGCACGCCAGATTTGGTGGGGAGGAAGCGGAGGTTGAAGAAGTCGAGGCCTACCTCGACCCGAATCCGCTTGTTCACCGTCTCGTCTTCCATCTCAGCCGGCGGCGAGACAGGGAACCAGCTCGGCAATGGGGTTTTTCGGCCGTGCTGCAGTCGGTTTTTTTGGGCGTGCATCAGTGGCGTTTTGTGGGCGTTGGAGCGGATGATGATGAAGGGATCTAGGCTCGCCTCGTCCTCCATTGCAGCCGGCGGAGAGAGAGGAAAAACAAGCAGCTTCCTCGGCGGTGGGGTTTTCTGGGTGTGGGGCAGATGTTTGGAGCGGGATAGGCGAGTTAGGCGGTGGCACTGGCTGGGCGTGAAGGGTGGAGCTAGCATTAGTTATTGACAGAGCTTCATGGTAGTAGTGACACTTCTATCCATCTGATGATGATAAAGATGCATGGTCAGAATCTTTTAGGTTGAACATATACGTGTATAATATTGAGTGCAGACCAATTAATGGTTACATATTTGATAGAACATATAGATCTACCCAAATCTACTTACAATGCCCAATTAGAACAAACAGACCAACTGCAAGCGCAACAATGTCTCAACTTGAAGCGATAATGAAACCAAGCCTCCTTATCCTATGATACAATCATCTACTGAGTCCAAATAAAATAACGACTCCGAAAAAAATCGCAGCTAAGGTGACAATGGATCCAACTGCATAATGAAACCAAGCCTCCTTATGGATGACATATCTTCTCATCTTTCGAAGCTTCAGCCGGTATTCCTCCAACTTGATCTTCAGAGCATCAATTGTATCGGCAGCAGACAGCTCCAATAACATTTTATGTTCCAACTTGGTCTTCAGAACATTAATGGTATCTGCAGCAGACAGCTCCAATAACATTTTCTTTTCTGCTAGATTGTTCAGTTTTTCTTTCAACTCATTGTTTTCCTCTTCAACAATATTTAACCTCGCAACAACCAATTGCAAATCGGTACGCACATCCGGTTCACATATGGAATCCTAAATAAAGAAATCTATGTCAACTTTTATCGGCATGATTTTGTGGACACTCAAAATGAAATTACTAATTTGTAAAGAGAATATACCACGTCCGAATACTCGACGTTAGGGTAGCCGACGGAAGTCGAAACCATCGTGAACGTACCGGCACTATATATATCAAACATTACAAACTAAATTAATAGCATAATAAAGGAGCATCACGATAAACATAATTATTAGACACCTAAATTAAATAATACTACGAGCACGGGGTGGCGTTGGGTGGGGAGAGCTCGTCATACCTCCGGGAGGCCCGCGACGTGGCATGTTCGGGAAGGCCGACGACGGGGAGGGGGCGCGCGCTCGGGGAGGGCTGCGGTGCGCCGGTGCGCGCTAACGGAGGCTGGTGGTGGGGAATGGGGCGCGAGCTCGGGGAGGACGCTGGGGTGAATGCGGCGGCGTGGATGCGGCGCGCGCTCATGGAGGCCGGCGGCGAGGTTGGTGGGGAGGGGACGCTCGGGAGGAAGGCGGGCGGTCAAACGATGTTTGGATTAATGTTCATCTGACCTAGCTACCCAACGGGCGGATCCAAGGCTTGCCTTGGGGGCATCTGACCTACCTACCCAACGGGCGGATCCAAAGCTTGCCTTGGGGGTGCACTACAACACACCCTGTGAAGATTTTTTCTTTGTAAAATATTATTTTCCACCACATATATATGCACCGCCGAAAATAATTTTTAGGTACTATGACACCCTCTAGGCACCCCTGGTTCCAAATGTCGTAGCTCTGCCACTGGTCCAACCCTATCGAGACCGGTCACGGTTGACTACTTGGTCAATTTCCTAGGGTTTCGATGAAAATGGCGCTACGGTGTGTCGGATATATGCACACGAGTGTGTTGCTACATTGGAAACGACAACATCAAAAATCTTAACATACGACACTTCTCATGTGCGAAGGTTCTGCACTTACACAAGAGATCTCCTTACACAACTAAACGCTCATTTCAGGTGCACCAGATGGAGTCACACATGTGATAACATTGGCTCAAATTAAATGTTCATATGACCTACCCTAAGACAACGAAGGATAAAAGTACATTGTCTATATACCTCCTCCCGAGGTCGGACAAAGGGGGAGATGACGATATGTTGACCACATGTGTGTGTGTGTGTGTAAGAGTGGGTGTTGGTAGGTGGTGTTATCCAAGATCCAATTCATATAGGGTCTAACCCACTTCACGAACAAAACTTACCCGCGTGAACTTTTTGTCCCTCGTAGGGCAAAGCCCCCACTTCGGGTGTACCGGATGGAGTCATGTGATAACATAGGCTCAAAGTGGTTTTTAAACGTTCATAAGTGTGTTGGTACATTGAAAAACCCAATATAAAAGTCCTAGGTGTGGCCCGCTTCACATACGACACTTATCCCGTACGAAGGTTCTGCACTTAATACCACTGTTCAAGATATCTTCCGACACTAGTACAGAACGACACATCGGAAACGGGCCAAAAACCCCTTCGGCAACGGAGAAAGGGTCCGTGTCCCCGACCCTGTCACTGATGTGAAGGCCTTCATCGGTAACGGAGGCAAAAAACCGTCACCGATGAGGCCTAAGTTGGCTACGGTTGCCGACCAATCTCCGTTTCCGATGTATCGGTGCATCAGTAACGGAGATTCTATTTTACTCGTTTGCATTGAGATTTGTTCAGAAGCCTACAGCAGCAATGCGGTTGCCAATTCACATTCAAAATCTCACAGCAGAAGCACAAAGTTGCTAGCAAATCCATTCATAACGTATATAAGAATTGTCATCATTACATAGCATCAAAAGATGAGTTACACATGCCTCACTAATCCTATCATTCTCATGGCTCCCTAAACTTAACTTTTATGACACTCCACTCTTCTCCAGCTCCATCTTGGACGGTGTCGCCGAAATATAATAGCGTCACCGCTGTGACATTTCGGCCACACTGTCCAAGACACTCTTAATTAAAAAAGTGTTTTGAACAGTGCAGCGAAACGTCACAACAGCGACGGTTCACGGATATAATCCCACTTTGTATTTAGCTCTTTTAAAGCTTGTTTGGATCTGCATGGTGTTTCTACATATAAAATATATGGATGTCTAGTTAGAAAAGAGCAAAATATGATGCTACATGACATAAAATACAATTTAAGATGAAAACAGTTTACACCTTAAGCGCCTATATCCGTGTGCTTGCTGTCCGATCGAAACGATTTGGAGGCAGAGCTTGAAGGTGATGTTACCTTCAATTGCCTCACCATTTTTATGCATTGTCGCCGAAATATACTATTACTTTATACACTAGCTACACAAAACCATAACGAGGATTTGCACATTGACAAAGGGTTGAAATTAATCTATTCATCATTGGTATTACTAGTAGTGAGGGATCTATTCATCATCGGTAGTACTACAAAGCGTTGAAATTAATTTACCCTAGTAGACTTAAAATAGTGCAAGATTTAGTATTGAGGGATGTATTCATCATCGGCAGTACTAAAAACAGACACAACACAATACTAGACTTCAAATACTAGACAAGTTTTCTATGCTACTTTAAATAAAATGTAAGATCTAGTGTTGAGTGGTGTATTCATCATCGGCAGTACTACAATACTAGACAGAACACAATACTACAATACTAGACAGTACTACAATACTAGATCGGTAGATGCTACTTTAAATATAATGTAAGATCTAGTGTCGAGGGGCGTATTCATCATTGGCAGTACTACAATACTAGACATAACACAATAATAGACTTCAAATACTAGACAAGTTTTCTGTGCTACTTTAAACAAAATGTAAGATCAAGTCGGCGACATACCCGGGGAAGATGCACGGCAATAGACCAGTAGATCCGCGTCGGTGACATAATCGGGGAAGATGCGCGGCGGCTCGCCGACGAGCCGCTGGGGGGGATGCGCGGCGGCTCACGACGCACCGCTGGGGGAAGATGCGCGGCAGCTCGCCGACGCGCCGCTGGGGGAAGATGAACGGCGGCGATGCCGGCCGGACGCGCCGCTCAGATCTGCGAGATAAGAGTTAGATCTGGTGTGCTTCTTGAAGCCGCCGCCACACTGTGACTTTGGAGTGATAGTGAGAGCGAGAGCGTTAGGGTTGCCGCAGTGGCACATATATAGCACTAACATCGCAAACGGAGGCAATAAACAACCGTTGCCTTTTATCTCTTCACTGACACACTGGACCTACTTACGAAGGATCGATACGGTAGAATTGAACTATCTATCTACTCTACTCTACTTGTTCTTCTTACGCCCTGCCTCCGTGCCATTGTCATCCGTGGCGCGGCGTCGCTTCTTGCCGGTTGCCTTCTCCTCAGGCGCGTGCTCCTCCTCCTCCTCGGCTCGTGCTCCTCCTTCTCCGGCCGTGCGTCCTTCTCCGGCGAATCCTCCTCTCGCGCCTCCTTCTCCGGAGCGTGATCCTCCTTCTCCGGCGCGTCCTCCTCCGGCGCGTCCTTCTCCGGCGCCTCCTCCTCCGGTGCCTCCTCCGATGCCTCCTCCTCCGGCGCCTCCTCTGACGTCTCCTCCTCCTCCTCGTCGTCGGCGTCGTATTCTTCCTGGCTAGAATAGGGCTCCGGCGGGTCCTCCGGCTCCTCTTCCGCCGGCGACTCGTCCTCTTCGGAGTCGTCTTCTCCTTCGCGTGAAGACGGCGGGTCCGAGTCGTCGGAGTCGTCTTCTACAGAGCGTGAAGATGGCGGGTCCGAGTCGTCGGGGTCCGAGTCCGGCGGCCCGTCTTGATCACACCATGGAACTTCACCGCGGTGTTCAGCGCTCGCGTCGTCGCTCGGGACTTCCTCGTTCTGCCACCAGGGTTCTTCCATGGCGGTTGTGCTAGTGTGGTAGAGAACGTGGGAGAGAACGAAGGGGAGAATGCGGGACCTGCCTGGCTTCGCGCGGTTCCAGTCACATTTTGTTAGCGTCGAGCAGGCGGTTCCAATCCCTCGTGAATTAAGCCGCATTGAACAGGCGCGCTTCTAGTTTGCAACTGCAATTTCCCAGGCACATCGCAAACGGATATACATAAACAACAGTTGCCATAGAGACACATATTGGAAACGGAGACGAATTTATGACCGTTGCCGATATATTTGGTAACGGAGATATAAAATCCTCCGTAACCAATGTTGACGGACCAGCTTCTACCAGGCCTCGTCCGCAACGCTAAAGTCGCGATTCTCTGTCGCCTAACTCGTGCCGTTTCCATAGAGGGGTATCGGATGTGTCGTTCTGTACTAGTGCGATGTGCCGATTACTCGGCCGATTTATCTCTTATCACTGCCTGACCGGTAAGATAAATTGGCCGATAAGCCAGCCGATATGCCGATAAATCGGCCGATTTACCTGTTATCTTTGGTAGGCCGATAAGTTAGCGATAAGCGATATCCCCAACGTTGCTTAATAGTTAATACACAACTTAACTCCCACACTTCCATCTATATGTAGTGTCATTTCGATCTCTTTTACAAGCAAGTTTTGGTCTGATAATGTCCAAATGGAGTAGAAAAAAACTCATGCAACACATATTCCATCCATACAGTGTTAGGGTTTTGGTGAAGGTTTATATTAAATTAATCTTCATATTATTACATTTTTTCGTGAAAGTACCCGTACATAAAACTTGTCAAGAGGAAGAGATTCGATGTTTCAGATTCGCGTTGCGCGCCAGAAGAGCAGCATTTCCCGCCTAATCATCGACCAAATTTAGACCCAAAGTTATTGACTCCTCCGTACTCTTCGTTCTCACCTTATCCCCTCCTAGCTCCATGTCATCCGCATCCGGGAGCGGTGGAGGTTCTCCTTCCGCTAGCGACGACGGGGAGAAGCTCCGCCTCCGCCACTCGGATGTGGGCCGCAGGCACGGCCGCCGCCGCTTAACGAACTGGAACGGCTTGCGCACCCCCAGGCCCAATTCCCCTGCCCACCGCCGCGACGCCACGGTGGAGATGCTGGGTCCTCGCGCGCCTGCCCCACCGCCACTGCTGCCGGCATCCTCTGTCGAGTCTAGCGACGATGAGTCTTACTCAAGCATCGATTCGGTCTCCACCGACGACGGTGACGAGCTCATCAAGATCGTCGACCCCGACGAGCTGGAGCGCGCGTTCTGGCAAAGTCCGTGCGCTCGCAGCGCCGCGCGAAGAAGCGTCGTCATGTGGATGCCGAGTATGAGGAGGTGATGAACGAGATGCGTCTGGAGCAGGGTCTCCGGCAGGACGCCGAGCACACCGCTCGCGCGCGGGAGTGGGAGGAAGTGCGCCGCCGCCAGCGCCTCAACCGGGCCATTGCCTTCTCCGATAGCGAGTAGTGGCGCCGCCAGGGCAGATGACCCGGTGGCCGTTTTTTTGTTGTTGAAATTAGTGTTGGATGTGGCGGCGACGATGAGGCGCGCTCGGGGAGGGCACACGCTCAATCGATGTTGTGTCAAATTGAAGCTAGCTTTTGCCCATTTTCAAAAGATTGAAGCTTGAATCTTAACTACCATATATATATATATTTATGTTGTGTCAAATGCCCTAATTTTTTTTAAGATTTCTGCTGTGATAAACCTGGGCTCAAATTAAGTTGGTTTTAAATATTCATCTGACCTACCCTAACACAACCAAGGAGAAAAGCATGTGTGGATTTGGGTGTTTTGACTAAACGCCAGAATCCCACCAAATCCTAAGTGTATTCCTAATATATGCATAAAAGAGTGTGTTGGTGATTGAAAAACCAACATCAGAATCCTAAGTATGCATGGCAAGCTTCAGAAACAACAGTTATCTCGTACGAAGGTTGAGCAATTGTAAATTTACACAAGTAAACTCCCACTTTGATAAACCTGGGCTCAAATTAAGTCGTTGGTTTTAAATGTTCATCTGACCTACCCTAACACAACCAAGGAGAAAATCATGTGTGCATTCGGGGTGTTTCGACTAAACGCCAGAATCCCACCAAATCCTAAGTGTATTCCTAATATATGCATAAAAGAGTGTGTTGGTAATTGGAAAACCAACATAAGAATCCTAGGTATACATGGCCAGCTTCAGAAACCACAGTTATCTCGTACGAAGGTTGAGCAATTGTAAATTTACACAAGTAAACTCCCACTTGATAAACCTGGGCTCAAATTAATTTGGTTTTAAATGTTCATCTGACCTACCCTAACACAACCAAGGAGAAAATCATGTGTGCATTCGGGTGTTTCGACTAAACGCCAGAATCCCACCAAATCCTAAGTGTATTCCTAATATATGCATAAAAGAGTGTGTTGGTAATTGGAAAACCAACATCAGAATCCTAGGTATGCATGGCCAGCTTCAGAAATCACAGTTATATCGTACGAAGGTTGAGCAATTGTAAATTTACACAAGTAAACTCCCACTTTGATAAACCTGGGCTCAAATTAAGTCGTTGGTTTTAAATGTTCATCTGACCTACCCTAACACAACCAAGGAGAAAATCATGTGTGCATTCGGTGTTTCGACTAAACGCCAGAATCCCACCAATTCCTAAGTGTATTCCTAATATATGCATAAAAGAGTGTGTTGGTAATTGGAAAACCAACATAAGAATCCTAGGTATGCATGGCTAGCTTCAGAAACCACAGTTATCTCGTACGAAGGTTTGAGCAATTGTAAATTTACACAAGTAAACTCCCACTTTGATAAACGTGGGCTCAAATTAAGTCGTTGGTTTTAAATGTTCATCTGACCTAATTACCCTAACACAACCAAGGAGAAAAGCATGTGTGCATTCGGGTGTTTCGACTAAACGCCAGAATCCCACCAAATCCTAAGTGTATTCCTAATATATGCATAAAAGAGTGTGTTGGTAATTGGAAAACCAACATCAGATCCTAGGTATGCATGGCCAGCTTCAGAAACCACAGTTATCTCGTACGAAGGTTGAGCAATTGTAAATTTACACAAGTAAACTCCCACTTTGATAAACTCAAATTAAGTCGTTGGTTTTAAGTGTTCATCTGACCTACCCTAACACAACCAAGGAGAAAATCATGTGTGCATTCGGGTGTTTCGACTAAACGCCAGAATCCCACCAAATCCTAAGTGTATTCCTAATATATGCATAAAAGAGTGTGTTGGTAATTGGAAAACCAACATCAGAATCCTAGGTATGCATGGCTAGCTTCAGAAAGCACAGTTATCTCGTACGAAGGTTGAGCAATTGTAAATTTACACAAGTAAACTCGCACTTTGATAAACGTGGGCTCAAATTAAGTCGTTGGTTTTAAATGTTCATCTGACCTAATTACCCTAACACAACCAAGGAGAAAAGCATGTGTGCATTCGGGTGTTACGACTAAACGCGCAGAATCCCACCAAATCCTAAGTGTATTCCTAATATATGCATAAAAGAGTGTGTTGGTAATTGGAAAACCAACATCAGAATCCTTGGTATGCATGGCCAGCTTCAGAAACCACAGTTATCTCGTACGAAGGTTGAGCAATTGAAATTTACACAAGTAAACTCCCACTTTGATAAACCTGGGCTCAAATTAAGTCGTTGGTTTTAAATGTTCATCTGACCTACCCTAACACAACCAAGGATAAAATCATGTGTGCATTCGGTGTTTCGATTAAACGCCAGAATCCCACCAAATCCTAAGTGTATTCCTAATATATGCATAAAAGAGTGTGTTGGTAATTGGAAAACCAACATCAGAATCCTAGCTAGGTATGCATGGCCAGCTTCAGAAACCACAGTTATCTCGTATGAAGGTTTGAGCTATTGTAAATTTACACAAGTAAACTCCCACTTTGATAAACCTGGGCTCAAATTAAGTCGTTGGTTTTAAATGTTCATCTGACCTAATTACCCTAACACAACCAAGGAGAAAAGCATGTGTGCATTCGGGTGTTACGACTAAACGCCAGAATCCCACCAAATCCTAACACCCTGTTTGGTTGCACCGAATTGGGGCTTGGAATTGGAATTGGAGCCCCAATTCCGAATTCCGGCGTTTGGACTGCGCTCAGAATTTGGGCCTGGAATTGCAGACCAATTCCGAGCCAATTCCGCAGCTACCGTTTTGTGAAGGGAGCAATTCCGAGCCTCGGAGGTCGGAAACGTTCGGAATTCGGACGCCGGCCACCGCCCCGCCCCGCCGGCCGCCGCACCTCCCCGTCGGCCGCCGCACCTCCCCGCCGCACCTCCCTCCGCCGCCGCACCTCCCCGCCGGCTGCCGCTCCTCCCTCCGCCGCCGCACCTCCCCGCCGGCCGCCGCTCCTCCCTCCGCCGCCGCACCTCCCCGCCGGCCGCCGCTCCTCCCTCCGCCGCCGCACCATGGCGCCTCCTCCCCCGCTCCTCCCTCCGCCGCCGTTGCCGCTCTCCTCCAACCGCCTCGGCCGCCCCTTCCTCTCGTTCCCCTCCTCCGCCGGCCGCCCGCCTCGCCCGCGAGCGCCAGCTCTACGAGATGCGCAAGCGCGCCGAGCTCCGCGACGCCGTCCTCCACCTCGAGCGTCCCTGGGACTCCGACGACTCCGCTCCCGTGTCCGCCACCGCGCTGGCGCCCAACCTCCTCTCCGTCCCCGCCGGCCGCCACCCTGTCCCTCCTCAGTTCCGGCCGGCATCAAAACAAGAATTCCACGATTCCATGATGTTGTGCATCCAAACAAGAATTTAACTGATTTGGAATTGAGGCCAATTCATTTCCAACTCGGATTTGGAATTCAACCCCAATTCAATTCCGAGCCCCAATTCTATGCAACCAAACACAGTGTAAGTGTATTCCTAATATATGCATAAAAGAGTGTGTTGGTAATTGGAAAACCAACATCAGAATCCTAGGTATGCATGGCCAGCTTCAGAAATCACAGTTATCTCGTACGAAGGTTGAGCAATTGTAAATTTACACAAGTAAACTCCCACTTTGATAAACCAGGGCTCAAATTAAGTCGTTGGTTTTAAATGTTCATCTGACCTACCCTAACACAACCAAGGAGAAAATCATGTGTGCATTCGGTGTTTCGACTAAACGCCAGAATCCCACCAAATCCTAAGTGTATTCCTAATATATGCATAAAAGAGTGTGTTGGTAATTGGAAAACCAACATCAGAATCCTAGCTAGGTATGCATGGCCAGCTTCAGAAACCACAGTTATCTCGTATGAAGGTTTGAGCTATTGTAAATTTACACAAGTAAACTCCCACTTTGATAAACCTGGGCTCAAATTAAGTCGTTGGTTTTAAATGTTCATCTGACCTAATTACCCTAACACAACCAAGGAGAAAAGCATGTGTGCATTCGGGTGTTTCGACTAAACGCCAGAATCCCACCAAATCCTAAGTGTATTCCTAATATATGCATAAAAGAGTGTGTTGGTAATTGGAAAACCAACATCAGAATTCTAGGTATGCATGGCCAGCTTCCGAAACCACAGTTATCTCGTACGAAGGTTGAGCAATTGTAAATTTACACAAGTAAACTCCTACTTTGATAAACCTAGGCTCAAATTAAGTCGTTGGTTTTAAATGTTCATCTGACCTACCCTAACACAACCAAGGAGAAAATCTTGTGTGCATTCGGGTGTTTCGACTAAACGCCAGAATCCCACCAAATCCTAAGTGTATTCCTAATATATGCATAAAAGAGTGTGTTGGCAATTGGAAACCAACATCATAATCCTAGGTATGCATAGCCAGCTTCAGAAACCACAGTTATCTCATATGAAGGTTGAGCAATTGTAAATTTACACAAGTAAACTCCCACTTGATAAACCTGGGCTCAAATTAAGTTGGTTCTAAATGTTCATCTGACCTACCCTAAGACAACGAAGGAGAAAATCATGTGTGCATTCAGGTGTTTCGACTAAATTCTAGAATCCCACCAAATCCTAAGTATATTCCGAATATATGCATAAAAGAGTGTTTTGGTAATTGGAAAACCAACATCAGAATCCTAGGTATGCATGACCAGCTTCAGAAACCACAGTTATCTCGTACGAAGGTTGAGCAATTGTAAATTTACACAAGTAAACTCCCACTTTTATAAACCTGGGCTCAAATTAAGTCGTTGGTTTTAAATGTTCATCTGACCTACCCTAACACAACCAAGGAGAAAAGCATAAGGGGACCGATCACGGTTGACCTCGGGGTCAACTTCTTCGGGTTTTCGGCAAAAATGGCGCTACGGTGCGTTGGAATCCCACCTATAATCCTACCCTAACACATGGCTCCATCATGCATCCGACGGTCAGCAATGTTTCCCGCACAACCACCAAATTTCGCGCCGCCCACCCAAATTATCCACCAAATTTTGCCGCCTTCAGCGCGCGCACAAAATTTCGAATTTGTCGCTGCCTATACCCCCTTCGCCAAATTTCCCCATCTCCCGTATCGACATATCCCTTTCTTCCTATCCTCGTCCAAAATCTCCACTCCTCCCCCCAAACCCTAGCACGCGCCGTCCCGGTCTTCCACCTCGCCGTCCCGGTCATCCACCTCGCCGTGTACCTCGCCTTACCAGGCCTTCCACCTCGCCTTCCAGCTCACCGCCAAGATCTGCCACCTCGTCGTCCAACTCGCCGCCAAGATCTGCGCCGCCAAGACCTGCCACCTTGCCGTCCAGGTCGCCGCCAAGATCTGCCACCTTGTCGTTCAGCTCGCCGTCAAGATCTGCGCCACCAAGATCTGCGACCTCACCATCCAGGTAGCCGCCAAGATCTTCTCCTCGCCGTCCAGGTCGCCGTCAAGATCTGCCACCTCGCTTCCAGGATCTGCCACCTCGCTGTCAAGATCTGCCATATCGTCGTCCAGCTCCTCACTAACCTCGCGACAACTTCGTTGTCAATGTCTCCCACTTTGAGGCCACGAGTAAAGGTTCCCGCCCTGGAAAGCAGTAAGAAAAATGCCCTAAATCCCGAATGCAATTTTGATACAATTATTTCCGTCTGTTTGATGCTTGTAATAGTCTCTCATAGCTTCTGTCGGAGCCGCCGCTAAATGGAATAGCCCGCTATTCCAAACTTTGATATTAGATTACTCATATATGCCTGTTGCATCATCAGTACTACAGAACAATCAAAACCAGTCCTATATTTTAGAACAACAAATACACCCCATGGAAGAATCCCTAAAGTGAGTAGCCTAATTTGTAGCTGTAATAGGTTCTTATCAAGTGTTATGTTAGTAGCTAATTTTGAGCTAGATCTTTATTCATGTTAGAACCACAATGAGTTCATATGGTCAATTTTTGCTTATTTTCCAGCTTGTATTAGTCTTAGGAGCAGTTTTCATTATTAGGTCCACAAATTAGATTACTCGTATCTCTTGTTTAATTCATCAGAACTACATAACAATCAATATCAGTCCTATATTTAATAACATGAAATACACTATATAGAAGTAACCCGGATGTGAGTAGCTTATTTTGTAGCTGTAATAGGTTTTTACCAAGTGTTATGTTTGTACCTAACTCTGAGATCATTATTCATGGTAGATCAGCAAACAAAACCTGCTGCAGGTTCCAATCGCAAGCGCGTCAGTGCAGAAATAGTTGACATCACAACACCTGAGACTCCGGTCTTAAAGAAGAATATCAAATCGACTCCGCCAGCAGTCCCTGCATCCGCATCGCCATGAGTAACGAGGGTTGCATCCCAACGGAAGCTATTAGCCCAAGCAAAGAAGGTAGATGCTAAACTCAAGCGACCAGTGGTCCAAGCCGAGGAGGCAACTCCCCATCACCAGCAGGAAGCTGTCCAAGCCGAGGAGGCAACTCCTGAACGCCAGCGGGAAGCTGCCCAAGGCGAGCAGGTAGCTCCCCAACGCCAGCAGGAAGCTGCCCAAGGCGAGCAGACAGTCCCTGCATCCGCATCGCCACGAGTAACGAGGGCTGCAGCCCAACGGAAGCTATCAGCCCAAGCAAAGAAGGTAGATGCTGAACTCAAGCGACCAGTGGTCCAAGCCGAGGAGGCAACTCCCCATCGCCAGTAGGAAGCTATCCAAGCCGAGGAGGCAACTCCTGAATGCCAGCAGGAAGCTGCCCAAGGCGAGCAGGTAGCTCCCCAACGCCAGCAGGAAGCTGCCCAAGGCGAGAAGGCAGTCCCTGCATCCGCATCGCCACGAGTAACGGGGGCTGCAGCCCAACAGAAGCTATCAGCCCAAGCAAAGAAGGTAGATGCTGAACTCAAGCGACCAGTGGTCCAAGCCGAGGAGGCAACTCCCCATCGCCAGCAGGAAGCTGTCCAAGCCGAGGAGGCAACTCCTGAACGCCAGCAGGAAGCTGCCCAAGGCGAGCAGGTAGCTCCCCAATGCCAGCAGGAAGCTGCCCAAGGCGAGCAGGCAGTTTGCCATGGCTACCTGGACAGGAAGGACAGGAGGATCAGAATTGTTATTCCTCCCGGAAAGACAAGGCCAGTGCAGCCAAGGATTGCTTCCATGTTTGCTACTGTGTGTTCTTTAGCTGTGAAGGAAACTATCCCTATCTTATCCCACTGGAAAGAGTACAAGGGCAGACGTGACATATTTTAGGGGTACTTCGAACATGTCTGTGTAAGTTTTGGAACCCAACTTTCGAGTTCATTCCATTGCTGTTCATAAAACTAAATAATGCTCTTTCTTTTGTTTCAGGGAAGATTTGTTTTGAACCTTGAAGACCCCTGGATCCGTGGATCTCTTCTAATGAATCTAAAGAGCTGTGTAAGACGAAGACGCCATTTCCTGAAGAGAACATATTTTGACAATTGTAATGACAAGGCTAGGCTTGCACGAACACCTCCTTATGTAGTGAATCCTTTTACTCAAGCAGTTTGGTTCAAGTTAGTCGATAAAATGGACCACAACCCAGAATCAGGTCCTGTCTTTGTTCACTCAACCTTGCCACTGTTTCAATTTTATCATATGGACTGTCGCTAATCTGTTCATACCCTTTGTTTGTGTAGGTGACTTGTCAGAAAGACAGGCAGAGCAGAATGGCTGTCCGGTTCCCTGGTGCCACAGGTTCTCGTAGCTACGAGGTTATCTGCAACAATATGGAAGCCAAAGCCAATGCCTTTCAATTGTTCAAAGATACTCAATTCAGCTTCAGGAAACATGGATTCACTTCGCCTGTGAAAACAGCAATTGTAAGTCCCTCAAAATTCTGTACATCTATGGAATCAACAATTTATCTGAATAGATTCTTCTAGGTAGCTTCTGAGGTATATCTTTGTGAATTCTGATAGTTCATATACATGCATATATGCTTCTTCATATATCATTGTGATCTCCTATCTGATAGTTCATGTACATGCATGCTTAATTCTGATAGTTCCATGTACAAGCATGCTTAATTCTGATAGTTCATGTACAAGCATGCTTGCTTCATTGTCATCTGCTTCTTCACATATCATTGTGATCTACTATCTGCATCTATGTTTATACAGGCAGATCCCTTGTCATTACAGCATGGTTTCCAATCTAAGTTCTGTACAAGCAGATCCCTTGTCATATAAATGTACCCAGTATTCTACTTAAGCTGCTATTTCATCTTCTGCTTTCACATGCTTTATAGGCTGAAATGGAAAGGGAGATGCAACCATCTGCTGCAGCCGATGGCAGTGTCAAGGCGCCTCTTTCTGTGTTGAAGTTGTTGCTGCTGTGCTAGGTCGGGGAAATCGAAATTCTAGTTTCCTGAAAAACATAGGTGTGATTGCAAGCCATACGAACGCGCCAATGATTCAGCTTCGGCTTCTGTTTGATGCTGAGAAAAAAAGGAGGCTAGAACTAGAGTCTCTGCTTGATGAGCGCAATAAGGCCAAGGAACATGCTGACTCAGAAGCAATCATGTGTGTACAACATCTGAAGTCTATAATCAAGGAACAAGAAGAAACCAGGAAGATTCAAGCATCGTGCAATGACATTATCAAGCAGATGACAGCTGAACTCTCACCTAAGTGAAAACCTCTGCAAACTCGTGCCATTTTGGTAAGTCTTCGTGAGGCTTTTTGATGCCCTTCCTGAGTCTCAAACTGTACGTTGCTGGTGGCCTTTGAAAGGCAGAACACTCTATGTTGCCACTGCTGGGCAACCACTTGTTGCCTCGTGAACTGTAGAACATGGCCTTTGTGGCTTTTGGTGAGCAAGGCTGTGAGCCCTTGTTCAGAATGTATGTATTTGTTGCATGTGTGTTTGCTTTGATGTGAAAACTATTTAAAATTCGTCTCGATCGCCAAATGGCCATTCAAACATCAATCGAACAGAAACGTCGGGATACGGTGACGTCCTGAATTTCGCGCGACGAAATTTCTTTGTCGTGGATAGAAAACACGTTGACCCATATGATTGGGCCACGTGGAAAATCAAATTCAATAACCCCGCGACGGATATGCAAACGTCATGTTCATCCCTGACGTCATCACCTACGTCAACATCGATACCGCGACGAAAAAAAATGGTCACGAAATTCTTCCACGTGGCACCTTTGTGGGTAGAACACGTGTCGGATTTTTACCTCGTGGACATGACGTCATTGTATAACGCGACGTTTTGTTTTCGTCGAGTATACCATGACGTCAGCAAACAGCGGTAACGGCAGTCTGCCACGTGTCGCAGACCGTGACGTTAAAAAGACGTTGTGTCTCGCTGGGCCTAGTAACGGGCCGGCCCAGTTGGTCGCGTCGGTTGATGAAACGTCGAGGATCCCATACGACGTTCGGAGGTGCACCGAACCGTCGTAGAATCGTCTATGACACTCGGTCCCTGACGTTTTCATAACGTCGTGGGAATCGTCGAGGATCTCAGATCACGACGTTTTGGAGCACGATCACCACGTTATGCAAACGTCCCGGATCGACGGAATTTTGGTAGTGGGCGGAGGCAGCCAAAAGGGGAGGCCAAGGTGGGCCACCATGGGCCCTCACCATGCCGTGGCGCGGCCCCCCTGGCTGGCGCGTCGCCACGTGGTGAGGAGGCCCTGGCCCACCTCTGCTGGTGCCCCTTCGCGTACATCATCCCCAGGAAACCCTAACACCTGGAGAGTCGTCGAGGAAATATTTCGCCGCCTCCACGAGGCGGAAAACACCAGAGAGAGAAAAGCTCTCCGGCAGGGAGAAATCTGCTGAGGAAATTCCTTCCCGGAGGGGGGAAATCATCGCCATCGTCACCGTCATCGAGCTGGACTTCATTGGGATCATCATCATCTCCACCACCGACACCATCATCTCCACCGCTCCACTCCGTTCTGCTGTAACATCTAGGGTTGAATCTTGTCTAGTTCATAGGGGAAGCTTTCCCGGTGTTAATTACTCCTTGTGGTTGATGCTATTGAGTGAAACCGTTGAATTAAGGTTTATGTCCAGATTGTTATTCATCATTATATACCTCTGATCATGTTCCATATGATGTCTTGTGAGTAGTTCGTTTAGTTCTTGAGGACATGGGAGCAGTCTTGATGTTAGTAGTGAATTATGTTGAGTAATATTTAATGGTTTGATATTTAAGTTGTGGTGCTATTCTTCTAGTGGTGTCATGTGAACGTCGACTACATGATACTTCACCTTTATGGGCCTAGGGGAATGCATTGTGTATTCGAATATTAATTGTGGGGTTGCTGGAGTGACAGAAACCTGAACCCCCGTTGGTATATCGATGCATGAGGGATAGCAGGATCTCAGAGTTTAAGGCTATGGTTAGATTTATCTTAATTACTTTCTTGTATTTGCGGATGCTTGCAAGGGGTTTAATCACAAGTATGTATTAGTCCTAGGAAGGGCGGTGCATTAGCATAGGTTCACCCACACAACACTTATCAAAACAATAAAGATTAATCGGCTATATGAAGCGAAAGCACTTGACGTAATTCACGTGTGTCCTCAAGAACGTTTGGTCATAATAAGTAAACCTACCGGCTTGTCCTTTGCTCTAGAAAGGATTGGGTCACTCGTTGCAATTATTATTACTGTCTTTTATTTACTTGTACTTTATTTATCTGCTATATCAAAAATCCCTACAAACCTGTCTACTAGTATTTATAGTGAATTCTTAACCAAAGCTGCTTGTCAACACCTTCTGCTCCTCGTTGGGTTCGACATTCTTATTTATCGAAAGTACTACGATACACCCCCCTATACTTGTGGGTCATCAATTACTTTTACCTGTGGCGACCGCAACAGTTGAAAGTGCCTTCTCAGCTATGAAGATAATCAAAACCGAGTTGCGCAACAAGATGTCCGATGGTTGGCTTAATGATTTGATGGTGATCTTCATCGAGCGAGAGATATTCAAAAGTATTGATCTTGGTGAAATTAAGGAGGCTTTTTAGAAACAAGGTAGAGCTTTGCCATTGCCTGGAACTTCTAGAAGGCATTGAAACTCCATTACCGGTACGATTGTTGATTCTGTTTTGATTTAAATATTTTTTTCGTTACCATTGTACCAACTGATTATGGTTAATACATGAATGTTTGATGTGTTTAGACAATTTTAGTTTTTTTGCATCATTTTCCCCCTCCCTTTAGAGTTCGCCCGACCTCATTTTTTTCCCGTCCTCCGCCACTGATTATAGTATGTAATGTTAACTGAATGTCCATGTTCACTTTTCTGCTACTATCAATCTGAATGTGGACTCCCTGTTAATATGTTATGCAATTGTTTAGTAGCTACTGGGATCGTTTGTATGAACAAACTTGACTACAAGCTGCTGCTGGGATCGTGTCTGGTACTCTGATTGCGGCAAGGAAGCCCTCTTTGTTGAGAGGTTAGACATGGAAGAAGGGGCGTCAGAGGGGACGTCCCCGGCGGCCGCGGGATGAGGCGGAGCGAGCAGTCATATGGGGCCGGAGGGAGCAGCCAGAGGTGGGCGTCGGAGGGGCCGTCCGCATCTTTGGAGAGTAATTTCCATTGATCCAGATCCGTGGCCACCCTTCTCCAGATATCTCGAACTCCTTGCCAAGTTTTTCCTGAAAACACATTTCATTACGAAGTTTCCAAATAGACCAAAGCACAGAAGTGCAGACAACATTAATGACAAAATTCTTTCAATTGCTGAACCACCAGTGGGCCACTAATTCAAAATCAGCTCCAACCCGAACCCCTAACATTTCAGAAATGACATGCCAAAAAGCTTGTATGAACAAACTTGACTACAAGCTACTACTGGGATCGTGTCTGATACTTTAATTGCGGCAAGGATGCCCTCTTTGTTGAGAGGTCAGACATAGAAGAAGGGGCGTCGGAGGGGCCATCGCCGGCGGTCGCGGGATGAGGCGGAGCGAGCAGTCAGATGAGGCCGGAGGGAGCAGCCAGAGGTGGGCGTCGGAGGGGCCGTCGCCGGCGGCCACGGAATGAGGCCACTAGCAGAAACATGGCCTTCCGTTTGGGCCATTGGTCCCGGCCGAATTACAACCCGGGACCAATGGTGCATTGATCCCGGTTCGAACTGGCGTGGCGCCCGTGGGCATTGCTCCCGGGTCGGGGGAGACCTTTGGTCCCGGTTCGTGACACGAACCGGGATCAAAGGGTTTACACCGCAGCGCACATGCACCGCAGTGCTGGCCCCCCTGGCAGGGGACCTTTGGTCCCGGTTCGTGTTACAAACCAGGATCAAAGGGTCTCCCTGTATATCATCTTCCACCCCCGAGCTCCATCTCATTTTTTAGCTCGAGTTCATCACTCATTTCTTCTCCATTTCCTCTCTCTCACTCAAGTTAATCCCCATTTTTTTGCACCATTTGTGAGGATTGAAGGCACCGCATCTATTCAAGGGTTAGCAACATCATTCTTTCCTCCGGCGTTGCAACTTTAGCTTATTCGTTGCTAGTTTAGCTCATTTCATTTTTGTAGTGCTAGCAAGGTGTTTGATGAAATGCCCAACTAGTGAGTTCATTTTTATGTGCATTTTGAGCTCAAATTAATTTATTATTTGTGGATTTTAGTGTTGTCCCCGTTCTCACCGCCGTCGATAGCCCGCGTCATCCCGTCACCGGCACCACTTCGGTGAGCCTCTTTTTATCTTTTATTTTTTGAAACAGTTACTTGTATGATTTAAATGCATAGTTATTTCTTGTATAATTTCTTATGTTTTTCTATATGTATAGTGTCATGGTTTTGATATCCGTCCCCGTCGGCCCTCGTCCGGTCTATGATTCAGATGTGGTATATTTTCATAATTAACTATTTGGTTCGTTTCGTGTTTATCACAATCATGCCCGACCAACTTGACATAGATAAATTTTTATCTAGGAGGTAGTTGAACCGGAAATTCCAACCGACCCTATTGTCGAGTTTTTTAAAAAAGAAAACGCCGATTTGAAAGCAAAATTGAAGATAAGTGAAGATCTTCGTCTCCAATGCCTAGACGAGAAGATGGAATTGGACTTGAAGATTGCCGAGATCGTTGATGTTCACGGGCTCGAGACGACATCGTTGATGCTCATGGGGTCGAGATTGCCGACATCGTCGCTGCTCACGAGAAGAAGATGGATGCAATGCGCTTGAAGCTTAAAAAGATTAGAAATTATGCCATTAGTCAAGAGGCTTGGTATCATTATGCTGTTGGTTCAATAGTTACCTTAGTTGCGATTCTGATCGCATTTGTTGTTGGATTTAAATTCTTTAGTTAGTTGTATGTTAGTTTCAATTGATGTATGTTTCGTGAGAACTATGTATTACATTTGGGCACTACTATTAATTAATTTGGCCAGTATTATATATTCATGATGTAGTATTGTAATGGTTTTTGATATATTTATATAATGCAGATGAGCCGGCAATGGATGTACAGTGACCACCGCAGTGTCGACTATATCAATGGCATGCATAGTTTTCTCAAGGTGGCTAATAAAAACAAGCCGTCGAGTGGTTTTATTTCTTGTCCATGTAATGTCTGCAGGAATACGCGGGATTACTCTAACACAGACCGCATTCACTTCCACCTGATAACTTCTGGTTTCATGCCCGGCTATAATTGTTGGACCAAGCACGGAGAAAAAGGGGTTATGATGGAAGAAAATGAAGAGGAAGAGGATAACGACAACTATCCTACGTTCACTGAAGCCTGTGATACTCCAATGGGGGAAGACACTGCTGAAGAAGAGCCCAATGATGATGAGCCCAATGATGATGAGCCCAATGATGATTTTGGCCGGGCCATTCGTGATGCACGGATAAACAGCGGAAGTGAAAACGAGAGGTCGAAGTTGGATAGCATGTTAGAGGATCACAAAAAATTGTTGTACCAAAATTGCGAAGATGGCCAGAAGAAGCTTGGTACCACGCTGGAATTGCTGCAATGGAAGGCAGAGAATGGTACAACTGACAGAGGATTTGAGGATTTGCTGAAAATAATAAAGAAGATGCTTCCAAGGGATAACGTATTGCCCCCCAGTACGTACGAAGCAAAGAAGATTGTGTGCCCTCTAGGATTAGAGGTGCAGAAGATACATGCATGCATCAATGATTGCATCCTCTATCGCGGTGAGAAGTACGAGCATTTGAATGCGTGCCCGATATGCGGTGCCTTGCGGTATAAGATAAGGCGAGATGACCCTGGTGAAGTTGAGGGCGAGCCGTGCCCCAGGAAGAGGATTCCTTGCAAGGTGATGTGGTATGCTCCTATAATACCACGGTTGAAACGTCTGTTCCAAAATAAAGAGCACGCAAAGTTGTTACGATGGCACAAAGAAGACCGAAAGAAAGACGAGATGCTGAGGCACCCCGCTGATGGGTCGCAGTGGCGAAAAATTGACAGGAAGTTCCCGAGGTTTGCAGATGACGCTAGGAACTTAAGATTTGGTTTAAGTACAGATGGCTTTAATCCTTTCGGGGAACAGAGCTCCAGTCATAGCACCTGGCCTGTGACTCTATGTATCTATAACCTTCCTCCTTGGTTGTGCATGAAGAGGAAGTTCATTATGATGCCAGTGCTCATCCAAGGTCCAAAGCAACCGGGCAACGACATTGATGTGTACCTGAGGCCATTGGTTGATGAACTTTTAGAGTTGTGGAGCGACGAAGGGGTGCGTGTGTGGGATGAGCACAAACAAGATTCATTTGACCTACGAGCGTTGTTGTTTGTAACCATCAATGATTGGCCTGCTCTTAGTAACATTTCAGGACAGTCAAACAAGGGATACAAAGCATGCACGCACTGTTTAGATAAGACTGAAAGTATATACGTAGGTAACAAGATTGTGTACCCTGGTCATCGTCGATTTCTTCCACCTCAGCATCCTGTAAGAAAGGAAGGCAAGCATTTCAAAGGTGAGACAGATAACCGGAAGAAGCCTACCTGCCCTGATGGTGATGTTATATTTGGCATGGTGAAGGATTTACAAGTAATCTTTGGAAAAGGTCCTGGCAGTCTATCCGTTCCGAAAGATGCTAACAACCACGTACCCTTGTGGAAAAAGAAATCTATATTTTGGGAATTACCCTATTGGGAAATCTTAGAGATTCGCTCTGCAATCGACGTGATGCACGTGACGAAAAATCTTTGCGTGAACCTGCTAAGCTTCTTGGGCGTGTATGGGAAGACGAAAGATACACCGGATGCACGACTGAACCATCAACATATGCACGAGAAGACGAAAGACGACCACCTTAATCCAGAGAAGTATGAAGGTCCTGCCAGTTACGCTCTTACCAGAGAAGAGAAGGAGATCTTTTTTGAAGTCCTGAGCAGTATCAAGGTCCCGTCTGGCTTCTCGTCGAATGTTAAGGGAATGATAAACATGGCAGAGAAAAAGTTCCAAAACCTAAAGTCTCATGACTGCCATGTGATTATGACACAATTACTTCCGGTTGCATTGAGGGGGCTTCTACCGGAAAATGTTCGACTACCCATTGTGAAGCTATGTTCATTTCTCAATGCAATTTCCCAGAAGGTGATCAGTCCAACAACTCTAGGAACTCTTCAGAATGATGTTGTCCAATGTCTTGTCAGCTTCGAGTTGGTGTTCCCACCATCCTTCTTCGATATTATGACGCACCTCATAGTTCACCTAGTCGAAGAGATTAAAGTTCTTGGTCCTGTATTTCTACACAGCATGTTCCCATTTGAGAGGTTCATGGGAGTCTTAAAGAAATACGTTCACAACCGTGCTAGGCCTGAAGGAAGCATCTCCAAGGGTTATGGAACAGAGGAGGTAATTGAGTTTTGTGTTGACTTTATTCCTGACCTTAACCCGATCGGTGTCCCTCAATCGCGCCATGAGGGGAGACTGCGTGGAAAAGGAACGCTAGGAAAGAAAGCAACATTATGTCCAGACTGGGATTCTTTCAATCAAGCACACTACACAGTTCTACATAATTCGAGCTTGGTGGCTCCGTATATTGAGGAACACAATTTTACGCTCATTAATGGCTGAAGAACGCATTGAAAAAGAGCACGTGAAGACTTTCGCCGGGTGGTTGCATGAACGTCTCTTTAGTGACACCACAGTTGAAGAACAGCTAAACCTGTTGGCCAGAGCACCATCTTCGACTATATTGACTTTTCAAGGGTACGAGATAAATGGGAATACATTTTACACGGCGAACCAAGATAAAAAGAGTACCAACCAAAACAGTGGTGTCCGCTTTGATGCAGCAAACAACAATGGGACAAAGGTCACATATTATGGTTACATAGAGCAGATATGGGAACTTGACTATGGACCTTCGTTCAAGGTACCTTTGTTCTGGTGCAAATGGTTCAACCTGAAAGGCGGGGTAAACGTAGACCCAAAGTACGGAATGACTACAGTGGATCTCAAGAATCTTGGATACAACAACGAACCATTCGTCCTAGCCAAAGACGTGGCTCAGGTTTTCTATGTCAAGGACATGTCTTCCAGACCGATAAAGAGAAAAGACAAGGAAGCGAATACACCATATGATGAGCCAAAACGCCACATAGTTCTTTCAGGAAAAAGAAACATCGTGGGAGTGGAGGACAAGACAGACATGTCTGAAGATTACAATAAGTTTGATGAAATCCGGCCCTTCGCAGTGAAAACTGACCCAAGCCTCTTGTTAAATGTAGAAGTTTGTCCATGGCTACGACCCAAACAGAAGAAAGTGACAGGCAGAAAGTAGAAGAAGATTGTCCATGGAGGACAAGATAAGAATGTTGGTGCTGATGTGTAATAATGTATGAAACGGACATGCTCCTTACATAAAGGTTTAATACATTCCATAGAATGCATTACATAAAAGGTTTAATACATTTGCCCGGTTCTCGCGTTCGTGGCTAGGAATGGTGGATTAGGGTTTACCCCGTCGGCGACAATATATAAAGACCTCCAGGGCAGCGCTAGGGGAAGACACGTGGCTAGGGCAGCGCTGGGGGAGGACACGTGTCGTGACCGCAAAGCCCGACTTTAGTCCCGGTTGGTGTTACCAACCGGGACTAAAGAAGCACACGGATCGTGTGTTTCTTTCGAGCGCTTGTGAGCCGTTGGATCAGGGGTGTGTTTCTTTTGAGGGCTTGTGAGCCGTTGGATCAGGGGTGTGTTTCTAGTCCCGGGCCGTGATACCACCCGGGACTAAAGGGGCCATGACCCTATATATAGCCCCCTCCCGGGCACTCACGGCACTCATTGTAGTTCAGTTTGGTATTCAAAGCATTCGGACTCCCTGCATACGCCCAACGCTGCATTTTGATATGCGGGCACTCACGAGCCAGCGTTGGGCTGTATGCAGGAGAAACCGTGTGTTTTGTTCTATCTAGAAAATCCTTCAGTTCGTCGACCGAATACAAAACATTTAGGTCATCAGAGACGTCTTACCGCTGCTTGGATCGAAGTGGCGCTCAAACACAAAACATTCGGGTTCCCTAGCTACGTCCTGCAACCGTTTGGTCAGATCCAAGCAGCGGCAAGACGTCTCCGGAGAGGGCTCGCCGGAGAATATAGTTAGAATAGGATGCTCTAAAATATAAAAGATAAGAATGTTGGTGTTGATGTGTAATAATGTATGAAACATTTTAATTGGTAACGATGCTCTAAAAATAAATATTGAACATTTGAATTAAATCAATAAATATAAAAGAAATAAGAAATATATGATTTTCTTAAATATTGGAACATTTAAATTAAATATAAAAGAAAAAAGAAACTTGATACAAACAATACAAAAAACATGTAAAAGAAACAGAATTAGAAATAACAATTAAATCAATAGATATAAAAGAAACAGAATAAGAAAACAAAAATAAAAACATGAAAAAAAAAGGAAAAAGGCCTTTCATCCCGGTTGGTAACACCAACCGGGACCAGAGGCCTGCTGGGCTTCGCGCGCAATTTTTCGCGGCCCAGACAGACCTTTGGTCCCGGTTGGTGTTACCAACCGGGATGAAAGGGTCTTTCGTCCCGGGTCGTGGCAGGACCCGGGACGAAAGGGTCTTTTAAGCGGGGATTTGGGTGGTTCCACCCCGATTTTTTCACCATGTCCCCCAAATCGAAGACGACGCCAGCGCTCCCTCGCCTCCTCCCGTGGCGCCGCCGCCCGTCGCACCGCCCCGCCGCGCCGTTGTCGACGCCGTGGTCGACGTCGTGGTGCCGCCGCCCGTTGTCCCCACCTCTGCCGCGCGTCGCCCTGCTCGATCTCCGGCGCCCACCTCTGCCGCGCGCCGCCCCTGCAGCTCGATCTCCGACGCGGCCCCGCCCTCCACCGCTGCCGCGCCCCGCTGCCGGCCGTCGTGCTGCCTCTCCTCCACCTCCGGCGCCGCCTCGCGCCCGTCGCCGCGCCTGCCTCTGCCCCACCTCCTTCTCCACGCCTGCGCCTTGCTCCCCTGCCATCGCCTACTACAGAGAGAGGTAATTTTTTTTTTCATTGTTTAGGTTTTTAGTGTTAGTACTGTTATTAGCAAATTTGGTTGTTTAGGTTAATTAATAGTGTTATCAGGTAGTGTTAATTAGATAGTGTTATTAGGTAGTGTTATTAGCAAATTTAGTTGAGAGTGTTAGCAAATGTTAGTACCATTTTAAATTTAGGTTAGTGTTAGAAATGTTAGCAAAATATTGTGTTAGCACCATTTTAAATTTAGGTTAGTGTTAGAAATGTTAGTAGAATTTTTTTGGATTAGTGTTAGAAAATTTAGGTTAGTACCATTTTAAATTTAGGTTAGTGTAATTTTAGGTTAGAAAAATCGTGGAGATTAAAATTGTTTCAAAATTATAGTTAGTTTGTAAATTATGGAAAATGCAAAATTGTAATTTTAGTTAGTTTGTAAATTATGCAAAATGCAAAATTATATGAAGTGTTAGGTTAGTGTTAGGGAATTATGCAAAATGCAAAATCTAGTGTTAAAAATATGTGAGCAATTTGCTAAGTAATTTGCTATAATTTTGCTAAGTAATTTGCTATATTTTGCTAAGTAATTGCAAATAGAAGTAATTTTGCTAAGTAATTTGCTAAGTAATTTGCTATAATTTTGCTAAGTAATTGCTATAATTTTGCTAAGTAATTGCAAATAGAAGTAATTTTGCTAAGTAATTGCTATAATTTTGCTTTCAAATTTTCAAAGATGCAAATTTTAAGATTCATATTCTTGTTACAAAATTGATTGCAGGGACATCGAGTTACATATGGATCCAAATTTTCCGGAGCTTGACATAGAGGTTGAAGAGCAAATGGATCCACTTTATCCGGACGTCGGCGCTAGAGACGAGGAGGAGGAAGAACGTATGTGTATGCTTATAGCTGGACGTGCAGCAGCGCCTGTCGGTGACGAAGATGCTGTAAATTTAGATGACTTCAGCTCCCAATTTCTGAACGACTCCGGTGAGGGAGTTGAAGAAGGAGAAATTTGTAGAGATAATGAAGTGACCTTAAGAAACTCCGGCGAGGTATATTAAGCCTCTGTTGATCGATCACACCACATGTATTATTTGAGTTGTATTGCGTTTATTAACGAATCAATTTTTTCTTTTAGCCCTCTGGATCGAGCAAATCATCCGCATCTAAAGGGTCGAAAGGGAAGAAACGAGGCCCGTCGAAGCCGATGAAGGATGGTCAAAGGGTTATATTCGACATAGTGTCTGCTGATGGCGAACCGTTGGAACCCTTAGAGTGCCGCCGCAAATATATAAATCAATGCGGAGTTTCTGTTAGGGACTTGGTACCGATCACATTTCAAGAATGGAATAAGCCGAAGGACTTGACCAAGGCACTTACTTATGTCGACGACCACACAAAAGAGTTGCTTTGGGAGAGGATCTTGACAAAGGTCACCCTACCGCCAGATGTTGAAAACAACAAGCGGTGGAAGGATAAATTCATGGAGTGGACTTTTAAGAAGATGGCCGAACAATTCCGGACTTTTAAGAAAAATTTATGGAGCAGTTATTTAGAAGAGAAGGAAAAAGATCCAGATTATACTCCTGAATTCACTGGAGCACAAGTGAAGTTAAAAGCCCAGTGGCCCATATTTAAGAGGCAAAGAGAATCGGACGCCGCTGTGGCCCGATCGAATCAAAACAAGTTAAATGCTGCGAAGAAGATATATCACCACACTTTGGGGGCAGGTGGGTACAAGGCTGCCGTGCCTAAGTGGGAAGCCTTCGAAGCACGACTGCTTGATAACGGGATCAGGCCACAGACAAAGGACTGGCCCGATAGGTCCAAGTTTTGGTTGTTCGCGCATGGGGCAGGGTTGGACCCTGTGTCAGGGAAGATTGTTGCTCAGGGAAAATGGGCGGACAAAATTGTGTTTATAACCAAAGAACTTGAGAAGGCAATAGAGCTAGTTCGCAAAGGACTGTACAAAGTAGACAGAGAGAAAGACGAGCTGTCACTCGCACTCGGGAATCCTGAGAAAGTTGGACGATGTCGAGGCTATGGATCCGGAGTTAGTTGGTATAAAGGTTTTCCGGCAGACGCTGATACTTATAGAAGCCGTGAGAGAAAGAAGAAGGAGGACAGAGACCGGTTATCGGCATTGGAACAAAAAGTGCAGCAGATGCAGCATGACCTTATTAGTCAGAAAAAGGCATCTCAGCAGGAGATAGAAGGTCCTGAAGCCGCCCCATCTGATCAGCGGAAAAGCAGCGTGGGTTCCACGCAGCTACAACATTCTGAACACGAACCGGCGTCAGCTCACTACCCCGTGGATGATATCACAGAGAAGACAGACTGTGAGCTACATAGCACGATGAAGAACATGTCCTTCAAGGTGGCGGTCGGCTATGTTTTACCAAATGAGCCTGGAGCAACATACCATAACGGCCCAATTGCAGCTGGCTATTATCGTGTCGGGTGGATGACATTGAGCCGTTATATGCTGATCTGAGTCTTGACATTCCTGGAGGTGACGGCGAGAAGACACTCGGAGAAGCCAAGAAGAACATCATTCTCTGGAAGAAGGAACACATCGTGTTTCCAAACTTGCCGCCAAGGGCACCAACTTCTCGACTAGCACTCCCCCAACTCCTCCGAGTAGCGGTCCTCCCTCACCTCAAGATCCACCCTCCCCACATCAAGATCCCCCTCCCCACATCAAGATCCACCCTCCCCACGTCGTGACGACGATCAGGACCCCAGCGCGAGTCCATCGCCCGCGCGGTCGCAGCAAGAGAGTACTGTGCGCACTGTTTCACGCAAGCTAAAGTACCCGTCGACATATACACAGAGGTGCAGTTTAAACTACCCGCAAGAAACTCGAGAGGAACGCGAGTTGCTAAAGCCTCTTCCAAAGAGATCTTATGACTTGACTCCAGATGAACTCGAGAGGGAGGTGCGGGCTGATGTGAAAAAACAATTGGGACCGAAGCGGCGCCCGCCAAAGGAGGTGATACCACCGGAAAAAGTTGAAACTTTATTGAAGAACTTATCGAGTGGACCGCCGCCACAACCACCTAGTCCGCCTAGCGACTACGACCGTACTCTGGGCAAGGTAATTCGTGAAGAGAAGGAGAAGCAGACGGAGTCATTTCTTAGAAAGAAAGAGCAGATCAAGATGGCAGCAGAGAAGGAGAAGCAGGAGAAGGAGGCGGCATTTCGCCTAAAGAGGCAGCAGATGAAGAAATCCGGGAAACAAGTGCCCCAGCTTGGAGAACAGCCAAATCAGTCGGTCCCCGCGTTCAAGGTGATGCCCGATAAGGTAGTAGACCAAGGCACTTTTCGTATAGAGGACCCATACCCCACAGAGTATGAGTATGCATGGCAATATGTCTACGGGAGCACCCTGGTCAGACCTGAGCTCGTCAACTCTCTGACGACACAACTGCGCCGTTTGCATACGTGGTATGAGCATGCCGTAGAGGCCAAACATGATGCTTTCTGGGTTTCAGTCAAGAAAGAGCATTTCCAATTCCAGGATGACTCGATGTATGTGCCGTTTTCGGAAATTTTCAATTATTCAACCAAGACTCCCTCGACAAAGCCCTCGTCAGTTTGTATTGTTTGTAAGTGATTTAGTTTTGCAATTTAATTAAGTCTCTAGCTCAGCTCGTTCGTTGTGAATTATCTAACTATATTATTATGTATGCAGAATGAAGATCACTGAATGCAGAAACCGCGTCTTTAGTATTGGGTTCATTGACCCATATTTCTTTCATTCAGTTGTCGTCAAGTACAATGCCGAAGTCATAGAGAATAACTTGCTCAAGTGTTTAGTGAGGCAAAATACCTGCGAAGAAATACTTTTTCCTTACAACTTCTCGTGAGTGTTATTTTACCTCTTCTATCCATTCTATTTTGCTTACTCCTTGTTTTTAGTGTAGTCGATGAATCATGGACATATAAACGTGTGCAGAGACCACTGGATTTTGCTAATCATTAGAGTTGACCAAGGAGTCGTTCAAGTCATGGACTCGTTAAGGAAAAGTATGGACTTGTGGGACGACCTGAAAGAAATTCTTGACAAGTAATTTCAGTCATCATCACTCTATATCGACCTCTTTCGTTCATTTTGTGATATCAACTAATTAATAACTCATTTCATTATTTTCTTCTGCCGGGCAGGGTTTGGGAACGGTTTAAGAAGAAGGTTAAAGGGAAATGGGAAGATAAGCTGTATTTTTATGAAACCAACGTAAGTATAGTAGTACATATATATGTCTGCGCAACTATTTAATTTCAGTTTCAATACCATTATCATGCTTGATTGTTATTTTGATTAAATTCTTTTTTTGTAAAGTGGTGTATGAAGCAGGCACAAGGGACAAATTTATGTGCCTACTACGTTTTCGAGTACATTCGTCTTTTTGTCACTGAGCGGAATAGACAAACCAGAACTGCAAACGTATGTATACAATATTCAAATATTAGGTTGAATTTCATTCATAAATTAATTTATGATGATTTCAAACACCTCACACATATATTTCTTATATTGATCTAGATGGAAAAAGATCGGGACAAGCTACTACCACAGCTGCGCCTAAAAGCAATTCAAGAGGAATTGGCGGGATTTTTGAACAGGGAGGTCCTGAACAAAAACGGAGAATTTTATCACGGTGATACTTATTGTATTCCGTAGAGAAACATGCTTTCGGTGTAGTAGCTGTCCGTCCTTGACGTGTGAGAAACATGCTTTCGGTGTAGTATAAACTCCCGGCCATGCATGTATGTTATGAATCATACTCCCGGTCATTAATTATGTGTATGACTTTATGTATATGATTACTTATTATGTGTATGACTTTATGTGTTTGTATGATTACTTATTATGTGTTTTCTACTAGTGAAAAAAAACGAAACAAAAAGCAAACAAAAAAACGAAACTAAAATATAAAAAAAAGCAGAAACACTTTGGTCCCGGTTGGTAATACCAACCGGGACCAAAGGTTCCCGGGCGTGGCGCGCGCAGCGTTGCCCACGTGGAGACACTTTGGTCGCGGGTTGTGGACACCCGGGACCAAAGAGCCCCCCCCCCCCCCCCCCCCTCTAGTCCCGACCCTTTAGTCCCGGGTCCAGAACCGGGACGAAAGGCCCTCTGGACCCGCGACTAAAGGTCAGTTTTCTACTAGTGGGCGGATCGAGATGAGACCGGAGGGAGCAGCCAGAGGTAGGCGAAGGGGGCTGTTGAGCCTGTTTTCTCAAGTGCACGCCGCCGGGGCTCACCCTGGTAGTGCTGGCGGCACGGCTCAACGTACCAGGATGCAGAGGCGGCGCCAGAACCGACGCAATTTCGCTCGTGAACGGCGGCGAATCTGTTTCCATCCACTCTCGTTTTCTGTCTGTAGATTCGGCCTTGCTGTCCGTTGGATGGTAATGGATGGTGGATACTAGGGATCAAGGCACAGCCTGCCTTGCCTCTAGCGAGGCACCGGATCTCAGTCCCGGGCCTCGATGTCTCCGCAGACATGATCATGGAGCAACGCCTGCACAGACTGATCAGCAGTTCAACACCTGCTACGACCGGCTGGTTAAAACAAGCTCGTGATGGCACTTCCAGCAGTTGGAGGGATTTAAGCTAGATCAATCTTTAGATCAGTATGATGATAGTCATGAGAATATGTCTGCTGTGGCAAACATTCAGCAAGGTTATAATTGAATCGTTCACACATTTTACGATTTGCAGTACGCTGTTCCTTCTGTAGACAATTAGAAGTACACGCATGTTGTACATGCTGTCTATACAACCGTCTACAGCTTACATGGCTAGGTGCTGAAGACTGTAGGTGTCGACTCAACTAATGGACACACCCTTAGACGCCACTACTTTGTACTGCGCCTGCCTAATTCGTTCAAACAAACCATACAAACCATGTAACTACCACTTTATTCAATCATTCATCTCTCATAAACAATACTATAAAGTTACTCAGTACAACCTCCAGGCCCTCCATAAGAGAACATATCATTTATAAATGGGCTTAATCCATAGCATTTATCGTGAGATACGTAAGGACGAAGGCCCATGTGACCTGGTGCTGGTTCAGAGTCGCCTTGGCCATCAGTGTTCACGTATTTGATGTCCCGAACAAATGCTGATGCTCCTCCGGGCCATTGCCCATTTCCCATTCTCGGACTAGCATCCCCGGGATAAGATCGAGTGAAACCACCCCAAGTTATGTAGTTGGCATGGTCCGCCAGATTATTAAAAATACTTTTTGGCCAATATCCCACACGACTAAGGTTTTGATTATCAAAGCCAAAGTACAGCCACCAGTCACCGTCATCTTTACTCTGGAGAAATATTGTTAAACACAAGTTAGATGCTAGAAAAATGCTTGTCTGGATAATCAGAAGACCATACCGTTCATCCCAAAATATTATGAATTTATACATCATAAAAATACAGAAGTGCTATATAGATAAGAAAATAGACCTTCCAAATAAGTCAATCCGGAAAAGGCCTATATCAAGAAAATAATCCTTGGTCTGTAATAATTACATACTGTAAGTACTTGCCTTAAATATTTTAACCGTGATCTTAGTTTGTCCACCAATTTCCTCTATAGTGTCTCCTGGAGTAATAGGAGCATAATTTACTGGCACAAATCCATTGCATTCCAAGTTCGTGCATCCAGTCGATCTATACCCATCAGCCTGTTATATATAATTAAATATCGCACTCGCATGATGACATGATCTTTTACTAATACATGCATGAGATAAACTAATTACCGTCCATTGCGTAGCAAAATGTGTTTTGCAATCTCCGTATCTGGATGGGTTAACCTGCAATGTATTTGTAACTGTTGAGAATCTAAATATTCAAAGATATAAGTTCATAGCATCATTGGAGTACATGAATTTTTTTATTTTTACAAATAAGGCAACAACGAAGAGAAACTAACTTACTTCCCATCCAGCAGCTGCAACGTTGCTGCTCCTATAGTCATCGGCTTGCTCATTTATTACCCATATTGCTGATGCAATTATTTGTTTGTTCTTTAAATTTGTAAAGCCATATACATCAAATGTTGCCATGCCACCGGTAAGCACAGATTCAGGAAATGTGTTCGAGTCATAGCATGCATACTGCAAAAAGATAAAACAAATCGAGAAATAAGTAACACACCATGAGAAGCATATGATTACTACATTCCCGCAATCAACTTATCAGATTTTGAACTTACATGGTTAATCATACCCTCAAAGCCGGTCTTTGCGAGTAGCGAGCTACTATAAGAAGGTGATTGTTTCCCAAATGCAACTATATTTCGAGGATATGGATTGTTCAACCATGATACTGCACTAACTTGGTATGAAAATATGATGAACAATACAAGTAAAAGGTATGACAGGTGCATAGCTTATATGTATAATTCAGCAGCGATAGTTGTGCCTTTTTTTCTTCGACGAATAGGGTGGTTCACAGTTCACAGAAGGAACAATCGTATATATAAAAGACAAACATTAGTTCTCTAGAAATACTTTATTGCATATCTATAAAGATATGCGACGATTAATGTATTATAGGATGATTTGTTCATTAATTTCTACAATCTTTTTAGATATGCAATGATTTGTTCATTAATTTCTACAATCTTTTTAGATATGCAATAAATTAATGCACTTTAATTGAGAGAATTTACTAGTACTCTACTCCCTCCGTTTAGGTATATTGGGCCCCTAATGAATTGCACCGTCACCAAGGTTGCTTTCTACCGGTTCCAATTCCTCGAAAAGTGGATTTGTTCCAAAAAAAAAATCCAGAAGACGCACGGGATTGCGTGCATGCACTGGTTGTTGTGTACGCGCACTGGTCATGGTCCACCAATTCATTATCCTAATAATTTGATTCATGCCTTATTCCTTGTTTGTTTTGAACAAATAGTTTTTCATAAGAGGCCTAATACACCTAAACGGAGGGAGTATATATCTTGAAAGATAGGTAGTAATTAATGTTCCAAGATATAAACTAGGAAACATGCATGTGTGATGCAACGGGTGAGAAAAAGCACAATGCCTATCTTACATGTTTTGGCTCATCTAGCACAAAAGGCACAAATCACAATTGTGGTCATAACAGATCCAGACCACAAGCAGATTTCTTTAACCAGTAGGCTTTGAAGAAAAGTTCCAAGTTTTGCAACAATTCTAGAGCAAATTTAAATTCCTTTAGTTCATGGTTGTGGAAGTAACTTTCATTGACATGGGGCCATGTTGCATTAAAACAGCATGGTCCATATGAAGTTTTTTAACTCAAGAATTCATGGATTGTAAGTGAGAAATGAAGACAAAATTATAAGTTAGTATTGTCAATGAGTCTAGTAGTAAAGTATATAGTTCTTTGGACAACATACCTAATTCTTTGCTCAAGGGAATATGCAAGGCAAAGAAAAGTATGCCACAAATGTTCTCCGTATATACCAAGGTTCCGAAGAATGTACGAAGAACTAACTAAATACTCCTACATTGTTATTGTAGCATGTTACTTCCACTCAAGACATGTCAATCATGGAACGTTTTTTTACAACAAACAATAATCATTTTGCACATCAAATAACTTAACAAATTCATTTTTTAAGAAAAAAGGATCAGTCGTAAGCAACTCAGTAACAAACTAACAACACAACCAGGTTTACAACAAGACGGAGATTTCTAACTATCTTTTCAGAGTTTAGTACTCATATGACCATTCATATTACGCACTTTACCGATACATCTGAAATCAAACAAGTGCACAAGAAGATGCAATTTGTGTTCCCATAATTAGCATATTACATTTTAGAACACAACGAAACATCAAGTTGCCTACTCATGTTATAATAATCCAGATGGAAACACCAAATCTTGTGTGCATACTTTTGAAGGTCTTGTGGAACCAATACTAAGTGCAACTTGAACAATAAGAATTCAGATAAATAAAATTGCATAGTACATTTTAGAATACAACCAAACCATTAGGTTGTTTGCTCATATTATATCAATTCACATGAAAATACCAAATCTTGTGTGCATACTTTTGAAGGTATATATTGCAGAACCAATATTTGTTAGAATAATCTTGCCTTAATCTGTTCGAGTCCAGTTAGGAATTAGCATGGTTTATTTGGCAAGGCTGCATGTTAGTTTCCTAGCATGTCTAAGTGTGTAAGTTGTAGCCCGAGACTCCGAGTAGTACTAGTTTAGCTGGTACGTGAGTCCTAGCTAGTTAATTAGCCATGCATGTATCATGTATGCATGGTATTAGACGTGTTGGTGTCCTAGTCTCTTCTCTACTATATAATATGGCTACAGGTGATAGTTGATGGTTGGTACGTTTTTTCAATTTCCGATTTTACCCCTGCGTTTTGAGAGAATTTACAACCGCTGCCACCGCCTAAGTGAAAAAAACGATTGGTATCGTTCCCATCGCGCTAACATGGGAAAGCAGAGAGCACCCGGAGAGCCCTGCCTCGAGCTCGCCGGTGCCGCTGCCGCCCACCCGCATCCCCTGCCTCCCCGTGCTCTCTGACCCCGCCCCTTCCTTCGAATCAAGCTCATACACGCCGCCCTGCAATTCCCTGACTCCAGGCCCTCGGCGCCGCCCTCAACCTCCGCATCGAGCTTGCCGGACCGCCGCTCCCCTACCTCGCGCTCAACCGGCCCGCTTGTGGACTGTATCCTGATGAGCTACAGGTGATGGTTGGAAGAAAGAGAGGCGAGTGGTGCCGCTAGGGTTTGCCGCCGGCCGCCGCCCGCCGCCGTCCCTTCCCATCGTTCCCCGGAGAGGCCGCCGCCGTACCTTCCCATCGTTCCCAGGAGAGGCCGCCGTAGGGAGCTTCGTCCGCCTTCCCGTATGCCCAGATCCCAGCGCCGTCGCCGCCAACGCCAGATTCCTCTCTGCCTTTCCCCTTGCGCACCCGTTTTGCCGCCGTGGCGGTCGCCGGTGACGCCTCCCCGTCGAGCAACCATGCGTACGGTTCCTTCCCTTGCAGGTTCCCTATATTTTGTATCTTCGTTTATTTTTCCTCAAATCGTTTTCTTTTGCCAAACTACAACCTCTCCGTGCTTCTATTCCCCTTCTGAATCTCGAATCCATCCTCTCTCTGAACTCGAGGTGGACAGAACCAGCAAAGTTGAGCCGCCGGCGAGACCTCTGGCCGCCGTCCTCTCGTTCCTCCGGCCTCCAGTCCCATCCCATCGACGGTTCTCGCCGCTCTGCCGCATCGAGGTCAGAGCTGTGGAGCCTCGACCTGGACGAGCGGCGCCACATCCAACGACGGGCTGGACACCCTGCTCACGCCGCCGCAGCCCTGTCTGCCCGCACACTGCCGGCACCTGCGTCGTCGTTCTCGTCGCCGGCGCGCGCGTTGTTGTTCCCGCGGATGAAGACGTTGTACCTGTGCCGTGCGGTTGACGTACATCCGGACGCGTGGCTGCTCCGCTGCCGGCGGGTCACCGCCCTCTCGCTCGCCGACCTCCGAGGCTGGTGGTGCGAGCTGGAGCTCGTCGCGCCGTCGCCGCAGCACTTTGGTTCTGAATGTACGGCTCCTTCCCTTGCAGGTTCCCTATATTTTGTATCTTCGTTTATTTTTCCTAGCTAGCTGGATTCTTGATTCGATTTATTGCCTGGAGGCTTATTTTCATCCACCAAGTCATTTTCGTTTGGTCAGATTGATGCAGGAATTTCATAGAATCAATAAACCGATGTAAAGATATTTTATGAGCAAGAAGAAAAACTGAGGCAGTGTAACTACAAGTACCAACAGATGAAAACCTTTCGGTGTACCCGAATGTATGAATCCAGAGCTTCATCAGCTCCTGCAATTACTGTAACAAGCGACATTTTATTAAGTGCATATTTTTACTGCCTCTCTTGGTGCAGCTTTGCTCTCTACCCTTCCAGAATAGCAATGGCATACCGCAGCTAGATTTTTCTTTTTGACTTATTTTAAGATCTGAAGTAACAATATTTTCGTTTCACTGAAACACTTAAGCTTTGAACAGGACATGCAGTGCAGTTTTGTTCAAGGGATCATATTAGACCGAATGGACTTACTTTTGTAATTTTTGTTTTTTTAGGTCACGTAGTGCTTAGCTGTTTCATTCTCAATGTCATGGCAAACTTTTTTAAAAATCCTGTCTTGCTCCAAACGTGTAGAGTATTATTTCTCTTGCTCCAAACCTGTAGCTGTTATGCAAGATATGCATCAATTTCTCTGTTCCCATGTATTTACACTTGATATTTGTCCATTTAACTGAAGCACCTCTGATTTCTGTAACAGATAAGGGTGGCAGCACTGGTGGACTATAAGGGTTGTGTTCGGAGCCATGGAGGAGATCGCTGAGCGCGAAGACGATCTTCACCACTGCCAAATTGTTTAATTTTTTTAGTCCGTCACCATTTTCTTTGTTTGAGAAGCTTCGCTCGTGATAATCCATTGGTTGCATCAACATAAATAATTGACATGATTTTGTGAGATGATATTCTTATTTATCTTGGTCAACTTGCAGGTAGAGCTCTCAACGAAAGCATAGCGCGCCACCTCCTCGACACGCTCCACTGCAATGACGTGTACATTTTCCTGCACAACGTGCTCAACGACTCTGCCTATGAATTCATTCCCTGCAATAGATGTTACTTCTGTGTTGTTTAGGAGTAAATTTGTTAATCTTTCTTATTGGTGAACTAGCACGATTCTAATTTCTCTGAACACTTCAATTCCCATGGCACGTGAGCAAGAAATAGGCATACTTATCCAGGTATATTTATAAGGCATTTGCGGCTTCTCAAATTGTTGTAGCTTCTGAAAGTTTACACCATTTCCTTGTAATTTTTCTCAGGAGAAATATGAGTAGCATACGGTCTGGGTTGTTAGCTTGATTATCTTCGATTGAACATGCATATTTTATTGACAGTCTTAATTAAACTATGTAGACCATACGTTCTTCAGTTCTTCAACTCTTGGATATCTTAGACAACATATTTTTAACATGTATTTATTACTTCTCTTTTGTCTGCTTTATGATAACATGTACTTATCGAACTGACTGCCAATGACTAACGTTGTGAGGAGTATTATGGCAGGGAAGGGTGGATTCAAAACCTGCAGCCTTGAACCCTTGACGCATGAATGAGATAGTGAGGGGACATGGCATATGCATTTATTTGCAGGTGCATTTGATAATTTGTTGTGTATGTATATGCGGCCTTTGGGAAGGATAGATTCAAAACATTGAGACGCTTAGATGAGGGACAAAGGAATATAGCAGATCGTTCATTTGGCAGTTTGCTCTCTATCCCAGTCCTTAGTTCTACATAAGTGGTATATTGTATTTCTTATGCTTTTATTGTTGTAAAACCGATATAATTATTTTCCTCTTCACATTGTGAAAATTATATTATGATATTTTCTGATCTTCACATCCTTATCACATTTATTTGTTGTCAGTATTTTCTCTCTCACCGGTCTCTGGCTGCTTCCTAGCTTTTATTGAAGTAATATCGCACTGTGGAGTTGTGGAGTCATTTGATACGTTCTCCATCCTACAAGACATTGTCCATACCATGTGTATCTTCACACTTAAATGAGAATATATGAAATTGATATATGTACTTATCAAACTAAATGTAAATGAGGAAACAAATATTATGATATTTTGATGACATTGAAATGTGGAATTTTGGCTAATATATTAATATATGTGCATGAGATGATGAGACCATTAGGTGGTACGATGCACTTGATGATGATTTGGTAATACCTCATATAACACTTTGGATCTCACTACATGTCTTTTATTCGCTCAGTAAATGTGTTAATTGATATGATGTATAAATATTTGTGAAGTGTCCTGAAAAGATTTGAAACCACGAGATGTTATGGAATGTATTCAAATTGTTGCATATGCAAAACTTGAAGTACATACATGTGAAATGAAAAAAATGAGTTTCAAATATTTGAACTCTAATAATGCGTGCTTGCATTGCACGTGCACGTGCACTTTTACTAGCCGTAGCAACGCACGGGCATTCATCTAGTAGAATTAGTATAGGAAAGTGAAGAGTCGGTTTGGTTAGTTTACATGCAATGTACGAGTACTAGCTGGAGTAGGATTTTGGTCCAGCCTTGGTACGTGTATATAAGCAGGGCCATGGGCTGCGTTTTGAAGCAATAAAAAGAGAAAGATTAGAGAAAGGTACGAGTACCCTTGGCCACGACTTTTTCGTGCGTGTGTGCTCATCTAGTTTGATGTGATCGATCCTGTGGGTGAATCCCAACAATGTTAACTTCAGCATGAACAACAAGATACTCATTTTTTCAATTGACCCAAATCGGTCAAACTTACGTGGTTAGCAAATAAGGATATTTTTGTGTTTGCTTCAAGGGTTAGCCCAGTTACACTAATCCACATCGACAAGACCTATTAATTTCTCGAAAAAAGACCAACTAGAAGAATAGTCAGATAGAAGTAATTACATACGCGTATATATATTCTGAAGTTTTTTCAAAACAGCAGCTTGCAACTTCCCTGAGATTTACATACGTGCTAATTAGCTGCAAATCCAATTCTTCGGGATTTCAGTCCCAACAAGAGTAGAAGATGCTTACATTAATGTACCGAACTGGACTATTCCCTTTTGGGAATTGTTTTATTTAGTTGTTATATTAAAAATTGTTTTATTAATCGGTATATGTAACTAGGGGACCTGCCCCACGGAACGCTTCCGTCCGGCGCGGCATCAAGATTTAAGTGCTATGCATCGTGTGTCTGGCGAGCTTTCTGTTGTTGATTACAGACGCTGGCGTGTGGACCCGGAATTGATGGGCCTTGTGGAGGGGCGTGGAGCTGAGCGGATAAAGCAGTTCTTCTTTTTTCCCCATTTGCGTGGTTCTCCTCATAGCTGAACTTTTGAGAAAGAGGGAGAGATCGAGGGCGTAATGACGGCGAGCGTGGGAGCAGATGCTGGAGAAGCAGGAGGCGGCGCCGACAAGTGTTACGGTTGAGGGCGCGGCGGTGGCGGACATGGCGGAGCAGAAGTGGCGGCGCAACCGCTACGGCGACGCCGATTTCATGGACGTGTGTGGAGAAGGTACGACGACAGGGGCGGTGCTTGGGGGAGCTGGAACGGCGACGGAATACGGGAGCCCGTGACGAAGCAAGCACGACGACAGCGGCCGGGCGGCTTGGCGGAGAAGGCACGGCAACAGCGGTCGCGCGCCCACCGCAGAGCTGGCATGATGACGACGGCCCCGTGCTCACGGTGGAGCAGGCATGCCGGCTGAAGACGGCGGTCGTTCCTGCTTGGAGGAGCAGACATGGTGGCGGTGCTGGTGATCAGAGCAAGTCGAGATCGTGGGCGACCGGGAGGTTGGGAAAATGTCGATCAACCAATTCGTGTCGTTGAGCTCGACCAGCTGCCCAAGCTTTCCCTCGACCAGCGCCCAGCCTCGTCGCTTAATTACTGTGCTAGCACCAACGATCGAGCAATACAACTCTCTACTGCCAGCTTCGACAAGGTATAGCTCATCAGTCCTTGCTACCGTCTGCCGTTCACAATTTTTTTTACCTTGTCCATCCACAATCGGAAGTGAAAAAATTATAGGGATATTGAGTGTTGCTTGAGACCTTGTGAGGGTAACCTGGTTACTTTACTGCGTACCATATTTCCGTGTACGATAAGTGTATGACGGTTGTGAGATGGACAAACGAATGAAACACACACGGTTCTTCTTAACACTGGTAATGATTCGTATTGTATATGGTTGGACGTCAAGCAGTTCTCAACCTGGTCAGTTCTCTTGCCAAAATAGCTTGGTATTTGGCAAAATACAATCAGGTTACTTTACTCGGATCACCTGGTTACTTTGCATGATAGATCGTGTGCCGGAAATTACATCTGGTGACTTCATTTTTGTTCACAGTTTTTCAGTAACCAAATTATGCATTAATAGTCTCCTTGATAGTTATTAATTGTTTTCAGTGGGTTTGGGGCGCTCTTATATTGTGCATGTTTGATGCCCATGATTGTGTTCCTTTTTTACTTCAGTTTTTTGCCTTACACTAGTAATCGTCCCCGTGCAATGCACATGTTAAATAACAAGATAATTCACATAAATATAACATAATTTAATTAAGAAATATCAGTCGTAACTTAATATGTATGATTTTTTTATTGTTGTTTGAATAATTGAGGAGCACAGCCGGCTGCACAAATAAATGGACTCTTATACTAATTTCGACATAAACAGATATATGCGCTAACAAAACTCGTGAGTGTGGACATACGAAAAATGGGCAGCACAAGTATAAAGTTTCATCATTTATTAAGTTTGATCTTGCCATCAGATCAATATATCACATATGTATACTTAGTTTAGTTGGGACAATACATAGGTGTCTAATCAAAGCATAATAGCACATACATGTATGGATCATCGGAATAATATATATTACTTGGATAGTCTACAAATAGCGGAGATTTTTTTGTTTGTTCGTGTACATGACTTGGTCCCAATAGCTGAAAGCATCCATTCAAGATGGTTAATACGTGTACACTCTAAAGATGGTTAATACACTCCGTGCTGAAAGCATCTATTCAACTCAAATAGAGAAATCATCTTCTTGCCTACACAATTCTTTGCTCCTTGAATTTCTGGAAAAATATCAATCCCGTCGATAGTTATCAAACCATGTATTCACAAAATAAAATGTGAATAGGTCATGTAAACATATATATCAAAAAAATGAGTAAATTTCCGAACAAATGGATAAAATGATAGACTGCTAAACAAGCATATGTAGCAGGCAAGAAATTAACACTTGAAGTAGATGAAAATTGCAGATAGAGTTAGATAGCATAAGATGCTTAATTGTTAAACCGCGCCTGGGAGAAGATAAATAAGTTCCTAGGATTCCTTACCAGGAAAGAATGAAAAATCTGTTTCAGGATGAATATTCATTTCACGAACTACATAGCCATCTTATAGAACGCACTGAACTCCTCTATTCCACTGATCCACCTCGTCGCTAGCGCTTATGCCTCTGTTGCGGCACGATGACAAATCATTCATCACAACCTACATATTACATGGTAAAGCAATCTGATAAATGTTGTGAATATGTTATTCTATAAACCTGAAACAATTAAAAAATTGGTTAAGAGCATCAACCTATCACTGCATGCTTTACGTGTCATGTGAGTTTTCAAGTCAGCTTATGTTTGGAGTCCAAGATAGCAGCCTTCCTATTCACCTCAACACAAAATTATGCTAGTGGATTGGAATACAGAACTTCATTCACATTAACGTAAACTGTCGCCATCAAGCAACACGACTGAATCAATTTAGCTTCAGAACACTGGAAGAGATATCATGACGCTAGCAGCTTGAGGATGCTTTATTTATTCTCGAAAAAACATAAACTGGCTGGATGGATTTGCCTTCGACACTGTGACACCTACGTCACTTCATAAAACCCTACAGTCACAGTAATTTTGAAGGCAGTGGAGAACGCATGGCTGAATTCCTAACACAGAAGTGTCCTCAGGTATAGTGAGCCCATTACAGTACAAAGTACCTGTTGGTAGAAGTAAAGATAGGTAATATCAGTGTTGAACCTCGGCGACTTGACAACAATCCACGTCATCCTCCCAGTCCAGGACACGGCTGAACGCATGCACATATTTTGATCGAAATAGCCAACACCTTTGAAACTGCAAAAGATGAAAATACATCGATGAGTCACGACTCTGCTGTTTATAAATAAGATGGAGATTTCTTAGGTACATACAGTTCTACTGATGGACATACTTGGATTTCTGAAATGCAGTCTTTTGAGACTAACTGAAATGCTATTTGGTCTAATCATGCAGCAGATTTACATAAAGGAAAATCACTCTTCTTCAGTCTTCACCATCCGGGCAACCAAGCTAAATTAACAGAACAAAGGACACCCATATACATATTAAATAAATTTGTTTTCTATTCATATTTCAAGCTAATAATGATGATGTGTAGAAAAAACATTACAGTGTCAAAAGAAACGACATTATCCCTTCCTCTCTAGTACAAGAAACAATTTATTTTTAATTATTTCTGCATCACACCGTACCTCTAACAATCAAAAAGGCTATCGCTGAGTGATGAAGCACAAAAATAAGATACTACAGGATCCCTTCCAATCTAGTAAAACGAAACAAATCTCAGACACTAATTCATTACTCCCAAATTATTCCAATGTCAAGGACAAGATACAATTACTCGAATGCTTTCAGGATGGCTCGGTGAGGGATTGAGCAACTTCCCTAAAATTCAAACGCACGATGTAAAACCGAATAGAGATCAGAGGAACTAAACATCGCTCTCTTCTGGTCCTCTGAGCGCCGCCGCCGGTTACACTGCAGGTAACAAGTACCATTAACTGCAAGTATTGTGCATTTAATATTTTTCACTTCTCGATACAGAATGTAGGCAATCGTGTAAAATAGGAGGAATTTTATACAGCTAAAAAGTGAAAACCAGACAAACCAATATGAGACACGATAAAATGATTACTCATCCGAGCAGAAAGTTGCCAGCATGCCGATGGACATAGAAGGCACATGTTTCAGCAACAAAAAATGTCATTTGAGTTGGCAAAAATCATGTAACTTTAGCTATCAATGTGAAATGAGATATACTTGTTTACAACAATTTCTAATATCAAAAGCTAGACCGGTATATTGGTTACCCTTTATAGCTTAAAAACAAAGAAGAGGAAATTCACTCTTGTAGTAAATCAAACACTTCCGACCAAACAGTCGTAGTAAAGAGAATATTTTCATTGTCAGACAGAACTCTCCTCTGTCCATTTAATCATCAATAATCGATTTTTTCCTGCATGATTTCGACATTTGGGTCTTCCACAAAGATCAAATTCTACTTTTAAATCGATTCAAAACACATAGCTAATGTTAGCCTAGAATCACAAAAAGAGTGTGCTATTCACTCTTAGACTTACACATTTCATCTATGCGACAGTGCATGTGTACCGAAAAAAGTAGGAAATTGAGCACGTGCAATGCACGCATCCATCAATCCCAAATTAAGCATGTGCAACGACACGTCGTAATCAAACCAAGCATATTAATGTCATATTAAAACATTAAGATAAGATAAATATACTTCACAATAAAACTTCATGTATAATAAAATCAGTAAGAGTGAAGGAAAAAAAAAGTAAGAGCGTATATAAATTTATATATCAATTTTGTTATCATCAATTAATTCAAGATACACATCACAATCTATGAATAAAATGAGAATCACTTCAGCCTAGATCATCAGATGCACCAAAGGACACATCTGTTTTGATTCAGCATGCAATTTGACAATCCAAAGTTTCTGAGAAGTCGATAGTTATAAATACATGAATCCCATAAAGAAGCCGCATAACCTAACTTTACTGGCATTTATCAGACGTGTAAGATGATCTGTCCACCGTGTAGTTCATGTGGTATTGAGATTTGAGAGGTTACATGTCGACTTCCACGATGCACTACTTGGCTGCAGCGGAGCAGCTCCCAATATGTCTGACTCTGCTTCGCATCAGTGAACTCCCCTCCCTTTTAGTGTGGAACCACTCGTCCTGTCAAATTATGTTAACATCTAGAGGCTTTCATTATATAGGATTTCCGAACCAAAATCGTTCTCTAAACATTTTAGAAGAGATATACCGGACACATTCAGTCTTTATACAGTTTTGCACAATCTGCCGTATAATGAAATTCACGCAAAAATGAAATGATACTATGTCAAAACCAAATTATGAATCTGAGGAATATCATTAATTGATACTATGTCAGCGAGAATTTAGTTCAGATTCATCCTTTCAGACAACTTTTCCTGAGAAATCAGTTATAGTATGCTTCAAGTGAATCATGAGAAGCGGAAAATGCCATGACAAACAAAGCATTATATGAGAATCAATCAACTCCTAGATAACTTACTCAACACATCCAACGACACCTTATTTCTAGAGCTACATCACCTTATTTCTCTCTTGGAGCTTTGTAATACAGATGTGATCATGAAGAATACAATTGATATGATCATGCACTCATGATGCTGAACAGATCATTGCGCAGCTTACTTTTTTACCTCGTCAATATTGGTGAGAAATATTGCATGATCCTCGTTATGGGATTCATCTATTTATAACTATCGACTTCTCAGAAACTTTGGATTGTCAAATTGCATGCAGAATCAAAACAGATGTGTCCTTTGGTGCATCTGATGTCTTATATTCAAGTGGATACAAGAGTACAGTTCAAACCTGGGAGAGAATTTGACGGTGCGGCGGCAGCAACTTGGGCGGCGGTGCGGGAGCTGCAGAGGCGCACTGGTGGGTCGGCAGCCGAAGATGGAGATGCGGAGGCCTGTCGTCGGTGGATTGGCGACGGTGCGGGAGCGACCGTGGCTCGTCGGTGGGTGTGCCCCCTGTGCGGGAGCGGCTCTTCTTTTGGTTGGAGCGGAGGCTGCGGCGGCGTCGGTAGGGTTGATGGGCAGAAACGGTGGCCGGCGGTGGGGCTCCCCTTTTCTCGTCCCCCACTCCGCCAGCCGAATCCTCCACCAATTATCACCGAAAGGAACGGCGGGCGGCGGTGCGGCGGGGAACGGCGGGCGACGGTGCGGCGGGGAACGGCGGGCGGATGTGCGGGGCACGGCGGGCGGAGGTGCGGGGAACGGCGGAGAAAATTGTGTGCACATCACATGTCATTGGAGAGATCCTGGTCGTTGGTTTTGGTGCGATGAGCGGCTGAGATCCTCCGGATCTGACAGTCTGTGTCTTTTAATATTAGTGGAGATATGTTAACTCAAATGTGGTTTTGCTTTAACGCCTTCTGATGAAACTTATTCGGAGTGACTGCAGACCAGCAGGCTGTCTACAAAAAGCTCATGCTAAATACGTCAAAATATTTTGTGACGACACACTTCATCTGCCCGCTTGATTCTTCTTGCATCCCGCTTTCTTGTGGTTGGGTTAATTAATGGTTAGTTCGGCCTGCTCAACCTACATCGCATTACGTGTCCACTTTTTTAGGATTTAAGCTTGTGGCATCTTTTTTAGTAACCCAAAATGAACCGTATTCTTGGAAAAACAGTACGTTTTATTTATTTTAGCAGGCAATTATATGTGAAAAACTATCTTGGCCACTACATGTTAATAACCAGGCAACTACAATGTCAGTATCCTGGCAATCAGGTGAGATAAGCAAGTACATGGTAGTAACCTGGCAATTACATGGTATTAATCTGGCAACTACATAATATTAATTTGGCAACTACAGAAGAATACATATCTTCAGAATGTGGCAGCTGATACTTCCATCCATTTGCATTTTACATCTTTGACACTAGTGTCCTTCAGCAACATTTTCTGCAAGAACATTGTATGATCTGTTTCCGTGGTGTGGAAAACATGGCAACTAGTAATAAACAACTTGGCAACTTACTGTAAATAACTTGGCAACTATAATAAACAATATGGCAATTGGTGATTTTTTTTCTATTACTGAATTGAAGCAGTCATTTTGAAATATCATTGTTAGTGGTTTGCGCATTGCTTCATTTTCATCATCACACTGCATATGTACAACCACGCAATCCCTTCATGATACAAAATTCAAAAAGATATAAGTACAAAGTTATATAACATTGCTTATTAATTTCTTGCAGAGTATTTGGAGTTTATGATGACAGGACTGACAAGAAAATTCTGTGGTGATGGATAGGAAGTGCAAAAGATATGTGTAGTGTAAGGGATGGCGCAGGTTGTTCAAAGCGAGAAGTTTTAGGTGAAAGGTTTACAATTTTGACTCTAGAAATACACTATGTTCCTTGTGTTGTTTGCTAAGGTTCCTGATTACGAAGTTCAGTTGCCAAGTTTCTAGTGTCTAGTTGCCAGGTTTCTGTTGTTTAGTTGCCAGGTTCATAGTCTATGGTTGCCAGGTTTCCGGTATTTAGTTGCCAGGTTTCCGGTCTTTAGTTGCCAGGTTCATAGTCTCTGGTTGCCAGGTTTATATTCTTTGTATTTTTGCAACATATATGTTTCTTTTGACTCATGTTTATGATTTTTGCAACTTTGCTCTTATGGATATCTAATTCCCTAGTTTGTGTATCTAAATTAGTTTATTATCTCTATGGGTTTAGTGATATAAATTTGTCATAAGTGTGTCTACATGATTTCTATAGATTTTCCGTCTTCTTTCGGTTCTTTTTTTAAGTATATTACCCGATTATATCTTTATGTGATAAGTGATAAAGAACTATGCAATGGTGTGTTTACATGATCTCTGTGGATTCAGCAATACCTTTTTCTGCTTTGGATCATATGTGGGAGAAAGATTCATCTCGTTCGTAGGTGTCTACCTTTTTGGTTTTGATCACCTGATAAGTAGGTGCATGGAAGTGGGAGTTTGCGTACCTGTATTAGATTTTTTCTTAAAGGAAGATGCTGAACGTGGCTCATCAAGAAGGTTACATGGTGTCAGATTATTGATTATGGGCCTGTTGACTGCTGAGCTGTTTTTTGGGCCATATCTCACCTAGAAGCCCGGTTGGGGATTGGAGGAAACAGCTGGTGTGACGTGCTAGCGCGTGCTTCCTTTCGCGTATGGAGCGACAGCGCCGTACGGGAGGGGTTAGGTGGGGCACGTTCCCTACGTAGCATGGTCTTTATTAATTGCATTTAGACTTCATGCATATTTTGAAAACAGTAAATATAGTTGGGAATATATTTAGAGATTTTAAAATGCATTCCATGCATATCATTTATTTTTCTTTGCTATATTGTTTGCTTATTTTATTTTTGCCTTGTGTGAATTGTTTAGATTATTCGGAGAGTCTGGAGAACGGTTGCGATTGTTGTTTCTGCAACTCGTGCCAAGGCAAGTGATGCTCACTGCATAATTTTCCCAAGTATTTTGTCCATGCATGAGTAGCTATTTTTTAGTAGTATGCATGTTAAGTGTTTTTACTAGTGCTATGCAAGACATGTTCAGAATAGATCTATATATAAAAGCTGGAAAAGTTCTCCCCCCCCCCCTCCGCGTGTCCACGTCACCCCAATTTCACGTTCGTCCGATCGACGCGATCCGACGGCTCAGAAACATCCACGTCGACCGTATTGTACATGCTACAGTATCCCTTGAATTTCTACCAATCGGGGCCGACGCGTGGCCCGGTCACCACCCGGTCGCAGCCGGTTACCCCGTACGCACGATTTTTGGCGCCTTTTTTTGCATAAACCCCCCGCCAAGGACCAATGTGCAAATAAGCGAAACGTCAGGACCTTCGTGCAAACACGTGCGCACAACTCCCTCCCTCTCCCGCGCCGCCAAAGGCTGCCGCCGCCGCCTCGCGCCGCCGCGCTGCTCCACGCGGCTCAAATCGAAGGCCACGGCCGGCTCCGCCGTCTTTCCCTCTTCCTCCTCGCCGCAGTTCGGCTGCCGGGAAGCCGGAGCCGCGCCTGGATCGCCGTCGCCGTCCGCGCTGTTCGCCGCCGCTTCTGGTCGTCGCCGGCGACGCTCCGGCGACCAACAATCGGCGGCGCCGCCGCTTCCGGGCGCCCCGCGCTCGCGCGCGTCCAGAGCGCCCACCCGCGCGTCGTGGCTCGCGGTGGCGCGGCTCCGGCGAGCTCGCCACCACCGCGCCAAAGCATGGCCACGCCCACTGGTGACGTCAGCCTGACGTCCCGGTGGGCCCACCTGACATTTTTTTTTAAAAAATTAGAAATTTTGATAAATAATCAGTGCAAAAATATAAAAAATGTATCAAAATGCAGAAAAAACTTACTATTTTTGCCAAAAAAGCAAACATGTTTGAATAATTCAAATTGTGAATATTTGGATTATTTTACGGAAAATATAACTACTTGAACATTCACACTAAACAACAAACATACTTTAGTAATTCAAATTGCCAATATTTGGATGACTTCATGGAAAATACAGCTATACTTGAACATTCAAACTCAAATTCCAATTTTACATGCTACAAAAAAATGGAATGCCTTCCAAACCTGATCGTTCTGTAAACAAACACCAAAAGAACTTAAATTTGAATAATTTCCAAATTGTATAGTTTTAAAAATCTATTTGAGCATTTCAGCTCAAAATTCAGATTTACATACCTTACAATTTCGAATGCCTTCCAGCTCCGAATAATATGTAAACACTAAATAATTCAATTTGAATTCGTCCCAAAAATCCAAATTTCAGATTTACGTCTTTTAAAATTTAAAGATCCTTTCAAACCTAATCATTTTTTAAATGAAAAAAGAACATATCTGATACGTCTCCAACATATCTATAATTTCTTATGTTCCATGCTTGTATTATACCAATTGCTACGTGTTTTATTCACACTTCATGCATTTTTATGCATTTTCTGGACTAACCTATTAACAAGATGCCACAGTGCCAGTTCCTGTTTTCTGCTGTTTTTGGTTTCAGAAAAGCTGTTCTGCAAATATCCTCGGAATTGGACAAAACAAAATGCCACGTTCCTATTTTCCCGACACGTTCACGAAGTCCGAAGGAGAGACGAAGGGGGCACCGAGGCGCCGTCCCCACCCCATGGCGCGGGTGGGCCCCCTGGCGCTACGCCAGGTGGGGAGAGAGCCTCGGGCCTCCACCGACATCGCCCCTTCGCCTATTTATTCCCCCCGAGGCGAAAACCCTAAACACCCGAGCCATATTTCCAGAAAACATCCGCTGCCACCGCCATCAACCCTAACTCGGGAGGGTTCTGAAGCTCTTCCCGGCACCCTGCCGGAGAGGGGAATCATCACCGGAGGGCTCTACATCGCCATGCCTGCCTCCGGAGTGATGTGTGAGTAGTTCATCTTTGGACTATGGGTCCATAGCAGTAGTTAGATGGTTGTCTTCTCCTTTTGTGCCATCATGTTTAGATCTTGTGAGCTGCCTATCATGATCAAGATCATCTTATTGTAATGCTACATGTTGTGTTTGCTGGGATCCGATGAATATTGAATACTATGTCAAGTTGATTATTGATCTATCATATATATATTGTTTATGATCTTGCATGCTCTCCGTTATTAGTGTAGGCTCTGGCCAAGTTTATGCTTGTAACTCCAAGAGGGAGTATTTATGCTAGATAGTGGGTTCATGCCTCCATTTAATCTGGGACAGTGACAGAAAGTTCTAAGGTTGTGGATGTGCTGTTGCTACTAGGGGTAAAACAGCAATGCTTTGTCTAAGGATATTTGTATTGTTTACATTATGCACCATACTTAATGCAATTGTCTGTTGCTTGCAACTTAATACTGGAAGGGGTGCGGATGCTAACCTGAATGTGGACTATTTAGGCACAGATGCATGCTGGATAGCGGTCTGTGTACTTTGTCGTAATGCCCAAGTAAATCTCATAGTGATCATCATGACTTGTATATGCATTGTTATGCACCTCTCTATTTTGTCAATTGCCCAGCTGTAATTCGTTTACCCAGCATGTTAGTATTTTATTATGGAGAGACACCACTAGTGAACTGTGGACCCCGGTCCATTCTTTTACATCTGAAATACAACCTACTGCAATCATTGTTCTTTTTCATTCTCTGCAAGCAAACATCATTTTCCACTATACGCCTAATCCTTTGTTTTCAGCAAGCCGGTGAGATTGACAACCTCACTGTTAAGTTGGGGCAAAGTAGTTTGATTGTGTTGTGCAGGTTCCACGTTGGCACCGGAATCCCTGGTGTTGCGCCACACTACACTCCGTCACCAACAACCTTCAGAACATGCCGACTTCCTACTGGTCGATTAAATTTGGTTTCTTACTGAGGGAAAACTTGCTGCTGTACTCATCATACCTTCCTCTTGGGGTTCCCAACGAACGTGTGTCTTTCACGTCATCAAGCCAGTTTTCTGGCGCCGTTGCCGGGGAAGTCGAGTTGCTTCTGCAAGGGGAGTCTCTCACTTCCAATCTCTTTACTTTGTTTTTGTCTTGCTTATTTTATTTTTATTTTGTCTTGTTTGCTTTCTTTATATAAAAACAAAAAAAATTAGTTACTTGTTTTACTTTTGTTATTTCGGCCTAGTCCTTGTTTTGCTAAAATGAGTACTCCTGAGAACACCAAGTTGTGTGACTTCACTAGCACAAATAATAATGATTTCATATGCACTCCTATTGCTCCACCTGCTTCTAAAGCAGACTTTTATGAAATTAAACCTGCTCTATTAAATCTTGTTATGAAAGAGCAATTTTCTGGTGTTAGTACTGATGATGCTGCTGCCCATCTTAATAATTTTGTTGAACTTTGTGAATGCAAAAGTATAAGGATATAGATGGGGATATTTAAAACTGAAATTATTTCCTTTCTCTTTGAGAGGAAGAGCTAAAGAATGGTTGCTATCTTTGCCTAGAAATAGTATTGATTCATGGACAAAATGCAAAGATGATTTCATTGGAAAATATTATCCTCCTGCTAAGATTATATCTTTGAGAAGTAGCATTATGAACTTCAAGCAATTTGATAATGAACATGTTGCCCAAGCATGGGAGAGAATGAAATCTTTGGTAAAGAATTGTCCTACCCATGGACTGACTGCTTGGATGATCATCCAAACCTTTTATGCAGGATTAAATTTTTCTTCAAGGAATTTTTGGATTCGGCTGCTGGGGACCTTTATGTCCATCACTTTGGGTGCAGCAACAAAGCTTCTTGATGATATGATGATCAACTACTCCGAATGGCACACTGAAAGGGCTCCTCAAGGTAAGAAGGTAAATTCTGTTGAAGAAACTTCTTCCTTGAGTGAAAAGATTGATGTCATTATGTCTATGCTTGTGAGTGGTAAATCTCATGTTGATCCTAATAATGTTCCTTTAGCTTCATTGGTTGCTCAAGAAGAGCATGTTGATGTGAACTTCATTAAAAACAACAATTTCAACAACAATGCTTATAGGAATAATTTTGGTAACAACAACTATAAGCCATATCCTTCTAATAGTGGTAGTGGTTATGGTAATTCTTATGGTAATTATTACAACAATAGTAGGAGTGTACCCTCTGATCTTGAAGTCATGCTTAAAGAATTTATCAATACACAAACTGCTTTTAACAAATCGGTTGAGGAAAAGTTTGGTAAAATTGATGTTCTTGCTTCCAAAGTTGATAGTCTTGCTCTTGATGTTGATCTTTTGAAACTGAAAGTTATGCCTAATGAGGTTAAATATAGTAAGCCTTTTGCTACAGCCAATGCTATCCAAGTTAAAATTGACAACAATATTAGGATGTTGGCTGAATTGCATGCTAGGTGGGAAAGAGAAGCTGAAATTGATAGAAAGAATAGTATAGCTCGAGTTTGTACTATTACCACCACTAGTAATGCTGAAGCATCACATGTTAGTAAACCTCCTACTATCAATGGTAATGTTATTGGTGTTGGCAATGTTTCCACTTCTACTACAAAGCGTGCAAAATTGCCTAAAACTGCTGAAACTGTTTCTGATAAAAGTGCTGAAATTTTTCGAAGTATTGGAGGCAATGGTCCCATTACTTTTGATCATAATGATTTTGATTTTGATGGTTGTAGCATTTCTGAAGTTATTATGTTCTTGCAAAAGCTAGCTAGAAGTCCTAATGCTAGTGCTATAAACATGGCTTTTACAAAACATATTACAAATGCTCTCATGAAAGTTAGGGAAGAGAAATTAAAACTTGAAGCTTCTATCCCTAGGAAGTTGGAAGATGGTTGGGAGCCCATCATTAAAATGAAAGTGAATGATTTTGATTGTAATGCTTTATGTGATCTTGGTGCAAGTATTTCTGTTATGCCTAAGAAACTTTATGATATGCTTGACTTGCCACTTTGGAACACTGTTATTTGGATGTTCATCTTGCTGATAACTCTATGAAGAAACCTTTGGGGAGAATTGACAATTTCATATTATGGTTAACAATAACCTTGTCCCCGTTGATTTTGTTGTTTTGGATATTGAATGCAATGCATCTTGTCCTATTGTTTTGGGAAGACCCTTTCTTCGAACTGTTGGGTGTTATTGATATGAAAGAGGGGAATATTAAGTATCAATTCCCTCTCAAGAAAGGTATGGAACACTTCCCTAGAAAGAGAATTAAGATGCCTTTTGATTCTATTATTAGAACAAATTATGATGTTGATGCTTCTTCTCTTGAGAACACTTGATTTTCACTTTCTGCGCCTAGCTGAAAGGCGTTAAAGAAAAGCGCTTATGGGAGACAACCCACCTTTTTATTTTCTGTCATTTTATTTTATTTGAGTCAAGGTGTTGCTTACTTCTGTAACAACTCCTTTGTATCTTTATTTATTGCATTGTTGTGCCAAGTAAAGTCTCTAGTTGAAAGTTGATGCTAGATTTGGATTTCTGCGCAGTGACAGATTTTTGCTGTCCACCGTTTTGAGCTGTATTCACTCCAGAAAAATTGAAAAATTCTGAAAATATCACGCATGATCCTTATATATGTACGCAACTTTCATTAGTTTTGATTTCGCATCTGAGCAAGTTAAGTGCCTCGAAAAAATTCGTCTTTCCAGACTGTTCTGTTTTTGACAGATTCTGCCTTTTATTTTGCATTGCCTCTTTTACTATGTTTGATTGGATTCTTTGCTCCATAAAACATCAGTGCTGTAGTTAATATCCAGAAGCATTGGTAATGATTGTTTCACAGTAGAACATGTGAATTTTTGATTATGCACTAACCCTCTAATGAGAATTACTTTGAGTTTGGTGTGGCGGAAGTTTTCAAGGAGCAAGCGAGAAGGATGATATGATGTGATCAAGAAGAGTGAAAAGCCTAAGCTTGGGGATGCCCCCGTGGGTCATCCCAGAAATATTCAAGAAGACTCAAGCGTCTAAGTTGGGGATGCCCAAGGCATCCCCTTCTTCATCAACAACTTATCAGTCATCTCTAGTGAAACTATATTTTATTCTTCCACATCTTATGTATTTTACTTGGAGCGTCTGTGTGCTTTTTTTTTTGCTTTGTTTTTTATTTTCTGAATAAGTTGGATCCTAGCATTCTTGTGTGGGAGAGAGACACGCTCCGCTTTTTCATGTGAATACTCATATTCTTCACTTATATCTTTTGAGTATTCTTATCTAGCTACTGCATGCTTTTAGCTCCTGTTTTTCATGCATCTCTTTTAGACTGTTAATTCTTGTGGAAAGTACTCTCTTGTTTCATTTGTAAATTATTTGGAGAGTTGCTTGGTTGATGTGTTGGTTCAGAAAATGTTGCATGTGGTAGTGGTATAATGAATAACTTGCATAATCTTGTAGATCATTGAACTTTGATAACTTGATTCTTTGCAAACGTTTTGAGATATTTAGATGGTAAAGCTTGCTGGTTAGTTAAGTTAAAATCATTAGTGGATTGTTGTCTTTAAGCTTGTACCGTACTACAAACTCTACTAAAATTGTTGAAGGTGTAGTTGGACTTGATAGCTTTCCATGTCTAAAGTGATTCGTAATAACTGAGTTGTGCTGAAGGTCGAGGGATCTAGGGGTACTTGTATCGCCGTGAATGGCCCTTCTTGGAGTGAATTTTAATCATGCTCTTAATGTTGAACCTGCTAGTTGTTTGCAATAAGCTTGTGAGTTCTTTTTTACTAATGTTAAGCTACGTTTTTGGCACTTCCACCATCCAAATTTGCTAGCCTCTTCGGTGTTGTGCATTGCCTTCTGCTCACATTGAGAGTTGTGCATACTTCGCCAGTACATCCAAACCCGTGGGAGGACTTTCTCTTGTTCTCCTACACATAAGCCCATACATCTTCCTCAAAACAGCCACCATACCTACCTACCACAGCATTTCATAGCTGTTCCGAGATATATTCCCATGCAACTTCCATCTTACATTACATGACTTGTTGTCATTTATCATTTATATATTGCTTTGCATGATTCTATACAGCTGATGTGTGGTTTACCCATGTTACGCTAGATCATTGCACATCCTGCTACACTGGCAGAGGCATACAATTTCATACATCATGTTTTGTTCATTATGAGTTATTTGTACCAAAAAGTGTGTTGTCATATTAGGATGTTGCCCCTAAAAGTGAAAAGAGCCATGGAGGCCATCGAAAAGAGAAACAGAAAAAAATAGAAAAAAGAGAAAAAGAAAAAAAAGGAATAAAGAAAAAGGGGGCAACATTACTATCCTTTATCCACACTTGTGCTCATGTTTCAGCACCTGCAGTATTCATAGTCATCATTTGTGCTCATGTTTAGCACCTATACTCCATGTGAGAGAGTTTTCATGTCTTACTAGTATAACTATGTGGGGAATTTACACTATAGAACTTGGGTTGTATATTCCAATGATGAGCTTCCTCAAAAAGTGCTCTAGGTCTTCATGAGCAACCAAGTTGGATGCACCCCACTAGTTCCATTGGAGAGCTTTCATACACATATAGCTCTATGTGCATCCGTTGCATGGCAATCACTACTCCTTACATAGCTTCGATTATAAGACTTCCTCTTGTCTAATGATCACTTATAGCTTTGTAAGACTTTCTTCCTTTGGCCTTCCAAACCCCCATTAATGTTCTCTTAGCCATAACCACTACAACAGAACGTAGTTTAAGTAACACATCCATGTAACACATGAAAAAATGTGTTACCAGCAAAACTGTAGTAACACAACATTGGTGTTGTGGAAGTACACAGTAACATATAAGAAATAAGATTGGAAAAGGTGTTACAAGTATATACTATAGTAACATATATATTTGAGTTGCTCGGGATGTGTTACTAGCGAAGATTGCAGTAACACGTAATCATATGTGTTGGTGCGTGTTAGGGGGAAAAAGGACAAGAATTTTAATACATGATGTGTCGCATACAACATCATAGCAAGACTCCGTATCATATAATAATCCTGGCAACCGATAGAGACTTGAAAATTAAGCTCCTTCCTAGGTTCGAACCAGCGACTAACATATTGACTACCAACGAGCTAACCATCGAACCAATCCCTCGTATGCGATTAAATTATAACACCCGCCTTTATTAATTAATGAATAATAGGCAGTTGGGCCGCACCCAGAGCCTAAAATGAGTTTTTTTATTTCCTCCACCGAAAGGCTAAGAGCCCACCCAGGGCCCAAAGTAACCTGCTGCATTTTATTTTTATTTCTTCCACCGAAAAGGCTAAGGGCCAAAAAATCTAACCGGACCGAGTAGTGTGGCTATAAGAATACGGACGGATAGAAAAAAAATTGCGGTACATACCAGTTTCAGCCCACATAAATGAAGAGTGTTCTGATTTTTTTCTAGAAAAACTTATAAAATAGAAGCAAGTAGAAAATTTCTTTGAAAATGCAAGCATATTTAAAAATCTAATTACCAAAAAATTACATAAAACAAAAATAGCAAAGGAAAAAGCAAAACTCATGGGCATCGTCACCACACACCTCCACGTGAATGATGGTTTGAGTAATTTTACTATCATTTTTCATGCTACTTATTATCACTGAATGACACTGGCGCGGCCTAGAAATGAAAGCACATAGACATGAAAGGGGTGCTTCCAGGAGCAGGTCACCCGCACAAAGGCGCGATGCAGGTCCACGCTTGCCTCCACAAGTTTTAGCACGCACCTCGCAGTCACAACATCGAGTGGGACGAAGCTCCAACCGGCGATGGATCTATGCGACCTGCCGCCGAATAAACAATGAGCTAAGGGATGGAGAGCTCACATCGATTTGAGAGAGTGGAGGGAGGCGACACAAGATGAGTGTTGGTGATAAAATAAGGCATGAACCCAACCCAAGAGTAAGTACAAAGGTGGCGTGGAGGGCCCACCGAGTATCGACGAGGAATCGCCGACGGGCGGCCCAGACTCGCTATGTTATCCGCAAGAGCACCCTCGCGTTGTGGTCTTCCTTAAAAGACGATTACGATATCTTTTTAATTCAATTGAGCATAGTACGCCTTTCTCTTGTAGTTCAAAAAAGGGAGTATATCTCATAGTCAACTCAATACATCATAGTTTATCGGAAATCAGTTTTGGGCCGTAGGAGCATATGATCCCACTACCTAAAAACCGTATTTTAAATGTCAAAAAAATCCAAACAAAAATTTCAGGTGTATATCTGGACATTCTATGTTTATACATAAAGTTTCCCGAAAAAATGACATATTCGTGGGTTGTGCAAAAAAGACAAATCCCGGTGCTCCAAAAAGACTTTGTACGTGACATTTTATGTCTTTTTTCCAAAGCCCACAGATAATGTCTTTTTTTGTGAAACTTTTTTGTATGAATATAGAATATCTAGATGTATCTCTGAAATTTTGATTGATTTTTTTTGACATTTTGAAATGTATCTAATTTTTTTTTCATAACAGGTGTATCTAGACATGAGTAAAAACATCCTGTCCATACTAAATTAGTGAAAGTAGAAACACGGTCAATGTGTTTGTACTGGGAGATAATATTTTTACTAAGTTTTACAGTGGCATGCATTGGCTGAAAGTTTTCCAAGCCACGCTTGAACAGGCGCGTAGATGAAAATTCAACTTTTTTTCCGAGTGCCTGAAGTTTTTCAAGCCACGCTTGCGGGAAAAACAGGCGCGTAGATGAAAAATTCATCTCTTTTTGCGAGTGCGCCTAAACTGAAGGGACTCGATTCTTTATCTACTCCCCCGTCCAGCGCCTCCAATTCCTCATCTTCCCCGCCGCCACCACAGGGGCACAAATCTCCACCGCCGTGCCCTCCCATCATCCTCCTACCTTCCCCTACCTGAGTGCGCGACGCGACCATGCCCGCGGCCACTCCCATCGGCATCGGCCTCAAGATCGCCTCGCGGTGCCTGCTAATGGCGGAGAACCGCGTCCTCGTCGTGTTTCCACTAGTCGGTCAACGGTGCGCTGATCTCGTGTAGTCCGCCTAGCCCGCAAGCCTTCTTCCCGATCGGAAGAAGGACGACGATCTGGTAAGCGCCCCTGTCTAACCCCTCTCTCCCCACCACCAACTTTTCTGGGCCTGCGCCCGATCTAGATCGCGGACTATTTCGCTTCGATCTGCCGTTTCGCTCATCTCATGTGTTTGTTTTTGGGCAGTCGGAGGACTCACGGAGCAGCTCGAGCACTGCGTCGGTAGGATGTTTCTTGTTGTGCCCGGGCGAGCCTGGCCATATGCAGGTCACGAAGACAAGAGATTGAGCGAGCCTAGCTTCTAACTTTTACACCAGTTCTAACAGTAAGAAGCCAGAACAAATTATCATTCTAGGCATTTCAGTCTCTTGTTCTTATCTCAAACATATTTCATTGTCTTTGTATAAGGGATGGAGTTAGTGAGGGCCAGTTTGCTTATATACTGAACAGTGAACCGGCTCAGATAATTGAGGTAAGTATCCTCTTCTCTCCCAGCTATTTCTGTTTAAAACTATGCATGTAGCTCATGTGCTTAGTGTTATGTTTCAGTTTGTTGAACCAGGCTATAAATGCATCGTCTTGTATCAACAAATATGAAAGAGAATATCTTGCGTACTATAATGTTTAAGGTATAGCAAACTTGTAACTCATAATTATATGCGATCATTCGGGAGAAAAAACAGTGTAATCGCAATACATACTTTTTTTTGCTAGAAACAACAGTTGAGTGTTAAGTCTGTCAATAAGTTTTATGAGCACTAGTGTACAATGATTTATGACATTCGTGATAGTTTATTGGATCGTTTGGTTCTTCCCTATCTCAGGAACTATGATTTCTACATGTGTGCTCACAGTGGGGTGATTGTAAATTGGTTAGAGAATACTCTCCAAGTGTAGGTGTGTTCCGACTTCTATTTGATAATTTTGATTGCGTGTGGCTGGGAATCAGAATGTTTTTTCTTGTTTATTTTGTTCAATGTGCCCTATCCTCTGGCAGCAGTAGTGAATGTTCTTCCATGAGTTAATTAAGTCATGTTTGTAGTGCAAGCTATTTTTGTCTAAATCATCGTATATTATTGTAAAGCAGTTCTTTTTTTGACCAGATAATAATCAATTCCTCCTTGCTAAAAACCTTCCCTGTTGGATTATGTGGGCTGTACTAATGAGATTTAGCCATGTGACAAAGCATCATCGTTATACTTAACCAATTAACATTTATTGCCTGCTGGAATTATCTTAGAGCATATACAAAACATTCGTGTGCATGCAAAGCCAGTAGCATGATAGCAAATAACATAAGAAAGCCAAGACTTGTACTGGTTCGATTGACATTTTTATTTACATGTAGGATGGCAATGGACATGTTCACCATATACCTGCAGTACGAAGATGGAAATCAAGAGGTCAAAATTCTACTATGGTCAATGATAAGGTGTCATATTTCGTACTATGATTTAATCTTGATGATTGAGAAATTTAGCTTTTAGGAAATTGAATTCCTATACTATATTAGAAAGAAGACCCAGCGGGTAGCAAACTAACATGTACTTAGTTCACCTCTTTCATGAAAGTATTATGATAAAATGCTAACATGTAATTAGTTCACCTCTTTGATGAAACACGTACTTAGTTCACCTCTTTGATGAAAGTATTATGATAAAATGTTGTGTGACCCCTTAGATTGAAAATACTGTCCATCTATATGTGTTTAGGGGAAATCTGCCTCTATATGCTCCGGCTAACAATCCAAATGATATTGCTCCATCTAACCATCTAAATGAGAGTGTTATCTTACAGGATGGTGGTGTCTCAGCTGAAGGGGCGATAAATGATATTCTGAATCATATTTTGTATGATTAATCATAAATATGACATCCATTTTTCTCTTGCAGATTCAGAAGAAGTATGATTAAGTTGCAGTTGAATTCTTCCATTGCACCTAGAGCAAGAAGCAAATTAATATCGAAGACTTTACTTACCAACAACTATAGTTACATTGATAGATTAAAAATGTAATTTATTCATGAAGATGTTTTTCTTCGAATTGATGCAAATTCTATGGTGCAATATTCTTCACGAAGGTGTTTTTTTGTAGTCAAGTGTATGTGAATGTTGAGTTGTACGAATAGTATTGCTATTTATTATTGTGATATATATATGTGTCCTACCCTCTTGTATATACGTTGTATCCTGATCATTTCAATTTGTGAATGTGGGGGCATCATAATAAAACAAGTAATTAATCACATGCAAATATTTCTATTTAAATAAATATATTCAAGAAAATGTGTACCTAATTTTGTGTTTAATAATTAAAAACACAAATATTAATTATTTGGAGAATAGTTGTGTTACTGGTGGTGTTACTATAGTTAGAAAAACGTGTTACTAGGGTAGTCGACATGGATCAGTTATAGTTTACAACAGTGTTACTGATGGCATAGTAGTGTTACTGATGGCACAGAGTAACACATAAGATGCGTGTTACTATAGCTTAGTTGTAACACAATTTTTGACATATTGTAACAACTATCATGTGTGACAGCAGTCACCTCTTAGTAACACGCCTAACGGAACACATTACAAAATGTGTTACAATTTGGCCCAGTAACACAGTTTTGGATCTAAAGTAACACAAAACTGTGTTACAAAAGCTATGTCCTGTTGTAGTGAACATCCTGGTGCCAATACCAAATGCTTATGCTCACCGGTTGAGTAGGCTTCGAAACAGTTGATTCATGACGGTCATGTTTATATTTACTTGACTGAATCCTTCTATGTTATGAAAAATTACTTGATGCTTGGAATTGAAGGATAGAACTCCTACACTGGATACTTAAAACATCATTAATGAACCTTGTACGGTTTCATGTCTTTAAAGCAATAGTTCATTAAAACTTTTAGCTTGTTTAACTATCTTGCTTTGTTATCTCCTATTGAATATCAATTATAGATTTTGCTTTGAATGATTTGATCTCAGCTCACATGCTTTACAATATTATTTGATCAAGATTATGTGGGTAGCATGTCACTTCAGAAATTATTTGTTGTTATCGTTTTACCTACTCGAGGACGAGTAGAACTAAGCTTGGGGATGCTTGATACATCTCCAACGTATGTCTAATTTCTTTTGTTCCATGCTTGTATTATACCAATTGCTACATGTTTTATTCACACTTCATGGCATTTTTATGCATTTTCTGGGACCAACCTATTAACAAGATGCCACAGTGCTAGTTCCTGTTTTCTGCTGTTTTTGGTTTCTGAAAAGCTGTTCTGCAAATATCATCGGAATTGGACGAAAGAAAATGCCACGTTCCTATTTTCCCGACACGTTCACGAAGTCCGAAGGAGAGACGAAGGGGGGCACCGAGGCGCCGTCCCCACCCCACGGCGCGGGTGGGCCCCCTGGCGCGCCGCCAGGTGGGGAGCGAGCCTCGGGCCTCCACCGACATCGCCCCTTCGCCTATTTATTCCCCCCGAGGCGAAAACCCTAAACACCCGAGCCATATTTCCAGAAAACATCCGCTGCCGCCGCCACCATCAACCCTAACTCGGAGGGTCTGAAGCTCTTCCCGGCACCCTGCCGGAGAGGGGAATCATCACCGGAGGGCTCTACATCGCCATGCCTGCCTCCGGAGTGATGTGTGAGTAGTTCATCTTTGGACTACGGGTCCATAGCAGTAGCTAGATGGTTGTCTTCTCCTTTTGTGCCATCATGTTTAGATCTTGTGAGCTGCCTATCATGATCAAGATCATCTTATTGTAATGCTACATGTTGTGTTTGTGGGATCCGATGAATATTGAATACTATGTCAAGTTGATTATTGATCTATCATATATAGTTGTTTATGATCTTGCATGCTCCGTTATTAGTGTAGGCTCTGGCCAAGTTTATGCTTGTAACTCCAAGAGGGAGTATTTATGCTAGATAGTGGGTTCATGCCTCCATTTAATCTGGGACAGTGACAGAAAGTTCTAAGGTTGTGGATGTGCTGTTGCTATTAGGGGTAAAACAGCAATGCTTTGTCTAAGGATATTTGTATTGTTTACATTATGCACCATACTTAATGCAATTGTCTGTTGCTTGCAACTTAATACTGGAAGGGGTGCGGATGCTAACCTGAATGTGGACTATTTAGGCACAGATGCATGCTGGATAGCGGTCTGTGTACTTTGTCGTAATGCCCAAGTAAATCTCATAGTGATCGTCATGACTTGTATATGCATTGTTATGCACCTCTCTATTTTGTCAATTGCCCAGCTGTAATTCGTTTACCCAGCTTGTTAGTATTTTATTATGGAGAGACACCACTAGTGAATTGTGGACCCCAGTCCATTCTTTTACATCTGAAATACAACCTACTGCAATCATTGTTCTTTTTTCATTCTCTGCAAGCAAACATCATTTTCCACACTATACACCTAATCCTTTGTTTTCAGCAAGCCGGTGAGATTGACAACCTCACTGCTAAGTTGGGGCAAAATAGTTTGATTGTGTTGTGCAGGTTCCACGTTGGCACCGGAATCCCTGGTGTTGCGCCACACTACACTCCGTCACCAACAACCTTCAGAACATCGCCGACTTCCTACTGGTCCGATTAAACCTTGGTTTCTTACTGAGGGAAAACTTGCTGCTGTACTCATCATACCTTCCTCTTGGTGTTCCCAACGAACGTGTGTCTTTCACGTCATCAATATCTTAGTAACTTTCTAATTTGAACAATTAAAAACATAGATTTTTTCTGTAGTACAACAATTTCCAAACGTAAACAATTTTTTAATGTGTACGTTCCCAACTTTCAATTACAACCATACAGGACCATTTAAATCCAAATTCCAACCACCGGAAAAATATAAAAAAATATCAAACAAACTAAATTTAAAAAATAACTATTTTTGGCAAAAAACAAACGAGGTCGAGTAATTCAAATTGGCAATATTTGGACAATTCCATGAAAAATACCACCATACTTCAACATTCCAGCTAAAAAACAATTTTGTGTACTTCAAACATTTAAAATGACTTTCAAACATGATCATTCCGTAACCACTAAAGAATTTAAATTTGACTAACTCCCGCTTTGTACAATTTTTAAAACCTATTTGAGCATTTCAAATCCAAGTTCAGATTTACATACCTTACAATTTTAGATGCCTTCCAGCTTCGAACATTTTTTAAACACTAACAAAATACAAATTTGAATACATCCCAATACAGACAATTTTTAAATTCAAAACATTCTTTAAGCGCACATTTTTTGCATTCCAAAAAATTTCGGTCTGAAAAAACTTTTGAACATAGACATTTTCCAAATTTGAAATGTACCAAAACACAGCGCGCGGCATTGCCGCGCTAGGTTCTCTAGTATTACCCTTATTCCTATGTGTATAGGAACCTATGTAATAAGTTAGTAGATATTAGCATTGCTCGCTGCATGTTAGGTGTTTTTACTACTGCTATGCAAGTCAGGATGAAAATTCTACTAAGTTAATGAAATACCTGGGTGGATGTAGCATGTCGATGGAGGTTGAAGTTGAGTGGCTGCTCAGGCTTATTTAGGTGAGTACACCTGGGTTAGACCCATGCTTATTTAGATGACCGAACCTGAGTACGTGCACTATCTAGTGGATTACCACTCAAAGGATCAAAAGGGATTTGAAATTACTCGAAGTGAAGATTACTTCCAGTGCAGTCATTAGTTATATAGGCTCTGTCTTGATCAAGTAAGTTGCATGGGCTCATCCCAACTTGACAGGTGGTGGTAGAGGATTGTAGGTGGAACGTGTCAGACCAGTATGCGGTGGAAAAATGCTTCTGAAAAAACTCGTCTCAGTCTTCTCCTTTTCCTTATCACTGTTGGAGTGTAGAGAATAGTTTGGGCTGATTGAGTCTAATGGTGAGCGTGCACAACCTTTCGAGAGTGTCACAACTAAGTAGTTGGACGTGTCCCCGGTTACGGACAATTCTGAGCAGCTAATCAAGGACGTCAAAGGAGGATCCCCATTATTCAAACTTCTCAAGTAAAACTTTGAAGGGTGAACAAGGGTAGATGAGACAATGGTTTTCATGCCATACTTGTCTCGATTAGATGAAAAGAGTTTTCCAAAGAGGTAGAAAAAAGTAGGCCTTATGCAAAATAGCCTTTGAATGACCCCACCAGCCAAGTATGCATATAGGTTATTAGAGTTATTCCACTATGAGTCCACAGAGTGTCACTTTCCAGCTCCTTTTAAATGGTTCTGACCCACCTCGTTGCAATATTTTTCCTATTGCAGGTTGTTTCGATAATGAGTGAGGTTTCGTTTAAGTGTTTCGAGTCTACAACCAACATGTTCGCCTGTGGCACATGAAGATGATGGGAACTCCATGAAGAATAATGTTTTCCGCTGCCTTACTCTTCCAAAGCTAACTTCGTGCTATTTAAGTGTAACAAATATTTTTCCTAAGTACTTGATCCGCGTGTAATAAATGATACTTTGTTATGATATTCATCTTAAAATGTGTGTGCAAATGAATTGATCCAGGGGTTTGCACTATACACAGGGATCTTGCCAATTTTTAAGTGCATGTCCGTTACAGAGCAGCCTGGACTACCACTGCCGCCACAAGGGCCATCACCGCCAGCTGACCACAGCCTCCCCACGATCCATAGGCGCCGTCATGTAGCGATCACGAATGCCACGGTTTTGATCAGTGCGTCCACGGCCATAGTGATACCCGTAGATGTGATAGCCTTCAATAGCTACCTACGTGAAAAAGTAAACGGGGTTAGGTTGAGACTCCAAGTGCAGAGTGTGTAGTAAGTGCAAGACGTGTTTTCCCCACGAGGGTGACTTGAGGGTTTTATATTGAACTCTCGGGGAATCAGTAGTGAAAGATTTATCTTCCTATCCTTCCTACAAAACAAAGTTAAATGTTTTGGTCCTCAACCTCACCTGTGGTTGTCAAGCACATGGTGTAAGAATGATATCAAGATAATATGTGATGCAAACTAGAAATAAATATGCAATGATGGTAAATAAATATGCAAGGATGATGATAACAATGATAAATGATATTTTTGGGTTTTATATGATGTATGAAAGATGTAAAAATGTTTTTGTATTTTCGGATTTAATAATGGCAGAAAATCTAAAAGTGGTAAAAGTTGTTGGAAAGGTGTTTCTTATGATTAAAAATGGACCGGGTTCATGGTTTCACAAATGCACTCTCTCTTTAATAAAGTGGTGGACAATGGAACACTAGAGTTGACATATGAGATTGCAACACAAAGTTTAATGACAAGTTACTAATTATATGGGCATCACGTCCTAACATAGAGACCTTTTGTTTATTAGTCTTACTTATACTCCACCAAGATGCGAACTAAATCATAACACCTCA